>OY856411.1:636519940-637806190 GCA_963693085.1 Alisma plantago-aquatica
ATGTAATTTTAGTTATTGTTAGACTCCTAATTATTTATTATCAAATATAGTTTGGATTAGTTTATTATCACCTTCAGACACTTAAAATATATAAAATTAGGATTATTATTAACAATGATGCTTGACATTCACGTTTATTTTGGATATTCGTTCATTCTCTAAATACCAATCAACAAAAATTTCATAGAAGACATATTGTATGTGGGTTTTCTAGGATAAACACCATAGTAGAACCTACCTTCATAAATTGATTTATAACCTCATCACTGACTCTTATGGGACCATCATCTATAAACACATTGAAAAAGCATCAGTGATACACACTTAACTAGAAACACTTGGATATATATATATATATATATATATATATATATATGTATATATATATATATATATATATATATATATATATATATATATATATCTCCGTGGTCGACGCTCCTAGGGCTTCCCTCTGGGTGACGCACGCAGGGTTCCTTCTCGCCACCGTGGTGTTTTTCTCTTATAGGTTGCAGGCACTCTTCGCGCCATGGCGGACGATGATCGTGTGGAATGGTACACTACTCTTAGGGTGAGGGAGGAGGAGGAAACTGATATCCTAGATCTAGGAGGGGCTGACCCTACAATTCTCCCGCACTCAAGCGCACGATGATGAGTGCATGGGCGCTGAGACGCGAGGTCAGATTCCGAAAGATTTCAAACAACTTGTTCGTCATCCAGTTTATGCACTGGAAGGATAAGGAGAAGGATGTCGAGGAAGGACCTTGGAACTTCGACAATCACCTGCTGGTTGTGAGGGATATCAGGTCGGACGACGTCCCAACGAAATTGACGCTGAACCTCAGTTAATTCTGGATTCGTCTATACAATCTTCTTCTAGGGCTCAGATCGGAGGAAGCCATTAAGGCGGTGGTGTCCAAGATCGACATAGTTACGGTGGTAGACCTGCGAGACCTGGGCTGGGGGGCGTCGTACAGAGCTAGAGTCGAGATTGATGTGTCAAAGCCCATACGGCAGAAACAAAAAATCTAGGATAGCGGAGGTTGTATTGTCGACGTGGAGGTCCGATATGAACGGATGCAATCCTTCTGCTACTTGTGTAGTTTGATCGGAAATCTAGAAAAAGACTACAGGGATGATGGCGAGGACGATGAAGACGGGCCGCCACTGAGGCTATGGGGGCCCTGGATCAAGGCGTCACCAACTAAATGTTGGGCGACGTCAATGAAAGAGGAGCTCCTGGGTAGGGACAAAGATGAGAAGGAACTGTGGTTCATATCAAAACCTAAATTGGGGAGTCGGGCGTTGGGTACCAGCGAGACCAGCGGCATGCACAATGTCAGGAATAGGGAGGAAGACCTAATGGAGGAGGTGAGGGACACGACGAATTCTGTCTCTTCAGAGGATCTCGAGGTGGTCTTCACCAAACGGATGACCGAGGTAGGCGGCAACATCTTCAGCAGGCAGACGAGTGGGGATGTTGTGCTTAGGCACGAGATGCCAGATATGCAGAATGCTCAGTTAGTCAAGAAGACATGGGGGAACGTGGATGGCAGGAGCAACATTGCTAGGGGCAGCGGCAAGGAGGACGTCACCAATCTCACAGAACCAAGCATGGCAAAGCAGGTTTTAGTGCATGGACTCATGGAGACGCACATCAATGATCTCAGTAGGAGGAAAAAATATGGTACTGACCGAGTGCAGGAGTCGGGCGAGGTGCAGGAAGGAGAGGGTGTCAACTTCACTGATGGGAACCACAACGGGCAGATCCATACAACATTGAGCCAGTCGAAGATGAGCAGGGAAGATAGAAACAATGGGCCTCAGACTAATGGTGAACCGACATTGCTCGAGACATCCTTCTATCTGCCTGCACCTGCTAGCAGCTATGGAGAAGGTGTTGGGGATGAGTTGGGGGGTCATGTGAAGGAAGTCAGCGACGAGAGGGGATGCTTTGTGCTTGGTTTTACAAGGGTGGGGGGAAGGAAGACAGACATTATACGGGGGGTACATGGAGGAAGGAAGAAGGTCGGGAAGGGGAGGGGGAGAAGCATGGGAAGAATTACTAGGTTAAGATAGACAGAGGGAGCAAGGAGGGAGCCTGGGACAGGAGAAGAAACACACCAGGTGGGGGGGAAGAGGAATAGAAGGGATGTGGAAGGGGTCTACGAGGAGACTGAGGAGGTGGGGTTGCATGGGGAAAAAAGGAGAAAGTAGGATGGTTTGGGGGTTTCAACCTTTCTTTCAGTAGAGGGTGTTGGCGAGGACCAGACCCGTGAAAAACCGTGAAAATCCTATGCTGGAACGTCTAGGGCCTGGGCAGCCCTGGGACGGTAGACTCTCTGAGAAGGTAGTCTTGGAGAGAGTTTCATGATATAGTCTTCATCATGGAGACTATGTGTAGAGGAGGAGACCAAGAGGCGGTGAGAAGGAAGTGTGGTTTTGATGTTGGTTTTAGTGTTGATAGCAGAGGCAGAGTGGGGGGTTTGGGCCTGTGGTGGAGGGGAGATGATGTCAGGGTAAAGTCTTTCTCAGATCACCATATTGCTGCAGAGGTGGGAGTGGAAGGAAATACGGATTGTTTCCATTTTGTGGGGATGTACGAGTGGGCAGCCACACAGGAGAGGCATCATACATGGGAGTTGATGGAAGAGGTTTGTGCCCAGGCTAGATGGCCTGTCTTACTTAGAGGATATTTTAATGAAATATTATCGCATGAGGAGAAAAATGGAGGCCAACTGAGGAATGACTGGCAGATGTGCAACTTCAGGGAGGCTATTGACAACTTCCTCCTAACGGACCTGGGATCTACGGGGTGCAAGTTTACTTGGAAGAGTGGCTTACATGAGGACAATCTCATTCTAGAAAGGCTTGATCCTTTTTTGGTAGATAGGCAATGGTGTGAAATATTTAACGTCAAGCGTGTCAAGAATTATCCTATACTGAACTTTGATCACGGACAGATCCTTTTATGGGTTGAGAGACGAGGCACGGGTAGCGGTCATTATGAAAAAAAATTCAGATTTGAGACGTTATGGTTATCTTCCCCGGAGTGCAAGGAGGTGGTGCAAAAAGCATGGGACAGCAATGCGGCTTTGGGTCTCAGTGGGCAGACAGATAGCTGTGCAGAGAAGCTTTCCACTTGGGCAGAAGGAAAATTCGGGAACATAAAGAAGAGACTGGTAGAGACTGAAAAGAGGCTCATTAATGCTCAGAATTGGCCACCTTCCAGTGATATGTTGAAGGAATGTACGGATATAGCAAGAGAGTTGCAGGAACTACAACGCTTGGAGGAGAGCTATTGGCTTGCAAGGGCTAGAACTAATGAGATGAGAGACGGCGATAGGAACTGTTACAACCCCAATTTTGGGTTCATTTGCTGAGAAATGTAATTTCTCATATTAAAGATAAGTGAAAAAAATAATGAATGAATGCATGATTTTCGTTTGAAATAGCCTTGTTGATTTATTTGTGGGCTTTATTGGCTATCGGGCCCAATAACAAGGAAAGGATAAAAGAAATTCCACTATTATCGAGTAGTTAAGAAAATAGAGAAAAAGGAAAAGTGTGGAAACCTATAGAAGGCAAATCCAAAGAGGGATTTCGTGCCTCTTGGGTTCCTTGGGTTCCAAGGAGTCCAAGGTGGCATAGAGAATACAATAATAAAAGAAAAGATCAAATAAATATTTCTTTATCAAGAAAGAAATTGAAAATAATGAGAAAATATGGGGAAAAAGTGGGAAGAAGTTTAATTGAGTTATCCTTGGTGGAATTTCATATCCGAATAATTCCTAATGTTAAAAGGAACTCCCATAAGGAAAATAGAAGAGAGATAAAGAGAAATCATAAAAAAGAATAAGGAAATAAGTAAGATAATAAGAAAATGGATAAAAGATAAATAAAAGTCTAAGGGATATTCCCAAGATGGGATTTCGAGCCATTAAGGTTCTTTGAGGTACAAGGAACTCAGAATAATAATTTAAAGGCAAAGGAAAGAGAAAATAGATGAGAAATATGCATAATTAAGTGATATCTTGCACCTAAAGAAAAGGCACATTTTCTTTTCGATAATGAGCCCAATTTTGGTAGAAAGGTAGATTAAGTCATTGAGGACTTTCCCTAAAATTTTGGTATTAATTGGATAATCGACTTGAGAGTTATGCTTTTTCCAAAGTAGAAGGAAATCCTTTATTTTCTAATGGAATTATTTTATTTTCCCTATTTTCCTTGTTGCGCGTGACATTACAGCCGTTAGATTTGGATCCAACGGTGGCTGTGTTGTCACCTTCCTTGTTCGGATGGGAAACAGGGGCATGAGTTGGGGGGATTTCCGAAGTGTATATCTTGCAAGTAAATGGACGAACCGTTATGGAGTTTAGTCCAGTGGATTCGGGAGGAGAATCTGAACCTAGGAAACCTAGGTTTTGGCAAGTTTCGTTGACGCCAAGAAAAATGCCCAATCTGAGCGGGAACTCCTTCTCGACTTCCCCTATATATATGAGGGGCTACGCACCCTCTGCGAAAACCTAGAACATCCCTTTGTGTTCGGACGGCAAGGGCAAGTCAGAGCAAGGGTTTAATTGCGACAAGATGATGACCTTCGCCTTCAGCCTGAAGCTGCTTCTCTTCGGAGAAGAGTTTCTCCGTCCCGTCATCTACAGTCGACATTGGGGAAGCCAAGGGCACCTTCGAGATGGGTGGGGCTCGGCGGAGGTTCTGCGGTCTCCACTGGCGGCTAGGGAAGCAAGTTGGCCGAAGTCAACTTTGAGGTTGACCGCGGCAAGGCTCTGGATCGCGAGCCTGGGTGAAGCGGAAACTTGAAGATGATGAACGTCACTTTTACCAGAATACCCCTAAGTGTGTGGACTGGCTACCGCTTTAGGCCAGGGAAACGGGGGTCTTTTCACGCCCTGACTGAAGTTGCTAACAAAAAGGGAGCGATTATCTGACGTGGCGGCCAACGATTGGTCGAGAAGGTATTTTTCTTTGTAAATTCGTAATTAATTAACTGTAACTCCAATGATAGAAAGTTTTATATGAAAATTGATCAGGAGAATGCGTGGAACCCAATAAAAATACAATTACAAACTAGTTTTGTTTCTAGTTCAAAAAGTACCCGAAGTTAGTAACTTTAATGCTTTAAGTGTAATCAAAACCCTAGATGATGATTAGGGATGAGTTCATCTCTTAAGTTGGTATTATGAATCAACATTTATTCTTTTGGCATTATAATGGATAATATGGATCCAATTTGAGTTTAAAACCCCATGATTTGCTTAGTTAGTGTGCTATGATTAAGAAAGTGCAATAATAGGCCTTAAAGCCCTAATGTTGAGTAATATGACTTTGATGACTTTTATTTCAAGGATATGGATATATATATATATATATATATATATATATATATATTGATATGAAGTTTAGTTAAGAAGCCTTGGAATAGATAGCTTAAAGAGATAAAGTTTTAATATGTAAAAAGGATGTTTTAAGGTCTCATATGAGTGAAGATATATTTGAAAACCTTGAAACCCTAATCTAAATGTTTTTGAATTTAATAAGCTATGTTTTGAAATCTTATGTGTAAGATGAAGATTAGAACTAATTGTAAGCCAGATTGGTAATAAAGAGGCTTAGATATGAATGACTAAGTAATTAGGGTTTTAGAACATGGAAACAGTGTTTTAGGGTTTAGTTGACCTAAAAAGGTAGAGGTTAAGAAACGAATATAAAGAACGTTAAGGAAAACCCTAATTCAACTTAGGCACACCCTAGGAGGGAATTCCAATTCAATAAAGTAAGTGCATGATGAACATATGAGTAATTAGATTGCACATGTTTTTCAGGTTTCTTGTTGTGCTTGATTGATTGGGGTGATTGGTTGCCTGGCTTGGTTGGTTGTTTAATTAAATGGATATTCTGCTTACAATCCTTGATACTTCCAAATCAGGTATGTGGTTAACTATGAATAACCGCTTTAGTTTCCTGATGGATTCTCGTATGTTTAATCACATTGAATGCAACTAAACTGTTTGGTTGTTTATATTGCAATTATAAAGTGACTATGACTATCACAATTTAATTTAAATGTGTATTCCCGCACCTACATGCCACCCTGATGGAGGATGCCATAAAGGTCAGGCCCAGGAGGGTAGACCAATGGGCACCATGAGAGGTGACCCTAGACACCAAGCTCGGGAATGAGAAGGTGGTCAATGAGGCATGACTATGGAGCACCATGAGAGGTGACTCCCAGGCACCAAGCTCGGGATTGAGAAGGTGGCCTTAAGTCAATTCCAGGGTTAGGGCAAAAGCGGTGGGGATGGGCACACGGAAAATGTAAATTGACTGGATAATTATCTTGATTGCAATACTTAGATTGTTAGAACTAATTGTGAAATTTTGGTTGCCTCCACATACCAGCAATTGTTGATCGATGTTTTGTTTGTCGGCGTTTTAGGTAAGATCCTGAAAAACACAAACAGTAAAGTGACACATCGTGAAATTAAGAAATAAAGTGCAAGGAGGATTAGATAGAGTATTTCAAGTTGTGGATAGTTAGATTTCCAAGTTTTATAAAGGTAAGTAAAAGTTTTAATTTTTGTACCCAATTCCAGTTTAGTTAGTAGAATTTCATAATTATTGTTGATTATATGTTGAACCTGTGATCCTATAAATTGATTAATGGCTCTGACCTTCGGGTCTCCCTTAATTGGGGGTTACCGGGAGGCGGGGTCGTTACAATTGGTATCAGAGCGTAGGTTCTCCATCTAATCAGTAATAATTATTAAATTTTACAAATTCCATAGAACCGAGGGAGTTATTAGAGGAGTGTCCAAAAGACTGAGGTGTCTAGAAAAGGATCACTTTCGGGGGCTGGCAAGATTTTCCTCTGCACCGCTAGTCGGAATACGAGGACTCCCGGATTGTGTGACTGCCTGGTCGATGTCTTAGGATATGACTTGAAATAAGATACCTTTAGGACTCTCTCATCTTGTTCATCCCTTCTCAACTCAAATTCTGATAAGGACTTTAAGGATTAGGGTTTTCCTCTCTTCTCCTCACCCTCTTGAGGTATGGGTAAGGTTGATAAGGGTTAAGAAATCCTCCACCAAATTAATAAAAAGCATGTAAATAAGATGTCATGGACATAAGCTTAATAGAGTAAGCGTAAAAGGAATAGATACATGCTTAGGTCATATGACACGAGTTGTCATTGCCCTCAGGAGAGACCTGAGGATAGACCTCCTTGGTAGGAGGATGAGTAGAGAGAGTAGGTCTTGGAGGTAGAGACCTCCATTAAAGGTAGAGACCTAGCACAACCTTTGAGGGTGATGGTAACCCTAACCCTAAGTGAAGGTTAGAGAGGGAGGTGACATGATGAGTTAGATGTCATGTTTGACCGAGTATTTGGTTGGTCATGCCTTTGGGATGCCATAAGAGGGTAGATGACCTAGTACCTTTGGCGACCCAACCCTGGAGAGGGTCGTGCAGGCCATAGCAAAGGATAGATCCTTCGTGGATGAGGTTAAAGAATCTATAGTTACCCTATGGGCTTAGGAAAGTAAGGTATAGCTTGATGAAATCCTGGTTAAGAGATCATGATGGATGGATCATAAAAGGGGTATGGATGCTCTTGAGCCAAACATGAGTTGAGCATAGGCTTCAACCGCATAGGGGTATTCTTACGGGCATGAGCCTTCATGAAGAAGGGACCTCTAGTAAGTATGGTTGGAGCTGAAGTTAGCTCTAGAGAGAGGAAGCAGAACCCCAACAGGGAGGTTGGAAGCCTAAAACCCCGAAACTTGAGGAATAGTGGGGAGTCGAGAATGATGCGACCTAAGTGGATGATAGTGGTTGCCTTATGCTTGATCCTTAAAGGCTGATGATATCTTGGTTTCCTTTAGAGGAACCAAACCCTAGAGAGAGGACGATGCTTCTAGTACCCAGGGTATAAGTGATTACCTGCTGGATGAGATAAAGAGTGCCTTAGACCCGGAAGAGGGTTTAGTAATAGTTTGTGAGGCCTTGTACCTTGTGGTTTGTCCTTGGGGAGGACTCGACTCGGAGATGTACTCAAATAGAAGAATGAAAAGGAAGTGCATGACATACCTTGGACATGTTTGAGTCGTGGTTCAAAGTTTGAGCATGCAGTTGGATACCCAAAGGTGAACATAGGGTTCCTAGGCCTAAGAGGGGAAGTGGTGTACCCGATGCTCATGATGAGATTTGAGTCTCTATAGTTTCGAGCATGGTACTCCTCATGTGTAGAGGTAAAGGAAATCCCTTAAGTTAAGGGTATGTTTGATGAACCCCTCACAATTATGTTGATCTAATGTTGAGGATGAGAACAAGTATGACCTGGCATGGTTTAATAGGTGGTCTACTTGTGCCTTAGTAGTTGTCGAGTTAGGCATGCTCATGTGAATGTAAACCCTAAGGACAGTTGTGACCTTGTTGTCAAAAGTTGTAGTTTCCTCCCATCCTGGGAGAGGGACCCTTTGGTAGGGTGTATACCCGTTTTTTTGGTTTTGAGATAACCTAAAGAGGTTCATAGGATCTTGAGAAGCTAAGTGAAAAGTACATGGCATGAGAATGAACCTGTAGACCCATATATAGCCATCTCTAAAGTGCATGTGGATGTGTTACCATGGAGGTAACCAGTATGGGGCCTGACCAAGGTAGGCAGGTTGCCATGACCCCTATGAAGGGATGAAAGTCAGGCATGAATGCAGAGAGAGATGATGAAGGATTGGGTAAGGTTCTAAGTTGGATATGTACTATAATGGAATCCTAAGTCTATCCTAGGGTCAGGTAGGGATAAGACCGATGGAAGAAGGAGTTGCCTAATTCCCTAGTTGCACATGACCATAGGGTCGGGAGGAAACAACTATCATTGTCTGAGGGCCATGGGTTAGGAGATTGATCACCTTCATAAACTCATGGGACCCAAAGGGCAGATGAGTAGGGCACTCTCTGATGCATGGGGGAAGAGGGATGACCCCAAAGGTGTCGGCACCCTATAGACTTAGAGGAGATGACCAAGGATTGTGTAGTAACCCAAGTAGGTTCGAGACCAGTTTCCCATGGAAGCAACTTTGATATCATGACGTTTATGATGAAGAGACAGGTGAGGCACATTTCAAACTCAACTTTAAAGGTGTATTGGCAAGGTGGGATGTACCATCTCTACTCCTGGAATGGGAAGAACTCTGTATTTGGACGGCTGCCAAATGCTTATTTCTTCTTGTTATGGGAGTGAGAGATAGGACAGTATGCATGCCTTACACCAAAGATAAAAGATGATGCGAGTTGGAATGTTGCTATGGGGTATGATGAAAGAGATGATAACATACCCTTGGGATAGGAATGGTACATGGATGGTTCACAAACACTAAGAGAGTTAAGGTAGTCATCCTATAAGGATGCTTCTAGCAGAAGCTTTGTGGAAATTGCTAGTTATACAAAGTTGAGTTTGATCATTAAGGAGATGAGCTCAAAGTATTCTCAATGAAGATAGACTTAGAATTCAAGTTTGAAAGGATAAGTGAAATACATGGAGGTGTATGTCCTCAACAATACCTTACATCTAAGGATAAGAAGTGATAATGAATGCTTTGGTTGAGATATAGCTACCTAGTTTAGCTAGAGGCTAGAAGAAGTTGAGGTTGCTCGGCTAACCCTAAGTTTGGAAAGAAGTTGTGTTTTGGCTAACACCCAGATGTAACAAGATATGTTGAACAAGTTAATGGTTGCTTTGTTAGACAGTTTAGTCCTTGATATAGTGAAAGGATGGTGATAGAACCTCTGATGCACTTCTTTGGATAGGAAGGTAATAAAACCCTTTGAGAATGGTTTAGGGTTTCCGAGTTATCAAGTTTGAGGAATCATAATAATACAGGAGGTCATGATATACCTTGGTACAACAACGATAGTAAGTGTTGGTAACACTCTGGATGCTTAAAACAAAGTTGCATGTAGCATGTGGCCATGCAAGCCAGGAGGTGAAGGACGAACACCAGTAACCCAATGTATCGATATAGATGATAAAAGAGTCCCTAGAGGAAATGGGAGTTCATCACTATGGAAGTTGTGGTAAGTCTCCCTTTGACCCAGAAGGTCAAGATGCAATATGGGTTATGGTAGATCGCCTTACCTAGATAACATGAGAAAAGAAGAGTGTTGTCAAGGGACAGATTCAGTTGAACTACTCAAGAGAGAAAGATGGTTCAACCACACCATGATGCAAGTTCCAATGTTCTTGAGTATGACCTAAAGGTCCACTTCCATAAGGTGGAAGTAGGTATACAAAGAACCAAATGTTAGAACCGCTTATCACCCCTAACTAACAAGTAGTATGATCCAGACTAGAGGGTCTGATGAGAGAAAGTGTACTTGTTCAGGGTGATACAAAGAGATAGTTCTTAAGATGTGATGTTAACCACCATAGCCTTTATCGGGATGCAAGAAGTCTTATAGAGAGGTTGTGTCGGTCACCACTTCATTAAGATGATGTTGGTGAAGGAGGCCTCACAAAGGCCAGAAAAGAACCTCAGTGTGTGCAGATGAAGTCGCTTTGATCGTGCAACGGCTGAGAGAGAGCCCAGTGGTGACATGAGTCATGAGCAGACTGACATGCAGTTCACTGTGGGAGAATATGTGATGTGAAAATCCGACCCCTCTAAGCTACAGCTGAGAAAGCTGAGTCCCCGATATAGGGATCCATTTGAGATGGATCGGTGGATAAGGTTGTGTTTAGCCTTACCCCTCAGGATAACATGATGTATAATGTATCACATAAGTCTGATCTAGAGCACTATGTGAGGTACCCAAGCCATGTGTTGAGCCCTGAATCGATTCAGCTTTTGAGAGGTTGAAATGTCCTGAGTCACCTACGAGGGTACGATATACCAAGGTAAGAAAGAACTCAGATGGAAGAATATGAGATAATGAAGGTTCTTGGGAAGCACCATGGACAAGGGTGAAGCCACATGGGAGCCAAGATGGACATGTGATAGGCTTATCCTATTTGATTGCTTGCTTGATTGAATTTTGAGGGCAAAATTCTCATAAGAGGGGAAGGATGTTACAACCCCAATTTTGGGTTCATTTGCTGAGAAATGTAATTTCTCATATTAAAGATAAGTGAAAAAAATAATGAATGAATGCATGATTTTCGTTTGAAATAGCCTTGTTGATTTATTTGTGGGCTTTATTGGCTATCGGGCCCAATAACAAGGAAAGGATAAAAGAAATTCCACTATTATCGAGTAGTTAAGAAAATAGAGAAAAAGGAAACGTGTGGAAACCTATATAAGGCAAATCCAAAGAGGGATTTCGTGCCTCTTGGGTTCCTTGGGTTCCAAGGAGTCCAAGGTGGCATAGAGAATACAATAATAAAAGAAAAGATCAAATAAATATTTCTTTATCAAGAAAGAAATTGAAAATAATGAGAAAATATGGGGAAAAAGTGGGAAGAAGTTTAATTGAGTTATCCTTGGTGGAATTTCATATCAGAATAATTCCTAATGTTAAAAGGAACTCCCATAAGGAAAATAGAAGAGAGATTAAGAGAAATCATTAAAAAGAATAAGGAAATAAGTAAGATAATAAGAAAATGGATAAAAGATAAATAAAAGGCTAAGGGATATTCCCAAGATGGTATTTCGAGCCATTAAGGTTCCTTGAGGTACAAGGAACTCAGAATAATTATTTAAAGGCAAAGGAAAGAGAAAATAGATGAGAAATATGCATAATTAAGTGATATCTTGCACCTAAACAAAAGGCACGTTTTCTTTTCGATAATGAGCCCAATTTTGGTAGAAAGGTAGATTAAGTCATTGAGGACTTTCCCTAAAATTTTAGTATTAATTGGATAATCGACTTGAGAGTTATGCTTTTTCCAAAGTAGAAGGAAATCCTTTATTTTCTAATGGAATTATTTTATTTTCCCTATTTTCCTTGTTGTGCGTGACATTACAGCTGTTAGATTTGGATCCAACGGTGGCTGTGTTGTCACCTTCCTTGTTCGGATGGGAAACAGGGGCATGAGTTGGGGGGATTTCCGAAGTGTATATCTTGCAAGTAAATGGACAAACCGTTATGGAGTTTAGTCCAGTGGATTCGGGAGGAGAATCTGAACCTAGGAAACCTAGGTTTTGGCAAGTTTCGTTGACGCCAAGAAAAACGCCCAATCTGAGCGGGAACTCCTTGTCGACTTCCCCTATATATATGAGGGGCTACGCACCCTCTGCGAAAACCTAGAACATCCCTTTGTGTCCGGACGGCAAGGGAAAGTCAGAGCAAGGGTTTAATTGCGACAAGATGATGACCTTCGCCTTCAGCCTGAAGCTGCTTCTCTTCGGAGAAGAGTTTCTCCGTCCCGTCATCTACAGCCGACATTGGGGAAGCCAAGGGCGCCTTCGAGATGGGTGGGGCTCGTCCGAGGTTCTGTGGTCTCCACTGGCAGCTAGGGAAGCAAGTTGGCCGGAGTCAACTTTGAGGTTGACCGCGGCAAGGCTCTGGATCGCGAGCCTGGGTGAAGCGGAAGCTTGAAGATGATGAACGTCACTTTTACCAGAATACCCCTAAGTGTGTGGACTGGCTACCGCTTTAGGCCAGGGACACGGGGGTCTTTTCGCGCCCTGACTGAAGTTGCTAACAAAAAGGGAGCGATTATCTGACGTGGCAGCCAACGATTGGTCGAGAAGGTATTTTTCTTTGTAAATTCGTAATTAATTAATTGTAACTCCAATGATAGAAAGTTTTATATGAAAATTGATCAGGAGAATGCGTGGAACCCAATAAAAATACAATTACAAATTAGTTTTGTTTCTAGTTCAAAAAGTACCCGAAGTTAGTAACTTTAATGCTTTAAGTGTAATCAAAACCCTAGATGATGATTAGGGATGAGTTCATCTCTTAAGTTGGTATTATGAATCAACATTTATTCTTTTGGCATTATAATGGATAATATGGATCCAATTTGAGTTTAAAACGCCATGATTTGCTTATTTAGTGTGCTATGATTAAGAAAGTGCAATAATAGGCCTTAAAGCCCTAATGTTGAGTAATATGACTTTGATGACTTTTATTTCAAGGATATGGATATATATATATATATATATTGATATGAAGTTTAGTTAAGAAGCCTTGGAATAGATAGCTTAATGAGATAAAGTTTTAATATGTAAAAAGGATGTTTTAAGGTCTCATATGAGTGAAGATATATTTGAAAACCTAGAAACACTAATCTAAGTGTTTTTGAATTTAATAAGCTATGTTTTGAAATATTATGTGTAAGATGAAGATTAGAACTAATTGTAAGCCAGATTGGTAATAAAGAGGCTTAGATATGAATGACTAAGTAATTAGGGTTTTGAACATTGGAAACAGTGTTTTAGGGTTTAGTTGACCTAAAAAGGTAGAGGTTAAGAAACGAATATAAAGAATGTTAAGGAAAACCCTAATTCAACTTAGGCACACCCTAGGAGGGAATTCCAATTCAATAAAGTAAGTGCATGATGAACATATGAGTAATTAGATTGCACATGTTTTTCAGGTTTCTTGTTGTGCTTGATTGATTGGGGTGATTGGTTGCCTGGCTTGGTTGGTTGTTTAATTAAATGGATATTCTACTTACAATCCTTGAGACTTCCAAATCAGGTATGTGTTTAACTATGAATAACCGCTTTAGTTTCCTGATGGATTCTCATATGTTTAATCGCATTGAATGCAACTAAACTGTTTGGTTGTTTATATTGCAATTATAAAGTGACTATGACTATCACAATTTAATTTAAATGTGTATTCCCGCACCTACATGCCACCCTGATGGAGGATGCCATAAAGGTCAAGCCCAGGAGGGTAGACCAATGGGCACCATGAGAGGTGACCCTAGACACCAAGCTCGGGAATGAGAAGGTGGTCAATGAGGCATGACTATGGAGCACCATGAGAGGTGACTCCCAGGCACCAAGCTCGGGATTGAGAAGGTGGCCTTAAGTCAATTCCAGGGTTAGGGAAAAAGCGGTGGGGATGGGCACATGGAAAATGTAAATTGACTGGATAATTATCTTGATTGCAATACTTAGATTGTTAGAACTAATTGTGAAATTTTGGTTGCCTCCACATACCAGCAATTGCTGATCGATGTTTTGTTTGTCGGCGTTTTAGGTAAGATCCTGAAAAACACAAACAGTAAAGTGACACATCGTGAAATTAAGAAATAAAGTGCAAGGAGGATTAGATAGAGTATTTCAAGCTGTGGATAGTTAGATTTCCAAGTTTTATAAAGGTAAGTAAAAGTTTTAATTTTTGTACCCAATTCCAGTTTAGTTAGTAGAATTTCATAATTATTGTTGATTATATGCTGAACCTGTGATCCTGTAAATTGATTAATGGCTCTGACCTTCGGGTCTCCCTTAATTGGGGGTTACCGGGAGGTGGGGTCGTTACAGGAACACTAAGTACTTTCATCACAAAGCTAGTCCACGGAAGAGGCGTAATATGATCCATGGTCTCTTCAAGGAGGACGGTAGTTGGCAAACGGAGCGGGAATCTATTGCTGAAATTATTTCTTCGTACTTCAATTTGCTTTTCGCCAGTTTAGATCCTACCGGGATGGAGGAGTTCACTGCTGAAATGCCACGTGTTATTTCAGAGACAACCTTTTCTCTTCTGAACCAAGCCCCTACAGAGACAGAAGTCTGGCAGGAACTTAATCAAATGCATCCTAACAAGGCTCCAGGTCCGGATGGAATGAAAGCTATTTTTTATTAGAAATTTTGGGAGGTGATTAAATACAGTCTGTTGTCTTTTATTGATAGATGGTGGAAAGGAGAGGAAAGCTTGGATGATATTAATGACACTGATATTGTTTTGCTTCCCAAAATGAGCAACCCGGTTTGGATTTCTGAGTTTCACCCTATAAGTCTTTGCAATGTTTCTTATAAAATTATCACGAAGGTGTTGGTGAATATAATCAAGCCACTAATGAATGAGATTATCTCGGAGAACCAAAGTGCTTTTGTTAGGGGGAGGATGATCACATACAATGCTCTTATTGCCTATGAATTGTTTAACACTATGAAGCACAAGAAGAAAGGAAGAGAAGGGTTGATGGCACTCAAGCTTGACATGAGCAAGGCTTATGATCGAGTGGAGTGGGCGTTTATGGAGAAGGTTATGAGGAGGATGGGGTTCCCAGACGTTTGGAGGAATAAAGTGATGGAGTGTGTTTCTAGCGTATCCCACAAGATTATCGTCAATGGCAGAAGGAGAGGAGCTGCAACTCCAGCTAGAGGTCTTCGCCAAGGTGATCCCATCTCTCCCTACCTTTTTCTTTTTTGTGTTGAAGCTCTCTCTTTTTTCCTTTCCAAAGCAGCACAGGAAAATAAAATTCACGGCACAAGAATTTGCAGAAGGGATCTAAGGGTCACTCACCTTTTCTTTGCAGAAGATAGTATTGTTTTCACAAGGGCAACCTCGGAAGAATGCTCCGCTTTAGCTGATATCTTCAGCCAATACGAGAGGGCATCTGGGCAGAAAATTAACTATGAGAAGACCGAGGTTTCCTTTAGTGCGAATGTTTCTGTGGAGAGACGGGAGCTGATTAAGAACCAACTGTAGGTTAAAGTGGTGGATAGACATGACAAGTATCTTGGACTCCCTACGGTTATTGGGAGATCTAAGAAAGTTGTCTTTGCTACGATAAAGGATAGAGTGTGGAAGAAGGTGTAGGGGTGGAAAGAGAAATTTCTTTCAAGACCCGGGAAGGAGGTGTTGATTAAGGCGGTCATCCAAGCTATTCCCACATATATCATGAGTATCTTTAAGATATCAGATGGACGGGTTGATGAGATCCAGGCGATGATGGCTAGATTATGGTGGGGGTCGAAGGAAAGGGAGAGGAAGATACACTGGATGAGTTGGGAAAGGTTGTGTAAACCCAAGGAGAGCGGAGGGATGGGATTTAGAGATATGAAGGCATTTAACCAGGCCTTGCTAGCTAAGAAGGGATGGAGATTAGCGATTCATGGAGAGTTCGTAGCTGCCCGGATTTTGAAGGTTAAATACTATAGGTCTTTGACTGTTTTGCACGCCAGGATGGGGGGCAGTCCCAGTTACACATGGATGAGCATATGGGGGGCTCTGCAGCTGGTTAAGGAAGGTCTTAGATGGAGGGTGGGTGATGGAAAGGAAATTCACATTTATAGGGATAGGTGGGTCCCTCATCTGGGAGGCACAGTGCATAGATACTTGGTGAGTGGCCCGGAGGAGTATAACTGGGTAAATTACTAGATTTGTCCTGAGACGAAACAATGGAGGAGGGAGGCGGTACATGAGTGCTTTCCCATCCACCTAGCATGGGTTGTCCTAAACATTCCACTTCCACGGTGGCGTGTGGAAGATAGCCTTTTCTGGGATAAGGAAAGCAATGGGATCTTCTCTGTCAAGAGTTCTTACCATCTTTTAAGGGCGGGGGATGATTTGCGGGAATGGGAGGAAGGGGAGATATGGAAAAGGCTGTGGAAGGAAGGGTGGCCGCCGAAGTTGAAACACTTTATCTGGAGAGCACTCAGGAACATCCTTCCAACTATGACAGAGCTGCAAAAAAATCAGGTGACACCAGATGAGGACTGCCATCATTGCGGACAATGTGAGGACTCGACACACGTATTACTCCAGTGTTAGATAGCTAGAAAGATTTCATCCATCGGGGAGTTTGACTGGCTGGGACAGATGGATCTACACGACATAGGGGCTTTTTGTGGGCAGTCTCCTGGACGAGGAAGGCAACATACGTAAGGAAGAGGGTGCGGCATTACTATGGGTCACATGGATAGCAAGGAAGAAATACATCTTTGATGAGCATCCTCCTTTCCTTCTAGGCCTAGCAGCGAGCTTCATCGACATCGTCAGGAGACATGCACACTACCATGCGGCCATGAGCAGATCAACAGGCTTCGCCTCTTCAGAGGACTGTGTTTCTTGGCGTTGTCCTCCACCAGGCTGCGTTAAGATCAACACGGACACCTCCATATCTTTGACAGGTGACAGTGGATGCGGTGCAGCCATATGGGACGACCACAGACAGCTTTTGTGGACATTCCAGTGTCGTTTAGAACAGCCACACTCAGTGCTTAGTGCGGAGGGTGTGACTATTCTGAAAGGCATGCAGCTCGCGCTATGGAAGGGATTCACAGACGTGGTTATGGAGACTGACTGTCTTCACTTGGTCGAGGCAGTGAGGAAGGGATATGGTGGACGTGGCTATGAGCATTTTATTATAAGGGATATCACCGAGCTTTCTTATAGCTTTCTATCTTTCAATCTCTATTTTGTTAGGAGGCAAGGCAATAGAGTAGCCCATGCCTTGGCCTCACCCGCTTGCCATTTTGTAAACCCCATCTATCGTAGAGAGGGTTTTGAGGATCAAATCCTTGCACTTGTTGTAGACGATTTGATTACTTAATAAAATGGCAGGCGCCCTTTATCAAAAAAAAACTAGAAACACTTGTATTCATATATATCAAGATATCTTTTGAAGTCGTCAGCCTACCACAATCACTAGGTTATTGAAATTCATGCATTCCCTTTCCAACATCACATTACTTCAGTCATCTTGGGTCATATTGCAATTTGGAATGCTACCAATGCATTATCTTGAACCATTCACTCTATTTTTGTTAGAGATGAGATCACAAAACCCCATCTCCTCTAGTAATGACATTGAACCTGATTATCCATAGTGAAAAGGGGGTCATTAACCACCACTACCTCTATGATTTTCATGTTACTTCTCTAATTATTTAAACAAAAAAAATTTAAACTATAGTTAGTAATCATACGAGGGGGATATCATCAAGAGCGACGAAGTGTTTCCCAACTCCAGAGCCATCTTCTTTCATCCCCATTGGTCTTGGATCTATGAAGATGAAAGTTGGAGGGGAGAGAAGAACTACCATCCTCTTCATGAGAAAAGGAGTTGTTGATAGGTATTTATTGTGCGCTATATGCAAGTGAACGTATCAAAGTAATATAGGCCCTTTTGAGGCCCGAGTCAAACATAGGGAAACGTTTCTCCAGTAGACTACTACTAACTGTTGTCTAATCAACTAGGCCAGTTGTAAATGGTTGAATTTGTTTGCGTTACAAAACTAATGCAGAAGCAAAATGAATTAATGGTTTGAATTAATTAGAGATGGAATGAATTCTTTAGGACAATTGTTTCACCACAGATAACACTAGTAATTAACCTCACACACTAATATCTATTATCTCAATCCCTGGATAAGGATCTTGTAGCTAGAATTACCTAATCCCGTAGAGTAATTCACTACCTAATCTAATGTCAACCCCACTTATGTAGTTATTGACTGATTAGTTAGATGCTTTATGATTATTGTCTGGGTTTCTCCTCCCATTTACACTCCGCTTTTCCCAAAGGGCACAGTACATGGGTAAATCTATTCTTTCCAACCCTTAATCCCTCTCCCGAGATGACTAAGCATCTCTTAATCCACTTATGGCGATCAAGAACAAATAGAACACAAAGCTTTCATAGATTTATACCAAATATAAAAAGAGATAAAATTGATATTAATGCATAGAAATCAATTACAACGTATATCCTGGCGACTCTCAGATTGTAAGGAATAATGGTTTTTAGCCTTGCATGGTTTTCATCGAAGAATACATGGAAAGGAAGAATAAAAATGTGGGAAGCATTAGGAAATTAATGTAACCGCTGAATATCTACCCGTACGAAAGATCCCCTCATTCTTACATACGTTCTGCTGTCTTTCGACTCCAGAATCGGCCTCCGAAGGTGCTCGGATCTTCCTGGTTGAAGCTTTTGGTCCTCAGTTCTTCTCTTCTATCTCTCCAATTGTTTTGTAACAGAAATGGTTGTCTGCCTAGTCCATTCGTCGTCCCCCTAAGTTATAGAAGGCATTTAGGGTATGAAATAACATCCATCATTGGATTAGAGTGAAATATGTGGATGGCCTGATCAGGCAGACTCGGTAGTACCAACTAGGTGAGTCTGTAGTATTGAGTCACTTAGGCTTAGTCACGCGATCGTGATCATGTCGGTAATGTCGAGTGGACTCGATAGTGCCGAGTTTTGTGATTTTTGAGCTGCCTCCCTGACACCAACTCAGAAGTACCAAGTTGGAAACTCGGTAGCACCGAGTTTTCTCGAATTATGATGGGGTTTATTGATGTCATTTTTGTACCACTAACTTTGGCTATCAGTAGCACTGATTCTGGACAAGTTTTGAATCCATCACTGACGTCAAGTCTGTACCCCTGACTATTACCAAGTCAGTAGTACCGAGTGTGTGGAACTTCCTTGTACCTGAAAACACACAAAAAAGCATGAGTACTTGGGATGCATAAAATACTACATAAAATAGTTAAAATCATATAATTTGATGCATTCAATAGAAACAAACCATCTATGTCATTCCATGAATAATAAATCAAATAAATGACTAATCTGCACATGAAATCAAGGAAAACTGTTCTTTAATAATGATGAAAAACACATGCATCAAACTCCCCTAAGCTTAAATGTTGGTCGTCCTCGAGTAACACTCTCTCAAATCTATTTGACAAAAGTCAGCAAAAGGACATAACACATACAGTCCTTTCTTAATCATATCCACCTATCGAACCCTAAACTAGCCTTCACTGACCACTAAATTGATAACTGTTGTAATGTGACAGAAAACTTCCATAAAAGATGCCCACCTTTTAGTCAATGACACTATCAAGAAAGCAATTAACATTATAATTACTCAGACATTTGCTTTGTGTATTGTGTGATTCCCTACACTAAATTTCTCTTTCCTAACAACCAACTACTTGGAAGTAGATCTCCGTATAAGCATGAATGAGGAGATAAATTGTTAGAGTGGCCTACCAATAAGTGTAATTAATGATTCAAGATGGGTAGAAAATGAAAATTCATACGTACATCCAACCTATATATGCATAGAGAATAATGAACCTATATAGATAAAAAGAATGCCATGCATGAATCCAAATGCCAAAAATAGTTTCATTTTATGAAATGATGCATGTATGAATGAGTTGAGATTGTTTGACAACTCAAAAGAATGCACATGTGGATTAAATCATCACAAAACAATCATGCAGGATATACTTTCTCCTTGTTTCTTTTGAACAATTTTCTTCTTCTTCTTTTTTCTTCAGCAAGACTAATTTATATGCTTCTTTCTTTCATGATTTTTTTGTTTCTTTTTCTTCTTTTTTAGGAGATATTTCTCTACACTTTAGCTTCATAACTTGAAATTAAAATCTACATGTTTAGGAAAATATGCATGCAATGTTGAAATGTATGCAACTACATGAACTGTGTTATGCAAGCTAAGATGGTATGCACTAAAATCATTAATACATACAATGCAATGTTTTTCTTTCTTTTTCAAATGCAAGAAAACTAACTATTAGGTTTCTATTGTGCCATGTAATGAAATCGAAGAAAATAACTTGGAGTACTCATGAATCTTGAGGTGGTGAGTCAAAAATGAATGGAAAATAAATGGAATCACACAACTAAGAGACAATGCCTTTCATTATATTATGATATGTCCCTCTTAGTTGACGTGTATTCAGGGTGATCAAAAGGTTTATTTCTTATATTTTCATTTAAGATCTCATTATGGTTTGGTCAGTTTAGGCTCAACATCTTCATCATTCACATTGTCGAGTTGATTTAGACTTTCATTTATGTCCTAAGTCCTAATGATGACTAGTTCGAACACTTCCTCAATGGTGTTACAGATTGATTTTATAGTTTAAGCTTCTTAGGATATGACCCTTTTCATGCAACAACACAGAGAGTATAATCTATTCTAAAACAAAACCATACATTTACTACTCCACAATTACACTAGATAGACGGGAATCCTACACTCACACAACTAAAAATAAAACAAACAACTAAAAATAAAAATAAAAATAAAAATAAAGATAGAATGTTGTTCCAACACCCCCCTAAGAATCAATATGACTATGTCCACATAGTCAATACTTGCACCGAAGTGGTGGAACAGTAGTACTATTGCTCAAAATTGAGGTGGCTAAGGAATGTCGGGGTCGTGAGGAGGAAACATCCCCTAAAAAGATAGATCAGACGGTGGCTTCAGTTGTGGTTGCGAGTACCCTCCAAAGTATCCTTGGATCCAATAATGGTCAAAGAAGGATGTTGGTATTGCTTCATCCGCTATAGGTGCATGTGAAAATTCTCTTGGTTGGCTAATAGAAGGTGTTCATTTTCGTAACTCACATGCTGGTTTTGGTACAACCTTCCTTGAATGTCCTGCACACCGACCAACGTCGCCCGATGCTGTTGTTGTCTAGTCTGGATCTCCTACAACATGGTATACATACCCACAATATTGTACGGGTCTTGCTCCTCCCAGGAATGGGGTGGGGCATAGAAATTCATGGAAGTTTAGGTGTGTGCCTATTTGTGTGGGACCTCTCTCCTAGTGATGGGCATGGTGGGCTCTACCTCCTCAACATCATCAGAGTCATCATCGATTTGCTCCTCGTCATCGACCGGAGCTGCTGCCCTATGTAGATCTTCTGCTTCCCCTTGTTCAGTGGGCACCAGAGATGGTTCACCCCACACAAGTTGAATATAAAGTTGGGGAGGCTCTGCTCCTAAAATAATCCTCGACACATGCAATGCACATAAAGCACATTGTGGTGCAAGCTAAGAAGGTGCACCTTATGCAAGTACATGAGGTCTAGCTTTGTTGTATCCTCCAATGGTGCGAGGGTGGATAAATCAAGGCTCAAATGTAGTGCAATGGGGGTGATGAGACCCCCAAATTAAGTCGGCGACTTTCTTATCATATTGCACCACATAGAGATCATGTGGAGCAAAAGGAAGGCTCCAAAGTTGTAGTCTCTCCTTCCGATAGTCAGTAGAGAAAGTAGAGATCCGCCTTTTGAACCTTCCCTTGAGCTTGACCAGAATGAGAAAAAATAGTGTTGTGAAAACGTGGTGAAGGATTAGAGCAAAAGGGTGCTCAGTATCAATAACAGAGTTGATATTCCAGTTTATTCAAAATCCCATTGGCACCTTAGTCAACTGCTCCCAAACCAAGTCATAGTCAAAGTCAGAAGAGGTCGAGCATTGTGGGACGTGAGTCCAGTTGAAGATGTCATTGAAGGCCCTCATAGTGATGGAATAGTTGTTGTTGAAGAGGCAGAAGATGACTTTCCTTTCCTACCATTCACCTCCTAACTTCTGCTTAGGGTCGATGTAAACATCTAGCAATTCCAAGAACTCCAGGACAAGATTTGGGAAGATCTGCCAGTCATTAAGGAAAGGATTATCCCCCTCCTTGAATTTCTTCTGACCTACCCGTCACATGTTTTCAGTAAAGCAAGCCCTTTCAATCAATGTGTGATCTCCATATCACGTTGGAATGATCTTCCTAGTCTACAACTCTTCATATATCTTCCTGATATCCAAAAATGGATGTTGGATGCGGGTTGGTCCAGGGACCAACTCACCTTGAGCCACCGATGTAGAGGGACCTCTCCTTGGCGCCATGATGCCAATGCAAGACAGAGGATTAGGAAAGAGAAGCTCTGTGAAGATCGTTGGATCGACAAAGATCTTTGGCACCCAGTACAGCTCTACTCTGAGTTATAGGAAGAGTGGAGGAGGTGGTGTGAAGAAAATGGGTTGACCACTCCTTTATAGCTGAATCGGGAAGAGTCAATACTAGTAACATTTGTGTCGGTATTCCTGAGTTGCAGGAACGAATCTGTGGCTCAGTTGTATCAATGGTGATGTTTGAGGATGTCTCGAGTGCGGATCATGTGGAGTCGGTGGTACTGAGTCCAAGTCGATAGTACTGACTTGAGTTGCGGATCACTGCTACTGACCATGCAATGAAGCTTGCATCTGTCGTTGAAATGAGCAGCCCCAGATTGATGATGTCATGTGTTGGTACTACTGACTAGAATGTTGGTAGTACCGAGTTGGCTATTCTGGCTAGGTACTTTTAAATATTTCATCTCGATGTTCAAATTTTGGATGCAGCAAATAGTTGCTGGTACCGACTTGTGGGTCGAGCTTAATAGATAACAATAAAAAATCTTCAGAGACTCAGTAGTACCGACTAGGAGAGTTGATAGCACTGAGTCTAGTGATATAGTGTGGATGCCTCTCTGATGTAATCTTGGTACTACTGACTTTGAAATTGTTAGCACTGGCCTATAGGAAATTCTACACACCCCACACATGAGTCAAGGTACCATTTTTAATGAAAAATAAAAATGAAAACTAAGACATCTACAATGTGGAAATACACATGAATATAAGAAAAATGAATGTTGGGTTGTCTCCCAACAATCATCATTGTTTAAAGTCCTAGGCTAGACGGTCCTTAGAGAAAGAATCTATGGAACGTTGTAAATTTGCACCTCCTCTATTCATGGCTCTACCTCCCCTTCAAAATAGTGCTTTAATCTTTGGTCGTTAACAAGGAATGACATGTTCCCATATACAATGTCCAAAAAACCATGGGGAAAGGCATTTTCAATCACAAACGGTGCACTCCACTTGGACCTTAGCTTACTTGAATGCAGCCTAATCCTAGAATTGAAAAGGAGGTCTTTCTGACCTGGCAGAAACACCCTATTTAGAATGTGTCTATCATGAATTTTCTTAGTAATTTCCTTATATATCCTAGATATTTCATAAGCATCCATCCTAATCTCAATTAATTCATCAAGCTCTAAAAACCTCTTTCTACCCGCTTCATCTATGTACAAAATCAGCTTCTTTATAGCCCATTTAGCCTTATGCTCAAGCTCTACAGGTAGATGGCATGCACAACCATACATCATCCTAAAAGGTGTTGTTCCTATTGGGGATTTGTAGGCTGTTCTATTAGCCCAAAGAGCATCACTTAGCACATAACTCCAGTTTGTCCTATTGGTTGAGATTGTCCTTTCCAAAATATTCTTCACTTCTCTATTGGACACCTCAACTTGTCCTGGAGTCTGTGGGTGATATGGAGTACCCACTTGATGCTTCACACCATGTTTTCTCTATAAAGTTCCACACAACATATTAGTGAAGTGTGATCCACCATCACTAATAATTAGGTGGGGGACACCAAACCTACAGAATATGTATTCTTTCACAGACTTGCACACTGCCTACGCATCATTGGTGCGGGATGGGATTGCTTCCACCCACTTAGACACATAATAAACCACAAGTAATATATAAATATTGGAATTAGATGACACAAATGGGCCCATAAAATCTATACCCCAAAGATCAAAAACCTCAACCTCCTAAAACACATTTAAGGTCATCTCATGTCGCTTAAAGATATTACCTACACTTTGACATGCGGTACAATGACGAACAAAGTTGTGAGCATCTTTTAACAAGGTAGGTCAATAAAACCCACTCTCTAAGACTTTGGCCACAATCCTAGAGCTAGCATCGTGCCCACCCAATGTTAGAGAGTGACAATGTGACAAGATGCTCTCTACCTCACATTTAGATACACATCTTCTTGAAAGCCCATCCCTCCATTTTTTAAGAAGAATCGGGTTATCCCAAATATAAAACCTCAATGAGTCGAAAAATCATTTTTTCTACTAGTATCCCCAATCTATAGGAATTTCCTTACAAGCTAGGTAACTAATAATATATGCAAACCAAGGATCTTCAGTTTTATTTGCAAACAATTTCTCATCTGAGAATTCCTCAATAATTGGGGTGGCTACTTCTTTTTTGTCTGCCCTTTCTAACCTAGGAAAATGATCAGCTACGACAATCTCTACTCGTTCCATGTCTCTAATTTCAATGTCTAATTACTAAAGCAAAAGAATCCACCTAATGAATCTGAGTTTGGCGTCTTTGTTTTGTAACAAGTATTTGATTGCATCATGGTCAATCCAAACTATCACTTTAGCCCCAACTAGGTATTGGCTGAATTTTTCAAAACCAAACACTACTACTAACAGTTCTTTTTCAGTAGTAGTGTAATTCATATGCGCAACATTCAAAGTCTTTAATGCATAATATATGACATTTGGATTCTTTTCACTACGTGGACCCAACACAACTCCAACTGCATAATCAGATGCATCAAACATCATCTCAAAAGGAAGGCTCCAATTAGGTGCATGTACTATAGGTGCATATATCCATTTTTCTTTAAGGATTTTGAAAGCTTTTAAATAGTGCTCATCAAAGGAAAACTTAACGTCTTTCTCTAAAAGTTCAGACAATGGTTTGGAAATTTTCGAGAACCCTTGGTAAAACGACGGTAGAATCATGTGTGTCCTAAAAACCTCCTTACTCCTTTCACTAATATCAGTGGAGGAAGTGTGGAGATGACTTCAATCCTTATTGGATCTACTTCCATGCCTTTTTTGGACACCTAGTGTCCAAGAACAATCCCTTCACTCACCATCATGTGACACTTCGCACAATTTAAAACTAGATGAGTGTCCTCACATCTCTGTAGCACCCTATCGATGGTATATAGGCAATCATTGAAAGATTCCCCATATATAGAAAAAGCATCCATAAAAACCTCTAAGCATTGCTCTACCATGTCTGAAAAAATGGCGAGCATACAATGTTGAAATGTAGTAGGGCATCACAAAGACCGAAAGGAATCTGACGGTATGCAAACGTTCCATAAGGGTAGGTGAAAGTAGATTTCTCTGAATCCTTAGGTTCTATGGAAATTTGATTATACCCGGAATACCCATCAAGAAAAAAAAACTGTGAACGGATAAATAATTGTTCCAAGATTTGATCAATAATAGGTGAAGGGAAATGATCTATAAGGATGACTGCATTTAATCAATGATAATCTATGCATACTTGCCGCCCCGCCACTATCCTAGTGGAAAATAATTCATTAGCCACATTAGTTGTGACTGTGAGCCCCCCTTTCTTAGGAACTACCTAGGTAGGACTAACCCACATTGAATCAGAAATTGCATAGATAATACATGCTAATAGAAGCTTGATGACTTCCTTCTTCACCGCCTCAGTCATAATAGGATTGAGAAGCCTATGAGGTTGTATAATTTCCTTTTCTCCTTCTTCAAGCCAAATCTTGTGTTGGCACAAGGTTGCAGAGATCCCTTTTATTTCATCTATGGACCACCCAAATGCATCTCAGTGGTTTTTCAACACAGTGAGTAGCTTTCCTTCCTCTTCACCACTCAAAGAAGATGATATAATCACTGGGAGCTTTCCCTCTGTAGCTAAGAAGAAATACTTCAGGTGCAGTGGTAATGGCTTTAGCTCCAAGTCCTACGAGCTCAATAGAGATTGGACCAATGGTGGGGAAGGTGGTCCAAGGTCTTCAAAGCATCTTGCGTAGTAGCAAGGTACTACCTTCAGTATCAAAATGCACTCCTCTAGACTGTTGTTGTGGATGTTTTCCTCCATTATGTTCATCAAGCATGCTTCTAAGGGTAGTTTGGGTGATGATTGTATCACAGAATCAACTATGGCTTCTTCGACAGAAGTAGGGTCATACTCCTCTCCCTCATCTTCTAGGTAGTGCATTGCTTGAGTCAGCAAGATCACGTTTATATTTTCTAGGTTGTTCACCACTAGAGTACCTCTTTCTACTTTAGTCATAACATGGGCCACATCTAGGAATGACTTCCCTAGATATAGAGAAAACTTGATATCCATGTGCTGAAGCATGTTGCATTGGACCTTATCTCCCATGGCTTGAGAGTGATCCGGTATCTTGATATCGAACCTATCATCTTGGATTCCCATAGTTAGACATCCTCTGCCCATATCAAGCATCATGTCTACAGTGGCTTGAAATGCTCTTCCAAGTAGAAGCTCATTGCCATGGTCATCCTACATTTCCAACACTACAAAATCTACAGGAAAGATGAACCTATCCACTTTCACCAGAACATCCTCACATAAACCATATGGCTTAACTACTAAGTTATCTACCAATTGGATTGTCATGCTGCTCTTCTTGGATTCCTTGAGTCTGAGCTTCTTGAAGGTAGATAAGGGAATCCGATTTATACTCGCCCCAGAATCACATAAAGCCTCTCCAAATTTTGTCTTTCCTATGAAGCATGTGATATTGAAGCATCTTGGATCCAATCTTTTAGGATGCAGTGTCCCCAATATAAAAACACTAACATACTCTTTCAGAACCTCAACATCAGACTCTGGTATCCTTCACTTCTTTTTAATTATATCCTTCAAAAACTTTCCATAAGATGGTATCTGCTCAATAGCATCTATCAAGGGAATGTTCACAGATAACTTCTAAAAACTATCTAGAAATTTCTTGAACTGTCAGACCTTCAAACTATTTGTAAAGGGCATAGGAACCACATGTGTCCTCTGGTGAATCAGGATATAAGCCTGAGTTTTATTACCCCCAACGTCATCAACTTGCTCCTCTACAATCTTCTCTTGTGCTGACATGTCTGGTTCTTCTGCATCCATTGGTATAGTTTGATTTGTAGCTTATTTTGTACCTGCATTGTGTGATGCATCATTCAGTAGCTTCTTGCTGCTACAAAGTAGAATATATTTCACATGTTGATTCCCAAAAGGTACATTGGTGTTCACTGGAAATCCTTGTGGGGTTGGTTGCTTTACTGGTCTCACATCTGCCGCTATTTGAGGGATTTGTGTCTCTATGTTGCGAATACATGCCCCTTGATTTCGAAGATCCATTTGAGTTTGTGCAATCTGCAGCTCATTCTGACTCACCATCTTGCCCAACATTTCTTCAATCTTGTCAATTTTCCGCGACTGTAGTTGATATTGTGCTTGGCCACCATACTAATGTGTCTTAGTGTGACGTACGACTCACAAAAACAAGATTAACTAATGTGGAAGCATATTATTAGCAGCGGAATTACTGAAAATCGCTATAAATTAAAACTTTTTACAAAAAGATCCAAAAACTATAAAATTCTTTCATAAAGAACCAAAGTAAGTTATTTACATTTTGATTCATCAGTACATATCTGTATCATCTCATCTCGAGAGTCACAAAAATTGACAGTCCTGTTAAACTGTACATAAGCAATATACAAAAATCTCGAGACATCAAGCCAAAAATCTCAGGTCTATATCAAACCATCTACTGACTCCTAGGACCTGAGAGTATAAAGATGACACATAGGACTCTCTATATACAGGACTTGACAAATAGTTTCTCCACCTGAGGATCAATGTTGTCCTCACTGTAGTTGTTGCTGCTGCTACTGCTCACCCTCTGTAGGATTTCTACCTTTTCCTCGACGTCTACCTAAAAATTTAATCCCATGGGGGTGAGAAAATTGAAAATTGCCCCAACGAGAGATATAACTCTCTGCCAGAAACATGATTATTGCAGATAATAGAATAACACTGAGCAGTAGAAGTATAAATATTCAACAACAGGTAAATCATTGATTAAACTTTGTAGAGCAGTACTCTCTATGCAGTTCATTTCAATTATAACTTGATAAGCAACATGTCATTTATTAAATAAGGAATATGAAGAACATGTATAGCATTTATCCAACTAGGACATAATAGACAATGTATCATCAACCATTGGTTCTCGTAATTCAACCCAAAGCAAATATGCTACACGACTGATTACATTTTATAAACATACTTATGCCCTAAGGAGATGAGGCATACCTCTCATACTCCAACTGACCATTGTGAAATTGAAATCGGTACCATACATAGGTCAATAAAAGAGTCGGATTTCTATGACCTCATCCTCCTCATTTAGTGTGAGGAACAACTTGCAGGACATCTCCTGTCTCTGCCAAATAGCTTTCCATGGTATACTGGAAACTTCGCTATTAGAGTTACAGTGGCATGCTATACTCTCTTCGCAATCGAGAGATTTCTTGTTTATCTCACATCGATTCGGCATTAACATCATCATCGGGAGATTAGTGATACATCATCTCGGCATATGCATATAATGAAGGATTGAGAGATTAAATGTTGATCTCACATCAATTCCTCCATTAGGGCGTAAGGATATTCGCGCCCATAACCCCCACATACTCAAAAGTATGCCATCTAATTCCTCCATTAGGGCGTAAGGATATTCGCGCCCATAACCCCCACATACTCAAAAGTATGCCATCTAGGAGTTCCCTTAGGAAAACCTATTTCACCATCACCAAACTACTGGCGATAATGGATCTATGGTCAGGGATCTACATGATATCATTTCACTTGATTATTTAAGTACATTACAACATTCTTTTAGCATCAGGCACGTTTTCAAACATAAACCATTATAACAATTGCTATAAAGAATGAGTACTATTTCTTTCAAGTTCATTTCATAGCTTTATTAACATTCGAATCTCAATCCCTCGTCATCTCATCATTATGATTCAAGAATATAGGTGTTCAAACCCTTAGATCATCAAAACACTTTTTACCACTTTAACAGGTAACTTAATGCCATCAAGTCATATGATAGTGTAAACATGATAATTGCAGTGCATGTATTTCACATTTCTCTCATAGCCTAATAATCTCTTTGGTTACCTCTCACTAGGCAACATAGCATATCATTGCTCACAAGGTTCATAAACTACTTTCAATAAATAAGGCATCACAACTCTTACCTGGCTATGTTCACTATTTTATAAAACCTACATAATTAGTACAGATGATAACATATACATCAATTTCATATCAGCACAATGCAAAACAATTACAACATCATTATTCAAGGGTTAAACCACTATGCCCTTGCTAGGGTTAGGGTTTCCCTTTTCATTTCAATTAGGGATAATCATCCCCTTAGTTCAATTAGGATTAATGACTCATCATTTCATTATCCAACCTTAGAGCTTCATGCTATAAAGTATAACCCAAAATTAGGGTTTCATATTTTCATTCACCTTATTTGGAATTAGGGTTTACTATTCACATTGCATCACCCTAGATTAGGATTTATATACTATAACCCACAATTAGGGTTTACTATTCACCTTAATTAGGAATTATCATCAAAGTATCATGAATTAGGGTTTCTCATGTCATAACCATGAATTAAGTTCATACCATCATCATGTATTAGGATTTCACCTATTGATGCCCTCAATTAGGGTTGTGATTCATTAACCTTCTTAATTAGGGTTTGTACTCATGATTAGGGTTTATAATCTCCCTATCAAGAATTATACCCTCATTAGACATTCATCCATAGTAAAAGTATTAATACTTAACCATTACATGGTTATCATTCATATAAGAAGTCTTCTCTCTCTCATCTTCTATAAACGATGCTTACTTCAGCCTTGATTAAGCTAAGTCAACTCAACTTGAAAGAAGAATTGACACCATGAGTTATGGCATTATCACCATGATCATTAAAGCTTAATTATTTAAAGGGTACTAATCCCCCTATCTCATTAAGGGTACCATTATTATAATCACCCTTGGATTACATCATGTAATTGTTCACTTAAACAATTGACCTTCAACCACTTTAAGAGTTCATATGATTTAGTTGATTAACTTCCAAACGATCTTGGTGTAACATACTGAATCTCAGGGTCTTCCCTGCAATTTACCCACTTTTGAGCTTTTCTTGACCTTCGAGTCCATTTGGACCTTTTCTATAAATTTCCCATCCTTTTGGATCATTTTTGTACACCTTGTGCAATTTGAGCACAATTTGATGTTGAAATCACTATTTACCCTCTTTTATGTAAATTGAGGGGTGTTTGCACAAATAACCCACATTAGGGGATAAGTTAGGGTTAATTATGTAATTTGGTAATTTATGGGATAATACAGTAGATAATATTTATTTGGAGCTTTTTGGATAAATATGTTATTAATAATATGTATTTGAGTTCATATATGTGTATATTAACCTTTAGTGTTTCTCTCTCCTCAAAATATGATTTTATTTCATATTAATATGTTATTTTGTTAAGGAATGATTATTTGGATCTTAATGTGTTTTATATCTCGAGACTACTCACATGTTTCTCATTAATAAGCTTTTTCATATAATTCCTTGATTTTAATATATTATTATGCTCCTTTATGAGCTATATATTTATTAATGGCCATATTATGCATTAAACGAGAAAGTGATTGCATAGAATTGTAGAATGCGTCATGATGAACCCATGGTACAAATTTGGTGATTTTTGGAATTCATTTGACCCCTCAAAATGATTTTATATACTTTATATAAAGTGTAAATTAAAATGGTGAATAAATAACCCACCTTCACACCTCACTCATATTATGGACTAATTAAGATTGAAAATACATGTAATAAGTGAGTGGAGGACTCTTGGACTCCAAATCTCGAATTTGGGAACCAAGGGTTGCTTATAAAAGCAACACATAATTTATTTCTCTAGCATTATATTAAAATATGCTTTAATGATAAAAATAATTATTTGGATGCCAAAGGTTGGGTAAACCGCAAATCTAAGACTATAGAATGAATCTAGACGTCATTATCAGCCTAGGGTTAAAATTTGGGGTCATTTGGAGTTCATTTGACCTTCCAAATGCAATAAACAAGTTTTCATTAAAATGTGACATTATAGCCATCGATTTAATAGCTATGCACATCATTTAAGCCAAAGTTTGGCTTAAATGCCTGTCACGCGCACTGTAGACGCGCCCGACCCATGGTGGACTCAGATCCATCGGCTCTTGTTAGTTCTGACCACGATCCAACGGTCGACGGATTGTCTTCCACCTCCAGCCGTTACATGGGTAACGAGCTCGACTCCTCAGCTCCGTTCTCCGTCGTTTCGCGACCATTTTACGAGATATCTTCGCCTACAGGTTCGTAGCGATCCCCCGAATCGTTTGAGCTCTCACTCGACCAGTGAGACGCACCGTAGCCGGAACGACAAGAGCCGCCGGTCGGGCTCTCTCACGTCCACCCCCGAAACGCCTCCATACCTGACCTCGACTATAAAATACCACCTACACTCCTCCTTCGGTCCCTTAGCAACTCGCCCAAACCATCAATTTCGCCAAAGGGAGCACGTGTGGTCGACGACGTGGAGTTTTTGATGCTGTGCTTGCGGAGCTTCTCCACAGAGCTAGGAGGAACCAGCGCCTAAAGTGATCGGTTAGTTGCGTTCCTTGTTCGAATACCTTCGTTTCGAGTACCTGAACGTCGAATTTGGTTAAGTATAGCAAAATCGCCCAAATGGGCAAGTTTGCACCCCACGGTAAGGCTGGGCGCAGCCTGAGGTTGAAGACGACGGCCAAATGACCGTTTTGCCCTCGCGCGCCCCTCCTCCCTAGTTCTTTAGCCGAGGGCAGATCCGTCAACCTCAAATCAGATTTTTACCTATTTAGCATTTAACTAGCCAATCTTGTTTAATTCATAGTAAATCACTCGGTTGTCAAAAAATTACAAACAAATACTCGTTGGAAAGATAAAAACCTGTAGAATCCAAATATTTAAGTTTTGTACGCTGTTTTCTATTATAAGCCTGATAATTAATTCAAACCTTAATTTAAATGTATAAAGTGATGTAAAATGATAATAATAGTGTTTTAACTCCGTTTTTGACAATAAAATATGTTTTCTCGAGTAGAAAATTATTAGGGATCGTTTGGGCCTGTTTCCAGAACCAAAATCCAAAGCCTTTACCCATGGTTTATAAATATGGATATTTTACACTTAAAGTACCTTTAAGTAACTTAATACATGTGTAATGTTTGCAACTAGGGAAAAATGGAATGGTGATACAATCAACTTGGTGAAAGTATTGGTAATGAATCTAGAACATGTATGTGCCCCTATTTCGTATGTGAAAACCTAATTGAGTATGTGCAACCTATTTTGTATGTGAATCATATATATATGTGAACATCCATGGTGAATGTGAAATCTATGTGGGATGATTATTGTGCAAACTACCTATCTTTCAGTTGGGACTTTTCCAACCCCACAATCACTATTATGCTAGCCTTGTTATCCTTCTTATTACATTTATTGGATCTTTACTTATTTTATGCTTCTAATGCCATTGTGGCTCATTCATTTGAATAATGTGAAACTTGCTATATGTTGCCTCCTTTACTTGGAAATGCTTAATCTTGTTATTGCCTATGTGGCTCATCCTTTTGAAATATTTGGAAGCATTGTATAATGTTGTTCCTTGTTGGCTCCTTTACTTGTTGGAGTTCTTGGATATTGTTGTTACCTATGATGGCCATTTATTTATTTATTTGGGTTTTATTCCCAATGCTTGTTGCATCTTGTTATACTTTTCACTATGCTGCCAAGTGAATGTTTATGCATGATATAGTTATTGGCCAATTGACAATGTAGTGTACATGAGTACAAACCACCCACAGGGCACTGGGGTTTTAGTCCTCCTGCCGGGCACTGGGGTTTTAGTCCCCCTGCCATTTTATATATTAGGCACTGGGGTTTTATTCCCCCTGCCACTTTTTAGGCACTGGGGTTTTAGTCCCCCTGCCATTGGTGAGGTCTGGTAGGTGCCTCACCCTACATTGAGAGGATGTTGAGTCATAATTTATATTCATGCAAATGTGATAATTGTTGATATTTAAATGTGGCAGTTTCTCTCTCTCATATTCATATATTTGCTTCATTTCTTTTGAAATCTCTTATTGTGGAGAATCTTTTATATTGTAAAGCTTTTTATTATTATTTGTCCTATCCCTTTTTTTTAACACATACCTTGTTTTATCCCTCTCTTGCTAGATGACCCCAACCATCCAGGTTAGGATCAGAGTGCGCAGTGGAAGCTTGGTGGACCTAAAGCTAAGGATAGGATAAGAAGAAAGGAATATATAGCTTGAGTGATCATGTTTGCTTTTATGTTATATAGTTGTTTTCTTGGAGACAATGTTGTATTAGTTAAGTCTTCCTCTACCTAGATCCTAGTTGTTTGTATAAAGTTGTACTCCCAATTGGGAAAATTTTATAATGTACTCTTTATACATTTTGAATAAAGTCAAGATTTTATTCTTCCGCTGCCACACCATTGGTGTTTTTGTTTATCATGATTTTTAGTAGAGACTTTGGGTCTTTACACTTGGTCTCTTAGACCCCAAACTGTCTTGACCAATCAGACCTCAAACGGTCTTGCTTATAACACCTCCAAATGGTCTAAGACCGTTTAGACCACCAAATGGTCTTGAAAATACCCTTGAAACCATTTGGTAAAGTAGGAGGTTGAAACAGTTTGCCAAAGTAATTTTTGAAAACCGTTTGATAAAGTGACATTTGAAACCGTTTGAACCTTAACCGGTTTGGGATCGTTTGGTCCCAAATGGTCTTGAGACCGTTTGGTCCCAAATGGTCTTGAGACCGTTTGGTCCCAAATGGACTTGAGACTGTTTGGACTCAAACGGTCTTGTGACCGTTTGGTCCAAACCTCCTCAAAACCGAATGGACCAAATATGATTTCCACCAAACATGTCCATTTAGGGTTTCCAATGTTGATCCCCTAAACGATTGAATTCATATAACCACTCATCAATTGTACCTAACACCATACTTAGAGTGAGCTTAATAGGTCATCCTTCAACTGATTTAACCCTCATTTGATCACCAATTAGGGTTTAGAATCAATTGGATTAGGGTTTGGAATCAATGAACCTTCAATGTTAATCAATGTGAAACACGTTACTTTGAAGCCATTGGACCATCATCCAAAATGGACATGACCTGAGATCAAATGGTATTGAGGTCGTTTGGATGACCTCCAAACAGTATTGAGACCATTTTCCCCTCTTATCATCAAAACTCTGGCATCCAATTAGGGTTTGGATCATAGGATTGATCACCAAATCAACATTTAATTGCAAATCAACTTGGTATCTTTTGGTCTTCAAACACCTAACCATACTCAACCCTGGACTCCAAACGGTCTTGGGTGACCCTCAAACGGTCTTGACACCGTTTGGGTGATCCCCAAATGGTTTTGAAACTGTTTGGGTCAATGAACCCAAAGTTCTAACTCAATCAAAATAGAAATCAGCACTTAACCCGATTAGGGTTTGGTGATTGATTGTCCTTCAACCCATGAACCAATTGAAACTAATAAATTATAATTAGTTGGTCATTAACCAAAATAATTATCAACAAATCTCCAAATGGTCAACCCTCGTCAACACCTCCAAACGGTTTGAAACCATTTGCTCTTAATCGGTTTGATGAAACTGTTTGCCCTTAAACGATTTGAAACCGTTTGCTCCCAAACGGTTTGGGAAACCGTTTGAGCAACTTGTTGAAACCATTTGGCCTAATAATTTATTGGGAAATATGTCCATGATTATGTCATCATCATCTTCCTTCATGCTTCCAAGAACTACAGCCTTTCTTCATGGGAATTTCAGCAATGAATCAAAAAGGTATCAAATAGAAGAAAATAATCAACAAATCATAGATAATTTGATGCAATATCAATGTTTAAGGGTTAAAGTTATAAAACCCGTCTTTGAATCTGATTTCAAAGCTCCAAGCCCCACGAATATAATGGTGGATGAAGATCTAGCAACTGCCCAAGGTCCGTTCTTGAGCTTTTGGATGAACAAGTTGGCTAGGGTTGGAAATCGAGTGAAGAAAACTAATAATCAAGCATTGATTTAGGGTTTTCACCATGAATCCCAAGTAGAAGATGATCAAAAGCTTACCAACAGGTTAGAGTCATACTTCGCCTGCTCTTGAGCTCTCCCGTGGTCGGCCAAATCAAATGAGAAAAGGAATTCCAAGGAAAAGATCCTTAAGTTGTTGGAAAAAGGATATGTATAAGGATTTTCAGGGAAAGAGAAAAAGAAATTATTTTCTTTAAATTCCGAAATTATTTCCAACAATTCCCCCTCCATTCCTTGGCCACGAAGACACCTTAATTTTCTTGCAAAACCTCTCCATTATCCAAGAATTAATGGAAAAGAAATTAAGCACCTTAAAGAGTTTTATACTAATATCCAACTTTTAGTGGATAATACTTTTTATTATGATAATGTGAGTGGGCTTCCACTCAACCAAGATCTTTTTGTTCCATAGAAAGGCACAAGCTCGTCCAACACTTTTATATTTCATCCCTCAACTTTTGGTTGAAGGGCTCCTCAATTAATTTATTTCTTTTTGCATTAAATTAAATTAAAGTTCCATTTATGCTTAAATCTTGATTATTTGAATGTCAATATTCTCTCTCCTCCATGATAATTCAAATGAGGCACCCTTCTCATTTTATTCACTCTTCTTGATGCAAAGAAACATGAGGGACCCTCAAGAGGTGGTATTTTTCATATTGAACCCTAGGTTTTGGGTAAATTGCACATTACACCAAAACTAGGTTTTAATGCACAACAATTGCTCTACAAGCTTTATCTTGGTGCTCAAGCTTATGCAAACCATACCACTATATCATATTCATTCTTATGATGTCTAAACATCATAGGAATCATTTTATCATGTGCAATTTGCAAGTTAACCCCTCAACTTGGGTAATTTTCACTTTAGTCCAAAATTAACAAAATAATGTTTCAACATTATTTAAGAAGGACTGAAATTGAAATATAAGTTCCTGAAAAGCCTTAGTTACTTTCCAAATGATAAGTGCAAGCATCTAATCAAATTGATTAAGCAAAACACCTAGGGTTAAAACATAACCCAGGTCAGAGATGTTACAAATTATCCACCCCTTATAAGGATTTCGTCCCCGAAATCATTAACAAGATATTTAAGAGAAAAGAGTAGGGTATTTACTTCTCATTTCTTCCTCTAGTTCCCATGTTGCTTCTTCAATGCCACGATGATTCCAGAGGACTTTTACAAGACTAATGTGTTTCTTTTTCAGCTTCTTGATCCTTCTGTCAAGAATCAACATAGGTACTTCAACATAGGACATATCATCGTTTAACTCTACTTCCATAGGCTGCAGAACTGATTCTGTGTCAGGATGACATTTCCTTAGCCTGGAAATGTGGAACACCAGGTGCAACTTTTGCAGCTCAGGTGGTAACTCCATCTTATAGGCTACCTTTCCAATCCGTTCAATGATTGGATAAGGCCCCATAAATCTAAGGGCTAACTTCCCTTTTCTTCCAAACCAAAGAACTCCCTTCCAAGGTGAGACCTTGAGGTACACTCTGTCTCCAACCTAGAATTATAAAGGTCTACGATGCTTATCAGTGTAATATTTCTACCTATCATGTGGAGTCTTTAACTGTTGTTGTATAATTTTAATCTTCTCGGTGGTCTGCTGCACAAGATCAGGACCCAAAAGTTGATATTCACCAGTTTCATACCAACATAAGGGAGATCTACAACGTCAACCATAAAAATCTTCATATGGTGCCATGTCAATACTGTGTTGATAGCTATTATTGTAGGCAAATTATTTTAAGCTTAGATGTAGATCCCAACTTCCTGTAAACTGGAGGACACATGCCCTAAGCAAGTCCTCCAGGGTTTGTATAGTTCTTTCGGATTGTTCATCTGTCTGAGGATGAATGGCTGTGCTAAAACTTAACTGTGTGCCTAAGGATTTATGAAGTCACTCCCAAAAACAACTTGTAAACTAGGGACCTCTATCAGAAACAATGGTAACTGGGACCCCATGCAGCCACACTATCTCATCCACATATAATTGTGCCAGTCTCTCAGCAGAATAGGTTGTTTTGACAAATAAGAAATGTGTTGTCTTTGTCAACCTATTAACTATTACCCAAATGGAATCGTGACCTTTGGCTGTTCTAGGTAAACCAACCACGAAATCCATGGTTACATGATTCCACTTCCACTATGGTATAGGTAAAGGATGCATTGTTCCTGCAGGCTTCTGGTGTTCAACTTTATCCTATTGACACACTGGACCCCGCATAACAAACTCAGCAACATCCTTCTTCAAACCAGGCCACCAATAAATATCTTTCAAGTTATGATACATCTTGGTGCTTCCTGGATGCATAGCATACATTGAAGAATGAGCATCTTCCAGAACTGACTTCCTTAAGTTATCAACATCAGGTACTATCATTCTACCATGATAATAGGATACATGATCATATGAATCATGGAAACCATCTCATTTCTCACTACCATACTATGATCTAATTTGTTGAACTGCAGCATCAGCTTGTTGGGCCTCCTTAATCTGCTGTCTCAGAGTAGGTTTGATGTGCATCTCCACTAACAACCCAGATAACAATGATACTTCTAACTGTACATTGTCTTGCCTTAAGGAGATAAGCATATCCCTCCTAGAGCATACCAAAGAATTCAGGTGTGCTCTATCTAAGGCTGGTGTTGCTGATTTTCTACTTAACGCATCAGCAACCACATTGGCCTTCCCTAGACGATAATGAATTGTAAAATCATAGTCCTTGATTAACTCCATCCAGCGGCGTTGCCTCATGTTTAGCTCATGCTGAGAGAAGATGTACTTTAGGTTCTTATGGTCTGTGAAAATATGGAATGTCTATCCATAGAGATAATGTTTCCAGATCTTCAAAGCATGGACTACAGTAGCTAGTTCTAGATCGTGTGTCGGATAATTCTCCTCATGTTTCTTAAGTTGTCAAGAAGCAAAAGAAATCACTTGTTTATCATACATTAGCACACACCCTAGTCCATTCTTAGAAGCATCACAAAAAACTATATACCCTTTCCCTTGCTCAGGTAGCACTAGCACTGGTGCACTTGTCAACCTTTCCTTCAGCAACTGGAATGATTGTTGACATTTGTCATTCCAGACAAAAGAAACATCCTTTCTAGTCAACTTGGTTAAGGGTAAGGATATAGAATTGAAGTTCTTAATACACCTCCTGTAATAGCCTGCCAACCCTAAGAAACTACAAATCTCCATCGGTGTCTTCGGCTGTTCCCATTGCAAAATAGATTCTACCTTTTTAGGGTCAACACGAATACATGAAGTAGATATTACGTGTCCAAGAAAAGAAACTTCTGGTAACCAGAACTCACACTTGATAAACTTAGCATACAACTTATGCTCTCTTAGCAAAGTAAGAGCCTGACGAAGATGATGCTCATGTTGTTGAGCATCTCTACTGTAGATCATGTTGTCATCTATGAAGACAACTACACACTGATCAAGAAAAGGTCGAAAGATTATATTCATGAGTTCCATAAATGCAGCTAGTGCATTAGTTAGTCCAAACAACATAACTGTGAACTCATAGTGACCATACCTTATCCTAAAGGCAGACTTTAGGTATGTCACCCTCCTTAATACGCAACTGATGATATCCCAACCTCAGATCTATCTTTGAGAAAATAGTTGCACCCCACAACTGGCCAAACAAATCGTAAATCCTTGGCAAAGGATACTTATTCTTTATAGTTACTTTATTTATTTGTCTGTAATCAATGCACAACCACATAGATCCATCCTTCTTCTTAACAAAGAGGACCAGAGCACCCCAAGGTGAAATGCTTGGTCAGATAAAACCCTTCTCAAACAACTCTTGCAACTATTTCTTGAGTTCTGCCATCTCAGTAGGCGCCATCGTATACGGTGTTTCTGCTATTGGTTGCGTGCCCGTGATTAGATTAATCTCAAAATCAATCTCTTGGGGTGGAGGTACACCTGAAAGTTCTTCAGGAAATACATCTTCAAATTCCCTGACTATCGAAACTTTAATAGGATTAGAACTCTCCATGGTGGTATCTACCACATGAGCCAAGAATGCAAAACATCCTTGCCTCATCAGCTTCTCAGATACCATAGTTGACATAAGACAGTTTGGAAGAATCTTTCTATCTCCTTGAAAGATCCATGTGACACTTTCATCTGTGAACACAGCTTGCTTGGACTCACAATCCAAGGCAACCTTATACCTTTCTAAGGTATCCATCCCAAGGATTATATCAAACCCATGCATCTCAAGCGGTATAAGATCCACTCGAATGCGATGTTCAGAAAAGGAAAGAATGCAGGGAGAACAAACCTCCCGCAACATAGCAGATCCCATCAAAGGAGTTTCTAACAACAAATTATCTGCTCTATGACAGATAGTTATGTTGCAGTCAAGAATCACTCTTCGAGTGATAAAGGAATGCGTAGCACCCGGATCAATTAAAATAGATACGACGTAGGTTGTAGACATATCAGAATAAAACAATTCCATCTAACATGTCACAACCTGAGGGTTGATCACTACATCAGGATGATTCATCGTATAGAATCTCACTGTTGCCTATGGTTGATTCGATGCTCGATGACTGGATGTCGATCATCCAGCTTGGGACACTCATCCACATCCTCTAGTGCCACCTGGAAATTGTCTCCTTTGAGAACCTTGCTGACTCTGTCTCTGAGGTTGAGTCACACTTGCCTCTCTGGCTTTACAATCCATCATCGGATGCCCCATTTTTCCACATATGAAACAACTTCTGATCCTTGGTTGTGGTCTGGATGGTCCTATAACTGACACATATGCTGAGATGTGGGCTCCTTTTGGTGGTAAACTTCATCCTCTACCCCTATTCGACGTCTACTGTGTCTGGGTATTGAATCTAGGTGGTGCCATTGGTGCAGAAAACTTCGATTTCTTGAAACTTTTGGATGAGGATCCTTGGAACTGGGGGTTCACCTTCTTGTTCTTGGTCTGTCTCTTCTCAGTCACAGACCTCTTTGTCGTTCTGATAGACTCCACAAAAGTAGCAAATCTTTCCCTATTCTCCAGAGCAGACACAGGGGTGGTCAACTCAGCGTTTCATCCCTTCTCAAAATGTTGAATCCTTTCTTCGTCTGTGGTTGCCATATGCGGACAGAACCGCAAAATCTCCATGAACTTAGCCTCATACTTGCTAATGTTCATTGGTTCCTGCCTTAAACTCTCAAACTGAGAGATCTTCTCATCCAGAAAGGTCTTAGGAAAGTATCTATTAACAAATACTCATCGAAATACTTCCCATTCGATATCCACACCTGGCCTTTTTCCCTCCTCTATGGTCCACCAGTGACCAACACTCCCCTTAAGAAGGTACACAAAATGTCTAACCTTCTCAACTTTTGGGATGTTCAAGATTCTAAAGGCCTTCTCTAGTTCAGTTAGCCACATGTCAGCATCTGCTGGGTCAGCTGTCCCAGCATATTTCGTAGCTCCAACCCAGCGTGGTCATTCAAACGTCTTGCCGACTCCCTATCTTTCATCATAGGTAGGTTCCCTAGGTGCAGGTATGGGCATCCTATCAGTCATATGTGTCATGGAAGCTATAAACTACCCAGACATGGCTTGGAAGGCTGGGTTCCCCATGTCAGCTTGATTGAACTGGGGTGGTCCAGGTACATGCTCCTCCTATATCAGTAGAAGACACTATCATATAGACTAGAAGACACTAAAATAGTCTCAACAACCTTAGTCCTATGTCTCTGTAGACTTAGCGAACCTAAAGCTCTGATACCAACTTAACTGTGACGTATGACTCACAAAAACAAGATAAACTAATGTGGAAGTGTATTATTAGTAGCGGAATTACTAAAAATCGCTAGAAATTAAAACATTTTACAAAGAGATCCACAAACTATAAAACTCTTTCATAAAGAACCAAAGTAAGTTATTTACATTCTAATTTATAAGTACATCTCTGTATCATCTCATCTCGAGAGTCACAAACATTGACAACCCTATTAAACTGTACATAAGTAGTATACAAAAATCTCAAGACATCAAGCCAAAAATCTCAGATCTATATCAAACCATCTACTGACTCCTAGGACCTGAGAGTACATAGACGACACATAGGACTCTCTATATACCTTGACAGACAATGTCTCCACCTAAGGATCACTATTGTCCTTGCTGTTTCTGTTGTTACTACTGCTCACCCTCTGTAGGGTTTCTACCTTTTCCTCAATGTCTACCTAAAAATTTAATCCCACGGGGGTGAGACAATTGAAAATTGCCCCAGCGAGAGATATAACACTCTGCCAGAAACATTGTTATTGCAGATAATAGAATAACACTGAGAAGTAGAAGTATAAATATTCAACAACAGGTAAATCATTGATTAAACTTTGTAAGGCAGTACTCTCTATGCAGTTCATTTCAATTATAACTTGATAAGCAACATGTCATTTATTCAATAAGGAATATGAAGAACATGTACAACATTTATCCAACTAGGACATAATAGACAATGTATCATCAACCATTGGTTCTAGTAATTCAACCCTAAGAAAATATGCTACACGACTGATTAAATTTTGCAAACATACTTATGCCCTGAGGAGATGAGGTATACCTCTCATACTCCAACCGACCATTGCGAAATCAAAATTGGTACCATACATAGGTCAATAGAAGAGCCGAATTTCTATGACCTCATCCTCCTCAGTCAGTGTGAGGAACAACTTGCAAGACATCTCGTGTCTCTGCCAAATGGATTTCCAGGGTATACTGGCAACTTCACTATTAGAGTTACAGTGGCGTGTTGTACTCGCTTTGCAATCGAGAGATTTCTTATTTATCTCACATCGATTCAGCATTAACATCATCATCGGGAGATTAGTAATACATCATCCCGACATATGCATATAATGAAGGATTGAGAGATTAAATGTTGATCTCACATCAATTCCTCCATTAGGGTGTAAGGATATTCACACCCATAACCCCCACATATTCAAAAGTATGCCCTCTAGGAGTTCCCTTAGGAAAACTTGTTTCACCATCACCAAATTACTGACGATGATGGATCTATGGTCAGGGATCTACATGATATCATTTCACTTGATTATTTAAGCACATTACAACATTCTTTTAGCATCATGAATGTTTTCAAACATAAACCATTATAACAATTGCTATACAGAATGAGTACTATTTCTATCAAGTTCATTTCATAGCTTTATTAACATTGGAATCTCAATCCCTCATCATCTCCTCATTATGATTCAAGAATATAGGTGTTCAAAGTCTTAGATCATCAAAGCACTTGTTACCACTTTAACAGGTAACTTAATGCCATCAAGTCATCTGACAGTGTAAACATGATAATTGTAGTGCAGGTATTTCACATTGCTCTTACAACCTAATAATCTCTTTGGTTACCTCTCACTAGGAAACATAGCATATCATTGCTCACAAGGTTCATAAATTACTTTCAACAAATAAGGCATCATAGCTCTTACATGGCTATGTTCACTATATTATAAAACATGCATGATTAGTACAGATGATAACAGATACATCAATTTCATATCAGCACAATGCAAAACAATTACAACATCATTATTCAAGGGTTACACCACTATGACCTTGCTAGGGTTAGGGTTTCCCTTTTCATTTCAATTAGGGTTAATCATCCGCTTAGTTCAATTTGGATTAATGAGTCATCATTTTATTATCCAACCTTAGAGCTTCATGCTATAAAGTATAACCCAAAATTAGGGTTTCATATTTTCATTCACCTTATTTGGAATTAGGGTTTACTATTCACATTGCATCACCCTAGATTAGGATTTATATACAATAACCCACAATTAGGGTTTACTATTCACCTTAATTAGGAGTGATCATCAAAGTACCCTGAATTAGGGTTCTCATGTCATTACCATGAATTAAGTTCATACCATCATCTTGTATTAGGATTTCATTAATTAATTCCCTCAATTAGGGTTATGATTCATTAACCTTCTTAATTAGGGTTTGTACTCATGATTAGGGTTTATAATCTCCCTATCAAGAATTATACCCTCATTAGACATTCATCCATAGTAAAAGTATTAAGACTTAACCATTACATGGTTATCAATCATATAAGAAGTCTTCTCTCTCTCATCTTCTATAAATGATGCTTACTTCAACCTTGATTAAGCTAAGTCAACTCAACTTGAGTGAAGAATTGACACCATGAGTTATGTCATTATCACCATGATCATTAAAGCTTAATTATTTAAAGGGTACTAATCCCCCTATCTCATTAAGGGTACCATTATTATAACCACCCTTGGATTACATCATGTAATTGTTCACTTAAACAATTGACATTCAACCACTTTAAGAGTTCATACGATTAAGTTGATTAACTTCGCCGACCAAAAAAAGTTGATTAACTTCCAAACGATCTTGGTCTCTTAGACCCCTAATGGTCTTGACCAATCAGACCTCAAATGGTCTTGCTTATAACACCTCCAAATGGTCTAAGACCATTTAGAACTCGAAACGGTCTTGAACATACCCTTGAAACCGTTTGGTAAAGTAGGAGGTTGAAACAGTTTGCCAAAGTAATTCTTGAAAACCATTTGATAAAGTGACATTTGAAACCGTTTGAACCTTAACCGGTATGGGATCGTTTGGTCCCAAATGGTCTTGAGACCATTTTCTCCCAAATGGTCTTGAAACCATTTGGACTCAAACAGTCTGGAGACTGTTTGGTCCAAACCTCCTCCAAACCGAATGGACCAAATATGGTCTCCACCAAACATGTTGATTTAGGGTTTCCAATGTTTATCCCCTGATCGATTGAATTCATATAACCACTCATCAATTGAACCTAACACCATACTTAAAGTGAGCTTAATAGGTCATCCTTCAACTGATTTAACCCTCATTTGATCACCAATTAGGGTTTAGAATCAATTGGATTAGGGTTTGGAATCAATGAACCTTCAATGTTAATCAATGTGAAACTAGTTACTTTGAAACCATTGGACCATCATCCAAAATGGACATGACCTGACATCAAACGGTCTTGAGGTCGTTTGGATGACCTACAAACGGTCTTGAGACCATTTTCCCCTCTTATCATGAAAACTCTGGCATCCAATTAGGGTTTGGATCATAGGATTGATCACAAAATCAACATTTAATTGCAAATCAACTTGGTATCTTTAGGTCTTCAAACACCTAACCATACTCAACTCTAGAATCCAAACGGTCTTGGGTGACCCTCAAACGGTCTTGAGACCATTTGGGTGATCCCCAAATGGTTTTGAAACCGTTTGGGTCAATCAACCCAAAGTTCTAACTCAATCAAATTAGAAATCAGCACTTAACCGGATTAGGGTTTGGTGATTGATTGTCCTTCAACTCATGAACCAATTGAAACTAATCAATTATAATTAGTGGGTCATTAACCAACATCATTATCAAAAAATCTCCAAATGGTTAACCCTAGTCAACACCTCCAAATGGTTTGAAACTATTTGCTCTAAATCCGTTTGATGAAATCATTTGCCTTTAAACGGTTTGAAACCGTTTGCTCCCAAACGGTTTGGGAAACTGTTTGAGGAACTTGTTGAAACCATTTGGCCTAATAATTTATTGGGAAATATGTCCATGATGATTTCATCATCATCTTCCTTCATTCTTCCAAGAACTACAACCATTCTTCATGGGAATTTCAGCAATGAATCAAAAGGGTATCAAATAGAAGAAAATAATCAACAAATCATAGAGAATTTGATGCAATATCAATGTTTAAGGGTTCCAGTTATAAAACCCACCTTTGAATCTGATTTCCAAGCTCCAAGATCCACGGCTCTAATGGTGGATGAAGTTCTAGCAACTGCCCAAGGTCCGTTCTTGAGCTTTTGGATGAACAAGTTGGCTAGGGTTGGAAATCGAGTGAAGAAAACCAATAATCAAGCATTGATTTAGGGTTTTCACCATGAATCCAAGGTGGAAGATGATCAAAAGCTTACCAACATGTTATATTCGTCCTTCTCCTGCTCCGGAGCTCTCCCGTTGTTGGCCAAAGCAAATGAGAAAAGGAATTCCAAGGAAAAGATCCTTAAGTGGTTGGAAAAAGGATATGTATAAGGATTTTCAAGGAAAGAGAAAAAGAAATTATTTTCTTTAAATTCCAAAATTATTTCCACCAATTCCCCCTCCATTCCTTGGCCAGGAATCCACCTTCATTTTCTTTCAAAACCTCTCCATTATCCAAGAATTAATGGAAAAGAAATTAAGCACCTTAAAGTGTTTTATACTAATATCCAACTTTTAGTGGATAACACTTTTTATTATGATAATGTGAGTGGGATTCCACTCAACCAAGATCTTTTTGTGTCATAGCAAGGAACAAGCTCGTCCAACACTTTGCTATTTCATACCTCAACTTTTGGTTGAAGGGCTTCTCAATTAATTTATTTCTTTTTGCATTAAATCAAATTAAAGTTCCGTTTATGCTTAAATCTTGATTATTTTAATGTCAAGATTCTCTCTCCTCCATGATAATTCAAATGAGGCTCCCTTCTAATTTTCTTTTCTCTACATGATGCCAAGAAACATGAGGGACCCTCAAGAGGTGGTATTTTGCATATTGAACCCTAGGTTTTGGATAAATTGCACATTACACCAAAACTAGGTGTTAATGCACAAGAATTGCTCTACAAGCTTTATCTTGGTGCTCAAGCTTGTGGAAACCATACCACTATATCATATTCATTCTTATGATGTCTCAACAACAGAGGAATCATTTTATCATGTGCAATTTGCATGTTAACCCCTCAACTTGGGTAATTTTCACTTTAGTCCAAAATTAACAAAACAATGTTTCAACATTATTCAAAAAGGACTGAAATTTGAATATAAGTTCCATAAGAGCCTTAATTACTTTTCAAATGATAAGTGAAAGCATCTAATCAGCTTTATTAATAAAAACACCTAGGGTTCAAACATAACCCAGGTCAGGGATGTTACACTTAGGGTGTTGTTGTTGCGCCTTTGATGGATCTTGTTGGAAGTTGTTAGGATCCTTCCAAGGAAATTTTGGATCCTTCCTCCAAGAATAGTCATTGATCTTGTATTGCCCCTGGTGCACATACTTGCACTCTTTTTCTCCTTCCTCAGTAGAAAATTAGTTTGTAGCACGTAGCTTCTTATCAATCAGATCTAACTTCTCGTTTTAAGCAGATATCACCTTGGATTCCCCGACACTCTTGATGGTTTTCGGTAGCTCTCTTTCTTCTCCCCATGATTGGTTTTTTAGACATGTTCTTGAGGATTTCATGGCAGTGAGCGGGCTTGGTTTTTAGGAAGAAATCTACTCCTTAACTTTCAAGAGTTGTTCTCTCCCGTTTGTGTAGGCCATAATAGAAGATCTTGGCCTGCCCTAGTAGATCAATGCCATGATGAGGCACCTTTCTCAGAAAATTCTAAAGCCTTTCTCATGCCTCTAAATATGACTCATCAACTTGATGTCTAAAGTTGTGAATCTTCCTCACTAGGTCATTTGTCTTTTGCGGAGGGAAATAGCTCTCAAAGAATGTGTCTATCATCTGATCCCATGTCTCTATGATCTCATCATCAAGATTGTTGAACCATGACTTTGCACTATCGTCTGGTGAAGATGAAAATAGCTTAAGATATATTATAATAGTTGGGACCGTGTCTATCTTGAGCATATCATAGTTTTCCATGAAATTGTCGATATGCATCATTGGATCTTCAGAAGGATGGCCATGGAATGCTTGAGATTTGACTAAGGCAATAAGTCTAGGATCTATCTTGTAGATGCCCACATTAATAGTTTGCCTTTTGATGGGCCCTTTCTAGCCCACAGTTGACGAAGCCTTTATCCTTTCCATATTGTTTATTCTTCTACTTGGTCACCCATTTCTCTTGGCTCAGGTTCTACTGGTTGTTCTGGTTCTTCAAGCAAAGGAGTAGTTGGTGGAGGGGTTCAGTTGGACCTGTCCACAGATCTACTAGACTCCCTTTCTCCTTGTAATAGCTCTACTTGTCCAAGGCCTGATGAGGATGGTTCTCTGTATTCTAGGGCTCTGGTACACAACATCCACTAGTTTCCCTGAAATAATAAAAAGTGGGTATTAGCGAAAGAAATTTATGATCTATCTAAAAGATCTTATCATTCATCTTGAATGAAATTTGAAAATGATAAAATAAAATAAAAAGGTTGACCTAGAGTGGCTGACCACAACATTCGTAGTTCTGTATGTTTTTACTTCCCCAACAACGACATCAAAAACTTGACACGTGTTTACCATGCGTTATACGCAAGTGAACATATCGAAGTAATATAGGCCCTTTTGAGGCCCAAGTTGAACACATGGAAACATTTCTCCACTAAACTACTACTAACTAAAGTCTAATCAGCTAGGCCAGTTGTAAATGGTTGAATTGGTTTGAGTTATAAAATTAATGTAGAAACAAAATGAATTAAAGGTTTGAATTAATCAGAAATGGAATGAATTCCTTAGGACAGCAGTTTCACCATAGATAACACTAATAATTACCCTCACACACTAATATCTATGTTCTCAATCTCTAGATAAGGAACATGTAGCTAGAATTACCTACTCCCACAGTGTCATTCACTACCTAATCTAATGCCAATCCCACTTCTACAGTTATTGGTTTATTAGTTAGATACTTTATACTTGTTCTCTGGGTTTCTCCTCCTATTTACACTCTGTTTTTTCAAAGGGCACAATACACGGGGAAATCTATGCTTTCCAACCCTTAATCCCTCTCCCGAGATGACTAAGCATCTATCAATCCACTTATGGTAATCAAGAACAAATAGAACACAAAGGTTTCATAGATTTATATCGAGTAAAAAGAGATAAAATTGATTTTAATGCGTAGAAATCAGTTACAGCGTATATCCGGGCTACTCCTGGATCCTAAGGAGTAAAGGTTTATAGCCTTGCATGGTTTTCATTAATGAATACATGGAAAGGAAGAATAAAAATGTGGGAAACATTAGGAAACTAAGGTAACCCTAGAATCTCTTCATGTCTGGAAGATCGGCTCCGTCGTACATGCATTCCTCTATCTTCCAACTACATAATCGTCCTCTGGAGGTTATTGGATCTTCCTGGTTGAAGCTTTCAATCCTCGGTTCTTCTCTTAGAAACTCAAGATTTAGCAGATACAATACATCCTCCACTAGTATAATGTGTCATATATTAATGAGTACAACCTTAGTTTGTCTTTATGTGACACCAAATGTATTGAAAACAACATTGTACCACCAGAGAACAATAACAAAGTAAAAGAGAGTATCATGTGTCACGCCATTATCATTTCATGTAAAGAAGTAATTTCTCCCATTTTTTGATAAGTATACAATGAGATCATATAGATTTCTAAAGTATATACATTCTTAGAAAACAATAACACTTAAGACTAGAGTTTGTGTTGGTAGATGACAGAATCTCATTAGTCATGATCTATGATATCAAACCAAACACCTAAATACTTGTTAGAGAACAATATATCAGACATACCCACGTTGAGAGTAATACATGAAATCATGGAATAGTAGTCGTTGTTAGCTCTCTTATAGATGGCAATGATTGAAGTTCTTAGACCTAAAATCACTACACTCATCACATGTTATTTGATGTACATTTTCATCATAAAATGTGACCTTGAATAAGGGTTGCCATAAAGGTGATGTTTAAATGCATTATGACACATGGGGAATGACTATGAGTGATGTAGATGGGATTTTTCACCGGTATAGGAGTTTGATAAGAAAGACTGAGAAAAGCATAGCCATGCGTATGTGAATCAATATATGATGTTTAGTTCACATATATCTCAAACTATCTTCTCAAGTTCAAGGAACATAGATTGAATGTTGAAGAGGATGATGATTTCGTGCATTGAGTTCAATCTAGATATTAGAGACAAAGGAACTATATAATCACTGTAAGACTAAACACAAACCCTGACCCTCCTATAAATAGAAGGGTATTGGGGGATTTCCAAATACAACAAGAAGCTCTAAAAATTATTGTATTATCTGGTTGTGCTAACAAAGAAAGCCCAAGAAAGTTCTACCCATCAAAGGAAGCAACAAGAAGGGAGGTTAGTTCTTTGAGAAAAACCCAACGACCAATTAGTGGATAAAAACTTTTGCGGGTCTTGGCACAGAACATTTGTCGTCGGTGTTTTTAAAACTGACGCCGAATTGAAAATTTTGAAGGAAAATTTTTTTGACTAAAAAATTGTATTTCGTGGGTGATTTTGGATGTCAGTTGTTATATAAAAAAAATTATTTCGCAGGTGATTTTGAAGGCTCCTTTCCTTAGTCCGCAATCAATATGGTTCTTATGTATAACTTCAACTTATGCATTTCCTTGTTTTCTGTATTATTAAGAGTGCTAATTCTTTAAGATCGCTTCAAACATATTGCCTCCTTCTCTCTTTCCTCTAGGTAACACTAAGTAAGAGTAAAATCAATGTAAAGGTGGTAAATTACACATTAGCCCTACATTTTTTATATATTTGCAAATTACACTACAATTGATGCACCAAGCACTTAACATTATTTATACAAGTTCTCGCTTAGGGTTTAGGCTTTGTACAAGCCACCACTTAGTATCATATTCTCTTTCATGACATACAAAACACTTAGAATATATTCATCATGTAACATTTGCAACATGACCGTTGTCTTGGGTAAATTGCACTTTTCACTTAGACAATTTTAAAATGCACACATAGTTTGCATATAAGATAATTTTGAGAATAAACTTCACAAAGGCCTTAATTACTTTTCTCAAAAGATAAGAATAAGTTGTAAGCATCTTACTTAAGCAAAACCTCTAGGGTTAGGCCAGAACCCAGGCCAGGGGTGTTACACTTATGACACCCCTCTCAATTTCAATTGGTTGTCCAGAACCATTGAGTGTGGATAGGTTATACCATTAGCTAGGGTTAGGTTGCTACTTGAGATATAAACTAGGTAAAATCTACTTTGGTCATCTCTATCTTTTTTAGGATGAAAACTCTAGTCATTTAGGTCATAGAATCTTTCCTTCGGAATCCATTGCTAAACCCTAATTCATTGTAGGGTGACTATGAGAATCATGTTTTCCTAGTGTCCATTTACTAAAATTGTTCTGATACCATAACGTAACACCCCACTTTTCACCACATAACTATATCATTGAGCGGAAGTATCCTTACTCAAGGGGGTGTCACTAAATGCTATTCATTGCAATTTAAGTAAATAAACACCATGCATTTATTATGAACTAATTCATACATAGTTCTTGGCATAAAACGAACTACATCATATTACCTAATCTATCTAGTAAATATAGGAATTTTAGAAGAATGTATGAACCAAGTTTGGTTTCTAAAATGAATTCATGCGCCTCCACTTTAGTTAGATCCCAAAGGGATAAATTTAGAAGTACATAAAACACCATAGTCTCACCACGTTTGAAGAAAAATGCATAGTATTTAGTCATTTCTATTGTTTATATCCAAAAATATTTTGTTATCTTGTCTTGGTAGTGATAAGTGTGACCAATAGTAAGTTTTTATTCCTAAATTTATCATACTTATTGACTTTCTTTCTACATCATTTTACATGATATTTAACATGTAGTTATTTGTGTTGTTGTGGGAGAACAAGTTGATGCTAGCTCTTCAACTAGAAGGGACAACTCCTTCCTATCCATTCATCTAGAATGACAGCAGTTCCCGATGGTCCACATGGACTACTCTAAGCACTTGCCCCGCTCAAAAGATGCCATCAACCTCTATTCGTGGTAGGGGTGAGCAAATAATGGTCCAGACCACAAAATCAGACCAGACTTCTCAATTCGGTTCGGTTCGGTCCGGTCTAGTCCATTTTTAGTTTTGTTCAGTCTGTGATCTGGGAATTTCTATGAGTTCGGTCTTCGGTCTGGTCCAGTCCAGACCACAAACTGACTTTTACACAAAATTCATGTATATTCTATAATAATTAAAGATAAAGTACATATATAAGCACTACTAGTATAAATGTTTGATATTAAAGTTATATAATTGTTATAAGTGACTAAGATTATCAACTTTGTATAATTAAATAAGTTGTCAAACATGTAAAAAGGACTGATTACGGTTCAAATGGTATGGTCCGGTCCTAGTACATGACAGTCCGGTCTGACCTCGAAATGGTCTGGTCTGACCTTAAAACGGTCAGGTCTGCAGTCCATAAATTTGTTGAAATCCGGTCCGCGGTCCGGTCCGGTTCGATCCGGTCCGGTCTGGTTTTAGAATGATGCTCAACCCTAATATGTGGTGTCTGACCAGGAAGCCGACAACGACAGACATCAAGGTGGGACTTAAAAAAGTACTGTTAAGGAATTGTCACTAGACTTGTTCCAAGACCAGGTATAACCTTCCAACTCTCTTTCCCATCTCATAGTTGTTGACACAATCTACTGTTTAATGGGGAATATGGCAAGTAAAATGTTTGTTTCCACTACTCTGATGCCATATTTCATAATAGTTATATCAGAGCCACGTCAATTTACTATGTTTTGGGATTTATAGATGTGATCAGATTCAAGTTTTAATGATTTATTTATTACATTTTATGCATATATTTAAATGGAGAATGTGCATACTCAACTAAATGCGACATACGATCCAACACACACACACACACACACACACACACACACACACACACACACACACACATATATATATATATATATATATATATATATATATATATATATATATATATATATATATATATATATATATATATATATATATATATATATATATTGTGTGATTGTGTGTCTGTGTGTGTGCGTGTGCATGGAGCTAATAAATTGAATGGTGGCTCAACAGACCGGGTGGACGCCTGACATCATAAGGACCTAAAAATCAATTTGTGAGCCAAACAAACTAACTAGGAGGCCAACCGACTAGTTCAAGGGTTGAACTGACTGACTCGTACTGGTTACAAAATATATCATCATCAACAATAGGTTCCTATATGTGATGTGGACATTAGGTGGTATTAATTGTTGGGTTCATGTGGAGGCAACAATCACAACAAAATAACAAAAAATTTCTTCACATACCCTACTAAAAGATCTCATCGATAACAATGTATTCAGAAAGAGGGTGTGTGGGATATACCTTGTGGTGGAGAAAGTCCAACGACATGCCTTCACACGATGATGTGTGTCACTCCTCACTTTCACTGACGGTCCTCGTCTATCCTTCAAACACAGGTGCTCAACGTCTGTGTCTTTACTTTTACCTTGCAAATGGAATGGAACTTCACGTTGCACTTCCTGATCAGTTGGGAAGAAATAGCATTCTGTTTGATGACATGATAGCATCACATTCTCTCTCCTTCTCTCTCTAGGAGATGACGATAGATATGATTCATGTACACGAGTGTATCTATGAAATCCAACCGTCATGCCCCTATAAATAGTATAGGAAAGGAAGTAGGGTTTCACAAAACCCTAGGAAAATAAAAGGTTGTGGTTGCATTTAAAACAAGCCACTTTGGGACTATTAAAAGAATATTATAGAATAGATTAATCAACTAATTAATCATAGTATTGATTAACTAATTTTCATCATCATGTCTCTAGTCTATTGTTCTAATCCAATGGTGCGCGTTGTCCCCGTGAAATTTTTTTTGTATAAAAATTACAAATAGGTGTCGATTTAGGTTTATAATTGGTGTCTATTTTTTTAGGCATCGGATTATTTTATTAACTGACATCAATAGTTAACTTAATAGCACCTGTGTGAGCCAGATCAAATCTTCCCCCTATTTAATTCTCGATTCTCCAAGCAGATATGACTAGGTCTAGTGATATTTCCCGCAACCTCATCACCAACTCCCCTTCTCTACTCACCGTCCGCCCACTTCCGTGAGTAGCTTGAAGCTACTCACCGCCTTCGCACGCGTCCAATCTCCACCACGTGGAGCTTGAAGTTGCTCACCGTGAGAGCTGTTGCTTCTATCCAGTCGCCACTGCCACCACCTGCTCTTATCGCCACCACCACCTGCTCTTATCGCCACCACCACCTGCTCTAGGAAGAGCGACGAGCCTTCCTCTATCTACCTTCAACAGCTCTAGTCACCACCACTGGACACCACCTGCATCTCCTCTACTTCTGTTACAACCCCAATTTTGGGTTCATCTGATGAGAAATGTAAACTCTCATATTGGACAAATAATGATATAATTTGGATTGATGGATTTCTTTTACAATAGCCTTGATGGTTGTTTTGTAGGCTTTATCGACTATTGGGCCCAATAAAGGAAAAGACAAAAGAAATTACACTATTATCGTGTAAATAAGAAAATAGAGAAAAGGAAAAGTGTGGAAACCTCTAGAAGGCAAATCCAATGAGGGATTTCGTGCCACATGAGTTCCTTGAGTTCCAAAGAGTCAAAAGTTGCTTGATAATGAAAAAAGAAAAGAAAAAGATCAATTAAGTATTTCTTTATTAAAAGCAATGTTTTTTCAGAAGTACTGGCACATAGTAGGGAATGACGTCTCCAACTATATAAAAGGGTGGTGGAAATCAGAAAGGAGCATAGCCGACATTAATGATACACTGGTGGTGCTAATTCCTAAAACTCAGAAGCCCATGGAGACTGGTGAGTTTAGACCCACTAGTCTATGCAATGTCATCTACAAGATAGCATCCAAAGTCATAGCAAGAAGTCTATGACCGTTTATGGATAGAATCATAACTGAAAACCAAAGTGCCTTTATTCTGGGAAGACTCATTACTGATAATGCCCTTATTGCATATGAGTTGTTTCACACTATGAAAAGGGGTAAAAAAGCAAAGAAGGGACACATAGCAAAAAAGCAAAGAAGGGACACATAGCTCTCAAACTAGATATGTCCAAGGCCTACGACAAAGTGGAATGGAAGTTTGTTGACTATGTGCAAGAAAAAATGGGGTTTGGGGAGAAATGGAGGAGCAAGGTCTATGATTGTATGTCAACTGTATCCCATTCATTTGCCATCGAGGAGCAGACCGGGAAGATTCAACCAACCCGAGGAATTCGCCAGGGTGACCCTCTCTCTCCATACCTTTTTATTTTATATGTTGAAGCTTTTTCTACTTCTCTAACCTTGGCAACGCAGCAAAAGAATATTCAAGGAATTTGAGCAAGCCGTCATGGCCCTCGGGTTTCTCATATTTTCTTTGTAGATGATTCCATCTTGTTTGCGAGAGCAACCAAAGAAGAATGCTTGAAGTTAGCTAAGATTATCAGCCAATATGAGTGGGCATCCGGACAGAAAATTAACCTATCCAAAACTGAGGTTGCTTTCAGTAGAGGGGTGGAGTGGGAAAAGAGAGAAGAGATAACACATCTCTTACAAGTCAAAGAAGTAGACAAGCATGGGAGATATCTTGGGCTGCCAACGACTGTAGGGAGGTCGAAGAAACAAGTCTTTTCCTATATACAGGAGCGGATATGGGAAAAGCTACAAGGTTGGAAAGAGAAGTTGTTGTCTAAAGCAGGAAAAGAAGTCCTCATCAAAGCAGTGGTTCAAGCCATACCATCGTATATCATGAGCATCTTCCAGTTACCGGGGTACCTTCTTGATTCCATAAACAACACTATATCGAGATTTTGGTGGGGGGCAAAAGACGGGGAGAGGAAGATGGTGTGGGTCAGTTGGGACAACATGTGCAAACTAAAGAACCAAGGTGGATTGGGGTTCAGAAACATACACATTTTTAACCAAGCGCTACTGGAAAAGCAAATATGGAGGCTCTTCCACAAACGAGATACCTTTGTCTACCGTGTATTAAAAGCAAGATATTTCCCTAGGGGGACAGCCCTTAACGTCAGAAGGGGACACGACCCAAGCTTCACCTGGAGGAGTATATGGAATGCAAAGGCTGTCATTCTTGAAGGGATGCAGTGGAGAGTGGGAGACAGATCAAATATCAACATATGGGAGGATCCCTGGAACCCGAGAATAAGAGGAAGCATAGAAAGTGCTTACAATTTCTCAAGCACCAATGTCCATAGGGTGAACCAGCTTTTGACGGAAGACTCTACCGCTTGGAATAAGGAAGTCATCTACACCTTCTTCACCCAAGAAATAGCACAAAAGATTCTGGCCATACCTCTTAGTCTCAACAAGTAGGAGGATGACATTTATTGGAAACCAAATAGGAGAGGAGAATTCACTATTAAATCGGCCTACTAGATGGCAGCCCAAAGCCCGACAGAAAGGGAAGTACGTAGACATCCAGAGGAGGCTAGTGGATGGAGGCTAGTATGGAGGAAGAACCTCATCCCGAAGGCGGAACATTTCTTATGGAGATGCATGACAGGGGCGTTAGGCACTTTGGGACGTCTATTCGATCGACATTGTCATCCATACGGTATTTGCAGCATATGTGGAAGAGAGAAAGAAGATTTTAGGCACATGTTGTTTAGATGTCGTCAGGCGTGGGAGCTCTGGAAAGAAAGCCCGGGAGTAGTGAAAGCGAGGATCCGGGAAGCTGGTGAGAGCAGTGCGGACAACGGAATCACAAGACTCATTACCCAACAAAGTGAAGACGACAACCAAGTCATGATAGCTGCTTTGTGGACGGTATGGACCAGGAGAAATGCCATCATCTTCAATGAGCAGCCGAAGCGACCACTCATCACCCAACGTCATCTCCTAGCGTTGATTACCAGATATCATGACGCACAACTATCAAGTGTTGACCGACCTGTAGCAAAGGAGAAGAGGAAGGCCGCATGGGAGCCACCCGAAGAAGGGATGACCAAAATTAACTGCGACGCTGCAGTACATATACATGGATTTGATGGAGCTGGTCTTGCGTGGAGAGATCACGCCGGACAGGTGCTTCACGTAGCAGGCAGCAGACAACCCACTCTTCACGACGTGTCGGCAGCTGAAGCATGGGCCATTAGGGAGGGCATCCGGCAGTCTAAGGAACATCACATAACAAGGCTAGTGGCGGAATCAGATTCGGAAGCCATCATCCACTTCATAAAGTCAGAAGATAAACGACCAGATCTACTTGGAACCCTACTTGCAGACATTCATAGTTTAAAGTCTTTCTTTCAGTCAATTAGTTTTGTTTTCTGTAGAAGACAGGCAAATGGACTAGCACACCTGCTAGCTCGTGAAGCCTCTGTTAGTTCTAGCCCTTTCTTTTTATCATCGTCTTTCCCTCAGTCTGTAACAAACTGGGTTGAGCCACCTTTGAGCTTGGAGTACTAGAAAGCTGGTGATAGACCTCAAAAAAAAATATTTCTTTATTAAGAAAGAAATTGGACACAATGGTAAAATATGGAAAATAAGTGAAAAGAGGTGTAATTGAGTTATCCTTGGTGGAATTTCATATCCCAAGGATTCCTAATAATTAAAGGAATACTGATGAGGAAAATAAAAGAGAAATAAAGAGAAATCCTAACAAAAAAAGGGGATATTTTAATAAGAAATCAACCTAATAATGAGAAATAAACAAGACAATGTAAAATAATGCATATTGATGCATTGAAGGATAATGAGTATTCCTTAAAAAGTAATTTCGAATTCTTTGAGTTTCTTGGGGTCCAAGGAGCCCCAATAAAGAGGAAAGAAAGAGAAAATACCAAGTTTGAAAAATAAGAGCATAATGTGATATATTATTGATGAATTTGGTAATATTGATACAAGGAAGTATTTTCTATTAAAAGAAAACATATTTTGTGCCAAATATATATAAGGCAAGTACCAGGAAGATAAGGGTGGTAATTTTTGAAAAATAATAATAATTAAAGGAAAAGAAATACCAAAAGGATAGGGATGACTTTTAAGAGAGAGAAACTTGTATTTCAAATGATGGAAATTGTTCCTAGTAGGGAAGGGACTTGTTTGCCCATTAAAGGACGTTTTGAGGCGTGGTTGCCCACTCCTATATAAGGGGTATAGCCCTTGGCCGAGATCAAAGAGATCCACACACTATTCTCTCTCTCTTTCCTTTAGTTTTCGACCAACAACCCTAATCAAGAAGGGAAGCGCGACCCTGGTGCCATGAGGATCTATTAAACTGTCTTGACGGGTGCGAGATACCTCCACGACAACCCTTACATAGTTGACTACCATCCCAACACCCTCGACTGCACGCAACTCTCGCCGAAGGACTGCATACATGCAGCCGGCCACAGGTTTGGCGCACCTAGGGGAAGGCATCTCAGCCGCGACCTGGGGGTGCCCCGTGTGCGCAGGGGCAAGGTAGGTCCAGGACGGCCATGGCAGGTGATTGTGGGACCCTAGGGAGGAGAGGAGGACGGCCGCAAGAAAGTTGCAGGTCGACGGCGACCAGTTAATCGCTAGGTTGAAGAAGATCCCGACATTGGATGGTTATACCCCCGACTTAACAAAGGACGCTCGAGTTAAGTGGAGGGTAACCTGGTAATTTGGTTATGTTTCCCAAAGGGTGCATTGCATGGCTATGCTGACGTGTGAACATGCTATTGGCCAAGTAAGTAGATCTTTGCAAAATTCATATCTCATAAATCGTAGCTCGGATAAAGGTGAATAATATATGAATCTTGCTCAGGAGAACGAGAGGAATTCAATAAAAATATTTTTAGAATCTGATTTTGTTCCTTTTTGCAACAGTATGCCAAATTAATGGAAAGTGCTTTGAAATCATATTAGGAACCCTAATTGAAGTTAATGGTTAAATTCATGATACTTAATTGGCGAAAATAGCAACCTGTTGAAATGTTAATGATGAAATTGAACTTGGTATAGATGATTTATCACATGGTTTAGGTTTCTACACCAATTATGAACGATTAAACAGTTAGAAACCCTAATTTAGGGTAAAAGAGTATAAGGTCATATTGAATTTGAAAATTGTGAACATATGTTGTTAAATGATGCTTCTAATCTATTTCGAGCATTAAAGTTCCTAATTTGTGGATAAATACCCTAAATGTAGTAATTAGGGTTTTATCATGAATAAAAGGTCGAATTAATGGGAAATCGAGTTCATATGTGATTTGGACCATAATGAACTACGAATTAATGATAAATACATATAATGATATTGTCATGGATTAAAAGGATAAATATAGTAGATTTAATAAAAAGAGGCTTAATGAGCTTAATTAATGGTTAAGTATGCCTTTAATCTAGAATTAATAATTAGATGTGGAAATAATTAGGGTTTGTGATCAATTGTGATTAATAAGGGTTTCAAATAATAAAAGATGAAGGGAAACTCTAATTGCAATGGAAACCCTAAAAGTGGACTAGAAACCCTAGGAAGCGAACTACATTTAATAGATCTTAATGACATGAGAAATAAAAGGAGATTGTATAATTGTTTTAGGATCGTATTGAATGCTTGCTTGCTCATTGTTGTTTGGATTATTCCTGCACCAGAATCTACATGTACAGGTATGTGGTTACGCTTATGACTACCCGAATTAGTTTTCCGGGATTTTATCGATGTTTCCATCGTGGCTTGAATTAAACTGTTGGATGTATTTAATCCATGCAAAGTATAATGTAAATATGACTATCACATAAGAAATATGCCTAATAACTCAGATCCTAGTCCCCTCTGTATCTTAATGGGTTGACCTAGTAAAAGGCTACCAATGGGGTAGGCCCATCAGGTCATTGAATGACTTAGTAAATGGCTACCAATGGGGTAGGTCCATCAAGTCACATTGAGTTAGAGATTGGACTACTTATGAGTAGTGACATGCGACTCAACCCTAGATATTGATCTACCTGTTAGGTAGGATCATGAGGGGTCTAATAAGGATCTACCTAGAGAGAGGTAGTATCTGAGTCCGCTATAGGGACAACACAGAGATAGGGGATAGAAAAGGATTGAGTAGTATGGTTTAAATTGTAATCTTGGCTATTAAATGATAATTGACTGATTACTTTGTTATTATAGTTGCATGATTATTGTTTCCCCCACATACCAGCTTCTTGCTGACCGACGTTTTGTTTTTCGGCATTTTAGGTACAAATGAAAAGAACAAATAGTAAAGTGGCAGATGTGAAATTAAAAGAGATATAACGTGCACAAGAGGATTAGTTAGTTTAGCATATTCATGGATAGAAGATTAGAAATCCCAGTTTCTCCAAGGAAAGAAAATTTTTATTTTATACCAGTTTTTGGTTTAGTTGGTAAAGTTTATTAATTGTTATTGATTATTTGTTGAACCATTGATCCTGTAATTGAATAACGACTCTGTCCTTCGGGTCTCCCTTAATTGGGGGTTACCGAGAGGCGGGGTCATTACAATTGGTATCACAACATATGTTCTGCAATTAATCTTTATTAATTACTAAATTTTACAAATTCTGTAGAACCCAAGGGAGTTATTAGAAGGTGCTGACCGCACCACCTGAGAACTGTTGTCTAAGCAATCACAGCCTCGAAGAGGAGATCCCAGGAGCGTTCAAACAACTCAGCGGTGAGGAAGCTACTAGGCTTGCTGCAATTCCAACATCCGCCGAAGTCCAACAAGTGCTGAACAAGATGCAGTCGTACAAAGCAGCTGGACCCGATGGTGTAAACGCAGAATTCCTGCAACACAACTGGAAAACAGTCGGGAACTCAGTCACTCAGTCGATTCAGAGTATGCTTCAAGGCAAGACTCTTCCAGATGAGGTCTGCAACGCCTCTATTATCTTAATCCCCAAATGTCCCAATCCAGAGAGGTGCGAGCAGCTGCGCCCCATCTCCTTAAACAATATAATGCTGAAGTTAGCTTCTAAAATTGTGGTTGAAAGGCTTAAACAACATATCCCAAGCTGGATTTCCGAGGAGCAAAGCAGTTTCGTGCCTGGGCGTCGGATCACAGACAACATTGCTTTGGTTCAGGAAATTATACATGGTATGAAGAACCCAAAAGGAGCAAAGACCATGGCGATCAAAATTAATTTAATGAAGGCGTATGATCAAATGTCATCGAGGTTCATTCAAGATACCCTGGACCGAGTAGGAATACCGGTGCCCATAAAAAAGTACATTATGAATTCAATCTCAGGCGGTGATACCTCACTAATATGGAATGGAAAGACGTCTCGCCCTTTCAAAACAAGTCGCGGATTGCGTCAAGGAGATCCAATGTCCCCTTATTTGTTTGTTCTTTGCATCGAACGGCTAAGCCAGATGATTCAGGAGTGTGTCTGCAGTGGGAAATGGCGACCTATTAAGATGGGAAGATCGGGTATATCGGTTGCTCACGTATGCTTCGCAGATGATCTGATTCTCTTTACTCAGGCGACTAAGGAATAGATACGATGTATTCTGCAATGTTTTACAGTATTCGAAAGGAAGTCAGGACAATCTATTTCAGCAGCAAAGTCCAGAATTTTCTTCTCGCCTAGTGTTCCTAATTCGACTCAAAGACAGATCCAGCGTAGATGTCAGTTTCTTGTTACAAATGATCTTGGACGCTATCTTGGGGTACCTGTAATTCACTCTAGAGTGACGAAGCATACCTATGCAGACATAGTTGAGAAGGTGGAAGGTAAAGTGAGTGCCTAGGCAGCAAGGAGTTTGTCTCTCTCAGGGAGACAATGTCTCGCTAAATCCACCCTTACAGCAGTTCCTACATATGCTATGCAGACAGCAGTCCTTCTGTTATCTCTCTGTGATCGGCTGGAAAGTATTATACGGAAATTCATATGGGGAGGAAGCAGAAGCAGGTCGGTCTCTCTGGTGTCATGGGAGAAGGTCACTAGTTCGAAGAGCAAGGGAGGGCTGGGGGTTAAAATGATGTGGGACTGGAATCAAGCACTACTGTCTAAGCATGCTTGGGACATTACTTCCGGAAGGCAGACTATCTGGTGTAGAGTAATGCGGCAGAGACTTAGTAGATGCAGCGCAGGAAGGGAAGGAGCCCTGTCGAGACTAGGGAGAGCTTGTGCAGAAGCGATTCCTTTCATAAAGGACCACTCTAAAAAGATCCCCTTGAGCGGCATGGCAGTGAATGTTTGGGATGATTTTTGGTTGAATGAAAACTTGAAGCTTAGGGAGGTAGCCAAGAAACCAGTTCCTGATGAACTTACATATCTGAACGTAAGATCCCTAGTCATTGAGGAGGGACGATGGGATTTTGCCTTTCTGCAGGATTGGTTCGAGGACGACGTTGTACAACAGATTCTCCAAGTCCATACACCTCTAGCAGGGGATATGCTGGATCGAAGCTGCTGGAATCACACGGGTAATGGCGTGTTCACCACAAGCTCAGCCTACGAGCTGATCCGAAGACAGAATGAAGTAGTGACGCCGGGGAAATGGGAATCTCCGTGGACGTTACGTATGGCGGGCAGAATAAAGACGTTTGGTTGGCTTGCTCGACAAGACGCGCTGCTCACAAATGTCAGGAGGAAATATCGGCACATGACGGAGGTGAGTACGTGCCCTAGATGCGAGGTAGAAGATGAATCTCTTATCCACGCCTTACGAGACTGCAGCGTCTCCAGATTTGTGTGGCAGGAACACATCCCCCCGACCAAGCAGCAACATTTCTTTGCTACAAGAAATGTCGAGGCGTGGCGCAAAGCTGCTGTCAAGGACGCTGGGCTCCAAGAAGAACATTTCTGGTTGATTTGTCACGGACTGTGGCACGCACAGAATAGCAACATAATGGAAGGGAACCTCTTAAGCAAGGAACACACACGGGCGAGTATTAGAAAAGACATCCGCTTGCATAAGCTGGCTTGGGCGGCCACTACTCCTGAACCTACAAATGATAGAATAGCGGCATGGATACCACCACCAAGGGGTACTATTAAGCTTAATGTGGACGCAACTGTTACAAAAAGGGGAGCAGCTATAGCTGCCATAGCCAGGAATCATGCTGGAGAATGGGTCGGGGCATGGGGCATGCCGATAGACACATCTGTTGCAATGGAAGCTGAACTTGCTGGAGTTCTATTAGCTCTGGAACAGGCTGAACTACACAACTGGCCAGCTGTTATTCTGGAATCAGATTGTAGTGAAGCAGTGCGATTGATCAAGGAAGATGATGACGCTTGGCCTAGGTTTGCTCTTTGGCTTGCGAAGATCAGGAAGAAAGCTAGGCCGAACGTCGAAATTTGTTTCAAGAGGAGAACTAGTAACGGGCTAGCTGATAGTCTAGCTAAGTTACAGCTAAAAAACAAAGACCATTGCCGCTTCTACCAAAGGCCCCCAAAGGAGATCTCAATCTTGTATAGTCAAGAGTTAAATAGAGTCAATAATAATGCTGATGTAACCAATATGTGAGTAAGTAGCTAGTCGATATGTAATAAAAAAAGGGAGTTATTAGAGGATTATCTGAAAGACAGAGGTGACTAGAAAAGGATCACGATCAGGGGATGGCAATATTTTCCTCCGCACCTCTAGTCGGAATACAAGGACTCCCGGATCCGTGTGACTGCCTGACCAAAGTCTTAGGGTATGAATCGAAATAAGATACCTTTAGGACTTCTCATCTTGTTCATCCCTTCTCAACTCAAATTATATTAAGGACCTTAACAATTAGGGTTTTCTCTCTTTTCCTCACCCTCTTGAGGTATGGGTAAGGTTGATAAGGATTAAAGAATCCTCCATCAAATTAATAAAAAGCATGTAAATAAGATGTCATGGACATAAGCTTAATAGAGCAAGCGTAAAGCAATAGATACATGCTTAGGTCGTATGACATAAGTTGTCATTTCCCTCAGGAGAGACCTGAGGCTAGACCTTCTTGTCAGGAGGATGAGTAGAGAAAGTGAGTCTTGGAGGTAGAGATCTCCATTAAAGTAGAGACCTAGCACATCCTCTGAGGATGATGTTAACCCTAACCCTAAGTGAAGGTTAGAGAGGAAGACAACATGGTGAGTTAGATGTCATGGTTAACTGAGTGCTTGGTTGGACATGCCTTTGGGATGCCATAAGAGGTTAGATGACCTAGTACCTTTGGCGACCCAACTATAGAAAGGGTCATGCATGTTAGAGCCAAGGGTAGCTCCTTCATGGATGAGGTTAGAGAGGAACCTATAAGAACCCTTTGGGCTTGTGCAAGTAGGGTGTAGCTTGCACCCAGGATACATCAGTAGCTCTGACAGTAGGATGAAACCCTGGACAAGGAATCATGGTGGATGTCTTATGAGATAAATATAAAGAGCTAAAGGATAATCTTGAGCCAAACATGAGATGAGCAAAGGCTTCACCCAGGAAGGGATATGCTGGTAAGCTTGATCCAACTTCATGAAGTAAGGTTAGATCTAGAGAGAGAAAGCATGACCCAAGAAAGAAGGTTGGAAGCTTAGATTCTGAGACATGAGGAATAGTGGGTATGCTTCTAGTACCTATGGTATAGTTAATTACCTGCTAGATGAGATAAAGAGTGTTTTAGACCTTGAAGAGGATGAAGTAGCAAGTTGTGAAGCCTTGTACCTAGTTGGTTGTCCTGGAAGAGGACTTAACTCTGAGGTGTTGCTCGTATAAAAGGTTAATGGGAGTACTTGACATACCTTGGACATGCTTGATTTGTGGTTAAGAGTTTGAGCAGGCAGTTGGACACCCAAAGGTGGACTTAGGGTTCCTAGGCCTAAGAAGGGAAGTAGTGTACCCGATGTTCATGATGATATTTGATTCTCTATAGTTTCGAGCATGGTAATCCTCATGTGTAGAGTTAAAGGAAATACCTTAATTTAAGGGTATGTTTGATGAACCCCTCACAGCTAAGTTGATCTAATGTTGAGGAAAGAGAACAAGTATGACCTAGCGTAGTTAATCGGTGGTCTTCTTGTGCCTTAGTAGCTGTTGGGTTAGGCATGCTCATAAGAATGTAAACCCTAAGGACGCTTGTGACCTTTGTTATCAAGGTGTAGTTTCCTCCCATCCTGGGAGAGGGACCCTTTCGTAGGGAGTACACCAGTTTTGTTGGTTTTGAGGTAACCTAAAGAGGTCTCATAAGATCTTGAGGAGCTAAGTGAAAAGTACATGGTACAAGGATGAACCTATAGACCTATAAATAACCATCTCTACGTGCATGTGAATGTGTTACCATGGAGGTAACCGGTATGGGGCCTGATGAAGGTAGGCAGGTCGCCATGATCCCTGAGAAAGGATGAAAGACAACCCAAGAATGTAGAGAGAGAGGTGATGAAGGCTTGGGTAAGGTTCTAAGTCAGACATGTAATATGATAGAATCCTAAGTCTATCCTAGGGTCAGGTGGGGATAAGGCCGATGGAAGTAGGAGTTACCTAATTCCCTAGTTGCACATGACCATAAGGTCGGGAGGTAGCAGGTATCATTGTCTGAGGGCCATGGGTTAGGAGATTGATCACCTTCATGAACTCATGGGACCCAAAGGGTAGATGAGTAGGGCACTCTCAGATGCATAAGGGAAAGGGGATGAACCCAAAAGTGCCATCTCCCTATAAACCTAGAGGAGATGACCTAGGATTATGCTTGGACCAAGTAAGTTCGGGACCAGTTTTCCATGAAAGTAATTTTTTATATCATGATGTTTGTGATGTGGAGACATGAGTTGCACATTTCAACTTAGTTTTGAAGGTGTACTGGCAAGGTGGGCTGTACCATCTCTACTCTTGGAACAAGAAGAACTCTATATTTGGACTACAGCCAAATGCTTATTTCCTCTTGTTATGGGAGTGAGAGATAGGATAGTACGCACGCCATACACTAAGGATAAAGATGATGTGAGTTGAAATGTTGCTACAAGGTATGGGGATAGTGATGATAACATATGTTACGACCCATATCAGGGTTAGTCAATAAATACCTCAAATTACGTGAAACACCTCAATTAGTGTTGAATATCAAATTAAACATCAATGTTAATTAAGCCACATCATGAATCAATAGTTGAGCTAACCTAAGTGCTCATGTGATGATTAGTGCATAATTAAGATGATTAATTTGAGTAAAGTAATAATTAGATGTAAGTGGAATTTTGAATCAGTAAAACAGTGTGATTAGCATGTTTCTATGCCTTGAGTTTGTAGTGGACATTTTTCTTGAAAGTATGCAAAAGAAATCACCTAATTTGGACCTTCGAGGCAAGAGTTGTGTCATTTTCATGTTCCTTTGGTCTTGGATGCAATTTTTCCAGAATTTGTTTTTGATTAAGTGGGTCGGTTGCTTTTCTTTCCTTTATCATCGTTTTCCCGATCAATAGAACAGGATTTAGCCACAGAGCGGTGCCCATAGCTGCTGCTCGACCGAGCAGCTTAGGAGGAAACTCTTGGGGGCGATTCAGGCGCCTTGAGCCCGATCCATGGCGCCCTTCTACCTTCTCCACCTTCTTTCCCTCCATCCTTTCCTCCTTCTTTGCCCAAAGCCACAGCCACCAACCTGGTGGGTGGCGCCCCATCAAGAAGCAGCAACATGGCAGCCACAACAATGACCTAGGCAATTCAATCGGCAAATCGACCTCCGCCTCTTCCTCCTCTACCTTCCCTTCTCCTTCTTCTCTTCCTCCACTACCCGCCTAGCCACTTGCAGCGTTGGTGCTTGGCTTGGGCGGCCATCCTGCAGCTAGCGAGCTGCTTCGGCAGCATGCAGGGGCCCATTTTGGGAGTGCCAAACACCAGGGGAGGTGCCCTTGAGGCTGGCCGTGAGGTCCAAGCAAAGATTCGCCATTCCTAGTCAAGTATTAGCCACCAATCGAACTCCTTCTGTCAACCTACACTTGTACGTGTGGATGATGTGTGCAATAGAACTGTAAAAAAAAAAATTCCAAGGTAGTTCTGACTTCGGCTTATAGTCTTGATTAGGAATTCGTAGTCTTAGCTTAAGACTTAGCTTTTGATCGAGCTATCCTTAGATTTTCTTTTGGGTTAAGATGCTAGTTATTGTTTTATTGCAGGGTCAGCATTTTGATCGGCCGAATTTGGTGTGATTCGGCCGAGTTTCCCTTATAAGGAAATCGAATAGGGTTTTGATCAGCCGAGATTGTGGGCTGGTCGGCCGAGTTTCCGGCCAATCGACCGAGTTCCCAGATTGGTCGGCCGAGTTTCAGTACAGTGAGTAGTAGTTCATTCAGAAATCATTATTTAACTCAATCTAAATGCTTAATTGCTTCTGTATCAGTTGGTATAACTTCTAAACAGTGTAGTACATACAATAGAGTATGTTAGATTCATTGGAACTTGAAATACATAATATGCTTAATGAAAATGATGAATATTCCTGTATTATAGTTGCAATGTATTTGCTGATTTAAAATTAGATGTTTAGCATTGAAACTGGATAAATGATACTGAATCATGTTTAAGGATGACAAATGATATATATGTGTTTCAAGTGATGTTCAGAATGTGCAACAAGTATGGAATGTGATATTCTTGTTTTAAATGGCTATATGTTAATCAGTTAATAGACTTAGGTGCCCCAACACCGTAGAACCCCATTGCGCGGTCTGTACCTTTGGGGTGAAACGATCGATCTAGCCTTGTGCCTAGATGGTCGGTGGCTCGTGTTCAACAATAATCCGTGCGTGTGTCACGGTGGCACGAGGACAGAGAGACAGTGTTCAACAATAATCCGTGCGTGTGTCACGGTGGCACTGGAGTAAATAGGGGTTATTCAACAATAATCCGTGCATGTGTCACGGTGGTAACCCAGACCCTCCGATTGTGCACTACAGGTTGCGGGAGGAGTCTAGAGCACTCAGAGTTAGTGCAGTGAGGCCCTTGAGTGCCTAAGAACTACAGTGAGGCCCTTGGGAGCCTGAGAGTGTTGTGAGGCCCTTGAGTGCCTGAGGCCCTTGTGCGCCTGAGAGTCCTGTGCAGACCAGGACGGACAGCCAGACTTAGCATTTCCCGTGTGTGTCGCTGTCTTGTACGGTGGGATCATAGTTCGCTACAGATCTTCATATGTAGAGTGCGCTGCACATGTTTGGGGCATAATAATATAATATGTAATCATATAGAATCACAGTAAATTAATATATCCGAACTTTTGTGCCAATTCATTATATCTGTTTATTGGTTTAAATTATCTGTTGTTGCATAAAAATGCGATTATATTATGTAATCTGCTATGTCATTAGAACTGCCCTGCTTGTACTGTATTTATGTTTATTTAAATTTTATAAACCTGATGAGTTGTTTAGTGATAGCTAAATGAAATGCTATTCACTGAGCGAGTAGGCTCATACCTCTACTCAAAACATTTTCAGGTCATCATCAGCAGCAGGAAATCTGAAGGATCCTTTCATCCTAACGCTTAGTCTGTAGAAGGTATACGTAGTTAGTAGTTAGAGGTCTCTTAGTCCTTTCCCCTCGATCTTTGGGACAAGGTGTGGGTGAGATAGAATGTGTATAAAGATGTAAATTAACTGTTATGCTTTATTTTATGTCAAACAATGTAATATGCTGTAGACTCTGTTTATATTGCTAGTCAGCTTAATAAAAATGCTTCCGCAGTTTGTTGAGTTTTATTTTATAGCATAAATCAGATTACCTTTTAATGCCTTCTAAATGTTCTTAAAAAGTTATGAATGGTTTGGCTTGTGTATAATCCCTCCGTCGCACCCTAATCTCATGATTTCGAGGTTAATGTGAGATCGGGGTGTGACATCTTGGTATCAGAGCATAGGTTGAGTATATGAATACTCTAAGTCAAGGTCAGGGGACGATAAGAGACCAATAGGATTAAGGTTTAAGAGTTTTTCTTCTGTCTGTAATTTTCTAACAGGAAGTGTTCTGTTATACTATTACAGATGGCAGGAAGAGGATGTGGTCACTAGAACCAAGTAAAGAGCTTAAGTTGAATCGTTAAGAATCATTAAGGTCAAAAGATATAGTTATAAGTGAGGTGAATAATAAATGATGTGTTTTAGCTCTGGGAGGTCTGAGTGTTTAGATACACTGGCCAGGTGTCTGAATACTTAGATTGACCAGTATCAAGCTACTCTGTCTGTTCTTCTCTGGATGCCCTGGCCAGGTATGCAGAGGAAGGATGGGCTAGAGAGAAACCCTAGAAATCTTAGGGTTAGGAGATAAGAAATTAATGTAGGAATAAAAGATTACATATAAGATGCGATTCAACTCTTGTCTATTATTGCTTATTTGATTGGGAATCACTAGAAATGCTTTTATATGCATGAAATTAGAATTTTCAGTTTGTAAAGCAAATATGATTCTTTTATATTGTTGTGTCATGAAGTGAATTGTTTAGTGTTTGTTTTCTTTGTATTAATGTAGACCCAAAATTATGTTTGAGTGAGTTTGACCTAAGTGGATATTCTTTCCACATGTTTAAGATTAATAGGGGTTGATTAATCTCGAGTAGCTCTTGGCTTCAGGACTACAGGTTCGGCCTGGTCCGGCTGGCAGGATGCGTTACTGGGATCTAATGACTCCTATTAACAGTAAAATAAGAATAGACTCTGGTTGAATTAGACCTGTAACATAGTGAGAATGTATATACACTAGGATGTTTTAACTATGATAAGAAGTCTAAATGTTCTTTTGTCTTGAGAATTAGGGTTTGAGAAGCATAGACCCTAATTGGCCCAAAATAGGGTTTTAATGACATATGAATACAGAATTTGATAAATAGAATGTCTTACTAAATGATTTTTAGTATTTTATGTGTAACTCTGATTTAGCTCAAATTTGTATATGATTTGGATATATAATATTTAAACAACATTGGAAAATATCCGAATTTTTGAAGAATGTTCTGACCTGTTTATCGGCCGAGTTTCAAACTCGACCGATCACATTTTCAGAATGATATAGAAGTGTGGTAATTGAATTTTATCTTTTTATTGGTATATCCAATTGATCTAAAATTTTAACTGTGCTTGAAAAACACAATTTTAGACACTCTGTTAAATTGGCGTAATTTTTGGATGACTGTTGACCTCTACAGTGAGGGTGTCGGTCGAGTTTGTAACTCGGCCGAATCTGCTGCAGACTGCAATATAGCAGTGCACTGTTTGATTTTTAATTATTTATTGGTAATTAGAAATGATCTCAAATTTTTACTGGAGGTTTAAAACTTCACTAGGTATAATATATAAAATTTGCAGAATTTTTTGAGCTTTTTTTAGCTATTTAATAAACGAATTACAGAAACTATTGTGAAAACTGAATTTTCAGCCAGGATAATTAAAGTTGAGTGTTGGGTTAATATGCAATTGACCCAAGCAGCTCAAATTGATCTATATGATCGACCACACCCACACACAATAATGCTATGTTACTGATAAGGACCAAACCCTAGAATGATTAGAGTTGAAATAGTTCAAGGGATATCACTAGTGGTTTAACCTTGGATACTAGCATCTCTATAAAATAAGACCTTGAGATTTGATCTATGAAAAGTAAGCTGGCAGTGATAGTAATCTAGGGTTTTAAGGTAGTTAATCTGAACGGTACATGAACAACATGAAATGACTTAGAGAAAAGAGTAAAACATAAACCTGAAATGTAACAATAAGAAAGTAGCATAGAATGCGGAGTATTATCCGATATATGATCTGAAGATAGTTGATGTAGTTCATGTTTTTAAGACATGGCGTCACTATCTTTATGATGTGACAATAGATTATCACCCTGGTAAAGAGAATGTGGTGGCTGATGCTTTCAGCAAAAAGTTAAGTTCAACAGCTAATGCATTCTCTATGGCAGGTTTCAATAGAGACCTGTTAGTAGAAATATGGAAGTTGAACTTAGACTTAGGGGTGACAACACAAAGTGGTTTGATTGTCCAGATGCAAGTCAAGCCTATTTCTTTTGAGCAGATCAAGGAACTACCATAGGGTGATAGTGATTTAAACTAGACCATGCATGACATGATAGGAGGAAAAGAGACCAGAGTTTAAGTTTTTTGATGATAAGGTGTTGTATTAGCATGACATGTTGTGTGTACCTCGAGATAGTGATTTGAAAGAAAAGATTCTTATGGAAGTGCATGTATTGATGTATGCTATGCTTTCAGGAAACACTAAGATGTATATGAATCTCAAGGAATTGTATTGGTGGTCAGATATACAGAAGGATGTAGCTGAGTAGGTGGTTAGGTGCAATGTGTGTCAGCAGGTTAAGACTTAGCATCAGAAACCCACATGTACCTTGCAATCTTTTCCTATACTAGTATGGGAATGGGAACATATCACAATGGATTTTGTGATAGGGTTGCCCTAGACACCTAGAGGTTATGACTCGATATGAAGGATTGTGGATAGACTAATTTAGTCTGCTCACTTTCTTCATATTAAGTCAACCTCTGATGTCTCAAAACTTGACTATGATATACATGGATGAAATAGTTAGGTTTCCTAGTAATCCAGTTTCAATCATGTCATATGGAAATCCTAAGTTCACATCTAGGATTGTAGAAACTGTTGCTTCGTGCTTTGGGCACAAAGTTAAGATTCAGTACAACCTTTTCATCCGCAGGCGGATGGTCAGTCTGAGAGAACCATTCAGACTCTTGAGGACATGCTGAGAGCATGTGTTATGCATCTCAGTGGAAGTTGGGAAGAACATTTAAGTCTTATAGAGTTTGCTTAGTGTGAATGTTGAGTTAGAAATACACAACTGATAATGGTACGGTTTGAGTATAAACCCAGACAATACAGAATTGGTAAATCATCAGGTGCATAATTTCAAGAAAGTACGATAGCATTAAAATATGCAAATAAAACTAGTTGCATGCTTCCTGTTATGTAAATGTGTGTGACCCAACATTTACATGAATTGGCACATTTATCTGAGGTATTATTAGAATTCTCAAGTACTTTTAAATATTTGTGTTATGATACGAAAATAACTCTTAATTGAGTTATGTGATGCACAAACCAGGATTTGGGTTAATGTACACGTTCTTTGAGAAATTTCAGATAATTGATAAATACTACAGATGGTTTCTTATAGGTGAAGTAAATTACTCTTATTGGTGTAATAAGATGTTCAATTACATGAATTCAGTATGAATGTGCCAAAATTGATTTGAGTTTGGGATATTTATGAATTTTAAATCTGCCTGCATGCATGATATAAAGATTACTAAGTAATTACAATGATTTTGAATATACTGCTCTGCTAGTTCTAGAATGATACCGTATTGTGATTTGAATTGCAACCAAACAGATGAGATAATGGAAACCCTAAGAATAGGGTGTTGCCATGTGACAAGTGAATGAGATAACCCTAAGAATAGGGTGTTGACATGTGATGAATGAATAAGGCAAATGAAACCCTAAGGATAGGGTGTACGATGAATCAAGTATTTTGATATCAATTCTTAGTATGAGATGTAGTGATGTTTAACAGTTAATTGCATGATTTTATTTTAGTACCAGATTGACATGCATTCTGTTTATTTAAGAATTTTTTTTGTTTGTCTGCATGTATAGTATAATAATTTCTCGGTAATTACCATAAATTGAGACACTGTTATAACAGTTCTACAAAGACAATGTTTTGTGGTTTGATCTGGAATCAGATCAGATGTGTCCTAGGTTGAAAGATCAATGCAGATAGTTGATCAGAGGATCAAGAAACTCAAAATCGTGAGATACCCTTAGAGAAGGTTTTGTGGAGAAACCACAACCTAGAGGAAGCCACATGGGAGTTTTGGGATAGATATGCGTAGCAAGTTTACTTTTCTCTTTTAGGAATTTCGGGACGAAATTCTTATAAGGGAGGGAGATTGTTACAACCCATATCAGGGTTAGTCAATAAATACCTCGAATTACGTGAAACACCTCAATTAGTGTTGAATATCAAATTAAACATCAAGGTTAATTAAGCCACGTCATGAATCAATAGTTGAGCTAACCTAAGTGCTCATGTGATGATTAGTGCATAACTAAGATGATTAATTTGAGTAAAGTAATAATTAGATGTAAGTGGAATTTTGAATCAGTAAAATAGTGTGATTAGCATGTTTTTATGCCTTGAGTTTGTAGTGGACATTTTTCTTGAAAGTATGCAAAAGAAATCACCTAATTTGAACCTTCGAGGCAAGAGTTGTGACATTTTCATGTTCCTTTGGTCTTGGATGCAATTTTTCCAGAATTTGTTTTTGATTAAGTGGGTCGGTTGCTTTTCTTTCCTTTATCATCGTTTTCCCGATCAATAGAACAGGATTTAGCCACAGAGCGGCACCCATAGCTGCTGCTCAACCGAGCAGCTTAGGGGGAAACTCTTGGGGGCGATTCAGGCGCCTTGAGCCCGATCCATGGTGCCCTTCTACCTTCTCCACCTTCTTTCCCTCCATCCTTTCCTCCTCCTTCGCCCAAAGCCACAGCCACCAACCTGGTGGGTGGTGCCCCATCAAGAAGTAGCAACATGGCAGCCACAACAACGACCTAGGCGATTCAATCGGCAAATCGACCTCCGCCTCTTCCTCCTCTACCTTCCCTTCTCCTTCTTCTCTTCCTCCCCTACCCGCCTAGCCACTTGCAGCGTTGCTGCTTGGCTTGGGCGGCCATCCTGCAGCTAGCGAGCTGCTGCGGCAGCATGCAGGGGCCCGTTTTGGGCGTGCCAAACACCAGGGGAGGTGCCCTTGAGGCTGGCCGTGAGGTCCAAGAAAAGATTCGCCGTTCCTAGTCAAGTATCAGCCACCAATCGAACTCCTTCCGTCAACCTACACTTGTACGTGTGGATGCTGTGTGCAACAGAACTGTAAAAAAAATATTCCAACGTAGTTCTGACTTCGGCTTATAGTCTTGATTAAGAATTCGTAGTCTTAGCTTAAGTCTTAGATTTTGATCGAGCTATCCTTAGATTTTCTTTTGGGTTAAGATGCTAGTTACTGTTTTATTGCAGGGTCAGCATTTTGATCGGCCGAATTTGGTGTGATTCGGCCGAGTTTCCTTTATAAGGAAATCGAACAGGGTTTTGATCGGCCGAGATTGCGGGCTGGTCGGCCGAGTTTCCGGCCAATCGGCCGAGTTCCCAGATTGGTTGGCCGAGTTTCAGTACAATGAGTAGTAGTTCATTCAGAAATCATTATTTAACTCAATCTAAATGCTTAATTGCTTCTGTATCAGTTGGTATAACTTCTAAACATTGTAGTACATACAATAGAGTATGTTAGATTCATTGGAACTTGAAATACGTAATATGCTCAATGAAAATGATGAATTTTCCTGTATTATAGTTGCAATGTATTTGCTAATTTAAAATTAGATGTTTAGCATCGAAACTGGATAAATGATACTGAATCATGTTTAAGGATGAAAAATGATATATATGTGTTTCAAGTGATGTTCAGAATGTGCAACAAGTATGGAATGTGATATTCTTGTTTTAAATGGCTATATGTTAATCAGTTAATAGGCTTAGGTGCCCCAACACCGTAGAACCCCATTACGCGGTCTGTACCTTTGGGGTGAAACGATCGATCTAGCCTTGTGCCTAGATGGTCAGTGGCTCGTGTTCAACAATAATCCGTGCGTGTGTCACGGTGGCACGAGGGCAGAGAGACAGTGTTCAACAATAATCCATGTGTGTGTCACGGTGGCACTGGAGTAAATAGGGGTTATTCAACAATAATCCGTGCGTGTGTCACGGTGGTAACCCAGACCCTCCGACTGTGCACTATAGGTTGCGGGAGGAGTCTAGAGCACTCAGAGTTAGTGCAGTGAGGCCCTTGAGTGCCTAAGAACTGCAGTGAGGCCCTTGAGAGCCTGAGAGTGCTGTGAGGCCCTTGAGTGCCTGAGGCCCTTGTGCGCCTTAGAGTCCTGTGCAGACCAGGACGGACAGTCAGACTTAGCATTTCCCGGGTGTATCGCTAAGTCTTGTACGGTGGGATCGTAGTTCGCTACAGATCTTCATATGTAGAGTGTGCTGCATATGTTTGGGGCATAATAATATAATATGTAATCATATAGAATCACAGTAAATCAATATATCCGAACTTTTGTGCCAATTAATTATATCTGTTTATTGGTTTAAATTATCTGTTGTTGCATAAAAATGCGATTATATTCTGTAATCTGCTATGTCATTAGAACTGCCCTGCTTGTACTGTATTTATGTTTATTTCAATTTTATAAACCTGATGAGTTGTTTAGTGATAGCTAAATGAAATGCTATTCACTGAGCGAGTAGGCTCATACCTCTACTCAAAACATTTTCAGGTCATCATCAGCAGTAGGAAATCTGAAGGATCCTTTCATCCTAACGCTTAGTCTGTAGAAGGTATACGTAGTTAGTAGTTAGAGGTCTCTTAGTCCTTTCTCCTCGATCTTTGGGACAAGGTGTGGGTGAGATAGAATGTGTATAAAGATGTAAATTAACTGTTATGCTTTATTTTATGTCAAACAATGTAATATGCTGTAGACTCTATTTATATTGCTAGTCAGCTTAATCAAAATGCTTCCGCAGTTTGTTGAGTTTTATTTTATAGCATAAATCAGATTACCTTTTAATGCCTTGTAAATGTTCTTAAAAAGTTATGAATGGTTTGGCTTGTGTATAATCCCTCCGTCGCGCCCTAATCTCGTGATTTCGAGGTTAATGTGAGATCAGGGTGTGACAACATACCCTCATGGAACCATGATACATGGATGGTTTACAAACACTAAGAGTATTAAGGAGATCATCTTGTGGGGATGTGTTACCATGAGCTTTGTGGAATTTGCAAGTTATACAAGGTTGAGTTTGATCACCAGGTGGATGAGCCCAGAGTTTCTTGATGAAGATAAAACTAGAGTTTGAGATGAGATGATAAGTATATTACATGGAGGTGTATGTCCTCAACAATACTTAACACCTAAGGATAAGAAGTGGTAATGAATGCTTGGGTTGAGGTATAGCTGCCTGGTTTAGCTGGGAGCTAGAAGAAGTTGAGGTTGTTTGGCTAACCTTAAGTTGAGAAAAAGAGATAAGTTTGGCTAACACACAGATATAACGAGATCTGTTGAATAAGACTAGTGGTTGTTTGGATAGCCAGCCTAGTCCTTGATGTGGTAGAAGGATGGTTGTAGAACCTTAGATACTCTTCTTTGGAAAGGAAGGTAGTAAAACCCTAATGAAAGTGGTTTAGGGTTTCCGAGGTATTGATCTTAAGGAATCATGACATACCGGAGATCATGGTTTTAAGATCACCAAACACCGTGATACTACAAAGATAGTATGTGATAGTAGTGCTTTGGCTGCTCGATGTGAGGTTGCATGTAGCATGTGGCCATGCAAGCCAGGAGGTGAAGGACAAACAACAGTAACCCAGTACATGGGTATATAGTATAAAGAGTTCCCGAGGAGGAATGGGAGTTCATCACTATGGATGTTGTGAGTCTCCCCAAGACCACAGAAGGTCAAGATGCAATATGGGCTATAGTAGATCGCCTTACCTAGGTGACATGAGAAAGGAAGAGTACTGTCACGGGATAGATTCGGTTGAACTACTTAAGAGAGAAGATGGTTCAACTACACCATGATGAGAGTTCAAAAGTTCTTGAGCATGATTAGAAGGTTTACTTCCATGCGGTGGAAGTAGGTGCATGAAGAACTCATTTTTAGTATCGCTTATCACCCCTAACTAATGGTTAGTGTAATCCAGACTAGAGGATTTGATGAGAGAAAGTGTGCTTGTTCAGGGTGATACCAAGACATAGGTATAAAAATGTGATGTTAACCACCATAGCCTTTATCGGGATGCAATAATTTCTATAAGGAGGTTGTGTCAGTGGCCACTTCATTATGATGATGTTGGTGAAGAAGGCCTCATGAAGGTCATAAAAGAACCACAATGTGTGCAGATGAAGTCACTTGATCATGCAATGGCTGAGAGAGAGCCCAAGGGTGACATGAGTCACGAGCTGATGCAAAGCAGACTGACATGCAGTTCATTGTGGGGGAATATAATGTGAAAATCTGACCCCTCTAAGCTACAACTGAGAAAGTTGAGTTCCCGATATATGGGTCCATTTGAGATGGATTGGTGGATATGGTTGTGTTTAACCTTGCCCCTCAGGATAACATGAGGTATAATGTGTTACATGAGTCCGATCTAGAGAGCTATGTGAGATACCCAAGCCATGTGCTAAGCCCTGAACCTATTTAGCTTTTTGAGAGGCTGAAATGTCCTGAGTCACCTATGAGGGTACGATATACCAAGGTAAGAAAGAACTCATATAGAAGAATATGAGACGATGAAGGTTCTTGGGAAGCACCATGGAAAGGGTGAAGCCACATGGGAGCCATGATGGACATATGAAAGGCTTATCTTGTTTTGTTTGTTTGATAGAATTTTGAGGACAAAATTCTTATAAGATGGGAAGGATGTTACAATGCCAATTTTGGGTTCATCTGATGAGAAATGTAAACTCCCATATTGGACAAATAATGATATAATTTGGATTGATGGATTTCTTTTACAATAGCCTTGATGGTTGTCTTGTGGGCTTTATCGGCTATTGGGCCCAATAAAGGAAAAGTCAAAAGAAATTCCACTATTATCGTGTAAATAAGAAAATAGAGAAAAGGAAAAGTGTGGAAACCTCTAGAAGGAAAATCCAAAGAGGGATTTCGTGCCACATGAGTTCCTTGAGTTCCAAAGAGTCAAAAGTTGCTTGATAATGAAAAAAGAAAAGAAAAAGATCAATTAAGTATTTCTTTATTAAGAAAGAAATTGGAAACAATGGTAAAATATGGAAAATAAGTGAAAAGAGGTGTAATTGAGTTATCCTTGGTGGAATTTCGTATCCCAAGGATTCCTAATAATAAAAGGAATACTGATGAGGAAAATAAAAGAGAAATAAAGAGAAATCCTAACAAAAAAGGGGATATTTTAATAAGAAATCATCCTAATAATGAGAAATAAACAAGACAATGTAAAATAATGCATATTGATGCATTTAAGGATAATGAGTATTCCTTAAAAAGTAATTTCGAATTCTTTGAGTTTCTTGGGGTCCAAGGAGCCCCAATAAAGAGGAAAGAAAGAGAAAATACCAAGTTTGGAAAATAAGAGCATAATGTGATATATTATTGATGAATTTGGTAATATTGATACAAGGAAGTATTTTCTATTAAAAGAAAACATAATTTTGTGCCAAATATATATAAGGCAAGTACAAGGAAGATAAGGGTGGTAATTTTTGAAATCTTAATAATTAAAGGAAAAGAAATATCAAAAGGATAAGGAGGACTTTTAAGAGAGAGAAACTTGTATTTCAAATGATGGAAATTGTTCCTAGTAGGGAAGGGACTTGTTTCCCCTTGAAAGGACGTTTTGAGGCGTGGTTGCCCACCTCTATATAAGGGGTAGAGACATTGGCCGAGATCAAAGAGATACACACACTCTTCTCTCTCTCTTTCCTTTAGTTTTCGACCAACAACCCTAATCAAGAAGGGAAGCGCGACCATGGAGCCATGAGGAGCTATTAAACTGTCTTGACGTGTGCGAGATACCTCCACGACGACCCTTACATAGTCAGCTACCATCCTAACACCCCCGACTACACACAACTCTCGTCGAAGGACTGCAGACGTGCAGCCGACCACAGGTTTGGCGCACATAGGGGAAGGCATCTCAGTCGCGACCTGGGGGTGCCACGCCTGCGCAGGGGCAAGGTAGGTCCAGGGCGGCCATGGCAGGTGACCGTGGGACCCTAGGGAGGAGAGGAGGATGGCCGCAAGCAAGTTGCAGGTCGACGTCAGCCAGTTGATCGCTAGGTTGAAGAAGATCCCGACGTTTGATGGTTATACCCCCGGCTTAACAAAGGACGTTCGAGTTAAGTGGAGGGTAACCTGGTAATTTGGTTATGTTTCCCAAAGGGCGCATTGCATGGCTATGCTGACGTGTCAGCATACTATTGGCCAAGTAAGTAGATCTTTGCAAAATTCATATCTCATAAACTGTAGCTCGGATAAATGCAAAAAATATATGAATCTTGCTCAGGAGAACGAGAGGAATTCAATAAAAATACTTTTAGAATATGATTTTGTTCATTTTTGCAAAAGTAAGCCAAATTAATGGAAAGTGCTTTGAAATCATGTTAGGAACCCTAATTGAAGTTAATGGTTAAATTCATGATACATACTTGGCGAAAATAGCAACCTGTTGAAATGTTAATGATGAACTTGAACCTGATATAGATGATTTATCACATGGTTTAGTTTTCTACACCAATTATGAACAATTAAACAGTTAGAAACCCTAATTTAGGGTAAAAGAGTACAAGATCATATTTAATTTGAAAATTATGAACATATGTTGTTAAATGATGGTTCTAATATATATCGAGCATTAAAGTTCCTAATTTGTGGATAAATACCCTAAATGTAGTAATTAGGGTTTTCTCATGAATAAAAGGTGGAATTAATGGGAAATCGATTTCATATGTGGTTTGGACCATAATGAACTATGAATTAATGATAAATACATATAATGATATTGTCATGGATTAAAAGGATAAAAATAGTAGCTTTAATAAAAAGAGGCTTAATGAGCTTAATTAATGGTAAAGTATGCCTTTAATCCAGAATTGATAATTAGATGTGGAAATAATTAGGGTTTGTGATCAATTGTGATTAATAAGGGTTTAAAATAATAAAAGATGAAGGGAAACTCTAATTGCAATGGAAACCCTAAAAGTGGACTAGAAACCCTAGGAAGTGAACTAGATTTAATAGATCTTAATGACATGAGAAATAAAAGGAGATTGTATAATTGTTTCAGGATCTTATTGAATACTTGCTTGCTCGTTGTTGTTTGAATTTTTTCTGCACCTGAATCTACATGTACACCTATGTGGTTATGCTTATGACTACCCGAATTAGTTTTCCGGGATTTTATCGATGTTTCCATCATGGCTTGAATTAAACTGTTGGATGTATTTAATTCATGAAAAGTATATGTGAATATGACTATCACATAAGAAATATGCCTACTAACTCAGATCCTAGTCCCCTCTGTAGCTTAATGGGTTGACCTAGTAAATGGCTACCAATGGGGTAGGCCCATCAAGTCATTGAATGACTTAGTAAATGGCTACCAATGGGGTAGGTCCATCAAGTCACATTGAGTTAGAGATTGGACTACTTATGAGTAGTGCCATGCGACTCAACCCTAGATACTGATCTACCTTTTAGGTAGGATCATGTGGGGTCTAATAAGCATCTACCTAGAGAGAGGTAGTATCTGAGTCTGCTGCAGGGACAACACAGAGATAGGGGATAGGAAAGGATTGAGTAGTATGGTTTAAATTGTTATCTTGGCTGTTAAATGATAATTGGCTGATTACTTTGTTATTATAGTTGCATGATTATTGTTTCCCCCACATACCAGCTTCTTGTTGACCGACGTTTTGTTTGTCGGCGTTTTAGGTACAAATGAAAAGAACAAATAGAAAAATGGTAGATGTGAAATAAAAAAGATATATAACGTGCACAGAAGGATTAGTTAGTTTAGCATATTCATGGATAGAAGCTTAGAAATCCCAGTTTCTCCAAGGTAAGAAAAGTTTTATTTTATACCAGTTTTCAGTTTAGTTGGTAAAGTTTATTAATTGTTATTGATTATTTGTCGAACCTTTGATCGTATAATTGAATAACGACTCTGTCCTTCGGGTCTCCCTTAATTGGGGGTTACCGGGAGGTGGGGTCGTTACAACTTCACCTCCAACATTGGCCACCTTCACCTCCAGCCCAACCACCTCCACCTCTGGCCACCACCATCATAGCCTGCTCGATCCACCAGTGTGGTGAGTGGTTAATCAATACTATATTTTGAACTTAGGGTTAATGATGACACCATATAGTGGATTACTATTGATTAATTAGGATTAATGATGTATTAATGAACTTAATTAATTAGATTTGCACTTAGTTTCTCTAAGATTGAGTAGTTGATTAATATTGATTAACCAGGATTAATGATGCATAAATGAATTTAATTAATTGATATGGCTTTCTTTCTCTCTTGTTATTTATTGATTTAACTTAGTTCAATAATTATTCTTCAAGCTTGTGTAGTTGATTAATAATGACACAAAATGGAAGAATGGATTGAATTAATTGATGTTGCACAAAACCTAGGATATGAATGATGAAACTATGATGATGATGATGATGATGATGATGATGGAAAAGAAAGATTTGTGTTGGTTGGCCCCTAATGGAGATGACAATGATGATGACGATGAGGATGATGATGATGATGATGATGACGATGATGATGATGATGATGATGATGATGACGACGACGATGATGATGATGATGATTGATGATGATGATGATGATGACAACGAAGATGATGATGAGTATGTCAACTCAATTATACACAACATCCTAAATTTTCATAATATTTAGAGTATGTTAAGTCACCCAAGCACCTCTCATTTTCGTCCAGCACTTCTGAGCTTCAAAACTCTTGATAGAAGAGGAGATTATAAGGTTTGGGAAATCTGAAGTTAAAATTTATCTAGTTTCAATTCACATTTTTATTAATTTATAGATTTTAAATTTTGCATATTGGTTAAAATAAAGCACTATGCATAATATGTGAATTATTGACTCGTGATTAGTTCATTTGACTTATGTGATGGAAATGTATATATAGGGTCTATATATATTCTAATATGAAATAAATGTATCTTTAAAATCCTAAGCGACATATTCTTCATTTAGAACACAAACCACATATATGTCATTTAATTGGTCATATTTTCCTTAAAGTGAGTAAATGCACTTTAATATCCATTATAACTTAACTTATCTAGATAGGAGCCCTGAACACTGTGATTTTCTCTTGAATTCTATATTGGGGAATTGAAATGAGATTTCTTCTAATTGCCCTTGTATTAGAAGAATTATCAGAGTGTGAAACTAGGCCTTGAAGGCAAGATCATCAGAATTGAAGAAAGATTTCAAGATGAGATGCTAACCTAAATTCTTTGTTGCTAAGTAATTAAATAATACGGATTGTATGTGATACATTGTTGTGAAAGTTGTGCTGTTGATGTGGAAGGGATCAGTAGAGGTAGCTTTCATTAGTATCTCTTACATGGTGCCCTAGTTTGACATATGTCAATTAACCAATCTCATGCACCTCAGATGAGGTATGGTGCCCTAGCTTGACATATATGGCATTTAACCTATCTCATGCACCTATCTCATATATGGTGCCCTAGTTTGACATATATGGCATTTAACCTATCTCATGCACCTATCTCATATATGGTGCCCTAGTGTGACATATATGGTGACTTTTACTTGATCAAGTGTAGCTCAAGTAATTTCAGGGCAAAATTAAAATGAATCTTGACAAGTCAAAATATAAAATACTTGCATATATAGTTGGCTAATGAAAACATCTTTAGTTGCTTGTTCCAAATATGTAATTAGACGAAAAAAGTTATTTGTGATTTTCATGTAATCGAATGTTTGATTCAAGGATTTGTATGCTAAGTAATTTCAATGATGATGGTGATGATGATGATGATGATGATACTTAGTAAAAATGTAATGTATAATTAGTTTTTCAATTTATTTCACCATGGTCTGGGCCTCTACCATGATGTTTATTTCACTATGTACTACCGACTACACATTTATTTTTTAGTTTAACAGATACAATGAATAACTTAGTGCAATGAATGCCAGTTTGTATTTGATTGACCATGTTTTCTTCATTTGGAGTTAACTACGCAAAAAATAGGTTATGTATTCAAGAAAACCAATTATTTATCCATCATGAATATGAAAGAACCCATGTTGTTGTTTGTTGTTAGTACTTACATTTATATTACTTTTTCTCAACATTATTTTACATTGTTGTAGGCATAACATCTAGATCTTCAATAGTCAGCATGGCCTGGGCCTCTACCCCAATGTTACTATTCCCTGAAAGAATAGTTGGACATCATCCTAGACGATTGCTCCTTAAAACAACTCAATATACCTAAACATTGGCGTTATCTAAATGGAAGACGCTACAAGGCTGGTGAAGTGTACCTAAATTTTAGAAATTCAACATTTATTATCAAGGTTAAGTACGATGATGTTAGAAATTTTGTATCCACATCTAGTTGGTGTGAGTGGGTTAGGAAGATGCTATTGGGACATAGTGATAGGATTTTTCTTCATCTAGTTGACCATAATCTCATCAAGGTTTGGATAACCAACATCAACAATGAGATGCCTAATCATCTCAAATGATATGAGTAATCGACAGAGGATAGCAATGATGATGATGATGAGAACACACCTGATTTCCCTTTCATTCCTTTTGGCACTATCAATTTCCCTATCACCATCAGTTCAGATTCATCTAAAGACAATGACGAGCTCCGCATCGCCTCAACATCAACAAAAAAACCAAGGTAGGTCCAAGAAACAAATTTACTTTCTTGTCTTATTTTTTGTTTACACTTTTTGTCTTAAAATCAAACTTGATAGCTATTTTTGGTTGTTAAAACTATAGGGGAAGACCACCACAATGAAAAAGCCCTCACAATTACTGATTTCGAACAATTATGTTGTTGTTTAAGTTGTATATCTAGTCTAGTTGTGTCTCTCTCTTCCCAGTTATTTTACTTATGTGCATGTTTAGGGGTACAACAACCCCCTTGTTTAGTAACTATTTTGGACAACAACACCACTGCATGTTCATAACTATGTCATTTTTATTTTCATTTTCATTTTTCATTTGTATTATGAAAACAAACTAAGTATGACTTAAGTAAGCCTAAATTTTATAATATTGAAGTTAATTTTTGTTGTGTAACCAAAACATATTTGAATTGAAATCAATTTGCAAAAAACAAGTATGTTGCACTGGAAATCAATACCATACAACACATATTATATAGTCTCATATGATGATGATGTTGATGGAACTACAAGTTTCTACATGTGTGTGATGAATCATATGAATTAACTGTGCTTATACATGTATGTGAATCACATGATCCATATATAATATTGTCTATCTTATCAATATTGTAGGTTTATGGCCTATTGTTGGCTAAAATCAAAGGATGCTATAGACCTACAGTTCAGAACTGAATTGCAGGTTTTGTAGCCTGTTGACCAGCTGGACAGTAGGCATGCAAGATGATAAGAAGAAAAAAACCAAAACATAGTCATTGGTTAAATATAAAAAATTGACAATAATTTGAGATCAATGGAGTCAGTTATTTTTAGAAAACGACACCTATGGTCTAATCTGGGGCCAATTTTTTTTTGGGGCTGTGAAGTGGTGTCGGTTTTGGAACTAATAACTGACGCATATGGTCCCACTACTGGCGCTTTTGATTTGGGTTGCAATCGGGGAAGGCTTTGTGTTGTCGGTCATGTAACTGAAGCTGAAGGCGTCTACTTTTAGTGCCACCCACTTGGGTGTCACATCGAAATCGACGTCAAAAGGATTATTTAGCCGACACAAAAGGTGTTATATGTACTAGTGCATATTGCATCTTGTTCAATTCTTGGATAAATGATATGCACAACTCTTTCCCATAGTCATCTCCATGCCTCTAAGTGTATAATCTCATTAAGACCACTTAGTTAAGCCTAAACCAAAGGCCAAAATGATAGGAGTGCACCCCGCTTGGCAGGCCCACACAACTACCATCACACTTCTACGAGATAGACAATGCGCCATCCTTATGATGGCCATGCTTGTCGATCAAGATTTTTATGTGTGCTTCTTATAGAAAGCATCCAAGATTTAATATTATATTGAGGGGTTTGGTATTTATATACATATACATACATATCCAATCACCACATATATAGTATGTATCATATACATGCTATATCCCATAAGAAAACATGTGAAGCGATAAAGTAATGATTATATCCATCCTATTTGTAATTCCTTGAGCCATAAGGAATTGTGGCCATCTAGGTCTACATCACATGCATCAACTTGTAGTTGATGAAAATATGTTCTTGGACCGTTCTAGGTTGATCAGCTCATCCAATGACTGATCGGCTCGCCTCCTAGCCAGTTGATTGGTTGTCACCAACCGATTGTCTGGATCCTTTATATGGTCAGTTTGTCGGGTCATCATGCTCCTCTTCCAGCCACCAGCTACTCATCTCACACCATTAATCGGTCATCTCGGTCCTTCAATCACTCGTCTGGGAGCCCATCGTTCCTCGACATAATAGGAAATAAAACTATCCTACTTTTACATATATCTTTGGGAAACCCCAAGTTACATTGGGGGGGGGGGAGGCAAAGGTAGAAGAGAAGGCTTGAGTTATCTCGAGTTACATCGCGAATAGAATAAGGGACTCGGTATGAAGACTGAGATTGAAACAACCACAACCAACCACACACACACATAGGGGTTTATAGGCCATAACCATGCTACACATCCACCATCAAAACCATTTTAGGGTGACACATCAATTTTCTCTCTCTCTATCTCACACTCTCTCTCTCTCTCTCTCTATATATATATATATATATCTATATATATATATATATATATATATAGACCATATCATATATGTATATAGGGATTTGTGGTGTTTAATTGGATGTTCACATTATCCAGTTAAAGTATTCACATCGCATGTAATAAATAAATGGAAAAAAACCAAAATCGATCATATCAATTAATACTAAAAGATAGTATGTTGACGTGGCTCTGATACCACTATGGGTTTTGTGGGACATAACAGGTAGTGAAAACAAAATCTTATCTCACCACAAATCCATAACTAACAGATCACATCAACAACTATGCAATAGGAAAGATGGGTTAGTGAGATATACTTAGTCCTGAGGCTTTCTCAATGACAATACCTCACATCTAGTGTTGTCTTCAACCACCTAGTATTCGACGTCATCTGTACATCTCCTGGTGTAGTCCCATACTACAGTTGACATTCGTCCTCCTAAGTGGCAGAAATCTCCCACCTCTATAGATAGTCCACACGGACCACCGGGAACTCTATTCGTCATGATGGACAGACTAGAAAGATTCATCCCCTTCTGTCAGTGTACTAGTCACTGACACACTCTCCTACAATCAATCACTTTTTTGTAGTTGTCTTTGCTTCACTGTTCCTCCCTGGACAGGTAGAACCATCTTGGTCTCTCTCGGCTACCACAACCAGAGAGGACAACAACTTTGTAGAGCAACTAATTTCTGAGTTGTTGTTATGAGAAGACCCTTGTACCCATCTATTTATAGTAGAGGGTAGGGTCAGGGTTCCCAGTCTATGCGGGAGTACAAGGGTCCATATTTTCCATGAACTGATTGTACTATGGTAGGCGAACAGGTTGTTTCACAACTCAACTGTTCATTTTTTCAGGAGTGTCGATCGGTTCATTTTTCAATCAGTCAGTTGGGAGTGTGTACCAGTCGGTTCACATAGTGAAATGATCGTTTCACTTCCCAGACTTACCCACAATTGACTTTCCTTATTCATTTCTAATTAATGGAAAGATTAATTCTTGTCCCAATCAAATTGAACTAGTGAAATGAAATTCTTTTCTCACAAACTTAGAAACCCAACACCTACTCAGGTGGTCCATGTGAACCGATAGGTTCACTAGTGTGATCTGATCATCTCATTGACCATGAGACAATCAGTTCACCCAGTCAATCGGTCAGTTGGTGGTCCAAGTTGTGCAGAACTCAGTCAATGTAGTTCTTAATCAATCTAACACTCTAATTAGTTGGTTCAACACTTGAACTTGATGATTCTGATTCAAGACTATTGATTGAATGTTTAATTGAGTACCTAAACACTTTAGTAATCAATCTAAAGATCATTCATGGATAAACTCCTCTTCTAAGTTAATCCTATGTGTGTGACCCTATGGATTCCATTTTCACATTGGCAGTGAATGTCCATAACTAACTTATGACTTCACAAGAAAAGAGTGGTGCATGGTCGCACATCAGTGCTACCCAAGTGAAAATGAAAGTTGGAGAACAAGTTTCAACCTACAATTTGTTATCGGTGTTATAGTGAATGTATAGTCCCTTTATCACTGATATCAAGATTGAACTTGAGGCATGAACTTGTCATCCTCTACAAACGTTCAATCCATGTTTCTTGAACCAGAGCAGATTGTCTGAGATATATGCAAGCTCAATATCATATATTGACTCACATGTACATGGCCATGTACTTTCCAGTATCGCTTATCAAGTGCCCAGGATATCATACTCCCTTAGGAGGGACAAATTCCATATCTATCACTCACAGTCAAGTCCCCATGTGTCAAAGTCACCCAATCATCACTATTATAACAACCCATGTTTCAGGACTGCCTTTGATGATATTAAAGTGTACCCAACCACATGTGATGAGTGTAGTGATTTCAATTCTAAGAACCAAAGTCACCACCAATACTATAAGAGATGATCCTAACTAATCAAGTGTGGTTTCCATGCATCACTCTTATGGTGGGTTTGTCCGATACACTATTCTCTAACATGTATTTGTGTGCTTGGTTTGATATCATATATCATGACTAATGAGATTCTGTCATCAACCAACACACACTCTAGTTTCCTATGTTATTGATGTCTATGGTTATTTCCACAATAACAACTGACTAGGGACATAACAAGAATGTATACTCTTAACATCCGCATGATCTCATTATTTAGGTCCTTAACCCGAAGACATACTTCATTGAAAAATATGATTTTTTAGACATCTAACATGTTATATCATTATCTCAAAATAGATTAAACATATAGATATAAATTACCTATATTATTATTCAAATAATTTACAAAGTATGCCAATACAATCATCATATGACTGGCTCTATGGGCATACATACCAACAATAACCAGTACGATTCGATCGGTTCAACCCTGGAACTGGTCGGTTGGCCTCCTACTCAGATAGTTTGGCTCATGAATTGATTGTCTAGTCCTTGAGATGTCGACAGTCCACCGGGTCAGTTGAGCCACCAGTCGATTGATTATCTCCACACACACACAGACACACACACACACAGATATATATATATATATATATATATATATATATATTCGGGCATTTAATAGAGTATGCACATTAACCATTTAAATATTTGCAAAATATGTAATAAATAAATGATTAAAACATGAATCTGATCACATCGATAAATCTCAAAACATTGTAAATTGATGTGGCTCTGATACAAATGTTGGGAAGTATGGTATCAGATATGGTAGTGGAAAAAAAAATTACTTGTCATATTCCCCATTGTAGATTGTCTCAACAACTATGAGATGGGAAAAAGAGTTGCCAGGTTATACCTGGTCTTGGAACAAGTCTAGTGACAATTCCTTAAGAGTACTTCTTCAAGTCACACATGGATGGTTGTCGTTGTTGGCCTCCTGGTCGGACACCATGGATAGTGGTTGATGGTGTCTTCAGAGCGGGGTAAGTGCCTCTCACCTCTAGATTAGTCCACGTGGACCACCAGGAACTCCTATCACTCTAGATGAATAGATAGGAAGGAGTTGTCCCTTCTAGTTGACATGCTAGTTGACATGCAACCCTTATTGAAGGTCACATTTTATGATGACAATGTACATCAAACAACATGTGATGAGTGTAGTGATTTTAGGTCTAAGAAAATCAATCATCGCCATCTCTAAGAGAGTTGACAACGACTACCATTCCAAGGTTTCATGTATCACTCTCAAGGTGGGTATGTCTGATATATTGTTCTCTAACATGTATTTAGGTGTTTGGTTTGATATCATAGATCATGACTAATGAGATTTTGTCATCTACCAACACAAACTCTAGTCTTAAATGTTATTATTTTCTAAGAATGTATATACTTTAGACATCTATATTATCTCATTTCTCTGGTCCTCAACTACAAGTGATACGTCATTGAGTAATATCATACTTTGGACATTTATTATGTAACATCATTATCTCATAACTAAATAAAACTGAATAAATTATAAGATTCTCTTTATTATTAACCAAAATGTTTACAAGTTATGTCATTACAATCATCATATGATTGGCTCTCTGGGCCTACATACCAACAATTATACATTATCCCTCAAGGGTAAATATCTAAATTTATATCAAAGGTGAAAAGGGTCAAATTTTGTAGAAAGTCAAAACAACATGTTGCTTTCCTTTATAGCACATCATGACTGTAATAATTAAATCATATCTAGCTCAAACTTAAGAACATATGGTGGTTTTTTCATCCACACTATATGTCTATCAGTGACAAAATAAATCCCATGTTAGTCTGATCAACCTCAATTCATCTTTAGGTGGAATGACATGTCTAGGCAATGACATAGCATGTCCCCCAAACAACAACATTATAAAGAAATTGATCTCAATCTATCAATCCATTTACATGCCTCACTAAGTGGTTAATTATCCTATTTTAGAACAAGGGTGTGCATATGGCATGCCCAAACATCTAAGTACATGCCATTTTACTATTAGCTTGAATGTTAATAAAAATTGGCATAGGAAAATAACTTGTAGGCATCATTCATTTGGCTGTAAAATTCCATTGTAGACAATAGAGACAGTGTACAAGGAAATACTTCTATCTATAAGGGATAAAGAGGGAAAATGGAAAAATGAGGAGAAACGAAGGAACATGGGCATGTTTTACATAGAGAAGTACTTCTAGATCTTCTTGTTTCTCCTTATTCCTTTCTCCATTTCTTCATCCATTGGAGATGGAAGAATCACCTCTCCTCTTGTCTCTTATAAAAAATGGAGTACTAGACCCCCCATGATTGATGTACCAAAATAGTTGTCTTCATTTAATTTATATCTTTTATTCAAATTTGCAGAGTTGCTATGTATCACTCATTGAACAACATGTTGCATGTATACCTAATCAAAACTTGGGAGAAATTACTGCTTGACATGAAGTGATAATGGCATGACACATGATACTATTTTTTACTTTGTTATTGTTCATTGGTTGTACAATGTTGTTTTCAATACATCTGGTGTCACATAAAAACAAGCTATGGTTTTAGTCATTGATATATGACACATTATGCCAGTGGCAGATGTATTGTATATGCTAAATCTTGAGTTGATTGTGTGTTACTAACGGAAAACACAATGTGTTGTAGAGGCAACATACTGTGTCAGTTCAAATTTCTATCGAACTTGGTCTTTACGGAATCTCATCTTGGGATTAGCTATTGTGGCCATTGTGATAGCTCTAATGCATGACCCTTGTCTAGAATTCATCAAATAAATCAAAGTAACAGAATATATGCTTGCAACAATACGAATAACTACTTCATGTTAGATATCATGTAAAAAAGACATAGAAAAAATAAGTCAATAAGTACGATAAATTTAGGGATAAAAACTTACTACTAATCACACTTATCACTACCAAGACAAGATAAGAAAATATTTTTGGATGTAAACAATAGAAATAACTAAATATTATGCATTTGTCAGACGTGTTGAAACTATGGTGTGTTATGTACTTATAAATTTGTCCCTTTGGTATCTAACTAAAGTGGAGGCGCCTCAAATCATTTTAGAAACCAAACCTAGTTCATACATGCTTCTATAATTCCTATATATAATTGTTTATATTCTAAATGTTGGGAGTCTTGCATAGAAATGGCAAGGAGGGGATACCAAGTCATGAGCATAAACATAATTTTATGGATTACATAGTGGTTTGACTTTGATAGAGGGTTCTCCTATCTCTTTGGGTTTTCAAAGTATGTAAATTGTGTGTGATTAGAAAAACCCATGTGTTCACAAAAAATCAACAACACATACTTGTTGGGACTAGTTGGTGGAAAGAGAGAGGGTGGTGGGGGTGAAGTTGACAATAAAGTAAGCATTCACAATTGAGAGAGACCTTAAATTAATAAACTTAAATTCATCAACCATAGTGTTTGTATACATAGAAGAAAAGGGGAAATTGTACATAAATTTCAAAATCTATTCACAATACAAATAGAAACATTTTAATCGAAGATTATATGATTGTCTAATTAAGATAACTCATTGAGCCAATGACTGGGGCAAGTGTTGAACCATATAAGATCAGAACAAGAAGCCAAAAACATATTATGTACAATCATCAAGTAATTATGAACTTCATAATGTTTCTACTTATTTTTATTATACAGTCCACATACACCTTCCCACCCTTTAGGTAGTTAGTATTTGGTGTCCTTTCTTCCCTATTTGATTGCAGAAGAAAAATAAATCATCCCTAGTTGCACAATGCTAAGTCTATAGTATGTAACACATGTTTTCATCACAATGATAAAAGATGACCTTAATTTTGCAATTTTGCATCTCTAGGTAAAGAGCTTAGAAGAAACTAGCAGAGATAGGAAAATAGGTTTTCTCATATTGGTACGTCTATTGCCCTTAATTAATACCCAATTGTTACATTTCATTGTTTTCATGGATTAGGGGAGCACTAGTCGTTTTAGTATGAGATATTATCTATCAAGACCTAGTAACTAGTATGCTACAAAATAGAACATCTCTATGTATTCATTGTTTAAACACAACAAAGTATACATCAAGACAATTGTAGAGGTTCTTTGAAGATTGTATTACATAGTAAATGTTTTTTGGTTAACATATCTAAAATATAAATCAGTGACTATTATATCCTCAAATTTGATAAAAATTTGAAGAATATAAATGAATTGATTTATAATTTCCTCAATGGTATTATTCGTAGAATGATAATCTTAATCACCTTTATGGCATGGGTTCTTCGGACACAAGTTAAATAAGAGGAATTCATACATGAAAAAATATACAATGTAATCCGTTTAACAATTATGTATATGTGTAACCATGTGTGATTTATGTTAATCAAGAGAAAGAAAAGATTAGGAGGGGAAGTATAATCTTTCCTAGTCAAAGTTGAATGACTAAATAAAAGAGAAATATATTTTAAATCTTAGGAAAAAGGAAACAATTATGTGTTAGACATAATATTAAGAATAAAGGAAGAAGGGATTATCCACCTTTTTCTTGGAAGCCAAATAATGGAACAATATGTAAGTTTCATAAAAGAAATAGGAACTATAGTTTAAAGAAAAGGAGAAGTTTGGTATATAAAGGATACCCTACAAACCCCAATTATCAAGTATAATTGGAAAAGGACTTGATGAGTTTCCATGCGGGGAGAATTTGTGCTAAAGGAAATATAGTGGGTCTTATCTAATCCCTACCAATATACATTCCTTACCACTTTTAGAAGGGAATATCTTGCCATGTTTGGAGGAGAGAACAAAGGAAGATATGAGGAGTCCACATGTGTATATATATACATGATTCCCCTAATACTATGGTACACAACCAACCCTCATCCCTCCTCATGATCTCGTGATGATCAACACACCACAAACTTCTCCTCAAGATTGTTGTGGTCATACACTTGATCAACAAGGATGAGGACTAGATCAATGAGGATCACGGTAGGCATCATGAATTGGAAGGTGCAGATGATAGGGGTGGCTCATCGAAGTGTATCTAGAGCCTAAGAGATTCGACGCCAAGGAGGGGGGATCACAAGTGCTTCCTAGACCAAGAGCTCAACATCTCCAAGCAACCTTCGAGTGGTTTTCATGTACCTCCTATATTCAGAGAGACATATACTTCCACATCTGGAGTCTATCCTAACTAATCCTCATTTGTACTTTATTTCTTATTTAATTACACACATGCCACTTTACTATTTGTCAATACCAATCTTGTACCTAAAATGTCGATAAACAAAATGTCGGTTAGCTTATCAAAATATGACGGTATGTGGGGACAACTAAAAGTTCACAAAGATGGCTAACAAACTAATTATCACAACCAAGGTAATTAACAAGTCAATTTACATTTTCAATGTGTCAATCTCCACTGCTTTTGCACTAACCTTGGAATACCCTCTTTAGGGTGTGACTTCAGGCCACCTTCTCAATCCCGAGCTTGGTGCCTAGGGTCACCTCTCATGGTGCCTTTTAGTCATGCAACATAGACCACCTTCTCATTCCTGAGCATGGTGTCTGGGGTCACCTCTCATGGTTCCCATTGGTCTTCCCTCCTGGGCTTGACCTTTTTGCATCATCCATCAAGTTGGCATGTAGGTGTGAGAATACACACTTTATTTATACTTTTGATAATCGTAGTGACTTTATAATTTGCATCCAAACTAGTTAATTGCAATCAATGTGATTAATTCACCTAAAAACCCTTTGGGAAACTAAAGTGATTAACCATAATTAACCACATACCTGTCAGGCTGAATTGAAATAGAATTAATCCATGCAAGTATGAAATCCAAGCAAGCAAGCACACACATCAAGATCCTGAAACAATCATACAATTGTCCTTTTACTAATCATGCCATCAAGATCTATTAAACCTAGTTCACTTCCTAGAGTTTCTAGTCTACTTTTAGGGTTTCCTTTACAATTATGGTTTCTCTTATTTTAAACCCTAATTTTATACAATTACTCACAAATCCTAATTATCTCATCTATTATTCATGAAAGATATTAAGGTTACCTTTTAACAGCATATCACCCTAATTTCAGGTTAAGGACACAATTAAATGTCCACTAAGTCTATTATGCTTCCATTGCATTAAAACTACCTTATTCCCTTTTATACTTGCCTTTTACGTCATTGATCATGAAATTTATATTTCCTTAAGTAGAAAATACTTCCTTTTTAACAATACCACATAATCCATTAATTATGTATTCACATTATCTTCTTATTTTCTGTTATGGGTATTTTCTCTTTCTTTTTCTTCATTGGGACTCCTTGGATCCCAAGAAACTCTAATATTTCGAAATCCTTTTTAATGGATACTCATTATCCTTCTAAATGCATCTATATGCATTATTTCTCATTATCTTGTTTATTTCTTATTAAAATATCTCTTTTTGAGGATTTTTCTTTATTTCTCTTTTATTTTCCTCATTGGTATTCCTTTTAACATTAGGAATCCTTGGGATACGAAATTCCACCAAGGATAACTCAATTATACCTCTTTCCACTTATTTCCCACATTTATCATTGTTTTCAATTTCTTTCTTAATAAAGAAATATATAATAGGTCTTTTTTTGTATTATCTTTGCAACTTTGGACTCCTTGGAACCCAAGGAACTCAAGGAACCCAAGAGGCACGAAATCCAACTTTGGATCATATTCTTTTTCCTTCTAGAGGTTTCCACATTTTTCTTTTCTCCATTTTCTTATTTACTCAAATAATGGAGTTTCTTTCGTCTTTTTCTTGTTATTGGGTCCAATCACCAATAAAGCCCACAAAACAACCAAAAAGGCTATTGTAAATGAAACTCATTTATTCAAAACAAATTATATCATTATTTGTTCCAAATTTTAATATGAGAAATTACATTTCTCTCCAAATGAACCCCAAAATTGGGGTTGTAACAGCAGTGCACCACAGAGGAGAAGTTAGGGCCATCTCGCCCTCTTTTCTGACTAATGTGGGCCCTAATAGACCCCACATCAGGGTCAAAGAGGTCACACAGATTGGTTGAGGCTGCCTCCTGGTCTCCAATAGGTTGGAGATAGGAACCCTCCTCCTGTGTCGTCACACTTAGGCAGGGTTCAGTGCGTCGCGAGGTTGAAGGCAGGTTACACCAATTGGACAGTTATTCCCCCAGACCCATATATAGTAACTTGAGCCATCAAGGGATGGGAAGAAAGCTCATTGTGTTATGTTTTTAGGTACCCACTTGGCTGGAGAAAAGGGATGAGCTGGCCGCTAGGCTGACATGGCACCTCCTGATTGGCTGGTAATGCATTGTTTTGCAATAATTCTAGTTAATTATTGGTAACTCTATTTTTAATAATTTATATATGAAAGTTACTTAGAAAAATGATATGAATCCAAATAAAATATAATTAGAGTCTAATTATGTTTACTATTCTATAAGTACATACAATACATGTTCTAATGTGTTTAATGTAAAGGAAAACCTAGATTTTGTCTAATATGATGCTTAATTGAGTAGACTCATTTATGTTGTGATAATACCTGATCTAGACATGTATAATGAAGAAATCATTGATAATTGATATTTCCATATTGATAATCTCATACATGTTTTGTGGACATCTTGTGATAGTCTTAATGTAAGTAACATGATTTAGGTGTCACAGATAGCCTCATATGCTTAAGTTGATGATTAGGGTTTCACCTGATATACATAATAAAGGTTGTAATCTAATAAACCATGATAGGATGGAATTAGGGTTTGTAACCCTAATCTGGGATCCAAATATATGATAACCCTAAGCCCTAGTTTAGGAGTGGATCTAGATCTGTTTAATGTTATATGAATACATGGTGACACATATGTAGTATGCATGTTTCAAATAATGTTGATTACATGCTTTGTTTCTTGGATGTTTGGGTACACTCTTAAAGTACATATGATATATTCTGCGTGGTTTCTTCAATGGCATAAGGTACATGGTTATGGTTATGAATACATGTATCAAATTCTGAGTTTGTTGAGGTTTCTCAATGAGATTGAACGAATGATAAAATGATTTCTTGTTTATTTACTTCTTGCAAATTACAAAGTTCCTATTAGTATCATGTAAAGTAAAGAACAATATTTTGAACCCTGGGTTAGATTGATCTTAAGGGTAATGCACATGAGCCCCGGAGGGATAGTGATTACACCTGAGGTAATAGACTAGATATGGGTTAGAATATGAAAACAAGTTTATCTCATCATATGCAAGATAAAGATGTTTTCTTATATGTGTACTTGTGATTATTGTTTGAAGCCATGTACCAGTATAGAAATATGTTGATTGTGTATTTGCTTTTTGACATTGTAGGTATCAGGTATACTTGATTCGTGGACATGAGGTTACAAGATAAAGATGTTGAAGAAACTAAAGTTATTCATGAAGGTTTAGTCTTAGTGGTATATCTTCACACATGTATAATTAATTCTTTCTAAAATGTATGTAACTCCTTAGAGAATCTTTTTATACAAACATGTAAGTATTTGTACATTAATGGAAATTGTTTACTATTTTGTATTATTTCTCTGATCCTAAAATTTATGAGTAATGATCTGTGACTTTAAGGTCTTTTAGACACTCAAAAGTGTGGGTCATTACAGTGGCTTGATGTAAATGGGATGTTATTATTGTCTATGGTATCCTAGAAAAAATGAATATACAAACTATGGTTTTAATATCTTAATGATAAATAAATAAATGCAATTATAAATAAAGAAGGCAGACAAGCAACAAGTCACACCACCAACCCCTTTTGGATGGCAAAACTAATCCTCTGAAACACTACATCCATAGATCTAGGAGTCATAACATTACAATGCATAATGTTTTGATCCTTTTGAGAATATCCATTGCCTCTGGTGTTAAGAATCCAAAAGTATCAAAACCCAAAGGTATAAATAGATGTTGATTTTTTATGCAGGCTTTCTCATGCTTAGTCACTTTGTGTTGGTATGTATTCCCTGAGAGCCAATCATGGGATGATTGGTGGGATACATTAAGATTGATTTGATTAACATTAAAGGAAAGCTTCAAATTCTTTCTGGTTCAGTCATATGAGATAGTGATAGAACAAATTGAATGTCTAGAGAATGACAGTACTCAATGATGTATGCTTTCAGGTTAAGGACCTGAACGATGAGATCATACAGATGCTAAGAGTTTGTACATTCTCATTATGTCCCTAGTCAGATGTCATTGTGGAAGGTAGATAGACATCAATGACACACAAGACTAGATTGTGGTGTTGGTTGATGACAGAATCTCATTAGTCATGATATAGAGATATCAAACCAAACACATAGGTACTTGTTAGAGAACAAGTGTATCAGACAGACCCACCGTGAGTTTGACACATGGAACCATGACATGATAGTCACAGTCAGTACTCACAATGATGGTGGTCAGTGTGATTCTTTGACCTAAAATCACTACACCCAACACATGCTATTGGGCACACTTTGACATCATCAAACGCAGTCCTAAAACATGTGTTGTTATAAAGGTGATGATTGGGTGGCTTTGACACATGGGGCTTTTGAGGGGTGAGTGATAGATATGGGATTTGTCCCTCCTGAGGGAGTTTGATATCCATGACTGCTTGATGAGTAGGATTGAGAAAGGAGTGCACGCATGTGTGAATCAATATGTGATATTGATGTCATACATATCTCTTCCAATCTACTCTGAGATCAAGAAAGTGAATGAACGTTGACAGGATGACAGTTCTATGCCTCAAGTTCATTTGGGATATCAGTGACAGGAATTATACATTCACTGTCACACCATTCACGGATTGTAGGATTGAAAGTTGTTCTCCAACTTTCTATTTCACTTGGGTAGCACTGATGTGTGACTAGGCACCACTCTTTTCTTGTGAAGTCATAAGTGTTATGGACTTTCACTACCAACGTGAAAAGGACCTACAGGGTCACACACATAGGATTTAACCTAGAAAAGGAGTTTTGTCCACAAACAATGTTTAGATTGATTACTAAAGGAGTTTAGTAGTTCAATTAAACACTCAATTAATTGATAGCTCAATATCATGATGTTCAAGGTGTTGGACACATTGATTGGAGTATCAAATTGATTGAAACTGCAATTGACTTTTTCTGCACAATCTGTACTCCCAACCGATCAGCTCATGTGATGAACCGATCGACTAAGCTTGGTGAACCGATCGACTCATGTGGTGAGTTGATCGGCTCATGGATAGGGTAAAATGATTGGTTCAAGTGTTGAAACGATCTGTTCAACTGGTCCAACCGAGCAAGTTGGGAAAGTCAGGTTGGTGAGAAATTTCTTTTCATTTCACTTGCCCAATTTGATTGGAATAAGGATTGGTATTTGGTACCAATTAGAAATAAAAGAAGAAAAGTCAATTGGGAACTGATCAGGACCACAAACCGACCAGTTCAGAAGTGAACCAACCTTTCATGGGTCCCAACTGATCGGTTGAGGTGACAACTGACCGGCTCAGGTCCCCAACTGACCGTTTCAGAAATGAAATGATCAGTTCAGTTTGCATAGTTGGTTGTTTTTGTGGAAAATCTCAAACCCTTCTACTCCTGCTTTAGTCCCACATTGCCTAGGTAGAGAACCCTGTCCCATGACCCTCCTATATATATAGGGTATTGGGGGCTTCTCAAAGTACAAATCAGTGCAACCAGTTGCTCTGTAAAGTTGTCGTTCTCTCTGGTTTTGGAAACCGAGAGAGCTCGAGCAAGTGTTACCCGATAAGGGAGGCACATCAAGGGAAAGACAACTGCAGAATGAGAATGGTGGCAGGAGAGTGTGTCAGTGACTAGTACGCTGAAAGGAGGGTGCGACTCCTTCCAATTCCTTGTGAGACAAGGAGATTGGAGTTCCAGGTGGTCCGTGTGGACTACTTCAGAGGCAAGAGATTTCTGCTGCTCGGAGGACATCTATCAATCCCGACAGTCCCAGTGAGACCAGGAGTCGTCAGTCCCAGTGCGACCAGGAGCTGAACAGACACCGTCTAAGACCAGAGGTGAAGACCACACAAGCCGTGAGGTATTGTCACCCAGCAAGCCTCGGGACAAGGTATGATTCCACAAACCATCCTTTCCTATTGTGTAGACTTTGACGTGTTTCCTTGTTCTAGGTTTGGGGAGGAGAAAATTTTTGTTTCCGCTATCTTCTCTGCCTCCCCTAAAACCCAAAAGTGGTATCAGAGCCACATCAACTGCTCTATACTTTTGAATTATCGATATGATTGATTTTGGTTTTTCACCTTTATTTATTGCATACGATGTGAATAAAATTGGCTTTATGCATGTCCAATCCTAAATCCAAAAATCCCAATTTACATATATGATATGTATTATGAATGCACTCGATACACATCACCCTTAAACGAGTTTTGTAGTGGATGTATGAGCAGATCAGTCATGTGATGAGTTGATCAAACCCATAAAGGCAAAGCACATAGTTCATATTGTACATGTTGCATGTGATGTAGACCTAGATGACAATGATTCCTCTTGGCTCGAGGAATCACATTAGGATGGCCATAATCATCGCTTTTATTGTTTCACATGTTTTCTGTGGGATATAGCATGTATATGATACATACTATGAATTGTGGTGATTGGATATGTATATGTATATAAAAACCAAATCCCTCATTAAATATTAATGTTTTAGATGCCTTCCAAATGCGACACACATGAAAAGCTTGATCGACCAAGTGTGGGCACGCCCAAGCATGGTGCACCGTCTATCTCGTGGAAGCGTGAAGGATGAATGTGTGGGTCTGCCCAAGCAGGAGGCATATTCATCGTGTTGGCTTTGGGTCAGACTTAACAAGGTGACCTAGATAGGATCTAGCACCTTGAGGAATGGAGATGCTCATGGAAAGGAGTTTCATATGACATCTTATCAAGAGTTGCATATGATGCAATTGGCAAGCGTTACCTACCTGAGAGATCTAAGTTGTGGGTGACAGCCTAAGCTGGTCCATGACTTAGAGGATTTCAGGATCTTGCCCACTAGAAGTTTGTACGCTGCAATCTTATGAATTGATGGTGAGGGCTATCAATTTCAACTAAAATAGTGGGAGCGATAATAAATAAAGGCCTAATTATATCGTCAACTTTTCAAATCAATCAAATAAGTCAAAAATGAGTTTTTGGACTAAAATTGCATATATTTCCTTTTGTACAATAAATGGTTAATCAACAATAATCACTTTATTTCCGATCGGTCCTTGAGACCAACAAATTAAATGGGAATAATTCCATGATTGGTTAGGACGATGAGAAGTGTTCTCAATCAAAGAGCGAAAGCTCTACGTCCTAGTTATACCAGAAATAGATGAACTCGATCCCACCACATCAATGGCTGAAAGTATGCTTATAGAAGCATACCGAGGATGACATTGATGTGGAGTGGTTGATGTTGTGTTCTCTGAACTATGAGTTGCAGAGACAACATGAGACATATGATGTCTCCAAGACATTGTCCTAGTATGTCATGACAGAAGGAGATCCAGTAAGGTATTCACATACTCAATGTGATTGGGTATGTGGAAAACCTGACTAAGAAGGATTCCCTCTGAGCCAAGAGTTGGATATTGGTATGATACTGCAAATGTTGTGAGAATCATATAATTCATGATAAGATACAACATGAACAACTTTGACAAGTGTTGACAGAGTTGTTGGACATGTTGAGGATAGTAGAAGCAAAGATGAAGAAAAACAAACCATAATCTTTGATGTTATCAAAGAAAAGGTAATTCTTTAGGGCAAGGACAAGGGCAAAGCAAAGAAGTGTTCTGATGTTAACCAGCAATCCAAACCGTCTTCATCCTCATGGAACATGGGGAAAGGGTGTATGAGGAATTTTCCTCTCTATCTGGAAGAACAAAAGAAGTAGGAGGCGACATATGCCTCTACTTAAAGGTGTCATGAAAGTAAACTTGTAATACTTTTGAGGTATATGATACCAAGATGTAATGTGTAAAGCACTCAATAAATGGGGCAAGTGTTTCCGCCATAGATAGGAGTACTTTAGTTTTTTTTCAGCCTAAAAGGCATGTAATATAGTTATGAACTGCTATTTCATATTTACCAATAGATAGAAACACTTTATTTTTGCATATTGTATGACAATAATGGCAATCAATAAAGAGATGTTTCAATTTCTAAAGATATGATCTTTGTGGCAATGCTTTGTTTATCTTGTGGTATTTGATATGCATAAGATAAAATGATACCTAAAAGTTATAGATAACTCAAACAATCAAATTAGCATCAATCATGAGAAATTCATTTCTAGTTTCCATATGATGGATAAATCTAGACTCTTTTGGTTAGAGAACCGGTAAGAGACATGAATATCTTGGACATGATTAATCAATCTTCACTAATGGTAGTGGGAGAATGATTATCCTATTAGGTATAATACATGTGATGTATTTACATACCTATTGGAAAAAATGCTAATACTTCAAATGGTGTTTAGAGAAATACCAATATTAATATCTTGAAGTGTTCAAAATTATCATAGATGAAGTGCAAATTTGGTAAAGTGTTAATTCTTGATGAGATCAATGAATGAAATACTTGGACCGAATGTTTGAGATCCTTATGAGTGATTATGATAGTGTATCATAGTGAACTCAAGATTAAGGCATGGTGATGTCTAAATCAAGAATGAATCATACTCTAAGGAGTTAGAGAATTTTTATCAAATAACTGAATTCTTCTTAATAAAAGAATACCCCATACTAATAAAGGACATTAAGAATCACAAGGAGTTGTAAGTTCTTATATCCTTGATGGATACACCTCGTTTATCTATATGATGAGTTGTTCATGTGATGAGTCAACTATCTAGATGAATATGAGGAACCAAAATTTGAGTTATGGTTTATGACCATTACATCCTAAATGACATCCATGTGAACAATAAGGTATGACCTTGATGGTAGCACCCATTGGATGAAATCCATAAGTGCAAATGAATCTTAAGTGTTAAGACACATGGATAACATTTTGAGAAGGATGATGCTTGTTGATTGCAACTTAATGACTAAGACATTTGGCATATGGATACTAAAACCGCATTCCTATGAGGAATAAAACAAGGATGTGTACGTGACACAACCTATAAGGTTTATGAATCCACTAATGCAAATGAAGTATATAACTTAAAATGGACTAATCAATGTGATTGATTGAGTACAAGCAACTCAAAATTAGATCTTTACTTTGATGATATAGTCAAAGGGTTTGACTGATATGTCAAAGATAAAGAAGGGATTTGTGATTTAGTGGGAGCGTGTTCACATTCCACATGTTGATGTGAAATGGAAATGTTCTAGAATGGAAATCCAAAAAGTGGAAATTATCTTTAAGGAAGATAGAGATGTTTCCTATGTGATAGGAATAGAGATCTATAGAGATAGTTCTCGAAATCCTCTTGAACTGAAAAGAGAAAACATACATTGGCAATCTATACTGAAGGGTTCAGTATGCATAGATTCACTGGGAGAAAACTTGTCCATGTTACATGGAGTTAGTATCCCAAGGCCAAGTGTCCAATTCTTATGAAGAATGGGAACACTAAGAATAGATATGGATCTGTCATGTATGTAATCATCCCATTATCTTGCATGTATCGACATGGAAAGAACAAAATGCATTCATCATCTTGTATGTAGGACATGGCAATATGATGTGCTCATCCTGATAACTTGTATGTGAGACATGACGAGTGGATGTTTGTCTACTTATAGTAAGGGTTACCGGAATATCATGAGAACTTGATAAGTACTTGAGAAGTACTAGTTCTATGGAGATAAGGAAGAGTTCAATGTAAAGAGTTACATTGATGCGAACTTCCAAAAGGACAAAAAAATAATCGCAAAATATATATAGGATATATAAAAGTGAAATTTTGTTGATAATTGGAAGTGTTCCAATAAAACCATTTAAAAGGAAATGTCGAGTATCTATGTGTTGGAGAACAACAGTGGATACTATATGGGTCTGGAAGTTCATGAGATGAACTTATAGATATTCCGGTCATTGATGACAAGTATGGAATCCTTGATCATGCAATATGGCTAAAGGTTAGCAAAGGAATACTAGATCGCATATTACGGAAACTCCATCTCATACGTGTGACGTACATTGAAGAGAAGTGAGACATGTAGTTAAAAACTGACTTTGGAAAGGTGTTGCCATAACTCACTATGTTCTCACTAGAGAATAGTAACATGTGGGACATGTTTGAAGATCACTATGAATACGATTCAAGGGTGATTGGCTCGCAGTGCAAGTGGGAGTCTGTTGGTATGTATACCCTGAGATCCAATCATGGGATGATTGGTGGGATACATTAAGATTGATTTGATTAACATTAAAGGCAAGCTTCCAATTCTTTATGGTTCAGTCATATAAGATAGTGATAGAACATATTGAATGTCTAGAGAATGACAATACTCAATGACGTATGCTTTCAAGTTAAGGACCTGAATGATGAGATCATATGGATGCTAAGAGTTTGTACATTCTCATTATGTCATTAGTCGGATGTCATTGTGGAAGGTTGATAGATAGCATTGACACACAAGACTAAATTGTGGTGTTGGTTGATGACAGAATCTCATTAGTCATGATATAGAGATATCAAACCAAACTCATAGGTACTTGTTAGAGAACAAGTGTACCGGACAGACCCACCGTGAGTTTGACACATGGAACCATGACATGGTAGTCACAGTCAGTACTCATAGTGATGGTGGTGAGTGTGATTCTTTGACCTGAAATCACTACACTCAACACATGTCATTGGGCACACTTTGACATCATCAAACACAGTCCTGAAACATGGGTTGTTATAAAGGTGATGATTGGGTGGCTTTGACACATGGGGATTTTGAGGGGTGAGTGATAGATATGGGATTTGTCCCTCTTGAGGGAGTTTGATATCCATGGCCACTTGATGAGTAGGATTGAGAAAGTCGTGCACACATATGTGAATCAGTATGTCATATTGATGTCATACATATCTCTTCCAATCTACTCTAAGATCAAGAAAATGAATGAACATTGACAGGATGACTGTTCTATGCCTCGAGTTCATTTGGGATATTAGTGACAAAGGAATTATACATTCACTATATCACCATTCACGGATTGTAGGATTGAAAGTTGTTCTCTAACTTTCTATTTCACTTGGGTAGCACTGATGTGTGACTAGGCACCGCTCTTTGCTTGTGAAGTCATAAGTGTTATGGATTTTCACTACCAACGTGAAAAGGACCTATAGGGTCACACACATAGGATTTAACCTGGAAAAGGAGTTTTGTCCACAAATAATGTTTAGATTGATTACTAAAGGAGTTTAGTAGTTCAATTAAGAACTCAATTAATTGATAGCTCAATATCATAATGTTCAAGGTGTTGGACACATTGATTGGAGTATCAGATTGATTGAAACTGCAATTGACTGATTTTGCACAATCTTCACTCCCAACCTATCGGCTCATGTGATGAACCGATCAGCTCAAGTGGTGAGTTGTTCAGCTCATGGATAGGGTGAAACGATTGGTTTAAGTGTTGAAACGATCGGTTCAACCGGTCCAACCGAGCAAGTTGGGAAAGTCAGGTTTGTGAGAATTTTTTTTTCATTTCACTTGCCCAATTTGATTGGAACAAGGATTGGTATTTGGTACTAATTAGAAATAAAAGAAGAAAAGTCAATCGGGAACTGATGAGGACCACGAACCAACCAGTTTAGAAGTGAACCGACCATTTCATGGGTCCCAACCAATTGATTGAGGTGTCAACCGACCGGCTCAGGTCCCCAACCGACCATTTCATAAATGAAACGATCGATTCAGGTTGAGTAGTTGGTTGTTTTTGTGGAAAATCTCGAACCCTTCTACTCCTGCTTTAGTCCCACATTGTCCGGGATAGAGAACCCTATCCCATGACCCTCATATATATATAGGGGTATTGGTGGCTTCTCAAAGTACCACTCACTACAACCATTTGCTCTGTAAAGTTGTCATTCTCTTTGGTTTTGGTAACCAAGAGAACCCGAGCAAGTGCTACCTGATAAGGGAGGCACAACAAGGGAAAGACAACTGCAGAAAGCGACTGGTGGCAAGAGAGTGTGTCAGTGACTAGTACGCTGACAGGAGGGTGCGAATCCTTCCAATTCCTTGTGAGACAAGGAGATTGGAGTTCCAGGTGGTCCGTGTGGACTTCTTCAGAGGCGGGAGATTTCTTACGCTCATAGGATAGTTGTCAATCCCAATAGTCCCGGTGAGACCAAGAGTCATCAGTCCTAGTGTGACCAGGAGCTGCACATACACTGTCCAAGACTGGAGGTGACTACCGCGCAAGCCGCGATGTATTGTTGCCGAGCAAGCCTCGGGACAAGGTATGATTCCACAAACCATCCTTTCCTATTGTATAGACGTTGATGCGTTTCCTTGTTCTGGGTTTGGGGAGGAGAAAATTTTTGTTTCCGCTGTCTTCTCTGCCTCCCCTAAAACCCAACACTTTGGTAGCAACAACTTTCAGGGCAACATGTCCCACAATAAAATCTCTATATTTCAAGCCCCCCAATGGGGAGACTCCTGTTAGATCGACACACACATGTTTACCTCTAGACCTGCCAACATTAGGAGATTTGCTAGTCTAAATGTTAATCTCCCCTCCTGTGGATCAGTGTAAAAAAATCTCATCAGCCTCTTGTTTAGTAGCAACTCCAGCATGTCTAAGTACATCATAGAGAACATCTCCAACAATATCATGCATACATTTAAAGCTTGGTAGATCCCTACAATGAACCGTATGCTCACCAAAGGTGCCTAAACATGCCTTATGAGAAATAGGACATACCTCATAGACTAGAAAAAGAGGGATTCAAAGGTGATACTTTAAAATTGTATGGTACTCTATTGGTGAGATGTGCAGTTCAAGCCCGTTAATAGGAATACCAAGAAGAAAATCTTGATTGTACTTAGCTTGAAAATACTTGAATACTACTTTCTATCTAATGGTCATGTTAAACTGAACATCCCTATCCTTAACAATTTTGCTAAAATTGGCACTCGCCAAAGCATTTTGGGCTTTAGTGGGGATGGTGTCCTTATTAGAGAAACAACTAAGATCAAAAGAAGGAATCATGACACAAAGAATTGAAAGCATTGGTAAACTTAGAGTCCATACTATGTATCCCACTATCTCAAAAAATATGATCTTGAAGCATCCAAGACTGAACCCTGGATGTCACAAAATCATATGATGAAGCCTCTATTAAAAAATACAGACCTAGACCACCATGTTTGATAGGTAAGGAAGCTAATCACCATTGAAGATCCCCAAAGAAGGGACCTCCACATACCAAACTATTCTCAATAGACCGATGTAGTCCTCTATTAAAGTAAGTTGCAGCCTCCTCCATGTATACACATTGGCTAGTCCTTATGCCAAACATAAATTTGGCAATACCCATGCAGGACCTTAGCTTAATGTAATGTAATTTTAGTTATTGTTAGACTCCTAATTATTTATTATCAAATATAGTTTGGATTAGTTTATTATCACCTTCAGACACTTAAAATATATAAAATTAGGATTATTATTAACAATGATGCTTGATATTCACATTTATTTCGGATCTTCGTTCATTCTCTAAATACCAATCAACTAAAATTTTATAGAAGACATATTGTATGTGGGTATTCTAGGAAAAACATCATAGTAGAACCTACCTTCATAAATTGATTTATAACCTCATCATTGACTCTTATGGGACCATCATCTATAAACACATACAGTCCTTTCTTAATCATATCCTCCTATCGAACCCTAAACTAGCCTTCACTGACCACTGAACTGATAACTGCTCTAATGTGACAAAAAAAATCCATAAAAGATGCCCACCTTTTAGTCAATGACACTATCAAGAAAGCAATTAACATTATAATTACTCAGACATTCACTTTGTGTATTGTGTGATTCCCTACACTAAATTGCTCTTTCCTAACAACCAACTACTTGGAAGTAGATCTTTTTATAAGCATGAATGAGGAGATAAATTATTAGATTGGCCTACCAATAAGTGTAATTAATGATTCAAGTTGGGTAGAAAATGAAAATTCATAAGTACATACAACATATATATGCATAGAGAATAATGAACCTATATAGATAAAAAGAATGCCATGCATGAATCCAAATGCCAAAAAAAATTTCTTTTTATGAAATTATGCACATATGAATGAGTTGAGATTATTTGAAAACTCAAAAGAATGCACATGTGGATTAAAGCATCACAAAATCAAACATAAATGATATACTTTCTCCTTGTTTCTTTTGAACAATTTTCTTCTTCTTCTTCTTTTTTCTTCAGCAAGTCTAATTTTTATGCTTCTTTCTTTCATGATTTTTTTGTTTCTTTTTCTTCTTTTTTTAGGAGGTATATCTCTAAACTTTAGCTTCATAACTTGAAATTAAAATCTACATGTTTAGGAAAATATGCATGCAATGTTGAAATGTATGCAACTACATGAACAGTGTTATGCAAGCTAAGATGGTATGCACTAAAATCATTAATACATACGAATGCAATGCTTTTCTTTCTTTTTCAAATGCAACCAAACTCACTATTAGGTTCCTATTGTGCCATGTAATGAAATCGAAGAAAATAACTTGGAGTACTCATGAATCTTGAGGTGGTGAGTCAAAAATGAATGGAAAATAAATGGAATCACACAACTAAGAGACAATGCCTTTCATTATATTATGATATGTCCCTCTTAGTTGACATGTATTCAGGGTGATCTAAAGGTTTATTTCTTATATTTTCATTTAAGATCTCATTATGGTTTGGTCAGTTTAGGCTCAACATCTTCATCATTCACATTGCCGAATTGATTCATACTTTCATTTATGTCCCAAGTCCTAATGATGACTAGTTCGAACACTTCCTCAATGGTGTTACAGATTGATTTTATAGTTTAAGCTTCTTAGGATATGATCTTTTTCATGCAACAACACAGAGAGTATAATCTATTCTAAAACAAAACCATGCATTTACTACTCCATAATTACACTAGATAGACAGAGATCCTACACTCGCACAACTAAAAATAAAACAAACAACTAAAACTAAAAATAAAAATAAAAATAAAAATAAAGATAGAATGTTGTTCCAGCACCCACCTAAGCTTCAATATGACTATGTCCACATTGTCAATACTTGCACTGAAGTGGTGGAACAGTAGTACCATTGCTCAAAATTGAGGTGGCTAAGGCATGTCGGGGTTTTGAGGAGGAAACATCCCCTGAAAAGATAGATCAGATGGTGGCATCGACTATGGTTGCGAGTACCCTCCAAAGTATCCTTGGTTCCAATAATGGTCAAAGAAGGATGCTGGTATTGCTTCATCTGTTGTAGGTGCATGTGAAAATTGTCTTGGTTGGCTAATAGAAGGTGTTCATTCTCACAACTCACATGCTGGATTTGGTACAACCTTCCTTGAATGTCCTGCACACCGACCAGCGTCGCCCGATGTTGTTGTTGTCTAGTCTGGATCTCCTGCAGCATGGCATACATACCCGCAATATTTTATGGGTCTTGCTTCTCCCAGGAAGGGGGTGGGGCATAGGAAGTCGAGGCAGTTTAGGTGTGTGCCTATTTGGGTGGGACCTCTCTCCTAGTGATGGGCATGGTGGGCTCTACCTCCTCAACATCATTAGAGTCATCATCGATTTGCTCCTCATCCTCGACCTTAGTTGTTGCCATGTGTGGATCATCTGCTTCCCCCTTGTTCAGTGGCCACCGGAGATGGTTCACCCCACACAAGTTGAATATAGAGTTGGGGAGGCTCTTCTCCCAAAATAATCCTTGACACGTGCAATGCACATAGAGCACATTGTGGTGCAAGCTAAGAAGGTGCGCCTTATGCAAGTGCATGAGGTCTGGCTTTGTTGTATCCTCCAATGGTGTGAGGGTGGATAAATCAAGGCTCAAATGTAGTGCAATGGGGGTGACGAGACCCTCAAATTAATTCGGCACCTTTCTTGTCACATTGCACTGCACAGAGATCATGTAGAGAAAAAGGAAAGCTCCAAAGTTGCAATCTCCCCTTCCAATAGTCAGTAGAGAAAGTAGATATCTGGATTTTGAAGGTGGTGAAGGATTAGAGAAAAAGGGTGCTCAATATCAATAAAAGAGTTGATATGCCAGTTTATTCAAAATCCCATTGGCACCTTAGTCAACTGCACCCAAACCAAGTCATAGTCAAAGTCAGAAGAGGCAGATCATTATGGGGCGTGAGCCCAGTTGAAGATGTCATTGAAGGCCCTCATAGTGATGGAATAGTTGTTGTTGAAGAGGCAGCATATGACTTTTCTTTCCTACCATTCACCTCCTAACTTCTGCTCAGGGGCGACGAGAACATCTAGCAATTCCAAGAACTCCAGGACAAGATTCGGGAAGATCTTCCAGTCATTAAGGAAAGGATTATCCCCCTCTTTGCATTGCTTCTGACCTACCCGTCACATGTTTTTAGTAAAGAAAGCCCTTTGGATCAATGTGCGATCTCCATATCACATTGGAATGATCTGCCTAGTCTACAAATCTTCATAGATCTTCCTGATCTCCAAAAATGGATGTTGGATGCAGGTTGGTTGAGGGACCAACTCACCTTTAGCCACTGATGTAGAAGGACCTCTCCTTGGCACCATGATGCCAATGCAAGATAGAGGATTGGGAAAGAGAAGCTCAATGATGATCGTTGTATTGACAAAGATCTTTGACACCCAGTACCACTCTGCTCTAAGTTATAGGAAGAGTGGAGGAGGTGGTGTGAAGAAAATGGGTTAACCACTCCTTTATATCTAAATTGGGAAGTATCAATACTACTAACTTTTGTGTTGGTATTCCTGAGTTGCAGGCATGAATCTATGGCTCAGTTGTATTGATGGTGACGTTTGATGATGTCTCGAGTGTGGATCATGTGGAGTCGGTGGTACTGAGTCCAAGTCAATAGTACTGACTTGAGTTGTGGATCATTACTATTGACCATGCGATTAAGCTTGCATCTGTCGTTGAAATGAGTAGCCCCGGATTGGTGATGTCATGTGTCGATACTACTGACTAGAATGTTGGTAGTACCGAGTTGCCTATTTTGGCTAGGTACTTTTAAATATTTCATCTCGATGTTCAGATTTTGGATGCACCAAATAGTCGGTGGTACCAACTTGTTAGTCGAGCTTATCAGCTAACAATCGAAAATCTTTAGAGACTCAATAGTATTGACTGGGAGAGTTGATAGAACTGAGTCCGGTGCTATAGTGTGTATGACTCTCTGATGTAATCTTGGTACTACTTACTTTGAACTTGGTAGCACTAACCTGTAGGAAATTCTACACACTCCACACATGAGTCAAGGTACCATTTTTAAAGAAAAATAAAAATGAAGACTTAGACATCTACAATGCGAAAATGCACATGAATAGAAGAAAAATGAAGGTTGGGTTCTCTCCCAACAAGCATCATTCTTTAACGTCCTAGGCTAGACGGTCCTTAGAGAAAGAATCTATGGAACATTGTAAAGTTGCACCTCCTCTATTCGTGGCTCTACCTCCCCTTCAAAATAGTGCTTTAAGCTTTGGTCGTTAACAAGGAATGACATGTTCCCATACATAATGTTCACAAAACCATGGGGAAAGGAATTTTCAATCACAAACGGTGCACTCCACTTGGACCTTAGCTTACCTGAATGCAGCCTAAGCCTAGAATTGAAAAGGAGGTCTTTCTGACCTGGGAGAATCACCCTATTTATAAAGTGTCTATCATGAATTTTCTTAGTCATTTCCTTATATATCCTAGAGCTTTCATAAGCATCCATCCTAAGCTCATCTAATTCATCAAGCTCTAAAAACCTCTTTCTACCTGCTTCATCTATGTACAAAATCAGCTTCTTTATAGCCCATTTAGCCTTATGCTCAAGCTCTATAGGTAGATGGCATGTATGACCGTAGATTAGCTTAAAAGGTGTTGTTCCTATTGGGGATTTGTAGGCTGTTCTATTAGCCCAAAGAGCATCACTTAGGACATAACTCCAATTCATCCTATTGGTTGAGACTATCCTTTCCAAAATTTTCTTCACTTCTCTATTGGACATATCAACTTGTCATGGAGTTTGTGGGTGATATGGAGTACCCACTTGATGCTTCACCCCATGTTTTCTCTGTAAAGCTCCACTATTAGTGAAGTGTGATCCACTATCACTAATAATTAGGTGGGGGACACCAAACCTACATAATATGTATTCTTTCACAAACTTGCACACTACCTACGCATCATTGGTGTGGGATGGGATTGCTTCCACCCACTTAGACACATAATCAACCACAAGTAATATATATAGATTGCAATTAGATGACACAAATGGGCCCATAAAATCTATACTCCAAAGATTAAAAACATAAACCTCCTAAAACACATTTAAGGTCATCTCATGTCACTTAAAGATATTACATGCACTTTGACATGCGTCACAATGACGAACAAAGTTGTGAACATCTTTTAACAAGGTATGTCAATAAAACCCACTTTCTAAGACTTTGGCCACAGTCCTAGAGTTAGCATGGTTCCCACCCAATGGTAGAGAGAGACAGTGTGACATGATGCTCTCTACCTCACATTCGGGTACACATCTTCTTAAAAGCCCATCCCTACATTTTTGAAGAAGAATCGGGTCATCCCAAATATAAAACCTCAATGAGTAGAAAAATCATTTTTTCTCCTAGTATCCCCAATTTGTAGACATTTCCTTACAAGATAGGTAATTAATAATATACACAAACCAAGGATCTTCAGTTTTAATTGCAAACAATTGCTCATCTGAGAATTCCTCAAGAATTGGGATGGCTACATCTTTTTTGTCCGCCCTTTCTAACCTAGACAAATGATCAGCTATGGCATTCTCTACTCATGCCATGTCTCTAATTTCAATGTCTAATTCCTAAAGCAAAAGAATCCACCTAATGAATCTGAGTATGGCGTCTTTTTTGTAAAAAGTATTTGATGGCATCATGGTCAGTCCAAACTATCACTTGAGCCCCAACTAGGTATTAGCAGAAATTTTTCCAAAGCAAATACTACTACTAACAGTTCTTTTTCAGTAGTAGTGTAATTCATATGTGCAACATTCATAGTCTTTAATGCATAATATATGACATTTGGATTCTTTTCATTGTGTTGACCCAACACAACTCCAACTGCATAATTTGATGCATCAAACATCAGATCAAAAGGAAGGCTCCAATTAGGTGCATGTACTATAGGCGCATATATCAATTTTTCTTTAAGGATGTCAAAAGATTTTAAATAGTGTTCATCAAAGGAAAACTTAACGTCTTTCTCTAAAAGTTCAGACAATGGTTTGGAAATTTTTGAGAACCCTTGATAAAACTGTGGTAGAATCCAGCGTGTCCTAAAAACCTCCTGACTCCTTTCACTAATATCGGTGGAGGAAGTGTGGAGATGACTTCAATCTTTACTAGATCTACTTCCATGCCTTTGTTGGACACCTAGTGTCCAAGAACAATCCCTTCACTCACCATCATGTGACACTTCTCCCAATTTAAAACTAGATGAGTGTCCTCACATCTCTGTAGCACCTGATCAAAGTTATATAGGCAATCATTAAAAGATTCCCCATATATAGAAAAAGCATCCATAAAAACCTCTAAGCACTGCTCTACCATGTCAGAAAAAATGGTGAGCATACAACATTGAAACGTAGTAGGGGCATCACAATGACCGAAAGGAATCTGACAGTATGCAAACGTGCCATAAGGGCATGTGAAAGTAGATTTCTATGAATCCTTAGGCTCTATGGAAATTTGATTATACCCGAAATACCCATCAGGAAAACAAAACTGTAAACAGATAAATAATTGTTCCAAGATTTGATCAATAAAAGGTAAAGGGAAATGATCTTTAAGGGTGGCTGAATTTAATCACCGATAATCTATGCATACTCACCGCCCCACCACTATCCTAGTGGAAAATAATTCATTAGCCGCATTAGTAGTGACTGTGATCCCCCCTTTCTTAGGAACTACCTAGGTAGGACTAACCCACATTGAATCAGAAATTGCATAGATAATACATGCTAACAGAAGCTTGATGACTTCCTTCTTCATTGCCTTAGTCATAATATGATTGAGAAGCCTCTGAGGTTGGACAATTTCCTTTGCTCCTCCTTCAAGCTGAATCGTATGTTGGCACAAGGTTGGAGAGATCCCTTTAATTTCATCTATGGACCACCCAAATGCATCTCAGTAGTTTTTCAGCACAGTGAGTAGCTTTCCTTCCTCTTCACCACTCAAAGAAGATGATATAATCACTGCGAGCTTTCCCTCTATAGCTAAGAAGAAATACTTCAGGTGTAGTGGTAATGGCTTTAGCTCCAAGTCCAGCTACCTCAATAGAGATGGGACCAATGGTGGGGAAGGTGGTCCAAGGTCTTCAAAGCATCTTGCATAGTAGCAAGGCACTTCCTTCAGTATCAAAATGCACTCCTCTAGACAGTTTTTGTAGATTTTATCCTCCATTATGTTCATCAAACATGCTTATAAGGGTAGTTTGGGTGATGATGGTATCACATAATCAGCTATGGCTTCTTCTACGGCAGTAGGGTCATACTCCTCTCCCTCATCTTTTGGGTAGCGCATTGCTTGAGTCAGCAAGATCACCTTTGTATTTTCTAGGTTGTTCATTGCTAGAGTACCTCTTTCTACTTTAGTCATAACATGGGCCATATCTAGGAATGACTTCCCTAGAAATAGAGAAAACTTGCTATCCATGTGATGAAGCATGTTGCATTGCACCTTATCTCCCATGGCTTGAGAGTAATCCGGTATCTTGATCTCAAACATGTCATCTCGGATTCCCATAGTTAGACATCCTCTGCCCATCTCAAGCATCATCTCTGCAGTGGCTTGAAATGCTCTTCCAAGTAGAAGCTCATTGCCATGATCATCCTACATTTCCAACACTACAAAATCTGCAGGAAAGATGAACTTATCCACTTTCACCAGGACATCCTCGCATAAACCATATGACTTAACTACTGAGTTGTATACCAATTAGATTGTCACGCTACTCTTCTTGGATTCCTTATGTCTGAGCTTCTTGAAGGTAGATAGGGGCATACGATTTATATTCACCCCAGAATCACATAAAGCCTCTCCAAATTTTGTCTTTCCTATGAAGCATGTGATATTGAAGCATCTTGGATCAAATCTTTTAGGATACAGTGTCCCCAAAATAAAAACAATTACCAACTCTTTTGGAACCTCAACATCAGACTCTGGTATCCTTCTCTTCTTTTTAATTATATCCTTCAAAAACTTCCCATAAGATGGTATCTGCTCAATAGCATCTATCAAGGGAATGTTCACAGATAACTTCCGAAAATTATCTAGAAATTTCTTGAACTGTCAGACCATCTTAGTCTCCTTCATACTATTTGGAAAGGGCACAGGAACCACATGTGTCCTCTGGTGAATTGGGATATAAGCCTAAGTTTTATTACCCCCAACGTCATCAACTTGCTCCTCTACAGTCTTCTCTTGTGCTGACATGTCTGGTTCTTCTGCATCCATTGGTATAGTTTGATTTGTAGCTTCTTTTGTACCTGAATTGTGTGATGCATCATTCAGTATCTTCTTGCTGCTACAAACTAGAATATATTTCACATGTTGATTCCCAAAAGGTACATTGGTGTTCGTCGGAAATCCTTGTGGGGTTGGTTGCTTTAGTGGTCTCGCATCTGGCGCTATTTGAGAGATTTGTGTCTCTATGTTGCAAATACATGCCCCTTGATTCTGAAGATCCCTTTGAGTTTGTGCAATCTGCAGCTCATTCTGACTCACCAGCTTGCCCAACATTTCTTCAATCTTATCAATTTTCTACGGCTCTAGTTGATATTGTGCTTGGCCACAATACTGATGTGTCTTAGGATGTTGCTGATGCATCTTTGATGGATCTTGTTGGAAGTTGTTAGGATCCTTCCAAGGAAATTTGGGATCCTTCCTCCAAGAATAGTCATTGTTCCTGTGTTGCCCCTGGTGCACATACTTGCACTCTTCTTCTTCTTCCTCAGTACGAAATTTGTTTGTAGCACGTAGCTTCTTAGCAATCAGATCTAACTTCTCGTTTTAAGCAGATATCACCTTGGATTCCCTGACACTCTTGATGGTTGTCGGTAGCTCTCTTTCTTCTCCCCATGATGGGTTTTTAGATATGTTCTTGAGGATTTCATGGCCGCGAGAAGGTTTGGTTTGGAGGAAGAAATCTACTCCTTAACTGTTAAGAGTTGTTCTCTCCCATTTGTGTAGGCCAAAATAGAAGATCTTGGCCTGCCCTAGTAGATCAATGCCATGATGAGGCACCTTTCTCAGCAAATTCTAAAGCCTTTCCCATGACTCTAAATATGACTCATCAACTTGATGTCTGAAGTTGTGAATCTTCTTCACTAGGTCATTTGTCTTTTGTGGAGGGAAATAACTGTCGAAGAATGCATCTATCATCTGATCCCATGTCTCTATGATCTCATCATCAAGATTGTTGAACCATGACATTGCACTATCCTTTGGTGAAGATGAAAATAGCTTAAGATATATTATAGTAGTTTGGACCCTATCTATCTTGATCATATCACAGTTCTCCACGAAATTGTCGATATGCGTCATTGGATCTTTAGAAGGATGGCCATGGAACGCTTGAAATTTGACTAAGGCAATAAGTCCATGATCTATCTTGTAGCTTCCCACATTAATGGCTTGCCTTTTGATGGGCCCTTTTTGGGCCACAGTTGACGAAGCCTTTATCCTTCCCCATATTGTCTGTTCTTCTACTTGGTCACCCATTTCTCTTGGCTCAGGTTCTACTGGTTGTTCTGGTTCTTCAAGCAAAGGTGGAGTCGGTGGAGGGGTTCAGTTGAACCTATCCATAGATCTTCCAGACTCCCTTTCTCCTTGTAAGAGCTCTACTTGTCCATGGCCCGATGAGGATGGTTCTATGTATTCTAGGGCTCTGGTACGCAACATGCACTACTTTCCCTGAAATAATAAAAAAGTGGGTATTAGCGAAAGAAATTTATGATCTATAAAAAATATCTTATCATTCATCTTGAATGAAATTTGAAAATGATAAAATAAAATAAAAAGGTTGGCCTAGAGTGGCTGACCACAACACTAATAGTTTTGGACATTTTTACTTCCCCAACAACGGCACCAAAAACATGACACATGTTTACCATTATTTATACGCAAGTGAACGCATCGAAGTAATATAGGCCCTTTTGAGCCCAAGTTGAACACATGGAAACATTTCTCCAGTAAACTACTACTAACTATAGTCTAATCAGCTAGGCCAGTTGTAAATGGTTGAATTGGTTTGAGTTATAACATTAATGTAGAAATAAAATGAATTAAAGGTTTGAATTAATCAGAGATGGAATGAATTCCTTAGGACAGTGGTTTCACATATATAACACTAATAATTAACCTCACACACTAATATCTATTATATCAATCTATGGATAAGGAACATGTAGCCAGAATTACCTACTCCCATAGTGTCATTCACTACCAAATCTAATTCCAATCCCACTTCCGCAGTTATTGGTTGATTAGTTTGATACTGGATACTTGTTCTCTGGGTTTCTCTTCGTATTTACACTATTCACTACTACAGAACATGTCTTTGGCATCGGATGTTTATGCCCTTTTAGTGACGGTTCGCAAGCGACGCCTATGTGGGTGCCACTAAAGGTCAAACTCTTCAGTGTCAGTTTTATAACCGACGCCAAAAGGCTTCGCGCCACCAAAAATGCGCAAGCAGGGCCCCGATAGGCATCAGTTATGTATAGTAAGTCGATGCCAAAAGGGTTCGTGCCACAAAAAGGGTATCATCTAGGATACCTTCTGTGTTGGTTTGCAACTAAAAAACCGATGCCATATTTCCAAATGCCATGGCCGTGTTTAGTACTATAGGCGTCAGTTTTATACTAATAACCGACACTTTTTTTGCCACGACCATGCTTTCCTACACGGTCAGGTTGTTTGTCATATTTGGCGGCGGTTTTTATCTAATAATCGATGTTGTAAGCCTTTGATGATGATGTTCTATAAATAACCGACGCCTATGTTTTTTTTCTTATCAATTTGCAGTCCTGCTGTGGCTAGTCAGTAGGATGAGAACCTATAGTTCAGTTTTCTGAACTGCAGGTTTACGACATCCATTGATATCAGCCTACAAATAGGCCACAAACCTGCAAAATCAACAAATATACTTTTCACACAAGTCGATACATTCAGACATCTATTCAATTCTCACATTCACATATGTAGAAACATTCAAATACATGTAGAAACATTCAGACATGTATAAACATTCATAAATATTCATTTATAAAATATCATTCAACATCGCTATCAACATCCCAATTATATCTTACAATCTCCACTACTTGTATGGCTCTTACCCATTCTTCTCTTACTTCATTTAATACTTCCATCGTATATGGAGCATGTACATCTTTTAAGCGTTTACCTATAGTGTGGTCAGTTTTAAACACCTGCAAAGAGAATGATGTATATATATATATATATATATATATATATATATATATATATATATATATATATATATATATATATATATACGTAATAATATAAAAATAAGATTGATATATTTCATACTAACTAATGAGACTATATATAATACCTCATGTATGGTATCGATGTCCAATGCAACATATTGGATAATCATCTGCATAAATTGCATCACATAGCATGCACATGCCTAGCCGTTGTCTTGTGTAGCACACTATAAATTGAAACATACAAAATATTAAAAAATACAACTAAGCACAATTCACATAAATAATATATATATTGGAGTCAAGAACTTACTTTTACATTCTCCCAAATTATTGGCTGGTTCTTTTTCCTTGGGACCTTTCCTCCAGCATTTTTGAATGCACATAAACCCCTACATGTTAATGTAACACAGTAAATTACATAATTAAATAGTAATGTAATAACATATGTTAACGGATATAAAAATGAAATATTTCTCACCAGAATAATGGCAATCTCATTACGTGTCCAATTTTAGTATTCAATGTACTTCCCGTAGGATCTAGATAATAAACAGTGAACGTCTCGGGGAGAATAACTAGTAACTCCCAATGCCTACCGCTCGAGGTTAAAAAGTTAAAAAATTAATAACTCAAAATCCATAATAAAAATGTAATTTTCTTAAGTCCAAATTATAAGTAAAGTAAACTTACTTGACATTGAATGGAGCTATTATTATCATCTTCTTTTGCTGACTGAAAATTGTAAAAGCATCTATACAGTATTGTTGAACACTATCAGGGTCTTTAGCTACCATATTAATCAATGATGGAATCAAATATACCACATGGTCAAATGAAAATTGTTTGGATTGATTTTTGACTAAGTAGCTGCAAAACATGTATTACATATGCATTAATATATAAGAAACCAGATCACCGGATCTTACACAAGGTATATGGATGTATAAACAAGATCTCACCTTATCCGTGTCTCTATAATTGTTGTATTCAGCCAATCATATATAAATAGCTCAATAATATCTTGTATAAATAAAGATCTTTTGTATGATTGACCTGCATAATTCGCTTCTAAAGAAACAATTATAGGGCAATGTATATTATGTGCCCGTAGATAACATGCCATTCCCCTACAAGCAGGACCTAATGGGTAGTTTAGGTCAGTTGGAACCCAAGTTGGTAATGTAGGAAGTGGAGGCCTAGGTGCTCCGGGTGTCTTCTTTTTAACCTGTATATATAATTTCAAATCAATTGACCTCATATATACACATTAACAATCTAAAGTAATGTAAATTTATCTTACAATTTCAGTAGTGTAGATGACATCTACTTTGGGCCACAATATCACCCCGCCTTCAGCAAGTGTATCAATATTCGGGTGGGCATATGGCAATGTAGCTTCCCTCCAATTGGCTAATACACATATAGGGCTCACACGAACATATCCCTATGACATTGGAGTCCCGTGAAACATTGCCCCAGGAAGGGATGGGTAAGCTTGTGCCTCTGCAACAACATAGTCTTGTATTCTTATGCGACATGGCTTCAACGCCTAAAAATTTACGTAAAGAATATTATACATTTATACATATCATCTTGAAAAGACTAGCTACAATGTCATAAACAATACTTACAGCAGACGTGTTAGGCGGTGGGTCTACATGATTACTCTCAGTTTGTGCATCATGAGAAGAGTGTGTCGCCATAGGCTGATTGGAAGCCTGAGATGCCTACCACCACACTATTTCTTCCTTGACCTTCTCAGCAACTATATCATTGACCTTCATAGGAACTATATCCTCAACTCTCTTATTCTCCTATACATGGATGAAAGAAACATTAGCTTCTTATTATTTAATTTACTTTTGCAGTAATATTCTAAAAAAAGAATAGGTTACCTGTTCTTGTGAAAGTCCCACTCTAGGTTTGCGCTGGGATGGCCCAGAGAATGCTTTGATGCCCACACTAGCGTCTGCACCCCTAACACATCCAGGATGCTCTGGGTTACCCAGAGCAACTGTCAATTCATCCCTTGTGCCCTGAGGGATGAATGTGCCTTGTTTCCTCTTCTTGTGCAACTCCCACTAATCACCATCAATAGAAATTGGTAAGTTAACACCACAAATAATCAATATTCAAACGATTGCTCTAAGAGTTGTATTTTACCATTTTCGCAGCCGCCTCAACAGTTACAGGCTATTTTATTTCACCCTTCTTGTTCTTCCTCCCAGCTATCAAGACATCATGGCGAGGCATGGGTGTGGCACATGTAGTAGAGGACTCCTGGGTAGCAGCAGACTCCACCTGTAGTCTTTGGCGAATGCTTGCATAGCCGTTTGGACTCATACTGTGGTAATGCACATTCAGTACATGCCTTGCTTTTTGTGCCTCACTGAGGGCCTAGTTAGTATGCACATTAATGATTTGGTTAGTAGCACTAAATGTTAATCTTGAATAGGTGAATACAATGTATATTAATTAAATTAGGAGTGACGCCTAATACCTTGAATTCTTCAGATTTTCTTGAAGCAACAAACTTGTCCCAATCTTATTTGTCCAAGAAGTTCCACTATTCAAGGGCTGACTTCTTCTTCTTATCACCATATTTTATGTATTCTCTGTTGAGATTTGTCCTATAGTTCCTTAGCGTCTTTCCAGCGTGTTGCATCACACTTTTACGATGCAGCTTCTCATCCAATGCAAATAGATTCTATAAAATTGAATTGTTATTAACTAGTATCCAAAAATATAATTGCAAATAATAGAATTTGTAATCTACAAAATAGAATTGCAAATAATAATAACTCATGCATAAATCCTTCCATATCAAGTCTTTCTTCACCTGAGGAACTTTATGCCAATTATCATACTTAACACCACAATGGCTTCGAGTGACAACCCCAAGATAGTTTACAAAATTATTGCGGTTCACTCCAATTGCATTTCCTCCATTATCAAACTCCACAACCAATCTGGATCCACTGCCACTTAGCGCTATTAACTTCTTCAATAGAGTGATGCCCCTTTTCTTGTTAAGTGTTTGGTGATGCACATCAAGTTCCTCCAATGCTTTAGTGGGTACATGTGCATCATCAACCTAAAATTTGACAAAGATAAACACACTGAATTAGCCCAATATAGAAATATTGGATATATGGCATAACTAGAAGATAATGAATTTTATAGAAATATAGGATATGTTTTTAGAACATACATTGGTATCCTTGCCATGCTCATCATGGACATCATGCTCATCATGGACTTCATGCTCATCATGGACATCACGGTCAGCCATCTAAAAATGTCATTAAAAGGCAAACATTTAGCATTTGTATTAACTAGAAGATAATGAAACATCAAATCTGAAAATGATATTGATCTTAAAAAAGCAAACATTTAGCTTCAATAAAAAAATATAAACATGCATGCCTCTAAAATTGTGATCTTTTATCAATTAACAATCCTTCATTGTGATCTCTGTGCACATATAATTCAGGGCATAAACACATGTGATGTCATTCTGATATATAATAAATTTGTACCACCTATCCCATCCTTGAACACCTAATCTCACTAGTAAGTGTATAATGTGTATTGGGTTTTTGAGAAAATTTTGGCAGCATTTCCCCATTGTTCTCTAAGTACATATGTACTTAGAGAACAAACGGGGAAATGCTGTCGAAATTTTCTCGAAAACCCAATACACATTATACACTTACATCCTAAGTGAGATTAGGTGTTCAAGAATAGTCCCAAACCGGGGACTATCCAATATTTACCCCTAATGAGTAAATCTTTGACGGGTTTATAGGCCAACAAACACAATAATAGATAGTTACATGTTAGGGTTTCATCACAATTAATGTTAGGGTTTCATCACAATTGATGTTAGGGTTTCATCAATGTTAGGGTTTAATCAAATCAAATTAGGATGCTAGAATGGATAAGTTTAAATCTTATTTCAACATGCATCAAAATTTACTGAATTAGGTCAAACATTAGGATTAGAAACACAAATATATGCAAGCAAAAGATTTGTTCATATCCTAGGATTTACATAAAGCATTACATAAAGATTTGTTCATATCCTTACCAATAGCAAACGTGGCCGTGGCTGTGTTGGCCTACCACGGCCGTGCTATCCAGCACGACCATGGTAGGCCAACACAGCCACTGCCGTGCTTGCCCTTACCAACAACAAGCACGGCCGTGGCTGTGTTGGCCTACCAAGGTCGTGTTGTACAACACGACTGTGGTAGGCCAACACAGCCACGACCGTGTTTGTTGTTGGTAAGGAGCTACAGAGAAGGAAGCAATGAGGCTAGGGATACCTAGAGCTAGCGTGGAGAAGAGTGGAGGTGACCAGTTGCAGTAGTGGCGGCGAGAAGGCAAAGACTAGAGTAGAGCGGCAAGTAGTAGTGGCACCAGGAGAAGAGCAGAGCAGACCGGCGTGCAGTAGTGGCGGCAAGCGGCGACGGCAGCAGGAGAAAGAGGATGTGGAGGCAAGCAGAGCCGCACCAGTAGCAACTGTGGCGAGCAGCAGCGGGGGTCATCGGGGGATGGTCGGGCAATTTTAGGCAAGCGGCGATCACAACAGGAAACTATCACGATGAAACAGGAAGGAAGGGTTAGAGCCGAGTAATACGGGTCTATTACGTTTGTCAACAGTGTCGGTTATCTAGAAAACCGATGCCTTTAACCTTTAAGCGTCGATTGATATTAAAAAATCAACGTCCAATTAGACAATATTTGCCCTAAATTATTTGGCGGGAACCATTATCAGCGTCGGTTAGTAAAACCGACGTTGTATGTGATACTTTGGGGAAAAAAATTCGCTTGAAAATTGGATGTTGTGGGCAATTTTAGGCGTCGGTTTGTGTTACCCAGCCGACGCTGAATACAAAGCGGTACCCGTGTCTGGCTGGTCTTCAAATATAAACGTCGGGGTTCCTAAATATCCGATGTTGAATATTATAGGCGTCAGTTTTGTTAAATAACTGATGCCCAGAAAAGCGACATTGAATGTTATTTTTGTAGTAATGATTTTTTCAAAGGGCACAATACACGGGTAAATCTATGCTTTCCAACCCTTAATCCCTTTCCTGAGATGACTAGGCATCTATTAATCCACTTATGGTAATCAAGAACAAATAGAACACAAATTTTTCATAGATTTATATCTAGTAAAAAGAGATAAAATTGATATTAATACATAGAAATCAGTTATAGTGTATATTCGGGCTACTCCTGAATCCTAAGGAATAAAGGTTTTTAGCCTTGCATGGTTTTCATTAATGAATACATGGAAAGGAAGAAGAAAAATGTGGGAAACATTAGGAAACTAAAGTAACCCTTGAATCTCTGCCTGTCCGGAAGATCGCCTCCATCGTACATGCATTTCGCTATCTTCCAGTTATAGAATCGTCCTCTGAAGGTTATTGGATCTTCCTGGTTGAAGCTTTCAATCCCTAGTTCTTTTCTTCTCTCTCTCTCTGGTTGTCGTGCAATGGAAATGGCCATCCCCCCTAGTTTGTCCTTCATCCCCCTAAGTCATAGAAGGCACTTAGGGTACAAACTAACATCCACCATTGGATTAGAGCAATAGACTAGAGACATGATGATGAAAATTAGTTAATCAATACTATGATTAATTAGTTGATTAATCTATTCTGGAATATTCTTTTAATAGTCCCAAAGTGGCTTGTTTTAAATGCAACCACAACCTTTTATTTTCCTAGGGTTTTGTGAAACCCTACTTCCTTTCCTATACTATTTATAGGGGCATGACAGTTGAATTTCATAGATACACTCTTCTACATGAATCATATCCATCATCGTCCCCTAGAGAGAAAAGGAGAGAGACTGTGATGCTAGCAAGCCATCAAATAGAATGCTACCCCTTCCCAACCGATCAAGAAGTGCGACGTGATGTTCCATTCCATCTGCATGGTAAAAGTAAAGACACATATGTTGAGCACCTATGTTTGAAGGACATACGAGGACCGTCAGTGCAAGTGAGGAGTGACACACATCATCGTGTGAAGGCATGTTGTTGGACTTGCTCCACCACAAGGTATATCCCACACACCCTCTTTCCGAATACATTATTATCGATGAGATCTTTTAGTAGGGTATGTGAAGATAATTCTTGTTATTTTGTTGTGATTGTTGCCTCCACATGAACCCAACAATTAATACCACCGAAGGTCCACATCACATATAGGAACCTATTGTTGATGATGATATATTTTGTAACCAATACGAGTCAGTCAGTTCAACCCTTGAACTGGTGGACTGGACTCCTAGTTAGTCTGTTTGGCTCACGAATTGATTTTCAAGTCCTTCTGACGTCAGATGTCCACCCAGTCTGTTGAGCTACCATTCAATTGATTAGCTCCACGCACATGCATAGACAGACACACACACAATATATATATATATATATATAATATATATATATATAATATATATATATATATATATATATATATACATATATATATAATATATATATATATATAACTGTGTGTGTGTTGGATCGTATGTGGCATTTAGTCGAGCATGCACATTCACCATTTAAATATATGCATAACATGTAATAAATAAATCATTAAAACTTGAATCTGATCACATCTATAAATCCCAAAACATAGTAAATTGATGTGGCTCTGATACAAATATTGTGAAATATGGCATCAGAGTAGCGGAAACACATATTTAACTTGCCATATTCCCCATTAAATAGTAGATTGTGTCAAAGATGGGAAAGAGAGTTGGAAGGTTATACCTGGTCTTGGAACAAGTGTAGTGACAATTACTTAACAATACTTCTTTAAGTCCCACCTTGATGTCTGTCGTTGTCGGCTTCCTGGACGGACACCACATATTAGGGTTGAGCATCGTTCTAAAGCCAGACCAAACCGGACCGCAGACCGGATTTCAACAAATATATGGAACGCAGACTAGACCGTTTCAAGGTCGGACCAGACCATTTCGAGGTCGGACCGGACCGTTATGTACTAGCACCGGACCGGACCATTTGGACCGTAATCAGTCTTTTTTACATGTTTTACAACTTATTTAATTGTACAAAGTTGATAATCTTAGTCACTTCTAACAATTATATAACTTTAATATCAAACATGTATACCAGTAGTGCTTATACATGTACTTTATCTTTAGTTATTATAGAATACACCTTCAAATATACATGAATTTTGTGTAAATGTTAGTCTGCGGTCCAGACCGGACCAGACCGAAGACCGAACTCATCAAAATTCCTGAACCGCAGACCGAACCGAACTCAAAATGGACCGGACCGGACCAGACCGAATTAAGCAGTCTGGTCTGGTTTTGTGGTGTGGACCATTATTAACTCACCCCTACCATGAATAGAGGTTGATGGCATCTTCTGAGCGGAGCAAGTGCCTAGAGTAGTCCATGCGGACCACTAGGAACTACTGTCATTCTAGATAAATGGATAGGAAGAAGTTGTCCCTTCTAGTTAAAGAGCTAGCATCAACTTGTTCTCCCACAATTGTCTCTCCCTTCTTGTTCCTTCCTTTGATGGGTAGAACTTTCTTGGGCTTTTTTTGTTAGCACAACCAGGGAATACAATAATTTTCAGAGCTTCTAGTTGTATATGGACATCCCCCAATACCATTCTATTTATAGGAGGGTCAGGGTAAGTGTTTAGTCTTACAATGATTGTATAGTTCCTTTGCTCTGATATCTATATTGAACTCAATGCACTAAATCACCATCCTCTTCAACATTCAATCTATGTTCCTTGAACTTGAGAAGATAGTTTGAGATATATGCGAACTAAACATCATATATTGATTCACATACACATGACAATGCTTTTCTCAATCTTTCTTATCAAACTCCTATACCGGGGAAAACTCCCATTTACATCACTCATAGTCATTCCCCATGTGTCATAATGCATTTAAGCATCACCTTTATGGAAACCCTTATTCAAGGTCACATTTTATGATGACAATGTACATCAAATAACATGTGATGAGTGTAGTGATTTTAGGTCTAAGAACTTCAATCACTGCCATCTTTAAGAGATCTAACAACGACTACTATTCCATGATTTCATGTATTACTCTCAAGGTGGGTATGTCTGATATATTGTTCTCTAACAAGTATTTAAGTGTTTGGTTTGATATCATAGATCATGACTAATGAGATTCTGTCATCTACCAACACAAACTCTAGTCTTAAGTGTTATTGTTTTCTAAGAATATATATACTTTAGACATCTATATGATCTCATTGTATACTTATCAAAACATGGGAGAAATTACTTCTTTACATGAAGTGATAATGGCGTGACATATGATACTATCTTTTACATTGTTATTGTTCTCTGGTAGTACAATGTTGTTTTCAATACATTTCGTGTCACATAAAGACAAACTATGGTTGTACTCATTGATATATGACACATTATGCTAGTGGAAGATGTATTGTATCTGCTAATTCTTGAGTTTCACTACTACAGAAACGGCCTTTGGCGTCGGTCGTTTAACCCCATTTGGCGTCGGTTTCCGACCGACGCCTATGTGGGTGCCGCTAAAGGTCGAACACTTCGGCATCGGTTTTTTAACCGACGCCTATTTAATCTATAGGCGTCGGTCGTTTAGTAGATAACCGACGCCAAAAGGGTTCGCGCCACAGAAAATGGCATCATCTAGGGCACTTTCTGCGTCGGTTATTTACTAAACAACCGACGCCTATATGGAATATAGCGTCGGTCTTTTAGTAGATAACCGACACATAAAGTGCCCTAGATGTCGCCATTATCTGTGGCGCGAACACTTTTGGCGTCGGTTATATACCAAAAGACCGACGCCTATAGATTAAATAGGCTTCGGTTTGATACAAATATCCGACGCCATTTCCAGGACTGCTTTGGCCACATCAGGCGTCGGTTTTTTGAAAAAAACCGACGCTGTAGGTCTTTGCTGACGGTTTTCTATAAATAACCGACGCCTATTTTTATTTTTTATTTTTTCATATCAGTTTGCAGGCCAGCTGTGGCTGGTCAGCATGATGAGAACCTACAGTTCAGTTTTATGAATTGTAGGTTTACGACATCCATTGATATCAGCCTACAAACAGGCCGCAAACCTGCAAAAGGCAGAAGGAAAATTTCACACAAGTACATACATTCAGACATCAATTCAATTCTCACATTCACACATATAGAAACATTCAAATACATGTATTAACATTCAGAAATATTCATTTACAAAGTATCATTCATTATCGCTATCAACATCCCAATTATATCTTACAGTTGCCACTGCTTGTATGGCTTTTGCCCATTCTTCTCTTACTTCATTTAATGCTTCCATCGTATATGGAGCATGTATATTTTTTAAGCGTTTACCTATAGTGTGGTCAGTTTTAAACACCTGCAAAGAGAATGATGTATATATATAAGTAATAATATAAAAATAAGATTGATATATTTCATACTAACTAATGAGACTATATATAATACCTCATGTATGCTATCGATGTCCAATGCAGCATGTTTGATAATCATCTGCATAAATCGCATCACATAGTATGCGCATGCCCAGCCATTGTCTTGTGTAGCACACTATAAATTGAAACATACAAAATAATACAACTAAGCACAATTCACATCAATAATATATATATTCGAGTCGGGAACTTACTTGTACGTTCTGCCAATTTATTGGCTGGTTCTTTTTCCTTGGGACCGTTCCTCCAGCCTTTTTGAATGCATCTAAACCCCTACATGTTAATATAACACAATAAATTGCATAAGTAAATAGTAATGTAATAAAATATGTTAACGGATATAAAAATGAAATATTTCTCACCAGAATAATGGCATTCTCATTACGTGTCCAATTTTAGTGTTCAATGTACTCCCCGCAGGATCTAGATAATAAACAGTGAATGTCCCGGGGACAATAACTAGTAACTCCCAATGTCTACCGCTAGAGGTAAGAAGTTAACAATTAATAACTCAAAATGCAAAATAAAAATGGAATTTTCTTAAGTCCAAATTATAAATAAAGTAAACTTACTTGACATTGAATGGAGCTATTATTATCGTCTTCTTTTGCTGACCAAAAATTGTAAACGCATCTATACAGTATTGTTGAACATTATCAGGGTCTTTAGCTACCAAACTAATCAATTATGGAATCAAAAATCCCACATGATCAAATGCAAATTGTTTGCAATGATCTTCGACTAAGTAGCTGCAAAACATATAGGCGTATGCATTAATATATAAGAAACCAGATCACCGGATCTTACACAAGGTATATGGATGTATAAACAAGATCTCACCTTATCCATGTCTCTATCATTGATGTATCAGCCAATCATACATAAACAACTCAATAATATCTTGTATAAATAAAGAGCTATCGTATGATTGACCTGCATAATCTGCATCTAAAGAAACTATTATAGGGCAATGTATATTATGTGCCAGTAGCCAACATGCCATTCCCCTACAAGCAGGACCTAACGGGTATGTTAGGTCAGTTGGAACCCAAGTTGGTAATGCGGGAAGTGGAGGTGGAGGCCTAGGTGCTCCTGGTGTCTTCTTTTTAACCTGTATATATAATTTCAGATCAGTTGACATCATATATACACATTAACAGTCTAAATCAATGTAAATTTATCTTACAATTTCAGTCGTGTAGACGACATCTGCTTTGGGCCACAATATGACCCCACCTTCTGCCTCACCAAGTGTATCAATATCTGGGTGGGCATATGGCAACGCAACTTCCCTCCAATCGGGTAATACATGTATCGGGCTCACACGAATGTAGCCCTGCGGCATTGGAGTCCCATGAAACGTTGCCCCAGGAAGGGACTGGTAAGCCTGCGCCTCTGCAACAACATAGTCTTGCATTCTTAAGAGGCATGGCTTCAATGCCTACAAATTTACGTAAAGAATGATATACATATATACATATAATCTTGAAAACATATCATCTTGAAAATACTAGCTACAATGTCATAAACAATACTTACAGCAGACGTGCTAGGCGATGGGTCTCCAGGATTACTCGCAGTCTGTGCATCAGGAGAAGAGTGGGTCGCCATAGGCTGATTGGAAGCTTGAGATGCCTGCCACCGCAGCAATTCTTCCTTGACCTTCTCAGCAACTACATCGTTGACCTTCTTAGCAACTAAATCCTCAACTCTCTTATTCTCCTATACATGGATAAAAGAAACATTAGCTTCTTATTAATGAATTTCCTTTTGCAGTAACATTCTAAAAAAATAATAGGTTACCTCTTCTTGAGAAAGTCCCGCTCTGGGTTTGCGCTGGGATGGCCCAAAGAATGCTTTGATGCCAACACCAGTGCCGACACCTCTAACACGTCCAGGATGCTCTGGGTTACCCAGAGCAACTGTCAATTCATCCCTTGTGCCCTGAGGGATGAATGTGCCTTGTTTCCTCTGCTCGTGCAGCTCCCGCTAATCACCATAAAAAGAAATTGGTAAGTTAACACCACAAATAATCAATATTCAAACGATTTCTCTAAGAGTTGTATTTTACCATTTTTGCAGCTGCCTCAGCAGTTACAGGTTTCTTTATTTCACCCTTCTTGTTTTGCCTGCCAGCTATCCAGATATCATGGTGAGGCATGGGTGTGGCAAACTCCTGAGTAGGAGCAGACTCCTGAGTAGCAGCAGACTGCTGAGTAGCCGCAGACTCCGCCTGTAGTCTTTGGCGAACGCTTACATAGCCTTTTGGACCCATAGTGTGGTCATGCACATTCAGTGCACGCCTTGCTTTTTGTGCGTCACTGAGGGCCTAGTTAGTATGCACATTAATGATTTGGTTAGTAGCACTAAATGTTAATCTTGAATAGGTGATTACAATGTATATTAATTAAATTGGGAGTGACGCCTAATACCTTGAATTCTTCAGATTTTCTTGAAGCAACAAAATTGTCCCAATCTTCTTTGTCCAAGAAGTTCCATTGTTCAAGGGATGACTTCTTCTTCTTATCACCCTCTTTTATGTATTCTCTGTTCAGATTTGTCCTATAATTCCTAAGCATCTTTCCAGCACGTTGCATCACACTTTTACGATGCAACTTCTCATCCAATGCAAATAGATTCTGTAAAATAGAAATGTTATTAACTAGTATCCAAAATAGAATTGCAAATAATATAATTTGTAATCTACAAAATAGAATTGCAAATAATAATAACTCACGCATAAATCCTTCCATATCAAGTCTTTTTTCCCTTGAGGAACTTTATTCCAATTATCATACTTAACACCACAATGGCTCCGAGTGGTACACCCAAGATAGTTTACAAAATTATTGCGGTTCACTCCAATTGCATTTCCTCCATTATCAAACTCCACCACCAATTTGGATCCACTACCACTTAGCGCTAATAACTTCTTCAATAGAGTGATGCCCCTTTTCTTGTTAAGTGTTTGGTGTTGCGCATCAAGTTGCTCCAGTGCTTCAGTGGGTACAGATACATCATCAACCTAAAATTTGACAAAAATAAACACACTAAATTAGCCCAATATAGAAATATAGGATATATGACATAACTAGAAGATAATGAATTTTATAGAAATATAGGATATGTTTTTAGAACTTACATTGGTATCCTCGCCATGCTCATCATGGACAACATGCTCATCATGGACTTCATGCTCATCATGGACATCATGCTCATCATGGTCAGCCATCTGAAAATGTCATTAAAAAGGCAAACATTTAGCATTTGTATTAACTAGAAAAAGGCAAACATTTAGCATTTGTATTAACTAGAAAAAGGCAAACATTTAGCATTTGTATAAACATACATTTCTCTAAAATTGTGATCTTTTATCAATTAACAATCCTTCATTGTGATCTCCGCGCACATATAAGTCATCATTAGCTTCAATATTTTGTGGAGTTGGCAACCCAACTGAGAATGGACTGGATTCATCATACTTATCATAGTACTCTTCTTCATCTATAGGATCTTCAATGAATTGTCTTTTTCCATGAAGAACAACCGACCATTTATCATTCCCAGGATCATCGATATAGAATATTTGTTTCGCCTGTGATGCCAATATGAATGGTTCACCCTTCTCGCCAATCTTTTCAAATTTCACCAAAGTGAAACCCAATTCATCCACTATAACTCCTTTGGTGTTACCAACCCAATTACATTTAAAGAGCGGAATTTTGAAATCTATGTAGTCAAACTCCCAAATGTCCTCAATGACACCGTAATATGACATTTTAGCTTCACGTGGACTCTTATCCTTTGCACTAGCAAAGTACATAGTCGACGCTTGAAGAGTGACCCCACTATTTTGGATGACACTCTTATCATCTTGGCACTTTATGTAATATGTGAATCCATTAATGTCAAACCCTTCATAAGACATAACATTCGGTTTTGGTTTAAAGGCGAGGCATTTGATAGTTTCTGTAATATCATTTGGTGTTTGAGATAGTTGATGTAAGACTTTATCTTCAAACCACTTAGTAAAAGTCCTATTATGCTCTCTAGTAAGCCACATTGAACTTGCTCGAGGATGTTGTCTCTTTATGAAATTGGTATGTTCCTCGATATAAACACTCACTTCGTCCATATTGTGTAAAATATACAAGTGAGCTTGTTCCAACTGCTCAAGGCTGATTACTTTCACCTGTGATCCCAAAATTCCTTTGCCCTCCTCAATATTCTTGTCATTATCAGGAGTTTCATTACCACTGAGAAAGTCATTGCAAAAATCCATAACCTCTCTCGCCACATAGCCTTCAATAATACTCCCTTCAGGCCGATAACGGTTTCGAACATCACCTTTAAAAACGCTCATGTATCGTTCAAAGGGATACATCCAATGCAAGAAAAATGGTCCCAACATTTTCACTTCCCTAGTCAAGTGGACAACAAGATGTACCATGATATCAAAGAACGAAGGAGGGAAATACATCTCAAGCTGACATAGGATAACAACCACTTCTCTTTGCAAATTATCGAGAGTATCAGGGTCAATAACTTTACTGCATAGACTGTTGAAAAAGAAACAAAGTCTGGTAATTGCAAACCATACATGCTTCGGAAATATAGATCGAATTGCCACGGGTAATATTTGTTGCATTAGAGTGTGACAATCATGAGATTTAAGACCTATCAACTTCAGATCTTTCATTGATACCAATCTACGGATGTTGGATGAGTAACCATGTGGCACCTTAACATTTACCAAGCATTCACAAAAAGTTTTCTTCTCCTTTCTAGACAACGTGTAACAAGCGGGAGGTAAGTATGTTCTTTTACTACCCATTTCATGTAATTCTGTTAATTCTGACCTTATTCCCATTTCACGTAGGTCCAGTCTGGATTTTATCCCATCTTTAGTCTTACCTGGTATATTTAACAGAGTACCAATGATGCTATCACAGACATTTTTCTCAACGTGCATTACATCGATACAATGCCTGACTGTCAAAGAACTCCAATAAGGAAGATCCCAAAATATTGACTTCTTCTTGAATGAAGAATTGTCACTCCGTGTGGCCATACTACATTGTGATTTCTTACCAAATTCATTGACAATGTCTTTTACTCTTTCATAAACAACATCCCCTGGTATAGGTTTAGGTGCACTCCGTTCATCATTCCATCCATTGAATGCTTTGCGCTTCCTACGATACAGATGGAATTTTGAAAGAAACCTTCGATGACCAAGATATACAGGCTTGCCGCGATGTTTTAGTCTTATTGAATTAGTGTTTTCTTCACATATAGGATACGCTTTAGCTCCTTTGACACTATATCCAGACAAATTCCCATATGATGGAAAGTCATTAATAGTGCAAAACAACATAGCATGCAAATGAAATGTCTCTCTTGCTGAAGCATCATAGGTCATCACACCTTCAGCCCAAAGTTTCTTTAAGTCATCAATCAAAGGTTCAAGATAAACATCGATATCATTTCCGGGTTGTTTAGGGCCCGATATCAACAATGACAACATAACGTACTTATTTTTCATACACATCCCGGGAGGAAGATTGTATATAACAAGCATGACTGGCCAAGTGCTATGTTGGCTGCTCAATGTCCCGTACGTATTCATCCCATCTGTACAAAGCCCAAGTCTTAGATTCCTATCTTCTTCACCAAGTTTGGGGTACAATAGATCAATTTTCTTCCACTGTGGGGAATCGGACGCATGTCGCAGGATCCCATCATTATTTTTCTTAACATCTGCATGCCACCTCAAATTCTTCACATCTTTCAGATTTGCAAACAAGCATTGAAACTGTGATATTATAGGTAGATACCACAACACCTTGGCAGGAGAACCAGTTTTGGACTCCCCCGAAGTCGTCAATTTATACCGTGACACACCACATTTTGGACAATCTTTCAAATCTACATAGTCCTTTTGAAATAATACACAATCATTCAGGCATGCGTGTATCTTCTTGGCCTCCATTCCCATTGGGCACAACATTTTCTTTACCTGGTATGTTGAGATTGGCAGCTCGTTTCCTTCAGGAAGCATTTCTTTCAACAAAGTCAACAATGAAGTGAAGCTTTTGTCGCTCCATCTATTGTTAGCTTTCAACTTATACAATCTCAACACAGCGCTAAACTTCGTAAACTTAGCACAGCCTGTGTATAACGGTATCTCAGCATCATGCACAATGTTTCTAAAGATAGGAGATGGATCGGTGTGCTCTACCCTACAACTATCCAGCATCGCATCAACGATGTCTGCTGGAACTGGTTCGTTCACATTTACGTCATCGGAGGCAATTTCTTCTTCCACCCAAGCACTGCTATCGACATCTACTGGTTTCGATTTTGAAATCTCTCCATGCCAGTGCCATTCTGTATAGCCTTGTACAATCCCGTTGCACATGACATGACTTTTGATTTCCTCACCAGTGTTGAGTTTCAAGTTGTTACCACAATGCCTACATGGACAGTAGAACCTATCTGTAGGTTTTTTCCTATGTTCCTCGGCAAATCTAATAAACTGATCAAGACCAGATATAAACTCTGGGGTGCAACGATTACGAATGGACTTCCATGATCTATCCATTCAATGATCAGAGAAAACAAGTATATATTAGGAAACAAGTATATATTAGGAAAAGATTAGGCAGCATTTCCCCGCTGTTCTCTAAGTACATATGTACATAAAGAACAAACGGGGAAATGCTACCAAAATTTTCTCGAAAACCCAATACACATTATACACTTACATCCTAAGTGAGATTAGGTGTTCAAAAACAGTCCCAAACCGGGGACTATCCAAGATTTACTCCTAATGAGTCAATCTTGGATGGGTTTCTAGGCCAACAAACACATTTGATGTCATTCTTATATATAATAAATGTGTACCACCTATCCCATCCTTGAACACCTAATCTCACTAGTAAGTGTATAATGTGTATTTGGTTTTCAAGAAAATTTCGGTAGCATTTCCCCACTGTTCTCTAAGTACATATGTACTTAGAGAACAAACGGGGAAATGCTACCGAAATTTTCTCGAAAACCCAATACACATTAAACACTTACATCCTAAGTGAGATTAGGTGTTCAAAAACAGTCCCAAACCGGGGACTATCCAAGATTTACTCCTAATGAGTCAATCTTGGACGGGTTTCTAAGCCAACAAACACATTTGATGTCATTCTTATATATAATAAATGTATACCACCTATCCCATCCTTGAACACCTAATCTCACTAGTAAGTGTATAATGTGTATTTGGTTTTCAAGAAAATTTCGGCAGCATTTCCCCGCTGTTCTCTAAGTACATATGTACTTAGAGAACAAACGGGGAAATGCTACCGAAATTTTCTCGAAAACCCAATACACGTTATACACTTACATCCTAAGTGAGATTAGGTGTTCAAAAACAGTCCCAAACCGGGGACTATCCAAGATTTACTCCTAATGAGTCAATCTTGGATGGGTTTCTAGGCCAACAAACACATTTGATGTCATTCTTATATATAATAAATGTGTACCACCTATCCCATCCTTGAACACCTAATCTCACTAGTAAGTGTATAATGTGTATTTGATTTTCAAGAAAATTTCGGCAGCATTTCCCCACTGTTCTCTAAGTACATATGTACTTAGAGAACAAATGGGGAAATGCTACCGAAATTTTCTCGAAAACCCAATACACATTATACACTTACATCCTAAGTGAGATTAGGTATTCAAAAACAGTCCCAAACCGGGGACTATCCAAGATTTACTCCTAATGAGTCAATCTTGGACGGGTTTCTAGGCCAACAAACACATTTGATGTCATTCTTATATATAATAAATGTGTACCACCTATCCCATCCTTGAACACCTAATCTCACTAGTAAGTGTATAATGTGTATTTGGTTTTCAAGAAAATTTCGGCAGCATTTACTTAGAGAACAAACGGGGAAATGCTACCGAAATTTTCTCGTAAACCCAATACACATTATACACTTACATCCTAAGTGAGATTAGGTGTTCAAAAACAGTCCCAAACCGGGGACTATCCAAGATTTACTCCTAATGAGTCAATCTTGGACGGGTTTCTAGGCCAACAAACACATTTGATGTCATTCTTATATATAATAAATGTGTACCACCTATCCCATCCTTGAACACCTAATCTCACTAGTAAGTGTATAATGTGTATTTGGTTTTCAAGAAAATTTTGGCAGCATTTCCCCACTGTTCTCTAAGTACATATGTACTTAGAGAACAAACGGGGAAATGCTATTGAAATTTTCTCGAAAACCCAATACACATTATACACTTACATCCTAAGTGAGATTAGGTGTTCAAGAACAGTCCCAAACCGGGGACTATCCAAGATTTACTCCTAATGAGTAAATCTTGGACGGGTTTCTAGGCCAACAAATACATGTGTTGTCATTCTTATATATAATAATTGTCTATAAGCTACAGGCAACATGGTTAATCCTAATCAACAGAGCATTATTAAATAATAAATCAAGAAATCAATAGTTTCAAACAAAAGGTCTAGGAATCTTTACTAGACATTATATGTATCCCTAATCATCATATTTAACATACTACATTATTATGAACATCCAGATCAGATTAAGATCATACTATGTTATAACCATTGGTTTAATAACCCTATTTCCGCATGTACATGTTTATCAACTTTAAAACCCTATAATTCATGAAATCATTCTAATTCAATTTAATATGTTGGGATCACATAATTATACTGGTAGGATTTTAATAGACATGATAAGTACCTAATCTATAGAGCATTATTAAATAATAAATCAAGAATTTAATAGTTTCAAACATGCAATAATTCACAATGCAATGTTATAAACTATAGGCAACATGGATAGATGAGACTAGAGTTCATATTAGAATAAAAATTAGCAACTTAGGACAAAGTCCATCACTAAAGTCCCAAACTCAACATATATGCACAATCAACATCAAATAGAGGACAAAAGGGTAGATTAGAACCCTAATGTATTGTTGTTTGCTTCCTCCATTTGCCCCTCTTGCCCAAAAACTGGGTTTAATGAAATAAACACATCCATATTCATTCTACTCTCTCGTAGGTGGAAGAAGAAGAGGAAGTGGGTACCTGTGACGAGCGGCAGCGGCGGCGGCGAGAAGCGAGCAGGTGTCAATCGGCGGCTGCGAGCAGCAGGTGTCCAACGACGGCAGGAGCGGCGGCGAGCAGCAGAAGGTGTCCAACGGTGGCGAGCAGCAGGTGTCCAGTGGTTGCGGCGGCGCGACGGCGTGGCGGTGCCGGTTCTCAGGCGCTGGAGCAGCAGTTCTCAGGCGCCGGTTCTCAGGCACTGGAGCAGCAGGGCGGCGGAGAAGGGGCGCGGAGAAGAGAAGAAGGTACCAGGAGTGGTGGCAGAGAAGGGGGCGCCGGAGAAGGGGGCGCCGGAGAAGGGGGCGCTGGAGAAGAAATCGCCGGAGAAGAAATCGGCGGCAGAGAGAAATAGGGAAATCGGCTCACAATGGAACAGAAGAAAGGGGAAGAGTCGGGCGATCGCGGGATATAAAGTTCCCAAATAGCGTCGGTTTTTGGCAACAACCGACGCCTAAAAATCTTTAGCGTCGGTTGTTTGCAACAACCGACGTCCAATTGGACGATATTTTCATGAAATTGTTTGGCGGGAACCACCTTCAGCGTTGGTTATAAAAGGATAACCGACGCTGAAAGTGACACTTTTCACGCAAATTTTCATCGCACATAGGTGTCGGTTTATACCTACATAACCGACGCTGAAAATGACACTATTTTTTTTTATCAAAATTTGGATTTCGTGGGTGACTTTAAGCCTCGGTTTGTTATAAACAACCGACGCTGAATACAAAGCGGTACCAGTGTCTGGCTGGTCTTCGAATATAGACGTCGGTTTGCTTAAACAACCGACGCCTTATATGTTAGGCGTCAGTTTTCCTTAATAACCGACGCCCAGAAAAGTGACACTGAATGCTATTTCTGTAGTAGTGTTTCTTGTGAGTTACTAAGGGCATACACAAAAATTTGTAGAGGCAACAGACTATATCAGTTCAAATTTCTATCAAACTTGGTCTTTATGGACTCTCATCTTGGATTAGCTATTATGGACAATGGGATACCTCTAATGCATGACCCTTGTCTAGAATTCATCAAATAAATCAAAGAGACGAAATATATGCTTGCAACAACACAAATAACTACATGTTAAATATCATGTAAAATGATGTAGAAAAAAAGTCAATAAGTATGATAAATTTAGGAATAAAAACATACTATTGGTCACACGTATCACTACCAAGACAAGATAGCAAAATATTTTTGGATATAAACAATAGAAATGACTAAATACTATGCATTTATCCTCAAACGTGGTGAAACAATGGTGTTTTATGTACTTATAAATTTTTCCCTTTGGGGTCTAACTAAAGTGGAGGCGCCTGAATTCATTTTAGAAACCAAACTTGGTTCAGAGATTCTTCTGAAATTCTTATATATAATTGTATATATTCTGAATGTTCGGAGTCTTGCATTGAAAAGGAGGGGATACTAGGTCATCAACATAAACACAATTTTGTGTATTACATAGTGGTTTGACTTTGATAGAGGGTTCTCCTATCTCTCTGGGTGTTCAAAATATGTAAATCATGTGTGATTGGCAAAACCCATGTGTTCACAAAAAATCAACAACATGCACTTGTTGGGGCCAATTAGAGGAAAGAGAGAGGGTGGTGGGGGTAAAGTCAATACAAAAGTAAGGATTCAAAATTGAGAGAGATCTTAAATTAATAAACTTAAATTCATCAACCATAGTGTTTGTATACATAGAAGAAAAGGGAAAATTGTCTACAAAATTTAAAATATATTCACAATACAGATAGAAACATATTGATCTAAGATTATATGATTGTCTAGTCGGGTTGCCTCACTGATCCAGTGACTGGGGATAGTGTTGAACCATATGGTAATAGAACAATAACCCACAAACATATTGTGTACAATCATCAAGTAATTATGAGCTTCATAAAGTTTCTTCTTATTTTTATTATAGAATCCACATACTCCTTCCCGCCCCTTGTAGAGGTAGTACTTGGTGTCCTTTCTTCTCTATTTTCTTGTAGAAGAACAAATCATCCCTAGTTGCACAAGGATGAGTCTATAGTATTCTATGTTTAAACACAACAAATTATACATCAAGACAATAATAGAGGTACTTTGAAGATTGTATTAACATAGTAAAATTTTTTTGTTAATAAATCTAGAATATAAATGAGTAACTTGATGTAAATGGGATGTAATTATTGTCTATGATATCCTATGAAAAAAATATGCAAACTATGGTTTTAATATCTTAATGATATATAAAGAAATGCAATTATAATTAAATATAAGAAAAACAAGCATCAAGTTGCACTGCCATCCCCTTTTGGATGGAAAAACCAATCCTCCAAAATACCACATCCATATAATTTTTTGGATCCTTTTGAGAAGCTCCACTACCTCTAGTGCTATGAATCCAAAAGTATCAAACCCCAAAGGTATAAAACATGTTGATTTTTGATGTAGGCTTTCTCATGCTTAGCCAATTTGGTTGCAACATCTTTCAGGGCAACATGTCCCACAATAAAATCTCTATATTTCAAGCCCCCCAATGGGGACACTCCTGTTATATCGACATACACATGTTTACCTCTAGACCAGTCAAAAATCAAGACATCTGTTAGTCTAAGTTTCGATCGCCCCTCCTATGGATCAGTAAAAAAATTCACAGGTTCCCCCTTTTTAGAAACAACTCCAACATGTCTAAGTACATCATAGAGAACATCTATAACAAGATCATGTCTACATGTAAAGTCTGGAGATCCCTACAATGAACCACTTGCTCACCAAAGGTGTCTAAGCACGCCTTGTGACAAATAGGACTTACCTCATCAATCGAAAAAAGAGGGATCAAAAGGAAATACTTGAGGATAGTATGGTACTCTACTAGTGACATGTGTAGTCCAAGCCCTTCAATAGCAATAGCAAGAAGAAAATCTTGGGTGTGCTCAGCTTGCTAATACTTGAATACTACTTTCTATTTAATGATCATGTTAAACTGAACATCCATGTCCTTAACAATTTTGCTAAAAATGGCACTCATAAAATCATTTTGGGCTTTAGTGGGGACAGCGACCTTATTAGAAAAACAACTAAGATCTAAAGATGGAATCATAACACGTAAAAAATTTAAAGCATTATCAAAATCAGAGTCCAAACCATGTATCCCACTATCTAACAAGATATGACCTTCAAGCACCTAAGATTGGACCCTAGATGTCATAAAAGCATATGATGAAGCCTCAATTTCCAAATATAGACCCATACCACCAAGTTTGATAGGTATGGAAGCAAATCACCATTGAAGAACCCCAAAGAAGGCACCTGCACATACCAAAATATCCTCAATTGACCTATGTAGTCCTCTATCAAAGTAAGTTGCAAGCTCCTTCATGTATACACATTCGCAAGTCCTTAAGCCAAACATAAGTTTGGAAATACCCATGCATGACCTTAGCTTAATGTATTGTCATTTTAGTTATTGTTAGATTCCTAATTATTTATTATCAAATATAGTTTGGATTAGTTTCTTCTCACCTTCAAAACACCTAAAATATTAAAATTTTGGTTTATCATTAAGAGTGATGAATAACATTCACAGTTATTTTAGACTGTTATTCATGATATAAATACCAATCAACTAAAATTTCATAGAAGACACATTATATGTGGGTTTCCTAGGATAAACACCATAGTAGCAGCTACCTTCATAAATTGATTTATGACCTCATCACTGACTCTTCTGGGACCATAATCTAGGAACACATAGAAAAAGCATGAGTAGTACAGACTCAACTAGAAACACTTGTGTTCATATATGTCAAGATAAGTTTTGAAGTGGTCATCCTACTACAATCACTAGGTGACTGAAATTCTTACATTCCCTTTCTAGCATCACATGGCTTCAGTCGTCTTGGGTCATACAGAAATTTGGAATACTACCAAGGCATTATCTTGAACCCTTCAATCTATTTTGGTAGGAAATGAGATCACAAAACCCCACCACCTCCAACAATGACATTGAGCCTGAGTATCCACAGTGCAAAGGGGGTCATTGACCCCCACTACCTATGTGATTTTCATGTTATTTCTCTAATGCTCAAAACAAAACAAAAATCAAACTATTGTTAGTAATCAAGTGGTGGGGAGGTGACCATATTTGTAGCTTATCTTAGTCCTAATTCAATTTCTTTGAGTCATTTGCTTATGTTTATCTTATAGCATTAAATGTTAGGTCATTTTTCATGTTTAATTCTTTTTTATCTTCATGTTCTAAATCTAGATAAATAGATGAATCTGAATTGGTTTTAAATTCTATTTTTTATATTAGTAAAGAATTTAAGTGGTTATTTATTGTGTCATTTGAGAACTTTGAGCTAAATATTGTGTTATTTCTCTATATATTGATGATCGATATTTTGACAAACTTCTATGACATTATCTTCTTAAGACTTTAGTCAATGATGGATTACCATGGTATTACAATATATTCACACACACAATGATTCATAAATTCATATTTAGTCATAAATTATTTTTTTACAATGGATGCATTATTTTGACATGGAGCCTATCTTCCCATATATTGTCCTAGATTAACCAATCTTTGAGTGTTTAGAGTGCCTATTTAGGTAAAATTGATCTATTGCGACATCATGACCTGAAGTTTATGAATTGAATTAATGATATTGAAATGTTCTAAACTACAAAAATATGAATGAGGCATAACTCACCACTTTATATGTCAACATTGTGTGAACTACTAACTTGGTAGTATGGTTGGGTGTTATGATTATAAGAACATATGAAAACAAATCCCAACCAATACCACATGATGTTTCAAGATCTCAATGAGTAGTGTGGTTTGGTAATAAAACTTACTTCACCCACATAGAATTAGGTAATATGGATATGTATGTTAATGCGGAGTAGTTAGGAGGGGCTACTTGAATTCCCAATTGGGGATAAATATTAAGGAATGTGGTGTTTTTTAGGAAATGGGGATGATTAGCTTGTTCCCAACATTGTGTCTCTAGATGGGTATGCTAAATTGGGTTTTGTCTCTAATGATAGAAATCTTGTGGCTTATATTTGTATTAATTGGATATTGTATCCATTTAATATTTAGACTTTTTTTTTATTTCTATTCATTATTTGCTTTAGGATAAGAATTTTCTTAAATCATGGGGTGTTTTAATAAGTTTAATTAGTAAAAGGTTTTCATTGATGTTTTAGTAGCACTTATCAATAACTTTTCCTCAATTTGACTTGATATACATCATGAAGTTTATATTACATTGTCCAAAAATATCATGTCACTTTAATGTCTTTAATAATTTTTAGAGAGGCATTAAGTATTAGAAATTAACCCTTAAGTACAAGATATCTAAATTAATATCAAGGAAAAAGAAAGGTCATGTTTTGTAGAAAGTCAAAATGACATGTCGCTTGCCTTTATAAAACATCTTGATTGTCATAATTGACTCTCTTCTTACTCAAAATTAAGAATATATGGTGTCTTTTCATCAACACTCAATGTCTATCATCAACACACTCTATTCTATGTCGGTGTGATCAAACTCAATCAATATTCAAGTGACATGATATGTCTATGAATTGACATAGTATGTACGCAAACAATGACATCATAAGAAAAGCTATATCAATGTATCATTTCTTCAACAAGCCACACCAAGAGATTAATTCTCCCATTTTTGAACAAGGTGTGCATATGACATGCCCAATCACCATAAGGACATGTCATGTCACCATTAATTTGAATAATAATATAAATTTTCCTAAGACAACAACTTTGAGCCATTAATCGTTGGCTCTGAAACTCTATTTTGGACAAGAGAGACAGAGTGGGAGGTGGTACTTCCATATCTTAGGACTAAAGTGGGAGAAAGGAAGGAGGAGAAAGAAGGTTTAAGGGTGTGTTCTACATAGAGAAGTACTTGTAGATCTTCATTTTTCTCCATATTCCTTTCTCCAAATATTTATCCATTGGAGATGAAAGAATCACACCCCTCTTGAATTTTGTTCAAACTAGAGAGTTTCAGAAGAAAAAGATCGACGAACCAAAATAGTTATCTTCATCCAATTTATATTTTTTGTTCAAATTTTTAGTGATGTGATGTGACACTAATTGAAAAACACATCACATGTACACCTTTCCCATGTTCGAGATAAATAACCACTTGACAAAAAATGATCATGGGATAATACATTATACTCTCTTTAAACTTGTTACAGTTAACTAGTGGGCAATCTCATTTTCCAAAGATGTGGTGTCGCTTAAAGATTAATTGAGGTTGAATGCATTTATATATGGAAAAATATACCAATGGGAGATGTATCATATCTGCTAAATCTTGAGTTGGTTGTGAGTTACGAATGGCATGCACATTGTGTCATAGAGGAAATTGACCATGTCATCTTGAGTTTCTATTGAACTTTGTCTTTATGCACTTCCATATTGGATAGGATATTATGGACCTGAGGGATTACCACTAATGCATGACCCTTGTCCATAATTGATCAAATAAATTGAAGTAACAAAATATTTGCTATCAACAACATGAATAACTACTACATGCTAAATATCAGGTCAAAATGAAGAAGAAAAGCAATGGTTAAGTACCATTTAAATATGAATGGAAACTTAGTACTAATCACACTTATCAATATCAAGACAAGATAAAAAAATATTTTTAGAAATCGATTATAACAATAATTATATAGTATGAATTTGTCTTCGCTAATGTTGAAAATATGGAATTCTAGTTATTGTTTTATTTGGCAATTTTGGGTTTCAATATATGAGAAGACACCATAGGGATCTTTGTAAAAATAAGTAGCAATGAAATAATTGTGTTACAAGGTTTGAGTTGAGGAGTCAAATGCATCGTAAGGTGATCACTATCGTAAAGGCAAATTTTGTTACTCCTATGCAAAATATTTGTCGGTGTTTGCCTATGAGATTCACTCACCTCTAAATATATAACTCAATTTTTTATCACATGATGCTAGTGGGATATCGTGGTCAAATCCTCTATTGGTGATATGTGTCCTTGGAGAAATCATTTATGTGCGACCAAAAGTTGTCGTACAACAACATGGTGGGTGATGGACGAATGGAAGATCGATTCCAATAAGAGTTTCATACGAAGCATGATGGAGAAGAATAAGACATTGAAAATCAGTTCACACACAACAAGAAGAACAAAATCATACATGTGGTGAGTTGTATGAAGTGTATAAAATACAAAATGATCCGAAGGGACCCAACCCGATACTAACCTGACCCAGACCAAACCCGACCCGAAAGAATAAAATAACTAGAATTATCTTCAATCCGTAATAATCCGACCCAAACCCGACCCGACCCGCCCGATTGTTAGCTATAGATATCTGTAGTATAGGAGTCACTCTCCTAGGAGCCGGTGGCAACAGTATTGTCACTTTTTGTTGATTGGTGCATCAACCTCGTACTATCAACCTCGTACTATCCACGCCAATGGAAAATAATACATGAATGCATGAGAGAACAGGCAAACTAACTTATCATTAAAACCTACAAAATTAATTGAGAGAGAAAAGAAAACTTGCAAAATTAATCAAGAGAGAGATGGGTATGGCATGTACGCGTCAATGAGGTGCAAGGATAGAAGGTGAGCTTCGTCAGCTGGACGTAATGTGGTGACGTTCTTCGACTAGTATATGACCTACCGATCGGGATGCAAACAGAAGGATTAAAATGTAAACTACTACGCTCATGTGCGAGATGACGAAAGACCCTCACGACTGCCTCGATGGGTTTGTGTTCATTGTACAAATCCGTTCCTGCAGTTTCAGACTCCTGAGATTGCATCGTGCGGCCACGCGAACATCAACTGTGCAGACTACTTAGAGGGGGCCTATTTTTAGTATCATTGTATAAAAAAACTAGTGTAGACGTAATTCTCCTACGTCAACTTTGCACCTCCCAAGAAAACCAAGCAAGTTCACATCTAGTTGTACCGCATATTAGACCTTAATTTGGACTGTTTCTGTCACACTCTTCAACTATATATAACAAAAAGTTTTGCTTTGTCGGGGAATGCTTGCATAGCTTGCACAGATGTTCTCTTCTTTTAGAATAAAATGTTTCTTCTATTGAGATAAACCATCCATCATTAGAAGATCCGGTGCATTTGGAATATAACGTAAGGATGCCATCATTGCTCTCTATAGTTGGCAAAAAATACAAATGAAACAACTCTTATACTAATTCATTTAAACAATAACATGTTAAAACATGGCTCCTTCATTCTTTCATTATCATTGATGGCAGATTTTTGTTAAGGAGATTACCATACCAGACTCCTCATGGGTTGGAAGTGTATATGGCTAACCTCTTTGAAGAGATCCATTTTCACATGTGTCACTAAATCAGTGATATCTTAAATCAATGTGATTTATTCATGCATAATGCATTGCGCTCTTGGTCAAAGTAACACCACTTTAACTGTAAGAAAACACAATTTGTTATTTCGGTCTTGCAGATTGAACTATGAAAATAAATTGAAATACATAATACGAAATACAATAGCAACCAACCTAACACAAAGTCTTATGAGGTTAAAAGTGGTCGGTGGGCTAAGTGTGATTTTATCCCAAAACATTACCCCAACAATACATGGATTCATGTGTGATAAGAGCTGCTCTTCTTGAGGAGGTGGTGGCTATGAAAATGAGTAGTATTAAATTGAAAATCAATTGGCAATGAATGAAGGGACCACACACCTTATAAGCCACATGTGAACTCCTGAGCTCAACTCTATGGGGCTATTTTGACAACCTCCCTCAAGTGCAACCACTTTTGTGTGACTCCACTTATTATCTTAGGTAGGATATGGTTCTTACAATTATCATGCATGTCCCTTCTGATACAATATGAGAATGTGTGGTATTCAACTTAAAACCAATTGGCAACGAATGAGGGACCACACACTTTGTAAGCCTCAAGATCGCCCTAGAGATTAGTGATGTGAGACTATTCCAACAGTGACAACACTATACTTCAAGGAAAAATGCAAAATTAATCAAGAGAGAGAAATATGGGTATGGTTTGTATGTGTTCATGGGGTAAAATGAAATAAGGGGAGCTTTATCATTGGATACAATTGACACAGGACTATTTGTTACCCTCATCCTACCCCCACTGACTATAGAGTCAAGGGCAATAGGTTTTGGGCACCCGTATGTGAAAGAACATGAGATCACACACAAGAATATATAGATAAGGCAAACTAGAGTTCAACGTCATAAATAGAACCGCGGTTTAAGTTCATCATAGATCCATTCAAAATCAAAAGATAGATAAGTTTTTGAAATAACTAAAATATTACATAGAGAGAAAGAGTAACCCCTTACCCCATGATATGGTGACGTCCTTTGGTGTAGGAGATCCTTCATGCAGCTGCATTCATTTTTTATTACCTAAATGGGGAACAAGTAGGACACAAATTCAATGTGGGTGCAAGTGTACACTTGAAAATTAAAACTAGAAAGTCTAAAAGGTTAACAAAATATCAACTTGGAAATAGAACAAGAAGTAAAAGGATAAAGGACAACCAACATTTAAAACATGCAACAAAGTTTTAAAAACACTTTTTAAGTGTATTGAACCATTATACTTTATCATGTCATCGTAAGGCCTTATATTCTTGTGACAACTTCCATTGTAAGAGTCCATAGGGCAAACTAAGGCACATAGCCAATAGTTGCATACACTTCAACCATGAGGGGCCCAAATGACCATTTCTATAGGGTCACCCGATATTCTATAAGGGTTACGCTCCCCTCTTGACAATTGAAGGAGGAGTACCAAGTCTTATGCCCAAATCCCATGAATTGGGTAGGGCACAAGGGTTTTAGTAAAATGGTTTTTTACTTTATTGTTTGATGGTTTTATTCAATATATAATATAGAGATGATTCCTATGAGTAATGAATAATCTTGATGATGGTATCTTAATGATTGGCCTAAATCTTGTGGAATACTTGATCTTTTGATCTAATATCTGAACCATGACTTTACTTTTGCATCAAGAAAAACTTGATTTAATCTTAAACACCAATGATTATTATTATCATGATTATGATATACAAATTAATGATAACTTCGATGATGATCACAAAATAAGGGTTAACACATATGATCCTAGAAAACCTAGGTAGGTCATTCATTCTTGAAACATTCTTAACTCTTGAATAATTTTGGACATTGAAATATTATTGATTTTAAATGCCACCTTTCCAATGGTGATATTTATTATGCTTAGTTTCATTCATATGTTCCTTGATTTTATGTTCTATTACATTGCATGCCCCCATAATCTTATAAACTTGGTCAAACATGCAAATTGTGTAGCACTAATGACTTGTCACCGTAATTTGAAATACATCAATAGCTTCTACTCTCATGAAATGAGTTCAAACTGATCTAGTACACCTATTTTCTCTCTAATGACACCTTTCATGTATCATGACCCATAAGCTGCCTTTTTTTGTACTAAGTAATGTAACTTGAGCATTTTTGTGATTTTATACATATGTGATCCTCTTGGAATGTGTTAACTCCAAAATAGATGACCCTTAATGTGTCTTATTCTCTCTAGAATGATGATCTCCTACTATTATGCCTTATGTTCTAGATAATACCTTAAGTGCTCACCTTTGTACATGAATATGATCTAAGCTTATAACCACATGATGAAAGTACAAAAGTTTATGCATTCCCTGACCTATCTAATTGAAATTAGATCTGAAACCATCTTGTATATCTTGTAAAGGTGGATATTCTAACTAGAACTAAAGTGCCTTATGATTTTTGTTCCATGATAACTATGATGTGCGCATGTTGATATAAAAGAGAATCATGATTGATTGTTGTTAGGACCTAAGTCTATAAGAAATATGCCTTGCAACATGACTATATTTTCAATCTCTTCTATCTAAAGACTCCCCCTCTTTTTTCTTGTTATACCAAAGGTCACCACGAGGTTTTTCCACTTCGATCATCTTGTGTTAGGTTTACCGCTTCGACCTACTTAGCAAGATACACTTTCTACCCTCCTTGATCTATTGTTATTGCTATGGCTTGTTTGCTACTTATATAATGTAGAGTCTAAATTCTTGGCTACAATCAAATATAGATATAGATCTTTGTTATTCAAGCTATGATTTTAGTGTCTCAATACAAACATCAGAGCCAAATGTTAGGGTTTTCAAGGGTTAATAAAAAAGTATAGTCATTTGATAATATAAAAATGCAAGAGATCAAAGATCGAGGTATATCAGTGAAATCCATAAGTAATTTGGCTCCAAGAATTTTTAATCAGTTCATTGGATTTTTCTAATCAATATATACTATTCATTCATAATTTTTGGAGCTAGGAATCAAAAGATATGATTTTTTGCAAGTTTTAGTCAATGTATTGATTTTCTGAGCAGAGTGGAGGTAGAATGTCTTAATATGGAAAATAGGTGATCGTTGGATAACTTGATTGGGCAGCTAAAGCTTTTTCCACTTAGGTGCATGGTTTTCTCACATACTGGTCTGGTTCAACCTGGTTCAATCCTTTGACTTTGTCTGGTTTGAATATGGTTTTGTTGAGTTCTTAGAATTTAATTTGAACCGAGTCAACCCCTTTGGACCGGCGGTTCTTCGGTGCATCCATTCCTCACACAGGCCTCACATGAGACATAAACGAAAGCAGAGATGTTCACCAGAGTGGAGGTTCTTTGGGATTAGGAGGGGCATATGGAAGCAGTCAAGCTTACGTTCGTGTTTGTCTGTCCCTCACGAGGGTGATGGCAGTGGCAGGTTGAGGAGAGGTGGTGTGGAGGATGTACACCCAAAATGGGTTGTGTGGTGGTACCGCCAAAGTATTAGAAAAATAGCAAGTAAAAGGGGTGTTAAGTACGATGAGAAGGAGAGAAAAAATGAGGCTCCAAGCATGGAGTGATGGTGGCGAGCCTCAGGGACCCTTTTTATAGTGTGGGGCTAGGGTTTGCACTGAGACAGACCTTGGTTGCAAACCAAGGTCGCCAGGGTGAGAAGGAAGAAAGAGGGAAAGGTTTTATTGGAAATATAGGTCCTTAATGGTGGTCAAATGGGTTATGTTTGAGTTTGAAATTGCGAGACCAAGATTTCTATTCACTTAGATTTTCGAATCATGGTCATTAATGGGAGATCGACCATTATGGTGATCTTGTCTCCTCCTTGTAGATCGCGGGAGGTAGAAGATGACCTCATGGTCATTGGATCACACCTAGATCCACGAGAGGTAGATATAAGGGCCTAGGAGCACCCCTTCTTCATTCCACAGATCATTGACATGGACAAAGCCATATAAAAAGTCAAGTCAAGGGATTTTCAAAACATTAACTTTAAAAATTCATAGAAAATTGTTGGAATGTCCAAATGAGATGAAACTTGGATCATAAGTTCAAAATAAAGTGTGGACTATTTAAAAAAATTTGGGGGCCAAAAACTAAAGTTTGATGTACAAATTTATTTCTTTGAGTAAAGTAATAGATGAATCAAATATATGATGTCACAAAGAGTATAAAATTCACATTGATCACCATATTTCGAATTTAGGTATCAATATTGATTTAGAAGCAAAGAAAAATATATTGGGGTCAAGAGTGAACATAATGAGTGTAAAATTGGAAATAATTCATAATTATTCTAATTTTCACTTTGTCACATGCTTGCCTCCTTAAAAAAGAATTTTTTCTCCAAAATTCTTATTTAAGGAGGTAAGGATGTGACAAAGTGAAATTCAAAAACATCTACAAAATTTGGGACTGTTTAATCCAAGTCATATCCTTAAATACTGGAACATCCTCAATTGTATAATCAAAATTATATCCTCCAAACTCAAATAGTCTAATAATCATAATTGTGATTCCATATTCCATATCGTAACCAATTGTACCAACATCATTTCTTCATCGACCAATTAAGTATCAAGGTCATTGCACATATTGTTCAAAGTTATCATATGAGTCAAAATTTGGAAAACATTTTATTGATCAAAAATTTGGAGATATCATATTTTAGGTCAAACAAATAGATCTCTTGAATCAAGTGTATAATGTGACTTTCAATCCCAATATTTTAGGGTCCTAGCTTCTACATTGGCCTAGGTGGGGTTATACATCCATGATTTGATATTTCATATTTCAACAATTTGAGACAACATCATACATTCAATCTCATGATTTTGATCTGAAAATTAATGGGAGGTTCCTCCCTAGTCCTAATGAGAGCTAAACCCTAAGTCATATATCAAGATAGTCAAAATATTCATCATTTCAAAATTTCAAATTTTGGGACTATGAAAGTCACTATTTATATATCAAGGGTGGTCTCAAGATCCATATCATGATTCAAGATTTTGTACATCAATATAGAGAGTTGAAGTTTAGACATCAAGCTCATATGTATAAATATTCCAAAGCTAGGGTTTAGACTCCTATTTAGACCTTAGGGGAGATCACTCATCTATATTCAATTCTGAGCAACAATATTCAAGTAATATTAGAGAAACATATCAAGATTTCATTATCATGGTATCCAAGGTTGATGAATGATCTAGACCTCGGTATATCTAGGAAGTCAACCACAAGCTATAGTCCATATTATCATATTTCAAGGTCATTATTAAATCAACATTCAAGATCGAGTATCTATCATACATTTAACCTATTAGACTTAGGCCTAGTATTCAAAATTAGTTGAAAGGAGATAGCCATCTTTCAAAAACTCTTTTTTTTGGGGAAAACTCTAAATAATTAACAAGGTGAAAATTTAGAGGTAGTCATAAAAGGGATGTGACGTAGGTTAGGGGAGTCATGAATCAACTACCACCCTAATCTAGCACATTACCTACATTAGTCATTATCCATTGAGCATATTAAAATAGGGAGATTATCAACAACCAAATCATATTCCACAAGGTAATAAGGTCAAAATTCAAGATTATAATAAGGTAATAATGTCAAGGTTTTACAAGGTCAATGTAATATTTGCATTCCTTTCCTTTCATGATCAAGGTAGTGGTATAATTTGGACATCAAAGATTTAGATTGGCCATTTAAAGAATTAGATCTTAGTAGTGCATGATTTAGGTCCATAATCATCATTTAAAAATCAAGATTACAAAAGGCATAAATAGTCAATAGGGAAAGTACCTTTTACAACATAGTCTCACATCATGATTTTGTGAGTTCTAATACTTAATAATTTGGTGTCATAATCATGATGTGTATCAAATAGGGTAAGAGTTTGATTAGCTATGTTTTGATGTTTAGTCAAAAATAGGGCAAAATGAACTTAATCAAATTGGTACCTCGTCAACAATGAGGTATAAGGTATAAATCCTTCTCATTTCACCAAATCCAAATTTTTATTATTACCTCAAACATACAAAGCATGTAGTCTAGTTTTGGTGAAATTGAGTTTACATGATATGAAGGGGTCACATGAGTATCTGATTTCAAAATTAATTTTCATTGAATAAAATTGAGTTTTTCAAATTAAGGTCATATCATGGTATCATTATCTTATCAATTTTCACAATTTCTGGTGACATTCATTTTTCCTATATATAATCTACCCATAATCGAGACATCATGTGAAAAATGGTCACAAGAGAAGGACCGCATGAGGAGATGAGAAGACTACCTAAGCTTCACCTACTTGGGTAGATTATGGTAGTCCTTAAAGAAGAGATAAGCTGCTAGAGGACTCTCTAGTGTTTCAATGGAGAACCTTTAGGTCCAGTTTTGGATCAATTAAGGCCAGTTAGAAAGAGGAATCTCAGCCACTGTGAAGACAGATAGGAGAAATTATGCCAGAACCCCGAGCCTAGACACCTCAATTTTCACCATTATGGACTTTAGGGTTTCCAGAGTTCAAAAGATTCGAGATGTTATTTACTTAAAGTATATGGGAGTGTGTATGCTCTACTACCAACTGTCATGGAACCATTCTTACCCCAATTCGAAATCTACTTCTTAGAGAGTGGTAAAAGGATTGAAGCGCCTGTCCCTGAGTGGCCCAATAGGATCTCACACAGTAGCATATACAATAAGAAAAAATAACTCATAAATAAGGAATTTCAGGAACAACTAACCCATAATACGAGATATTGTAGATTTATCCTTCTCATCAGAGTATATCAAGTGCACAAGTGATCTAGTCAATGTTCCATTTGGTTTTCCTAAAATAAAAAAATCAAGATACGATCATGGAATTGCACAGTACGCGAAAAAACAAGTAAACTAGTTTATAGAAAAATAGCACATTTGGTAGGACTCATATTCAAAAGTATAACAAGCGATTTTCCAAAACCAATATATATTCAACAAGATATTTATTTCAAACAATTCAACTTTTATTACGAATTCCCATTATGTTGTTTCGAGAAGCATGCTTATATATTTTGTGTGGCTCCATCACCCCAACAAGATGGGGGGGGCGTCACTAGGCTCCTTCTCTCCATATGAGGTAGGTGGTCAATTGAAATGTACAAGATTTAATATTATTTGATAGGTACAAGTTCCACCCTGTGAATGAGGAGGTCACTTGTACTCAATATCAACATTATCAACATCAATATATGGGCAGTCATAATGGGCAATATCATTATGTTTTCCATTTTGTCTCAAATTATAATATAGGAAAAATGGAGGCCTAATCAATAGGAAATAGTAACTCAACCAAGTATATAGGAAAGTATACAATCAAGGGATACATAAAATGTATCTTCAATACACCAAGGAGGAGGTATAATAGTGTACCTTTCACTAAAGATTTAGAGTATAAAATCATAAAAAGTAATAGGTCAACTCTTCGAGTCGGATCCTAAATCCACAAGATTAGATCAAGGGTCAAGATCATTGTGTTTAAAAGTTCATGTTTGAATATTAAAGATTAGGGTTACACTTTCCTATGTCAACCTTAGGGTTAGGTCATCCACTTATAATCAATAATATTTCAATATGTCAAACATTATTTAAGTGTCAAGAATGTTTCAAGAATGAATGACCTACCTAGGTTTTGTAGGATTATATGTGTTAACCCTAACTTTATGATAATTATCCAAGTCATCATCAATTTGTAGATCATAATCATGATAATAATAATCATTGGTGTTTAATTTTAGATAAAGTTGCACTTGATGTAAAAGTAAAGTCATGGTTTAGATATTAGATCAAAAGATCAAGTATTTCATAAGATTTTGGCCAATCATTAAGATTCCATCATCAAGATTATTCATTAATCATAGGAATCATGATGAAGAACAAATATAGATATATATCTTCATTAGTCAAGCTATGATTTTAGACTCTCAAAATGAACAACAGAGCCAAATGTTAGGGTTTTCAAGGGTTAATCAAAAAGTGTAGTCATTTGATAATTTAAATATGCAAGAGATCAAAGATCTAGGGATATCAGTGAAATCCATAAGGATTTAGGCTCCACAAGCATTTTTAATCGGTTCTTTGAATTTTTGTTATTATGATATATATTCATTCATAATTTTTGGAGCTAGGAATCAAAAGATACGATTTTTGCAAGTTTTGGTCAATTTATTGATTTTTTTTGTAGAGAGGAGGTAGAATACCTTAATATGGAAAATAGGCAATTGTTGGATCACTTGATCAGGAAGATGAGATTTCACCTCATAGGTGTATGGATTTCTAGCATACTAGTCTGGTTCAACGTGGTTCAATCCTTTGATTTTGGCCGGTTTGAATATGATTTTGCCGAGTTCTTTGAATTCAATTTGAACCGGGTCAATCCCTTTAGATCGGAAGTTCTTTGGTCTGCCCCTTCCTTACACAGGCCTCATGCGAGCCACAAAGTCAAGTGGAGGTTCTTGATGGAGTAAAGGTTCTTTGGAAGCAGGAGGGGCATATGGAGGTAGCCAAGATGTCGTTCGTGTTCATCTGTCCCTAGCGAGGGTGATGGTGGTGGCGGGTTGAGGATAGGTGGCGTGGATGATGAGTGCCCAAAGTGGGCTATGCGGTGGCACTGCCCAAGCAGTAGAAAAATAGTGAGGAAAATGGGCATCAGGGAGGCTGAGAAGGAGAGAAAGAATGAGGCTCTGAGCATGGCGTGATGGTGGTGAGCCTTGGGGACCCTTTTTATAGTGTGGGGCTAGGGTTTGTGATGAGACAGACCTTGGTTGCAAACCAAGGTTGCCTAAGTGAGAAGGAGGAAAGAGGGAAAGGTTTTATTGGAAAGATAGGTTCTTAATGTGGTCAAATGGGGTATGGTTGAGTTTGAAATTGCAAGACCAAGATTTCTATTCTCTTAGATTTTTGAATTGTGTCCATTAGCGGGAGATCGACCATTATGGCGATCTTATCTCCTCCTCGCATATTGCGAGAGGTAGAAGATGACTTGATGGTCATTGGATCATGTCTAGATCCATGAGAGGTAGATCCAAGGGTCGAGGAGCACCCCTTCTTCATTCCACGGATCGCTGACATGGACAAAGCCATATAAAAAGGAAAATTAAGGTATTTTCAACACATTAACTTCAATAATTCAAAGAAAATTGTAAAAATGTCTTAATGAGATGAAATTTGGACCATAAGTTCAAATAAAGTGAAGAATATTTAGAAAATGTTTGAGGACAAAAAAATGAAATTTTATGGACAAATTTATTTCATTGAGTAAAGTAACAAATTAATCAAATATATGATGTCACAATGAGTATATAATTTGCATTGATCACCATATTTCAAATTAAGGTATCAATATTGATTTAGAGGCCAAAAAAATATTGGGGTCAAGAGTGAACATAACAAGGATAAAATTGAAATTAATTTATAATTATGCTAAATTTCACTTTATCATAGGGGTGGAGGCCATGTATGTCGAGGTGGGTGCCAAGTGCCCCATCTTGTGCCCACGAGCCTTATTGGCTGCAGCAGCAGGTTGCAAGGCCAAAAGCAAGATCGAGCACGTCGATCAGCACTTCTCACAATGTTGTCATGACCTTTCCCTGTCCACCTTATCCCTTGCATGGTGGGAGGCAGCAAAGAGTGTGGGTCATCAGATGGCTCCCAGAATTTGTGGCTTCCCCATCAAGCAATCCAAAATGGACTTGATCCAGGGGTGGTGTCTTGTGAGGTAGAGTAGAAGAATGCATGAGAAGGAAGCATGAAAAGAGAAGGGAGGGGGAAGGGTACATGCCACAACTGACATGGACCCAAAGGAGGCCCAACTAAAGTCTAGAAATGGGCAAATTAAAGTAGAGAAATATAATGAGGGAAAGGGTATATTCAAAAGACCATAAGACCCACATTTGGACTCCGATGGAGGAAATAAGACATGTGTTGGATTCATGAGAGAGATATCTACAAGATGAAAGTGGTAATAGGGTTATTGCATATTTAGAGATAAGATCAAAACAAAGGAGAAGAATGGTGATGAGTGTTAGGGTTGCAAACTAAATTTTGATGAAAATGGTATCCTATGTGCATTCAAAGTTCATCAATTATGCATACAGAAGTATCAAGTGGTGAAATTTGGAAGCAAGATAAACTACATAGGGAAAGATAGGGTTTTGAAGGTACCTATATGAAGAAGGAACTTCCATTCCATCACATCCTCCCATCCTTAAAAATGAATTTTTCCCTCAAAACTGGACATCCTTGAAAAGTTTGAGAAAATGTGATTCCATGTAACAACCCAAAATTTCAATAATAATTTAAGCCTTGGGATGTAGTCTTACTTGAATAAAAATAGTTGCAGACCTTGATGCAAGAATATCATGAAATGAAATTTCATGGAGGTTAATGGAGTGAGAAGAACAAAATGTGACTCAAAATACTTTTCCACTTTCATATGTACATTATGAATTTCAATTAATTCAAAGATGAGATGCCATTAGTTTCCTTTTTCCATTTTCCATCTCTCTTATCATTCATTATGTGTAAAGGACATAAAAGTGAAAGATAAGAGATTTGAAGTTCAAAAATGATATAATCAGTGAGAAATAAGTTGTTATCTCGTTTTTTATTCAAGGAAAAGGAATTAAGGAAAAAAATAAACCACATTACACATTTTAATGCATTAAAACCAATTAAAATGACATTTATAGAAATTATGTGTCAAACAAGAGAAAATTGAAAATCTAAGAACATAGAAAAAAATCGAAGAAGATAAAGAAAAAATGCAAAGAGAAGTTGTCAAGGTCTTTACTATCTTTACATCATCATCTTCAAAAATTACATCCTCATTAGCAAACTCTATGGCCTAAGAACATAGACAAAAATTTCCATTAAAACAATTTGTGTTGAAGATGGTGCACATGAGAATTCAGAACAAATAACAATCATACACGCTCATAGTTCCAATAATTGTTGGTTCTTAACCAAAACACAAAAACACAAGTAGAACACTAAGATAATACCTGAATTTCCTAAGAACCTAAGTCGAATTCATGCATCCTTTTCCTCTCTCAATAGGATACTATTTAAAACTTCCTTCCAACTATCCTCAAAGTTGGGCATGGCAACATAACACTAATATCCATATGTATATATCCTCAAATATGCAGATGTTGTGCTAGATATTCAAAAATCATGATTGTTACTTAACAACTATAGTTTCTTGCGAGTATATAAGAAATGTGCATCACAACACAAAGTTGATAATTTGACTTGTCTGAAATAGGGTTACATCTTCATAAGCAATTTCATAATAGTACATCACTTTATGTCAAAATAGATGAACAACACTACATTTTGCCTCTTATTCTAGACAACTCAACCAAATCCTATCTAACTGACTAGGCATAGTTCACCTAAAGCAATGAATGTCAAGTTCAACACGTAAGAGGTTTCTCTAAGAAAACAAGAGTGTTGTCTAATGATAGAGATCAACAAAAAGAAACACAATGGACAAAAAGAAATGGTGGACAGAGAACATGAGAAATACCTTCTTACAGTTTGACAAGATAAACTTAGATTTTCAGAGGCCACCACTTGGATTCATTCCTTTTCCTTCCAATATTAGAAATCATTACTAATTAGCTACTCAATGATCCAGGAGTCCACCATATGACATAAATATTTTATTAATGAATTGATGACTTAGAAGGATGAAATATTGTATTCACAGATCAAGACGGGACCAAGGAATTTATATTAGGAGTTTGCATTTAGTGGAGCTTACCCACTCTTTGTTTCCCCTACACATTACCCACTTTACTGCTTTAGAATATGTGACATGGTGTTTGGACAGGTGCATAATCATTTTTCTTCTTCACCTACTTAATCTTCCTTGTGTTCAAATTTGAGATGTGCTGACTTCATATCAAATGCACTAAGGGTGGCATAAAAGAAACAAAGAGTCTGATCTATATAGCTTTCTACAGTTACCATGAGGATTCTTTTTACTTAAGGTTTCAACAAGACTATTTGATTAGATACCCAAGTAATACTAGTAACTATCAACCCTTTCAAACTATATGCATTTATATGCATTTCATGTTTTATTATTTAAGGGTAACACCCTCTAAAAAGTAAGAACAAAGAGATAAATAATATTCCTCTTCCCAAGATATACACTATAATAACACCTCTAAATGTTTGTAAGGCCATGCTAGAAACACATTCATTACGTGACCAAAAAATGTGCTTCGACACATATTCGATTTAATAAGAAAAATGAAGCTTTCACCTTCATCTTATAGATCATAACCTCTTGTTTACTGTGGGTGTGTGACCACCATAAGATTATAGGTTCACATAATGGTGATGCGATACAAAATAAAATCATTCTTACAATCAAGAAAAGGATATTATCAAAATTGTTTAGATCAAAATTAACACATTGAACAACCATTCAAACACAGATTCAACATATTTTGTCCACTTTAATGGAAAATGCTTCAATAGAAATGGGTGGCTTCATTTCCCCTTTTGGGTATGTCATAGGAAATATATGGAGTTTTATAAGATATGATAAAATAAAAAATTACACACAAAGATTGAATGTTAATACTTTATAGAAATTACACACAAAAACCTCAGTATAAATCCAATCATGACGTCTACTCATCAAGTAGTAAAAGATTGACATTGCTACTTAAATGTGAAGAGACGTAGCTTCAACCAATTCCAACAATGAAAAGAGGGAGGGACATCAAAAGGAAAATTACCACTGAGGTTCCGGCTATTCTCAATGTCCCTACTATTCATGATGACTAGCAAAATAATCCCCATAACTAGCTTGACATCAGCAGAGTGTTCCCCTATCTGGCTATACAACATGCACGGTTGCACCGTGAGTAGGATCTGACCTGCAAGAATTTTTCTACCTTGAATCTCAATTGTCATCGATGAAGTTTCCACTAATATGACAAAAAGAAGATCCTACATGATGGCCCTACTTCCAACAGGAGTAGGAGAACCAACACTATTACAATGGCCTCCAACAACACAATAGAAACACTAGTTAGTATAAAAACCATTGAGTATTTACATAAACATGAAAATTGCATCCTTGATTGGTGTCCTACATGGCGATTGGGAAGTTGATACACATATACCAAAACCTCCACAAGATACCCATCACCCAGCAGATTCATAGCTAGCATTTCCCCCATGATCAACAATACCATAAGTAGCAGCCAAATTGGGTTAAGGTTCTAGGGATATCAAAACATTTACCATATAGAATATTACATATGTCAACCAAAATAGTGTAGGCACGTCTTAAAATTTCACAACTTTATTTAAATGTTGCACTCCTAATAGTAAATCATCCCTAAATAAAATTTAAAATGTTGGCTTGGACCACTAGAATTCTTGGAATAAGGTCCTGGATGGTCCTCAAATAGTTTTCCAAGAGAAAATGCAGCCATTTTTTTTACCTTTGTGAAGAGCCCATGACCCAATTCAACTCCACTACCATCTATTGAACCATCATTGATAGTTACATCTTTTCCTAGAGGTAGTCTTACATTTTCTAGTACAACAACATGTCTGCTAGAAAAATCCCCATTTTCATCCACCTATTACAACTATTAAATTGTTTGATTGCCTCAACACAAACATCAAAATTAGCAGAGAACACCATCTTTCTAAATACATGAGGCAAAGCATATTCAGATGTCTCACTAGCACTGTGTTCATGAAAAGACTTTATTGTTTCAAAAGTAAGCAAATTTATTTGTTTAACATAATTAGAATCAATTAACATAAAAGATGAAACATGCTCAATAATAGATTCGAAAATGAATGATACCAAAACCTGTCTTGGGTCACACATGACTAACTTAGTTGAATGCTTGATTTTGCAAACCTTAAAATCAACACAAAGAGTCTTCCAATTATACTTCTTTATGATTCTCTAATACTGAAAGGCATTACTACGCTGACATATGAGGAAATCACTACATTAATCAAAATATTCAAATGCAAGGTAGTTATCTTTGCATCATAGATGAATTAAATAGAGTACTTTATCTGCATGGGGTTACATCCTAGCCAAAATGCTTTCTCTAGTGCCCAATAAAATCGACTAGCCTTAATGTTTTCTCTATGGGAAATTAGTATGATGCTTTAGATTAATAATGCCTTTCACAATAGCATATTCAAGCAAGCATCGAATGTTAGCTATAGGGTAGTAATATCATAGGTTCCCTAGAGTGACAAAAAGAAAATACTGAGATCCTATTAGAAAGCATATTCAATATATGTTCTAGTATCTTACATATTGTATCTAGCAATCATGATCCAAGGAGATATTGATGCAGAGGACAATAATATAGAAAAGGTTAATATGCTCATGCAGAAAGGGTTGATGTGTTAGTAAAGCAAAAATGGAATTTTGGGCCCAGTAACTTTTTCTATAACATATTCAACTGACAATGTGTTCAACACAACTAGAAAAAAGGGTAGTACACTATATATAAATTTTGTGATTGGGAAAATCACAGACCATTTGATGGTCATTGATAAATATATGAGGCATTACCTAAACTACTACCTATCTATCATGGATTTCAAGTGCCTTTTGAGCAATGAAAGCCTTGAGCTTTCTTCCAACTTCCAGGAGTAGCTATTCCTGCAACATACAAGTCTACAGAGTTTTCTGAGGGAAATTTTTTAGGAACTGACATACATCTACAACAATCAACAATTACTCAAATAGTTTTAAAGAACTGTCATAGTTTATAGAGTAAGACAATATCCTTTATGTAAGATGAAAAATAGGAATCTTCTTACGAAATAAATGTTGTCCATGAATAGGAAAGTACTTTGATTTGCAAGTAGGCTTGTACTTTTGACTTAGTGTGGATAAGGGATTGTGGTGTCTAAGGATGGAAAATCATCCACTTTTTTCACTACCCATAGTTGGGATTTGATTGTGAAATGGGTGTGGATTTTCGAAGATGGTATCTGATGAAATCGACATTTTCCATCCAGTTTAGGTATTAGAGGTTAGCTAAGTGAACTATCAATATTGTGTTTATGGGGCCAGTACGAGTGGAAGTGCACCTGAGTGGGGTGGATATCTATTTTGGGGGCGGGGGGTAGAGATAATACAAATCCAATGGAATATGCAAATAAATCCCCTAAATCCATTTAAGATTGGCCATATAAAAATCGGATCAGGTTACCAACTAAAATTTAGATCCATATTTCAAACATCAGGAAGACTATGAGAATCTATACAACAATGTTATGGAAGAAAAAGGAGTATCTTTTAGCAAGCTTTAAAAGTGCATTAAGAAAAAGCATTTCATGGTGATTGGGACAAACACATTGTTGAAGCATATGTCATTTTTCAAACTGAAAATCACCACAACTATAACAACGGTCTAGAGTTCCCTCGATCGACCCTTTCCATCACCATGACCTCTACCCTGACCCTCACCTCTACCACCTTGACTTCCCCAACCACAACCTCTCCCATAGTGTCATTTCTTCTACCTCCAAAACCACCATTTCTTATTGGCAGCAACATTGTTGATATCTTGTTAGCTAGGATCTTAAGGAAGACAGCTACAAAAACAAAACAATGGGGATACATGTTGTACATGGAGAATAAAAATATAATACTAATTGAATTCAACATTAATGAGATTATGCACATGGGAATAACACCACATAGACATGGGATGGCTTATTGATATCAATCTTAATTTGTCAGCGAGCCTCATCAACTCAGGGGTTGGACAATTTGAACTCTAGAATCTCTCAAAATCGCAACATCAAGTGCCAATACTGAATTGAATACCGTAAAAGTTAAGTATATTGAAATTAAAACATAGGAAAGAAATGAATAATGGGAATCACAATGCTCCAGCAACATATATTCTAAATGTGTTTGGCATTAGATCATATGTTCTTACCAAAAGTGATTCAGAATGATGCCTAACTCAGAGTAGTCATCTAGAAGCTACAAGTAAGATCCTCAACCCTCCACTTTTCTATTTCCATGGGAGTTTCTTCATTCCAACACTTCCTCTTTGGTGGTTTGTGAGTCAGAGGCTAGTAGTCGGGGGTGTGGAGGGAGGAGAACAGGATGATAGGGAGAGAATGTGATTGAATCATAGACTTGAAGGGTAGGTGAAATGAGCGAAAGGGAGAGTGTGTGATGAATGGGGGTCATCATGGGGGTGATCCGTCTATTGAGGGGTGAAGTTAATGATGGGGGAGAGGACAAGGAGTATATGCACAAGCCGCATAATGGGGTTCCACACATGAAACCACGCCAATCGGTGGAGTAGCGAGTAGCACAAGGGAAATTGAAATTTTGGACACTTTTATTATTTTAGAGGGGGGAGTGAGGGAGAAGGAGAGACGTTAATACCAGAATTATTTTTTGTACTCAAATTAGGATGGTTGGGAAATTTGTAGTTATTATAATTAACTACTTAGTTTTACTTATATTTTATAGTTTGTAAACAAAAATTGCTTTTCACTACAAATATAATATTTATAGTCAGAATAATTGTAGATAATTCACCATTTTTTTGTAGTGTGTATAGGTTGCTCACTGCTTCCTACCCTAATTAGATCAAAAAATAGTTCTCTTTTTGGTTTACTATCTTTTAGACTTTACATAAACATTTTATGGACACTTTTCAACTCATGAAATAACTTAGTTTCTTTTTTGCTACTTAAACACATTGTTGCTTGATATCCATTTTATTTTAAAAAATATTATTCAACCCTTTATTTTATATGATGTGGATTTTTTTGGATTGGGTTGTTTATTATTATCAAAATTAAAATAAGGGGTGTATTCCCTCATGGGCCCTACTCCTTATAGGTGAATTTAGGAATCAAGCCGTTTAATTATCATTGACACCATCTCCTTGGAGATTTTTCCTTTTCTGGTCTATGGCTTCATTCCTTCTTTCCCTTGCACCTTCTTTCATTACTATGAGTAGCGAGTAGTCCTCATATCAAGCCATTGAGAGTAACCCCATGGTCATCGTGTTACAATGATTGATTCCTCTATATGATTCTATTCGATAAACTACAAAAGAATATTTGTATTGAAAACCCCAAACTTTGTAGCTAAAAGCTTTGGCTAAATGTATCCTTACATTTTGAATATGAAGCTAACAACCCTATAGCTAATTATATAGCCTACATTTTTCAAAATTATAGTTAGATATTCATCTGGCTACAAATGCATATGTAACCCTAATGGTAGGTAAAAAAATGTCCTTACACATAAAAATGTAGTTGTCATTGTAGTTAAATATACGACTACAATTCTATTTGTAGCTATGATATGTAGGGGGAAATGACATTGGATACAATTTGTATATGTAGTTCGTGTCTAGAAAAAATGAGCACATACTACACTTGTAATTATAGTTAGTGTGCAGTGAGAGACATCATGTACTACACATACATATGTAGTATGTATCCAGTTAGTAACTTGCCAATATAGAGGTTCAAAAAGAAGAAAAACTTAATATTGACCAAGATCAAGTTGTACTTATAATATCAATAATCATACCTTTATTTATATTTGATTAATGAGTACACATGGGAAGCACATTAACCTAGCCCCTATTTTACAATATGCATGGAAAAAAGATATATGTATATAGTATCCTCTATGTTCCTCATGATGATGTATGTTATGTTGATGTCTTCTTCTCACTACCTCTATCCATTGCAGACTATATATGCCACATAATCATGTGTATCTTCTTCTATCATGGTTTCTCTTTTGTAGGAATTCCACCACTTCTGTTATCGACAGATATGATAATGTTGATAAACTCATATGAAGACAAACACTATTAAGGTATTTCTCTTCTTCATTGAAAATAGAGAATTTCTCCTTGCTTTATTTCTCATTGGACATAGGAAATTCACTCAATGTATATTTTTGGTAGGTTCCCGTCTCCAACTCGTGCATTTTTGATTTGGTAACAAACATTGCTTGTCATAATTAGAATGATGAGATTGTTATGGTATGTCTATGAGTAGCGCGTAGTCCTCATATCGAGCCATTGAGAGTAACCCCATGGACATAGTATTACAATGATTGATTCTTCTATATGATTCTATTTGATAAACTACAAAAAAATATTTGTAGTGAAAACCCCAAAATTTGTAGCGAAAATATTTGGCTAAATTTATCCTTACATTTTGAATATAAATCTAATAACCCTATAGCTAATTATTTAGGCTACATTTTTCAAAATTATAGTTAGATATTCATCTGGCTACAAATGCATATGTAACCCTAATTATAGGTAAAAAAAATGTCCTTACACATAAAATGTAGTTGTCATTGTAGTTAAATATGCGACTACAATTCTTTTTTAGATATGATATGTAGGGGGAAATGACATTGGATACAATTTGTATATATAGTTCATGTATAGCAAAAATGAGCACTTACTACACTTGTAATTATAGTTAGTGTGCAGTGAGAGACATCATGCACTACACATACATATGTAGTATGTATCCAGTTAGTAACTTGCCAATATAGAGGTTCAAAAAGAAGAAAAACTTAATATTCATCAAGATCAAGTTGTACTTATAATATCAATAATCATACCTTTATTTATATTCGATTAATGAGTACACATGGGAAGGACATTGAACTAGCCCCTATTTTACAATATGCATGGAAAAAAGATACATGTATATAGTATCCTCTATGTGCCTCACGATGATGTATGTTATGTTGATGTCTTCTTCTGACTACCTCTATCCATTGCAGACTCTATATGTCACGTAATCATGTGTATCTTCTTCTATCATGGTTTCTCTTTGGTAGGAATTCCACCACTTGTGTTGTCAACGGATATGATAATGTTGATAAACTCATAAGAAGAAAAAGACTATTAAGGTATTTCTCTTCTAGATTGAAAATAGAGAATTTCTCCGTGCTTTGTTTCTCATTGGCCATAGGAAATTCACTCAATGTATATTTGTGGTAGGTTCCCATCTCCAACTCTGTGATTTTTGATCTTGTAACAAACACTGCTTGTCATACTTAGTTTGATAGTAAGTGTGGAAAGCGCACATGGAAGAAAACAATTAAAAATCAACTTCTTATGGATGCACCAACATCTGACTTCATCATCATTCCAGAATGCTTACCAAAGCTGGTGACAATAAATTGTCAACTTGTGCTACCTTCTTGGCTTCGTGGGTTTTCAAGGACAAGCTATTGTTAATGATGAGATTGTTATGGTATGTCTAATAGTAGAAAGCTGTAATATCACATGGAAATATGTGAATTCCTAATTATAGGGAAATAATGCAAAAACAATTCAAATCAATTGCACTTTAATCATTATAAAAAATAACGAATCAAATAGTTATATTTTGGGATGACTAACTATGAAATATTATTGATTAATATGTATGCTTTGATTCATATCTAAACAACAAGCATAAACATTTAGCAAAAAATCAAAACCCACATGGGAAGAAAGATGCACATTCAAAGAGTGCCTTAGATTTCTACAAGCATAAGTACCTTCTACTTCAAGTAGGCTTTTGATCATCATGTTCAAGATTAAGATTAAGAAGAGTTAATGTGTAAGTTAAGAGATAAGTTAATGAGGAAAATTAAGGAATTGGCTAAGTTTTTATATGTGCCTCATTTATAGACCTAAAAGGGTCATTATGGGATTTCCTAGCATTATGGACTTTCCTAGAAATCATGGGCTCCAATGGGACATTAAGAGTGGTGACATATATCTACTTTTCCAATTCATCATGTTAAATGATCAAAGATCATGTTGATGTTAATGTTAAGATAAATGGAATTCAATTAGTTTTATATTATCACACGATCATGGACCTCAAGGGTTCATTATGGTCCTTTTGGACAAATCATGGGAATTTATGCCAATTATGGGCTTTATAGATAATCATGGACCTCAAGGGGTTGTTATGGGCCTTATTTTAGCCAAATCATGGGCATTCGTGCAAATTATGTTCTCCTAAATGGGCGCCATATAGAAATGCATATACTTATTGTTAAATTCTTCAAGTCATTAATGAATCATGAATGCTTAAGAAAATCGATGTTCAAGTTTATGTCAAGTTATTTCATGCATGTCAAGTTATATTTATTTTATTCATATAAAGTGCCAAATACCGCTTACTGATGTGTTGTTTGTTTTACATGGCTGGAGACACGATGTTTGTAGGACTTAGAGCAAGTGAAGAGTACCAAGGACAATCAAGGACTAGGAGGACTTCAATCTTAGTGTGGTGGGTGCCATTTACCAAGTCGATCCATAGTTTTACCTTATGGTTTGTCATGTTACTAGATAGATTAGATAATATGAGGACTTGGAGCAAGTGAAATGTACCAAGGACAATAAAGGACTAGGAGGACTTCAAGCTTAGCCTGGTGGGGTGACATTTACCAAGTCAATCCAAAGTTTTACCTTATGTTTAGTCATGTTACTAGATATATTAGGTAATATGATGTAGTTCCTTTTATGCCAATAACTATGTATGAATTAGTTTAGAATAAATGCATGGTGTTTATTTACTTAAATATCAATGAATAACATTTTGTGACACCCCCTTGAGTAAGGATACTTCCACTCAATGATATAGTTATGTCGTGAAAAGTGGGGTGTTACATTATGGTATCAGAACAATTTTAGTAAATGGCCACTAGGAAAACATGATTCCCATTGTCAACCTAGAATGAATTAGGGTTTAGCAATGGATCCCCAAGGAAAGATTGTATGACCTAAATGACTAGAGTTTTCATCCTAAAAAAGATAGAGATGACCAAAGTAGATTTTACCTAGTTTAGATCTCAAGTATCAACCTAAACCTAGCTAATGGTATAACCTATCCACACTCAATGGTTCTGGAAAACCAATTGAAATTGAGAGGGGTGTCATAAATGTAACACCCCTGGCCTGGGTTATGTCCTAACCCTAGAGGTTTTGCTTAAGTAAGATGCTTAAAACATATTCTTATCTTTTGAGAAAAGTAATTAAGGCCTTTGTGAAGTTTATTCTCAAAATTAGCTTATATGCAAACTATGTGTGCATTTTAAGATAGTCTAAGTGAAAAGTGCAATTTACCCAAGACAAATGTCATGTTGCAAATGTTACATGATGAATATATTCTAAGTGTTTTGTATTTCATGAAAGAGAATATGATACTAAGTGGTGGCTTGTGCAAAGCCTAAACCCTAAGTGAGAACTTGTGTAAATAATGTTAAGTGATTGGTGCATCAATTTTAGTACAATTTGCAAATATATAAAAAATGTAGGGATAATGTGTAATTTAACACCTCGACATTGATTTTACTCTTACATAGTGTTACCTAGAGGAAAGAGAAATAAGGAGGCAATATGTTTGAAGTGATCTTAAAGTATTAGCACTCTTAATAATACAGAAAACAAAGAAATGCATAAGTTGAAGTTATACATATGAACCATATCGATTGTGGACTAAGGAAAGGAGCCTTTAAAATCGCCCACAAAATTCAAATTTTTTGATATAACAACTTACATCCAAAATCACCCGCGAAATACAAATTTTTAGTGAAAAAAATTTGCCTTCAAAATTTTCAATTCGGCGTCAGTTTTAAAAACACCAACGACAAATGTTCCATGCCAAGACCCTCAAAAGTTTTTATCCACTAATTGGTTGTCGGGTGTTTCTCAAAGAACTGACAACTAAATAGCCTTCATGAGGCAAAATTCATTCCCTTATTTGGCATTAGTTTTCATAGAAGAATCGACGAGGTTGTATGTTCATGCGTTGTCCCTGCAAATTTTTTTTATATATAAAAAGTACAAATAGGTGTTGGTTTAGGTTTATAACTGCTGTCTATTTTTTTAGGCATCAAATTATTTTATTAACTGACATCAATAGTTAACTTAATAGTAACCGTGCGAGCCAGATCAAATCTTCCCCCTATTTAATTCTCGATTCTCTAAGCAGATAGAACTAGGTCTGGTGATTTTTTCTACCACCTCTGCACCACCTCTCCTTCTATGCTCACCGGCTTCCTGCTACTGTGAGTAGCTTGAAGCTGCTTACCGCCTCCACACACATCCAGTCTCCACCACGTGGAGCTTGAAGTTGCTCACTGTGGGAGCTGTTGCTTCTATCCAGTCGCCGACCGCCGCCACCTACTCCTGTCGCCACCACCACCTGCTCCAGGCAGAGTGAGGAGCCTTCCTCTAGCTATCTTCATCTACTCCAGTCACCACCACTGTCCATCTCCTGCACCTCCTCTACTTCACCTCCAACATTGGCCACCTTCACCTCCTGCCCAGCCACCTCCACCTCCGGCCGCCGCCACCACAGCCTGCTCGATCCACCAGTGCAGTGAGTGGTTAATCAATACTAGATTTTGAACTTAGGGTTAATGATGACACCATATAGTTGATTATTATTGATTAATTAGGGTTAATTATGCATTAATGAACTAAATTAATTAGATTTGCACTTAGTTTCTCTAAGATTGAGTAGTTGATTAATATTGATTAATTAGGATTAATGATGCATAAATGAATTTAATTAATTGATATGGCTTTCTTTCTCTCTTGTTAGTGATTGATTCAACTTAGTTCAATAATTGTTCTTCAAGCTTGTGTAGTTGATTAATAATGACACAAAATGGAAGAATGAATTGAATTAATTGATGTTGCACAAAACCTAGGATATGAATGATGAAACAATGATGATGATGATGATGAATGATGATGATGATGATGATGGAGAAGAAAGATTTGTGCTGGTTGGCCCCTAAAGGAGATGACGATGATGATGATGAGGAGGATGACGGTGATGATGATGATGATGATGATGATGATGATGATGATGATGATGATGATGATGATGATGATGATGATGATGATGATGATGATGATGATGATGATGATGATGATGATGGTCATGATTGATGATGATGATGATGATGATGACGACGAGGACGATGATGATGAGTATGTCGACTCAATTATACACAACATCCTAATTTTTCATAATATTTAGAGTATGTTAAGTCACCCAAACACCTCTCATTTTTGTCCAACACTTATAAGCTTCGAAACTCTTGAGAGAAGAGGAGATTATAGGGTTTTGGAAATCTAAAGTTAAAATTTATCTAGTTTGAATTCACATTTTTACTAATTTATAGATTTCAAATTCTACGTGTTGGTTAAAATAAAGCACTATGCATAATATGTGAATTATTGACTGGTGATTAGTTCATTTCACTTATGTGATGGAAATGTGTATATAGGGAATCACATATATGCCATTTAATTGGTCATATTTTCCTTAAAGTGAGTAAATGCACTTTAATATCCATTATAACTTAACTTATCTAGATAGGAGCCCTGAACACTGTGATTTTCTCCTGAATTCTATATTGGGGAATTGAAACGAGATTTCTTCTAATTTCCCTTGTATTAGAAGAATTATTGGAGTGTGAATCTAGGCCTTGAAGGCTAGATCACAAAAATTTAGGAAAGATTTCAAGATGAGATGCTAACCTAAATTCATTATTGCTAAGTAATTAAATAAGATTGATTGTATGTGATACATTGTTGTGAAAAGTTGTGCTCTTGATGTGGAAGGGATCGGTAGAGGTAGCTTTCATTAGTATCTCTTACATGGCGTCCTAGTTTGACATATATGTCATTTAACCTATCTCATTCACCTAAGATGAGGTATGGTTCCCTATTTTGACATATATGACATTTAACCTATCTCATGCACCTATCTCATATATGGTGCCCTAGTTTGACATATATGGTGACTTTTACTTGATCAAGTATAGCTCAAGTAATTTTAGGGAAAACTTAATAATGAATCTTGACAAGCCGAAATATAAAATGGTTGCATCTATAGTTGGCTAATGAAAACATCTTTAGTTGCTTGTTCCAAATATGTAATTAGACGAAAAAGTTATTTGTGATTTTCATGTAATTGAATGTTTGATTCAAGGATTTGTATGCTAAGTAATTTCAATGATGATGGTAATGATGATGATGATGATGATGATGATGATGGTACTTAGTAAAAATGTAATGTATAATTGGTTTTTCAATTTATTTCACCATGGTTTGGGCCTCTACCACCATGTTTATTTCACTACGTACTGCCGACTACACATTTATTTTTTAGTTTAACAGATACAATGAATAACTTAGTGCAATGAATGCCAGTTTGTATTTGATTGACTAAGTTTGCTTCGTTTGTAGTTAATTACGCAAAAAATATGTTATGTATTCATGTGAAACAATTATTTCTCCATCATGAATATGAAATAACCCATGTTGTTGTTTGTTGTTAGTACTTACATTTATATTACTTTTTCTCAACATTATTTTAGATTGTTGTAGGCATAACAACTAGATCTTCAATAGTCACCATGGCCTGGGCCTCTACCCCAATGTTACTATTCCCTAATGCAGAACCGTTGGACATCATCGTAGATGATTGCTCCTTAGAACAACTCAATATACCTAAACAGTGGCGTTATCTAAATGGAAGATGCTACAAGGCTGGTGAAGTGTACCTAAATTTTAGAAATTCAACATTTGTTATCAAGGTTAAGTACGATGATATCAGAAATTTTGTATCCACATCCAGTTGGTGCGAATGGGTTAGGAAGATGCTATTGGGCCATAGTGATAGGATTTTTCTTCATCTGGTTGACCATAATCCCATCAAGGTTTGGATAACCAACATCAATAATGAGACGCCTGATCATCTCAAATGATTTGAGTAATCAACAGAGGATAGCAATGATGATGATGATGATGATGATGAGAACACACCTGATTTCCCTTTCATTTCTTTTGGCACTGTTGATTTCCCTATCACCATCAGTTCATATTCATCTAAAGACAATGACGAGCTTCGCGCCGCCTCAACGTCAACAAAAAAACCAAGGTAGGTCCAAGAAACAAATTTACTTTCCTGTCTTATTTTGTGTTTACACTTTTTGTCTTAAAATCAAACTTCATAGCTATTTTTTTTGTTAAAACTGTAGGGGAAGTCCACCACAATGAAAAAGCCCTTACAATTACTGATTTCGGACCATGTTGTTGTTGTTTAAGTTGTATATCTAGTCTAGTTGTGTCTCTCTCTTCCCAGTTATTTTACTTATGCGCATGTTTAGGGGTACAACAACCCCCTTGTTTAGTAACTATTTTGGACAACAACACCGCTGCATGTTCATAACTATGTCATTTTGATTTTCATTTTGCATTTATATTATGAAAACAAACTAACCTTGACTTAAGTAAACCTAAATTTTATAATATTGAAGTAAATTTCTGTTGTGTAACCATACATATTTGAATTGAAATCAGTTTGCAAAAAATAGGTATGTTGCACTGGAAATTGATACCATACAACATATATTATATAGTCTCATATGATGTGATGATGGAACTACAAGTTTCTACATGTGTGTGATGAATCATATGAGTTAAATGTGCATATACATGTGTGTGAATCACATGATCCATATATAATATTGGCTATCTTGTCAATATTGCAGGTTTATGGCATGTTGTTGGCTAAAATCAAAGGATGCTATAGACATATAGTTCAGAACTGAACTGTAGGTTCTGTAGAGTGTTGACCAGCTAGACAGTAGGCATGCAAGATAATAAGAAGAAAAAAAACCAAAACATAGTCGTAAGTTAAATATAAAACATCGACAATAATTTGAGATCAATGGAGTCAGTTATTTTTAGAAAATGACACCTATGGTCTAATCTAGGGCCAATTTTTTTGTTTGGGCTGGGAAGTGGTGTCAGTTTTGGAACTAATAACTGACGCATATGGTCCCACTACTGGTGCTTTTGATTTGGGTTGCAATTGGGGAAGGATTTGTGTCGTCAGTTATGTAACTGATGCTGAAGGAGTCTACTTTTAGTGCCACTGACTTGGGTTTCGCTTCGAAATCGACATCAAAAGGATTATTTAACCGACGCTAAAGGTGTTATCTGTACTAGTGCATATTGCATCTTGTTCAATTCTTGGATAGATGATATGAACAACTCTTTTCCGTAGTCATCTCCATGCCTCTAAGTGTATAATCTCATTAAGAACACTTAGTTAAGCCTAACCCAAAGGCCAACATGATAGGAGTGCACCCCACTTGGCAGGCCCACACAACTACCATCACACTCCACGAGATAGACACTGCACCATCCTTGGGATGGCCATGCTTGTCGATCAATCGTTTTATGTGTACTTCTTATGGAAATCATCTAAGACTTAATATTATATTGAGGGGTTTGGTATTTATATACATATACATACATATCCAATCACCACATATATAGTATGTAACATATACATGCTATATCCCACAAGAAAACATGTGAAGCGATAAAGCAATGATTATGGCCATCCTATTTGTAATTCCTTGAGCCATAAGGAATTGTTGTCATCTAGGTCTACATCACATGCATCAACTTGTAGTTGATGAAAATCTGTGCTTGGACCGTTCCAGGTTGATCAACACATCCTATGATAGATCGGATCGCCTCCTAGCCAGTTGATTGGTTGTCACCAACCGATTGTCTGGATCCTTTATATGGTTAGTTTGTCTGGTCGTCATGCTCCTCTTCAGGGCACCAACTACTCATCTTGCACGATCAGCCAATCATCTCGGTCCTCCAATCACTCGTCTGGGAGCCCATCGTTCCTTGACATAACAGGAAATAAAACTATCATACTTTTCAATATATCTTTGGGAAACCCCAAGTTACATTGGGGGGGAGCAAAGGTAGAAGAGAAGTCTTGAGTTATCTCGAGTTACATCTGGAATAGAATAAGGGACTCGATACGCAGAATAAGATTGAAACAACCACAACCAACCATGCACACACATAGGGGTTTATAGGTCATGACCATGCTACACATCCACCATGAAAACCATTTTAGGGCGACACATATAAATTATATATATATATATTTATATATATATATTTATATATATATATATATATATATATATATATATATATACACACCATATCATATATGTATATAGGGATTTGTGGTGTTTAATTGGATGTGCACATTTACCAGTTAAAGTATTCACATCGTATGTAGTAAATAAATAGAAAAAACCAAAACTGATCATATCAATTAATACTAAAAGATAGTATGTTGACATTGCTCTGATACCACTATGGGTTTTGTGGGACATAATAGGTAGTGAAAACAAAATCTTATCTCACCACAAACTCATAACTAACAGATCACATCAACAACTATGCAATATGAAAGATGGGTTAATGAGATATACCTGGTCTTGAGGCTTGCTCAGTGATAACACCTCACACCTAGTGTGGTCTTCAACCACCTACTATTCGACGTCATTTGTGCAGCTCCGGGTGTAGACCTAGACTGCAGTTGACAGTCATCCTCCTAAATGACAGAATCTCCCGCCTCTATAGATAGTCCACATGGACCATCGGGAACTCTATTCAACCTGATGGACAAACTAGAAGGATTCATCCCCTTCTGTCGGTGTACTAGTCACTAACACACTCTCCCACAATCAGTCACTTTTTTGTAGTTGTCTTTCCATCACTATTCCTCCCTGGATGGGTAGAACTTTCTTGGTCTCTCTCGGTTACGACAACCAGAGAGGACAACAACTTTGCAGAGCAACTAATGTTCTGAGTTGTTGTTATGAGAAGCCCCTTCTACCCATCTATTTATAGTAGAGGGTAGGGTCAGGGTTCTTAGTCTATGCAGGAGTAAAAGGGTCCAGATTTTCCATGAACTGATTGTACTATGGCAGGCGAACCGGTTGTTTCACAACTCAACCAGTCATTTTGGCAGGTGTGCCGATCGATTCATTTTTGAACCAATGAGTTGGGAGTGTGTACCAGTCAGTTCACATAGTGAAATGATCGTTTCACTTCCCAAACTTACCCAGAATTGACTTTCCTTATTCATTTCTAATTAATGTAAAGATTAATTCTTGTCCCAATCAAATTGAACCAATGAAACAAAATTCTTTTCTCACAAACTGGGAAACCCAACACCTACTCAGTTGGTCCATGTGAACCAATAGGTTCACTAGTGTGAGTCAGTCATCTCATTGACCATGAGACAATCAGTTAACCCAGTCAATCGGTTGGTTGGTGGTCCAGGTTGTGCAGAACTCAGTCAATGCAGTTCTCAATCAATCTGACACTCGAATTAGTTGGTTCAAAACTTGAACTTGATGATTCAGAGTCAAGACTATTGATTGAATGTTTAATTGAGTACCTAAACACTTTAGTAATCAATCTAAAGATCATTCATGGATAAACTCCTCTTCTAGTTTAATCCTATGTGTGTGACCCTATGGGTTCCATTTTCACATTGGAAGTGAATGTCCATAACTAACTTATGACTTCACAAGAAAAGAGTGGTGTCTGGTCACAAATCAGTGCTACCCAAGTGAAAAAGGAAAGTTAGAGAACAAATTTCAACCTACAATCTGTTAATGGTGTTATAGTGAATGTATAGTCCATTTGTCACTGATATCCAGATTGAACTTGAGGCATGAACTTGTCATCCTCTACAAACATTCAATCCATGTTTCTTGAGCTAGAGAAGACTGTCTGAGATATATGCAATCTCAATATCATATATTGACTCGCATGTACATGTCCATGTATTTTCCAGTCTCACTTATCAAGTGCCTAGGATATCATACTCCCTTAGGAGGGACAAATTCCATATCTATCACTCATAGTCAAGTCCCCATGTGTCAAAGTCACCCAATCATCACTGTTATAACAACCCATGTTTTAGGACTGCCTTTGATGATGTCAAAGTGTACCCAACCACATGTGATGAGTGTAGTGATTTTAGGTCTAAGAACCATAATCACCGCCAATACTCTAAGAGATGATCCTAACTAATCAAGTGTGGTTTCCATGCATCACTCTTATGGTGGGTTTGTACGATACACTATTCTCTAACATGTATTTGTGTGCTTGGTTTGATATCATATATCATGACTAATGAGATTTTATCATCAACCAACACACACTCTAGTCTTCTGTGTTATTGATGTCTATGGCTATTTCCACAATAACAACTGACTAGGGACATAACAAGAATGTATACTCTTAACATCTGCATGATCTCATTGTTTAGGTCCTTAACCTGAAGACATACTTCATTCAAAAATATTATTTTTTAGACATCTAACATGTTATATCATTATCTCAAAATAGATTAAACATACAGATAGAAATTACCTATATTATTATTCAAATCATTTACAAAGTATGTCATTACAATCATCATATGACGGGCTCTATGGGAATACATACCAATAATAACCAGTACGAGTCGATCGGTTCAACCCTGGAACTGGTTGGTTGGCCTCCTAGTCAGCCGGTTTGGCTCATCAATTGATTGTATAGTCCTTGAGATGTTGATAGTCCACCTGGTCAGTTGAGCCACTAGTCGATTGATTATCTCCACACACACACACACACACACACACACACACACACATATATATATATATATATATATATATATATATTTGGTGCATTTAACCGAGTATGCACATTAGCCATTTAAATATTTCTAGAATATGTAATAAATAAATGATTAAAACATGAATCTGATCACATTGATAAATCTCAAAACATTGTAAATTGATGTGGCTCTGATACAAATGTTGGGAAGTATGGTATCAAATATGGTAGTGGAAAAAAAAATTACTTGCCATATTCCCCATTGTAGATTGTGTCAACAACTATGAAATGGGAAAAAGAGTTGTAAGGTTATACCTGGTCTTGGAACAAGTCTAGTGACAATTCCTTAAGAGTACTTCTTCAAGTCACATATGGATGGTTGTCGTTGTTGGCCTCCTGGTCGGACACCACAGATAGCAGTTGATGGTGTCTTCTGAGCAGGGTAAGTGCCTCTCACCTCTAGATTAGTCCATGCAGACCACTAGGAACTCCTTTCACTCTAGATGAACAGATAGGAAGGAGTCATCCCTTCTATTTGACATTCTAGTAGTAACTTATTCTCCCACAATTGTCTCTCCCGTATTGTTCCTCCTTTGATGGGTAGAACTTCTTGGGATTTCTTGGTTAGCATAACCAAATTATACAATAATTATTAGATCTTATTGTTGTGTTTGGAAAGCCTCTAGCAACCCTCTATTTATAGTAGGGGTAGGGTCATGGTTCTTCTTTGGTGTTACAGTGATTGCATAGTTTCTTTGTCTCTGATATCTAAATTGAACTCGAGGCATGGAATCATCATCCTCTTCATCATTCAATTCATGTTCGTTGAACTTGAGACGAATGTTTGAGATATATGTGAATTCAACATCGTATATTGATTCACATGTGCATGGCCATAATTTTCTAAGTCTTGCTTATCAAACTCTTGTATGGGAGACAAATCCCATCTACATCGCTCACAATCATTCCCCATGCGTTAGAATGCATTTGAGCATCACCTTTATGGCAACCCTTATGGAAGGTCACATTTTATGATGACAATGTACATCAAACAACATGTGATGAGTGTAGTGATTTCAGGTCTAAGAACTTCAATCATCGCCATCTCTAAGAGAGTTGATAATGAATACCATTCCAAGGTTTCATGTATCACTCTCAAGGTGGGTATGTCTGATATATTGTTCTCTAACAAGTATTTAGGTGTTTGGTTTGATATCATAGATTATGACTAATGAGATTCTGTCATCTACCAACACAAACTCTAGTCTTAAGTGTTATTGTTTTCTAAGAATGTATATACTTTACACATCTATATGATCTCGTTGCTCTGGTCCTCAACTACAAGTCATATGTCATTGAGTAATATCATACTTTGGACATTTATTATGTAACATCATTATCTCATAACTAAATAAAACTGAATAAATGGTAAGATTCTCTTTATTATTAACCAAATTATTTACAAATTATGTTATTACAATCATCATATGATTGGCTCTCTGGGCCTACATACAAACAATTAGACATTATCCCTCAAGTATAAATATCTAAATTTATATCCAAGGTGAAAAGGGTAAAATTTTGTAGAAAGTCAAAATAACATGTTGCTTTCATTTATAGCACATCATGACTATAATAATTATATCATATCTAGCTCAAACTTAAGAACATATTTTGGTTTTTTTATCCACACTATATGTCTATCAGTGACAAAATAAATCTGATGTTAGTGTGATCAACCTCAATTCATCTTTAGGTAGCATGACATGTCTAGGCAATGACATAGCATGTCCCCCAAACAACAACATTATAAAGAAATTGATCTCAATCTATCAATCCATTTACATGCCTCACTATGTGGTTAATTATCCTATTTTAGATTAAGGGTGTGCATATGGCATGCCTAAACATCTAAGTACATGTCATTTCACTATTAGCATGAATGTTAATAAAAATTGGCCTAGGAAAATAACTTGTAAGCGTCATTCATTTGGCTATAAAATTCCATTATAGACAATAGAGATAATGTACAAGGCAATAATTGTATCTATAAGGGATAAAGAGGGCAAATGAAAAAATGAGGAGAAACGAAGGAACATGGGCATGTTTTACATAGATAAGTACTTATAGATCTTCTTCTTTCTCCTTATTCCTTGCTCCTTTTCTTCATCCATTGGAGATGACAGAATCACCTCTCCTCTTATCTCTTGTAAAAAATGAAGTACTAGACCCCCAATGATTGATGTACCAAAATAGTTGTCTTCATTTAATTTATATATCTTATTCAAATTTGTATAGTTGATGCGTATCACTCATTGAACAACATGTTGCAGGTATACCTAATCAAAACATGAGAGAAATTACTGCTTGACATGAAGTGATAATGGCATGACACATGATACTATTTTTTACTTTGTTATTGTTCACTGGTTGTACAATGATGTATTCAATACATTTGGTGTCACATAAAGACAAACTATGGTTGTAGTCATTGATTTATGACACATTATGCCAATGGTAGATGTATTGTATATGCTAATCTTGAGTTGATTGTGTGTTACTAAGGGAAAACACAATGTGTTGTAGAGGCAACATACTGTGTCAGTTCAAATTTCTATCAAACTTGGTCTTTATGGACTCTCATCTTAGGATTATCTATTGTTGCCATTGTGATAGCTCTAATGCATGACCCTTGTCTAGCATTCATCAAATAAATCAAAGTAACAAAATATATGCTTGCAACAATACGAATAACTACTTCATGTTAGATATCATGTAAAAAAGACGTAGAAAAAATAAGTCAATAAGTACGATAAATTTAGGGATAAAAACTTACTACTAATCACACTTATCACTACCAAGACAAGATAAAAAAATATTTTTGGATATAAACAATAGAAATAACTAAATATTATGCATTTGTCAGATGTGTTGAAACTATGGTGTGTTATGTACATCTAAATTTGTCCCTTTGGTATCTAACTAAAGTGGAGGTGCCTCAAATCATTTTAGAAACCAAACCTAGTTCATACATGCTTCTAAAATACCTATATATAATTTTTTATATTATAAATGTTGGGAGTCTTGCATAGAAATGGCATGGAGGGGATACCAAGTCATGAACATAAACATAATTTTATGGATTACATAGTGGTTTGACTTTGATAGAGGGTTCTCCTATCTCTTTGGGTTTTCAAAATATGTAAATTGTGTGTGATTAGAAAAACCCATGTGTTCACAAAAAATCAACAACGCACACTTGTTGAGACTAGTTGGTGGAAAGAGAGAGGGTGGTGGGGGTGAAGTCGACAACAAAGTAAGCATTCAAAATTGAGAGCGACCTTAAATTAATAAACTTAAATTCATCAACCATATTATTTGTATACATAGAAGAAAAGGGGAAATTGTACATAAATTTCAAAATCTATTCACAATACAGATAGAAACATTTTAATCGAAGATTATATGATTTTCTAATTAAGATACCTCACAGAGCCAATGACTGGGGTGAGTGTTGAACCATATAAGATCAGAATAAGAAGCCACAAACATATTATGTACAATCATCAAGTAATTATGAACTTCATAATGTTTCTACTTATTTTTATTATACAGTCCACATACACCTTCCCACCACTTGGGTAGTCAGTATTTGGTGTCCTTTCTTCCCTATTTGATTGCAGAAGAAAAATAAATCATCCCTAGTTGCACAATGTTGAGTCTATAGTATGTAACACATGTTTTCATCACAATGATAAACGATGACCTTAATTTTGCAATTTTACGCATATAGGTAAAGAGTTTAGAAGAAACTACCAGAGATAGGAAAATAGGTTTTCTCGTATTGGTACGTTTGTTGCTCTTAATTAATACCCAATTGTTACATTTCATTGCGTTCATGTATTTCGGGAGCACTAGTCATTTAATATGAGATATTATCTATCAAGACTTAGTAACTAGTATTCTACAAAATAGAACATCTCTATGTATTCTATGTTTAAACACAACAACGTATACATCAAGACAACTATAGAGGTTCTTTGAAGATTGCATTAAAATGGTAAATGTTTTTTGGTTAACATATCTAAAATATAAATTACTGACTATTATATCCTCAAATTTGATAAAATAATTGAAGAATATAAATGAATTGATTTCTAATTTCCTCAATGGTTATTTGTGGAATGATATACTTAATCACCTTTATGGCATGGGTTCTTGTGGCACAACTTAAATAAGAGGAATTCATACATGGAAAGATATACAATGTAATCCTTTTAACAATTATGTATATGTGTAACCATGTGTGATTTATGTTCATCAAGAGAAAGAAAAGATTAGGAGGGGAAGTATAATCTTTCCTAGTCGAAGTTGAATGATTGAATAAAAGAGAAATACATTTTAAATCTTAGGAAAAACAAAACAATTATGTGTTAGACATAATGTTAAGAATAAAGGAAGAAGGGATTATCCACCTTTTTCTTGGAAGCCAAATAATGAACAATATCTAAGTTTCATAAAAGAAATAGGAACCATAGTTTAAAGAAAAAGAGAAGTTTGGTATACAAAGGATACCCTACGAACCCCAATTATCAAGTATAATTGGAAAAGGACTTGATGAGTTTCCATGCGGGGAGAATTTTTGCTAAAGGAAATATAGTGGGCCTTATCTAATTTCTTCCAATATACGTTGCTTACCACTTTTAGAAGGGAGTATCTTGCCATGTTTGGAGGAGAGAACAAAGGAAGATATGAGGAGTCCACAAATGTATATATATACATGATTCCCCCAATACTATGGTACACAACCGACCCTCATCCCTCCCTGTGATCTCGTGATGATCAACACACCCCATACTTCTCCTCAAGATTGTTGTGGTCATACACTTGATCAAAAAGTATGAGGACTAGATCAATGAGGATCACAGTAGTCATCATGACTTAGAAAGGTGCGGATGACAGGGGTGGCTCATCGAAGTCTATCTAGATCCTAAGAGATTCAGCGCCAAGGAGGGGGATCACAAGTGCTTCCTGGACTAAGAGCTCAACATCTGCAAGCAACCTTTGGGTGGTTTTCCTCTTCCTCCTATAGGGTAAAAGAAGGAGGGGTGATCTCCTCATTGGATCAGATAGCTTTGGAGATCACGAGCAGAGGCTCTCACAGGATGCACCACCAAGAGCAGCTGTAACGACCCCGCCTCCTGGTAACCCCAAATTAAGGGAGACCAAGAGGTCGGAGTCATTATCCCAATTAACAGGATCAAAGGTTCGACAAATAATCAATAGTAATTATCAAATTCTACCAAACTATACAGAAAGGTTGTAATAAAATAAAGCTTTGCATACCTTTTTCAAAAACTTGGATTTCTACTTCTATCCACATCTGGATTCTATTCTAACTAATCCTCCTTTGTACTTTATTTCTTATTTAATTCCACACATGCCACTTTACTGATTTTCCATTGCAATCTTGTACCTAAAATGTCAACAAACAAAATGTTAGGTAGAATATCGAAATATGTCGGTATGTGGGGACAACCAAAAGTTCACAAAGATGGCTAACAAACTAATTGTCACAACCAAGGTAATTAACAAGTCAATTTACATTTTCAATGTGTCAATCTCCACCGCTTTTTCCCTAACCCGGGTATACCCTCTTTAGGGTGTGACTTAAGGTAACCTTCTCAATCACGAGCTTGGTGCCTAGGGTCACCTCTCATAGTGACCTTTAGTCATGAGACATAGACCACCTACTCATTCCCGAGCATGGTGTCTGGGGTCACCTCTCATGGTGCCCATTGGTCTTCCCTCCTAGGCTTGACCTTTTTGCATCATCCATCATGGTGGCATGTAGGTCCAAGAATACACACTTTATTTATAGTTGTGATAAACATAGTGACTTTATAATTTGCAGTTATAAACATCCAAACTATTTAATTGCAATCAATGTGATCTATTCATTCGGAAAACCATCAGGAAACTAAAGTGATTAACCATAATTAACCACATACATGTCAGGATGATTTGAGACAAAATTAATCCATGCAAGTAAGAAATTCAAGAAAGCAAGCACACACATCAACATCCTGAAACAATCATACAATTGTCCTTTTATTAATCATGCCATCAAGATCTATTAAACCTAGCTCACTTCATAGGGTTTCTAGTCTGCTTTTAGGGTTTCCTTTGCAATTATGGTTTCTCCTATTTTAAACCCTAATTTTATACAATTACTCAGAAACCCTAATTATCTCATCCATTCTTCACAAAAGATATTAAGGTTACCTTTTAACAACATATCACCCCAATTTCAGATTAAAGACATAATTAAATGTCCACTAAGTCTATTATGCCTCCTTTGCATTAAAACTACCATTTTTGTCCTTTTAATTTATGATAAGGTCATTAGGCCTAATTATCATTAACTTATCTTCCATGAACCCTATTCAACACTAAATCCACCTTTATTCATTAAGAAACTGTAATTACCTTATTAAGGGTAATTATCCACAAATAGAAACCTTTATACTCAAAATAGTTTAGAACCATCATATTTCGTCTTTGTACATGAATTTGACCAATTAAAACCATTAAGGGTCATAATTACCAAAGTTAGGGTTCAAGGCCCATTAAAGCATATTTATGCACATGAATCTCTAAATTCAACCAATTATGTGTAAAGTTCATCCTTTTTGTTCCTAATGTTCCTTTTTATCATTAATAGGTTAATACCAACTTTAATCATCCATTAAACCCTACTAAATATATTAATTATCTCAAAATAGGGTTTCTTAATCTTTAATTCATTAAATTTGTTAAATTACACTTCTTTTCAAATTGCAAGAAGAATCATCTTCTAAATATATTTTCATTGGATTCCTCTCATCTTTCTGAGCAATTTTCAAATTTTATATGTTCTAATCTGAGCTACAATTATTTAGTTATGAATTTTGCAGTAAATCTACTTACTCGGACCAATAGAAGGATGCCACGTCGCTCGATCCATGCAATGTACTCGGGCAGCTTGAAAACATTTTGAAAACACCATTTTGCCCTCCACTTAAGTAGCCCGTCCTTTGTTACGCTGAGGGTAGAACCGTTCAATGGCCCTTAGGCTTCTTCAACCTTGTGATCGGTCGCTGCTTCCTCCGCATCAGCCCTAGCCACAACTTGCACAACCCTTTCTCCCTCCTTTGGACCCCGATGGTCACCGGCATAGGTTCCCCTTGCTCTGCCACCTCCTTCCGAGCTTGGAGCTCCACCCAACACATGGCCAACATGGCTAGGTTGGGCTGGGCAGCTCTGCAACTTGCGGCTGTTGTTGTAGCCGTGCAGCTGCTATAGCGCTCGGTTTAGGGCTGGGATACGATGGCAAGGATGCCTTCTGGTGCCATGGGACATCCTTGTGGCTGCTATAGTGCTCAGGTTAGGGTAGGGATACGATGGAAAGGATTCATTCCAGTGTCATGGGACATCATGCTTCCCTCGAAACTCCTTTTTTGTAGCCTCATGGCTCCGTGATCACATAGCTTCTCCTTGGTTAGGGTTTATGGTTGAAAACATGGAAGAAGATAAGAGAACGATGTGTGGGATCTTCTGGACTCAGCCCAAGGTCTTACACCTTATATAGGGAGAGTAAAGAAGCCCTAGGATGGCTTGCGCATGAAGAAACACAATCTTTTTCCAAAAGGAATTTGATTTCTTCATTATGAAGCAAGTTCCTCTTTCTCTCTCTCCTCTTTGATATTCCTTATTTATTGGATAATTAGAAATATGAAAATCCTCTACCTTATTCTCTTTTATACTTGCCTTTTAATTCATTGATCACGAAATTTATATTTCCTTAAGTAGAAAATAGTTCCTTTTTAACAATACTACATAATCCATTAATTGTGTATTCACATTATCTTCTTATTTTTTGTTTAGGTATTTTCTTTTTCTTTTTCTTCGTTGGGACTCCTTGGATCCCAAGAAACTCTAATATTTTGAAATCCTTTTTAATGGGTACTCATTATCCTTCTAAATGCATATATATCCATTATTTCTCATTATCTTGTTTATTTCCTATTAAAATATCTCTTTTTTATGATTTCTTTTTATTTCTCTTTTATTTTCCTCATTGGTATTCCTTTTAATATTAGGAATCTTTGGGATACGAAATTCCACCAAGGATAACTCAATTATACCTCTTTCCACTTATTTCCCACATTTATCATTGTTTTAAATTTCTTTCTTAATAAAGAAATATTTAATTGATACTTGCTTTTCTTTTTGCATTATCTTTGAAAACTTGGACTCCTTGGAACCCAAGGAACCCAAGAGGCACGAAATCCAACTTTAGATCATATTCTTTTGCCTTCTAGAGTTTTCCACATTTTTCTTTTCTCCATTTTCTTATTTACTCAAATAATGGAGTTTCTTTCGTCTTTTTCTTGTTATTGGGCCCAATCGCCAATAAATCCCACAAAACAACCAACAAGGCTATTGTAAACGAAACTCAGTTATTCAAAACAAATTATATCATTATTTTTTCCAATATCTTTAATATGCGAAATTACATTTTTCTCCAAATGAACCCAAAAATTGGGGTTGTAACAGTAGTGCACCACGGAGGAGAAGTTAGGGCCGTCTCGCCCTCTTTTCTGACTAATGTGGGCCCTGATAGACCCCACATTAGGGCCAAAGAGGTCACGCGAGTTGGCTGAGGCTGCCTCCTGGTTTCCCAAAGGTTGGAGATTGGAACCCTACTCTTGTGTCGTCACGCTAAGGCGGGGTTCAGCGCGTCACGAGGTTGAAGGCAGGTTACACCAATTGGATAGTTATGCCCCCAAACACATAGTAACCTGAGCCATCAAGGGATGGGCAGAAAGGTCATTGTGTTATGTTTTTAAGTCCCCACTTGGCTAGAGCAAAGGGATGAGCTGGCCGCTAGGCTGACATGGCACCTCCTGAATGGCTAGTAATGCATTGTTTTGCAATAATTCTAGTTAATTATTGGTAACTCTATTTTTAATAAGTTATATATGAAAGTTACTCAGAAAAATGAAAGGAATCCAAATAAAATATATTTATAGTCTAATTAAGTTTCTTATTCTAGAAGTGCATATAATACATGTTCTAATGTGTTTAATGTAAAGGAAAACCTATATTTTGTTAAATATGATTCCTAATTGAGTAGACTCATTTATGCGGTGATAATACCTGATCTAGACATGTATAAAGAAGAAATCGTTGATAATTGATATTTCTAGATTGATAATATCATACATGTTTTGTGGACATCTTGCGATAGTCTTAATGCAAGTAACATGATTTAGGTGTCACGGATAGTCTAATATGCTTAAGTTGATGATTATGGTTTCACCTAATATACATAATAAAGGTTGTAATCTAAGAAACCATGATAGGATGGAATTAGGGTTTGTAACCCTAGTCCTTGATCCAAATGTATGATAACCCTAAACCCTAGTTTAGGAGTGGATCTAGATCTGTTTAATGTTATATGAATACATGGTGACACATATGTAGTATGCATGTTTCAGATAATGTTGATTACATGCTTTGTTACTTGGATGTTTGGGTACACTCTTAAAGTACATAAGATATATTCTGCATGGTTTCTTCAATGGCATAAGGTACATGGTTATGGTTATGAATACATGTATCGAATTCTAAGTTTGTTGAGGTTTCTCGATGAGATTGAACGAATGATAAAATGCTTGCTTGTTTATTTACTTCTTGCAAATTATAAAGTTACTATGAGTATCATGTAAAGTAAAGAACAATATTTTGAAACCTGGGTTAGACTGATCTTAAGGATAATGCACATGAGCCCCAGAGGGATAGTGATTACACCTGAGGTAGCAGACCAGACATGGGTTAGAATATAAAAACAAGTTTATCTTCTCATATGTAAGATAAATATGTTTTCTTATATGTGTACTTGTGATTATTGTTTGAACCCATGTTCCGGTATAGAAATATATTGATCGTGTATTTGTTTTTCAGCATTTTAGGTATCAGGTATACTTTATTTGTGGACATGAGGTTACAGGATAATGATGTTGAAGACACTAAAGTTATTCATGAAGGTTTAGTCTTAGTGGTATACACATGTATAATTAATTCTTTCTAAAATCTATGTAACTCCTTGGAGAAGCTTTTTATGCAAACATGTAAGTATTTGTTCATTAATAGAAATTGTTTACTAATTTGTATTATTTCTCTGATCCTGGAATGTATGAGTAATGATCTGTGACTTTAACATCTTTTAGACACTCAAAAGTGTGGGTCATTATAGTGACTTGATGTAAATGGGATGTTATTATTGTCTATGGTATCCTAGAAAAAACAAATATACAAACTATGGTTTTAATATCTTAATGATAAATAAATAAATGCAATTATAATTAAAGAAGGCAGACAAGCAACAAGTCGCACAACCAACCCCTTTTAGATGGCAAAACCAATCCTTTGAAACACTACATCCACAGATCTAGGAGTCATAACATTACTATGCATAATGTTTTGATCCTTTTGAGAATATCCACTACCTCTAGTGTTAAGAATCCAAAATTATCAAAACCTAAAGGTATAAATACATGTTGATTTTTTATGCAGGCTTTCTCATGCATAGCCACTTTGGTTGCAACAACTTTCAGGGAAACATGTCCCACAATAAAATCTCTATATTTTAAGCCCACCAATGGGGATACTCCTGTTAGATCGACACACACATGTTTACCTCTAGACCAGCCAAAATTAGGAAATTTGCTAGTCAAAATGTTAATCTCCCCTCCCGTGGATCAATAAAAAAAAATCACATCAGCCTCCTATTTAGAAGCAACTCCAGCATGTCTAAGTACATCATATAGAACATCTCCAACAATATCATGCATATATTTAAAGCTTGGGAGATCCCTGCAATGAACCGTATGCTCACCAAAGGTGCCTAAGAAAGCCTTATGAGAAATAGGACATACCTCATAGACTGGAAAAAGAGGGATTCAAAGGTGATAATTTAAAATAGTATGGTACTCTATCGGTGACTTTTGCAGTCCAAGCCCGTCAATAGGAATACCGAGAAGAAAATCTTAATTGTACGTAGCTTGAAAATACTTGAATACTACTTTCTGTCTAATGGTCATGTTAAACTGAACATCCTTGTTCTTAACAATTCTGCTAAAAATGGCACTCGCCAAAGCATTTTGGGCTTTAGTGGAGATGGTGTCCTTATTAGAGAAACAAGTAAGATAAAAAGAAGGAATCATGACACGTAAAGAATTGAAAGCATTAATAAACTCAGAGTCCATACTATGTATCCCACTATCTCACAAAATATTATCTTGAAGCATCCAAGACTGAACCCTAGATGTCACAAAATCATATGATGAAGCCTCTATTGAAAAATACAGACCTAGACCACCATGTTTGATAGGTAAGGAAGCTAATCACCATTGAAGATCCCCAAAGAAGGGACCTCAACATACCAAAATATTCTCAATAGACCCATGTAGTCCTCTATTAAAGTAAGTTGCAACCTCCTCCATGTATACACATTGGATGGTCCTTATGCCAAACATAAATTTGGCAATACCCATGCAGGACCTTAGCTTAATGTAATGTAATTTTAGTTATTGTTAGACTCCTAATTATTTATTATCAAACAAAGTTTGGATTAGTTTATTATCACCTTCAGACACTTAAAATATCTAAAATTAGGATTATTATTAACAGTGATGCTTGACATTCACATTTATTTCAGATCTTCATTCATTCTCTAAATACCAATCAACTTAAATTTCATAGAAGACATATTGTATGTGGGTTTTCTAGGATAAATACCATAGTAGAACCTACCTTCATAAATTGATTTATAACCGTATCACTGACTCTTATGGGACCATCATATATAAACACATTGAAAAAGCATGAGTGGTACACAATTAACTAGAAACACTTGTATTCATATATATCAAGATATCTTTTGAAGTGGTCAGCCTGCCACAATCACTAGGTTACTGAAATTCATGCATTCCCTTTCCAACATCACATTACTTCAGTCGTCTTGGGTCATATTGTAATTTGGAATGCTACCAATGCATTATCTTGAACCAATCACTCTATTTTTGTTGGAGATGAGTTCACAAAACCCCTTCTCCTCCAGTAATGACATTGAGCCTGATTATCCACAGTGCAAAGGGGGTCATTAACCGCCACTACCTCTGTGATTTTCATGTTACTTCTCTAATTCTAAAAACAAAAAAAACTAAACTATAGTTAGTAATCATACGAGGGGGATATCATCAAGAGCGACGAAGTGTTTCCCAATTCCAAAGACATCCTCTTTCATCTCCATTGGTATTGGATCTATGAAGATGAAAATTGGAGGAGAGTGAAGAACTACCATCCTCTTCATGAGAAAATGAGTTGTTGATAGGTGTTTACTGTGCATTATATGCAAGTCAACATATCAAAGTAATATAGGCCCTTTTGTGGCCCGAGTCAAACATAGGGAAACATTTCTCCAGTAGACTACTACTAACTATTATCTAATCAACTATGCCAATTGTAAATGGTTGAATTGGTTTGCGTTACAAATCTAATGTAGAAGCAAAATGATTTAATGGTTTGAATTAATTAGAGATGGAATGAATTCTTTAGGACAATGGTTTCACCACAGATAACACTAATAATTAACCTCACACACTAATATCTATTATCTCAATCCCTAGATAAGGATCGTGTAGCCAGAATTACCTACTCCCATAGTGTAATTCACTACCTAATCTAATGTCAACCCCACTTTCGTAGTTATTGATTGATTAGTTAGATGCTTTATGATTATTGTTTGGGTTTCTCCTCCCATTTACACTCCGCTTTTCCCAAAGGGAACAATACATGGGTAAATCTATTCTTTACAACCCTTAATCCCTCTCCCAAGATGACTAAGCATCTCTTAATCCACTTATGGTGATCAAGCACAAATAGAACACAAAGCTTTCATAGATTTATATCCAGTAAAAAAGAGATAAAATTGATATTAATGCATAGAAATCAATTACAGTGTATATCCGGGCTACTCTCGGATCATAAGGAATAATGGTTTTTAGCCTTGCATGGTTTTCATCGAAGAATATATGGAAAGGAAGAACAAAAATGTGGGAAACATTAGGAAACTAAAGTAACCCCTGAATATCTACCTGTCTGAAAGATCCCCTCATTCTTACGTGCGTTCTGCTGTCTTTCAACTCCAGAATCGTCCTCCAAAGGTGCTCAGATCTTCCTAGTTGAAGCTTTTGGTCCTCAATTCTTCTCTTCTATCTCTCCAGTTGTTGTGTAATAGAAATGGTTGTCCCCCTAGTCCGATCGTCATCCCCCTAAGTTATAGAAGGCATTTAGGGTATGAAATAACATCCATCCATGGATTAGAGTGAAATATGTGGATGGCCTGATCAGGCAAACTCGGTAGTACTGACTAGGTGAGTTTGTAGTACTGAGTCACTTAGGCTTAGTCACGCAATCCCGATTGTTTCGGTAATGTCAAGTGGACTTGATAGTGCTGAGTTTTGTGATTTTTGAGCTGCCTCCCTGACATCAATTCAGAAGTACCGAGTTTTCTCAAATCATGATGGGATTTATTGATGTTATTTTGGTACCATTGACTTTTTCTATCGGTAGAACCAATTCTGGGCAAGTTTTGAATCCATCACTGACGTCAAGTCCATACCCCTGACTGTTACCAGGTCGGTAGCACTAAGTGTGTGGAACTTCCTTGTACCTGAAAACACACAAAAAAACATGAGTACTTGGGATCCATAAAATACTACGTAAAATAGTTAAAATCATATAATTTGATGCATTCAATAGAAAAAAGTCATCTATGTCATTCCATGCATAATAAATCAAATAAATGACAAATCTACACATGAAATCAAGGAAAATTGTGCTTGTAATAATGATGAAAAACACATGCATCAAACTCCCCTAAGCTTAAATGTTGGTAGTCCTTGAGAAATACTCTCTCGAATCAATTTGACCAAAGTCAGCAAAAGGACATAACACATACAGTCCTTTCTTAATCATATCCACCTATCGAAACCTAAACTAGCCTTCACTGACCACTGAACTAATAACTGCTCTAATGTGACAAAAAACTTCCATAAAAGATGCCCACCTTTTAGTCAATGACACTATCAAGAAAGCAATTAACATTATAATTACTTAGACATTCACTTCATGTATTGTGTGATTCCCTACACTAAATTTCTCTTTCCTAACAACCAAGTACTTGGAAGTAGATATCCGTATAAGATAGATCAGACGGTGGCATCGGATGTGGTTGTGAGTACCCTCAAAAGTATCCTTGGTTCCAATAATGGTCAAAGAAGGATGCTGGTATTGCTACATCTGCTATAGGTGCATGTGAAAAATCTCTTGGTTGGCTAATAGAAGGTGTTCATTCTTGTAACTCACATGCTGGTTTTGGTACAACCTTCCTTGAATGTCCTGCACACTGACCAGCGTCGCCCGATGTTGTTGTTGCCTAGTCTGGATCTCCTGTAGCATGGTATACATACCCGCAATATTGTACATGTCTTGCTCCTCCCAGGAATGAGGTGGGGCATTGGAAGTTGAGGCAGTTTAGGTGTTTGCCTATTTACGTGGGACCTCTCTCCTAGTGATGGGCATGGTGGGCTCTACCTCCTCAACATCATTAGAGTCATCATCAATTTTCTCCTCGTCTTCGACCTCAGCTGCTGCCCTGTGTGGATCTTTTGCTTCCCCCCTATTTAGTGGCCACCAGAGATGGTTCACCCCTCACAAGTTGAATATAGATTTGGGGAGGCTCTTCTTCTAAAATAATTCTCAACACGTGCAATGCACATAGAGCACATTGTGGTGCAAGCTAAGAAGGTGTGCCTTATGCAAGTGCATGAGGTCCAACTTTGTTGTATCCTCCAATGGTGCGAGGGTGGATAAATCAAGGCTCAAATGTAGTGCAATGGTGGTGATGAAACCCCCAAATTAAGTCGGCACCTTTCTTGTCACATTGCACCGTACAAAGATCATGTGGAGCAAAAGGAAGGCTCCAAAGTTGCAGTCTCCCCTTCCAATAGTCAGTAGAGAAAGTAGAGATCCGCCTTTTGAACCTTCCATTGAGCTTGACCGGAATGAGAAAAAATATCATTGTGCAAAGGTGGTGAAGGATTAGAGAAAAAGGGTGCTTAGTATCGATAACAGAGTTGATATGCTAGTTTATTCAAAATCCCATTGGCACCTTACTCAACTGCTCCCAAACCAAGTCATAGTCAAAGCCAAAAGAGGCCGAGCACTATGGGACGTGATCCGAGTTGAAGATGTCAGTGAAGGCCCTAATAGTGATGGAATAATTGTTGTTGAAGAGGCGGAAGATGTCTTTTCTTTCCTTCCATTTGCCTCCTAACTTCTGCTCAGGGGCGACAAGAACATCTAGCAATTCCAACAACTCCAGGACAAGATTCAGGAAGATCTACCAGTCATTATGGAAAGGATTATCCCCCTCCTTGATTTTCTTCTGACCTACCCGTCGTATGTTTTCAGTAAAGCAAGCCCTTTCAATCAATGTGTGATCTCCATATCGCGTTGGAATGATATGCCTAGTCTTCAACTCTTCATAGAGCTTCCTGATCTCCAAAAATGGATGTTGGATTCGGGTTGGTCGAGGGACCAACTCACCTTGAGCCACCGATGTAGAGGGACCTCTCCTTGGTGCCATGATGCCAATGCAAGACAGAGTATTGGGAAAGAGAAGCTTGGTGAAGATCATTGGATTGACAAAGATCTTCGGCACCTAGTACAGTTCTGCTCTGAGTTATAGCAAGAGTGGAGGAGGTGATGTGAAGAAAATGGGTTAACCACTCCTTTATAGCTGAATCGGGAAGAGTTAATACTATCAACTTTTCTGTCGGTATTCCCAATTTGCAGGAATGAATTTGTGGCTCAGTTGTATCGATGGTGACGTTTGATGATGTCTCAAGTGCAGATCATGTGGATTCAGTAGGTACCGAGTCCAAGTCGATAGTATTGACTTGAGTTGCGGATCGTTGGTACCGACCATGCGATGAAGCTTGCATCTGTCGTTGAAATAAGTAGCCCCGGATTGCCGATGTCATGTGTCGGTACTACTGACTAGAATGTTGGTAGTACCGAGTTGTCTATTTCAGCTAGATACTTTTAAATATTTCATCTCGATGTTCATATTTTGGATGCACCAAATAGTCAGCGGTACCGACTTGTGGGTCAAGCTTATCAGCTAACAATAAAAAATCTTCAGAGACTCAGTAGTACAGACTGGGAGAGTTGATAGTACTGAGTCTTGTGATATAGTGTGGATGCCTCTCAGATGTAATCTTGGTACTACTGACTTTGAACTTGGTAGCACTAACCTGTAGGAAATTCTACACACTCCACACATGAGTCAAGGTACCATTTTTAAAGAAAAATAAAAATGAAGACTAAGACATCTACAATGAGAAAATGCACATGAATAGAAGTAAAATGAAGGTTGGGTTGTCTCCCAACAAGCATCATTGTTTAACATCGTAGGCTAGAAGATCCTTAGAGAAAGAATGTATGGAACGTTGTAAAGCTGCACCTACTCTATTCGTGGCTCTACCTCCCCTTCAAAATAGTGCTTTAATCTTTGGTCGTTAACAAGGAACGACATGTTCCCATATACAATGTTCACAAAACCATGGGGAAAGGCATTTTCAATCACAAACGATGCAATCCACTTGGACCTTAGCTTACCTGAATGCAGCCTAATCCTAGAATTGAAAAGGAGGTCTTTCTGACCTAGGAGAAACACCCTATTTAGAATGTGTCTATCATGAATTTTCTTAGTCATTTCCTAATATATCCTAGAGCTTTCATAAGCATCCATCCTAAGCTCATCTAATTCATCAAGCTCTAAAAACCTCTTTCTACCTGCTTCATCTATGTACAAAATCAGCTTCTTTATAGCCCATTTAGCCTTATGCTCAAGCTCTACTGGTAGATGACATGCACGACCATAGATCAGCCTAAAAGATGTTGTTCCTATTGGGGATTTGTAGGATGTTCTATTAGCCCAAAGAGCATCACTTAGCACATAACTCCAGTTCATCCTATTGGTTGAGACCGTCCTCTTGAAAAATTTCTTCACTTCTCTATTGGACACCTCAACTTATCCTGGAGTCTGTGGGTGATATGGAGTACCCACTTGATGCTTCACCCCATTTTTTCTCTGTAAATCTCCAAACTACCTATTACTGAAGTGTGATCCACCATCACTAATAATTAGGTGGGGGACACCAAACCTACAAAATATGTATTCTTTCACAAACTTGCACATTGCCTACGCATCATTGGTGTGGGATGGGATTACTTCCACCCCTTAGACACATAATCAACCACAAGAAATATATAAAGATTGGAATTAGATGACACAAATGGGCCCATAAAATCTATACCCAAAGATCAAAAACCTCAATCTCCTAAAACACATTTAAGGTCATCTCATGTCACCTAAAGATATTACCTGCACTTTGACATGCGTCACAATGACGAACAAAGTTGTGAGAATCTTTTAACAAGGTAGGTCAATAAAACCCATTCTCTAAGACTTTGGCCACAGTCCTAGAGCTAGCATGGTGCCCACCCAATGGTAGAGAGTGACAGTGTGACGAGATGCTCTCTACCTCACATTCAGGTACACATCTTCTTGAAAGCCCATCCCTACATTTTTTAAGAAGAATTGAGTCATACCAAATATAAAACCTCAATGAGTGGAAAAATCATTTTTTCTCCTAGTATCCCCAATCTATAGGAATTTCCTTACAAGCTAGGTAATTAATAATATATGCAAACCAAGGATCTTCAGTTTTAATTGCATGCAATTTCTCATCTGAGAATTCCTCAATAATTGGGATGGATACATCTTTTTTGTCCTCCCATTCTAACCTAGACAAATGATCTGCTACGACATTCTCTACTCGTTCCATGTCTCTAATTTCAATGTCTAATTCCTGAAGCAAAAGAATCCACCTAATGAATCTGAGTTTGGCATCTTTTTTTTGTAACAAGTATTTGATGGCATCATGGTCAGTCCAAACTATCACTTTAGCCCCAACTAGGTATTGGCAGAATTTTTGAAAAGCAAACACTACTACTAATAGTTCTTAACAGTAGTAGTGTAATTCATATGTGCAACATTCAAAGTCTTTAATGCGTAATATATGACATTTGGATTCTTTTCACTGTGTTGACCCAAAACAACTCCAACTGCATAATCTGATGCATCAAACATCAGCTAAAAAGGAAGGCTCCAATCAGGTGCATGTACTATAGGCACATATATCAGTTTTTCTTTATGGATTTCAAAAGCTTCTAAACAGTGCTCATCAAAGGAAAACTTAACGTCTTTCTCTAAAAGTTCAAACAATGGTTTGGAAATTTTCGAGAACCCTTGATAAAACGGTGGTAGAATCTAGTGTGTCCTAAAAAACTCGTTACTCCTTTCACTAATATCAGTGGAGGACGTGTGGAGATGACTTCAATCTTTACTGGATATACTTCCATTCCTTTGTTGGACACCTAGTGTCCAAGAACAATCCCTTCAATCACCATCATGTGACACTTCTCCCAATTTAAAACTAGATGAGTGTCCTCACATCTCTGTAGCACCCTATCAAAGTTATATAGGCAATCATTGAAAGATTCCCCATATATAGAAAAAGCATCCATAAAAACCTCTAAGCACTACTCTACCATGTCAGAAAAAATGGTGAGCATACAACATTGAAACGTAGTAGGGGCATCACAAAGACCGAAAGGAATCTAACGGTATGCAAACGTGCCATAAGGGCATGTGAAAGTAGATTTCTATGAATCCTTAGGCTCTATGGAAATTTGATTATACCCAGAATACCCATCAAGAAAAGAAAACTATGAATGGATAAATAATTGTTCCAAGATTTGATCAATAAAAGGTAAAGGGAAATGATCTATACATGTGGCTGCATTTAATCGGCGATAATCTATGCATACTCGCTGCCCTGCCACTATCCTAGTGGAAAATAATTCATTAGCCAGATTAGTAGTGACTGTGATCCCCCCTTTCTTAGGAACTACCTGGGTAGGACTAACCCACATTGAATCAAAAATTTTATAGATAATACATGTCGATAGAAGCTTGATGAATTCCATCTTCACTGCCTCAGTCATAATAGGATTGAGATGCCTCTGAGATTGGACAATTGCCTTTGCTCCTTCTTCAAGCCGAATCTTGTTTTGGCACAAGGTTGGAGAGATCCCTTTAATTTCATCTATAGACCACCCAAATGCATCTCAGTGGTTTTTCAGCACAGTGAGTAGCTTACCTTCCTCTTCACCACTCAAAGAAAATGATATAATAACTGGGAGATTTCCCTCTATTGCTAAGAAGAAATACTTCAGGTGCAGTGGTAATGGCTTTAGCTCCAAGTCCGGCGGGCTCAATAGAGACGGGACCAATGGTGGGGAAGGTGGTTCATGGTCTTCAAAGCATCTTGCGTAGTAGCAAGGTACTGCCTTCAGTATCAAAATGCACTCCTCTAGACAATTGTTGTAGATGTTGTCCTCCATTTTGTTCATCAAGCACGCTTCTAAGGGTAGTTTGGGTGATGATTGTATCACAGAATCAGCTATGGCTTCTTGTACGACAGTAGGGTCATACTCCTCTCCCTCATCTTCTGGTTAGCGCATTTCTTGAGTCAGTAAGATCGCCTTTGTATTTTCTAGGTTGTTCACCACTAGAGTACCTCTTTCTACTTTAGTCATAACATGGGCCATATCTAGGAATGACTTCCCTAGAAATAGAGAAAACTTGCTATCCATGTGCTGAAGCATGTTGCATTGCACCTTATCTCCCATGGCTTGAGAGTGATCCAGTATCTTGATCTCGAACCTATCATCTTGGATTCCCATAATTAGACATCCTCTTCCCATCTCAAACATCATGTCTGTAGTGGCTTGAAATACTCTTCCAAGTAGAAGCTCATTTCCATGGTCATCCTACATTTCCAACACTACAAATCTACAGGGAAGATGAACCTACCGACTTTCACTAGGACATCCTTGCATAAACCATATGGCTTAACTATTGAGTTGTCTACCAATTGGATTTTCATGCTTCTCTTCTTAGATTCCTTGAGTTTTAGCTTATTGAAGGTACATAGGGGCATCCAATTTATACTCTCCCCAGAATGACATAAAGCCTCTCCAAATTTTGTCTTTCCAATGAAGCATGTGATATTGAAGCATCTTGGATCCGATCTTTTAGGATGCAGTGTCTCCAAAATAAAAACACTAACCTACTCTTTTGGAACCTCAACATTAGACTCTGGTATCCTTCTCTTCTTTTTAATTATATCCTTCAAAAACTTCCCATAAGATGGTATCTACTCAATAACATCTATCAAGGGAATGTTCACATATAACTTCCAAAAATTATCTAGAAATTTCTTGAACTATCAGACCATCTTAGTCTCCTTCAAACTGTTAGGACAGGGCACAGGAACCACAGGTGTCCTATGGTGAATCAGGATATAAGCCTAAGTTTTATTACCCCCAACGTCATCAACTTGCTCCTCTATAGTCTTCTCTTGTGCTGACATGTCTGGTTCTTCTACATGCATTGGTATAGTTTGATTTGTAGCTTCTTTTGTACCTGCACTGTGTGATGCATCATTCAGTAGCTTCTTGCTGCTACAAAGTAGAATATATTTCACATGTTGATTCCCAAAAGGTACATTGGTGTTCTCCGGAAATCCTTATGGGGTTGGTTGCTTTAGTGGTCTCATATCTGCCGCTATTTTAGAGATTTGTGTCTCTATGTTGCGAATACATGCCCCTTGATTCCGAAGATCCCTTTGAGTTTGTGCAATCTGCAGCTCATTCTGACTCACCAGCTTGCCCAACATTTCTTCAATCTTGTCAATTTTCTACGGCTCTAGTTGATATTGTTCTTGGCCACCATACTGATGTGTCTTAGGATGTTGCTACAGTGCCTTTGATGGATCTTGTTGGAAGTTTTCAGGATCCTTCCAAGGAAATTTGGAATCCTTCCTCCAAGAATAGTCATTGTTCCTGTATTGCCCCTGGTGCACATACTTGCACTCTTCTTCTTCTTCCTCAGTAGGAAATTTGTTTGTAGCACGTAGCTTCTTAGCAATCAGATCTAACTTCTCATTTTAAGAAGATATCACCTTGGATTCCCCGCCACTCTTGATGGTTGTTGGTAGCTCTCTTTCTTCTCCCCATGATTGGTTTTTAGACATGTTCTTGAGGATTTCATGGCAGCGAGCGGGCTTGGTTTTGAGGAAGAAATCTGCTCCTTAACTGTCAAGAGTTGTTCTCTCCCATTTGTGTAGGCCATAATAGAATATCTTGACCTACCCTAGTAGATCAATGCCATGATGAGGCACCTTTCTCCACAAATTCTAAAGCCTTTTCCATGCCTCTGAATATGACTTATCAGCTTGATGTCTGAAGTTGTGAATCTTCTTCACTAGGTCATTTTTCTTTTGCGAAGGGAAATAGATCTCGAAGAATGCATCTATCATCTGATCCCATGTCTCTATGATATCATCATCAAGATTGTTGAACCATGACTTTGTACTATCCTCTGGTGAAGATGAAAATAGCTTAAGATATATTATAGTAGTTGGGACCCTGTCTATCTTGAGCATATCACATTTCTCCACAAAATTGTCGATATGTGTCATTGGATCTTCAGAAGGATGGCCATGGAATGCTTGAGATTTTAATAAGGCAATAAGTCCAGGATCTATCTTGTAGCTGCCCACATTAATGTCTTGCCTTTTCATGGGCCCTTTCAGGGCCACAGTTGACAAAGACTTTATCCTTTCCCATATTATATGTTCTTCTACTTGGTCACCCATTTCTCTTGGCTCAGGTTCTACTGGTTGTTCTGGTTCTTCATGCAAAGGAGGAGTCGGTGGAGGGGTTCAGTTGAACCTGTCCACAGATCTGTCAGACTCCCTTTCTCCTTGTAAGAGCTCTACTTGTCCAAGGTCCGGTGAGGATGGTTCTCTGAATTCTAGGGCTCTGGTATGCAACATGCACTAGTTTCCCTGAAAGAATAAAATGTGGGTATTAGCGAAATAAATTTATGATCTATCAAAAAGATCTTATCATTCATCTTGAATGAAATTTGAAAATGATAAAATAAAATAAAAAGGTTTGCCTAGAGTGGCTGACCACAACACTCATAGTTCTTGATGTTTCTACTTCCCCAACAATGGCACAAAAAACATGACACATGTTTACCATGCGTTATACGCAAGTGAACGTATTGAAGTAATATAGGCCCTTTTGAGCCCAAGTTGAACACATGGAAACATTTCTTCAGTAAACTACTACTAACTACAGTCTAATCAGCTAGGCCAGTTGTAAATGGTTGAATTGGTTTGAGTTATAAAATTAATGTAGAACCAAAATGAATTAAAGGTTTGAATTAATCAGAGATGGAATGAATTCCTTAGGACAGTGGTTTCACCATAGATAACGCTAATAATTAACCTCACACACTAATATCAATTATCTCAATCTTTGGATAAGGAAAATGTAGCCAGAATTACCCACTCCCACAGTGTCATTCCCTACCTAATCTAATGCCAATCCCACTTCCGCGGTTATTGGTTGATTAGTTAGATACTTTATACTTGTTCTCTAGATTTCTCCTCCTATTTACACTCTGTTTTTTCAAAGGGAACAGTACATGGGTAAATCTATGCTTTCCAACCCTTAATCCCTCTCCCGAGATGACTAAGCATCTATTAATCCACTTATGGTAATCAAGAACAAATATTACACAAAGGTTTCATATATTTATATCTAGTAAAAAGAGATAAAATTGGTATTAATGCATAGAAATCAGTTACAGTGTATATCCGGGCCACTCCCGGATCCTAAAGAATAAAGGTTATTAGCTTTGCATGGTTTTCATTAATGAATACATGAAAAGGAAGAATAAAAACGTGGGAAACATTAGGAAACTCAAGTAACCCTTGAATCTCTACCTGTATGGAAGATCACCTCCATCGTACATCCATTCCGCTATCTTCCATCTATAGAATCATCCTCTAGAGGTTATTGTATCTTCATGGTTGAAGCTTTCAATCCTCAATTCTTCTCTTCTCTCTCTCTGGTTGTCGTGCAATGGAAATGACCATCCCCCCTGGTCTGACCTTCGTCCCCCTAAGTCATAGTAGGCACTTAGGTACGAACTAATATCCACCATTGGATAAGAGTAATAGACTAAAGACATGATGATGAAAATTAGTTAATAAATACTATGATTAATTAGTTGATTAATTTATTCTAGAATATTCTTTTAATAGTCCCAAAGTGGCTTATTTTAAACGCAACCACAACCTTTTATTTTCCTAGGGTTTTGTGAAACACTACTTCCTTTCTTATACTATTTATAGGGGCATGAAGGTTGGATTTCATAGATACACTCATGTACATGAATCATATCTATCATCATCCCCTAGAGAGAGAAGGAGAGAGACTGTGATGCTAGCACATCATCAAACAAAATGCTACTCCTTCCCAACCAATCAGGAAGTGCGACGTGAAGTTCCATTCCATCTGCATGGTAAAAGTAAAGACACTGACGTTGAGCACCTATGTTTGAAGGACAGACAAGGACTGTCAGTGCAAGTGAGGAGTGACACACATCATCATGTGAAGGCATGTTGTTGGACTTGCTCCACCACAAGGTATATCCCGCACACCCTCTTTGCGAATACATTGTTATCGACGAGATCTTTTAGTAGGGTATGTGAAGAAAAATTTTGTTATTTTGTTGTGATTGTTTCCTCCACATGAACCCAACAATTATTACCAACTAAGGTCAACATCACATATAGGAACCTATTATGGATGATGATATATTTTGTAACCAGTAAGAGTCAGTCAATTCAACCCTTGAACTGGTCGACTGGCCTCCTAGTTAGTTTGTTTGGCTCACGAATTGATTTTTAGGTCCTTCTGAAGTCAGGCGTCCACCCAGTCAGTTGAGCCACCATTCAATTGATTAGCTCCATGCACATGCCCACACACACACACTATATATATATAATATTATATATATAATATAATATATATATAATATAATATATATATAATATTATATATATATAATATTATATATATATATAACATCCCGGACCTGGGTTATGATTTAACCCGAGATGTCTTGTTTAAGAAAGATAATTGTATGCTTGCTCTTGTCTCTTGAAAATTAATTAAGTCTCAAGAGGAACTTATGTTGCAATTGTAGTCCTTTCTGAATAATGTTGAAACACTATTTTGCTTATTTTGGACTAAAAGTGCAAATTACCCAAGTTGAAGGGTTAACTTGCAAATGTTACATGATAAAATGTTCCTCAGATGTTGAAGCATCATAAGAATGAGAATGATGCAGAGGTATGGCTTGTGACAGCCTGAGTACCAAGAAAGAACTTGTTGAGCAATGTTTGTGCATTAAAACCTAGTTTTGGTGTAATGTGCAAATTACCCAAAACCTGGGGTTCAATATACAAAATACCACCTCAAGAGTGTCCCTCATGTTTTTTGGCATCATATAGAGAAAAGAAAATGAGGGTGACATCTCATTTAAATCATTTTGGAGGAGAGAGAATCTTGATATTAAAATAATCAAGATTTAAGCATAATTGAAACCCTAATTCAATTTAATGCAAAAATAAATATATTAAGTGATGTGCCTTTCAACCAAAATTGAGATGGTTGAATTTCTATAAATTTGAACGTCCTTGTGCCTTGTAAAGGCCAAGAAATATCTAAAGTGAGTGGAGATCCCACTCACATTAGTTAAAAGAAAAGTAATATCCACTCAATTTTGGATATTATTATTATAATGTTTAAGGTGCTTAATTTGCTATCTTTTAATTCATGGATAATGAATAGGAATTGCAAGGTGGGGGAGATGTATTCATATGAAAGGTATGGAGGAGAGTATGTGGCACCAATTTTGGAAATTAAAGGACTATTATAAAACTTTCTCTCTCATTGAATTTCCTTATATACACCCCATTTCCAACCCAAATGAAAGGCTTTTTCGACCCTTCTTTCTTTCCTTGCTTTGTTTGAACACAAAGGAGATTTCAAATAAGTGACTTATGACCAATACATTACATGATAAATGTTATGAACTGGTGCATAAAATATTAGGATGGGAGATACCCTAATACAAGATAAGTTGATGAACTTAAGATAAAGGTGATGAGGGAAGTGATACATCAAGACATGATAGATATCACTTCTAGCACCTCAAGATTGATACACCTTGATGTATTCTAAATCCAATATACTTTGATGAGTAACACATGAAGTGTGTCATGTCAATTGTTACATTAAGTTGTAATGCACTTTGATAAGTGTAGGCTAATATACCTTATGAAAAGGTTAAGCCAAATTAATAAAGTATGATGTAATCATATTCTGGTAAAGTTGAGAGAGGAACTTATATCTTGTGTTGATAATTCATTTAATGACAAGTGATGACAATAAATAAGTATGATTAAATACTTATGTTATCAATGTTGGCTCCTAGCTGTGTGGAGCAATGAATTAGGGTTTGATCATTAATAATATGATCTTGAGAACCTAAATGGTTAATTATGGAAAACCCTAAATCTAATGAATGGTGATGATATGTAAGAGAAATCCTAACTCTAATGAGGAAATAGTGATGTTACTCTTACAATGCATAATGTTGATATGTGATTTGATATAATTATTATCATATACACTAATCATGCAAGTGATCATGAGATGATGAGCATAGCCAGGGATGAGCTATGATTTGTTAATTATTTAAATGTTTTATGGGCCTTGTCAGCCATTATATGTATTGTTGACTGGTAAGAGGTAATAAGAGACTAATGGGCTTTCAGAGCCATGTGAGATGCTTGTGTAGTAAATATCATGTTTACCTTAGTCAGATGACCTGAAGGTATTAGTTACCTGATAACTGGTAACAAGTGTTCTTGGATGAACTAAGGGGTTTGAATACCCATAATCTATAATCATGATGATGAGATGTTAATGGATGAGAATGCCCATGATGTGACAAGGGATTAAGATCCCAATGTTTTATAAAGCTTTGAAAAGTACTTGATAGAAGTATTACACATTCTTTGTAGCATTTGTTATAATAAATTATGTTTAAAACCTCAGTGATGCTAAAAGAATATGGTAATACACTTAATTAATCAAGTGGAATCTTATCATGTAGTGCCTTTGCCATATAACAATCAGCGTCAGAATTTGTTGGATGGTGAAACGGGTTGCTCCGCAGCATAACCTGAAATGCATATTTTTGAATATGCGGGGGTGATGGGTGAAAATATCCTTACACCCTAATGGAAGAATTGATGTGAGATAAACATTAAATCTCTCAATCCTTCATTATATATGTCGGGGTGGATGTATCACTAATCCCCTGATACCAGGATGGATGTATCATGAATCTCCTAATAATTTTAATGCTAGATCTATGTGAGGTAAACATTAAATCTCTCAATGCCGAAGGAGTGCAGTTGACGCTGTAACTCTATAGTGAAGTTGCCAGTATACACTGGAAAGATATTTAGCAGAGATACAAGATGTCCTACATTTTTTACCCACACTGACTTGGGAGGATGAGGTCATGGAAATCCGGCTCTTCCTTGACCAGTGTATGGCACCGATTTCGACTTTGCAATGGTTGGTAGGAGTATGATCAGTATACCTCATCTCCTCAGGGCATAAGTGTGATTGTAAAATGTAATTAGCCATATAGCATGTTTGCTTCAGGATTGAATACAAAAATCATTGGCTGATGTTACATTCCTTTTATGCATCTTTAGCTGATAGATGATATATTTATGTTTCCTTACATTCCTTGCAATGTAGATAGATGATGTATAATTCTATCATGGGTAGATGCAATGTTATTCTTAAAAAAGGAGATTATCCTATTTTGTTCATACAATGATTAATACTACTGTTATTATAAAAGAACTCACGCTCAGTTTTATTCTATCAATCTACAATAATAATGTTTCTCGTAGAGAGTTATATCTCTCACTGGGACAATTTTTCAATTGTCTCACCCCCGTGGGATCCAACTTTTTAGGTAGACGTAGAAGAAGAAGTAGAAACCCTATTACAGGAAAAGGACAGCATCAACAACATCAGGGGCACCAGTGATACCTCAGGTGGAGGCACTGGCGGTCATGTTTTGTATAGAAAATCCTATGTGTCGTCTCTGTGCTCTCAGGTCCTCAGAGTCTGTAGATAGTGCTTTTATCATCGATCTAAGATTTTAGCTTGAATGCCTCAAGGTTTTATTTTTCTTATGTATAGTTTGGCAAAGTAACTGTTATATGTGAATCCTCGAGAAGAGATGGTACATGGTATGTACTTGTGAACCAGAATGTATATGTAATGCTTTGGGTCTTCTTATAAGAGTTTTCTAGAATTGGATCTCTTTACAAAAAGGTTTAAATTTTTAGTGATTTTTAGTAATCCGATGTTGATGAACGCTTCCACATATGTAATTATTCGATATTTGGGATTTGTCACCGCAATTTAGTGGTATCAGAGCTCTAGGTTCGCTGAGTCTATAGAGACATAGGATTAAGGATGTTGAGTCAGTTCTAGTATCTTCCAGTTTATCTGATAGTGTCTTCTACTCATATAGGAGAAGAAGAACTTTAATATGTCTGGATCACACAAAGAACATGCTGCTAAACGCAGCAATGTTACACCAATAGAAGGTGCAAGGGACCAGGCAAGAGAAGAACAACTGCCTGAGAAACCCCAAGATGATCCAACTATGATAAGGAATCCTTCTTTGAATATCAATGTTGGGTAGGTTAGGACTGAAATAATGCGTATGGTGGACCATATATTAGAAATACAACCTAGATTACCAGCCCCCAATGATGATGTTTTGGGTTCCACCAAGATTCTTGCTCAACATCAGCATGTTGGAGAAATGAATATTGATGAAAGGAATAGGTTACAACCTGAAACTAGGATTTTCCACAAGTGTAGGCAGCTTGGACATATCAGAAAAGACTATCTAGAAAAGGATAATGAGAAAAGAATTAAGAAAATGCCTATCCAAACCCAGGATCAGAGGCCTAGTAGTTCCAAAAAGGGGAAGTTTTTGGTACCCCCGATACAAACAGGGTCTAGTGCACTAGGGAAAGGGTAAATGGCCTTTTAGACCATATCAAGAGAATAGAACAAGTCACCAATGTAGACAGATAGGACATCTAGCAAGAAACTATCTAGTTGGAAACACAATGGTAACCCAACCACCGAGGCAGAGAAATCAAGGTCATCAGAGGAAATAGTGTATATTGGCATTCGAGGACGTGGATAGATGTCCCAGGTAGGATCAATTGCGTTAAATAATAAAGCACAAGGTCAACATCAGGCAATGATAAGATTCTATGAAAAGAATCAGCTTGAGCCAGTAAATAAACTACGAGGTGAGACAGGTCAGATGAAATAGTTACTTTCTAATATATTATTTCATGATTTCATGTATTATATATATGGAAGTAGTTGTTTTTGAGCTTCATTTGACTAGTAAAATGAGGACACAAGGAAGATGAGGACTCATATTTTACGCAGTATTCCTTTAAATGCTTTATAATTTCTCTTATCTGTGTGGTAAAGTATGAGATGCAAACGTAATGCTTGAAGAAAATCTAGGATTGTTAAATCATGTGTTTATAATGATATGAAAAGTGAGGAACACAATAGTAAACAAAGTGCATACTACCTAATCTCAGTACTTGTATACCCTGGCCAAGTATATGATTATTAGAGATAGGGAAAGTATGGGACTCTTAGATTGTTATCTTTTTTATTACTCTGATCAAGTAGTCATTCTGAAAAATCTAGTGAGCATAAAGAAACCAAAAATATGGCATGGATATTTTTATACCAGAAAGAGGAATATGAGATGATCTCAGATCAATCTATGTGTATGAGGGAGTAAAAGTATAACCCTCATTATTAAGAAAATGAGACAAGGGAGATGATCCCTGTCTGGTAAATCCTGTGTGAATAGTAAAGATCTTTTCCCATGATGTAGAAATGGGAAATGTGATAAAATCACCAAAATATTCATAAACATGCTAGACAATAGAAAAGGAATGAGTAATGATATGTAATTATCCTTATAATTCCTATGATGATAGCAAGGAACTTAGGATGAAACAAGAGTAAATGAATCATGAATAGTTGAAAGTTCATATAATAATTGGAGTAGATGATAATCTTTTCTCTTTGATAAACAACCCTGGGTGATGATGTGGTGATAAGAGGAATACGTTTCTTTGTGTTCCCTTCTTTTTGGAAATGGCAATCAAGTGAGTACTATGACACTTGATGTGCATGGATTAGAAATAATCCAATAAGGGATACTTAGAAAAGTATCAGTTCATCTTGGACTTTGGTTCCAAGATAAAGATATGTGTAACAAATAATGTTCCAAAGATGAAAGGAAGATCCCCTAATATGTGTGACTTTGGTAACAACAACAGAGAAATGGAAATGATGAGGATGTGATGTGCTTGACACATGTGATGGATACCAAAGTGAGGACTTTTGGTATCTAAGAAATATTAGGTGATATGCCAAAGTAAAAACATAATTTTCTATGGACATCACGTGCTAGGGGTTTATGCTCTGCATAAACATAACATCGACAAGAATATACTAAATGAAGGAACAATTGTAAAATCATTATGGGAAAATCTTATCAAGTTAAAAATAACTCTAAAGATACCTCTATGATAAGTTCTTAATTGGTATGTAACCCCCCTTCTGACAAAGGTATGTACAACTAATAAGATAGTTGGTACAAGCAATAAGAAATTATATTGTTGTGTCAGTAGATTGGATGGCACAACAGATGTATGATAATACTTGTAGTCACAAGTGGGTGACAGAATATAACTCTGGTCTTTTCTTGGAAGTGAAATGCTAAACTAAGTGAGGAGTATGGGAGTCTCCCCAGAACCAAGAATCATGTCACATAAATTTATAAATTGAGAAAGGTGATAAATCAGTAAGGCTTGACACCTGAAGAGAATGAGGTATATATAATGTAGGAGGCATATATAATGTATCTCTGACAAAGAAAAATGCTACCTAACACAGAGTTGACTCTATAGTCAATAATGAAAAATGCAGTGGAGTATATATCTTGTGTAACTGATTCTATGATATCCTTGTGTGGAAAAACTACGTGTTGATCAAAGTTCTATGGTATCTCCATGAAATTAAGATTTTAAGTGGATATTTGATGATATGATGAATGAATAATATATGTCCCTCCTTTTCCTGGGATTTCAGAGACGAAATCCTTGTTAGGGGTTTATAATTTGTAACATCCCTGACCTGGGTTATGCTTTAACCCTAGCTATTTTGTTTAAGAAATATAATTATATGCTTGCTCTTATCTCTTGAAAAGTAATTAAGGCTCAAGAGGAACTTATGTTGCAATTTTAGTCCTTTTTGAATAATGGTGAAACATTGTTTTGCTAATTTTGGACTAAAAGTGCAAATTATCCAAGTTGAGGGGTTAACTTGCAAATGTTACATGATAAAATGTTCCTCAGATGTTGAAGCATTATAAGAATGAGAATGATGCAGAGGTATGGCTTGTGATAGCCTGGGTACCAAGAAAGTGCTTGTTAAGCAATGTTTGTGCATTAAAACCTAGTTTTGGTGTAATGTGCAAATTACCCAAAACCTGGTGTTCAATATGAAAAAGACCACCTCAAGATAGTCCCTCATGGTTCTTGGCATCATATAGAGAAAATAAAATGAGGGGGCATCTCATTTAAATCATTTTGGAGGAGAGAGAATCTTGATATTAAAATAATTAAGATTTAAGCATAAATCCTTTCTTCATCTGTGGTTGCCATATGCGGATAGAACCTCATGTTTTGTGGAGTTCTTTGAATTCAATTTGAACTGGGTCAAACCCTTTGGATCGGCGGTTCTTCAGTGCACCCATTCCTCACACAGGTCTCGCATGAGACATAAAGGAAAGTAGATATGCTCACTAGAGTGGAGGTTCTTTGGGAGTAGGAGGGGCATATGGAGGCAGCCAAGCTTACGTTCGTGTTTGTCTGTCCCTCGCGAGGGTGATGGCAGTGGCGGGTTGAGGAGAAGTGGTGTGGAGGATGTACACCCAAAGTGGGCAGTGTGGTGGTACCGCCAATGTATTAGAAAAATAGAAAGGAAAAGGGGTGTTGGGGAGGATGGGAAGGATAGAAAAAATGAGACTCTGAGTGTGGAGTGATGGTGGCGAGCCTCGGGGACCCTTTTTAAAGTGTGGGGCTAGGGTTTGCGATGAGACAGACCTTGGTTGCAAACCAAGGTCGCCAGGGTGAGAAGGAAGAAAGAGGGAAAGGTTTTATTGGAAATATAGGCCCATAATGGTGGTCAAATGGGTTATGGTTGAGTTTGAAATTGCGAGACCAAGATTTCTATTTGCTTAGATTTTTGAATCATGGTCATTAACAAGAGATCGACCATTATGGTGATATTGTCTCCTCCCTATAGATCGCGAAAGGTAGAAGATGACGTGATGGTCATTGGATCACACTTAGATTCATAAGAGGTAGATCCAAGGGACTAGGAGCACCCCTTCTTCATTCCACGGATCAGTGACATGAACAAAGCCATATAAAAAGTCAATTCAAGGGATGTTCGACACATTAACTTCAATAATTCATAGAAAATTGTAGGAATGTCCAAATGAGATGCAATTTGGATCATAAGTTCAAAATAATGTGTAGAATAATTTACAAATAATTGGGGGCCAAAAACTGAAGTTTGATGTACAAATTTATTTCTTTGAGTAAAGTAAGAGATAAATCAAATATATGATGTCACAAAGAGTATAAAATTCACATTGATCACCATATTTTGAATTTAGGTATCAATATTGATTTAGAAGACAAGAAAAATATATTGGGGTCAAGAGTGAACATAATGAGGTTAAAATTGGAAATAATTCATAATTATTCTAAATTTCACTTTGTCACATGCTTGCCTCCTTAAAAAGGAATTTTTTCCTCAAAATTCCTTTTTATGGAGGCAAGGATGTGACAAAGTGAAATTCAAAAACATATACAAAATTTGGGATTGTTTAATCGAAGTCATATCCTTAAATTCTAGAACATCCTCAATTATATAATCAAAATTATATCCTCTAAATTCAAATAGTCTAATAATCATAATTGTGATTCTATGTTCCATATCGTAACCAATTGTACCAACATCATTTCATCATATAGCAATTAAGTATCAAGGTCATTGCACATATTGTTCAAAGTCATCATATGAGTCAAAATATGGAAAACATCTTATTGATCACAAATGTGGAGATATCATGTTTTAGGTCAAACAAATACATCTCTTGAATCAAGTGTATAATGTGACATTCAATCCCAATATCTCAGGGTCCTAGCTTCTACATTTTCCTAGGTGGGGTTATACATCCATGATTTGAGATTTCATATTTCAACAATTTGAGACAACATCATACATTCAATATCATGATTTTGATCTCAAAATTAATGGGAGGTTCCTCCCTAGTCCTAATGAGAGATAAACCCTAAGTCATATATCAAGAGAGTCAAAATATTCATCATTTCAAAATTTCAAAATATGGGATTATGAAAGTCACTATTTATATATCAAGGGTGGTCTCAAGATCCATATCATGTTTCAAGATTTTGTACATCAATATCGAGAGTTGAAGTTTAGACATCCAGATCATATGTATAAATATTCCAAAGCTAGGGTTTAGATTCCTATTTAGACCTTAGGGGAGATCACTCATCTATATTCAATTGTGAGCAACAATATTCAAGTAATATTAGAGAAACATATCAATATTTCATTATCATGGTATCTAAGGTTGATGAATGATCTAGACCTAGGTCAATCTAGGAAGTCAATCACAAGTTATAGTACATATTATCATATTTCAAGGTCATTATTAAATCAACATTTAAGATCGAGTATCCATCATAGATTTAACCTATTAGACTTAGGCCAAGTATTCAAAATCAGTTGAAAGTAGATAGCCACCTTTCAAAAACTCTTTTTTTTTGGGGAAAACTCTAAATAATTAACAAGGTGAAAATTTAGAGGTAGTCATAAAAGGGATGTGACCTAGGTTAGGGGAGTCATGAATCAACTACCACCCTAATCTAGCACATTAGCTTCATTAGTCATTATCCATTGAGATTATTCAAATAGGGAGATTATCAGCAACCAAATCATATTCCACAAGGTAATAAGATCAAAATTCAAGATTATAATAGGGTAATAATGTCAAGGTTTTACAAGGTCAATGTAATATTTGTATTCATTTCCTTTCATGATCAAGGTAGTGGTATAATTTGGACATCAAAGATTTAGATTGGACATTTAAAGAATCATATCTTAATAGTGCATGATTTAGGTCCATAATCATCATATCAAAATCGAGATTACAAAAGGCATAAATACTCAATAGGGAAAGTACCTTTTGAATCATAGTCTCACATCATGATTTTGTGAGTTCTAATACTTAATTTGGTGTCATAATCATGATGTGTATCAAATAGGGTAAGAGTTGGTTAGCTATGTTTTGATGTTTAGTCAACAATAGGGCAAAATGAACTTAATCAAATATGTACCTCATCAACAATGAGGTATAAGGTATAAATCCTTCTCATTTCACCAAATTAGAATTTTTATCATTACCTCAAACATACAAAGTATGTAGTCTAGTTTTGGTGAAATTGAGTTTACATGATATGAAGGGGTCACATGAGTATCTGATTTCAAAATTAATTTTCATTGAATAAAATCGAGTTTTTCAAATTAAGATCATATCATGGTATCATTATCTTATCAATTTTCACAATTTCTGGTGACATTCATTTTCCATATATATAATCTACCCATAATCGAGACATCATGTGGAAAATGGTCACAAGAGAAGGACCGCATGATGAGATGAGAAGACTACCTCAGCATCACCTACTTGGGTAGATTATGGTAGTCCTTAAAGAAGAGATAAGCTGCTAGAGGACTCTCTAGGGTTTCAATGGAGAAACTTTAGGTCCAGTTCTGAATCAATTAAGGCCAATTAGAGAGAGGAATCTCAGCCACTATAAAGACAGATAGGAGAAATTATGCCAGAACCCCGAGCCTAGACACCTCAATTTTCACCATTATGGACTTTAGGGTTTCCAGAGTTCAAAAGACTCGAGATGTTATTTACTTAAAGTATATGGGAGTGTGTATACTCTAATACCAACTGTCATGGAACTATTCTTACCCCAATCCCAACCCTACTGCTTAGAGAGTGGTAAAAGGATTGAAGCGCCCGTCCCTGAGTGGCCCAATAGGATCTCACACACTAGCATATACAAAAAGAAAAAATAACTCATAAATAAGGGATTCAAGGAATAACTAACCCATAATACGAGATATTGTAGATTTATCCTTGTCATCAAAGTATATCGAGTGCAAAAGTGATCTAGTCAATGTTCCATTTGGTTTTCCTAAAATAAAAAAAAATCAAGACACGATCATGGAATTGCACAGTACGTTATAAAAACAAGTAAAATAGTTTATAGAAAAATAGCACATTTGGTAGGACTCATATTCAAAAGTATAACAAGCAATTTTCCAAAACCAATATTTATTCAACAAGATATTTATTTCAAACAATTCAACTTTTATTATGAATTCCCATTATGTTGTTTCGAGAAGCATGCTTATATATTTTGTGTGGCTCCATCACCCCAACAAGATGGGGGAGGTCACTAGGCTCCTCTCCATATGAGGTAGGTGGTCGATTGAAATGTATAATATTCAATATTATTTGATAGATACAAGTTCTACCCTGTGAATGAGGAGGTCACTTGTACTCAATATCAACATTATCAACATCAATATATGGGCAGTTAAAATGGGCAATATCATTATGTTTTCCATTTTGTCTCAAATTATAATATAGGAAAAATGGAAGCCTAATCAATAGGGAACAATATCTCAACCAAGTATATAGCCATGTATACAATCAAGGGATACATAAAATGTATCTTCAATACTCCAAGGAGGAGGTATAATAGTGTACCTTTCACTGAAGATTTAGAGTATAAAATCATAATAAGTAATAGGTCAACTCTTCGAGTCGGATCATAAATCAACGAGATTAGATCAAGGGTCAAGATCATTATGTTTAAAAGTTCATGTTTGAATATTCAAGATTAGGGTTACACTTTCCTATGTCAACCTTAGGGTTAGGTCATCCAATCATAATCAATAATATTTCAATATGTCCAACATTATTTAAGTGTCAAGAATGTTTCAAGAATGAATGACCTTCCTAGGTTTTGTAGGATTATATGTGTTAACCCTACCTTTATGATAATTATCCAAGTCATCATAAATTTGTATATCATCATTATGATAATAATAATCATTGGTGTTCAATTTTAGATCAAGCTTTTCTTGATGTAAAAGTAAAGTCATGGTTTAGATATTATATAAAAAGATCCAGTATTTCATAAGATTTAGGTCAATCATTAAGATTCCATCATCAATATTATTCATTAATCATAGGAATCATAATGAAGAACAAATATAGATATAGATCTTCATTAGTCAAGCTATTATTTTAGACTCTCAAAATGAACAACAAAGCCAAATGTTAGGGTTTTCGAGGGTTAATCAAAAAGTGTAATCATTTGATAATTTAAATATGCAAGAAATCAAAGATCTAGGGATATCAGTGAAATCCATAAGGATTTAGGCTCCACAAGCATTTTTAATCGGTTCTTTGAATTTTTTTTATTAAGATATATATTCATTCATAATTGTTGGAGCTAGGAATCAAAAGATACGATTTTTGCAAGTTTTGGTCAATTTATTGATTTTTTCTGCAGAGAGGAGGTAGAATACCTTAATATGGAAAATAGGCGATCGTTGGATCACTTGATCAAGAAGATGATATTTCACCACATAGGTGTATGGCTTTCTAGCATACTAGTCTGGTTCAACATGGTTCAATCCTTTGATTTTGGCTGGTTTGAATCTGATTTTGTCGAGTTCTTTGAATTTAATTTGAACCGGGTCAATCCCTTTGGACCAGAAGTTTTTTGGTCTACCCCTTCCTTATACAGGCCTCGTGTAAGCCACAAAGTCAAGTGGAGGTTCTTAATGGAGTGAAGGTGCTTTGGAAGAAGGAGGGTCATATGGAGGTATCCAAGATGTCATTTGTGTTTGTCTGTCCCTAGCGAGGGTGATGGTGGTGGTGGGTTGAGGATAGGTGGCATGGATGATGAGTTCCCAAAGTGGGCTATGCGGTGGCACTGCCCAAGCAGTAGAAAAATAGTGAGGAAAAGGGGCATCAGGGAGGCTGAGAAGGAGAGAAAGAATGAGGCTCTGAGCATGGCGTGATGGTGGCGAGCCTTGGGGACCCTTTTTATAGTGTGGGGCTAGGGTTTGTGATGAGACAGACCTTAGTTGCAAACCAAGGTTGCCTAAGTGAGAAGGAGGAAAGAGGGAAATGTTTTATTGCCAAGATTGGTCCTTAATGTTGTCAAATGGGGCATGGTTGAGTTTGAAATTGCAAGACCAAGATTTCTATTCTCTTAGATTTTCAAATCGTGGTCATTAGTGGGAGATCAGCCATTATGGCAATCTTATCTCCTCCCCACAGATTACGAGAGGTAGAAGATGACTTGATGGTCATTGGATCATGTCTGGATCCATGAGAGGTAGATCCAAGGGTCGAGGAGCACCCCTTCTTCATTCCATGAGTCGCTGACATGGACAAAGCCATATAAAAAGGAAAATCAACGTATTCTCAACACATTAACTTCAATAATTCATAGAAAATTGTAAAAATGTCTTAATGAGATGAAATTCAGATCATAAGTTCAAATAAAGTGCCAAATATTTAGAAAATGTTTGAGGACCCAAAGATGAAATTTTATGGACAAATTTATTTCATTGAGTAAAGTAACACATTAATCAAATATATGATGTCACAATGAGTATACAATTCCCATTGATCACCATATTTCAAATTAAGGTATCAATATTGCTTTAGAGGCCAAACAAATATTGGGGTAAAGAGTGAACATAACAAGGATAAAATTGAAATTAATTCATAATTATGCGAAATTTCACTTTGTCATAGGGGTGGAGGCCATGGATGTCGAGGTGGGTGCCAAGTGCCCCAGCTTGTGCCCACGAGCCTTATTGGCTAGAGCAGCAAGTTGCATGGCCAAAAGTGAGATCGAGCATGTCGACCAACACTTCTCGCAATGTTGTCACGACCTTTCCCTGTACACCTACTCCCTTACATGGAGGGAGGTGGCAAAGAGTGTGGGCTGTCAGATGGCTCCCAGAATCTATGGCCTTCCCATCAAGAAATCCAAAATGGACTTGATCTAGGGGTGGTGTTATGTGAGGCAGAGCAGAAGAATGCATGAGAAGGAAACATGAAAAGAGAAGGGAGGGGGAAGGGTACATGCCACAACTGACCTGGGCCCAAAGGAGGCCCAACCAAAGTCTAGAAAAGGGCAAATTAAAGTAGAGAAACATAATGAGGGAAAGGTTATATTCAAAAGAGCATAAGACCCACATTTGGACTCTGATGGAGGAAAAAAGACATGTGTTGGATTCATGAGAGAGAGATCTACAAGATGAGTGTGGCAATAGGGTTATTGCATATTTAGAGATAAGATCAAAACAAAGGAGAAGAATGGTGATGAGTGTTAGGGTTGAAAACTATATTTTGATGAAAATGGTATCCTATGTGCATTCAAAGTTCATCAATTATGCATATTGAAGTATCAAGTGGTGAAATTTGGAAGCAAGATAAACTACATTGGGCAAGATAGGGTTTTGAAGGTACCTATATGAAGAAGGAAATTCCATTCCATCACATCCTCGCATTCCGAAAAATGAATTTTTTCCTCAAAATTGGACATCCTTGAAAAGTTTGAGAAAACGTGATTCCATGTAACAACCCAAAATTTCAATAATAATTTAAGCCTTGGATGTAGTCTTACTTAAATAATGCATCGTTTGGGAACGCGGTTGTCATGGTGGACCATCATGGTAGACCATAGCTCGGTGGGTGACCATACATGTACATGTTTGGCAAAGCGGTGATCAACGGCTTGGTTGTTTATCTGGCATTTCAGTTACACGATGGTGAATCACTACGGTGCTAAAATAATGTTTTAAAAAAGTACCATGTACTAAAGAACTAAAACAATAATGGTTCTGGTCTGTCGTGGCCGACAGATGATACAAAATGAAATCAATGAATGATCTTTCCACACGGCGTGAAACTGTAGACGGAGCATGTTAGATAAAAAAATAAAACACAAACATCACAGTACCGTTCAGAGTAGATGTCACGACTGAGTAGTTCAAAGGCCTTTTATTGGGTTGCCTCTGTAGGTGGAGAAGATGAGATAAATTCTACGGCCAAGCTACAGATTGGAGGAATTTGATCAGTCTGCCTTTGCTTTTCGTCCACGACGCTATTGGAAACGAGTCATGAATAGTCGAATACTTTCTCACTTTTCTTTCTGTTTCGACAACGCTAGGGTAGACAAGTCATGAAGAGTCGAAGACTTATGATAGATATATAAAGCCCATGAGGGAAAGATTGGCAGGAAGTCCAATCGCGTGGGACTTCCATCACTGTGATTCTCACCGCACCGAAAACCCCCGGTGGAAATACGACCGGACGGGCCACTCCTCAGTGCTCCAAATAAATTGGGACGCTCTGCCAAACATGTTTTATCAGCGATTGCAGTAGGCCACCGAGCGGTGCGTTCGATCACCACGTTCCCAAACGATGCATAATGCATCGTTTGGGAACGCAGTTGCCATGGTGGACCACCATGGTAGACCATAGCTCGATTGGTGACCATACATGTACATGTTTGGCAAAGCGGTGATCAATTGCTTGGTTTTTTATCTGGTGTTTCAGTTACACGATGGTGAACCGCTACGGTGCTAAAATAATGTTTTAAAAAAGTACCATGTACTAAAGAACTAAAACAATAATGGTTCTGGTCTGTCGTGGCCGAAAGATGATACAAAATGAAATCAATGAATGATCTTTCCAGACAACATGAAACTGTAGACGGAGCATGTTAGATAAAAAAATAAAATGCAAACATCACAATACCGTTCAGAGTAGATATCACGACCGAGTAGCTCAAAGGCCTTTTATTGGGTTGCCTCTGTAGGTGGAGAAGATGAGATAAATTCTACGGCCAAGCTACAGATTGGAGGAATTCGATCAGTCTGCCTTTGCTTTTCATCCACGATGCTATTAGAAACAAGTCATGAATAGTCGAATACTTTCTTGCTTTTCTTTCTGTTTTGACGGCACTAGGATAGATGAGTCGTGAAGAGTCGAAGACTTATGATAGATATATAGAGCCCACGAGGGAAAGATTGGCGGGAAGTCCAATCGCGTGGGAGTTCCATCACTGTGATTGTCACCGCACTGAAAACCCCGGTGGAAATACGACCGGACGAGCCGCTCCTCAGCGCTCCAAATAAATTGGGATGCTCTGCCAAACATATTTTATCAGTGATTGTGGTAGGCCACCGAGCGGTGCGTTCGATCACCGTGTTCCCAAACGATGCATAAAAATAGTTATGGACCTTGATGCAAGAACATCATGAAATGAAATTTCATGGAGGTTAATGGAGTGAAAAGAACAAATTGTGACTCAAAATACTTTTCCACTTTCATATGTGCATTATGAATTTCAATTAATTCAAAGATGATATGCCATTAGTTTCCTTTTTCCATTTTCCATCTCTCTTATCATTCATTATGTGTAAAGGACATAAAAGTGAAAGATAAGAGATTTGAAGTTCAAAAATGATATAATCAGTGAGAAATAAGTTGTTATCTCATTTTTTATTCAAGGAAAAGGAATTAAGGAAAAAAAATAAACCACATTACACATTTTAATGCATTAAAACCAATTAAAATGACATTTATAGAAATTATGTGTCAAACAAGAGAAAATTGAAAATCTAAGAACACAGACAAAAATCGAAGAAGATAAAGAAAAAATGCAAAGAGAAGTTGTCAAGGTCTTTACTATCTTTACATCATCATCTTCAAAAATTACATCCTCATTAGCAAACTCTATGGCCTAAGAACATAGACAAAAATTTCCATTAAAACAATTTGTGTTGAAGATGGTGCACATGCGAATTCAGAACAAATAACAATCATACACGCTCATAGTTCCAATAATTGTTGGTTCTTAACCAAAACACAAAAACACAAGTAGAACACTAAGATAATACCTGAATTTCCTAAGAACCTAAGTCGAATTCATGCATCCTTTTCCTCTCTCAATAGGATACTATTTAAAACTTCCTTCCAACTATCCTCAAAGTTCGGCATGGCAACATAACACTAATATCCATAAGTATATATCCTCAAATATGCAGATGTTGTTCTAGATATTCACAAATCATGATTGTTACTTAAAAACCATAGTTTCTTGCGAGTATATAAGAAATGTGCATCACAAAAAAAAGTTGATAATTTGACTTGTCTGAAATAGGGTTCCATCTTCATAAGCAATTGCATAATAGTACATCACTTTATGTCAAAATAGATGACCAACACTACATGTTGCCTCTTCTTCTAGACAACTCAACCAAATCTTATCTAACTGACTAGGCATAGTTTACCTAAACCATTGAATGCCAAGTTGAACACACAAGAGGTTGCTATAAGAAAATAAGAGTGTTGTCTAATGATAGCGATCAACAAAAAGAAACACAATGGACATAAAGAAATGGTGGATAGAGAAAATGAGAAATCCCTTATTACAGTTTGATCGGATAAACTTAGATTTTCATAGGCCACCACTTGGATTCGTTTCTTTTCCTTCCAATATTAGAAATCATTACTAATTATCTACTCAATGATCCGAGATTTCACCATATGACATAAATTTTTTATTAATGAACTGATGACTTATAAGGATGAAATATTGTATTCATAGATCAAGACGGGACCAAGGAATATATATTAGGAGTTTGCATTTAGTGGAGCTTAGCCACTCTTTGTCTCCCCTACACATTACCCACTTTACTACTTTAAAAGATGTGACATGGTGTTTGGACAGGTGCAAAATCATTTTACTTCTTCACCTACTTAATCTCCTTGTGTTCGAATTTGAGATGTGATGACTTCATATCAAATGCACTAAGGGTGGCATAAAAGAGATAATGAGTTTGATCTATATAGATTTCTATAGTAACCATGATGATACTTTTTACTTGAGGTTTCGGAAAGACTATTTGATTAGATACCCAAGTAATACTAGTAACTATCAACCCTTTCAAACTATATGCATGTCTATGCATTTCATATTTTATTATTTAAGGGTAACACCCTCTAAGAAGTAAGAACAAATAGATAAATAATATTCCTCTTACCTAGATATACACTATAATAACACTTCTAAATGTTTGTAAGGCCATGCTAAAAACACATTCATTACGTGACCAAAAAATGTGCTTCCACACATATTCAATTTAATAAGAAAAATGAAGCTTTCACCTTCATCTTCTAGATCATAACCTCTTGTTTACTATGGGCGTGTGACCACCATAAGATTATAGGTTCACATAATGGTGATGCGATACAAAATAAAATCATTCTTACAATCAAAAAAAGGATATTATAAAAATGGTTTAGATCAAAATTAACACATTGAACAACCATTCAAACACAGATTCAACATATTTTGTCCACTTTAATGGAAAATGCGTCAATAGAAATGGATGGCTTCATTTCCTCTTTTGGGTATGTTATAGGAAATATTTCGAGTTTTATAAGATATGATAAAATAAGAAATTACATAGAAGGATTGAATTTTAATACTTTATAGAAATTACACAAAAAAACCTCAGTATAAATCCAATCATGAAATCTACTCATCAAGTAGTAAAAGATTGACATTGCTACTTAAATGTGAAGAGCCCTAGCTTCAACCAATTCCAACATTCAAAAGAGGGAGGGACATCAAAAGGAAAATTACCATTGAGGTTCTAGCTATTCTCCATGTCCCTACTATTCATGATGACTAGTAAAATAACCTCCGTAACTAGCTTGACATCAGCAGAACGTTCACCTGTCTGGCTAGACAACATGCATAGTTGATACACATATACCAAAACCTCCACAAGATACCCATCACCCAGCAGATTCATAGCTAGCATTTCCCCAATGACCAACAACACCATACGTAGCAGCCTAATCAGGTTAAGGTTCTAGGGATATCAGAACCTTTACCATATAGAGTATTACATATGTCAACCAAAATATTGTAGGCATGTCTTAAAACTTCACAACTTTATTCAAAAGTTTCACTCCTAATAGTAAATCATCCCTAAATAAAATTCAAAATGTTGGCTTGGACCACTAGAATTCTTGGAATAAGGTCCTGGACGGTCCTCAAATAGTTTTCCAAGAGAAAATGCAGCCATTTGTTTTACCTTTTTGAAGAGCCCATGACCTAATTAAATTCCACCAACATCTATTGAACCATCATTGATAGTTACATCTTTTCCTAGAGGCAGTCTTAGATTTTCTAGTACAACAACATGTTCTCTACAAAAATCCCCATTTTCATCCACCTATTACAACTATTAAATTGTTTGATTGCCTCAACACAAACATCAAAATTAGCAGAGAACACCATCTTTCTAAATACATGAGGCAAAGAATATTTAGATGTCTCACTAGCACTGTGTTCATGAAAAGACTTTGTTGTTTCAAAAGTATGCATACTTGTTTGTCAACACAATTAGAATCAATTAACATAAAAGATGCAACATGCTCAATAATAGATTTAACAATGAATGATACCAGAACCTCTCTTGGGCTACATGATGAATGCATATTCATAAGAGAATTCAATTACCATTTTGGGCTCATTTTGACTCAAAGCATCATATTTCACTCATTAATTATCAAAATGCATCATAATGTGCAAAATTACTTAATTGATTTGATTATCACGGTTTTAACCGAATTTATGTTGATTTGATGCAGGTCTTGATGAAGCTGAACAATCTGCTGGGGCCCGCCTTCACTCACCCTTGGTTCTGACCAATCAATCTAACCAAGCGATTTCATCCATTTGGTCTCAAGATCGTTTGAGCCCATTCGATCTCAAAACTGTTTGAGCCCATTTGGTCTCAAGACTATTTGAGCACATTCGGTCTTTGCACCGTTTGAGCCCATTCAATGTCAAGACCGTTTGAGCCCATTCAGTCTCAAGACCATTTGAGCCCATTCGGTCTCATGACCGTTTGATCCCATTCGGTATCAATACCATTTGAGCCCATTCGGTCTCAAGACCGTATGAGCCAAACACTCTCAAGACCGATAGACCAGCAGAGACCGATTGGGGGCTTAACCCATCTGCGAGGGATCGAGCAGTGCATGAATTTAGAACCATGAAGCAGAATCTACACCACGGCCGTTTTGAACAGCCACAACCGTGGTACACTATCCCCGCAACGACCGTGTGGTGACACCATGACTGTGGTAAAGCATCATTGGCATCAACCCAATCTCACCCGCCACGCCCATGCTAGGTAGCACAGCCGTGGGGCAGTAGCCTCGCCACAATTGTGTTGCCACACCACGGCCGTGGCGCACTGCCATCAGAGCTCAATTCTTCATGTGCCACACCTGTGTGGGGTAGCAGCATCACCACGACTGTGGTGCCTCAGCACGACCATGGTACATCGTATTCTACCTCACGCCCCTCCGATTTCATACCTTTGCCATGGCAATCTCGCGCATCGGTCGCTGTTGTGAGATCATTTGATGTTGTTGGGTTGCGAGATCATTTCGACGTCGAGGTCAGAAGACAGTTTGTTGTGCAAATCCTTTGGATAAGGTCGAAGACCATTTGATTTTCCAAACCGATCGGAGATCCACTGCAAATGAAGATCGTTTGACCCAGTAGACCGTTTGTTGCTGCCAAACTCAAGATCAAATGGAGTAGAGTTGACCGTTTGACAAGAGTTAACTATTTGCTCAAACTGTTTGCTACTGTGCATGAGATCAAATGAGAAAATCAAAGACCATTTTCCCTCCCAAAAGACCATTTGACAGGTAAACGGTGTGTGAGACCGTTCCGTCTCATTCGATTTCCAAACTATGAGAGCAAAGCACTACGAAGACCATTTGGCTGAAGCGTTGACCGAATCGAAAACCATTTGATATCAAATGGTTTACAAACCATTTCCTTTGTCTCCAAGACCAAACGCTGATGAAGACTCTTTGATATTAAACACTTTCCAAACTGTTTGTTGTTGAAGACCGTTTGGTCAAATTTTGCAAGACGGTTTGAGCAAAAATATCAGCCAAACCGTTTGGACTGGAAATACACCAAAAACGTGAAGACCTGTCCCATTCCTATAAATAGGACCACTAGGGTCCTCATTTGGGGCATCGGTTCTGGGACGCTGACAGGATGCCTTTACACATGTCCGATCCAAATCCAGTGCCATCCACACCAGTTTCATTCCACCTACTTCTCATGTTACATCCAAGGAGGCTGAGGAGAGAAGGAAGACGGAGTGAGGGAGACTTTCCAGTCTGTTTTGGCAACTCCTGTTCATGTCCAGATCTGCTCTGACATGACGTAGAAGGCTGTATCTTCTTCACCGAGATGCGACTACCTTCTGCACCGAGTTCATGGCAGATTTCTCTCTCTTTCTCATTCTTCTAATTTCTCATATCATGAGCGAGTAGTACCTTTTCACTGGGGTGCGGGAACTAGCCCCGATGCCCATGCAAATCATGTTCTTTTGTTAAACTCTCCATGGCAATGTATATAACTCTCCATTTCATCGTTAATTGGTATGTTTGTAGTTGATTATCTACTTGCTTTCATCTTTTTCTTTCCTATATTGCGAAATCTTCTATATGTGGGACAAAATGGCGGTTTACAAAGTTCGACTCCTTGACAAGAACTTCTGATAAGATTCCTTGAGGTCGTAAGTGTATGATCCGTTAGGGGACGAGACATCTAGCCTACAATGACGCTTCTATGGTGTAAACATCCCTCCGGGAGGACCACAGCCTTAGTTGGATTTTTTATCGTCTTTGTTTATCGTCGATGTTAGTTTGTAGATCTATCACACGCTTGCTTATCGATTAATGCGGTTGACTCCCAAACTAAAAATAGAATGAGATTTCTTTGAGGTTGTATGTGCATGATCCACGATGGGACGAGCCATCTAGCCTTTGGTGACGCTTCTGTGTGCCTAACACCTGTATAGGGGGCCCAAAACCTTCGTTGGATTTCTATTTCTTCAGATCCGTAAATAAGTGATCTGGATGGTGACGAGACATCTAATGCCTAAGGTGATTCTTACGCGAACCTAACGCCCATATGGGGGGTCTTACAGTAGCTCTATTTGGACCGTTTTATCTTGCCTGGATTGTTTGCATTGGAATGTGTTTGCGTGCGTAGCGGTGGTGAAACCCTATACCATCCTAGCGATTCCATATCATTGATCTAAATCCAACTTTAATTCAGCTTTTTCTTTATTGCAAATAGTTTAATTAACCTCAAATCAACCAATCATTCTAAATATTAGTCTTAACTCGGACTAGATTACACTGACAAGGATTCTTAAAAATGTTGTCCTTTGGGTTTGATCCTTAACTATACTGCGATAAGACTCGTCTGCTTGTGGGTGGTATTATTGCACTTTGGTTTTGGTAAAAGCTCGGGGATTTCAACTCCGAGTGAGTTTGTTAGTGCGATAAAATCCCATGTCAAATTCTGGCACCGTTGCCGGGGACAACATAATTAGTTAGTCAAATCTAGTTCTTTTAAGACTAATTTAGGATTTTGCTTTTTCCTTTGACACAATCGATCATCTACTTGAACTTGACTCTACTCTATGGTTCTCACTTTCAAAATCTTTCTATTTTCAGGTACAATCCAAGGTGTACTGCATGCACCATTCGAACAGCCCCAGACTAACAGTGAGCTTTGATCCCGAGATAGACAGAACTTTTCATCGTCAGATCAGAGAAAATCAAGAAAGGATGGCTCAATAAGAAGAAGTAGCCCGAAGGGTGGCTCAAGCCATCAATGCACAAAGAGAAAGGCTCATGCAAGAAGCCAGGGCTGTGGTTCAACAGGAAATCCTAGCAGCGCAAGCAACAACACAAGCAACTGAACTACAAAAGGATCTTAGAGAGTTCTCGATCCCAAAAGCTGCAAATGTGCATCATCTAGGACAACCTCCCCACATCAATGCTTCCAATTTCGAGATACAAGCACATTGGATCACCTTGCTTCAAAACAACCCTTTCTATGGAAACAAGGTGAAGACAATCAAGAGCATCTTTTAAGGTTTATTGATCTTTGTGCTATGACAAATAAAAATGGAGTGTCTGATGATGCCATTAGACTCCTCCTCTTCAAGTATTGCCATGTTGATAGAGCCATAAGTTGGTATAATTCGTTGCAAAGTGAAATACCCATCACCACCTGGAAACAACTGAAAAAATGTGTTTCTAGAAAAATTTTATCCTCCATCTCTCACATATGAAATCAGAGGGTGAATAACAAATTTCACTCAAATTCCTGGAGAAACCCTTGTTGAACCCTGGGATAGATACAAAGAGCTTCTACGCAAGTTTACACACCACAAAATTCCCAAGAACCAACTCATTGAGATTTTCTATAGGGTTGTGGATGATGATATTAAGAGATTCCTAGATTCCTCGTCTGGAGGAAACTTCATGCATCAAAGTTATGATAGCTCATGGAGAGTCGGCACCCTGGGAGAGGAAAATCAAGCCAATTGGGGAAGATCTATAGGTAAAGGAGTTTTGAAAGTAGCTATGGCCGAAGCTACTCCCGAGTACAAATCCATCGCTAAAACCTTGAAACTCTTAGTTGCCAAACAAGACCATATTGAATCATCTCTTTCTACAATTGGAAGAGGACATTTGCCCACTCAACAACCAGAACAAGTCAAGTTCTCTTCCCTTTTCTATGAAACATGTAAAGGAAGTGATCATTCCACCTTATCATGCAATGTTCTTTACGATGTTGTTATGAGCAATGTATGTGGCCAAAGAGATAATGGTCAAATGGAAAATCTTAATGCTATATATACCATCCCTGGTCAAAGTTACTACAATCTGAATCAAAATAGGAATCATCCATGATTTCAATATGGAAACCCCTCTGGAGCAGTAAACTCACATCAATTTGGTTCGAACAACCAGCCACGAGGGCCACCAGGATTCCAGTACAATCAACAATAGAATTTTGGAAATCTTGGAAATTTCTAGGAAAAGTTTTAGAATAGAAACTTCAACAACTATCAGAACAACTCCCAGTACCACAGTCTTAACCAAGTTCCTTATCAACAACAAGGACAACTAGCAGGTTCAGTTTCTCCTGATGACAAATTATCATCCATTGAAAATATGTTGCAAACTCGACAAACTATGATAGCTAACCAACAAGCTCAGTAGAAGGCTATTGAATCTCAACGAGCTCAACTTGCAGCTAGCATTAAGCCGCCAGCTGGGGCCTTTGCTGGCCAACTTGAGAATAATCCTAAGCATCCGAAATAATTGAAGGTTGTCACCACCAGGTCGGGAAAAGACTATTCCGATCCTTCTATCAAGACATGTGTGGTTGTTATTAATGAGGATGAGCCTATGATCGTTTAAGACTCAACAACATTGGAGTCTAAACCAAAAGAACCAGAAATTGCTGATAAGACAAATAATGAAAGTCTTGAGAAACCTATTGATGAAGAAACCGAAACACCAAAACCTGATATTCCTATATACAAGCCTCATATACCGTTCCCTTCTCGTTTAAGGCAAACCAAGCGGATACTCAGTTCAATGAGTTTAAAGAAGCTATGAAGAAACTTCATGTTGATATACCCTTTTTGGATGTGCTTGCTGAGATACCAGCTTGGACAAAATACTTAAAGTCACTCTTCACCAGGAAATATATAACTGAAGAATATGAGACAGTCAAGTTAGCTAAAACCACTTCAGATATCATCCAGAGTAAGATGCCAAAGAAACAGAAAGACCCAGGATCTTTTGGGATTTCCTGCCATATCGGTGATTCTTCATGCAAGAAAGGACTAGCAGATCTTGGCGCTAGCATCTCCATCATGCCACTCAGCCTTTGTAAAAGGCTAGGGTTTGTTGAACTTATTCCAACTGGCATGACCATATAGCTCGCAGACAATTCGATAAAATGCCCATTAGGAATTATTGAGGATGTACCTATCAAGGTAGGGAAATATTCTTATGTTTCGTGTGACTTTGTCATCATGGACATAAAAGTGGATGCTAAATATCCTCTCATCTTTGGGCGTCCATTCCTCGCCACTGCAAGAGTTCTAATTGATGTTGAAGCAAGAACTTTGCTTCTCAGACTTGGCAAAGAACTCTCAAATTCAAGGTTTTTGAAAGTATGAGAAGGCCAAGTATGCAAGAAGAAGTCTATCTGATTGACTGCATTGAGAAAATGTCACTTATGACTCAAGAGCATCATGAATCAGACGATCCTTTAGAAGTTACTCTAACGAACCCATCAATTGATGAACCAATTGACGAACAAGTAAAAGATTACATCGAATCCCTCGACTCTGCTAAAGAATATGTTGAAGCCACTAGTGAAGAACTCAAATCTATGGAAACTACAGAAGAAACATGCGAAAAACTAGAGGCTCCCGAAATGAAGCCCCCACCCGAAGGACTGAAGTACATGTTTTTAGACAATCTTAATGTTTGCCTAGTTATTATAGATTCCGATCTAACACCTAAACAAGAAGATAAACTCTTTAAGGAAATAAGGGAAAGAAATAAAGCCATCGGTTATAAAATGAGTGACCTCACTGGGGTCAGTCAAGCGTTGTGTATGCATAAGATCCCAATGATGGAAGATCACAAGCCTACTATTGAGCATCAATGGAAATTGAATCTAAATATGAAGGAAGTGATCCATCGCGAGGTCATTAAACTGCTCACAGCTGGAATAATCTATTCAATATCAGATTCGCCATGGGTGAGTCCAGTGCATGTAGTCCTGAAGAAAGGTGGAACAGTTGTTATACGGAATGAAAACAATGAACTCATCCCAACTCGAACAATCACAGGTTGGAGTATGTGCATAGATTATAGAAATTTAAACAAGGCAACTCGAAAAGATCATTTTCTAATGCCTTTCCTTGATCAAGTCTTAGAAAGGTTGGCTCACCAAGAATATTTCTGTTATCTTGACAGATACTCTGGATTATATCAAATACCCATACATCCAGATGACCACAAGAAAACTACTTTTACCTACCCATTCGGAACATACGCATTTAAAAGAATGTTGTTTGGTCTCTGTAATGCCCCCACAACTTTTCAACGTTGCATGGTTGACATATTCACTAGTCTTACTGAAACAATTATGGAGGTTTTCATGGATGATTTTTATGTATACGGAGATTCATTCGATTCATGTCTAAAGCACCTCTCCCTAGTCCTCAAACAATATGAAGAAGCACATCTTGTGCTGAATTGGGAAATATGCCATTTTATGGTAAAGGAAGGCATAGTCCTGGGCCATAGGGTTAGTAATCAAGGTATTGAAGTAGAAAGGCCAAGATTGAAGTGATTTCTAAGCTCTTTATCCCTATCAATGTAAAGGAGGTTCGAGCATTCCTAGGACATGCATGATTCTATAGACAGTTTATAATGGACTTCTCAAAGATAACTAAGCCAATGACAAATTTGTTACTAAAGGTTGTTGAATTCAATTTTGACGAAGAATGTGTCAAAAGCTTCAACACACTAAAGCAGGCTCTCACAACAACACCCATCATTAGAGCTCCCGATTGGGACCACCCTTTTGAAATTATGTGCGATGCCAATGACTATGATGTGGGCTCTGTTTTAGGCCAATACATAGAGAACAAACAGTATGTGATCTATTATGCATCGAAAACTCTCGATGAAGCCCAGAGGAATTATGCAACTACCGAGAAAGAACTTCTAGTAGTCGTGTATGCCTTTTACAAGTTTAGATCCTACCTAAACGGTTTGAAGGACATTGTCTACACAGACCACGCTGCCATTCGTTACCTTCTAGCAAAGAAATATGCAAAACCCAGGTTAATTAGATGGATTCTCCTATTGCAAGAATTTCATTTAGAGATAAGAGATAAAAAGGGTACAGAAAATGTGGTAGCAGATCACCTCAATCGCATCCACACTCTGGATACCGAGAAGATTCTGATTAATGATTCCCTTCCGGATGATCAACTAATGAAGGTCTCAGAAGTTATATCGTGGTACTCAGATTTTGTGAACTACCTCGCTGCTGGGGTTATTCATCCTCAATGCACTGGAAATACACTAAAGAAATTTATGCATGATGTGAAACATTACTACTGGGATGAGCCATACCTTTTCAAACTATGTGTTGATGGTCTGTATAGATGATGTATCGCCGAAGAAGAAGCTCAACTTATTTTAGAACAATTTCACTCAGGACCAGTGGGAGGACATATGAGCTCTAAAAAGACTGCCTTGAAGGTTTTGCAATGTGGATTCTTTTGGCCAACCATATCCAAAGTTTCCTATGACTTTGTCCTATCATGTGACAAATGTTAAAGATCAGGCAATATAACAAAGAGATATGAGATGCTGCTGAATCTATGGCAAGAAGTAGAGATATTCGATGTTTGGGGGGTGGACTACATGGGTCCATTCCCATCTTCTAATGGATTTTCATACATCCTAGTGGCAGTGGACTATGTCTCAAAATGGGTTGAAGCCATACCAACTGTCACTAATGATTCCAAACCAGTCATCAAATTATTCAAGGATATTATTTTTCTCCATTTTGGTGTCCCACGCACGGTGATATCCAACGGAGGTTCCCATTCTCTTGAAAGAAGCCTTGAAGCTTTAATAAGAAAGTATGGTGTTACTCACAAGGTGGCCTCAACTTACCATCCACAGATAAGTGGAAAGGTGGAGGTTTCTAATCGTCAACTCAAAGTATCTTAGAAAAGACAGTAGTCCACAACAGGAAAGATTGGTCAGTGAAAATCAATGACATATTATGGGCCTAACGAACTGCTTATAAAACTCCCCTCGGGACTACACCTTTTCAATTAATATATGGAAAGGCTTGCCACTTTCCAGTCGAATTGGAACACAAGGCATGGTGGGCAATTAAACCACTAAACTTTGATATGAAAGAAGCAGGACAAGTCAGGATTCTTCAACTCCAAGAGCTGGATGAACTCAGGATGACAGCTTATGAGAATGCACGAATCTACAAAGAATGCACAAAACTTTGGAACGATGGACATCTGAAAAGAAAAGACATACAAGTGGGAGACCAAGTCCTACTATTCAACTCAAGGTTGAATTTATTCCCAGGAAAACTCCGCCTATACTGGCCTAGACCATACATCGTCAAGAGCATCTCCCCACATGGTGCCTTCCCATTGTGGAGTGAAAAGTTAGGTGAATTTGTAACAAATGGTCACCGCTTAAAGAGATATTTTACCTCAACTGACATAGGAACTGAAGCAATGCTGGAACTAACCAATCCAAAGGATCCACTGTGAAGCCAAAGTATTCAGTCGAGCCATCAACATAAAACAAAGGCGCTTGTCGGGAGGCAACCCGATCAATAAATTTGTTTTACTTTTCTTTTCAAATTAGAATGTTTCTTCAATTTTGTTTTTACCTTCTAGTTAATCTTTCATTAAATAAAATTCATAACGCAAGATGCTATGTTAATATCTAATTGCTCTTTACCTTTGAGATTTTCATATAAGAGGATGTGCGTTGATTGGAACACAACCACATCTAGTACTCATTCTAGCATGCATTTTCCCCTCCATCTTAGATTTAGGGTTTTCTTGGGATGAGAAAATCTCTAAGTTCGGGGTGTAGGGTGGGTGGTACGTACATCACATTCCACCTACACCCATCATTTTCATACTTCAGTTTTCTCTATCACATTGTTGATAAAAATTTTAAATTTTCAAAAATTTTAAAGTTTTCTAAAGAAATTGAACAGATACTTGATGACTTTTTGACACTTCTTGTTTCACTAAAAGCCACTAACTAACCTGCTATGCAGTTTGAATCATTATATCCTACTTATTTGAAATAAATCCTCAAAAGTACCACTTTCTGAAACAAGCCTTTTGATTGAAATCATCTTGTCAAACTTATGATTCCTAACTTCATGATACTTATGCAAAAATGACAAGTATTACAACCCCAATTTTTGGGTTCAATTGGTGAGAGATGCAATTTCTCATATTAAGGATATTTGAACAAATAATGATATAATTTTTTTTGAATAAATGGATTATGTTCACAATAGCCTTGATGTTTGTGGTGTGGGCTTTATTGGCTATTGGGCCCAAATAACAAGGAAATTCAATTAGTAAATGAATAATTGAATATTTGAGAAAAAAATGAAATAGAAACCACTAGAAGGCACACTGATGTAATCCAAGGATGGTTTTCATGCCTCTTGGGTTCCTTGGGTTCCAAGGAGTCCAGAGTTGCATAGAGAAGGCAATAGGAAAAGAAAAGTTTAATTCAGTATTCCTTTATTAAGAAAGAACTTGAAAATAATGATAAAATGTGGAAAAGGAGTGGAAAGAGGCATAAATGAGATTTCTTGGTGAATTATCATATCCATGAGGTTGCTAATATTAAAAGGAATGCCAATGAGGAAAATAAAACAGAAATAAAGAGAAAACCTCAAAAAGAGTTATTTTAATAAGAAATAAACATGCTAATGGAGAAATAATACATATAGATGCATCTAGAAGGATAATAATTATCCTTGAAAAGGGAATTTCGAAACAATGGAATGCCTTGGGATCCAAGGAGTCCCAACAAAGAGGAAAGAAAGAGAAAATACCAAAATAGCAAAATAAGAGGATAGTGTGATACATTATTAATGTATTTTGTGATATTGATAGAAAGGAAGTATTTTCTATTAAAAGAGAATATAATTTCATTCCAAAAAATTAAAAGGCAAGTACAAAGAAGATAAAAGAAGTAATTTTTGAAATCCTAATATTTAAAGAAAAAGGATTATCAAAAAAAAATTAGGAAAGAGAGAGGAACTTGCTTCTTATAGAAGGAATTGAATTCCTATCGGAAGTGGGAGTGGTTGCTTCGTGGGCAAGCACCCCAGGGCATTGCTACACTCTGCTATATAAGGGAAAGACCATGGACTGAGTCTAGAAGATCCCACACATCATCTTTTTCTCTTCTTCCATGTTTCTATCCATAAACCCTAACCTTCGAGAATCACTCTATCCACAGAGAAGTGAGGGACCGAGATGAAGTTGAGATGAACATAGGATTCCCCACAGCACTGGGAAGAGGTTTTACAGTCGTGGTCATGCCCTGACCTAGGAGCAGCAACAGCCACATAGATGCAACGCTGGCCGTGGGTTGTAGGGTTGGTCGGTCATTTCCAGTCACCTCGACCACCCCTTAGGCCCCCCACGGGTGCGGCAGAGGGCGGCAGGGGCAGGGCTCTGGTCGGTCGTGCTCTTCAGACCATGGGAGAGGGAGGAGCAAACCTCACGAGCAACTTAGGTCGACGACAGCGAGTCCTCGCAAGGTTGAAGACGACCACAATGAAGTTGGACGAAAATGTCCTCCTGAACGTGAAGAAGCAATCCATGGCCCGGGGGTACACTTGACATTTCGTTATGTTTTTCAAGCAACTCAGTTCGTTGCATGGAAAGGCCTACGTGGTGCAATCCGATTGGGCAAAGGCATTGTTATTTTGCAAAAATCATATCTAATGATTGGTAACTCCGATTTGGACAAGTAATATATGAAAATTGATCCTCAAAACGAGAGGAACACAAATAAATTATGTTTGAAGCTTATTTTTGCATGCTATTCGAAAAGTAGTGTAAATTATCATCTTTAATGAATTAAAGATTAAGAAACCCTATTTTGAAATGAATAAAGTGTTTCATAGGGTTTAATGGATCATTAGAGTTAATGTTAACCTGTTAAATGTAAAAAGATACTTTATGTTCAAAAAGGAAGAACTTTGCACATGATTAGTCTAATTTAGAGTTTATGTGCATAAATATGCTTGAAATTTGAAAAGGACATAAAGGTATCATCTTTAATGATTTAATTAAGGAAAAACCCTTAGATTTTATGATAGATGGACTTAATGATGTTATTTGGATAATTCAAGCTGATATTAACCTATTGTTAATAAAAGTGAAAATAGGATCTAAAATGATGATCTTTTTATATAATTGGCTTAATTTAGGGTTTCATGCATGATTATGCATTAATGAGCTTGAAAACCCTAATTTAGGTGAATATGTCTTTTATTTGTTTTAATTGTTCAAATCCATAAATAAATAGGGATATGATTATCCTTAGTCAATGTGGGTATAAAAGACAATTAAAATGGATAATTTGAGAAATTAGGGTTTATATGAGTAGAAAAGAGTATTTTAGGATTTGTTGACCTAAAAGGGATAAAGTTTGAGGAATGCATCTAAGAAACCCGAATGAAGATTAATGAAACCCTAAAATGGATACAAAAACCCTAGAAAGTGAATCCAAGTCAATAAAGTAGATTCTTGATAAAGTGTGTAATAAATAGAGTATATATTCTTTTCAGGAATTATGTGATGACTGAATTATTTTCTTGGATCTGTTGATTGGCTTGATTGTATATACATGAATTATATGTTGAATAATCTGCAAGACTCGTCAAATCAGGTATGTGGTTACGCTTATGAATAATCACTTTAGTATCACGGCGATTTCCTAATGTTTTATCGGTTGTTTGAAAATAAATGTTGGATTCTTTTATTTCATGCAACTATAGAGTGACTATGACTATCACTATGAATATACATATATAACTGGCTAGATCTGGGTCCACCTCTACATCTTGTAAAGGCTAAAAAGGGGTAATCTAGAGTAAGGTCTAGGTTATCGTGGGTTAGAAATCGGGCTACCAAGTGTAGTGCCATGAGACCCATTAGCCTGCCATGAGTTAAGGAGTGGGCTACTTATGAATAGTGCCATGTGAGTCAACCCTAGAAACTGGTTCACCTATAGGTGGGACCAGGAGGGGTTTAATGGGGATCTATCATAAGGAAGGTAGTATCTAGGTCCACTGCAGGGATAGAACAGAGGATAGGGTACTCATGGATCGTAGAGTTATATTTAAAATGTAATTCATGGTTGTTAAATGATTAATTGAATGATTACTTTGTTATCATAGTTGCATGATTAGTGAATCCCCCACATACGAGCTTTGGCTGACCAACATTTTGTTTTTCGGCATTTTAGGTACAAAACAAAAAGGACAAACAGTAAATCGTCATATTGTGAAATACACGAATTAAAGTCCAAAGAGGATTAGTTAGTTAGTCCCAGTTTTGGATAAAAGTTTAGAAATCCAAAATTTTCAAAGGTATGCAACATTTTATTTATTACAACTTTTCAGTATAGTCTAGTAGAATTTAATAATTATTATCAATTAATTGTTGAACCTTGCTCTGGAAATTGGATAACGGCACAGACCTCTCAGTCTCCCTTAATTGGGGGTTACCGGAAGGCGGGGTTGTTACATTTGGTATTAGAGCCAAGGTTCTCGACTTAATTGTTAATAAATATTAAATTTTACAAACTCCATAGAACCCAAGGGAGTTATTAGAGGATTATCTGAAAGACGGAGGTGTCTAGAAAAGGTTCACGACCGGGGGCTGGCAATATTTTCTCCAGCACCGCTAGTCGTAATATGAGTACTCCCAGATTTGTGTGACTGCTTGGCCAAAGACTTAGGGTATGAATCAAAATAAGATACCTTTAGGACTTACTCATCTTATTCATCCCTTCTCATCACAAATTCTATTAAGGACCTTAAGGATTAGGGTTTTTCCCTCTTCTCCTCACCCTCTTAAGGTATGGGTAAGTTTAATAAGGTCTAAGGAATCCTCCATCAAATTAATGAAAAGCATGTAAATAAGATGTCATGGACATAAGCTTAATATAGTAAGCGTAAACTAAAGAATAGATACATGCTTAGGTCATATGACATAAGTTGGCATGCCCTCAAAAGAGACCTGATGTAAGGCCCCTAAACTTTTTTAATGAGTTGAAGGAGCTTAATTACCATACTTGAATGCTTATAACTCTAATATAACCTTTTGATATGTTTTGAAATCATAACGCAAGCTTAAGTTTCAAATTTGGTCCAATTTGGACACTATTTGAGAAAGTTATGCAATTTTCTATACATTTCGGACTTTTCTACAATTTACCCAAATCAGGGGTTTTCTTTGCAATTTGTCACATACATTATATTCCTTAGTTGTTATATTATCATTCTTGAGATTTTTGAGCCATGGGGACCCTACTTGAGTCATGCTTTGAAGGTGTTTTTATCAAGGGCAATTTAGGGTTTTCCCCCTTCATGGATGAGCTACCTTTAGTAGCTATCAACTAAGGAATTATGTGATTGGCTGAGAATTTCGTCAAAGGCAAGCCAAGCAGGTCTAGAGGGACGGTGGGAGAGCTGTGTGTGTGTGTGCTTATGTATTTTAATAATATAAAGCCATGGATACTTGGATATATATTAGAATTTCAATTTTTTTTCTTTTTCTTAATATTAAAGTGTTATATACTTATCCAAAAGCCCACAAACGAGCCATTTGCTCTCCATTCTCTCTCTCCTTCTCCCAGCCTCGTCCTCCCTCTGTTCAGCTGCGATTTTTGCTGCCCAAGGAAGAAGAAGGTGGGGATCCTCTTGGAAACAAATTCTAGGGTTGAAATTGATTCTCTTTTTGGGTGTATGATGCTTCCCCCAAGTGATACTAACCTAAAAGTGTAAGTTTTTCCTTATTTCCTCCGTCCAATTCTTTTTTCCTCTTCCTACTACATCTCTCCAGGTCGGAACCATGGTTTTCCATGGTGAAAGTTCCCCTAGAACTCAAAACTCCTTCCTTCTTGTCTCTTTTTTAGGGTTTTGCTTGTTTGTGGAGAGAATTGCATAGTTGGCCAAATTCAGATCTGAATCCAAGGTTTCCTTGCCCTATTTGCTCGAGATTTTTGCTGTTGGATATCTGAACTACTCTATAGAGGCGAGTTATATAACATTCTTCACTTATATTTCTTATTAGAAGCTTGTTAGTTCATGATTATGCTTGAATGTGATGATCTAAGCATAGTGGAATTATGCTTGTTTAGAATTACGAATTTTGTGGTGTTTCCTATTTTATTCCAGTTCTATATGAACCTGTAAACTTGTTTAAAGCCTTTATAAGGTGTAACATGATTTGGTACAGGTTGATAGCAACAACCTATGGCATTATGTACAAAAAAAATGATGGTGCAAATTAGGGTTTTTAAACTATTTCCTTCCCTATCACATAATTGATTGTTATACCATTCAATAACCAATAGTGTTGCTATCTTAGCAACTTATGTTCGTGATCAAGGGTGTCAAATTTATAGTTACAACCTATGGTTACCACCTTAGGACAAGTTTTGACTCAATTATACATTTAATTATCATCCACTAAGTATTTTAATGATGTTATCAATCGATGATGATATTGGCCTATTATTTGATGATGTTAATTGAATGTATTACTGATCTAGCAACCAATGGTGACTTAATGATCACAATTAATGGTGGATCAGGTCATCACCATATATGATAAATTAGGAATGTAATTGTAGATTTGACTATACCTTGAACCAATGGTTCCTAGGTTCAATTGATCTAATGGTTAGACCTATACTTCAATTGATAACCTTGAACAATGAACCTGATCCAATGAATAATATTGGATGCTTCAACATCCAATGGATTTGAATAAATCACATGTTATTATATGTGGTTCCTAGTGAATATAATTTAATGGTTCAATTCCATTAATTGGCAGCATTACCTTTGCCATTGTATAGTTATATTTGATAAATCACTATAATAAGTGGATGTGTAACTCCCGTGTGATCTAGCTTGTTATACCTAACCTTGATGTAATTATTTGATGTTGATTGGTTATAATCCGACCTCTTGAATGATTAATGTGATAATGAATTACATTCTTCTTGTGTTGAAACCACATTGTAGTACTATTTCAATATCATAGTGCATTGCCATGTTAATATCTATGGATACATATGTGCTAATGATCTTTTGAGCCTTGTTTAAGGCATGGAATGATGATGATAACCTTACTATACATAATGTGATGGTCTTAATGACCTTTGGGCAAGCTTGAAGCCATGATTGAGGTGAAATCCTCTTTATGTTCCAATAAGGGTTAAAACCCTGGAACTTGTGATAAGATAATGGTATCTTGGAAATAGTATCATGATAAGTGTGGTCCATTAATTTGCAATGAATGATAGGATGTGGTAATATGATTAAGATTTTTACATCAAATGTTTTATATCCTTTGAATTCATTATACATATATTCTTGTTAGAAAATAATTAGGGTTTGAATGTCCACTTGTATGATAAAGCCTTAACGCATTCAATTGGCAGTAATTAATCAAGTGTAACCCTAATCATGTAGAGCCCTGTGCCGTAGAGCCATCTTCAGTGTCAGAATTTACTGGATGGTGAAATGAGTATTCCCAAGGGAAACTCGGAGCACATACTGTTGAGTATGTGGGGGTGGCAAGTTGAGGATATATTCTTCTCATCCACAATTGCAGGTTATGGAGGATGGCTATGGTCATGCCTCAGACATTTGATGTGATTGAGGACAACTGCGGTTGTACCTCGGATTAGAGGGTTTTGTATACCCTGTGTTCTAGTGTCGTAACTTGTACCAAGTACGAACTAGTTGTTATCAGTTGACTATATGTCACTGTTGGCAGTTTGACTGGTATGTCACTGCGGTTTACTCGTACTGACCGAGGGGAAGAGATCTTAGGATACCGGCACTCCTAGATCTTATACGGAACTGAATAGCACTTCGCAGTGGTCAGTTGGACTTTGAGTGGTACGACTCAAACTGCCCAGGGCATAATAATAAAAGATATAATACCAGCCGTGTAGTATAATTGCTAGGGTTTAAATACGTATCACATTGGTTGATTAACCCTTGTATTGTCTTTACACTACATATTTCTTACATGATGTAGACTTATGAAAACTGTGTAATTCTACTTGATGCTTCAACTTATTTGCTTAACTGCTTAGTATGCTTAAATTGTTCAATCTGTTCATATTGCTTATTCAATACCCTAACTGCTCTATGTAATTACTGTTAATTAATAAGTTATAATCAATATATGTTGGAGAGAGTTATATCTCTCGCTGGGACTGGGTCTCACCCGTGGGTAACCACATTTTTTTTTTAGGTGGTCGCGGGCAGCGTGGTCGAGGTCGTGCTGTGGAAGAGAACCAACCTGGTGATCAATAGATTCAGAAGGTTGGTTAGTTGTAGATGTTAGTTATAGATGTTAGTAGTACAATCCTAGTGTCATCCCTGTACTCTCAGGTCCTGGTATAGGATGTGTTTTCTAGACGATATACTTGTATCGACATGAGATTTTGGTCGTATGCCAATGTTTGTAAATATATGGCATGTACATGTGAAATATCTTTTGTATGCAGGATGTGACTGAGGTCTTTGGACCCTTATGCAAATGCTTGATACAATATATGAGAATGGAATGATGGACATTTTATTAATGTTCTAAAGTTTGTTTACACCTTTGGAATCGGTTTTAATTATTCTGCATTTTTGACAATGTGATTAATTAGTAGTTGATCGTGTTTTGAGTTTTGAGTAATCTCGTTTAACGTGATGAGGTGTCACACCTGAGGCTAGACCTGCTTATCAGGAGAATAGATAAAGAGAGTAAGTCTTGGAGATAGAGATCTCCATTGCAAATAGAGACCTGGCACATCCTCTGAGGATGATGTTAACCCTAACCCTAAGTGAAAGGGAGAGACAGCATGATGAGTTAGACGTCATTATAGACCAGGTGTTTGGTTAGACATGCCTTGAATGCCTTATGAACCATTGGATGACCTAGTACCTTTGGTAACCCAACCCTGGGAAGGGTCGAGCAGGTTAGAGTGAAGGATAGCTCCTCCATTGTTAAAGCTAGAGAAAAACCTATAGAACCCTATGGGCTTGTGCAAGTAGGGTATGGCTTGCACCCAGGGCACGTCAGTAGCAGAATGAAACCCTAGTTAAGGAATCATGATGGACGGCTTATGAAATAAGCATTAAGGGCTATGGATGATTTTGAGCAAACATGAGTTCGATCCTAGGCTTCACCTGTGTAGAGGATTCTTTTGAGGTTGATCCTTCATGAAGAGAGGACCTCTAATGGTGAGGTTGGTTGTAGGGTTAGCTCTAGAGAGGGAGAAGAAAACTGAGCAAGAAGATTGGAATCCTAGACTCTGAGATATGAGGAAAGGTAGGGAGTTGAGGATGATGCAACCTAAGTGGATGATAGTGGTCATCACATGATTGACCCTTAGAGGTTGATGATGTCTTGGTGGCCATGAAAGGAACCAAACCCTAGAGAGAGGATGAGTCTGTTGGTACCTCTATACCTATGGTATAGATGAGAAGAAGAGTTTCACGGACCTGAAAAGGTTTAGTAACAGGTTGTGAGGCCTTGTACCTTGTTGTTTATCCTTGAGGAGGATCCAAATCTAAGTGTTGTTTGAGTTGAAGGATGACAGGAAGTTCATGTCATGCCTTTTTCAAGCTTGATTCATGGTTAAGAGATAGAGCATGTAGTTGGACACCTAAAAGTGAACCTAGGGTTCCTAGGACTAAGAGGGGAAGTGGTATACCTAATGCTCATGACGAGAATTAAGTTGCTATAGTTTCGACAATGGTACTCCTCATGTATAGAGGAAGAGGGAAGTCCCTTAAGTTTAAGTTATGTATGATGAACCCCTCACAGCTAGGTTGATGATAAAGGAAGGTATGATCTTGATCCATCATTGAGGAAAGAGGACAAGTATGACCTAGCATGGTTCAGTAGGTGACCTACTTGTGCCTTAATAGCTTGCTAGGGTTAAGTAGGCTCATGTGGATGTAATCCCTAGACCTAAGAGCTTTTGTGACCTTGTTGTCAAGAGATAGTTTTCCTCCCATCCTGGGAGAGGGACCCCTTTGGTAGGGTGTATATCAGTTTTGTTGGTTTAAGGTAACCTAAAGAGGTCTCATAGGATCTTGAAAAGCTAAGTGAAAAGTACATGGTATGAGGATGAACCTATAGACCCATAGATAACCATCTCTAAGTGCATGTGGATGTGTTACCATGGAGGTAATCGGTGTGGGGCCTGACCAAGGTAGGCAGGTCACCATGACCCCTATGAAAGGATGAAAGTCCGCCCTTGAATGCAGAAAGAGGGATGATGAAGGCTTGGGTAAGGTTCTAAGTTGGAGATGTACTATAATGGAATCCTAAGTCTATCCTAGGGTCATGTAGGGATAAGATCGATGGAGGTAGGGGTTGCCTAATTCCCTAGTTGCACATGACCATAGGGTCAGGAGGTAACAACTATCATTGTCTGGAGGCCATGGGTTAGGAGATTGATCACCTTCATGAACTCATGGGACCCAAAGGGCAGATGAGTAGGGCACTCTCTGGATGCATAACGGAAGAGGGATGACCCCAAAAGTGTCAGCACCCTATAGACTAGAGGAGATGACCATGGATTGTGAGGTGACCCAAGTAGGTTTGAAACCAGTTTTCCATGGAGGTAACTTGGATATCAAGATTATTGTAATATAGAAGCATAAACAAAACATTTCAAATTAGATTTAAAGGTGTACTGGCAAGGTGGGATGCACCATCTCTACTCTTAGAATAGGAAGAACTCTGTATTTGGACTGCAGCCAAATACTTATTTCTTCTTGTTATGGGAGTGAGAAATAGGACAGTATGCATGTTATACACCAAGGATAAAAGATGATGTGAGTTGGAATGTTTCTATGAGGTATGAGGACATTGATGATAACATACCCTAGAAAGGTGAATGATACATGGATGGGTTACAAACACTAAAGAGGAATAAGGTAGTCATCTTATAAGGATGTTTCTATCCTGAGATATGTGGAATTTGCAAGTGATATAGGGTATAGTTTGATCATCATGAGGATGAGCCTAGAGCTTTCTTGATGAAGATAGTTTTAGGGTTGAGATGAGATGATAAGTGGAATACATGAAGGTGTATGTCTCCAACATTACCTAATACCTAAGGATGTGAAGTGGTAATGGATGCTCTGGTTGAGATATATCTGACTAGTTTGGCTAGAAGCTAGAAGAGGTTGTTTGGCTAACCCTAAGTTTGGAAAGAAGATATGTTTGTCTAAATGAGATCTGTTGAACAAGTTGATGGTTGTTTGGTTAGCCAGTCTAGTCCTTGATGTAATGAAAGGATGGTGGTAGAACCTCAGATGTACTTCTTTGGAAAAGAAGGTGACGAAACCCCGACTAGAGTGGTTTAGGGTTTTTGAGGAATCGATCTTGAGAAATCATGGCATACAGGAGATCATGATTTTAAGATCACCATACACCGTACCACCAAGATGATAAGTGACAATGGGACTTTGGATAAAGTTGCATGTGGTTTATGGCCATGCAAGCCAAGAGGTAAAGGACGAACCCCAGTAACCCAGTGTATCGATATAGAGGACAAAAGAGTCCCCAAGAGGGAATGTAAGTTCATCATTATGAATGTGGTGATAAGTCTACCCTAGACCAAGGGAGGTCAAGATGCAATATGGGTTATGGTAGATCGCCTTACCTAGATGACATGAGAAAGAAGTGAGTTATGTCAAGGGACAGATCAGGTTGAACTACATATGAGAGAGATGGCTCAAATACACCCTGAGGTTGAGTATAAAAGTTCTTAAGTTTGACCTAAAGGTTCCCTTCCAAAGGGTGGAAATAGGTACATGGAGGACTCAATGTTAGTACAGTTTATCACCTCTAACTAATGGTTAGTATAATCCAGACTAAAGGGTCTGATGAGAGCATATGTGCTCATTCAGGGTGATAGCTAGAGATAGTTCTTGTCCTATGTAAGATGAGAAGTTAACCACCATAGCCAGTATCGGGATTTAAAGAAGCTCTGTAAGAGAGGTTGTGTCGGTCACCACTTCAGTAAGGTGATGTTGGTGAAAGGACCACGTGATGGTTAGAAAAGGACCATAGTGTGTGGAGATGAAGTTGCTTTGATCATGCAATGGATGAAAGGAGCCTAAAGACGATAAGAGTCGTGAGCGGATGCAAAGTAGACAGACATGCAGTTCACTGTGGGAAATATATGACATGATAATCTGACCCCTCTGAGATATAGCTAAGAAAGATGAGTCCCCGATACATGGGTCCATTGAGATGGACTGGTGGAGAAGGTTAAGTTTGACCTTACCCCTCAGGATAAAGTAATGGGTGATGAGTTCCATGTGTCCAATTTAGAGCACTATGTGAGGTACCCCGACCATGTGCTGAGCAATGAACCTAGTGAGCCCCAAGGGAGGTTGAAATGCCCTGAGTCACCTGTGCAGTTTATAGATGCCATGATGAAAGAACTCATAGGAAAGAATATGTGATGATAAAGGTTCTTTGAAAGCGCCGCGGGTAAGGTAAAGCCACATAGGGGCCAATGGTGGACATGGAAAAGTCTTATCCTGAATTGTTTGTGTGCTTGATAGAATTTTGAGGACAAAATTCTTATAAGAGGGGAAGGATGTTACAACCCCACTTTTTGGGTTCAATTGGTGAGGAATGCAATTTCTCATATTAAGGATATTTGAACAAATAATGATATAATTTGTTTTGAATAAATGGATTATGTTTACAATAGCCTTGATGTTTGTGGTGTGGGCTTTATTGGCTATTGGGCCCAAATAACAAGGAAATTCAATTAGTAAATGAATAATTGAATATTTGAGAAAAGAATGAAATAGAAACCTCTAGAAGGAAAAATGATGTAATCCAAGGATGGTTTTCGTGCCTCTTGGGTTCCTTGGGTTCCAAGGAGTACAAAGTTGCATAAAGAAGGCAATAGGAAAAGAAAAGTTTAATTAAGTATTCCTTTATTAAGAAAGAACTTGAAAATAATGATAAAATGTGGAAAAGGAGTGGAAAGAGGCATAAATGAGATTTCTTGGTGAATTTTCATATCCATGAGATTGCTAATATTAAAAGGAATGCCAATGAAGAAAATAAAAGAGAAATAAAGAGAAAACCTCAAAAAGAGTTATTTTAATAGGAAATAAACATGCTAATGGAGAAATAATGCATATAGATGCATCTAGAAGGATAATAATTATCCTTAAAAAGGGAATTTCCAAATAATGGAATGTCTTGGGATCCAAGGAGTCCCAACAAAGAGGAAAGAAAGAGAAAATACCAAAATTGCAAAATAAGAGGATAATGTGATACATTATTAATGGATTTTGTGATATTGATAGAAAGGAAGTATTTTCTATTAAAAGAGAATATAATTTCGTTCCAATAAATTAAAAGGCAAGTGCAAAGAAGATAAAAGAAGTAATTTTCAAAATCCTAATATTTTAAGAAAAAGGATTATAAAAAAAAATTAGGAAAGAGAGAGGAACTTGCTTCTTATAGAAGGAATTGAATTCATATTGGAAGTGGGAGTGGTTGCTTCGTGGGCAAGCACCCCAGGGCATTGCTACACTCTCCTATATAAGGGAAAGACCCTGGAATGAGTCCAGAAGATCCCACACATCATCTTTTTCTCTTCTTCCACGGTTCTATCCATAAACCCTAACCGTTGAGAATCACTCTATCTACAGAGCAGTGAGAGACCGAGATGAATTTGATATGAACGTAGGATTCCCCACGACACTGGGCAGAGGTTTTACCGCTGTCGCTGTGCCCTGACCTAGGCGCAGCAGCAGCCGCACAACTGCAACATTGTGCGTGGGTTGCAGGCTTGGTCGACCATTTCTAGTCACCTCGACCACCCCTTAGGCCCCCCACGGATGCGGCAGAGGGTGAAAGGGGCAGGGCTTTGGTCATCTGTGCTCTTCGGACCATGGGAGAGGGAGGAGCAACCTGCACGAGCAGCTTAGGTCGATGGCAGCGAGTCCTCGTGAGGTTGAAGATGACCACAATTAAGTTGGATGGAAATGCCCTCCTGAACGTGAAGAAGCAATCCGCGACCCGAGGGTATACTTGAAATTTCGTTATGTTTTTCAAGCAACCAAGTTTGTTGCATGGAAAGGCCTACGTGGCGCAATCCAATTGGCCAAAGGTATTGTTATTTTGCAAAAATCATATATAATGATTGGTAACTCCGTTTAGGACAAGTAATATATGAAAATTGATCCTCAGAATGAGAGGAACAAAAATAAATTATGTTTGAAGCTTAATTTTGCATGATATTCGAAAAGTAGTGTAAATTATCATCTTTAATGAATTAAAGATTAAGAAACCCTATTTTGAAATGAATAAAGTGTTTAATAGGGTTTAATGGATCATTAGAGTTAATGTTAACCTATTAAATGTAAAATGGTACTTTATGTTAAAAAAGGAAGAACTTTGCATGTGATTAGTCTAATTTAGAGTTTATGTGCATAAATATGCTTGAAATTTGAAAAGGACATAAAGTTATCATCTTTAATGATTTAATTAAGGAAAAACCCTTAGATTTGATGATAGATGGATTTAATGACGTTATTTGGATAATTCAAGCTGATATTAACCTGTTGTTAATAAAAGTGAAAATAGGATCTAAAAAGATGATCTTTTATATAATTGGCTTAATTTAGGGTTTCGTGCATGATTATGCATTAATGAGCTTGAAAACCCTAATTTAGGTGAATATCTCTTTTAATTGTTTTAATTGTTCAAATCCATAAATAAATAGGGATATGATGATCCTAAGTCAATGTGGGTATAAAAGACTATTAAAATGGATAATTTGAGCAATTAGGGTTTATATGAGTAGAAAAGAGTATTTTAGGATTTGTTGACCTAAAAGGGATAAAGTTTGAGGAATGGATCTAAGAAACCCTAATGAAGATTAATGAAATCTTAAAATGGATACAAAGACCCTAGAAAGTGAATCCAAGTCAATAGAGTGTGTAATAAATAGAGTACATATTCTTTTCAGGAATTATGTGATGATTGAATTACTTGCTTGGATCTGTTGATTGGCTTGATTGTATATACATGAAGTATATGTTGAATAATCTGCATGACTCATCAAATCAGGTATGTGGTTACGCTTATGAATAATTGCTTTAGTATCACGACAATTTCCAAATGTTTTATCGATTGTTTGAAAATAACTGTTGGATGCTTTTGTTTCATGCAACTATAGAGTGACTATGACTTTCACTATGAATATACACATATAAGTGTCTAGATCTGGGTCCACCTCTGTGTCTTGTAAAGGATAAAAAGGAGTAATCTAGAGTAAGGTCTAGGTTATCGTGGGTTAGAAATTGGGCTACCAAGTGTAGTGCCATGAGTTAAGGAGTGGGCTACTTACGAGTAGTGCCATGTGACTCAACCTTAGAAACGGGTTCACCTATAGGTCGGACCATGAGGGGTTTAATGGGGATCTATCATAAGGAAGGTAGTATCCAGGTCCACTGCAGGGATAGCACAAAGGATAGGGTACTCATGGATCGTGGAGTTATATTTAAAATGTAATTCTTGGTTGTTAAATGATTAATTGAATGATTACTTTGTTATCATAGTTTCATGATTAGTGAATCTCCCACATACCAGCTTTGGCTGACCAAAGTTTTGTTTATCGGCGTTTTAGGTACAAAAAAAGGACAAATAGTAAATCGTCATATTGTGAAATACATGAATTAAAGTCCAAGGAGGATTAGTTAGTTTGTCCCAGTTTTGGATAAAAGTTTAGAAATCCAAAATTTTCAAAGGTATGCAAAATTTTATTTATTATAGATTTTCAGTATAGTCTAGTAGAATTTAATAATTGTTATCAATTAATTGTTGAACCTTGATCCAGAAATTGGATAACGACACTGACCTCTCGGTCTCCCTTAATTGGGGGTTACCGGAAGGCGGGGTCATTACAACAAGCGTTTAGGGATCAAACACGTCGTTCTTTCTAACTGACTAGTGGAACAATAACACGAATCTCCACGGGACCCTCATCAAGTCATTATTTGAGAAGAGTACAATAAAGAGAACAGCCTAGTACACTGAATAGTAAATCAAGTTGCATTATGATCTGAACTCTCTTCTACACTTATTCTATCACCTTCGTACCTCTACATCCATCAAAAAGAAACAAAAATAGCCAAAATGATGCCAAACCCTAGGTTTGGGGTGGAACACCACATCCCTCTATATCCTCTTATTCCATACCCTTCGCAAATAAATAGGGGCGTACCACCAAAAATGCAATCTTGAGTCAAATAGAGGAGATATTTGCAAATAAAAAGATGCCAAAGCACACACAAAAAGAAATGCAATCTTGAGTCGAATAGAGGAGAGATTCGCACAAAAAATCCAATAAATGAAATTGCAAAGCAAATAAAAAGAAAATCTTGGGTCGAATATAGGAGAGATTTACTTCTTCCTTCCATACCGCCATTCACTCCATTTTCTACCTAATGGCACGAAGCATGCCCCCACTATCCTAAAAAACACCAGTCTTAGATCAGATGCACACTTGTTGTTCTACGTGTATCTCTAGACTCTTAAAAAACTCTTTGACATGCCTGTTGTTGGAAAAAGTGAGGAGGAAGTGATATTGGAAAATGAACTCAGAAACGACGATATGGTAAGATGTGTTCAGTGATCTCAGGAAGTTGAGATGTTGAGTCATTCTGAGCAGAAAGAAAACAATCATGATGTAAAGATGAAGCAATCACATGAGTCAAAAGAATTCATTTGGCAACAGTTTCAGATATTGTGTTACTTGAGGACGAGCAACGTTTAAGTTCGGGGTATTTTGATGAATGCATATTCATCAGGGAATTCAATTACCATCTTGGGCTCATTTTGACTCAACACATCATAGTTCACTCATTAATTATCAAAATGCATCATAATGTGCAAAATTACTTAATTGATTCGATTATCAAGGTTTTGACTGAATTTATGTTGATTTGATGTAGGTCTTGATGAAGTTGAACAATCACATGGGGCCCGTCTTCACTCACCCTTAGTTTTGACCAATCAATCTAACAAAGTGATTTCATCCATTCAGTCTCAAGACCGTTTGAGCCCATTCGGTATCAAAACCGTTTGAGCCCATTCAGTCTTAAGACCGTTTGAGCCCATTTGGTCTTCGCACCATTTGAGCCCATTCGGTCTCAAGACCTTTTGAGCCCATTCGGTCTCAAGACCATTTGAGCCCATTCGGTCTCAAGACCATTTGATCCCATTCGGTCTCAAGACCGTATGAGCCAAACAGTCTCAAGACTAATAGACCAGCAGAGACCGATTGTGGGCTTAACTCAGCCATGAGGGATCGAGCAGTGCATGAATTTAGAACCATGAAGTAAAATCTACACCACAACCATTTCGAACATCCACAAATGTGGTACACTATCCCTACCACGACCATGTGGTGACACCACGACCGTGGTAAAGCATCATTGGCATCAACCCAATCTCACCCGCCACGCCCTTGCTAGGCAGCACGACCGTGGGGAAGTAGCCTCACCACGATCGTGTTGTCACACCACGGCTGTGGTGCACCACCATCAGAGCTCAATTCTTCACGTACCACACCTATGCGGGGCAGCACGGTCATGGGGCAGCAACATCACCACGACTATGATGCCTCAACACGGCCATGGTGAGTCTTCTTCTACCTCGCGCCCCTCCGATTTCAAACCTTCACCATGGCAATCTCCCCCACCGATCACTGTTGTGAGATCTTTTGATGTTGTTGGGTTGTGAGATCGTTTCGACATCAAGGTCAGAAGACCGTTTGTTGTGCAAATCATTTGGATAAGGTCAAAGACCATTTCATTTTACAAACCGATTAGAGAGCCACTACAAATGAAGATCGTTTGACCTAGTAGACAGTTTGTTGTTGCCAAACACAAGATTGAATGGATTAGAGTTGATCGTTTGACAAGAGTTGACTGTTTGCTCAAACCATTTGCTACTATGCATGAGATAGAATGAGCAAATCAAAGACCGTTTTCCCTCACTGAAGACCGTTTGACAGGAAAACGGTCTGTGAGACCATTCTATCTCATTCAGTTTCCAAACCGTGAGAGCAAAGCACTGTGAAGACCGTTTGGCTGAAGCGCTGATCGAATCGAAAATTTTTTGATATCAAACGGTTTACAAACCGTTTCCTTTGTCTCCAAGACCAAATGCTAATGAAGACCATTTGATATTAAATAGTTTCCAAACAATTTGCTGCTCAAGACCATTTGGTCAAATTTTACAAGACCGTTTGAGCAAAAATATCAGCCAAACCGTTTGGACTGGAAATACACCAAAATCGTGAAGACCTATCCTGTGCCTATAAATAGGACCACTAGGGTCCTCATTTGGGGCATCGGTTCTGGGACACCGACAGGCTGCATGTACACAAGTTCGATCCAAATCCATTGCCATCCGCGCCAGTTTCATTCCACCTACTTCCCATATTGCAACCAAGGAGTCTGAGGAGAGAAGGAAGATGGAGTGAGGGAGACTGTCTGGTCTATCTTGGCAACTCCTTTTCGCATCCAGATCTGCTCCGACACGACGTAGAAGGTCATATCTTCTTCACTGAGCTGTGACTACCTTCTGCACCGAGTTCATGGTGGATTTCTCTCTCTTTCTCATTCTTCTTGTTTCTCGCATCATGAGCGAGTAGTACCTTTTCGCTGGGGTGTGGGAACTAGTCCTGCTTCCCATGAAAATCATATTCTTTTGTTAAACTCTCCATGACAATATATATAACTCTCCATTTCGACATTAATTGGTATGTTTGTAGTTGATTATCTACTCACTTTCATCTTGTTCTTTCTTATATTGCGAAATCTTCTATATGTGGGACAGAATGGCTATTTACAAAGTTCGACACTTTGAGGAGAACTTCTGATAAGATTCCTTGAGGTCATAAGTGTATGATCCGTTAGGGAATGAGACATCTAGCCTACGATGATGCTTCTATGGTCTAAACATCCCTCCGGGAGGACCACATCCTTAGTTGGATTTTGTATCGTCTTTGTTTATCGTCGATGTTAGTTTGTAGATCTATCACCTGCTTGCTTATCGATTAATGCGGTTGACTCCCAAACTAGAAATAGAATGGGATTTCGTTGAGGTCGTAAGTGCATGATCCACAATGGGACGGGCCATCTAGCCTTCGGTGACGCTTCTGTGTGCCTAACACCTATATAGGGGGCCACAACTTTCGTTGGATTTCTATATCTTCATATTCGTAAGTGATCCAGATGGTGACAAGACATCTGATGCCTAAGGTCATGCTTACGCGAACCTAACGCCCGTATGGGGGGTCTTGCAGTAGCTCTATTTGGAATGTTTTATATTGCCTGGATTGTTTGCATTGGAATGTGTTTGTGTGCCTAGTGGTGGTGAAACCCGATACCGTCCCCGTGATTCCATATCATTGATCTAAATCCAACTTTAATTCAGCTTTTACTTTCTAGCAAATAGTTTAATTAACCTCAAATCAACCAATTGTTCTAAATATTAGTCTTAACTCAAACTAGATTAGACTGACAAGGATTCTTTAAAATGTTGTCCTTTGGGTTCGATCCTTAACTATATTGCGATAAGACTCGTCCGCTTGCGGGTGGTATTATTGCACTTTGGTTTTGGTAAAAGCTCAGAAATTCAACCCCAAGTGAGTTTGTTAGTGCGATAAAATTGCACGTCACCACACATGACTTACTTAGTTTAATGCTTCATTTTGCAAACCTTAAAATCAACACAAAGAGTCTTCCAATTATACTTCCTTATGATTCTCTAATACTGAAAGGCATTACTACGCTGACATATGAGGAAATCACTACATTAATAAAAATATTCAAATGCAAGGTAGTTATCTTTGTATCATTAATGAATTAAATAGAGTACTTTATCTGAATGGGGTTACATCCTAGCCAAAATGATTTCTCTAGTGCCCAATAAAAGCTACTAGCCTTAATGCTTTCTCTATGGGAAATTAGTGTGTTGCTTTAAATTAATAATGCCTTTCATGATAGCAAATTCAAGCAAGCATAAGATGTTAGCTATAGGGTAGTAATATCATAGGTTCCTTAGAGTGAGAAAAAGAAAATACTGAGATCCTATTAGAAAGCCTATTCAATCTATGTTCTAGTATCTTACATATTGTATCTAGCAATCATGATCTGAGGAGATATTGATGTAGAGGACAATAATATACAAAGGGTTAATATTCTCCTTCAGAAAGGGTTGATGTGTTAGAAAGCAAAAATGGAATGTTGGGCCCAGTAGAAGGTTAACTTTTTCTATAACATATTCAACTTACAATATGTTCAACACAACTAGAAAAAAGGGTAGTACAGTATATATAAATTTTTTGATTGAGAAAATCACAGACCATTTGATGGTCATTGATAAATACATGAGTCATTACCTAAACTACTACTTGTCTATCATGGATTTCAAGTGCCTTTTGAGCAATGAAAGCCTCTAGCTTTCTTCCAACTTCTAGGAGTAGCTATTCCTGCAACATACAAGTCTACAAAGTTTTCTGAGGGCAATTTTTTAGAAACTGACATACATCTACAACAATCAACAATTACTCATATAGTTTTAAAGAACTGTCATAGTTTATAGTGTAAGACAATATCCTAGATGTAAGATGAAAAATAGGAATCTTCTTACAAAACAAATGTCTTCCATGAATAGGAAAGTACTTTGATTTGCAAGTAGGCGTGTACTTTTGACTTAGTGTGGATATGGAATTGTGGTGTCTAAGGATGGAAAATCATCCACTATTTTCACTACCCATAGTTGGGATTTGATTGTGAAATGGGTGTGGATTTTCAAAGATGGTATCTAATGAAATTGACATTTTCCATCCAGTTTAAGTATTAGTGGTAAGCTAAGTGAACTATCAATATCATGTTTATGGGGCCAGTGAGAGTGGAAATGCACCTGGGTGGGGTTGATATAGATTTGGGGGCGGGGGGTAGAGATAATACAAATCTGATCGAATATGCAAATAAATCCCCTGAATCCATTTAAGATTGGCCATATAAAAATCAGATCAAGTTACCAACTAAAATTTAGATCCATATTTCAAACATTAGGAAGACTATGAGAATCTATACAATAATGTTATGGAAGCAAAAGGAGTCTCATTTAGAAAGCTTTAAAAGTGCATTAAGCAAAAGAATTTCATGGTGATTGGGACGAACACATTGTTGAAGCATATGTCATTTTTCAAATTGAAAATCACCACAACTGTAACAATGGTCTAGTGTTCTCTCAACCCTTTCCATCAGCATGACCTCCACCCTGAACCTCACCTCTACCACCTTGACTTCCCCGACCACAACCTCTCCCATAGTGTCATTGCTTCTACCTCTGGAACCACCTCTTCTTCTTGGCAGCAACATTGTTGATATCTTGTCGGCTAGGAGCTTTAGGAAGTCAGCTACAAAAACAAAACAACAGGGACACATGTTGTACATGGAGAATAAAAATATAACACCAATTGAATTCAAAATTAATGAGATGATGCACTTGGTAATAACACAACATAGACATGGGATGGCTTATTAATATCAATCTTAATTTTTTAGCAAGCCTCATCAACTCAGGGGTTGGACAATCTAAACTCCAGAATCTCTCAAAATCCCAACATCAAGTGCCAATACTGAATTGAATACCATAAAAGTTAAGTATATTGAAATTAGAACATAGGAAACAAATGAATAATGGGAATCACAATGCTCCAGGAATAGATATTCTAAATGTGTTGGGCATTAGATCAATTGTTCTTACCAAAAGTGATTCAGAATTATGCCTAACCCAGAGTAGTCCTCTAGAAGCTGCAAGTAAGATCCTCACCCCTCAACTTTTCTATTTCCATGGGAGTTTCTTCGTTCCAACACCTCCGCTTTGGTGGTCCGTGAGTCAGGCGCTAGTAGTTGGGGTGTGGAGGGAGGAGAATAGGATGATAGGGAGAGAATGTGATTGAATCATAGACTTGAAGGGTAGGAGAAGTGAGTGAAAGGGAGAGTGTGTGATGAATGGGGGTCATCATGGGGGTGATCCATCTATTGAGGGGTGATGTGAATGATGGGGGAGAGGACAAGGAGTATATGCACAAGCCATGTAATGGGGTGCCACACGTGAAACCACACCAACCGATGGAGTAGCAAGTAGCGTAAGGGAAATTGAAATTTTGGACACTTTTGTTATTTTAGGGGGGGAGAGAGGGAGAAGGAGAGACGTTAATGTGAGAATTATTTTTTGTAAACAAATTAGGATGGTTGGGAAATTTGTAGTTATTACAATTAACTACTTAGTTTTACTTATATTTTATAGTTTGTAAACAAAAATAGCTTTTCACTACAAATATAATATTTGTAGTCAGAATAATTGTAGATAATTCACCATTTTTTTGGATTGTGTATAGGTTTCTCGTTGCTTCCTACCCTAATTAGATCAGAAAATAGTTCTCTTTTTGGTTTATTATCTTTTAGACTTTACATAGACATTTTATGGACACTTTTCAACTCATGTAATAACTTAGTTTCTTTTTTGCTACTTAAACACATTGTTGCTTGATATCCATGTTATTTTCAAAAATATTATACAAACCTTTCTTTTATATGATGTGTATTTTTTTGGATTGGGTTGTTTATTATTATTCAAAATTAAAATAAGGGGTGTATTCCCTCGTGGGCCCTACTCCTTATAGGCGAATTTAGCAATCAAGCCGTTTAATTATCATCGACACCATCTCCTTGGAGATTTTTCCTTTTCTGGTCTATGGCTTCATTCCTTCTTTCCCTTGCTCCTTCTTTCATTACTATGAGTAGCGAGTAGTCCTCATATCAAGCCATTGAGTGTAACCCCATGGTCATCGTGTTACAATGATTGATTCCTCTATATGATTCTATTCGATAAACTACAAAAGAATATTTGTATTGAAAACCCCAAAATTTGTAGCTAAAAGCTTTGGCTAAATGTATCCTTACATTTTGAATATGAAGCTAATAACCCTATAGCTAATTATTTCGGCTACATTTTTCAAAATTATAGTTAGATATTCATCTGGCTACAAATGCATATGTAACCCTAATTGTAGGTAAACAAATGTCCTTACACATAAAAATGTAGTTGTGATTGTAGTCAAATATGACTAAAATTATATGTGTAGTTATGATATGTAGGGGAAAATGAAATTGGATACAATTTGTATATGTAGTTCGTGTCTAGAAAAAATGGGCACTTACTACAATTGTAATTATAGTTAGTGTGTAGTGAGAGACATCATGTACTACACATACATATGTAGTATGTATCCAGTTAGTAACTTGCCAATATAGAGGTGTTTTTCAAAAAGAAGAAAAAATTAATATTGATCAAGATCAAGTTGTACTTATAATATCAATAATCATACCTTTATTTATATTCGATTAATGAGTATACATGGGAAGGACATTAACCTAGCCCCTATTTTACAATATGCATGGAAAAAAGATACATGTATATAGTATCCTCTATGTGCCTCACGATGATGTATGTTATGTTGATGTCTTCTTCTGACTACCTCTATCCATTGCAGACTATATATGCCACATAATCATGTGTATGTTCTTCTATCATGGTTTCTCTTTTGTAGGAATTCCACCACTTCTGTTGTCAATAGATATGATAATGTTGATAAACTCATACAAAGACAAATACTATTAAGGTATTTCTCTTCTTCATTGAAAATAGAGAATTTCTCCATGCTTTATTTGTCATTGGCCATAGGAAATTCACTCAATGTATATTTGTGGTAAGTTCCCATCTCCAACTCGTGGATTTTTGATCTGGTAACAAACATTGCTTGTCATAATTAGAATGATGATATTGTTATGGTATGTCTATAAGTAGTGAGTAGTCCTCATATTGATCCATTGAGAGTAACCCCATAGCCATAGTGTTACAATGATTGATTCCTCTATATGATTCTATTCGATAAACTAAAAAAAAAATTGTAGTGAAAACCCTAAAATTTGTAGCTAAAATCTTTGGCTAAATTTATCCTTACATTTTGAATATGAAGCTAATAACCCTATAGCTAATTATTTAGGCTACATTTTTCAAAATTATAGTTAGATATTCATCTGGTTACAAATACATATGTAACCCTAATTGTAGGTAAAAAAATGTCCTTACACATAAAAATGTAGTTGCCATTGTAGTTAAATATACGACTACAATTCTATTTGTATCTATGATATGTAGGGGGAAATGACATTGGATACAATTTGTATATATATTTCATGTCTAGAAAAAATGAGCACTTACTACACTTGTAATTATAGTTAGTGTGCAGTGAGAGACATCATGTATTACACATACATATGTAGCTAGATTATGATTCCAATTAGTAACTTGCCAATATAGAGGTGTTTTTCAAAAAGAAGAAAAACTTAATATTGATCAAGATCAAGTTGTACTTATAATATCAATAATCATACTTTTATTTATATTTGATTAATGAGTACACATGGGAAGGACATTAACATAGCCCCTATTTTACAATATGCATGGAAAAAAGATACATGTATACAATATCCTCTATGCACCTCACGATGATGTATGTTATGTTGATGTCTTCTTCTGACTACCTCTATCCATTGCAGACTCTATATGCTATGTAATCATGTGTATCTTCTTCTATCATGGTTTCTCTTTGGTAGGAATTCCACCACTTGTGTTTTCAACAGATATGATAATGCTGATAAACTCATAAGAAGACAAAGACTATTAAGGTATTTCTCTTCTGGATTGAAAATAGAGAACTTCTCTGTGCTTTGTTTCTCATTGGCCATAGGAAATTCACTCAATGTATATTTGTGGTAGGTTCCCATCTCCAACTCTTGGATTTTTTATCATATAACAAACACTTCTTGTCATACTTAGTTTGACAATAAGTGTGGAAACCACATGTGGAAGAACACATTTAAAAAGCAACTTCTTATGGATGCACCAACATCTGACTTCATCATCATTCCAGAATGCTGACCAAGGTTGGTGACAATAAATTGTCAACTTGTGCTACCTTATTGGATTCATGGGGTTTCATGGACAAGCCATTGTTAATGATGAGATTGTTATGGTATGTCTCATAGTAGCAAGCTGCAAGCTCACATGGAAATATGTGAATACCTCATTATAGGTAAATAATGCAACAAACAATTCAAATCAATTGCACTTCAATCATTAGACAAAATAATGAATGAAATAGTTATATTTTGGGATGACTAACTATGAAACATCATTGATTAATATGTATGTTTTGATTCATATCTAAACAACAAGCATAAACATTTAGCAAAAAATAAAAACCCACGTGGGAAGAAAGATGCACATTCAAAGAGTGCCTTAGATTTCTGCAAGCATAAGTACCTTCTACTTCAAGTAGGCTTTTGATCATCATGTTCAAGATTAAGATTAAGAAGGGTTAATGTGTAAGTTAAGAGATAAGTTAATGAGGAAAATTAAGGAATTGGCTAAGTTTTTATATGTGCCTCATTTATAGACCTAAAAGGGTGATTATGGGATTTCCTAGCATTATGGACTTTCCTAGAAATCATGGGCTCCTATGGAGCATTAAGAAAGGTGACATATATCTAATTTTCTAATTCATCATGTTAAATGATCAAAGATCATGTTGATGTTAAAGTTAAGATAAATGGAATTCAATTAGTTTTTATATTATCACACAATCATGGACCTCAAGGGTTCATAATGGGCCTTTTGGACAAATCATGGGAATTTATGCCAATTATGGGCTTTATAGCCAATCATGGAACTCAAGGGGTTGTTATGGGCCTTTTAGCCAAATCGTGGGCATTCATGTCAATTATGTTCTCTTAAATGGGCGTCATATAAAAATGCATATACTTATTGTTCAATTCTTCAAGTCATTAATGAATCATGAATGCTTAAGAAAAACCATGTTCAAGTTTATGTCAAGTTATTTCATGTCATGTCAAGTTATATTTATTTTATTCATATAAAGTGTCAAATATTGCTTACTGATGTGTTGTTTGTTTTACATGGCTGGAGACACGATGTCTGTAGGACTTGGAGCAAGTGAAGAGTACCAAGGACAATCAAGGACTAGGAGCACTTCAATCTTAGTGTGGTGGGCTGCCATTTACTAAGTCGATCCAGAGTTTTACCCTATGTTTTGTCATGTTACTAGATAGATTAGATAATATGAGGACTTGGAGCAAGTGCAATGTACCATGGACAATCAAGGACTTGGAGGACTTCAAGCTTAGCCTGGTGGGGTGCCATTTACCAAGTCGATCCAAAGTTTTACCTTATGATTAGTCATGTTACTAGATATATTAGGTAATATGATGTAGTTCCTTTTAAGCCAAGAACTATGTATGAATTAGTTCAAAATAAATGCATGGTGTTTATCTACATAAATTGCAATGAATAGAATTTTGTGACACCCCCTTGAGTAAGGATACTTCCGCTCAATGATATAGTTATGTGGTGAAAAGTGGGGTGTTACATTATGGTATCAGAAAAATTTTAGTAAATGGCCACTAGGAAAACATGATTCTCATAGTCACCTTGGAATGAATTAAGGTTTAGCAATGGATTCCCAAGGAAAGATTCTATGACCTAAATGACTAGAGTTTTCATCCTAAAAAAGATATAGATGACCAAAGTAGATTTTACCTAGTTTAGATCTTGAGTATCAACCTAACCCTAGCTAATGGTATAACCTATCCACACTCAATGGTTATGGACAACCAATTGAAATTGAGATGGGTGTCATAAGTGTAACACCCCTGACCTGGGTTCTGGTCTAACCCTAGAGGTTTTGATTAAGTAAGATTCTTAAAAATTATTCTAATCTTTTGAGAAAAGTAATTAAGGCCTTTTTGAAGTTTATTCTCAAAATTAACTTATATGCAAACTATGTAGGCATTTTATGATAGTCTAAGTGAAAAGAGCAATTTACCCAAGATAAAGGTCATGTTGCAAATGTTACATGATGAATATATTCTAAGTGTTTCTTATGTCATGAAAGAGAATATGATTCTAAGTGGTGGCTTGTGTAAATCCTAAACCCTAAGTGAGAACTTGTGTAACTAATGCTAAGTGCTTGGTGCATCAATTATAGTGCAATTTGCAAATATATATATAAAAAATGTAGGGCTAATGTGTAATTTACCATCTCTACATTGATTTTACTCTTACCTAGTATTACCTAGAGGAAAGAGAGAGAAAGAGGCAATATGTTTGAAGTGATCTTAAAGTATTAGCACTCTTAATAATATAGAAAACAAGGAAATGCATAAGTTGAAGTTATACATATGAACCATATCGATTGTGGACTATGGAAAGGAGCCCCTATCGGCCATAGAGCCATAGGGAGATCATCCTATCAGTTTGTGGAGCTTTGTCTTGACCCATGATAGGCACACTTCAAGGGAGAATAAGGCATCGATTTGCAACTTGCCTTGGAAATGGTGGAGTTGAATAAATAATAAGTTATTGGAAGAGAGCTTGCCCTAGGAGGCAACTCAAGCGTCGCCCCCTTATCTTTTCTTATCCTTTTTGCATGAAAAAATAATAAGTGGCATATAAGCAAAAGAACGTGTCGACCTTTCATGCCTAGGTGGCATGAAACACCTTAAGTAAGTGACACCTATGACTCTCTTATATTGAACCTCAAGTATAAATACCTTGACCTTCATTTGTTGGCAAGATTTTAGAATCTAGCAAGTTACCTTTTATCTTGTATCATGCAACATCACTTCTTGTGTCACCCAAGGTGAAGAGGGTTGAGTGTTATCAACCAAAGAGGAGAGATATCAGCCAAGGATGGTTGATGCAACCAATTAAGGTGATATCACCCAAATGATGAAGGATGTCATGCAAGAGCTTAGAGCCCAAGTCTTGGAGCTTGGAGAAGGTTTGTCCTCAACCTTGTAATGTTAGGAAGTGAAGCTTGGAGCTTGGAAGCTCATAAGAGGCGGGTTATATAACTTAAATCCTTCAACATTATTATCCTTCTTCAATAATTATTCAATTTGTTGATTATTTTGCAAATTAGGATTTTCTATGATCAATTGATATAATCATGAGTTCCAATATGTAACTAGTACTGTTATTTATAATCTTGAATTAAATTAATGAAATTGAGGTTGATGATGATGGAATCATCATTGGATACCCAATATAAGTTGATTACCCTTGAACAACCCGATGTGGGTTGTGGGTCTTGCAACCCAACATGGGTTGAAAACTGGGGAAAACCAATATGGAACTCAATCTGGAGACTTTCCTGACATGTAGGTAAGTCATAGTAGGTCTTATGGATAATATGAAGGACCCTTGTCTATCACTTGTACTTAGTACAAAGGTGAAATAATATATTGTACCCAATATAATTAAAACCTAGAATGAGGATAGGGAACCTGATATGCCCTTTGACCGTTGAAAACTGATATCCTTCCTTTACGTTGAAGGATCAATTTTGTATCCATATTGTCATGATTTGAGAGTAAGAGTTCATATCATTAATGGGAACACAATGTAGTCATGAGGTATCACTTAGCATGGGTACCCAATATGGTACCCAATATGGATGGCCGATATGGTGTCCAAGATGGATGGCCGATATGGATGGCTGATATGGTGTCCAAGATGGATGGCTGATATGGTGTCCAACATTGAGGGACGATAAAATAACCTAGGTGGGTACATGATATAGTAACCTAAGAGGGTGCACACTATGGTAACCCTAGGTGGTGTATGATATAGTAACCTAAGTGGGTACATTATATAGTAACCTAAGTGGGTACATGATATGGTAACCCAAGTGGATGCACGATATAGTAATCCAAGTAGATGCACAATATGGTAACCCAAGAGGATGCATGATATGGTGACAGGAGATATGCCTATATCCAATATAAGGATGTGGTTAATAAGATCGACTAAGTGATGAATATGATTAATGTAATAGTGAGACACAATGAGCCTAACTTATTTGATATTGATAAGGTTGTAGACCTTAAAGATATGAACTAAGTAATTTACATACTAATAAGGATGAGAGAGAGTCTAGGACTTGAAAGATGAATACGAATTTAGCACACCTTAACTCAACCTGACTAAATGATTTGATAATAAGGGATATGCCCGGAGTCTGATATGATGGTGTGATTTCTCCACACAATGAAATAATTATTTTGTTATGATGATATATGCATTCTCAAGCATAATAGAATGGTATTATTGATCATGCTACCGATATTGTAGGCATGTTCTAATCCATTAAAAATGTCCAAGTGATGTATGTTGTGTGATTAGTATTGAGTTATAATGAGATTAATATAATTTAATGATGTTAAGGTAACGGACCATAGGATGTGAATCAAATAAGGTATAATCAATATCCTATTAAGGATAAGAGAGAAATACTTTAACAAGAGTAGTAATTATGTGGGGAAGTATGTACTTGTGACGTCCCCGGATTTTGGCTTCTCCAAACCCTATTGGGAATGAGAGCTCAGAATCCGAAAACATCATCCAATCATATCAGAAGCGATGCGGAAGCAATAATACGCATACATGAACATACAACCATAACATACTCAACATTCAACATGTATTTTTATACAAAATGAATTATTACAAAATGCTTTACATTTACATATTGAATGAAAATTCTACAATCTATGAACATGCATGCTAACTAGGATCTTCACAATAGGTACAACATGAACAACTTGCTCACATCCTGTACTTTTCCTCCCATGCTATCTCTGAACCTAAAACATACGTGAAACAACAAATCAACACACAAGGTGTTGTGTACGTGGGAGGAAAGATACATATATTTATGGCTTGCATAATTTTTTAAAAAGATTTGCAGAAGGAAGGAAAATCATAGAAAACACTTCTTTATTAAGCAAGTACGCCAATTTAAGTCATTTTCCTAGATGAATTGCATTATCAAGGTGGACTAGTACCAAAACATAAATATTGGGCCCATCCCCGTGTACCAAGTACTCTAGGGAAACTCCCCGTACACCGTGTGCTCTAGGGAGGTGTACTAGCCAACATTAATCCATTCCCTCGTAAGGGGGATAATGAGCACCTTAAATAACTACAAAGCATCTACTTATCATTTATGTTTACAAGTGATAAAACATCGAGTACTATATAGTTCTACTACATCCAATATTTGCAAATAGAAGAGAGCATACATACATATCATGATTGCAAGCAAGAAAACCATAGTCATATACTTAAATAAAACCCACGTACCTGAGTTCAGAGATTCTAACTTATCCTTGATCATCTAGAAGTCTGGTTATCACCTGGTTAAGATAAGACCACATACTATCATCAGATTCTCATCATCTTAACCCTAGTCATGTTCATTAGGGTTCATATTATCTCATTAGGATATTCCAACATTTACTTGCATTATTGTCTTATATTTATCTCACTGATGTCATTTTCCAAATTATGATTCATTATCTGAATATTAGGTTCCATATCCTTTTTGTTGCACATAATAACCCTAGGTTACATCATTAACCTAGATTAGGGTTTTATAACATGCATTAAGATTCATCTTCATATAACATAGATTCAGTTCATCATTATGATCTCATAATTATATATTATATCCCAGTTACATATATGAGGGTATTCTGTAAGTTTCATCATTTATCGAGCATGTATGCATTAATTACAATTTATATAGGGTTATTAGCCCTAATTAGTCATATTAAGCAAATTACATGACTTCATGTCATAAAATGACCATAACTGACGTAAGGTGCATTATAAACATGGTTATGGACTTACTGACATTTTTCCATAATTTAATATCATCACTTGATATTTATTTTCCATTAAACAAGTATTACGTGTCTTATATGATATTGCTAATATTAAAGCATAAAAAGTATGATATTAAGCTTTCATGTTGTTCTACATATTTTTCTGAGAATTTCGATACCTTGTTTGCATTTTTCTGATAATCGAGCTAATTACTGTGATTTAAAGAAGATCTGAGCATTTACTGAATTATTACCTTAATCAGCCAATGGGAGCTCGCCACGTGGCCACTAGGTCTGGCGCAACTCCTTTGCTTGATGTGGCCGGTTCTCTTGGTCTGGGCCGGGTTCTCTAGCGGTTGAGCCGGCCGGTCAGGGATTGAACCCGATTCATCTTGGTCTGCCCCGGTCTACGCGATCAGTCCCAGGCGGGACTTCGATCTGCAGAGCGCCGTCGTGAGGGAGATGCTCCGGCGAGGATTGGTTAATGGAGGACGGTCCTGTTGGCTTGGTTGAGGGCAGCCTCACCTCCGCTGAAGCAAACCGAAGAGGATCGGCTGGTTTTGGAGGTGCGGCGTTTTCTGGTCTGCTGAACCACTGAGCAGGTGAGAAGGTCACCGGCGGCCGAGGGTTGGAGGGTTTCAGGTGGTTGGAGGAGGCAAAAGATGGCCGGGAAGCACCTTCGAACCGTGTTGAAAGTGATGGCGAGGAGAAAATCGATGGGGCGAGGTCGTGAGGGTGTTGCCAAGGTGGTGCAGCAGCGGAGAGAAGATCGACTTGGGGGAGGTTCTTGGAGATCGGTTGTTTCGAATTGAGCTTCCTGGAAGTCTAAAGGAGGTCGGGCAAATCTGTTGGAGGCCTTTTGTAGGCTCTTGAAGCTATGGGCAGTGAAGCCCTAAAACTCCACCGTCGGAGTGAGAAGATCAGGAAGGTCGGAGGTTAGGAGGGCACATCGGCGCATGAAACTCGGTTGTTGTTGGGTTAGGTGGCCACGAAATCGCGAGACGAAGTCATCTCGTTGGGCGAAAGGTGGAGAATAGGGGGTGAGGTGGCGACTTGCTGATGCACGAACCTGTTCTCACCTCCCCGCCCTTTGCGGGAGGTTGAAGATGGGTCCTGGACCCTTGGATCAGCGCGGGAAGCTGAGGCCGTGAATCGGACGGCTAAGGGTCGGCCCCCAGCTAATTGATCCGCTCCCAGCAGCTAATGGGCCGCGTGACAGATATATTTCATCAATATAAACCAAATCTTAGGTCCTAGGTTGGCGATTTATGAAATATATACATCAATTTCAACTGCTCATATCTCTTAGTTGGATGATCCAATTGCCACAAAATTTTAGGTGTAGCTTTATAAAGTCATGATGTAGCTGTGTCGTAAATTTGGGAATGAAATTCGAAGGTTAGGCATGGTTATTGACTAAGCACATTAAAACCTAAAGTTCACCTACATGTGACACTTTGGGTTTTACATTATGCGAATTTGGTAGGACATTTAGTCAAGGTTGACACCAGAACTTCAACATTGGTTCAAAAGTATATAATTCCTCAAAAGAATTTATTTCTTTACTCAACAGATCACTAAATGAAAGATTGGTCTCATGAGAGCTTAATCAATTAGTAAGAGTATTCCTTCATAATTGAATTCAATTAAGCATCATAGTCCTCCATCATATCTCAAATCACCTAGTTTAGGTGAAGGAATTCATGATTGTATAACCAATTCCTCAATTTGTTATTTGGACATCTTACATAGAATGCTTGTCTCTCAATTATTGTATTAGTTATTAAAACTCTAAAATCTAGGTTATCACATTCACCCCACCTTATTTGGAATTTCGTCCTCGAAATTCAACTAATCTCATCCTTTGTGGCTATTTAGGAGTTCAACTTCACATACATCATCATTGCTTAGGTTTTAAGACCACCATAATTGCATGCACTCTAAGTTGTCAGCTTTGGGTAGATCCTTGGGTGTGTGCACCCCACCTTATATACGTGGAAGCATCACTTAATGTCTTAGCCATGACATTATGATATCTTAGGGTTACATCACCTCTAAGGGTACAAGTTTTTCTCATACTTGTGAGGTTCAAGAGGAATTCATCTATATGTCATGGTATTTAGATTATTCAAATCTAACATTATTAATATGTCTTATGATCAACATCTTACAATGATTTCAACATTAGAGGAGATTTATCTTCTTCCTTGATATTAGGATTGTTCTACATAAGGAAGGCTTATATAACACGCTTGACCATTGGGGTTTCACCCTATGGTGTGATATTCATACTCAACTTAGAAGCATACATTGAGAAGGATTAAAGTTATGAACTATATTTCTGATCATATATCCTACGATCCAAAAATATCTTTATATCAAGTTCATGAGTTCAAATTTTTTTTGTCTTGTATGTATTATGTGAAGGGAAAAAGAGAATATACTAATTTATTCCATGATCTCAACATCATATCTTTCATGTTTCATATGAAGGGAAAGATAATATTTTATTGTCAAACTTATAATGATTTCAAACTTTGGTACTACATGTATGATATAGGGGGAATATAGAATAGGTCAATCTTATACGAGTGACTCCTCATATATAAATCATCTATATAGCTCAAGTGAGGTTTCTATCATCATATATTAAGAAAGAGAAGAAGAAGGGAGAACATGTATTTTGAGTATCTTTTGCACAGACCATCATACTCTCGTAACTAGAGTTCATATATTACCTCACTTGCAACTAATGATGAGATTCACAAAAACATGTCACTCCATCTAGGACCTAACTCAGACGAAGGATTGACTTTATCATATGGGTCATCTACCCATCCTTTTATTTTACCCAATTCTCACATATAGATTTGGATCATGCATAAGGACTCAACTCAACACTCAAGAGTAATCTAGTGTAGGATAATTTTGTTTTTAACACATATCTCATATATTGGAGGCTAGGTCCTATGACCTTCTCCCTGTGGGTCTTACTCTCTCTAGAGTTCACCACATATCACATCCTACCACTAGATATCCCCCTTGTATAAGAGATTGAGGTTCATGCACACTCATCTCTATCTTAACTTAGCTTATCTTAAGTAAGAAAAAGGAATGTACTTTCATCATCAAGATTTTGCATAAATTCTACAAAATTATATTCAACAAGTATACAAATTAAACCTTTATAAGGAAACATATACCATCAGAGATCAAACTTATATAAGATTCCACATGCTTATTTCAACTATCGTTCTATCATCTATTCTATGTATCACACATCTTGATAAGGCTCTAGACATCTAATCTAGACTACTCTCTCTTCTAGAGTGATGTCACTCCCTTTCACTTAGGTTGCATGAACACCCACTACTCTCCTGTGTGAGGGACACATTTTTATATTTACATATATATAATAAAATATTATATAGTTTTTCTCCGAGAAAGAAGGCGTCAGAGAAAACTGTCGAGGTGCGAGCCGATTGGGAAACAAAACCAAATCAGCAAAATGAGTGTCCAACACACAGAAGATAGTCTAGTGTCATGTCACCTAGTGAAATGGTGAGAACGAGATGTAGACTAGTGTAGCTACCCAATACATATGAGCTCTATATGGAAAGGGTTTCTCACACTTGTCTAAATCTAGTTCTCGAACATCTAGGTTCTAACTTAGAGGCTAAGTCAAACCTTAATCCTATAGAACAACTTACTAAGTTTCTAAGGTTTAAAGTGAAAGGTGAGATTTAGGTTTGATGTTTCATGGTGAGAAATTGTTAGGTGTAGCTATTGCTCATGCTCTGATACCAACTGTGACGTCCCTGGATTTTGCCTTCTCCAAACCCTATTGGGAATGAGAGCTCAGAATCCGAAAACATCATCCAATCATATCAGAAGCGATGCAGAAGCAATAATACGCATACATGAACATACAACCATAACATACTCAACATTCAACATGTATTTTTATACAAAATGAATTATTACAAAATGCTTTACATTTACATATTGAATGAAAATTCTACAATCTATGAACATGTATGCTAACTAGGATCTTCACAATAGGTACAACCTGAACAACTTTCTCACATCCTGTACTTTTCCTCCCATGCTATCTCTGAACCTAAAACATACGTGAAACAACAAATCAACACACAAGGTGTTGTGTACGTGGGAAGAAAGATACATATATTTATGGCTTGCATAATTTTTGAAAAAGATTTGCAGAAGGAAGGAAAATCATAGAAAACACTTCTTTATTAAGCGAAGTACGCCAATTTAAGTCATTTTCCTAGATGAATTGCATTATCAAGGTGGACTAGTACCAAAACATAAATATTGGGCCCATCCCCGTGTACCAAGTACTCTAGGGAAACTCCCCGTACACCGTGTGCTCTAGGGAGGTGTACTAGCCAACATTAATCCATTCCCTCGTAAGGGGGATAATGAGCACCTTAAATAACTACAAAGCATCTACTTATCATTTATGTTTACAAGTGAAAAAACATCGAGTACTATATAGTTCTACTACATCCAATATTTGCAAATAGAAGAGAGCATACATACATATCATGATTGCAAGCAAGAAAACCATAGTCATATACTTAAATAAAACCCACGTACCTGAGTTTAGAGATTCTAACTTATCCTTGATCATCTAGAAGTCTGGTTATCACCTGGTTAAGATAAGACCACATACTATCATCAGATTCTCATCATCTTAACCCTAGTCATGTTCATTAGGGTTCATATTATCTCATTAGGATATTCCAACATTTACTTGCATTATTGTCTTATATTTATCTTACTGATGTAATTTTCCAGATTATGATTCATTATCTGAATATTAGGTTCCATATCCTTTTTGTTGCACATAATAACCCTAGGTTACATCATTAACCTAGATTAGGGTTTTATAACATGCATTAAGATTCATCTTCATATAACATAGATTATGTTCATCATTATGATCTCATAATTATATATTATATCCCAGTTACATATATGAGGGTATTCTGTAAGTTTCATCATTTATCGAGCATGTATGCATTAATTACAATTTATATAGGGTTATTAGCCCTAATTAGTCATATTAAGCAAATTACATGACTTCATGTCATAAAATGACCATAACTGACATAAGGTGCATTATAAACATGGTTATGGACTTACTGACATTTTTCCATAATTTAATATCATCACTTGATATTTATTTTCCATTAAACAAGTATTACATGTCTTATATGATATTGCTAATATTAAAGCATAAAAAGTCTGATATTAAGCTTTCATGTTGTTCTACATATTTTTCTGAGAATTTCGATACCTTGTTTGCATTTTTCTGATAATCGAGCTAATTACTGTGATTTAAAGAAGATCTGAGCATTTACTGAATTATTACCTTAATCAGCCAATGGGAGCTCGCCACGTGGCCACTAGGTCTGGCGCAACTCCTTTGCTTGCTGTGGCCGGTTCTCTTGGTCTGGGTTGGGTTCTCTAGCGGTTGAGCCGACCGGTCAGGGATTGAACCCGATTCATCTTGGTCTGCCCTGGTCTACGCGATCACTCCCAGGCGGGACTTCGATCTGCAGAGCGCCGCCGTGAGGGAGATGCTCCAGCGAGGATTGGTTAATGGAGGACGGTCCTGTTGGCTTGGTTGAGGGCAGCCTCGCCTCCGCTGAAGAAAACCGAAGAGGATCGACCAGTTTTGGAGGTGCGGCATTTTCTGGTCTGCTGAACCACTGAGCAGGTGAGAAGGTCACCGGCGGCCGAGGGTTGGAGGGTTTCAGGTGGTTGGAGGAGGCAAAAGATGGCCGGGAAGCACCTTCGAACCGTGTTGAAAGTGATGGCGAGGAGAAAATCGATGGGGCGAGGTCGTGAGGGTGTTGCCAAGGTGGTGCAACAGTGGAGAGAAGATTGACTTGGGGGAGGTTCTTGGAGATCGGTTGTTTTGAATTGAGCTTCCTGGAAGTCTAAAGGAGGTCAGGCGAAGCTGTTGGAGGCCTTTTGTAGGCTCTTGAAGCTATGGGCAGTGAAGCCCTAAAACTCCACCATCGGAGTGAGAAGATCAGGAAGGTCGGAGGTTAGGAGGGCACATCGGCGCATGAAACTCGGTCGTTGTTGGGATAGGTGGCCACGAAATCGCGAGACGAAGTCATCTCGTCAGGCGAAAGGTGGAGAAAAGGGGGTGAGGTGGCGACTTGCTGATGCACGAACCTGTTCTCACCTCCCCGCCCTTTGCGGGAGGTTGAAGATGGGTCCTGGACCCTTGGATCAGCGCGGGAAGCTGAGGCCGTGAATCAGACGGCTAAGGGTCGGCCCCCAACTAAGTGATCCGCTCCCAGCAGCTAATGGGCCGCGTGACAGATATATTTCATCAATAAAAACCAAATCTTAGGTCCTAGGTTGGCGATTTATGAAATATATACATCAATTTCAACTGCTCATATCTCTTAGTTGGATGATCCAATTGCCACAAAATTTTAGGTGTAGCTTTATAAAGTCATGATGTAGCTGTGTCGTAAATTTGGGAATGAAATTCGAAGGTTAGGCATGGTTATTGACTAAGCACATTAAAACCTAAAGTTCACCTACATGTGACACTTTGGGTTTTACATTATGCGAATTTGGTAGGACATTTAGTCAATTTTGACACCAGAACTTCAACATTGGTTCAAAAGTATATAATTCCTCAAAAGAATTTATTTCTTTACTCAACAGATCACTAAATGAAAGATTGGTCTGATGAGAGCTTAATCAATTAGTAAGAGTATTCCTTCATAATTGAATTCAATTAAGCATCATAGTCCTCCATCATATCTCAAATCACCTAGTTTAGGTGAAGGAATTCATGATTGTATAACCAATTCCTCAATTTGGTATTTGGACATCTTACATAGAATGCTTGTCTCTCAATTATTGTATTAGTTATTAAAACTCTAAAATCTAGGTTATCACAGTACTGATGCTCCTATGACGAGTGAAGTATGAATTAGGGTTTGATTCTAGGCATTATGATCTTGAAATCCCTAATTGGTAATGAAAGAGAAATCCAACCCTAATGAAGGGTGATGATATGCTTGTACAATTATAATTAGTAAAATTGAAATGATCCTGACCCTAATAATGGGAGGGATGCACTTCCTATATCATACAAAGATGATGTAGATAATCCTAACCCTATCCATGGGTAGGATGTACTTGTCACTAAGATTGAAAAATGATATTATAAGAAGTCTTTCATCCTAATGTTTACACTACACCTAAATCCTGAAATGATGAATATCGCAATATATGAGCTAAGACGTTCTATAGTGATAGGTTTAAACAAGTCTTGTAAACTGTGTGGTATACTTGTATAACAAGTAGCCTAATGTCTTAAAGGATACTTTTTTGCCTAGAATGAGGTGATAAGATGTTTTATGAACTATGTGAGCTATGTGAAATGCTTATACATTAAGAAAAGAAGAATACTTGGACCAGAGAATCGGGAGATATTAGTTACTTATTACAGAGGTGTTAATGCTATGTGGGGATCTAGGGGTTTGAATACATAGACCTACTAATAATGGTGATAATGAAATCTTGAAATATTTAATCAATTAAATATTACCTTAATTCTTTAGAGAGGATATGTTTCTTAGTATTCTCATAGACATGTGTTTTGAAGTAGTCGATTAAAAGATATAATAATCATGCATTTTCACTTAATGCAATAAGCATGTCCAAGAAAGAGTTATGTGCTATGTGATACAGATTCAATAAGCTATGTGGATAAATGCTATAGTCTAATTACTCAAAGGTGATGATCATCTACTAAGTGGTGACTAAATAGTGTCAGTACTCAATTACGAGTTAAAGGTTGAATACCCAAGTATGATGATGATAAGAGAATGAAATAAGAGGTCTACATGACTCTGTGAATATGAAAGTATCTAATAGAACTATGCCTTGTCTTTGTAGAATTCATTATAATCCTTTCATGTAGCTTAGTCAATAGGATACAGTAATGTACTTAATTAAGCAAGATGAATATTATCATGTAGTTGCCCAGACCATAAACCCATTAAATGTCAGCATTTGCTGAATGGGGAAATGAGTTGTTACTCAAAAGACATATATTTGAATATGTGATAATATAAAGGTTCTAAGTAAGGGTGCTCAATGGACTCCCTAAATACATCAGGTTTCTCAGTGTATTTCGTAATAGAAATCAAAACATGTCGCTTAGTGGTCATCATGATAACCCGGGGAAAAGCTAAGTGGTCTTCTCTTGAAGAGAGAGTACATGCTACGACAATAACACTATAGTGAAGATGCCTCTATACCATGGAATAGCTAATTACAGTAGACACAAGATGTCATGCTAAGCCTTAGTGTTCTCATGCTGACCAAGAAAGAAGAGGTCATGATAGTCGGCTCTACCATTGACCTTATATGGTACTAATTTTGACTTACTAGTGGTCGGTTGGAGTATGAGTGGTATACCTCATCTCCTCTGGGCATAAGTATGAATGTGAACATGTAATCAACCGCGTAGTATATTTTTTTAAGGACCAAATACAGAAACATTAGTTGATTCCTTATTACTTTCATACATATTTATAAGATAGATGATATACATGTTCATTATATTCCTTTTCAAGTAAATAGATGTTTTATAGATTTTTTCAGTTTCATATTATTTCCTTTGATAATAATATTGTTGGCTAAGAGTTATATCTCTTGCTGGGACAATAGTCTCACCCCGTGGGATTCACAATTTTTTTTAGATAAGATGTGGATGAGAGATTAAGAATCGGGCTGCAGAAGAAGGAGTGTATCAGCAAGGATCATAAGTTGTATCTCAAGTTGAGTACGCTATCTGTAATGTCCTATAGATAGAAGTCATATGTGTCATCTTTTTACTCTTAGGTCCTTGGGATATAGTTTTAGTGGTTTTCATGTGTGAATTGAGTTTTTGGTTTGCTTACCATGAGGATCTTATGTATTGTGTATATGAAAGCAAGACATCGAGTACTTGTTATTCTCGAGAGGAATAATGAACACTAAATGTAAAATATAAACCATATGCACATGAGGATATGGTTCTTTATGTAAGAGCTTTTTGGAAGATGGACCTATGTGTAAGTTGCTTTTAAATTTTCTTGATTCTTGTTAATTTGTTGTTTATGGTTATTCCACTTAATTAATAACAATTTGTTTGACGGTTTGAGAACGGTCGTTTCAAGTTTGGTATCAGAGCTTAAGGTTCGCTGAGTCTACATAGACATAGGACTAAGGTGTTGAGTCTGTGTGAGTGTCCTCCAGTATACCCTATGGTGACTTCTTCTTTTTTTTTGATGACCCAGGAGCGCCGTTGGGCAATGCCCGACGCCTACCTGGGGGGCCCCGAATAGCATGCAAAGCCGGGAACCTAGTTAAACCAGATCAGAGGTCGGATGACCTGACACGCTCATGTAGAAGAAAGGGTGAAGTTTAAGAATGACTAGAGAACATGAGGAATATGTTTCTTACGACAATGTTGTTTGCACCAGGGATGGGTGCAAGGAATCATGCAAGGGAAGAACGAGTGCCTGAGAATTCCCATCTTGACCCAATCGGGATAGAGAATCCTATTTTTTATGCTCTTGTTGGGCAGATTAGGACAATAGTAATGCATATAGTAGACTGGATAATAGCATTACAACCTAGGTTACCAATCCTCAATATAGAAACTTTGGATTTTGAAAGGGTCCCTGAATGACATAGTGATGTTGGAATAGTGGAAAATGTGGGAAGAGTTAACCTATGGTGAGAAAATAGACTCTGTCAGAAGTAAAGACAAATAGTATATCTGTGATGGCAGTACCCTACGAGGGGCAAAAGGCTGAAAATTAAGAAGTCTCTACAATTCTAGAAACATTTGTCTAGTTATTCTAAAAAGACCATAATTTTTGGTGCTACCAGTGCAATAAATGCTTACTACTATGGAATAGTAGTTACTAAGTAAATGCAAAAGTCCTAACCTTCCACTTATAAGAGCTTTTGACTTGGCTTTTACATTTGTAATAAGAACGATAAGATCATGGCATGAGGACAAAACATGTTATAGATACAAACATGTTGAGCATACTAAACCCTTTTGTTTGAAAGAAGGGAGAAAATGACCCGACAACTGAGGAAAACTTGGCAGGGCATACGAAAGTTACAACCCAATAGGGTAAAAAAGCAAAAACAATGACATGAGACAATTAGACTCTATGTGTTAAATCAAGCTAAAGCAGTAGATGACCGTGAGTGGTGACAGTTAGATAGAGATTTCTCATTTTAATATACCTTCTTTTGATAGACATAAGGGGGATTGTTGTTATTGACTTCTCTATTGATGACTCTATGGGAGCACAGGGAGGGGATTGTGAGAACTAGAATTTATAATATGTTTAGTATTCTTTTAAATGCTTTATATTTACTCTTATATGTGTGAAAGAGGATGAGGCATAGAGGCAATGCTTGAAGAAAATTCAGAGATGCTAAGTCCTATGCTTTGATAATATGAAAAGTAAAGAAATGATTTTTATGTCTCTGATTACTCTAATCAAGTGATCATTTTGGGACAATCTAGTAAGCCTAACAAGACTGGAAGTATGTCATGGGTATTTTCATCACATCCTAAGTGCAGTAAATTGGAATCTGAGATGATCTTAGATTAATTTGTGTGTAAGAGGAAGTAAAACATATAATCCTTATGATACATAGGAAGTAGAATGAGGGAGATGATCCCTATTCAATGAGGTTTGTGTGAATAGTAAGGATCCTTTCCATAAAATGGAAATGAGAAATGTGATGAAATTAAAGAATGCTCATAAACATGTTAGACAAAAACAATGAAAGGAATGAAACAAAATAGGGAATTGCTAAGTGAACTTTGCCAACTGAAAAAGGATTGCTAATAGAACTTTCCCAACTGAAAAAGGATTGCTAAGTGAACTTTCTCAACCAAATAGGGATGTCTAAGTGGACTTACCTAAATAATGAAGGATTTCTAAGTGGACTTTCCTAACTAGATAGGGATTGCTAAGTGGACTTCCCTAACTAATAAAGGATTGCTAAGTGGACTTCCCTAACTAAAAGGGGTTGCTAAGTGGACTTCCCTAAGTAATAAAGGATTACTACATGGACTTTCCTAACTAGATAGGGATTGCTAAGTGGACTTCCCTAACTAATGAAGAAATGCTAAGTAGACTTTCTTAATCGGAAAGGGATTGCTAAGTGAACTTCCTTAACTAACATGGGTTGCTAAGTGGACTACCCTAACTAACAGGGGTTCCTAAGTGGACTTCCACAACTTAATATATGTTTCCCTTTTTATGAACAACCTTGGGTAACGATAGGGGTATGTTCCTTTATGTTCCTTCCTTTCATAAACATGGCAATCAAATGAGTTTTATGACACTTTATGTGCATGAGGTAAAAGCATTCATTTGATGGATACTTATAAAAGTATCAGTTCATTTGGGACGTTAGTTCCAAAATTTAGATATGTGTAATATATATAATGTCATAAGGATAAATAAAGATCCTTTTGTGTGTGTAATGAGGAGATGGAAATAAATAGGACATGATGGGTTTTCGACACATGTGAAGAATACAAAAATGAGAAATGTTGGTACCTAAGAAGTGTCAGATGATATGAGAGATTAAGAATATAACTTCCAATAAAATGAATAATGATTGGTAACTTAGAAGGGTCAACCTTGAGACAACTTTAGTATGGAAGTCATATGTTAGGGGTTTATGCTCTGCATAAACATAAAATAGATAAGGAATTAGTAATTAAAGGAACAAATGTAGAGTCATTTTAAGAAAAAGATTATCAAGCCAAAAATGATTCCTTAAAATATCCTTAACTAGATCTGTTGAGGGAAAATTATACCTAATTTATAGAGATGCCTTTGAGATAAGTTCATCTTATACAATTAGTCTCTCCTTATGATAAGGAAGTAAACGGCTAACGGGATAGTGGATACAAGTCCTAAGGAAGCTAGTGTTGAACCAACATGTTAGACCAATACAATAGAAGTATGATTCAACTTGTAGTCTCAAATGAAGGAAATGATGTAGCTCTAGTATGGGAAGGACAGTTGAGTATAACTAATTTTATAATAATCCTGTGTGAAATAACCTTATGCTGGTCAAAGTTTTGTAGTATCTCCATAACATCAAGATGTTATGTGGACACTTTGTGATATGATGTATGAACAACAACTGTCTCCCTTTATCCGAGATTTTGGGGACAAAATCCTTGTTAGGGGTTTATAATTGTAACACCCCTGACCTGGGCTCTGGCCTAATCCTAGAGGTTTTGCTTAAGTAAGTTGCTTACAATTTATTCTTATCTTTTGAGAAAAGTAATTAAGTCTTTTGTGAAGTTTATTCTTAAAATTTAGCTTAATTATATGCAAACTATGTGTGCATTTGAAGATAGTCTAAGTGAAAAGTTCAATTTACCCAAGACAAGGGTCATGTTGCAAATGTTACATGATGAATATATTCTAAGTGTTTTGTATGTCATGAAAGAGAATATGATACTAAGTGGTGGCTTGTGCAAAGCCTAAACCCTAAGTGAGAACTTGTGTAAATAATGCTAAGTGCTTGGTGCATCAATTGTAGTGCAATTTGCAAATATGTATAAAATGTAGGTCTAATGTGTAATTTACCACCTCTACATTGATTTTACTCTTACTTAGTGTTACCTAGAGGGAATAGAAAGAAGGAGGAAATATGTTTAAAGCATCTTAAAGTATTAGCACTCTTAATAATGTAGAAAACAAGGAAATGCATAAGTTGAAGTTATTCAAATGAACCATATCGATTGTGCACTAAGGAAAGGAGCCCCTATCGGCCATGCAGTCATAGGGAGAGCATCCTATTGGTTTTTGGAGCCTTGGATTGACCCATGATAGGCAAGGCACTTCAAGGGAGAATAAGGCATCGATTTGCAACTTACCTTGGGAATGGTGGAGTTGAATAAATAATAAGTTATTGGAAGAGAGCTTGCCCTAGGAGGAAACCCAAGGGCTGCCCCCTTATCTTTTATTATCCTTTTTACATGAAAAAATAATAAGTGGAATACAAGCAAAAGCATGTGTCGACCTTGCATGGCTAGGTGGCATGAAGCACCTTAAGTAAGTGACACCTATGACTCTCTTATCAATGAACCTCAAGTATAAATACCTTGATCTTCATTTGTTGGCAAGATTTTCAGATCTAGCAAGTTCCCTTTTCACTTGTATCATGCAAAATCACTTCTTGTGTCACCCATGGTGAAGAGGGTTGAGTGGTATCAGCCAAAGAGGAGAGATATCAGCCAAGTAAGGTTGAAGCAACCAATTAAGGTGATATTGCCCAAATGATGAAGGATATCATGCAAGAGCTTGGAGAAGGTCCATGCTCAACCTTGGAACGTGAGGAAGTGAAGCATGGATCTTGGAAGCACATAAGAGGTGGGTTATATAACTTAAACCCTTCAATATTATTATCCTTCTTCAATAATTATTCAATTTGTTGATTATTTTGCTAATTAGGGTTTTCTATGATCAATTGATTTAATCATGAGTTCCAATATGTAACTAGGACTGTTATTTATTATCTTAAATTAGATTAATGACCTTGAGGTTTATGATGATGACATCATCATTGGATACCCGATATAAGTTGATTACCCTTGACCAACCTGATATGGGTTGAGGGTCTTGCAACCTGACATGGGTTGAAAACTGGGAAAACCAATATGGAACTCAATATGGAGACTTTCCTGACATGTATGTAAGTCTTTGTAACGCTCGGGCCCACTGCCCAAGGCTCTAGTAGAGTTTTAGGAATGACGACTAGCCCCACAGACCACCACTAGCCTTAACTAGGCACTTTGTCGTCACTGACGCGCAAGCCAGGATCAACTTCCCGACTGGTCACCCATCCTAGTACTACTCCAAGATGAGCACGATTAACTATGGAGTTCTTTAGTGATGGGATCCCAGAAAAGGAGGTGCACATTGGTGATATGGGTAATCCAATCGTTCCTTTTAAGATCATCTTATTCAAGGCCTCAAATCCTAGGATGTTACAATCTCCCCCACTTAGACTCTTGATGTCCCCGTCAAGTCTCAACTATATGGCCTCATAATTTGACCCCATTTCAATGCAGACCCACAATGGCCCATGGACACCCAGTTCCCGATCACGGAATACCAGCACAAGGGCGGCTCCATCTCGTCTCTGTGGATAGCCCTTTCCAACTTGCCTGGACCATACGACTCAAGATTGGCATGCCACATGCCCATGTGGGCCCCACCTACTGGAGGGGAATTGGCTCTGATACCATTAGTGATGGGCTCCCGGAAAAGGAGGTGCACCTTGGTGATATGGGTAGTCCAATCATTCCTTTTAAGATCATCTTATCCAAGGCCTCAAATCCTAGGACGTTACAGTCATAGTAGGTCTTATGGACGATATGAAGGACCCTTGTCTATCACTTGTACTTAGTAAAAATATGAAATAATATCTTGTTCCTGATATAAGTAAAACCCTAGAATGAGGATAGGGAACCCGATATGCCATTTGACCTTTGAAAACTAATATCCTTAATTTACATTGAAGGATCAATTTGGTATCCATCTTCATATGATTTGAGAGTAAGATTCTTATCAGAAATGGGCACATGATATAGTCATGAGGTATCACTTAGCATGGGTACCCGATTTGGTGCCCAATATGGATGGCCGAAATGGTGTCCAAGATGGATGGCCGATATTGTGTCCAAGATGGATGGCCGATATGGTATACAAGATGGATGGCCAATATGGTGTCCAAGATGGAGGGCTGATACAGTAACCTAAGTGGGTACATGATATAGTAACCTAAGAGGGTACACACTATGGTAACCCTAGGTGGTGTATTGTGACATCCCCGGATTTTCTAAAACTTAATCTGATGTGTGACGTCCAAATTGAAACCCTCACCTCAGCGAGAATCCCAATTTAAACACCCCACACCAGGCTAAGAAGAAGAAAATCGAGGGAGAACGAACGTACATCAGTAGCACATGTACATGAACAATAATAAAACCATACACACATGTTCACCATTCAACATATAATTACAACATGAATTGTTACAACATTTAATATTACATATTGAATAGCAAAACTATACATATACATGCACTACATCTAAACTACAGGATCTTAAGACAACAGGTCCACCTGAACATCAGCTCGCCACACAACTCACAACTATCCTGGATCTTTAAGAGCATAACCACAACCTAAACAAAAGATTACATGCGGTACACGTCAGCACAATATTTCATGAATATTGTACTGAGTACGCCTACGTGTCTTTTATTTACCTCTCATCATATCTTGGCAATAAGGTAAAACTAATACTTGGCAGTAACAGAAGAATATAAGAAAAGCATATACTTTCACAAAGATATTCATTAACAAAAGAGAACACATATTTTAAGCTTATTTTCCATTATATCTCAAGGCCTTTATGATCACTACCAAAGAGTTAGATCATTTGTACAAGGTGACCACTACCAAAGAGTTAGGTCAGACCACTACCAAAGAGTTAGGTCATATGTACAATGTGACCACTACCAAAGAGTTAGGTCACTTCCAAGAACACTACCAAAGAGTTAGTGCTTTCATATAATGGAACATATATATTATGTTTGATGTGTTCATAGCAGTAATCATGGAAAATCATGCAACATATCATACAAGAACAATCATTCCATCCAATATCATATGCCAAGTATTTTACTACACATATAACACAAGCATATTGTATAATAAGCCAAGTAAGAGGTAATGGCGTACCTTGATCAAGAGAAACCTAATCACATATTCCTCATGACATCTATATCTTTGTTAAACCTGATCAAGACAAGATCACACACTACTATCAGATTCCCATCATCATACATCTCATGTTAACCCTAATCGTGTTCATTAGGGCTTTACTTAGTTCATTAGGTCATTCCCATCATTACTTGCTTTCTTGTCTTAGAATCATCTTACGGATGTCATGTTCCAGATTATGGTTCTTATCTGAATCATTAACTTCCATGTCATTTTGTGCACATATATATATATATATATATTAACCCTAAGTTACATCATTAACCTAGATTAGGGTTTTATAACATGTATTAATATTCATCTTCATATAACATGGATTTTGTTCGTCATTATGATCTCATATTTAATTCTGAGGTTTCAGATACTTATATGAGCTTATTCTGTAAATTTCATCATTTATAGAGCACGTATGTATTTATTACATTTTATTTAGGGTTATTAGCCCTAAATAGACATATAGAGTAAATTACAAGATTTCGTACATCAACATCATGATTACAGACATCAGGTTCACTATAAGCATTATTATAGACTTATTGACATGTTATCATAATTTTATAACATCGTTTGATATTTATTACTCATGAAACAAGAATGATACATCTTACATGATATCACTATTACTAGTGCATCAAAAGCTTGATATCATTATTCTAATGTGTTCTACTCATTTTTCCAAACGTAACGGTACCTTGTTTGTATTTTTTTGAGAAATGCATTAATTACTATGCATTTTCAAAGATCTAGGTATTATTGAGATTTTACCTTTTATTGGCCACTCAGGCGCTGCCACGTGGCCCTGAGGAGGTGCTGCTCTCACATGGGCTGGCCGGTTCATGCCCTGGACCCGGTCCACTCTTCTCCTCACGCGATCGGCGTCTGAGTCTACAAGTGGGGCTCTGTCCTCATGTTTACGACATTGCCGCCGCACGCAGGAAGGACGGCAGGGAACCGTGCGCTCCTCGAGCCTCCTCGCCATTAGGAAAGACAGACTCCCCGAGCTCCGTACTCCTCCTCACTACTTGGGAGTTCGGATGCGCCTATGGGAGATTCCCATCCATGACTCGCCGCCGCCGTGGAGCTCCTCATGGTGAACGCCATCCCCAACGTCCATTCTGTGCGATCAAGCTCCACGATCTCAGGCCCGTCGCCACTTGCTCGTTCTCCGGCGCTGCCCCAGATCGCTGCTCTAGTGCGAGATGCACTGTCGTGGACCTCCACCTCCTTGTAATCCCTTCCGTTTTTGCAGATGGCGCTGCCGCCCTTGGGTCTCTTGTTGGCTACTACGATTGCTCCTCTGTGTCGTGCGCCGGCTTGGTGAGAGATCGGTACCTTTCTTCTCTCTTTTTCTTCCTTGCACAGGCCGCCGCAATAGGGGGAACTCCAATGAGGGAGCAACAGTTGCCGCCTCCTCCTCGCGGCTTGCAGAACCTGCCGCCGTTGTTGCATTCCCGGTCATAGCTGCTGTTGCGTCTCCTCCTCGACGCTAGCCCATGTGAGGTTGCCGCAGGCATAAGAGTGCCTCCGTCTGCTCACCGGACACGGCCGCTGCCGCAAGGGAGAACCCCGGCGAGATACATCTCCAGATAACTGGTTCTTCTACGGCTAAAAAGGAAGGCCAACTATGCCTTTTCGACGCCGCCACAGTAGGCTTGCATGGCTTGCTCCCTCTTCAGTTGTGTTCTTTCCTCTCACTCCCTACTGTTGTTGGCAAAGAGAGACCAAGTCTCATTCTCTTTGCTACCTACGGTAGAAGTAACGAATGAGTGTGGGTCGTGGTGGATATGCCCGATGGGAACTGCCCACTCCTAGTCACACGTCCTCGTCGTGGCATCCTGCATGAATCATGGGCACCCCACATCTCAGTCACAAACCTTAGGGGTCGAGGACAATCATGCCACCGTCAGATCCATTATTAGCCCTCCAGATCAAGTCATACTATAGAATGATCTGTGGCTCACTTAAGTATTGGGAAAGTAGCCTATGGATCTGGGATTCATGGCCAAAGGTAGGGCACGTGAACCACATAGAAGCCAAGGGTGTGGGACACCTATTTATTCAACAACTTAAACTAATCAAACACCAATGATGCATATTATTTTCCAAATATCAAGCCTATATAACTCCCTCTAGGAACCTCCAATCGCCACCAAATTTTAACCGTAGCTTCCTTATCTCTCAAGGTACATTCTACTCCAATTTGGTGACGAAAAATTCAGCTATTAAACCATTCAATTAAATTCCTAAAAAAAATGCATTAAAAAGAGATATCTTAATCATGATGTCAACCTCACATCAACACACCTACTTTGTCAACAGCTTGGAACTCTCAATATAATTCAATGATATTATTTCACTTATGCCATTGGACATTTAAGGATTCCAAAAGTCCACTCCATCACATCCTACACACCTTAAAAGATATTTCGTCCTCGAAATTAAGCCAAAATCACTTTGTCACATCATATACATCTTAAAAGAACTTTCGTCCTCGAAAGTAAACCATACTCATACTTCCATGGAATACCTTATCTTTCCTTCAACTACATATACGACACTATTTTAGGTGCAACATATCCAAAAACAAAGCTCCGCAGTCTTATCCAAACCACTTTTAGGAGGTTTTTAATACATCTAGGGTGCAACAAGGGTGAACCACTCATCGTATAACATGGTTTAGGAGCTTAGGTTGCGTCATGACGCATCTCAACATTTGGATTTACATATATATTTATTTTCAAGCAAGAAATTCCAACATTAGTGTATACTTTTTGAGAGGGTGTCAACTATAATTAACCCACTTTATTCATATGGATCATATCACAGTGTCATAATCTTTATGTTGTGCTAACTATAAAATTGTATATTTCATCTTTATTAAGCACTAAGATTAACACCTCATGTCACATGTTTCATTCATATGATCTTATTTCATTGCTCATAACAAATTACAACATTTACTAGTGATTTTATCACAAGATTAACCAATACTATCACACTATCATCATTATTAAAGCATATGGTTAACCATTTATGCATTGATATATATATATATATATATTAAACCATCTATAGGTTTCCATCAGGTCATATCCATGTATCATATCTCATGATTAGATCACATATTTACCTATATTTTATCATGGTTGTGCTAAACGAACTTTTGCAAGTGGCTTGTGAAACATATTTCAAAACTTTATCTTTTCTAAATGAGGCTCCTCTAACCCATACCATGAGGCTAGCACTATGCTCAGTCTCTCTGAGCTAACTCAACCTTATGTGTATCTCATATGATTATACTTTATCTTTCCTCTTGGTCTAGGGTTCTCGGATTACCTCATTTGCACTAGAGATAACTTCATTATCTCTAGCCACATAAGCACAAACCAAAACATGCTATGACATTCTATTCACAGGTCTCTACCCATGAAACATCTTACCCAAAGCTCTCTTATACATGCAACCACTAGATTCCTATGCGGGAAACCACCAACCCGAGCATGAGGCTTCACATAAACTAACATAGCTACCTCCTCCAGGGTCTTGGGCTCTCTCCCTCACCCATATGGTAGGCACTCATATCTATGTTCACATATACACATATAACCAGCCTCTCTCTGTCTCTAGGGTTTGGTCCTCCCAAGGACATCTAGGGTTCGACAAGACTATAAGAATCATGCATAAAAAAACTCAACTCAATCACTCAGGAGTAGTCTAGTTTAGGACATATCATATCACATATCTCATATTTCTCATATCTTGGAGTTTAGGTTCTCTAACCTTCTCCCAATGGGTTTCACTCTCTCTGGAGTTAACCCTATAACTGGTCCCAACACTAGAGGTCCTCCCTCGTAAAAGAGATTGAGGCTCTTGCTGACTCACAATCTAGTCTTAACTTAACATAACTTATCACATAAAAGAACTCATACTTGCATCATCAAAACTTATCTCAAATCCTCAAGACTGGACCTAAGTCCTCAAAGCCAAACATATATTATCGTAAACCATCTTATACCATCTATATACAACTTACATCAAAGCTTATTTCATCTATTCCATCTATCATATATTTCAAAAAGGCTCTAGACATCTAATCTAGAACTACTCTCTCTTCTAGACTGATGTCATTCACTTTCACTTAGGTTTCATGACCACCTCCTACTCGTACATGTGTGGGGACACATTTTGTAATACATATACATATTAAAATATTATATAGTTTTTCTCCGATAAAACAAGCATCAGTGAAAACTATTGAGGTTCGATTCATTTGGAATCAAAAACCAAAACTAGAAACGAGTGTCCCACACATAGTAGAGAGTCCAGTGTCATGAAAACTAGTGAAAAGGGTGAGAACAAGGGGTAGACTAGTGTGGCTACTCTAGACAATGTGCGCAATATGTCTAAGGTTTCTCTTCCTTTTATGTACATCATTTCCAAATAGTGCAACGTCCCATACCGCTGCACTACAAGGAAAGAACGACATCTAAGGACTTGCTACTCAACAAGCACCAGTCTAGACCTAGTTCTCGGACATCTAGGTGCTAACCTAGAGGCTAGGTCAGATCTAGTCTCTAAAAGATGACTAATCTAACCCTAAAGGATTATTAAGGTTCAAGGTTCTTTAGTTTTGAGTTGCATAATGAGAAAATGTCAAGCTTTGCTATTGTTCATGCTCTGATACCACCTGTGACGTCCCCGGATTTTCTAAAACTTAATCTGATGTGTGACATCCAAATTGAAACCCTCACCTCAGCGAGAATCCCAATTTAAACACCCCACACCAGGCTAAGAAGAAGAAAATCGAGGGAGTCAGAAGGAACGTACATCAGTAGGACATGTACATGAACAATAATAAAACCATACACACATGTTCACCATTCAACATATAATTACAACATGAATTGTTACAACATTTGATATTACATATTGAACAGCAAAACTATACATATGCATGTACTACATCTAAACTACAGGATCTCAAGACAACAGGTCCACCTGAACATCAGCTCGCCACACAACTCACAACTATCATGGATCTTTAAGAGCATAACCACAACCTAAACAAAAGATTACATGCGGTACACGTCAGCACAATATTTCATGAATATTGTACTGAGTACGCCTACGTGTCTTTTATTTACCTCTCATCATATCTTGGCAATAAGGTAAAACTAATACTTGGCAGTAACAGAAGAATATAAGAAAAGCATATACTTGCACAAAGATATTCATTAACAAAAGAGAACACATATTTTAAGCTTATTTTCCATTATATCTCAAGGCCTTTATGATCACTACCAAAGAGTTAGATCATTTGTACAAGGTGACCACTACCAAAGAGTTAGGTCAGACCACTACCAAAGAGTTAGGTCATATGTACAATGTGACCACTACCAAAGAGTTAGGTCACTTCCAAGTACACTACCAAAGAGTTAGTGCTTTCATATAATGGAACATATATATTATGTTTGATGTGTTCATAGCAGTAATCATGGAAAATCATGCAACATATCATACAAGAACAATCATTCCATCCAATATCATATGCCAAGTATTTTACTACACATATAACACAAGCATATTGTATAATAAGCCAAGTAAGAGGTAATGGCGTACCTTGATCAAGAGAAACCTAATCACATATTCCTCATGACATCTATATCTTTGTTAAACCTGATCAAGACAAGATCACACACTACTATCAGATTCCCATCATCATACATCTCATGTTAACCCTAATCGTGTTCATTAGGGCTTTGCTTAGTTCATTAGGTCATTCCCATCATTACTTGCTTTCTTGTCTTAGAATCATCTTATGGATGTCATGTTCCAGATTATGGTTCTTATCTGAATCATTAACTTCCATGTCATTTTGTGCACATATATATATATTAACCCTAAGTTACATCATTAACCTAGATTAGGGTTTTATAACATGTATTAATATTCATCTTCATATAACATGGATTTTGTTTGTCATTATGATCTCATATTTAATTCTGAGGTTTCAGATACTTATATGAGCTTATTCTGTAAATTTCATCATTTATAGAGCACATATGTATTTATTACATTTTATTTAGGGTTATTAGCCCTAAATAGACATATAGAGTAAATTACAAGATTTCGTACATCAACATCATGAGTACAGACATCCGGTTCACTATAAGCATTATTATAGACTGATTGACATGTTATCATAATTTTTTAACATCGTTTGATATTTATTACTCATGAAACAAGAATGATACATCTTACATGATATCACTTTTACTAGTGCATCAAAAGCCTGATATCATTATTCTAATGTGTTTTACTCATTTTTCCAAACGTAATGGTACCTTGTTTGTATTTTTCTAAGAAATGCATTAATTACTATGCATTTTCAAAGATCTAGGTATTATTAAGATTTTACCTTTTATTGGCCACTCAGGCGCTGCCACGTGGCCCTGAGGAGGCGCTTCTCTCACATGGGCTGGCCGGTTCATGCCCTGGACCCGGTCCACTCTTCTCCTCATGCGATCGGCGTCCGAGTCTGCAAGTGGGGCTCTGTCCTCATGTTTACGACATTGACACCGCACGCAGGAAGGACGGCAGGGAACCGTGCTCTCCTCGAGCCTCCTCGCCATCAGGAAAGACAGACTCCCCCAGCTCCGTACTCCTCCTCACTGCTTGGGAGTCCGGCTGCGCCTATGGGAGATTCCCATCCCTGACTCGCCGCCGCCGTGGAGCTCCTCATGGTGAACGCCATCCCCAACGTCCATTCTGTGTGATCAAGCTCCACGATCTCAGGCCCGCCGCCACTTGCTCGTTCTCCGGCGCTGCCCCAGATCGCTGCTCTAGTGCGAGCTGCACTGTCGTGGACCTCCACCTCCTTGTAATCCCTTCCGTTTCTGCAGATGGTGCTGCCGCCCTTGGGTCTCTTGTTGGCTACTACGATTGCTCCTCTGCGTCGTGCGCCGGCTTGGTGAGAGATCGATACCTTTCTCCTCTCTTTTTCTCCCTTGCACAGGCCGCCACAACAGGGGGAACTCCAATGAGGGAGCAGCAGTTGCCGCCTCCTCCTCACGACTTGCAGAACCTGCCGCCGCTGTTGCATTCCCGGTCATAGCTGCTGTTGCGTCTCCTCCTCGACGCTAGCCCATGTGAGGTTGCCGCAGGCATAAGAGTGCCTCCGTCTGCTCACCGGACACGACCGCTGCCGCAAGGGAGAACCCCGGCGAGATACATCTCCAGATAACTGGTTCTTCTACGGCTAAAAAAGAAGGCCAACTATGCCTTTTCGACGCCGCCACAGTAGGCTTGCATGGCTTGCTCCCTCTTCAGTTGTGTTCTTTCCTCTCGCTCCCTACTGTTGCTGGCAAAGAGAGACCAAGTCTCATTCTCTCTGCTACCTACGGTAGAAGTAACGAATGAGTGTGGGTCGTGGTGGATATGCCCGATGGGAACTGCCCACTCCTAGTCAAACGTCCTCGTCGTGGCATCCTGCATGAATCATGGGCACCCCACATCTCAGTCACAAACCTTAGGGGTCGAGGACAATCATGCCACCGTCAGATCTATTGTTAACCCTCCAAATCAAGTCATACTATAGAATGATCTGTGGCTCACTTAAGTACTGGGAAAGTAGCCTCTGGATCTGGGATTCACGGCCAAAGGTAGGCCACGTGAACCACATAGAAGCCAAGGGTGTGGGACACCTATTTATTCAACAACTTAAACTAATCAAACACCAATGATGCATATTATTTTCCAAATATCAAGCCTATATAACTCCCTCTAGGAACCTCCAATCGCCACCAAATTTTAACCGTAGCTTCCTTACCTCTCAAGGTACATTCTACTCCAATTTGGTGACGAAAAATTCAGCTATTAAACCATTCAATTAAATTCCTCAAAAAAATGCATTAAAAAGAGATATCTTAATCATGATGTCAACCTCACATCAACACACCTACTTTGTCAACAGCTTGGAACTCTCAATATAATTCAATGATATTATTTCACTTATGCCATTGGACATTTAAGGATTCCAAAAGTCCACTCCATCACATCCTACACACCTTAAAAGATATTTTGTCCTCGAAATTAAGCCAAAATCACTTTGTCACATGTATGATATCATAACCTAAGTGGGTACATGATATAGTAACCTAAGTGGGTACAAGATATGGTAACCCAAGTGGATGCATGATATAGTAATCCACATGGATGCACGATATGGTAACCCAAGCGGATGCACAATATGGTGATAGGAGATATGCCTATACATGATATAAGGATGTGGTTATACCACATGATCAAATTGAATACTGGACAAAATGATATATGAATAACATTATCGATCATGCTAACTTGTTATGTTGGCATGTCCTCCATAATTAAGATCGACTAAGTGATGAATATTATTAATGTAATAGTGAGACACAATGATCCTAACTTATTTGATATTGATAAGGTTGTAGACCGTAAAGATATGAACTAAGTAATTTACATCCTAATAAGGATGAGAGAGAATCTAGGACTTGAATGATGAGTATGTATTTAGCACACCTTAATTGAACCTAACTACATGATTTGATAATTGGGGATATGCCCTAAGTCTGGCATGATGGTATGGTTTCTCCACACAATGAAATAATTATTTTTTTATGATGATATATGCATTCTCAAGAATAATAGAATAGTATTATTGATCATGCTACCCGATAGTAGGCATGCTCTAATCCATTAAAAATTACCAAGTGATGTATGTCGTGTGATTAGTATTGAGTTATAATGAAATTAATATAATTTAAAGATGTTAAGGTAACATACCTTAAGAGGTGAATTAAATAAGATGCAATCCATATCCTATTAAGGATAAGAGAGAAAGACTTTAACATGAGTGGTAATTATCTTGGGAAGTATGTACTAATGCTCCTATGATGAGTGGAGTATGAATTAGAGTTTGATTCTAGGCATTATAATCTTGAAATACCTAACTGGTAATGAAAGAGAAATCTGACCCTAATGAAGGGTGATGATATGCTTGTACAATTATAATCAGTCAAATTGAAATGATCCTCACCCTAATAATGGGAGGGATGCACTTCCTATATCATAGAGAGATGATGTAGATAATCCTAACCCTAAGCATGGGTAGGATGTACTTCTCACTAAGATTGAATAATGATAATATAAGAAGTGATTCATCCTAATCTGTACACTATATCTGAATCCTGAAATGATGAATATTGCAATATATGAGCTAAGATGTTATATAGTAATAGGTTTAAATAAATCTTGTAAACTGTGTGGAATACTTGTATAACAAGTAGCCTAATGTCTTAAAGGATAATTTGTTGCCTAGAATGAGGTGATGAGATGTTTTATGAACTATGTGAGCTATGTGAAATGGTTATACAGTAAGAAAAGAAGAATACCTAGATCAGAGAACCATGAGATATTAGTTACTTATTACAGAGGTGTTAATGCTATGTGGGGATATATGGGTTTGAATACCTAGACCCAATAATCATGATGATAATAAAATCTTGAAATCTTTAATTGATTAAAGATTACCTTAATTCTTTAGAGAGGATATGTTTCTTAGTATCCTCATAGACATGTGTTTTGAAGCAGTCGAATAAAAGATATAATAATCATGCATTTTAACTTAAGACAATAAGCATGGCCAAGAAAGAGTTATGTGCTATGTGATACAGCTTCAATGAGCTATGTGGATAAATGTTCGGGTCTGATAAGTCAGAGGTGAAGATCATCTGCTAAGTCGAGACTAAGTAGTGTCAGTACTCAATTATGAGTTAAAGGTTGAATACCCAAGTATGATGATGATGATAAGAGAATGAAATAAGAGATCTACGTGACTCTGTGAATATGACAGTATCTAATAGAATTATGACATGTCTTTGTAGCATTCATTATAATCCTTGCTTGTAGCTTAGTCGATAGAATATAGTAATGTACTTAATTAAGAAAGATGTATATTATGATGTAGTTGCCCAGACCATAAACCCATTCAGTGTCTGCATTTGCTGAATGACAAAATGAGTTGTTACTCAGAACGCATATTTTCTAATATGTGATATTATAAAGGTTCTCAGTAAGGGTGCTCAGTGGACTCCCTAAATACATCAGGTTGCTTAGTGTATTTCCTAATATAAATCAAAATAGGATCGCTTAGTGGTCATTCTGATAACCTGGGAAAAAGCTAAGTGGTCTTCTCTCGAAGCGAGAGTACATGATACGACAATAACACTATAGCAAAGATGCCTCTATACCATGGCATAGCTAATTACATTAGACACACGATGTCATGCTAATCCTAAGTGTTCTCGTGCTGACCGAGAAAGGAGAGGTTTTGACAGTCGGCTCTGTCATTGACCTTGTATGGTACTGATTTTGATTTACTAGTGGTTGGTTGGAGTATGAGTGGTATACCTCATCTCCTATGGGCATAAGTATGAATGTGAACATGTAATCATCCACGTAATATTTTGGTTTAAGGACCAAATACGAAAACTTTTACAACCCTAACTTTTGGGTTCATTTTGTGAGAAATGTAATTTCTCGTATTAATGATATTTGAACAAATAATGATTAATTGGTTTTGAATAAAAGGATTTCGTTTACAATAGCATTGATGGTTGTTCTGTGGGCTTTATTGTCTATTGGGCCCAATAACAAGGAAAAGACTAAAGAAACTCCATTATAAATAAGAAAATGGAGTAAAGAATGAAGTGGAAACCTACAGAAGGAAAAGGAATGTAATCCAAAGATGGATTTCGTGTCTCTTGGGTTCCTTGGGTTCCAGGGAGTCTGAAATTTCATAGAGAATGCAATAAGAAAAGCAAAGATCAATTAAGTATTTCTTTATGAAGAAAGAAATTGAAAACAATGATAAAATGTTGAAAATAAGAGAAAAGAAGTATAATCGAGTTAACCTTGGTGGATTTTCATATCCCAAGGATTACTAATGTTAAAAGGAATGACAATGAGGAAAATAAAAGAGAAATAAAGAGAAATCCTCAAAATGAGATATTTTAAAAAGAAATAAACAAGATAATGAGAAATAGTGGATAAAGATGCATCTAGAAGGATAATGAATATCTAATAAAAAGGAATTTCAAAATATTAAAGTTTCTTGGGATATAAGGAGTCCCAATGAAGAAAAAGAAAGAGGAAAGGCAAATAAAAAAGAAAGAGGATAATGTGATGCATCATTAGTGACTTTTTTATAATATAAAAAGGAGATGTGAATTGCTTTAAGAAAATAGATTTTTGTGGCCAATAGAGTTAAAACCAAGCACAACGAAGATAAAAAGAGAGAATTTTGAATTCCTTAATGACCAAGGATCAAGAGGAAACAAGGAATTAATTTAAAGAGAGGATTTATTCTCAATTATGGAAAGAAGGTTTCCTAATGAGGAGAAGCCTTGTTTTCTTCATAGGCAAGCACGTTAGGGTGTGGATGTCCTCCCCTATATAAGGGTTTGACCCTTAGCCTCGAGTCCAGAGAACCCCACGTTTTCCCAGGGTGTAATTTCATCCTTGAATTAAAAAGCAACACATTCTCTCTTGGATAAAAGACGCTCCTTACTATATGTTGGTCAAGTATTTGCTTAGTTATCTCCTTGTACATTCTTGAATTCACATAGGAATTCATCCTAATTTTTATCAAGCTCATTCCACTCCATCATCCTTGTCTTACCTGCTTCATCAAGGTCAGAATTGAGCCTCCTAAATGCCAAATGAACTTTATGTTGTAACTCCACAAGGACATGACACACCCATCCATAGACTAGCCTAAAGTATGTAGCTCCTATTGGTGTTTTATAGGCAGTCCTATAGGCCCATAGCACATCAACCAACAATTCAGTCCAATTTTTTCTACTAGATGACACCGTCTTCTCAAGAATCTTTTTGATCTCATGATTAGAAATCTCCACCTTCCCTTGAGTTTGTGGGTCATAAGGTGTACCCACACAGTGCATCACCCCATATTTACTTAGGAGTGCACCAAATTTCTGATTGGTGAAATGAGTCCCCCCATCATTTATAATCATCCTTGGCACTCCAAACTTGCAAAAATGTGATCCTTGAAAATTTTGCATACGACATTGGCACCCATCGGTGTGGGTTGGAATCACTTCCACCCATTTTGACACACAATCTACAGCCAATAAGATATAGAGGTTAGAGTTAGAGGACACAAAGGTCCCATGAAATCAATACCCCATAAATCAAATACCTCTACTTCTTGAAACACATTCAATGACATCTCCTGCCTCTTTGATATGTTACTTGACCGCTGACATGCGTCACACCTTTGCACAAAATCATATGCATCCTTGAATAGGGTCGGCTAGTATAAACCACTCTCCAAAACTTTTGTGGCTATCCTAGAACTAACATGGAGCCCACCTATAGGGAGTGTGTGGCAATTGACATGGAATTATCACACTTACAAACTCACTCGGGGTTGAAATCCCCGAGCATTTACCAAAACCTCGTGCAATAATACCACCCGCAAGCGGACTGGTCTTATCACAGTATAGTTAAGGATCAAATCCCAAAGGACAAAATTTTTAAGAATCTTTGTCAGTCGAATGTAGCTCAAATCAGACTAATATTTAGAATGATTGATTTGGTTGAGATTCATTAAACTAATTGCAGGAAAGTAAACGAGCAGAATGAAAGTTGTTTTAGATTAAATGATATGGAATCGCTGGGATGGTATCGGGTTTCACCGCCACTACACATGCAAACACATCCAAACACATAACATCTAGGCAAGCATCTAACTACCCAAATGGAACTACAGTGAACCCTCCCAGAGGGATGTTTGGGCCCGCGTAAGCATCCCCTTAGGCAACTGATTTCTCGTTGCCATCCAGATCATGCACTTACGGTTCCAAAGATACAATGTCCAACTGAGGTTATGGTCCTCCCTGAGGGATGTTTAGACCACAGAAGCATCACTATGGGCTAGATGGCTCATCCCCTCACGGATCGTACACTTACGACCTCAAGGAACCCCATTCTATTTTTAGTCTGGGAGTCAACCGTGCTAATCAACATACATGTAGATGATTAGTCAGCAAGCAAACATCAATGAATAATAAGAAGATACAACATCCAACTAAGGTTGTGGTCCTCCCTGAGGGATGTTTAAACCATAGAAGCATCATCGTAGGCTAGATGACTCGTCCCCTCACGGATCATACACTTACGACCTCAAGGAACCCTATCAGTTTTCTCATCAAGGAGTCTACCTCATTAGTCAACATTCTATACAAAAAAGAGAAGAACAAGATGAAAGAAAGGAAGTAATCAACTGCAAGCATATCAATTACCAAAAAAAATGAAAAGTTATATACATTGCCATGGAATGTTAAATTAAAAGACATGGTTGCATGGGCAGTGGGGCTAGTCCCCACACCCAGAGAAAAGGAACTACTCGCTCATGATGTGAGAAACAAGAAGAATAAGAAAGAGAGAGGAATCCACCATGAGCATGATGTAGAAGGTGGTCACAACTTGGTGAAGATGATTTGGTCTCCTACATCTTGTCAGAGCAGATCTGGTTGAAGAATGAGGGACGTCAAGAAAAACTGGGCAATCTTTCTCACTCCTCCTTCCTTCTCTTCTCGGTCTCCTTGAGTTGCAGAAGGAACGACAAGTGAAGCAACAGTGGCAGGGTCGAACCAGCGTATAGGAAGCCTGTTGGCATCCTGGAACTGATGCCCAAATGAGGACCTTGTTGGTCCTATTTATAGGCTCGGTACTGGCCCTCACATTTTTGGTGTGATTCTAGCCCAAACGGTCTTGGAGATATTTTGCTTCAAATGGTTTAGTAATAAGTTGACCAAACAGTTTAGTAATAAGTTGACCAAACGGTTTGGTGTTTAATAGATCGAATGGTCTTTCTTCACATCCTCCAAACAGTTTGCTATATATGTGCTATTTTATCAAACGGTTTGGATTTGTGCTACTTTTTCATATGGTATTCACATTTCATTTTAGCAAACGGTCTTCACGAGATCTTATCCAAATGGTTTCATGCAGGTTGCTTTGGCAAACGGTTTGATTTGCTGCCACTTTATCAAATGGTCTTCAATGATCTACTTTATCAAATGGTTTTGGTATTGTGCTTCTTTTCCATTCGGTTTGGAATCAAGTGCCCAAACGGTCTGGCATGTACGTGCCTTTTTCATTCAGTTTGCATTGTAATGTTCCAAATGGTTTGGCATGCAATTGGCTCAAATAGTTTGGTGTGTCGGTTTGCTGAAGTTGCTTTACGTGGCTACCAAATGGTATCCAGAAGATGCTTTATCAAATGGTCTTGCGTAATCCACTTTTGCAAGCAGTCTTCACGTGCAAGCTTTCAAACAGTCTTCGTGCATGCATGTTATTAAAACGGTTTCATGCAAGCCTTCATTCGGTCTTCATTTGCATGCTGCTCAAACGGTCTTCACGCAAGTTGCTCTTCCGATCTCCATCAAACAGTTTGGAGCACCGCCAAATGGTCTTGTGATGTTGGGCTTCAAATAGTCTGCACTTCTGTATGCTAAACGGTCTTCAGCACTGCTCGATCTTGCTGCTGCCTGTAAACAGTCTCGCGACCCTTTTAGTTCTATCGGTCTCGCGGCTAGCCTAAATCCAAACGGTCTTCATCGCTCGGTCGTTCAAACGGTCTGAGACCCAGGTTAGATCCAAACAGTTTTAGGGTGTGGTGGTCCATTCAGTCTTGAGACCGAATGGATGGAACTGATTGGTCAAGACCGATTGGTCAGATCGTTTGGTGAGACCGAATGGTTAAAACCGAATGGCCATCACTAAGGATGAGAGAGGGTAGATTCAAGGGTGGGTCCCGCTCATTTGGATTTGATGTGGATGGTAGTTGATTGAGATGAAGATCGAATGGTGGGACCGTTTGGTCAAAACCAAGGGTGAGTGAAGGGTGGGTCCCAGCTGATTGTTCAACCTCATCAAGACATGCATCAAATCAACATAAATTCACTTAAAATCATGATAATTGGACCAATTAAGTAATTTTGCACATTTTGATATTTAGTAAATCAAATCGAATGTATTGAGTCGACTTTGACTTAATAAGGTAATTGAATTCCATGATGAATATGCATTCATCAAAATACCCCGAACTTAAACGTTGCTTGTCCTCAAGTAACACAAAATCTAAAATGGTTTCCAAATGAATACTTTCAATTCATGTGATTGCCTCATCTTCACATCACGATTGTTTTCTTTCTTCTTAGTATGACTCAATATCTCAACCTCCTGAGACCACTAAACACATCTTACCATATCTTCGTTCCTGAGTGCACTTTCCAATATCACTTCCTCCCCACTTTTTCCAACAACGAACATGTTAAAGAGTTTTGTAATATCCCTAAGATACCCATAGAATAAAAAGTGTGCACTTGATCGACATAAATCTCTCCTCTATTCGACTCGAGATTTTTATTTTATTTGAAATTTCATTTATTGCATTTAGTTCTACGATTCTCTCCTCTATTCGACTCAAGATTACATTACTTTTTGTGTGCACTTTGACATCTTTTCTTGGTGGTATGCCCCTATTTATTTGGGTATGTAAGAAGCGGATAAAGAAGGAAGTGGCGTGCCATCCCGAATTTAGGGTTTGGCATTGATAAAATGAGCATCAAATGAAAACACAAATAAGAGTGTTGGGTCTCCTATATATAGGAGCTAGAGAGTACATGGGCTAATTAGAGAAAGGGGAAAATACAATGGGCCTGAGCCCTACTAATCAAATATACTAACACACCCCCTCAAGTTGGAGAGTAAACATTGTGAAGTCCCAACTTGATGCCCATATACTTGAATAAAGAAGGAGGAAGAGGTTTGGTAAGGATGTCCGCAACTTGATCACCTATCCTAATGTGAGGAGTGATGATTTTCTTGGCTTTGACCAGGTCCCACACAAAGTGGCAGTCAACTTCAATGTGTTTTGTGCGCTCGTGGAAGACTGGACTATTAGCTATGTGTATAGTTGCCTCGTTGTCACAATATAGAGTAGCTGGAGATTGAAAGGGAATTTCAAATTCACTCAAGATGGGTTGGACCCACTGTAGATCACAACATGCATGAGCCATGGCCCGATATTCTGCCTTGGTGCTGGAGCGAGCTACCACAGCTTGTTTTTTACTCCGCCATGAAACTGGGTGAGTGCCAATCATGACACAATAGCCAGAAGTGGACCGTCGGTCTTTAGAATCACCAGCCCAGTTTGCATCTGCATATCCATATATGGTGATTACCTTGGAGTTCGGATGTTTCTAGAGCAATCCTCGTCCTGGAGCACTCTTTAGATAGCGAAGAATGTATTGAACGCTGGACCAATGGACCTGGAGTGGTGCACTCATGTGTTGGCTGACTATCCCAACCGCATATGTAATATATGATCGAGTAATAGTTAAGTAAATCAGCTTCCCAACTATACAGTGATACTTTTGTGGATCAGCAAAGAGTTCTCCTTCATGCATAGGCTTTGTATGATAGTCCATGGGTGTAGAAATTGGTTTGGCTTCTGCCATGTTGGAATCTTGAAGAAGGTCTAGGATATAGCATCATTGTGATAGACTTATCCCTGAGGTTGAGTAGAGGACTTCAATTCTGAAGAAGTATCATAGAGTGCCCAAGTCTTTTGTATGGTAATGTGCATTCAAGGACTTCCTAAGCTGGGATATCCCCACCATATCATTACCGGTGATGACAATGTCATCAACATAAACAGCAACAAGAACATGCCCTTTAGAGGACTTGGAGAAGAACAAAGAGTGGTGTGTGGTTGATCTCTGGAAGTGCAGTTGAGTTAGGACATCACTTAACTTGTTGAACCTAGCCCTTGGAGACTGCTTGAGGCTGTAGAGAGATCGTCATAGATGACATACTTTCTTTGAAGATGTCGCCTCAGCAACAAACCCAGGAGGTTGCTGCATGTAGACTTCCTTTAGGAGATCTCTGTGAAGAAATGCATTTGTGATGTCGAGTTGATAAAGCGGCCAGTCAAGGTGAGCTGTACGGGAGATAAGGATGTGGATGGATGCAATCCTTGTAACTGGAGAGAATGTCTCAAAGTAATCTACTCCAAAGGTTTGTGTGAATCCTTTGGCAACCAGGCACGCCTTTAGTCTATCAATAGAACCATCCGACCTATGCTTTACAGAGAACACCCATCGACAACCTACAATATTGTTTCCTGTTGGTGGAGTCACAAGATCCCATGTCTTGTTTTCGTGGAGAGCGTTCATTTCTTCCATCATGGAAGCTTTCCAACCAGGATGACATAGAGCATCTGTTGAACACTTAGGAACATATGTTGTATCCAAGGAAGTAGTAAAAGAGGATGCAGAAGAAGAAAGATGTGTGAGACAACAAGTATTGGAAATGGGATGCTTGATAGTAGAAGAGTGTATACCTTTGCGTAGTACTACTGGTATATTGGATTGGTTCAAAATTGATGAAGATGAAGCAGAAGTAGTCGATAACTCATCTTCCATGTGCCTATTTGGTGTTGGGAGTGATGGAGATGGTGGTAGTATTAGTGGGATGAAGGGATCAGGCAACAAGACCATAGTATCACTATGATCAATGGGGGGTGAGGTGGATGAAATAACATTTCTTCCTCATGAAAGGTGACATCTGTAGAGATATAGATTCTTCTAGAGTTAGGTTCAAGGAACTTGTATCCTTTTTGAGAATGAGGATAACCGAGAAACACCGTTCGGATAGCCCAGGGGGAAGTTTGTCGGCCTTGGGATCAAAATTATGAACAAAGGCGACACAACCAAAAACATGAGGTGATAAGTGGAATGGTTTGGATTGAGTGTAAATAACGGAAAAAGGAGTGTGTTTCCCGAGAACAGAGGAAGGTTGACCATTAATAAGAAAGCAAGCAGTGAGGACAACATCTGACCAAAAAGACTTAGGTGAGTTGACACGAATGAGAAGAGAGCATGTAATGTTAAGTAAATGACGGTTTTTGTGATCAACAATGCCATTTTGTTATGGAGAGTATGCACACGAGCGTTGATGAATCATCCCTACTTCACAACAGAAGGAAGCAACGACCTTTTGGGTATACTCAAGGGCGTTGTCAGTTGGAATGATCTTAATAGACATCGAAAATTGAACTAAAACCAACTTGTGAAACTCACGAATTAGTGAAAATACTTCATTACGAGTAGAAATTAAGTAAAGCCATGTCATTCTAGAAAAATCATCCACAAAGGTAAGAAAATATCTATAGCCATCGTAACTAGTGGTTCTGAATGGACCACTAACATCTGTATGAACTAAATGAAACATATGAGACGATTGTTTACCAATATGAGCTGGGAAGAACACACGATGACGTTTTCCTAGTTGACATGCATTACACTGAATGGAAGAACATGAAGATAAATAACTATCTAATAGTTTAAGCTTGTCTAAAGGTAAATGGCCATGACGAAGATGTAGCTGAAGTGGCGTGGAGGCAAGAAGAGCTTGTAGTCGGCTGGAGGGGATGGCAGAGAAGTAGTAGAGATCACCAAAGTGTACACCCTGCCCAATCATCATCAAATTCATCCAATCCTGTAAAACAAAACCAGAAGGACCAAAAGTTACAAAGCATTTGAGAGAATCAACAACTTTTGCTACTGACATCAAATTGTATGGAAAGTTTGGAACAAAATGGACAACAGTCAACTTAACTTTAGAAGATATAGGAACAGTGCCACACCGAGTTACTTGTTTGACGGACCCATCTACCATGGTGACAGAGGAGTGAGGGATAAATTAATAGGATGTGGTTAAAAGATGGAGCATACCAGTCATATGTTGAGTCGCACCTGAATCCATAATCTAGTTAGAATTGGCAGTAAGCATGGACGCACCAACATTACCTTGAGATGAAGTGGCAATATGGGCATAAGAATCGGTTGTAGGTAGATCTCCGATTTGCCAATCTGAAGATGCTGAAGCGATAATACTATTGTGGAGGGGGGAATTTCCACAATATTGGGGAGCTTGCGAAGGCGTTCATATTCCTCATGAGATAATGAGACATGAGAAGCTTGAGAAGATACTTGTGGTAAAGGAGGAGCATGACCAATTATCGGAGTAGACAATTGACCAATGTGGGTTTGTGCTTGAGCAACATGTGCGGAGCCTCTACCACGTCCTCTCCCATAGTGTGCTGGATATACATGCTTTGAGTGACAAACATCTTCAGTGTGGCCTAACTTGCCACAATAAGTGCACTTTGGGCGTTGGCCTCGTCCAGGACCACGACCTCTAGCACCGCAGCCATTGCTGATGGAGGGTCACATGCACCATTAGGAGAAATACGGGGAGCAAGCATTTCTTACTAGGCCAGACATGCATATGCTTGGTCCATGGGTGTAAGGGTCGCACCAACTAGGAGTAGTTGTCGAACAGCCGCAAAGTGAGGATGAAGTCCGTTGAGGCAGCACCTGGTGAGGAGAGTTTATCTTTCTTTAGTAACCTCGACAGAGGTCGTGGGAGAGAAAAAATTTAGTTGGTTGGATAGGGCCTTCATTGCATAATAGTACTTGGACAGGGGTCACTCCCCTTGGTGTTCCAAGAAGATTTTGTCCATGGTGTTGTAGATACGCAAACAATTGTCCTCTTGAGTGAAGAACTTCTTCATTTCGTCCCACATGGTTTTCGCGCACTTGTGCCACATGTATTTGACGGCAATATCAGGCTCCATGCACCCCCAGAGCCAAGAGAGAACTTGGTTGTTTCCTGTAGTCCAGGCAGTATCTGATACGATAGGGGCATCCTCAGTGATAAACTTGAGTTTACACCGAGATTCAAGAAATGTCTGAACAACATTCATCCAAAGCAGAAAGTTGTCATCATTAAGTTTCACGGCAGATTTGTGCGGCATACCATTGTAAACGATTGTTGTTTTAGCAGCATCACCCATGATATCGTAAGAAAGATAATAGAGACTAGCACAATATAAATAGACAGAATCGTACCGGAATGTAGCACGATACAAACAGAAAGTAAGTGTACCAGAATGTAGCACAATACAAATGAACGAAATAGAAATACTACCGGAATGAAAACTTGATAGAATGAGGAGTATCACTACCGGAATGTGTCTCGGTAGGAAAAAAAAGCACTACCGGATTAATGTCATGGTAGGATGAATAATGGAAGTTCCCTAATTTTTAAGAAAAACACTCAGCCATGTGGATTAGGGGAACCACATGGAGAGGAAGATAGAATAAAAAGTTGTGCCCCTTTCTGGTTTTTTAGTTCTTTATAATTCAACACAAGGTCTTTTTAATCTGCTTTATGTATAGATATATATCAACTGTAAGAAAAGTTTTTGGCTACTCAATAGTGTACAAATGATTAAAACAGATCTATGGATGGATGAGACTCTTCCGCAAACATTAGCATGAAAAGAAACCAGCCGCTATGCTTGCTGAGTTGACCACCGAGTGCACAATCCAGTAGTTGAATCATGCGACCATGCTATTCGGCACACGTAGATCAAGCAAGTAATAGATCACACCATCACGCTCACGTTCTTGGCACTATTGGTCGGCATAAAGTGGTAGTTGCCCAAGCACCATCATGGAATAAATCAGAAAGACAGGAAACTAGATCGCATTACAAAATTGATTGAGGGAAGTAGTAGCCGCCGAGAAGAAAGAAATAAAAAAAAGAAGGGGAATGGAAGAAGTGGGGAGGGTTAGGGCTAGGGAATTGCGTCTGATACCATGATAAAATGAGCATCAAATGGACACACAAATAAGAGTGTTGGGTCTCCTATATATAGGATCTAGAGAGTACATGGGCTAATTAGAAAAAAGGGAAAATACAATGGGCCTGAGCCCAACTAATCAAATATACTAACATGCACTATTTTAGCTATTTTTGTTTCTTTTTTATGGATGGAGGGGTACGAAGATGATAGAAGAAGTGTAGAAGAGAGTTTAGATTGGAATGCAACTTGATTTACAATTCAGTGCATTGAGTTGTTCTCTTTATCAAACTCTGCTAAAATAATGACTTGATGAGGATCCATTGGGGATTCCATGCTATTTTTCCACTAGTCAGATAGGAAGCACGATGTGTTTGATCCCTATCAGTTTGACATACACTTGTCATTTTTTCATAAGTATCAGCATGTTAGGATTCATAAGCTTCACAAGATGATTTCAATCAAAAGGCTAGTTTTTAGAAGAAGGTCCTTTTGAGGATCTGCTTTGGATAAGGATGGTATAGTGATTCAAAATGCATAAATATTGAAAATGTGTCAAAAATTCATCAAGTATCTGTTCAAATTTCTTTGAAAAAATGCTTTAAACTTATCTAAAAATTTTGAAAATTTTGAAAATTTTGGTTAAAAATGAAATGATGAAATCCTAAGTCTGATTTAGATGGGTGAAGGTGGAAAGTAAGATACGTACCACCCACTCTCCCCCCCAAACTTAGAAATTTACTCGTCCCGAGAAAACTATTAATCCGAGATGGAGGGGACTTTGCATGCCGTTTGGACCACCGGATGTGGTTGCGTTCCAATAAGCTTGCATCCTCCATCTGAAAATCTCAAAAATGAAGACCAATCAGAACTCAAAATCGCATCTTGCGATGCAATTTTATTTAGTGTAAAATTATCTAAAAGGTAAAAACAAAATTAAAGAAAAACCCTGATTCGAAATTAAAACTGAATACAAATTTTATTTATCGGGTTGCCTCTCGACAAGCTCCTTTGTTTTATGTCGATGGCTCAACTTGATTCCTTCAACTTCTACGGTGGCATGTTGGATTGGTGAGATCCAACATCATTTCAAAGCATGTATCAGCAGAGGTGAAATGTCTCGTCAATCATTGACCATTTGCCACAAATTCACCTGACTTTTCACTCCATAAAGACAAAGCACCATGTGGGTAGATTCTCTTGACAATGTAAGGTCCTGACCAGTGAGAATGGAGTTTTCCAGGGAATAACCTCAATCTAGAATTGAACAGAAGAACTTGGTCTCCCACTTGTATGTCCTTTCTTTTTAGATGGTCGTCATGCCAAAGTTTTGTGTGTTCTTTATAGATTCGTGGATTATCATAAGTTGTCATCTGGAGTTCTTCCAGCTCTTAGAGTTGCAGAATCTTAGCTTGGCCTGCTTCCTTCATATCAAAATTGAGTTGTTTAATTTCCCACCATGCTTTGTGTTCAAGTTCAACAGATAGGTGGCAAGCCTTTCCATATATTAATCTAAATGGTGTAGTTCCGAGGGGATTTTTGAAAGAATTTTGGTAGGCCCACAATGCGCCATTGATTATTACCGACCAATCCTTCCGATTGCAGCCTACAGTCTTTTCCAAGATAGCCTTGAGTTGATGGTTAGAAACCTCTACATGTCCACTCGTTTTTGGATGGTAGGGTGAGGCTACCTTGTGTGTTACACCATACTTTCTCAGTAAAGCTTCAAAGCTCCTTTCAAGGAAATGTGACCCTCCGTCAGATATCACAGTTCGTGGCACTCCAAAACGGGGGAAAATAATATCTTTGAATAATTTGATGATGGGTTTGGAATCACTAGTGAAAGTTGGTATAGCTTCAACCCATTTTGAGACGTAGTCCACCGCTACTAGGATGTATGACAATCCATGAGAAGATGGGAATGGACCCATGTAGTTCACCCCTCAAACATTGAATATCTCCACTTCTTGCCATAGGCTTAGCGACATCTCATCTCTTTTTGTTATGTTGTCCGATCTTTGACATTTGTCACATGATAAGACAAAGTCATGGGAATCTTTGGATATGGTTAGCCAAAAGAATCCACATTGCAAAACCTTCAAGGAAGTCTTTTTAGAGCTCATATGTCCTCCAAATGGTCCTGAGTGACATTGCTCCAAGATAAGTTGAGTTTCTTCCTCAGCAATACACCGTTTGTATAGACCATCAGCACATAGTTTGAAAAGGTATGGCTCATCCCAGTAGTAATGTTTCACATCATGCATAAATTTCTTCAGTGCATTTCTGGTGCATTGAGGATGAACAACTCCAGCAATAAGGTAGTTCACAAAATCTGAGTACCATGGTGTAGCTTCTGAGGCTTTCATTAATTGGTCATCTGGAAGGGAGTATTTAATCAGAATCTTCTCGATGTCCAGAGTGTGCATGCAACTAAGGTGGTCTGCTACCACATTTTCTATACCCTTTTTATCTCGTATCTCTAGATCAAATTATTGTAGGAGAAGAATCCATCTTATTAACCTAGGTTTTGCATCTTTCTTTGCCAGAAGGTAACGAATGGCAGCGTGATCTGTGTAGACAATGACCTTTGAACCAATTAGGTAGGATCTGAACTTGTCAAAGGCATACACGACTGGCAGAAGTTCTTTCTCAGTAGTGGCATTATTCCTCTGAGCTTCATTGAGGGTCTTAGATGCATAATAGAGCACATAATGTTTCTTTTCTATACATTGGCCCAAGATAGCACCCATAGCATAATCACTTGCATCACACATAATTTCAAAAGGATGGTCCCAATCGGGAGCTCTGGTGATGGGTGTGGTTGTAAGGGCATGCTTTAGTTTGTTGAAACTTTTAACACATTCGTTGTCAAAATTGAACTCAGCATCCTTTAGTAACAAGTTTGTCATAGGCTTGGTTATTTTAGAGAAGTCCTTTATAAACCGTCTGTAGAAGCATGCATGAACTAGCAATGCTCGAACTTCCTTTACATTGAAAGGGATGAAGAGCTTGGAAATCACTTCAATTTTGGCCTTATCTACTTCGATCCTTCTATTTCTAACCCTATGGCCGAGGACAATGCCTTCCCTTATCATAAAGTGACACTTCTCCCAATTGAGCAAAAGATGTGTTTCTTCACACTGTTTGAGAACAAGGGAGAGGTGTTTTAGACATGAATCAAATAAATCTCCATACACAGTAAAGTCATCCATAAAACTTCCATAATTGTTTCAGTGAGACCTGCGAATACGGCATCCATGTAATGCTGGAAAGTTGCAGGAGCATTGTAGAGTCTGAACGACATTCTTCTAAATGCATATGTTCCAAACGGGAAAGTAAAAGTAGTTTTCTCTTGGTCATCTGGATGTATAAGTATTTGATAGAATATGGAATAACCATCGAGATAATACAAATATTCTTGGTGAGCCAATCTTTCTAAGACTTGATCAACAAAAGGTATAGGGAAATGGTCCTTTTGAGTCGCCTTGTTTAACTTCTGATAACCAATACACATCCTCCACCTTATGACTGTTTGAGTGGGATGAGTTCATTGTTTTCATTTCTAATTACAGTAGTTCCACCTTTCTTCAGGACCACCCATGGTGAATCCAATATCGGATAGATTATCCCAGCGGTGAGCAATTTAATGACTTCACGACAGACTACTTCCTTCATATTTGGATTTAATTTGCATTGATGTTCAATAGTTGGCTTGTGATCTTCCATCATGGGGATTTTGTGCATGCATAGAGCTTGACTGACCCTGGTGAGATCACTCATCTTATAACTGATGGCTTTCTTTCTTTCCCTTAGTTCTTTCATGAGTTTATCTTCATGCTCGGTCATTAGATCGGAATTTATAATAACTGGACAAACTTTGAGATCATCCAAAAATACGTACTTCAGTCCCTTGCGCAGGGGCTTCATTTCTGGGGCTTTTGGTTTTCCGCATGTTTCTTCAGTAGCTTCCACAACTTTGAGTTCTTCATTTTAGCTTCAGAGTCTTCTTCAACAGTTTCAAGGTCGAGAGCACAATCTTTAACTTGTTCATTGATTGAATTACCAGCAGATGGGTTTGTTAGATTCACTTCTAAATGATCATCTTGTTCATATTCTTCTTGTGCGAGGAGTGACATTTGTTCAATGCAGTCAATCAGATAGACTTCTTCTTGCATACTTGGTCTTCTCATGCTTTCAAAACTTTGAATTCGAGAGTTTCTTTACCAAGTCTAAGCAACAATGTTCTTGCTTCAAAATCAATTAGAACTCTTGCAGTGGTGAGGAACGAACATCCAAAGATGAGAGGATATTTGCGGTCTTCTTTTATGTCCATGATGACAAAGTCACAGGAAACATAGGAATCTTTTCCTTCCTTAACATGTACATCCTCAATAATTCCTAATAGGTGTTTTATCGAATTGTCTGTGAGTTGTATGGTCATTCCAGTTGGGAGAAGTTCAGCAATCTCTAGCCTTTTTCAAAGGTTGAGTGGCATGATGGAGATGCTTGCACCAAGGTCTTCCAGTCCCTTCCTTCATGAAGAGTCATCGATATGGCAGGAAATCCCAAAAGATCATGGATCTTTCTACTTCTTTGGCATCATACTCTAGATGATATCGGAAGTAGTTTTAGCTAACTTGACTGTCTCATATTCTTTAGTTATATATTTCTTGGTGAGGAGTGACTTTAAGTATTTTGTCCAGGCTGGTATCTCAGCCAACACATCCAAAAAGTGTATATCAACATGAAGTTTCTTCATAGTTTCTTTAAACTTATTGAACTGAGTATCAAACTTGGTTTTCCTTAAATGAGCAAGGAACGGTATATGAGGCTTGTATACAGGAATATTAGGTTTTTATGTTCCAGTTTCTTCATCGGTAGGTTTCTCAGGACATTCCTTGTCTATCTTATCAGTAGTTACTGGTTCTTTTGGTTGAGACTCTGGTGTTGTTGAGTCTTGGATAATCACCGGTTCATCCTCATCTGTAACAACCACATGTGTCTTGCTAGGAGGATCAAAATAGTCTTTTCCTGACTAGGATGTGACTGCCTTCAATTGTTCAAGATGCTTAGGATTATTCTCGAGTTGGCCAGAAAAAACCCTAGTTGGTGGCTTAATGCTAGCTACAAGTTGAGCTAGTTGAGATTTAATAGCCTTCTGTTGAGCTTGCTGGTTAGCTATCATAATTTGCTGAGTTTGCAACATATTTTTAATGGCTGATAGCTTGTCATCAGGTGAGATGGGACTGGCTTGTTGTCCTTGAGGTTGATTAAGATTCTAGTACTGAGAATTGTTTTGATAATTATTGAAGTTCCCATTCTGAAAGATTCCCTTGAAATTTCCTTGATTTCCAAAATTCGATTTTTGATTATACTGGAATCTTGGTGGGCCTCGTGGTTGTTTGTTCGAACCAAATTGATGCGAGTTTATTGCTCCAGAGGGGTTTCCATATTGAAACCGTGGATGGTTCCTATTCTGATTCAGATTGTAATAACCTTGACCAGGGATGGTATTAACAACATTAAGATTTTCCATTTGACCATTATCTCCTTGCCCACATACGTTTCTTAGAACAACATCGTAAAGAACATTGCATGCTAAAGTGCAATGATCAGTTCCTTTACATGCTTCACAGAACAGAGAAACAAACTTTATCTTTTCTTGTTGTTGAGTGGGCGAATGACCTCTTCAAATTGCAACAAGAGATGATTAATATGGTATTGCTTGGGAACTAAGAGTTTTAGGGTTTTAGCGATAGACTTATACTCGAGAGTAGCTTCAGCCATAGCTACTTTCAACACTCCCTTTCCTACAGATCTACCCCAATTAGCTTGATTTTCAGCTCCAAGGGTTACGACTCTCCATGCGCTATCATAACTTTGACGCATGAAGTTTCCCCTAGATGAGGAGTCTAGAAACCTCTTAATATCATCATCCACACCCCTATAGAATATTTTGATGAGTTGATTCTTAGGAATTCCATGGTGTGCACACTTGCGCATAAGCTCTTTGTACCTATCCCATGCTTCAGCAAGGGTTTCTCCAGGGACTTGAGTGAAATTTGTTATGCGGCCTCTAATTTCATAGGTGAGAGATGGAGGATAGAACTTTTCTAGAAACACATTTTGGAGTTGTTCCCAGACGGTGATGGGTAATTCACTTTGCAACGAATTGTACCAACTTATAGCTCTGTCAACAAGGGAATACTTAAAGAGATAGAGTCGAATGGCATCATCGGATACTCCATTTTGGTTTATCATGGCACATAGATTGATAAACCTTAGGAGATGTCCCTGATTATCTTCTCCTTGTTTGCCATAGAATGGGTTGTTTTGAAGCAAGGTGATCCAATGTGCTCGTATCTCAAAATTAGGAGCATTGATGGGAGGACGTTGTACTGGATGATGAACATTCACAGCCTTGGGGATTGAGAACTCTCTAAGATCCTTTTGTAGTTATGCTGCTTGTGCTGCTAGGATTTTTTCTTGAACTATGGCTCTAGCTTCTTACATGAGCCTTTCTCTTTGTAAATTGATGGCTTGAGCCACCCTTCGAGATACTTCCTCTTCTTGAGCCATTCTTGCTTGATTTTCTATATTTTGACGATGAAAGGTTCTGTCAATCTCTGCATCAAATATGGCAGTGAGTCCATAAATGTTCAGGTGGTGCATGCACTGGTTCTTGAGGGTACCTGAAATAGAAAGATTTCAAAAGTGAGATCCATAGAGTAGAGTCAAATTTAAGTAGATGATCAATTGTTTCAAAAAGTAAAATCCTAGATTAGCCTTAAATGAACTAGATCTGACTAACTGATTCTGTTGTCCCTGTCAATGACGCCAGAATTTGATGAAAACTATATAGTGACATAAATTTAAATCAAACATAAATCCGATGTAAATAATGCATAGAAAGACTAATAAACCCTGGACATGTGTTACATCCGATCAAATCAGTGTGGGAAAAATCATCATTCAGACTTATATATACCTCACAACTAATAAAAGTAAAAGCGAGTAGTAAGATCCTCCTAATGGCCTTGAAACCTTAATGTACTGATCAAGGGTGCATGGGAAGCATGATAGATTTACCCTTGCCATTGTGTTTTTCCTTGCTCAATAATCCATGGTGTCCATGACATTATTGTAGCTCCCTTGCTCCAATATTAGGCAGGGTATGCATCTCTTCAGGGAGAGGATACCTCCCCATTTCATTCCCAAGGAAGATACACACCTAAGGATCCTTGGCTTGGGTAAAAGGGAGAACATGCGCCTGCTTGGTAGTCCACCATGGCGGGGCACAACATGATAAGGAATTGCTAATTGAAAACCCCACTGTAACAAGCAATGCTACAGTCACAAGACAAAGATGTAGATTCAGGTGAAGTCAAAGGAACATAAGTGAGGAAGAAAGGACCACCGTCTCCAAGTGTTACTTGTTGGAAGTGAGAAATTGTAGCAACTGGGAAGAGACACACCAATGAACAAGGGTAAACGAATCACAAAGAGTGATATCATCGATGAACTCTATGTAACTAGAGAGGTACTGGAGTGCCAGGGTGATAAGTGTCAATAAGGTCCAAAACGTCAGCCTATAGGATACACTCATTGCAGCTAACCCAGAGTGAGAAGGCGATTGCATAGCATTGACTAGGTACTGAGGAAGCTTATAGCATGCTTAATTGAATTAAAGGAGGCGAAGATAGTTGAGACTAGATGTGGATCTCCAGGGAGCAAGGCCAAGTAGTTCAAAGCTTTTGGGGGTATGTGGGATGAAATCGATGGTGAAGGAGAGACTATTCAGGGCCTTTCTTCTTACGGTGGCATAAAATAGAAAGTAGATGTACTAATGAGGTGACTACAAGTGCGGCGTGAGAGAGAGAGTTGAGAGAGGTGTTTCATCCACAATTCAGTTCTTGAGGAGAGGAAAAATTGGGGCTTAATGGATTCGTAATGCCATCATCGATTCAATGGAGAAGAGATCTCTGAAGATGATTGATAAAAGAGGGAGGACTGGGTCAGAAAATGCATCACCTATGAAACAAACCTCTGTCCTGTGAGAAACACAAAGGTAGGGGATGATGAGTTGTCTATTGGATTGGGGGTTGATTAAACCCTAGTCATCCAACGATGCTCAAATAAGGAGAAATAACAAAAGTAACATGTGATAGGGAGTTGAATCCCCGACTATAGGTGTATTCATTGCATTGAATGCATTTTTATTTAATTTGTGTACAAATCTATATGGAAACTTATATAATCACTTTGAAGGGTCAAACATAGTCAAATTGAACCGAACTTTGGACCACATGTCCAATAATGTGTCTAGATTATTGTTATGTCCTTAGATTTCCATTTTCTCTGGTTTTACCTGTAATTTCTATAAATGTCATGCTACTTGGTTTTAATGCATTAAAATGTGTAATGTGGTATATTTTCCCCTTAATTCCTTTTCCTTGAGTAAAAAACGAGGTAATAACTTATTGCTCACTAATTATATCATTTTTGAACATCAAATCTCTTATTTGGCTATTTTATGTCCTTTAAGCATCATGAATGATAAGAGAGAGTGAAAATGGAAAAAGGAATCTAATGGCATATCATCTTTGAATTAATTGAAATTCACAATGCACATATGTGAGGGGAAAAGTATTTTGAGTCACTTTTTGTTCTTCTCACTCCATTAACCTCCATGAAATTTCATTTCATGATCTTTTTGCATCAAGTTCCTCAAACATTTTTTTTCAAGTAAAACTACATCCCAAGGATTAAATTATTATTGAAATTTTGGGATGTTACAATTCTACCCACCTTAAGTAAATTTCATCCTAAACATTTTGTATGGTAATACCCACATTAGGATTTTTCTTACTTCTTCATTTAATGCTAGCTATCATACTTAAATTTTGCATGAATGAAAATGGATTTCATAAAAGGGTTATGTATGTTGAAAATTTGGATGACATTTAAGTTTTGTACATTATATATGTGACCATGAATTGGCTATTACCTTACTCCTCATCTTCCCAACTCATACATAGGGTTTATGAAACCAATCCTATGTTTATAGTTAGGACACATACGTTCAATTTGGCATGACTTTCTAAGATTAGGCATAGGTGACTATCTACCCTTAGGTCTTTAAGTGCTTCCCACATTCCTAGACATGCGGTGATCAGTCACATACCCAGAGATGTGGGATCCTAATATGCTACCTCTCCCTAATCTACTAATGCACATGTCCCACACCACATGAACTAGGAAGAAAGGAGAATTGCATTAAAATGTCTCATGCTTATTGAAACGACCATTCTCAAACCGTCAAACAAATCATTATTAATTAAGCGGAATAACCATAAAGAGTGGATTAACAAGAATAACTAAAATTTAAAACCAACATACACATATGTCCATCTTCCACAAAAATCTTACATAAAAAACCATAGCCTCATATACACATGGTTCACATTTTATTTTTAGTGTTCAGTATTCTTCTCGAGAATAACAAGTATTGGATGTCTTTCTTTCATATACACAGTAACAACATAAGATCCTCGAGGTAAGCAAATCAAAATCTCAAGTCGCACGTGAAAACCACGAAGACTATCTCCCAAGGACCTGAGAACACAGAGATGGCACATAGGACTTCTATCTAAAGGATATTACAGACAGCGTACTCAACTTGAGATACAACTTATGATCCTTGCGGATATGCTCCTTCTTCTACAGCCTGATTCTTAATCTCTCATCTGCGTCATATCTAAAAAAAATTGTGAATCCCACGGGGTGAGACTATTGTCCCAGCGAGAGATATATCTCTCAGCCAACAATAATATTATGAAAAGAAATAATATGTAACTAAACAGAGCTATAAAACATCTATTTACTTGAAAATGAATATAAAGAACATGTATATCATCTATCTTATCAAGATGTATGAAAGTAATAAGACATCAACCAATGTTTCTGTAACGACCCCGCCTCCCAGTAACCCCCAATTAAGGGATACTAGAAGGTCAGAGCCATTATCGCAATTAATAGGATCAAAGGTTTGACAAATAATCAATAACAATTATCAAATTCTACCAACTATATTGAAATCTGGTATAAATTAAAATTTTTTGCATACCTTTGAAAAACTTAGATTACTAAACTTCGATTCATATGAGAGAATATTCTAACTATTCCTCCTTGATTGTTAATCCTCATTTAATTCCACATATGCCACTTTACAGTTTGTCCTTTTCACTTGTACCTAAAATGCCGACAAACAAAATGTCGGTCAGCATAAAGCTGGTATGTTGGGGAAACAATAATCGTGCAACTGTGATAACAATGTAATCAACCAATGATCATTTAACAGCCAAGATTACATCTTAAGCAATACTACTCAATTCTTACATATCCCCTATCTCTGTGATGTCCCTGCAGTGGACCTGGATACTACCTTCCTCATGGTAGATCCCCATTAAACCCCGCATGATCCTACCTAATAGGTAGATCAATATCTAGGGTTGAGTCGCATGGCTCTACCCATAGGCAACCCAATCTGTAACTCATGGTGTGCTAAAGAGTCGCATGGCACTACCCATAGGTAGCCCAATCCCTGACACAAGGTGACTTGATGGACCTACCCCATTGGTAGCCATGTACTAAGTCATCCAATGACCTGATGGACATACCCCATAGGTAGCCATGTACTAGGTCAAACTATTAAGCCACAGAGGACACTAGGATCTGAGTGAGTAGGAACATATCTTAAGTGTTAGTCATATCCACATTATAGTTTGCATGAATTAAATTCATCCAACAGTTTAATTCAAGTCATGGAGGAAAACTTCATAAAACCTTGAAAAACTAATTCGAGATATTTATAAGCGTAACCACATACCTGTCAGGTAGATTTGAGATAAAATCAACCAAGAAGGGAAATCCAATCAAGCAAGAATCCTGAAATCACATCCAATTCCTTTTTATCAAAATCTATTCAAACCATCTTGCTACTTAAGGTTTCTATTACTTTTTAGGTTTTCTACCTCTTTTAGGGTTTACTTTGCAATTAGGGTTTTTATTTCATTTTACTCTTTTAAACCCTAATTTCTCATCTATCCTTCACGAAAGATAACATGGTTATCTTTTAACCACATATAACCCTGATATCAGAAAAAGCATAGTTCATTATGGTCTAACTCACATATGAACTATATTTGTCATCATGCTCTTTTACATTAAAGCTACCATTTTTTCCTTTAAGCCTCTTTTACATTAAATCTACCATTTTTATCCTTTTAATCCATGACAAGATCATTATGCTCATTTATCATCAATTCATAGTTCATTATGGTCTAACTCACATATGAACTATATTTGTCATTAATTCTACCTTTATCCATTAGAAAACCCTAATTACTACATTAAGGGTATTTATCCTAAATTAGGGACTTTTATCCTTGAAATAGCTTGAAATTATCATATCTCAGCAATATTCATGATTTTGAATCATTAAAACCATTAGGAGTCACATTTACTAATATGAGGGTGTCAAGGCCCATTAAAGCATATTTATGCACATGAACTCTCAATTAAACTAATTATGTGCAAAGTTCATCCTTTTGGTTCTTAATATACCTTTTTACAATCAACATGTTAATATCAACTATAATCATCCATTAAACCCTACTAAATGCATTAATCATCTCTAAATAGGGTTTCTTAATCTTTAATTCAATAAAGTTGATAAATTACACTACTTTTTGAATTGCAATCAGAATTACGCTTCAAACATATTTTTATTGGATTCCTCATTTTTTTTTGAGAAAAATTCATATATTATGTGTATCTATCTAAGCTACAGTTAACTAGATATCAATTTTGCAAATATAACATACTTTGGGTCAATGAAGGACTACCACATCACTTCATCCATGCAAAGTGCTCTAGCGATTTGGAAACATAACTGAATTATGCATATGCCCTGGCATAAGTGCCCGCCCTTCATACCCTGGAGTGGTATATTTGTCCATTGATCGCTAGGTTGTCTTCAACCTTGGATCAGCAGTAGCGGCCACCGAGGACGGCTCTTGGCACAACTCTCCCTCCCATATCAGGAGCTGAACTTCGCCGGAAGCTGCTTCCGCCGCTATATGGCGCACCCGGGGCACCCTCATTCCTCAGTCAGAGCAGCTGGGTTGGTCTGGGCACACCTGCAACTTGCAGCTACATGTGCAGCCGTATAGCTGCCATGGCGCATCATATAGCGCATGGTGATGCTAGCTTGACCTTGTTCTAACTTCGTGGCATCTCCAGCCTCCATCGCAACCCTACTTGGGCTTCTTGTTGCCCCATGGTCACGTTGCTCCCCTCTGCTAGGGTTTATGTACGAAAAAAGAAGAAGATGAAGAGAAAGAAATGTGGGATTCTCTGGACTCGAGGCTAAGGGTCCAACCCTTATATAGGGGAGGACATCCACACCCTAACGTGCTTTCCTATGAAGAAAACAAGGCTTCTCCTCATTAAGAAACCTTCTTTCCATAATTGATAATAAATCCTCTCTTTAAATTAATTCCTTGTTTCCTCTCGATCCTTGGTCATTAAGGAATTTGAAATTCTCTCTTTTTCTCTTCCTTGTTCTTGGCTTTAACTCTATTGGCCACGAAAATCTATTTTCTTAAAGCAATTAGCATCTCCTTTTTATATTATCAAAAAGTCACTAATGATGCATCACATTATCCTCTTATTTTGTTTTATTTTCCTTTCCTCTTTCTTTTTCTTCATTGGGACTCCTTGGATCCCAAAAAACTTTAATATTTCGAAATTCCTTTTTATTGGATATTCATTATCCTTCTAGATGCATCTTTATCCACTATTTCTCATTATCTTGTTTATTTCTTTTTAAAATATATGTTTTTGAGGATTTCTCTTTTATTTTCCTCATTGACATTCCTTTTAACATTAGTAATCCTTGGGATATGAAAATCCACCAAGGTTAACTCAATTATACTTCTTTTCTCTTATTTTCCACATTTTATCATTATTTTCAATTTCTTTCTTAATAAAGAAATACTTAATTGATCTTTTCTTTTCTTATTGCATTCTCTATGAAACTTCGGACTCCCTGGAACCCAAGAGGCACGAAAGCCATCTTTGGATTACATTCCTTTGCCTTCTAGATGTTTTGACTTCATTCTTTACTCCATTTTCTTATTTATAATGGAGTTTATTTAGTCTTATCCTTGTTATTGGGCCCAATAGCCAATAAAGCCCACAAAACAACCATCAAGGCTATTGTAAATGAAATCCTTTTATTCAAAACAAATTATATCATTATTTGTTCAAATATCTTTAATATGAGAAATTGCATTTCTCACCAAATGAACCCAAAAGTTGGGTTGTAACATCCTTCCCCTCTTATAGAAATTTTGTCCTCAAAATTTCATCAAGCAAACAAAAAATTCAGGATAAGACTTTTCCATGTCCATCGTTGGCTCCTATGTGGTTTTACCTTATCCATGGCACTTCCAAAGAACCTCTATCATCACATATTCTTTTCTTTGAGTTCTTTAACCTTGGCATATATGAACCTCACATGTGACTCGGGTCATTTCAGCCTCCCTTGGGGGTCACTAGGTTCATTGCTCTGTACATGGTCCACGTACCTCACATAGTGCTCTAAATTGGACACCAAACTATGTCAAAAGAACCCATGCATCGGGGACTCAACTCTCATAGCTGTAACTTAGAGGGGTCGGATTTTCATGTCACATATTCCCCCATAGTGAACTGCATGTTAGTCTACTTTGCATCATCTTACAACTCATGTCATCCTTAGGCTCCTTTCAGCCATTGCATGATCAAAATGACTTCATATGCACACAATGTGGTCCTTTCTTGACCTTCGCGAGGTCCCTTCACCATCATCATCTCAATGAAGTGGTGACCGACACAACCTATTTTGCAGAGCTCCTTTACATCCCGATACTGGCTATGGTGGTTATCATCACATCTTACCAAAGACAAGAACTGTCTCTAGATATCACCCTGAATGAGCAAACATGCTCTCATCAGACCCTCTAGTCTGGATCATACTAACCATTAGTTAGGGTGATAAGCGGTACTAACATCGAGTTCTTCATGTACCTACTTCCACCTTATGGAAGTGAACCTTTAGGTCATACACATGATCTTTCAAACTTGCATAGTGGTGTAGTTGAACCATCTCTCTCATATGTAGTTCAATTGAATCTATCCCATGAAAGAACTCTTTCTTTCTCATGTCATGTAGGTAAGGAGACCTACCATAACCCATATTGCATCTTAACCTTCTAGGGGAGACTCACCACAACATCCATAGTGATGAACTCTCATTCCCTCTCAGGGACTCTTTATCCTCTATGACAAAACACTGGGTTATTGGTTTTCGTCCTTCACCTCCTGGCAACATACCACATACAACTTCATCTTAGGCATCCAAAGAACTATTGTCACTTATTATCTTGGTAGTACCATTAACTCTTGTATGTTATGATTCTTTAAGATGGATTCCTTAGAAACCATAAATCACTCTAATCGGGGTTTCATCACTTTCTTTTCCAGAGAAGTGCATCTAAGGTTCTAAAACCATCCTTTTATTGCATCAAGGCCCAGGCTGTCTAACCAAGCAACCACTAACTTGTTCATAGATCTTGTTCGATCTGAGTGTTAGCCAAACATATCTTCTTTTTCAAACTTAGGGTAAAACTTACAACCTCATCTAGCCTCCAGTTGTACTAGGCAGCTACATCTTAACCAAGCCATTCATTACCACTTTATATCCTTAGGTGTTACGTAACGTTGAAGACGTACACCTCCATGTATTCCACTTATTATCTCAGCTCTAAGTCTAGATTCATTAATAAAACATTGAGCTTATTCTCTTGGTTTTTTGAACTCAACCTTCTATAACTCATAGATCATGATAAAACATCCCCATAAGATAACTACCTTGTAAACCGTCCATGTATCATTCACTCCACAAGGGCATGTTATCATCTCTGTCCTCATAACTCATGGCAACGTTCCAAATCACCTCACCTTTTATCCTTGGTGTATACCATGCGTACTGTTCTATCTCTCACTCCCATAACAATAGGAAATAAGCATTTGGCGGCCGTCCAAACACAGAGTTCTTCCTGTTCTAAGAGTAGAGATGGTACATACCACTTCACCAGTACACCTATAAATCTAAGTTGAAACGTGCATCACGATCATTTCGATATCAAAGTTACTTCCATGGAAAATTGGTTTCGAACCTACTGGGGTTTACAAACATCCCTTGGTCATTTCCTCTAGGTCTATAGGGTGACAGTATTTTAGGGGTCATACCTCTTCCCTTATGCATCCAGAGAGTGCCCTACTCATCTACCCTTCGGGTCTCATGAGTTCATGAAGGTGATCAATATCCTAACCCATGGCCCTCAAACAATGATAGTTGTTACCTCCCCACCCTATGGTCATGTGCAACAAGGGAATTAGGCCACTCCTACTTCCATCGGTCTTATCCCTACCTGACCCTAGGATAGACTTAGGATTTTAACATAGTACATGTTCAACTTAGAACCTTACCCATGCCTTCCTCATCTCTCTCTCTACATTCATGACTGACTTCCATCCTTTCAAAGGGGTCATGGAAACCTGCCTACCTTGGTCAGGCCCCATATCGCTTACTTCCATGGTAACACATCCACATGCACTTAGAGATGGTTATCTATGGGTCTACAGGTTCATGCATTCTCATACCATATACTTTTCACTTAGCTTCTCACGATCTTATGAGACCTCTTTAGGTTTCCACAAAACCCACAAACTAGTACACACCCTACCAAAGGGTTCCTCTCCCAGGATGGGAGGAAACTACAACTCTTGACAATAGGGTCACAAACATCCTTAGGGTTTATATACACATGAGCATGCTTAACCCAGCAACTACAAAGGCACAAGAAGACCACCTACTAAACCATGCTAGGTCATACTTGTTCTCTTTCCTCAATGCTGGATCAAGATCATACCTTCCCATGTCATCAACCCCACTGTGAAGGGTTCATTAAACATACCTTAAAGTTAAGGGGTTTCCCTTTCCTTTAACCAAGAGGAGTACCATGCTTGAATCTATAGAAACTCAAATTTCCTCATGAGCATCAGGTACACCACTTCCCCTCTTAGGCCTAGGAAACCTAGGTTCACGTTCCTGATGTCCAACTACCTGCTCAACTACTTAACCACAAACCAAACATGTATAAGGTATGACATGCACTTCCTTTCATCCTTCTACTCGAGAAAAACTTCAAGGTTGAGTCCTCCTCAAGGACAATCAACAAGGTACAAGGCCTCACAACCTATTCCTAAACCTCTCCAGGTCTAAGGAACTCTTCTTCCCCATAGGTACAGAGTTACCAGCAAACTCATCCTATCTCTAGTGTTTGGTTCCTCTCATGGCAACCAGGACATCATCAACCTCCAGGGATCATGCATGAGTCAACCAAAAACGTCCACTTAGATCTCATCATCCTCATCTCCCCACTTATCTCAATATCTCAGAGTCTAGGCTTCCAATCTTCTTGCTTGGGTCCTACTCTCTCTCCCTAGAACTTACTCCACAACCAGCCTTATACTAAAGGTTCTCTCTCCATGAAGATGGATCAAGCTCACAAGCATACCTCTACATGAAGAATCCTATGTTCAAACTTACGTTTGCTTAAGGTTATCCCTAGCCCATTATGCTTATCTCATCAGCTATCCAACATACTCCCTTGGCCAAGGTTTCAACCTACAGCTCACATTACTGACATATTCTGGGTGCCTATTGTGCCATTTCCATATAAGCTCATGGGACTTCCATAGGCTCTTCTCTAACCCCATCAATGAAGGAGCTATCATTCTCTATAACATGCACAACCCTTACCAGGGTTGGGTCGCCAAAGGTACTAGGTCATCCAACCTCTCATGGCTCATATGGCATCCATGACATGTCCATCCAAACACCTGGTCTACCATGACATCTAACTCATCATGTCCTCTCTAACCTTCACTTAGGGTTAGGGTTAACATCATCTTCAGAGGATGTGCCAAGTCTCTACCTGCAGTGGAGATCTCTACCTCCAAAACTAACTCTCTTTACTTATCCTCCTGACAAGAAGGTCTAGCCTCAAGTCTCTCCTGAGGGCATGACAACTTATGTCATACGACCTAAGCATGTATCTATTCTTTTATGCTTAATCTATTAAGCTTATATCCATAACCACTTATTTACATGCTTTTTATTAATTTGGTGGGGGATTCCTTAAACCTTATCAACCTTAACCATACCTCAAGAGGGTGAGGAAAAGAGAGAAAACCCTAATCCTTAAGGTCCTTAACAATATTTGAGTTGAGAAGGGATGAACAAGATGAGAGAGTCCTAAAGGTATCTTATTTCGAGTCAAATCCTGAGACATTGGCCAGGCAGTCACACTAATCCGGGAGTCCTCATATTCCAACTAGTGGTGCGGAGGAAAATCTTGCCAGACCCCAGACATTATCCTTTTTTAGACACCTCTGTCTTTCAGAAATTCCTCTAATAACTCCCTTGGGTTCTACAGAGTTTGTAAAATATAATAATTATTAAAGATTAAATGAGGAACCTAGGCTCTAATACCAAATGTAATGACCCTGCCTCACGGTAACCCCCAATTAAGGGAGACCATAAGGTCAGAGCCATTATCTCAATTAACAGGTTCAAAGGTTTGACAAATAATCAATTACAATTATCAAATTCTACCAACTATACTGAAATCTGGTATAAATTAAAACTTTTTGCATACCTTTGAAGAACTTGTATTACTAAACTTCTATCCATATGAGAGAATATTCTAACTAATCCTCCTTGATCGTTCATCCTCATTTAATTCCACATATGCAACTTTACAGTTTGTCCTTTTCACTTGTACCTAAAATGCCGACAAACAAAACGTCGATTGGCATAAAGTTGTTATGTGGGGGAAACAATAATCGTGCAACTATGATAACAATGTAATTAACCAATTATCATTTAATAGCCAAGATTACATCTTAAGCAATACTACTCAATCCTTACATATCCCCTATCTCTGTGATGTCCCTGTAGTGGACCTGGATGCTACCTTCCTCATGGTAGATCCCCATTAAACCCCGCATGATCCTACCTAACAGGTTGATCAATATCTAGGGTTGAGTCACAGGGCACTACCCATAGGCAGCCCAATCCCTAACTCATGGTGTGCTAAAGAGTTGCATGGCACTACCCATAGATAGCCCAATCCCTGAATGAAGGTGACTTGATGGACCTACCCCATTTGTAGACTTGTACTAAGTCATCCAATGACCTGATGGACCTACCCCATAGGTAGCCATGTACTAGGTCAAACTATTAAGCCACAGAGGGGACTAGGATCTGAGCTAGTAGGAACATATCTTAAGTGATAGTCATATTCAAATTATAGTTTGCATGAATTAAATTCATCCAACAGTTAAATTCAAGTCATCGAGGAAAACTTTAGAAAACCTCAAAAAACTAATTCGAGATATTCATAAGCGTAACCACATACCTGTCAGGCAGAATTGCAATAGAATCAACCAAGAAGGGAAATCTAATCAAGCAAGAATCATGAAATCACATCCAATTCCTTTTTATCAAACTCTATTCAAACAATCTTACTACTTAAGGTTTCTATTCCTTTTTAGGATTTCTACCTCTTTTAGGGTTTACTTTGCAATTAGGGTTTTTACTTCATTTTACTCTTTTAAACCCTAATTTCTCATCTATCCTTCACGAAAGATATTATGGTTATCTTTTAACCACATATAACCCTGATATCATAAAAAGCATAATTAACGATCAATTAAATCCATTAAGCCTCTTTTACATTAAAGTAACCATTTTTATCCTTTTAATCCATGGCAAGATCATTATGCTCATTTATCATCAATTCATAGTTCATTATGGTCTAACTCACATATGAACTCTATTTGTCATTAATTGTACCTTTATCCATTAGAAAACCCTAATTACTACATTAAGGGTATTTATCCAAAATTAGGGACTTTTATCCTTGAAATAGCTTGAAATTATCATATCTCAGCGTTATTCATGATTTTGAATAATTAAAACCATTAGGAGTCACATTTACTAATATTAGGATTTCAAGGCCCATTAAAGCATATTTATGCACATGAACTCTCAATTAATCTAATTATTTGCAAAGTTCATCCTTTTGGTTCTCAATATACCTTTTTACAATCAATATGTTAATATCAACTATAATCATCCATTAAACCCTACTAAATGCATTAGTCATCTCTAAATAGGGTTTCTTAATCTTTAATTCAATAAAGTTGATAAATTACACTACTTTCTAAATTGCAATCAGAATTAGGCATAAAACATATTTTTATTGGATTCCTCGTGTTCTTCTGAGAAAAATTCATATATTATGTGTATCTATCCGAGCTATGGTTAACTAGATATGAATTTGCAAAAATAACTTACATTGGGCCAATGAAGGACTGCCACACATATGCCCTTGCATAAGTGCTCGCCCTTCATACCTCAGAGGGGTATATTTGTCCATTGATCACTAGGTTGTCTTCATCCTTGGATCAGCAGTAGCGGTCACTGAGGACGGCTCTTGGCACGTATCTCCCTCCCATATCAGGACCCAAACTTTGTCGGAAGCTACTTCTCTGCCTTCGTCACTATCTGGCGCACCGGGGGTGCCCTAATTGCTCGGTGAGAGCGGCTGTGTTGGTCTGGGCACACCTGCAACTTGCAGCTGCATGTGCAGTTGTATAGCTGCCATGGCACGTCATATAGGGCATAGCAATGCTAGCTTGACCTTGTTTTAACTTCGTGGCATCTCCAGCCTCCATCGCAACCCTACCTGGGCTCCTTGTTGCCCCATGGTCATGTTGCTCCCCTCTTCTAAGGTTTAGGATGAAACAAGAAGCAGAAGAAGAGAAAAAACCAGGCAAAGACATGGAAGGCTAAATGCATTGACACTGCATGATGGTACTATGATAACAAACCCTACTGAGATGGCTGAGAAGGCGGTGACACATTACCAGCAACAATACAATGAGGAAGTTGAGATAGATAGCATTGCCTTAGAATAGTTTCTGCAGGACATCCCAGAGACTATCTCGACATATGATACCTTCTCACTGACATCCACCCCTCATGAGGATGAGATTCTGAAGACATTGAAGGAAATGGACCCAAATACAACCCCTGGGCCAGATGGATTTACCCTACCTTTCTTTTCAGCTGTGTGGCATATTATTAGAGATGATTTCCTCACTCTGGTAGAGGGTTTCTTTAGAGGACAGATGTGTCATAGAGGTTTGTTCTACAGTAGAATCCTCCTTATTCCGAAGGTCGACTCTCCCAAGAAGTTATCCGCTGATTTCAGACCTATCTCGATTGAGAATCTAACCCTAAGAATCCTTGCAAGAATCTTTAGTAATAGGTTGGATCCATTGATGACCCAGATGATATCCCATCCACAGGGAGCTTTTTTGAAAGGGAATGATATTACACATCATGTCAGGCTGGCTAGAGAGTTGATGCATGATATCAATCAAGGTTGGGAATATCCTAATGATGTGGTGAAGTTTGATATGAGATCTAGGTGGAGTGGACCATTTGTTATAGAGGAAGTGTTTCCACATGTGGCAGTTAGAATCAAAGAAGGAGAGAGATCCTTCTTGGTTAATGGCCAAAGAATGAAGCACTACTTTGGATAAGACTTCAATAGGAAGGAGCATGAGGTGAAACTCATAGCTCTTAATTGATCTAAAGAGTGGACTTGTCCAACCTAGGACGTTAAACAAGGGCACTTGTTGGGAGGCAACCCAACCATTAGGATATTTATTTCATTCTTTTATATTATTTTATTTTAGTTGTACTTAGTTTTTAATAATTTTTTGTACAAATGATACCTTGACCCATTTGTTAAGTGTGCATGACTGTGCAGGGTCAGTGCCACTGAGTCCCCAAGTCGGTGGCAATGAAATTGTGTCAGTGAGAGGGCCAATTCGATTGAAAAAAGTCGGTACTAATGCCACCCCAGTCGGTGGCACCGAGATCTCTGAAGAAAGTGCAGAAAAATTTGAGTGGCTAACTAATAAGATGTCGGTGGCATTGACACATTTCACACTCCAAGCTTGGCGAGTGCATCGGTACATCAAAAAATATAATATATCAACAGAGTCAATGCCACTGAATCACCACACTCGGTTCCACCAACGAATCATGCCACTGATCTTTGGGCACCTCATCAATGGTCTAGATACATCCACAATCGACGATTGGTAGCATCGATATGATACAAAGTTAGTACCAGTGATTACTTTGTCGGTGCCATCGACTACTTTGTCGGTGCCACCGACTCATTGACAATCTGCCTATTCAAGATTGCAAACTGATGGTTGTTGATGCACTAAGGCCACTGATAAGCCCCAACCAAGCCAACTCTATAAAAGGGGAGGTGGGTGGATTGTTTCTCTTCACACCTTCAAGCACCACTGATCCCCAAGTGCAAGTGACTACTCCGAGCATACAAAAGCTACATCGAGCTCTATATTCTCAACCTTCTTCCCTGATCACTTCAACATCATGGTAAGGAGAACAACTTCCACCTCACTGGCAGGATCCTCTGGCGGGCGGATGCCACGAACCAAGATCAGTCACCCTTCGAAAAAGGTGTAGAAGGTGTATGAGGAGCTCACTAAGAGGTCATTCACTCCAATAAGATATGGAGACCGAAGGCTAATGGAGGACATGGGCTTCAATGACAACATGGCAGCTGCCCTCGAAGGGAAAGAGTTCAATGGAGGGTCTGTGAACACTATCTTTGGTGGGTGGCCCACATACAAGGAGACCATCCTTGAGTTCCTGGCATTTCTAGAGATATGTGTGGCCCCTGACCCAGCACGCCTGACGTGAGGTGAGTGGAGAGAAGGGAAGGTGGACTTCCTCCTTTACAACACCAACTACTCGATAACCCTTCACACCTTCAATGAGATCTATGGATGGCCACATGTACCTTCCCACCAACCTGAGAATGTCAACTTCAACGTGATATGGCAGGATCTCGTGACAGTGCCAGAAGGCTACAAGTTAAACTAGCACCATAGCTCATTGGCAGACATCGAGCACCCCTTCGCTCAGGTGCTGCACTACATGCTCACCAACACTCTATTTGCCAAGTGTACATAAGGGCAGGTGAAGGTCTAGTGGCCGGACTTATACTTCCTCTACCATCTTTTGGAGGGGAGGTCGGTCAACTTTAGGGAATTTTTCCTTACCCATGTGATGGAGGTAAGGAGAAATGTAAGGAGGACCACACCGATCATTTTTCGGGGACTTATCACCCCATTGCTCTCCACTTAGGTCTGGATCTCTCTACTCTTGAGCCACTACAGTCCGAGCTTCATATCGAATGCCTCCACTGAAAGCAGGTTGGTCTTATCGTTGTCCAAGACAACACCATCTTTGCAGTCAGTTTGGTCAGTGTCATCTTCTATGAGTGTCAATTACCTGATCCTATGTTTGACATCAGGCAAGTTGACGACTATAGATGGCTAGACATTGATGATGATGATGAAGAACAAAAAGGAAATGATGCTGAGGAGGAGCATCCAGACAATAATGATGACATGGAGGAGATGGATCCCACCATACCCATGACGCATCGAGTTTCTCTATGAAAGCATCCACGGCATTATGCAGCCTCTACATCTTCTGCCCCTCCACCCTCTCAGGATGGAGAGGAAGCTTATGCAATGGTGGGCATGTATTCCATGATGTAGGATATTCAGACACATCAGCAGCAGCACACCACATCTCTGACCAGAATTCCATAGGTGTAGGGACAATTGTACACCAACTAGCAGGCGATCTATGAGAATGAACGTCTTCTCTTGTCCAACCAAGAGAACATGCATTAGCACCTGCATAGGATGGAAAACTTCCAGCAGTTGTTCTTTGACCACTATTGGAGCCAGGGATACTTTGGAGGCTATCTGATGCCACCGAATATGCCTTCTTGTGATTTGACTTTCCAGGGGATGTTTCCTCCCCAGGACCCTATCCAGCCACCACCACCATACTAGTCAGGTATCTCTGTTCCACCTCTTAAGTTGGAATTTGGACTATGAGGTCATAGTCATAATCAAGCTTGGGGGGGTGTTGGAACAACTTCTATCTTAATTTATCTTGCAGTTTAGCAATTTATTTTTTTGGTAAAATTAGTTTTCTTTTTAGTTTTTCTATTATGTAAGATCCACAATCTATCTAGTGTAATTTGTGGAGAAGTAAATGCATGGTTTCATTTGAGTTTATCAATCTTTGGGGTTGGTTGTACATTAAAAAAAGAGAGAAAAAAATGAGCAAATTTCAAAATTTAAATTTTTGTGAACCTATCTTGTGAGTAATTGAGTTGCATAACTGAGGAAGTGGTTGGGTAAGTCATATCTAGGACATAAGAACATATTGTTGTCCAAAGAAAGTTGTTGACAAGGTTGTTGACCCCGAACCGACCAAACACTAACGTGACCTTAAACTAAAATTTAAGAGAGAAACCCCTTGATTACCCTATACACAGGTCATTAGAGAGGGACATATGATTTTCTCTAAAGGTTCTATCTCTTAGTTGTGTGATCTCATCCACCGCATACATCTATATCACACTCCATCATAAGAAGATTGAGTACATGTTATCATTCTTTCTCTTGATTGCATTTACATTGCATAGTAGTTCTTGCATAATAGTTGTTTATTTTTTCTTGAATTAGTAAAAAATGAAAAAAATATAGAAAAACATACATGCATAACAAAATTCTGGTACATGTCGTGTAGTTGCATAACATTTTATTCATGTAGTTTGCATATGTAATACATATCATCTTGCAAATATCGTGTTTCGTTCTTCTTCTCTAATATAAGAAGGTAGTGATTTTTCCCATACCCTTAAAAAATAAGAGGAAGAGAAGCATTGACATAAATCAAATGTGTAGTGCAAGTGGAAGCATGAAGTAATTCCATCATGTTGAAAGGGGGCTTAAAAAAAAGAAAAAAAATTAATCGAAAAAAAAGATTGAGTATAGTGTCTGAAAGTGAAGGAGAAAGGGCATGATCCTACCTGATCATTAGGAAGAATTATTACATGATGTAGTTTGTAGATATTTCGTCTTATTTTGAGATGAAATGATAGTTGCATGCATCATTCCACATCAATTATAAGGCATTAGGAGCATTCTATAAATTCTCATCATCATAGGTTCATCATAATTTTTTATTACATGAATGATTTTATGTGGTCATGATTCTTCCACAACCACCCATCCCGACCACCCGTTACTCTTATTGGTAGGCCACTCATATGATTTTCTCCTCATTCATTATCTATCAAGAGAATTGCTTCCATATAGATGGTAGGTAGAGAAAATAGCAACGTAGATAGGAGATCACACAATGCACCAAGTATAAACTGAACGAGCCTATCATATTAACTTCTTTAATTGATAGTGTTTCATTGATAGGGGGACAAACATCTTTTATAGAGGTTTCTGGTCTCCTAGATGGCAGTTAGTGTTCAGTGGTCAGTGAGGGTTGGTATGAGGACCAAATGTGGAGTCTTTTTAGATGTACCTTATGCACTTATGTCCTTCAGCTGACTTATCTCAATCAGATCCAAAGCTTTTTTTGCTTGAGGAAGAGCAAGGTTTAAGCTTATGGGAGTTTGATACACGAGTTTTAAGAAACTTTTACAAGCCTATTTTATGCTTTTTTTGTGCACTTATCAGTCAATTAATTGATCATATTTGCATAAATCATTATTGTTGGCATGTACACTCTATTTGCATCAAGTTATGATTATCTTATCATATTTACATGATTTTATGTATTCCCCGGCCTTATACATGTTTTTCGGCATTTTTTAGGTACTCCATGTACAATGCAGAGTCAGTGCCACCAACCCTCATAGTCGGTGCCACCGAGATCGCAATAGTGGTCAGGCAATAAGAGAATAGAAGACTCGGTGCTACAGACCCTCACAGTCGGTGCAACCGAGATTGGTTCAGAAAGGCATATCAAATAGGCGCATTAGCTTGGTGCCACTGACCATCACACGTCGGTGGTACCGATTCAGCAGCATAAGGACCACACCCAAAGTTGTTGGTGTCACCGACTTCCTAGTCGATGCCACTGACTCTATCAAAAATCAACAAACCGATCAGATCGCCCAGATCTGACATGGGGGATCATCTCACGTTGCGATGCACATAACCCAGAGAAGAGAGGAAGAGGAGCACAGAGCCGAAGGACATCAATCGGGAGATCCAAGCACCTATGATGGACGATTTTGCTACCTGAAGACTACAGGACATGTGTTTCTCAAGGAGGATCATTGGGAACATCTTCTCTCTTGGGGTTACATGAATTTCTTTCATGTTTCCCAAATGTTTCTCCTCTCTCTCTATGTGTTCACACTTGAAAACCATACGAGGCTAAACCCCTCCTTTCCTTAAGACCCGGGAGTAGCCCGGGGAATTGCTGTATCGACTTTTGCATGAATTAATATATATTTCTCTTTATTCTTGGATATATAACTGTGAAAATGAATGATCTGTTTATACTTGATCACCGTCGGTAGAATTTTAGACTGATAATTGCTCCAGAAGGAAGATTAAAGTCCAAAAATCACAAGTTATACACTTTCCTATGCATTCCTTAGGAAAGGTAACACTCAATTAGTGGAAAGAAACACATAGTCTTTGATAATGCACCTAGACTACGATATAAATTGCTACACATGTGGAATTGGCTTAGATATAGGTAGTGGATTGCATTGTGGAATCGGGCAATTCTGACTACAGTCTTTCTGTCCAAGGTAGGAGTAAAATTTATATGAATTTGGTAGAAATAATATATAACGAGACCCCATGGTGAAATCGGTAATCCTAAAGAATCCATCTCATTTGAATCAACCACCATGAATTTTCCTTTAATTTCCTTAATTTTTTTTAAACTCAAATCCAACTTTTTAATCGGCTTAGTTGATCGCACTGTAGTTAATAGTAGTCAGGCCTCACATATGCCTATATTACTTTATGCGTACACTTGTGTTTATACACACAACTTTAGCATGTCAGAGGGCCTATTCTCGGGATTAGTAGGTGGCTCCATTTCCTCCTTTGGTTAGATGAGGAAGAAATCTACCTCTGGAAATTCAACATGGAACTCCATAGTGGATTAAAATTATGTTAGGCTACCTATAAGCAAAATATTTAATGAATTATAGTCTAAAATTGGAAGCGTAAACAATATTCTAGAAAATAGATAATTTTTAAAAGAAGGCTAATAAACTGTAAATTTTAGAAGCCATGACTAGTGCTAAGTAGACCACAAGTTCTTTACGATTATCCGTCACCTTATCCCTAACAACATCACCAAAAGTTGATCACTCTTTTTTTGTGGGTCAAAAGCGTAAACACGATTGTCCAGTCAAAGATATTGAACTTTAGATTTATACCTAACTACAAGAAATGTCAGCAACTAAATATGGAGTCTATTGCAATAGTATGGGGTCAAACACAGGGATAAGGAGAGTAACATAATAAAAATGTGAGATTTTGTCTTAGTCTACTCTAACCAAAAGAGTAATTTTATGGCATCCCAATTAAGATATGCATTACCCAAGTTGAGCGATAATTTGTTAATTGAAAAGAGAAAAAGAAGAAATGAAGATGAATTGAGAAAATTATAATAAAAAGGGACTTGGATTGGGATTCACCAATCAAGTCAAGACAACCATGTAAAACCGTCACTCCTATTTTATATATTCTCTATTTGTTTTGTAAACAACCATAATCAATTATCTGTTCCTTCTCTTGAGATCTGGATAGACATCTATCTAACTGATTTATCTCTCTCGAGGTAGTAACCAAAAGATCAAGGGAAGAATCATATGAAATTTTGTTATAGCATCTCCTCACTCTCATGTATTGTTACTATCCTATAATCCAAATCTACTTGAAATCATTGTCTCGAATAATATTCATATCAAATGTCAGAAGAGGGTAGCTAATCATCAATTGACATTGTAAAATAAGAGCATAGGAACAAAACCTTGAAGAACATATGCCATAAAATAGCACATTACATGGTTGGGACGTCCTGAAGGCTACTCCCAACCTAAGGTATGGAGTTTAGCCACGCATGGCAATAGAAACAAATGGATTACAACATGAACAAGTCATGATAAGGAAAAAAAGGGAACAATCAATACAAAGGTAGATCAAATGATCAATCTACCAACCTCTCATTTGATCAAGAAAATGGTTGACACAACTCTCAACAACTTTCCTCCTCCTTTCAATCCTTGCTTGGTGTAAAGCATGTCTGTCATATTGTTGATGGTGAAGTGTTGAATCACCAAGAGAAGAAATTGTCAGTTAGGTCGATAGACAAAGATTGATCAAAAGCCCTCATCCTTGACTCTGAACTTGGCAGAAGCCTTTCGATTCTAAAGACTCCTGGGGTCCAACATCCTTTTAAAGTGAGACTTTGCGGTCTATTTATAGAATTTGACCAGTATATGCCTAGGTAAGTTTTCCATGTGGCATCAACCTCCCTGTCGATGCTCAATGTCAATGAAGGATTTCCTCAATTAGGCATGACGATCAAAAATAACATCGACGAGTTGTGCTCTCATCAAGGAACTATCAGTCTATGAACATTATCAACAAAAGTGTTGATAATGTTGTCAAGTCATCTCTTCGATAGGTGGCCTTTGGTCATTGACAAGGATGTGGACGTGATCTATTATTAGGTTCATCAAGAAATGTATCCGTGTCCCACTCCTTGATAGAATTGTTGAGGATTCATTTGATCGGTTGGTAGCGATAGGATCTTGTCGGTTTACTTATATTGAGGATAGGTTGTTGTCTTAGCTTTAAAAAGTTTGTTGGTGTCCCTCCGATGGATGCTTGTTTGAATTGCTCGATAGCACTTACTCACCAAGTAGCTATCAAGGGTCATTTGCTAGTCAATGTAGTGCTTTATAGTGTTGTCGACCATCCTTCTCAATAGAAATCATGAGTGTTTCTAGCAATTTCTTATTCTTCATTAATTGCATCATATTTGTGCCAAACTCCTTTAAATTTCAATAAGAATTGATTTAGAATCTATCAATAAGTGAATGGGAGTTGAAATGAGTAAAACTAAACATCTAAGATCTAATTCTAATGACTTTTATTTTGAAAAAGGCTATGAAAAGTGCATCAAAACTGATGTTATCGAAAGACCATCATAAAATTAGAGCAAAATCATGAAAAATTGTTTGGTACAGATCACCATAAACAACAATTGATACATATGTTAAAGATACATGTATAGTTAAATCATTAAATTTGAGGAATGTGGTTTGAGTAGGTGAACTATCCTTAGGTTATCATGTATCCTTATAGATTGATATATAGTCCATCTTTTAAAGATATATGTGTTTAGATTCTGAGATAATATAATCTTGAATCTAAGGAAATTCATGATATTAAACTTGCAAATAAAATTATTTGCATGTTTGTTTGTAAGATGTTGGAATCAGTGGACAAAAAGAAAGAGTTATTGAAAATGAAGGATGCATGGTTCCAATGAAATTCCCTCAACCTAGTCATTTCACCTATTTATAAATGATACCTAGTGCATTACCTATCTATGAATGAATCTTTGCTTTGTATTAAAATTGGTAGAACTTGTGAAACATAGTCCATGTAATCAAAGAATAGTGAGGCATAACCTTCTAATATTCTATGTCCCTGGTATCCAAAAGTTACTTAATATATAATTCATGATTTGTCTTCATTGAACCTAGTTTATATGAATAAGTGATGAACTCTTACTATATAGAAGGTGTAGGGACTAATGCTTACATATTGATTTCTAATATCTCCATTTTTAATTGGGAAACATCTTGTCCAATATAGTAGCAATTGATACTTTGACCCTATAGATGAGATGTGTGTTTATCTTGTAAATGATTCCTATAGATGATACCTTGAAAAATAGACTACCACAAGCTAAGATATTAATGGTAAAAATAGGTTACATTGCTTTAGAAATGGTTATGGTTAAGAACAATTCAAACTAGCAAGTTACTTGCTAAGAATTGATTAATATGTTATACATATAAAGTAATGAACTTATTCTTAGCATAATATACTCTAAGAATACATATAATGATACATTTTCTTCTATTGAACACATGAAATATATTTACACATATGAACTAGTAGGAATGATGTTTTTAAGAAATAGTTATAGAGTTACGTTACTTATGCTTAAAATATAATCCAAAATTATAAATATATTTGAATAAGAACAAATATCTAATATTTTAATAAAATTTCTTGATTTATGCATCATGAGTAACAAGAGAGGTAGGACCTTGGTTTTCAAGTGAGAATGCAAGTAGTATTTTAAAATGACACATGTTTTCAAGTCCTATTCTAGATTCGATCATTCCACTATATGATTATTTAGATAGGTATCCCATATTTAAATCATGATTTATTATATGAACATAAATGCTAAGTCTTAGTTTTAGATATACATTGTTGTGTGTGTGATGGAACAAAGAACAAGGTGTGTATCTGATCACATACAAGATCGCATTCTTGTGAATATGACTTGCAACCCATGGATGTTGCTTGCTATGTTTTGAACTTATAAACTTATCACACACCATTGACACTTGCAAGTGTACAAGGTCAGTTGTGGCATATTTGAGTTGTTCACTAGATATCAGAAGGAACTATAAAACATTGTCAGATATGCATTAGCTACTTTTATATGAAGTAAATGGTCTTGGAGTGAAGACCATGGCTAGATTATAATGAGAAAAGCAATAAAATATAAACCCACAATAGATGATGGTGTTATGGAGATAAGCATCCATATCAGAGTGTTCTACTTCCTGATAGGTTCTCTATTTGATCGGAAAAAAAGGCAAACATGGAAATTAGATTCTACTAGATTAGCTTTCAAGATTGCCTTTACTCAATTCTCCAACGAAAGAAAGTGAGGCATATGTAGATATAGTGGACACAACCTCTCTTGAGAATAACTGTCAATACCTACCTGTTATGATGTGATAACCGAAAGTCCCAAGAAAAATATCGTCAAATTTTTGACTAAGGTCACTCACCATCCAACTACTTTTCTTCATGTAGGGTCGAGTCTGACTAGAAAACTCATGTATTTAAGTGCTTGGAGAATTTTGACTTGAGTATGAGACTAGATGTTGTTCATATCAGGGTTCTTGGAAAAGCCTTTGATCGAGTCCAAGACTGGTAATTTCAAGATTTGTGTGCTTGGACATGCCTTGGGTTCATTCTAAGACCAATGTATTATATATTCAAGTGCTTAGAAAGTTCCTTGGTCAGATTGTTGATGATTTTATAAGTAATCCTCATATTTGGTCAAATGGACTTGAATTGTCAAATCAACTTCCAAGACCTTGGAGCATGTGACTTTATCTAATTTACTTAAGGTTCACTTGTTATAGAAGACTCGAGTGAATTTTTAACTATTTGACTATGGAAGAGACCACTTAGTTGAATAGCATGGATGAGTGGTGAGGGTCCCTTCAGTAGTGGTGAAGCCTTATCTATTAGCATTATGAGCTTCTCATGTGCCAAATAGAGCTAGAGAGTTGGATTTGAATGAGTAGTCTAGAGATTCCTCTTTTGAGGTCAAATTTATGGCAAAAAGTGGCTTCCACAACCAATTTTTAAGAAAATAGAAAGTATCAATATTTAGGCAGAACTTGTGGATATTTCTCTTTGAGTCAAAATGGGTCTATTTACAATAGTGATAAGAATGAAAAATTGGTGGGACGAATTACTCCACACTTAAAGCTTGTTAAGCATAGTAGTAAACTATATTTTAAGATATCATTTTGACGAAAAGTTTTTTGTTCGATAAAGTTAATGCCAAGTTCATAAAAGAGAATATTAAAAGACTTTAATTACAAAGAAATTATCATTATTTTTCCACCATATATAATTTCTTTGGGTCCTTCTCATGATTAGTTGCTCAATCATTTTAAGGATATTTCTACCTATCCTTGTAATACTTAAACTTGATTTATCCTATCAAGAATCATCAAGTCTCATTTTTTATTCAATAAGGTTCAAGTCTATTTATGAAATATTTCTTCAAACTTTCTTTTATGCAAGTAAATCAATTTTTTCTCAAGTATACCCTCTATTTGGAACATTGTAAATCTCTTCCATTTGAGAGTTAAAAGGGTTTTGTTCCTTTGGTCAACTGATAAGTGTCGTAATACCATAAGAAACATGACATGAATTATTATTTTGCAAGAAGACTTTCACATTTTCCATAGTGTTGTTTGAGGTGTTGGGAGTTGCATTACCAGAGCCACTCGCAATCAAATTGGTCTATTATGCAAGACTCCCACCCTACATGATTATCCACTTTTCAGTTTTATTTGCTATTCTTTTGGTAGACCTTCGATCCTATTCTTTTGAAAAGACTCTAGCTTGGGTTGTTCTTATACAAACTTAGCTTCCCAAAGATAAAAATCACATTAGTTCATTAAGAGAAATAGATAAAAAGACATCATAAGCTAAATACTTGAACATTTTATAATTGTCTATCTTCTACTTCTAGTAAGAAAATGAAACTTTGCTTCTGAATAATACCAGTGAGCATAAAATTATACTCTCTTATAAGAAAAATGATATGATGTGATGCGAGTATTAGAGTGATTTTAATAGTGATTTTTCCCTTAAAAAGTCCAATTAAACTGGTTATTACTTGCAAGAAGATTTACTATTGGATAAAATTTGGCATACACAAATATCTTGCAGCATATCTTCTAAAAGTTTATAGTAGTTAAAGATATTACAAGACTAAAAAGAAATCACAAAACTACAAAGAAAAAAGTGTAAGTAGAAAAATAAATAAGAATCTTAAAACAGAGTACGAGTAAGAGATATAAATATTTTTGCAAAAGATTCAACTTGCTTCCCTGCTTCACATTTACAAGCTTTCTTTTATCAAGCAATGATGAAAGAATAAAATTTGGAGTGAGAGAGGATTGAATGATGAGGTGTTGTCATAATGCACTTAGAAAGTATGAGTTTATTGAATGCATAATGACCAATGTTCCTGAGATGTCTATAACTCTTATTCCACCAATGACCAAAGGGGAGTTGTTTATCTACTCCAACACATTATTATCAAATATCTTTATCTCACCAACTAAGAGAAAGAGAAGTTTAAATGCTTCCATAATCTTTGTGTTTATTTAAGAATAAGTAAATAATCATGAGAACATAGAGAAGTTTCTTATTATTAAATTTATAGGGGGAAAATAATGTAATGAAGAGTGTATAGGTGTGACAACCATCACTCCAATCTTAAATTCAACTCAGTCAAATAGAAGTCAAATACATGTGTAACATACGAGTGTGGTAGAGTGGCTGTTTTGAGTATCCACATAGAAAATTTATTTCTAGATATCTTGAAATGATGGCTTTAATAGTCCTACATAAAATTGGTGAGTAAAAGAAGAGGATGTGACACGGTCCTGCAAGTTTTAGGCATGAGATACATGTCTTCTTTTCATTGACCAAAATACAACAAAGTTCAAGATAATTGATTTCCTATGGATGGTTTTCGATGCACACACACCTATCCTTGAGTTATACATGGTCGGTTTCTCATTATAAACCATGAGAGAACATATGGAAGCATTCTCTTGAGAGAAAAGTAACTTAATTCTTCTCACTTTGTAAATGTTATTTCCTTATCAAAATCACACCTCAAATGATATGATGCCCTTATCCTTTTGGAAGGTCTTCTATTCAAATATTTTAATGAATCAATGATAGGTGTTCCCATCCAACTACTAAACAAGGATTCGTCTACATGGTGTTGGCATAATCACTCTGTGATATGCTCACCTCTTCAATACTATAAGAGTGCTATTTTATTGTTAACATTGGCACTTACTATCAATGGAGGGATGGCCAAGGATGATGATATGTTGGTAAATTAGATGTCAATTTGAGATCTTTATTCATTGGTTCAGTTTGTTAAGCTTGAGATTCATGTCACAAGAAAAGGTTATATCATTCCTCATATGTTCCTTCTTATTCTGAAATATGGAATAAGACCTTCTTACTGAGGAGAACAATTTAGAAAACAATTGATGGATGATGTCTTTTGTAGATGAGTTTCAAGAGACATATTATCATCTTCATCCTAATAGGTTCATGATGATAAGAGGAGTTTTGTTTCACTTTTCTATACATCTATTTTTTTCTTAAATTTTTAGACCTACAACACTTGAAATACTTTCACTTTTTGCATATGTAAGTATTTTATGACTTCAAATGAGAAAGATCAGGTATGATTTTATTAGATCATGTTAGGTAAGAATATTAGTCAATAAAAAAATATTTCATGGTAAATATAAGAATTGAGACAAAAATTAGAACCACGTGTTGTCTCCCGTAAGCATTGTGTTTGGGTACATATTGAACCTTATTCAAGAATAAAATGGTCAAGATAGATGGGCTTGACCCTTAGAATTAGGAATCCCTTGGCCTGGGACCTATCCTACAAGTGTCTTTTTTGATTCAACAAGAGAAGTAGATTAATGCTCAATATTTTTGTTTTGTTTTTAACTTCCAATAACTGATATCCCGAAGACAAAATCAAGATTGAAAGATTAGGGTCATTACTCCTAAAAGAAACATTATAATTTTTGAAATTTGTTTAGTTTGTGCATTAAAAAAATTGAGGGGAAAGCTTTTTACCCTATTTAGATGGTCAACTAGTTTCGGAAATTATTATTTTGATTGGAAAGTAGATGCTCATTTGAGAAGTTGGTTATTACTATAGGAAAAGTGTAGGTAGTTTTTATTTAGGTTGTTTACATAGTATACATGATATAGATATTCCCAATTGATTTGTGTATAGGCACATATTTAAGGTATATGGGAGTTGCATCCATATATATGCCAAATTTTAACTCATTTTACACGCAGACTAAGAATTTTGGGATAGGATATGAATTCCAGCATTGATATCCATATGTTCTCATGTACGTTCTTTAATGCCATTTGAGGTGTAGACAAGCTCGGTGTTTGAGATTTCTATAGTCTTGACCTCTTGGACTCCTCCCTTCTTGGATGTATAAGCTTCAGCATATCGCTTAAAACTCAAAGAATGCACTTCTTCATAACACATTTAAAAAGAGATTTACCTATTTCAACATTAAGAATAGCTTTCAACTCATGTTTAAGACCTATGAAGAAATTATGAATAAATAACTAGTCCAATAGACCATTTTGAGGATATTTCCTCTAATACACCTTGAAGCTTTCTCTTGCCTCACTTAGGTTTAAATAGATCCCTTTTTGAAATTATAGAGTTGAGTTGAATAATGATTGGTCTTCGCTCAGGTACATGACTTCTTAATAAAGGCATTGAGAAGTTCTTTCTAAGATCTAATAGTACGAGTGGGAGTATAATTATACCATATTTTTTATTTTTAATATAGAGAGAATTTAAGGATGTGCATACAAACGTCCCATGGCATAACTCCATTCATTTCATATCATCGTAGATGTTTTTAACATAGAGTAGTCAAACATATGCATGTAAATGTCCTCTAGCATGACTCCATTCATCTTCAACACATCACACAGTTTTCTAAATGTCTTGGTATCTTGTGTGGGGGGTTTTCTAACATACTACCTTTGAATTTCCTTGTATAGATGATAGTTATAAGGTCAATATGAAAGTAGATCTTATCTACATTAAGAGGAGGTTTATATACACCTGATACCAAAGGATTTGCCTTAGGAACATGGAATTCATTAAGTGATATACATGACAAAGTGTCCTCATTTCTAACATTTTATCCTCCTAGTGGGTTTCTTTATTATTTAGCATCTCAATATGTATTGTCTTTGTCTATTTTTTCTACTTAAATAACAATCATTTTTGGAAGATTATATCCATCTCTAATTTCAAATTTTTGAATAAGATGAGAGATCAATATCTCTTTATCATAAGTTACCTACAAGTGCCTAAAGAGTATGAAAAATGTATATGACTACACATGACAAATAATTCTATATTTTATTAAAGAAAGCAACAAATATAATTTATGGAGAATAATTTAACTAATATCTAATGACTTTGGATCCTCATAACAATGTTAAATAATTGTCTATGTGTAATGGCATGGAGAATACGTCATCAATCTAATTGAATATAAGCTTTCACTCTTGTTGAGACACCCCTCGCCACAAACCATGATATTACTCAAAACCAAACATGTAAACAATACTAAACAAGCAGATTATTGAAAAACACTAAAAATTAAAACTGATTGCACAAGGTACCAACATCAAAAAACTTGTTACATATATATCCATAACCTTCCATATTTATCATATATCTTATATAACATCATGCATACAACATGTTCCATAGACATAGCTATTACACATGATATTTGTTTCACTTGCATATACATATACATCAGCCAACTATATACAACAAGGGTGCATAAACCAAAAAGTCATTCGATAGCACAAACACAAAACACACATTACTATCCCCAAGACCCGAGTGTATAGGGACAACTCTAGGACTCTAACACTAAAAGACCAACAAACAACACACTCAACCTTATCAGCTACTAATCTTGTTGTTGCTCCTCCCTAGCTGCATGATCACCACCACGCCATGCACGACCACCTACAAGATGCGGAAACACATGGGGTGAGACCAAACATCCTAGTGAGAGATATAAATCTTTGCTGACTTTATAAAATCATAGGTAAGGAAACTAAACAACAAATGTAAAGCTATGACTAAGTTATGCAGATTCAATTACTGATGTAAGAAGGGCAGTTATTATCATCTAAGAAGATCAGGTAGCTATAATAGAGCAGTAGAACCTTTAATAGCTAAAGAGGAATATGAAGAATATGTATATTTTCTACAAACCAAACTACACAAAAGCAAACAAGGCCTCATACAACATTTTTGTATTTGATCTTACAAAAGTACCACTACTAAGTCCATATTGGTGCCACACATGGTCAATGGAAGAGCCAGATTCCATGACCTTTCTAACACCTCCTGCCTAGCATGAGAGTACGCATATGGATCGGTCACACATGGTCGTACGCATATTCCAAGGGAATCGGCTCAGGCGTAGCCGCCCCAAAAAGGAGTGGCTCATGCATGGACATCCATATATCACAAGGGAATCATCTCACACATGGCCTTTTCTTAGTCATACCAATTATGTGTATATTAGCATCAATCAATTTACAATGTACAAAACCATAAAAAGCTTAAAAAGATAAAGGCATGGCACAACTTTCAAATATATAAGACATATAAGGTGTGAGCTTGTCACACTATCACCATATAACACTTGTATACTGCCATCCACAAAACCATCATCATTGTTGCACAACCACTCAAGGCTATCACTAATGTCACATCACTATGGGATATCAATCCCTTCATCATAGCATGCAGTAGCTATGATTTTCAAATTCATATCACCTGCATGGTTAGAATTAAATGAGAAAGTGGAAACATCCTAAATCCATGTGTCACATCATCATCTCCATATGCCTCAACTATACACAGTCAACACCATAGCATACCCCAACATGGCATGAATTCATCCTGCTTGGTAAAGGTTCACAACAAGATAAAGATATCATCATAATATAATAGCCATTCCAAGAAGGAGAAGCAATAATATCACCATACTCAACATTAGGGGTAGGGTTTCCCATTCATATCCTAGTATGGTTTTGAAGTTAGAACCAACTACCCAACCATAGGTACACCACCTCCTACTATATTGGAGTGTTCTAGGGTTAAGGAACATCATTAGAGTTGATTATACATTATTCCAAACAACACTATGTGTTACTACCCCAATTTTTGGGTTTATATTGATTGAAATGGATTTTTCCAATACGATGTACATATATGAAAATTGTATGATATATGTTCAATGAATGAGTTTCTTTTACAATATTTCCTTTAAATGAGTAATGTCATGGACCCTAATGAGTTAGTGAGTCCAATATGATAAAAAGGAAGCAATAGTTGAAAAAAATTTAATAACACATAAAAAGTAAAAGAAAATAAGATAATGATGAGAATTAGGTAGAAATTTCTATAATGATGTATTACAGACCGTTATGGACTAGGTTTCGAATCCACATGGTTCCTAATAGTAAAAGGAATCCAAATAAAGGAAATAGAAGAGAAAGAGAGAGACAATATGAATAAAATATGCTTTATTAAGTGATAACTTGCTTATGAAGAAAAGTCTCTCATGCTTTTAAATTTGAGTCTCAAACTTTGTACACATGAAGTTCAAGTCATAATGGACATTCCTTTAAAAAATTGAGATTAATTAGAGATGTGGTTTGAGAGTTATGATTTTTGTAAGAATCCCTAAATTGAGAGGGACATTAAATGTCACAATTTTAATCGAACTGGATTTTCATTTCATTTGGGTGTGTGTGATGTGGACCATTGGATCTGAGATCCAACGACTCATGATCATCTCCTACCTTATTAGTAAAAGGAATTAGTATCCATTTCAAGCTACTTTCCCAAGCAATTTTCTCATGATTGGGAGAACATTTGGAATTGGGTTTTATACCAATGACTTTGATAGCATGAAATGAATAGATTGGTCCTAGGTTTGTTACAGTTTTGGGAATCCTAGAGGATTCACCCAATTTGCTCAGAGTAGCAAAGCACGTGCCTCAGCTAAATCTATATATAGGGCCCTGAGATCTCTCTATTAGGACATTAGCTTGCTTTTGAGATGTTACTAGACCATGGGTATCTTGCCCTGACATCAGTTCATCGACCAGAGCATGAATTTCTCATGCATGTTCCTTCTCTGCCAGTGACAGAAGCTCCAAGATGGTCCCCTTCCTCACTATAGAGGGGCAATAGAACCCATGGAGGAGTCCGAAAGGGTGAGGCAGAGGTACTAATATCTCTGCTCACCACACAAGAGTGCCAACACCGAGAGTCAACAATCAGGTTGACCAACCACAGTGTTGGCTGTCGAGAAAGCAGAGGAATGAAGGAAGAATATGAAGACTAAGGAAATTATGTCCCTTCCCTTCTCACACAAGCAAAGACACAAGGGTAAAGGTGACTTTCGCCTGACTCAACACTCAACTTGCAAGAAGTGAGCCTCCGACATGGCCGAAGCCTATAGGTCAAACCAGAGCCGCATGGAAATTAAGGTAATAATTCCTTTTTCAGACATGCTGCGTCATGATTGGTTGAATACTAAATAACATGGTAATACTATAATAAATTCTAGAATGCTCAAATGAAGTCATGCTATATATGAAAATTGATTATAAAAATGCAAGGAATCCATTAAAAATAGAATTGAAGTCTGATTCTGCTTGCAATTCAAAAATTGTATAAAGTTGTTATCTTTAATGATTTTATTAAGTAAAACCCTAAGTTTTGCTGATAATTAGATCTAATAATGTTCCTTGGATATTTTGAGAAAATATTAATGTGTTGTTAATAAAAGGATGATTTAGATCCAAAATGATGATCTGTGTTCATAATTGTCTTAATTTAGAGTTCCATGTATATGAAAGTGCATTAATGGGCCTAGAAACCCTAATTTTGGTAATTATGAGCTTTAATGGTTTTATGTACTAAAATCCATAAGTAGGATAGAGATATGGTGTTCTTAATCCAAATTGAGATTAAAGACCCTAAATGTGGATAATTTGAGTAATTAGGGTTTATATGAGTAGAAAAGATGTTTTAAGGTTTGTTGACCTGAAAAGGATGAAGATTGAGAAATAGATCTAAGAAACCCTAATGAAACCTAATGAAACTTAGAAACCTTAGAAAGGTGTCCCAAGTCAATAAGGAATTGTTTGGATATGATTGTGACAATTAGGCATTATACATGCTTTTTAGGATCAAGATTTTCTTTATTGGTTGCTTGACTTACTTGATTGGACTTATTGATTGGATTGGATATCTTGCTTATATTTGCGACTTCAAATCAGGTATGTGATTACGCTTGTGGAAAATCTATTTAGTTTCATGGAAATTTTTGAGGTTTTATCAATTGCTTGGAATTAAGTGCTTGGATGAACTTTAATTCCTACAATCTATAAAGTGACTATGATTATCACCATATATTTCTTATGACTTGCCCAAAACTACTACCACATATGGATTTATGATTTATGATGATGAGAGACCAAGCCCGGGAGGGAAGCTTATAACATCCTTTATTACCTTAAATTTCTCAATTTTCTTATTTTGTGCACATACCAGCCTCTGCTGATGTCGTCTATTTTCTCTTCTTGCTGGGGTATGCTTCCAACCCTAGGTGGAGGAAAATGAAGACATGGCATGATGGTGTGGATATAGCTTAAGTAGTTAAAAGTTGGAGACAATCTTGATATAGTTTAGATTTTCCTCTACTTAGATCCTTATGGTGTACCTTTTATGTAAACCCTTTTGGGAGATGTTTATGATGAACTTTTGTGAACTTGTTGAAAGTTGAATGTCGTCATTATTTTTGTATAGCTACCACACTTTGCTTGTTTTGAATAAAATTTATTTAAATTTTAAAATTTTACACCTATTCCAGCATACCTTTGAGTGTGTTTGGAATGGATGTTTTATTCTTCAATTGTTTTTAGTAGGGAGTGGATCCCCTCCCATTCCCACTTATTATAGGTGTCAACACTTAGGGGCATAAAAAGACACTTGTCCACCAAGAAAATAGCCATGGAACCACTAAACACTTGCATGCATCAAAGGGTGATATAACCTAGGAAGGGTAGCGACCACTTAGGTCGGTAACAACCCTTGTTGTGGTCATAACAAACCAAGGTCGACCATGTAGCAACATTGTAGGGACTAAACTCCATGAGAGGGTATACCAAAGTATGAGTAAAAGTGGTTGGCAAGTTATAATGAAAATGTAAATATTGATTGGTAACAAATATTTGATGCGGATAGGTTGTTACAATTTATGTGCAAGTTTTTGGTTTCCCAACATATAGTATAATCTGTTATACTGACCGGCGTTTTGTTTTTTGGTGTTTTAGGAATACATGAAAGTGGATGAACATTTAAAGTGAAATTTGAAGGATGAATCTAAATAAATATTGGAGGATTTAGATAGATAGAACTCTACTTTGGGTGAAGTTCCAAACTCCTATTTTTGAAAGGTATGTGAAAAGAATTTTTTTATCCTACTCTAAGCTTGTGGTAGAATTTATTAATTATTTTTTATTTTTTGCAAAACTAGTTGATCCTATTTTGGGATAACCACCAACCTCTTGGCCTTCCTTAAATGGGGGTTGCTGAGGGGTGGGGTCATTACATTTGGTATCAAAGCCTAGTTTTCCATCTAGTCTCTAATAATTATTAAATTTTACAAAATCTTTAGAGCCCAAGTGATTTATTAGAGGATTTTATAAAGATGGAGGTGTCTAGAAAAGGATCATGATCTGAGAGATGACAAGATTTTCCTCCACCCCACTAGTCAGTTTATGAGGACTCCCAAAATCTATGTGATTGCCTTGCCAGAATCTGAGGATTTGACTTGAAATAAGATACCTCTAGGTCCTCTCATCTATTTTTATCCCTTCTCTACCCTTTTCAAAGAGAAACTATAAGTTCTTAGGGTTTTTACTCTCTTCACCTCCTCCTGAGTTTGAGGGTTAAGAGTACTAAGGATTAAGGAATCCTCCACCATGTAGTAAAAAAAGCATCTAAGCAAGATGCCATTGACATAAGTTTTTAATGATGAAACTTAGATTGAGTTTAGTTACATGCTTAGGTGGCATGGCCATGTTGTTGTGCCCTTGGATACCCCTCGGGAGAGTGCTACAATTAGACCATCTCATAGGAAGATGAGGAGAGGGTTAGCCTGAGAGGAAGAAGCCTCTAGGGAGAGGAAGAGACATGATGCATCCTATGAGGACAATGCTCAACCCAAAACCTTAAGTGGTGGATAAAGAAAGAGAAGACACAATGAGTTGGATACCATGGTTGACCCATGCATGCATGTAAGCAGGTTATACATACATGCTTTATGTAGAGGTTTTGAGTACACAAGAGAAACATAGACTATGTGTGGTTGCATGACCCCTAGTGCCTTTTGGTGATCTGACCTTGGGTGGGTCATTCCTGTTAGGGATGAGGGATAGCACCCTCATTCAGAAGGTTAGTGGTGACTGCATAGGAACCCAGATAGGAATATATGAGCATGAAAAGAGGTATGCACCTACATAGAAGTGAGTGACAGTCAGGTTGGCAGCATGTTTTAGTCCTAAGCCAGAAGGTTATGCCTGATAGTTTATGAGGTAGGCATGTAGAGCTTTGGATGATCTTGGATGGACATAAGTTTTGATAGTATGTTTCGTCTAGGTAGGGATAGATGTGTATCCTTAAAGATTTTGACCCATCTTCAAAAAGAGAACCTGCAATGGTAGGACCAATTATAGGGTTATCTCTAGAGAGAGTGGAGAGCTTGACTACGACATAGGAGGAACCATGAGGAGGTTTGGTAGGATGTGGCCTAAGAATAGATGAACCTGAGTATATGTATGTATTTGCTTCACAAATGATCTATAGAGGTTGTCATACCTTAGGTGCCTTTAGTAGAACCAAACTGAAGAAGAGAGAAGGAGGCTTCTGGTACCAATATATAGATGATATGAGTGCCTACCTTTTGGATGTAGGATAGAGTTCCAAAGACCCTGAAGAGGTATGGTATGGTAACAAGTTGTGAGGCCTCACACCTAGTTGGTTGTCCTTGTGTAGGACTCGAAGGGCTAGTCACGTGGAAGATTGTTAGGAAGTATATGCCATATCTTGTATAGGTTTGGTTCATGTTTGAGTAGTCGAGCATGTAGTTTAGATAGCTGATGCACAAGAGGCGAACTTGGGCTTCCTAGACAAAAGAAGGGAAGTAGAAGTACCTAGTGCACATCATGCTCATGAGGTTGAGCGAGTTCATATGAATTAATAATGGAACCCCCCATATATTGGAACAAAAGGAAACCCCACTTGAATTGAGATATATGATGGATGAGCCACTTACACACGTTGGTGACTTATGCATGTATGATATGGGTACAACTTGGAAGAATGATGAACAAGTATGATTTACCAAGGAACTTAGAATGGTTTAAGAGGTTGTCTACTTACTATCCATGTGTTTAGGTAGCATGATAGGATCAATGCATATACATGATGATATATACCTTGGATGTAAGAACATTTCGTGATCTCTATTACTATCAATTGATAGTTTTCTCATGTCCTAGGAAAGGAACCTTCATGTAGGAGTGAGTTCCAACTCTGGTTTGGGTTGGAGGTAGCCTTAGAGGTCTCTTATAAGATCTTGGTGAGATAATTATAAGAGTACATGGTGTGAGTATGAATCTATATGACCATCTCTGAGGGGCACAAGGATATGTTGCCATGGAGGTAACCTGATTGGGCCAGACCGAGATAGGTAGGTTGCCATGATTTCTATGAAGGGATGTAAGGTTAACCATGAGTTCCCATAGAGATGATGGAGATTTAGGTGAGGTTTCAAGAATGAGATGTGCCATGATAGAATCCTAAGTCAATACCAAGGTCAAGGAGAGATAAGACTGATGGAAGTAGGATTTGTCGGTTACCTGGATGCACAAGACCGTAGGGTCGGGAGGTAACGACTACCTTTTCCTAAGGACCATGAGTTAGAAGGTTGGCCACCTTCATGAGTTCATGGGGCCTAAGGGGTAAATGTGCGAGGAACTCCCTAGATGCATAAGCGTAAGATCACCCCAAAAGTACCGGTACCCTAGAGACCTTGAGGAAATGACTAAGGATTGTACATAAGAGTGATGTTAAGATGCAAAGGTTATAAGAAAAGTCATCCCATGACTGTAAACATAGAATTGAGATGTTCATGGTGTGGAGTCATGAGAAGTATGTTTCAACTTAGAATGGAAAGTGTAATGGTGATGTGTGATGCACCATCTCTACTCTTGGAACGAGATGAACTTTGTATTTGGACTACAACCAAATGCTTATTTCATCTTGTTATGGGTTTGAGAGATGGGACAAAATGCATGCCATATACTAACAATAAAGGTGATATGAGTTGAAACCTTTCTATGATGATCGAGGATAGAGGAAGTACCACACCCTTTTGGAACTATATTGGATAGATGGTACAAAAGAATAGATGAACTAAGGCAATTATCATACGAGGACATACTTTTCAAGAGTAGTTTGGATTTAATGAGTTAAAGATTAGGTTTGATAACCGAGATGATGGATGCAAGAGCTTGAAATTTACCTGACTCAGATAGACCTAAACCAAAGACAAGGATGATGAGTGGAGTACATTGAAGAGTATGTCTTCACCATCATTTAGCACACAAGGAAGCTAATGTGGTAATAGATGCTCTTAGCCAAAACACATCTTAGGTGTACAACTATAAGAACCCATTACACTAAACAAGATTACTCAAACCATAAAGCACAATCGATCACTAATCAATCACATAACAAAAAATATGGGTAAATTAAAACCAATTTCAACATCAACACCTACTCACAAACATTTACATAAGAGCCCAGCATCTTTTTTTTATCCATACTATGCCAAGAATTTGATACAAATTATTCTATCGCCTTATCCACAACATATGTACACAGGAGAACAATATTCGTATATATATACCACACAAATAAGCATTAATATGCTAACAAAAGTTTGATTCGTTTGAAACACCATGTACACACTTTTCCTTCTCAGACCTGAGAGTACAAGGATGACTCTAGGACATACTGGACATCTAATCAGCTTTCTCAAAGATTCATTACTATAGCTCCTCTTTACTTCCACATGTTTGTTTTTGTCACTTCTGATTACCTAAAAAGATGTGGTGAACCACAAGGGTGAGACCCATGTCCCAATAACCTCCAAAAACACTTATTGATTATACCATTTTAAATAGTAGATAACTAAGTATTTTGAGTATTTAATAATCAATTGAACAGATTGAACAGTTCAAGTATACTAAATAGATTAAGAAAAATCATCTTAGAAATAAGTATGATCATCAATGCATATATAGATAACAAACAAATCCATTTCTCTAGATGGATATCTACTCAAATATCATCAAATTGCAACTAATAACAATCATTATCATTAATCTTACTATCATCATATTCCTTGCTAACAGTTTCAGCAATCTAGTAGCATAAGCATCCATGACATCATGAATATGTCTAGTAAAATAACATGGCTATCGATATTGGCATCTCAAATAAAGTGAACATATATATATATCATAAGTAGAACTAACATCATAGCACAATTAACTACATAGGCATGATTAGCAGTTGAAGCATTTATAATTCCATAGGCATGGCTAGAAATATTAAACAAGTTAGCAACATCATCTTAACCATCACTGTCAGTATATTTGACAACATAAGCATGTTTATAACATGAGTATAACTAAAACATAAGCATATCAATTATCTCTTATTGTACTATACATGATCTCAATGAAAAGAAAGAAAACAAGGGTTATCATCCAATATGAAGCATTATGTATAAACCTAAACAAATATGCTACATGTCTGTCTTATATATTTTATTATGTCCTAAGGAATTTGAGGATACCACTCAAAATCCAACTAACCACTACCAAGTCAAAATCAGTGCCATACAAGATCTAAGAAGAGCAAGACCCCTAAGATCTTCTCTACCCCTGGTCAGTATGGGTCTACCACAATGACACATAAGGTCAAGCTGCTAACAACCTAATCTACCCTTGGTATAGGTCACGACACTAGTGAAACAATGTGGGTACGCATACCCTACCATCTGAGGTACAACTGTAGTTGTCCTCCAATCTCATCACATATATAATCACTGAGACACTACCAAAGTCATTCTCAAATTGAGGGCTATGTATGACCACAATCATCCTCCCTAAATAATTGGATTCAGGATGACAAACACCCCACATACTCAATAGTATGCACTCTGAGTTTCCCTTAGGAATACTCGTTTCACCATCTGGCAAGTTCTGACACTCAGATGGATCTATGGTACATGATACTATGTGATTAGAATTTCAATTGATTAATTATTTCTGATTGGGTGAATTAAGGATACATCAAACAAGAGGACATACAAACCCTAATTCATCTCTAGCAAACATTGCTATATAAAACTTTTATAAGATATAAAATGTATGATACATAGTGTTCATCATCTCATCATCACATCATTCTATTCATTGGCCATTCATGAGACTACACTAGTCATCATACAATCACAATATATAAATCCTTTTCACAATATCATAAGGTATCAACTCTTATCAACACAAGAGGATTACACCTCATTCAGGGCTCAACCGTGCCAAAAGGTCATTTAGACGATCATACATATTCCCTGCAAGATCATCATTGCCTTTCCATGCCTTATAATAAGGCTCAACACCATCACTTACATATAATACACTAGACAACACAATATTGCATTAATGAGCTGGGAGATATTCATAAACAATCATAGCAGGGTAATATTAACATTAAGAACATTCATTTATTACATCAACATGCAAGGAATCTAGATATTATTAACCCTCATCATATTCATAATGCATAGGTTTAGCATAAGAAAGTATCAACAATGCGGCTATGATAACCACCAATTAACATATTAATGTTAGGATCAAATTAAGGAGGTTATTTCACCATCATTCCATCATATAAGAATATTAAACATGAATACTCATCTTTATCTATTTCCATTAGAGTTAGGTTCAACAAGATAAATTATATTAATGTTACTAATCAACACTTATACCCAAACCCTAACTCATAGAATCCCTGTTGGATCATGGGTGCATAAGGTGAAGCATCACGATCACATTCCATACTATTCTCAAGTATGAATCCATGCATAAATCAAGGTGTAACCATCAGGTTATAGCACACTAAGGTTTAAACAACAATAAGAGAGTACTCCATGATTGTATTAATCATTAAAGGACTATTCATACCCAATTACCACCATTTAGTTATATTAAAGCTAGCTATAACAAGCTATACCTCATTAGGGTTACCCATTAATTCATTATGGTGATTATAAATCATAGTCATACTAGGGCAAGGGTAAGACTACACGTTTAAGGCATTGAATCATCAAATTCTCATTATTTGAATCATATCATTACACTACATGCTTCATCCAAAAGCTTGGGAATATTGAGGCAGCAACTTTGAACCATGAAATGCTCAAAAGGTAAAGCCATTGGTCGTTTGCATAAGTAAACACCTTCAATGAATCATCTATGATATTATAGAGTTGTGATCTATAAAAGTCACCCTTTAACCCTAGACATTCTTTGATTAACAACAATAAGGGTTCTGTTAGAGAGTAGGGTAAAACCCACAATCGACTATTCATTTAAAACAAGCCATCCATTGATAGCAAGTAAGCTCCTTAAGTTGATCATATAATGGAAACCATATAAATCACATTATTATTACCGACATATTACATTAGCCATCATTCCACATTATTGGAGGAATAAACATTAGATCTTAACCATTGGGTCAAGTTCAAATGTTAAAACCATCAATTAAAGTATAGGTTCCACCATTACATCAAGTGACCCAAGAAACCATTGGTCTAAGGCTTAATTGATTCTAAAAGTAAGTTATTAACTCACCATAGGTTGTGGAGACCTGATCCACCATCATTAGTGACCATTAAGTCACCATAGGTTGTTAGATCAGCACTATATTCATTAATCAACATCAAATATCAAACTAATATCACCATTGATTGATAACATCATTAGGGTACTTAGTTGTAAATCACTAGGCTTCTAATTAGTCCAATACCTGACCTAAAGGGTGAACGTCAGTCAACACCCATGGTCGCCACCATATGTTGTCATGAAGACAACACCATTGTTTGTTGCAATGGTACCACCATTGAGTCATGTGTTTATAGAAGAAACTAACATTAAACCCTAAAATTGACAATTGGTTGATAGGTGTTTAACACCATTGATTGTCAAACCAACCTTATCCAAGTCATATTATACATTAGGAATAAAGTACACATGAATATATGTTAATCTAGAACTGAAATCAGAATAGGGAACATTATAAAAATTGAAATCCAAGTCAAGCATAGCTTTTGAGTGCAGGGATCATCATTTTCAAGCAAGAACATGAGCTAGAAAGCTTATGGTAAGCAATAAATGTGGAGAAAGTTATAAAAAATGACTCTAATTAGAAGATAAACTCCCAAACATAAGAAAACATGAGCATGTATGGTATAAAATGCAAGCATAAGCTATGAACTCATCCATCTAGCATATTTCTTCATCAAATGAGCAAACCCTAAGCATAAGGAGCAAGAAAGGTAGGGTTTTAGAGCTTTAGAGCAATTTCTACCATGGAAAAGTAAGGTTCCGACCTGGAGAAAGGTAGGAAGAAGGATAAAAAAGAAATGAATGGAGGAAATAAGGGTATTCTTACTCTTTTAGGTCAATATCACTAGAAAGAAGCTTTTTAAACCGTAAAATGAAGTCAATTGCAACCCTAGATCCTTTTTCCAAGAGGATCCCCTCTTTCTTCTTCCTTGGACATGAGCTTTGTAGAAGCAAAAAGGGAGAATGAGGTTTGTAGAAGGAGAGAAGTGGTGGAGAGAAAATGGAACGTTTGGGTGCTTTGGGATAAGTATATGAAACTTTAAGATAAAGAAGAAAAAAAGTTGAAGTTCTAGTATCTTTCCAAGTGTCCATGGCCTTAAACTATTAAGAATATACAAGAAAACACACAAGAAGCTCCCCCACCGTCCATAGAGACATTATTATCCCTTGTTTCTTGAATTTCCAAGAAAAATAAATAATTCGTTAATTGATAGCTACTAAAGGTAGCTCATCCATGAAGGGGTAAACCCTAAAATACCCTTGAGGAAAACACTTTCAAAACAAGGTTTAAATAGGTGTCCCATGGCTCAAAAAGCTCAAGAATTATTAGCAAATAGCCAAGTAACATAATTCAAGTGATAAATTGCAAAGAAAACCTCTGAATTTGGTAAATTGTAGAAAAGTCCATAGTGTGCATAAATATGCATAACTTGCTCAAACAATGTCCAAATCGGACCAAATTTGAAACTTAAGCTTGTATTATGATTTCAAAGAATATTACAAGGTTAGATTAGGGTTATAATAATTAAATTATGATAATTAATATTTTTCAACACTTTAAGAAAGGTTAGGGGCCTCACAACAACTATTTTGTTTAGCCAGTGGAGAGGTTGGAAGAGGTTTCTAGGTGGACCTTGTGATTGTTGGAAGACTAGACCTGTGTGGCTAACATCCAGATACAATTAGACCTATTGGTAGAGTTAGTGGTTGGTTGGTTAGCCTAGAATTTTATGAGATAAAAGGTTTGTTAGAGGAACCTTAGTTACACTTCTTAGGAAAAGTAGGTGGAGAAATCCATTACTAGAGTGTTTTAGGGTTTCTGAGTATTTGCCCTTGAAGAATCATGTCATGTAAGAAGCTCATGATTCTAAGTACAATACACCCTAGTACTACCAAGATGATTGAGGTTTGCATTGGTACTTTGAAGGCCTAGAATGAAGAAGGATATAGAGGTGCATGTAGCCAGTTGCCCTACATTCTCGCAGGTGAAGGCTGAACACCAGTAGCCTAGGGGATGGCTAGAAATGATGAGGATTTCTGAGAGGAAATGGAAGTAGATCACCATGGATGTTGTGGTGGGTCTCCCCTAGACCGAGTGAGGTCATGATGCAATGTGGGTTATGGCAGATCGCCTTACCAAGTCAACACTTTTCCTTGCCTTAGAGACCATTGCCAATATGACATATCTAGTTGAACTATATATATGAGAGAGATAATTTGACTACACGGTGACCTGAATTCAAATATTCTTGTGCATGGCCTTAAGTTCACTTCCATGCTGTGGAAGTAGGTGCATGAAGAACTTGATACTATATTGAAGTTTAGTACAATAGATCACCCCCTGACTGATGGACAATCAAGAAACTATGATCTAGACTTTAGAGGGTCTGATGAGAGTATATGTGCTCACTTGGGGTGGACCATAGGAGAAGTCATTGCCCCTAGCTGAGTTTGCTTGTTGTGAAATCTAGCACAACCAGTATTGGGATGTATGAAGCTCTTTATGGGAGGACATGTCATTCACTGCTTCACTAGGGTGATTTCATTGAGAGGACCTTGTGGAGGTCAGAGAAACCACAATGTATGCTGATGAAGTCACTTTGATCAAGTGATGGCTAAAGAAAGCCTAGGATCGATAGCATTTGTGTGCTGATGCGAAGTGGATGGACTTGTAGTTCAATATGGTGAGAATGTGTTTTTAAAAATCTAACCCGTCTAAGCTATAGGTAAGAATAGAAGAAATTTTAGTCCCTGATAGCCGGGTCCATTTGAGATTTTATAACGGATTGGTGAAGCTACTTTTTGTTTATAGACTTACCCTCTGAGAATAATATAATGTATGATGTGTTCCATGTTCCTAATCTAGAGCACTATGGGAGGTACCCAAGTCATGTGCTGAGCATTGAACCTATTGAACTCCAAGGGAGGCTGACTTACCCTGAGTCACCTAGGAGGGTATGAGATACCAAGGTGAGAGAGCTCGGGAGTAAAAGATAGAGATGGTAAAGGTTATTTGGAAGCACCATTGAGAGGATGAAGCCACATGAGAGATGAAGATGGACATGGAAAAGTTTTATCTTAAATAGTTTGTATTTTTAGGGGAATTTTGAGGGAAAAATTTCTATAAGAGAGGAAGGATGTTACAACCCCAATTTTTGGGTTTATATTGATTGAAATGTAATTTTTAAATAAGATGTACATGCATGAAAATTGTATGATATGTTAAATGAATTTGTTTCTTTTACAATATTTCCTTTAAATGAGTAATTTCGTGGGCCCTAATGAGTTAGTGAGTCCAATGTGGTAAAAAGGAAAGAGGAGTTGAAAGAAATTTAATAACACATAAAAGGGATACCAATTAAGATAATGATGAGAATTAGGTAGAATTCTCTAGAATGATGTATAAAAGATCATTATGGACTAGGTTCCGAATCCACATGGTTCCTAAAAGTAAAAGGAATCCAAATAAATGAAATAGAAGAGAAAGAGAGAGAAAATATCAAGAAAATATGCTTTATTATGTGATAACTTGCTTATCAAGAAAATCACTCATTCTTTCGAATTTGAGTCTCAAACTTTGCACACATGAAGTTTAAATCATATGGATTTCCCTTAAAAAATTAAGATTAATTGGACATGTGGTTTCATAGTTATGATTTTTGTAAGATCCCTAAAGTTAGAGGGATGTCATTAAATGTCACAATTTCGTCGAACTAGATTTTCATTTTATTTGGGTGCATGTGATGTGCATCATTTGATCTCAGATCCAATGACCCACAGACATCTCCTACCTTATTTGTAAAAGGAATTAATATCTAGTTCAAGCTACATTCCTAAGAGATTTTCTCATGATTGAGAGAATGTTTAGAACAAGGTTTTATGCCAACAACTTCAGGAGCATGAAATAAACTAATTGGTCCTACGTGTGTTATGGTTTTGGGAATCCTTTAGGATTCTCCCAATCTGCTCAGAATAGAAAAGCACAGGCCTCAGCCAAAGCTATATATAGTGCCCTGAGATCTCTATGTGAGGACATTAGTTTACTTGTGAGACAATGTTGGACCCTTAGTATGTTGCCCATGCATCCGTTCATCGACTAGAGCCCAAATTTCCCACACATATTCCTACTTTGTCAGTGACAGAAGCTTCATGATGGTCCCCTTCCTCGTGGTAGATGGGCAATAGAAGCAACAAAGGAATCTGAAAGGGTGAGACAGAGGTACTTGTATCTCTGCTCACCGCACAAGAGTGCCAACAATGGGAGTCAACCATTGGGCTGACAGGCCATAGTGCTTGCTCGTGAGAAAGTAGAGGAATAGAGGAAGAAGATGAAGACCAGGGAAATTATGTCCCTGCCCTTCTCGCACAAGTAAAGACATGATGGTAAAGGCAACTTTCCATCCGGCTCAACACTTGGCTCACAGGGAGCAAGCCACTGACATGGATGAAGCCTATAAGTCGAGCCATAGCCATGTGGAAATTACGATAATAATTCCTTTTTCTGACATGGCACGCCATGATTGGTTGAATCGTAAATAACTTGTTAACATTATAATAAATGCTAGGATGCTCAGATGAAGTCATGCTACAAATGAAAATTGATCAAAAAAATGCAAGGAATCCATTAAAAATAGAATTGAAACCTAATTCTACTTGCAATTTAAAAAGTGTATAAAGTAGTCATCTTTAATGATTTTATAAAGTAAAAACCCTAAGTTTTGATGATAATTAGATCTAATAATGTTCCTTGGATATTTTGAACAAATATTAACCCTTTGTTAATAAAAGGAAGATTTAGATCCCAAAAAATGATCTTTGTGCATAATTGGCTTAATTTAGAGTTGCATGTATATGAAAGTGCATTAATGGGCCTTGAAACCCTAATTGTTGTAATTATGACTTTACTAGTTTTATCCACGAGAGTCCATAGGTAGGACAAAGATATGGTGTTCTTAAGCCAAATTGAAATTAAAGACCCTTAATGTGGATAATTTGTGTAATTAGGGTTTTTATGAGTAGAAAAGATTTTTTAGGGTTTGTTGACCTAAAAAGGATAAAGATTGAGAAATAGATCTAAGAAACCATAATGAATCCTAATGAAACTTAGAAACCTTAGAAAGATGTCCCAAGTCAATAAGGAATTGTTTGGGATATGAATGTGACAATTAGGCATTATACATGCTTTTCAGAATCAATATTTGCTTGATTGGTTGGTTGATTTACTTGATTAGATTGGATATCTTGCTTATATTTGATATTTCAAATCAGGTATGTGGTTACACTTATGGCTAATCGCTTTAGTTTCATGACGATTTCTGAGGTTTTATCGATTTCTTGAAATTAAATGATTGGATGAACTTTAATTCCTGTAATCTATAAAGTGACTATGATTATCATCATATATTTATTATGACTTTCCTGAACCTACTGCCACCTCTGGATTTATGATTTATGATGAGGAGAGACCAAGCCCAGTTGGGAAGGTCAGACCAAGCCTAGGAGGGAAGGTCAGACCAAGCCCATGAGGGAAGGTCATAGGTTGTCAAGCCCTGCATGGGAAGACTACATGGAACCTAGAGAGGTGGCCCATAAGGTACTAAGCTCAGGATTGATAAGGTAGCCTAATGTCCATTGTAGAGACTAAACCCCATGAGAGGGTATACAAGAGGATCAGTAAAGTGGTTGGGAAGTTATAATGAAAATATAAATTTTCATTGGTAACAAATATTTGATGTGGATATGTTATTACAATATATGTGCAAGTTTTTGGTTTTCCCACATACCAGTATAATCTATTATACTGACCAGCATTTTTCTTGTCGACGTTTTTGGAATACAAGAAAGTCGATGAACATTTAGAGTGACATTTAAAGGATGAAACTAAATAAAGATTGGAGGATTAAGATAGATAGAACTATACTTTGGATAAATTTCTAAACTCCTATTTTTTAACGGTATGTGAAAAGAAAATTATTATCCTACTCTAAGCTTAGTTGTGGTAGAATTTTTTAATAATTTTTTATTATTTACAAAACCAGTTGATCGTATTTTGGGATAATGACACTAGCCTCTTAGCCTTCCTTAAATGGGGATTTCTGAGGGGTGGGTTGTTACACTATGCATTGATTATGTATCACTCATACAAGATGTCAACATGGGTCCAACCATAACCCCTCAACCACAATCAAACCACCCATTAGTCCTAGGTCTCGACCACACAAGAAAATAGGTCGCGACCACTCAGCCAACAACATGTTGCACTCATGACACATAGGGTGTCTAGGCCGTGACATCCCTCAAGCTTAACCTCCTCATGTCTCGACCCATCTAGGGTTAGGGTTCCAACCACTGAAAAGGTTATCACGATTCCAAGAAACATGGTTGTTTTGACCTCAAGCCATAGTAGCATGTCGCGACCCAAGACCACATGTTTCAACCTCTCTCAAGGGTGTTTCACACCTTAAATTAAGGCAATGTCAAGTACCAAAAGCTAGGGAAACCACTTCACCAAACATGGGTCAGCATGACCATCATTCCTCAAGTGTCATGACCTCCATCAATACTAGGCAGAACATATCAAAAAGGGGAAGCATCTTGCCCAAGAAGAACTATGGTTGCGACCAAAATGGGTTAGGTTTCTCGACCACCCTAAGGGATGATTTCAAGGCCTCAAAATAGAAACAAGACTAAGGGAAAACCATGATCATCACGAAGGAAAATCCCATGTGAAACGATCACCATAAACCCTAAGTCATACATCATGGTACCACATGGAAGGAACACATCTAAGAGAGAGGAAACCATTAGTAAGGTACCCAAAAGAGAACCTAATCTTCCCTTAACATCTAGGTACACGAACATCATGCATGTGAGTAAAACTAAGGTTAAAAGGATAAAGGAACGTCATCATAACACCACAATCAAACTCAAGTATTTGAAATTGGGGTTTTAGATTTCATCTAAACTAAGTAAGATAATCACCACTAAATATGTTCTAGGGATTATCATCATCTAATATCATGTTAGTGGAATGTTTTAAAGAGATAATACATAATCTTGCAGGTATAAAAGTGTGCAGTAATAGAGAGGGCAAAGAGTTGTATAACCCGCCTTAAGATGATCAACACCAAAAGCTCCAAACTCCAAGATCAAGAGCTCTAAGAACACGATCAAAGTGTTGAAAAAGATTAACCAAAACCTCCACACTTAGCCACAAGAGCACCTCAAGAACAAGAATACACCAAGGTCAAATCTAGCCAAAGGAAAGAAGTAAAGAAGCTCTTAGCCGAACCAAAAGAGAAAGGAAGAAAGAGAGGAGAAATCCTCTTCACACTTGGGTTTACCTTGTCAAAACATGGTCTATGACCCTTGTGATGTGGAGTTTCTTTCCCAAATGACCACCATGGAAGAACCATGTTCTAGGGATGAGAAAAGAGAGGAATATGAAGGTAGGAGATCAAAAGAAACATCATCTTCACAGACAAACACATACCAAGGATGGAAGATGAGCTTGGATCAACACCACTACCACATGCAAGAGGAGATAGATCCCCCAAGCTCCAAGGACTAACCTCCTTTCTCCTCCAAGCACCAAGAACAAGCAAAGGATGGAGAATATAGTTGGCCAAAAAGGGTTGCAAACAAGGGAAGTTAAGGGGTTATATAGATGAAGGATGAGAGAGAGAGCAAGGGATGAGGTGTCAACATACTAAGGAACCCAAGGGACACTTGTCCTCGCAAAAGACCAACATGCACCCACATGCAACCACTTAAACATGACATGAAAGACATGGTGATATACTCTAGGTAGTGTCTTGACTACTATGTCATCCCCCATGGTCATTGTCACGTCCATTCTAGGGTACACCTCCCATGGACGTGACACCAATATCTAGGTCGAGACAAGGTACCACCATCAACCCTAGATTGAGACAACATATGCTAGGTCATCCATATTGATCCAAAACAGCCCTAGAATATATAGATCATGACCCTACACTATAGAGGAGGTGTCTGGACCATGAAACCCTCCAAAACAGAGCTAGGTCACGACCCATGATTGAGACAACCCAATATACTTCCATGTGTCGAGACATCCAACATGCACGGAAACCCTAATCACCCTTAAGGTGTCAATACCTCAACTAGAGATAAAACAAGGCACCCTAATCTTTCCAACTACTCTAGATGATGTCAAGGAATAGAAGGAACACTCTAGAGGTGGTAAATTGCAGATTAACCCTCTTCATTGGGTAAATTGCAATTTGCACCAAAACTAGCACAGAAAGCACAAACAACATCCAAACAAGCTCAAACTTGAAAATTAAGCTCTTCACAAGCCCTAATTACATCTAAAAGGATCAGAGAAAGTTTTTAATAAAAATATTAATCCAAATAAAATAGGGTTGCCCGTAAATTTAGGTCAGGGGGTCTTACATGCCATAAATCACTAACAAGGATTTCTCCCCCAAAATCCAAAGTGAAAAGAGACGGGTATGACCTCTACATCTCTTATTCAAACTCTCACTCAGTCAACAAATAATAGATATAATTAGATGCAAACATATCAGAGTAAAACAACTTTGTCTGACCAATCTCAGCTCAAGAGTTGACCTATCCTTCTAGATGACTTAAGGTGTAAAGTTGAGCCATTGCTTGTTTTCGTCCTCATCCCCCACTACCCTATCTAGAGGAACCAACATGCAACACATGTCCATGGCCCCTTCCACCACTATTTTACTATTATCTTTGCAAGACATGTTGGTTTTTCCTTGAGTTTTGGGCCACCTCATCATCTTTCACACTGCAGAATGGTCTAGTATGCCCAATCTCTCCACACCTATATCATGCTTTTCTCTCATACCAAGGCCTAGGCAGCCCTATTACATACATTGAGGCAACACTCTGGGCTCATGTAGGTGAAAAAGTATGACTCTTGCTCTTACTTGATGAACATTTTGTTGGTGCACTAGACCTCTATTGTATTGGTAGTGTTGTCAATCTGAGTTGCTCAAAAGCACCTGAAAACTAACCTTGGTACTCAATAGACCTCTTCTGGGTACTTCTCTCTCTCTTCACCATAGAAGAACTCTCTATTCTTCGAACCTACTCCACAAATGTGGACAAATGTTCTCTATTTTCTAAGACATCCACCGTCATCGACAAATGAATGTTCAATTCTTTCTTAAAATGTCAGATTTTCTCCTTATCCATAGAACCCATGTGAGGAAAAAACCTCAACAACTCTGTAAACCTTGATTCATACTCATTGATTAACAAGGATCCCTACTAATCCTCTCAAACTGACTAATGTTCTCATCCATATTGGTCTGAGGGAAGTACTAACTGACAAACTCATGTCATAATTCCTCCAACTGAAGACAACTCTAGGCCTCTTTTCCTCCTCGAAGGCCCAAAAATGTCCAACATTCCCATTCAGAAGGTACCATGCATGGTCCACTTTATCCATCTATGGGATATTATGGATCTTGAAAGCTTTTCTCTAGCTCCATCAACTAGAGATCTACAGCTTCTGGATCTGCCATCCCAACATATTCGACTTCCCCAACTTGTCTAAGTCGCTTGAAAGTCTTCCCAGAGATCGGGGTTCCTACATTGGGAACTAGTTCCCTAGGCTGAGGTGTGAGCATCCTATATGTTATATGTGTGATGGTAGCCATGAACTACTCAAAAACAGATTGAAAGGAAGGATTCTCAAGCATGGCTTGGTCAAACTGAGGATCATCATGCACTCGATCTTCTTGCGCCTACTTCTTTGCACCTGTACTTGGTGCAGTAACACTACTTTCAGCCGCATGTTCTTCATGTTCTCTAGACATATTTAAACCTTTCTTCTTCTTCTACATAAGAAGAAGTCATATAAGACTGATTGGAGGACACACAAATAGACACAAACCCTAGTCCTAGGTCCCTATAGACTCAACTAACCTAAAGATATGACACCAACCTTACTGTGGAGCCCCTCACCACAAACCATGAGATTACTCAAAACCAAATGCGAAACAATACTAAACAACCAGATTACCAAAAAACACTAAAAATTAAAACCAACTGCATAACCACCAACATTGGAAAACTTGTTACATAAAGATCCATAACCTGCCATCTATATCATATATCTCATAAAATGTCATGCTTACAACAACTTCGATAGACATACATATTACACATGATATATGTTTCACTTGCATATACATATACACCAATCAACTATATACAACAAGGATGCATAAACCGAAAACTCATTCAATAGCACAACCAAAAAACACACCGAACTATACCTAAGACATGAGTGTACATGGATGACTCTAGGAGTCTAACACTAAAAGACCAACAAGCAACACACTCAACCTTATCAGCTACTGATCTTCTACTTCTCCTCCTCAGATGCACGATCACCACTACATCGTGCACGACCACATAAAGATGGGGAAACCCACATGGTGAGACCAAACATCCCAATGAGAGTTATAACACTTTGTCAATTATATTAAAGAACATGTAATGAAACTAAAGAATAGAAGTAAAGCTATGACTATGTTAAGAAGATTCAAAAACTGATTTAAATAGGGTAGTTATTATCATCTAAGTATATCATGTATCTATAATAGAGAAATAGAACATTTTTTAGCTAAAGAGGAATATGAAGAACATGTATATTTTCTACCAACCAAACTACACAAAAGAAAATAAGGCCTCATCCAACATTTTTGTATTTGATCTTACAAAATTACCATTACTAAGTCCATATTGATGCCAAACATGGTCAATGGAAGAGTCGGATTCCATGACCTTTCTAACACTTCTTGGCTAGCATGAGAGTAACACTATAGTGTCATATTAGTCAACTTGTACAAGTGACATATAGTCAACAGATGGATCATCTCATGCGTGGTCATCCATATATCCTAAGGGAATTGACTCAGACATGGCCATCCCAAAAAGGAGTGGTTCACGCATGTCCATCCATATATCACAAGGGAATCAGCTCACGCATGGCCATCTCTTAATTATGCCTATTAAGTGTCTATTAGCATCAATCAAGTTATAATGGACAAAACCATAACAATCACTGCAAAGATAAGTGCTTGGCACAACTTTCAAATATATAAGAAGTATAAGGTGTGAGCTTGTCACACTATCACCACATAACATGTGACGTGCCTAGATTTTCTTAAAATTAATCTAATGTGTGACGTCCAAAATGAAATCTCACCTCAGAGAGAATCCCAATTTAAACACCCCACACTAGGCTAAGAAGAATAAATCAAGCGAGTTAGAAGGAAACAATAGTAGCACATGCACATGGACAATAATGAAACCATACAACACATGTTCACCATTCAACATATAATTACATAATGAATTTTTACAAAATTTGATATTACAGATTGAATCGCAAACATTACACATATACACATGCTACACTAAACAATAGGATCTAAAGACAACATGTCCACTTGTATATTAGCTCGCCACACGACTCACAACTATCATACTCCTCAAGATCACATTTCGACATACCTAAAAAAAGATTACATGTGGTAAACATCAACATAATACCTAAGAATATTGTATTGATTACACCTACATGTCTTTTTATATAACTCATGGCAATAACATAAAACTACAACTTGATAGTAATAAAGAAATATAATGAAAGGCATATACTTATACAAAGATGTTCATTACCAAAAGAGAACACACATTTTAGGCACATTTTCCAATATATTGTTGTGCATCTTCCTACCAATGGGATATATGCATTATGGCCTTATGATCTACTTACCAAAGAGATAGATCATTGTACATATGATCTACTTACCACAGAGATAGATCACTCACTATCACTATGCTTACGAAAGAGATATAGTATTCTCATATAATGGAACAGATATATTATGTTTCATGTCTTTGTAACTATATGTATGGAAAATCAAGCAAGATAATGTACAAGAACAATCATTTTATCCAATATAATATGCAAAGTGTTTGTATGCACATAATACAACCATAATACATAGTAGATTAATTAATAGGTAAGGGTGTACCTTTATCAAGATAATCAAATCATCACATTTCTGACATCACTATATGTTTGGTCAAACCTGATTAAAACAAGATCATGTGCTATCATCAGATTCCCATCATCTTAACCCTAATTGATTCATTAGGGTTTTTCTTATCTCATTTGATATGTGCATCATTACTTATCTTATCTTCTTGAGATTAAGTTATTTGTCTTGGATTATAGATTGACATATAGAATCTGATTTTTTGATTGTACATAATTATGTGCACATATTAGCCCTATATGGCATGCATTTGTCATATTAGGGTTTATATCACTTTAGGAGTCATCATCATCATAACATGAATTATGTGCATAAGATTGATATGTTAGTTTCAAATTTTCTTCCATACACAGTTATGAACATATTTTGGAGTTTTCGAAATTTATTGAGCATAAACACATTTATTGTATTTCATGTAGGGTTAATAACCCTAGTTAGCCATATTAGGCAAGTTACATGATTTCATATTTAAACATCATCATATCTTATATCATTCGGATTATATATCATATTAGGAGTTACTAGTGCATTCTCATAATTTTAGGTCATTATTTGATATTTATTACTTATAAAACAAGTCTAACACATCTTACTTGATATCAATGTGATGTAAGCATAAAAATTCTAATATTATGGTTCCATACTGTTCTAATAATTTTTCTGAGAATTTTGATATACTAATTGTACTTTTCTGGTAAATGTGCTATTTATTATGAATTATCAAAGATCAATACATTTATGAAATAATTTTACCTTTTTAGCCAATCAACGGTGTCCATGTGGCCAATTAATGAGGTTGCTCTTTGAGTGAAACACCTGGTTCTTGTGATGGAACCTGGTTCACTTCCTTCTTCTCTGTCTAGGACTCCATATCCCTCCTTTCTAACATCCACGCCCGACACTTTCCATTGATCAATGCCTGCTACTGCGAGTGCAACTTTCTCGGACCTGGGCATCATCATGAAGAGCATCTTCAGCGAGCAAAATAGAGTTCCATTCCCTCCTTCCTCTTCATGCCATCCCGCATGCTTTGTTTCCTAGAAACAACAAGTGTCATTGTCTTCTTAGGGCGTTTTCGCATAGCTCCAGTCTCCAGCACATGAGAAAAAGGTTCTAGTTTCCTCCTCCCCGCAAATCGAAAATAGTGCCAATAGGTTCGTGCATTCTTCTTCAATGCCTCTGATATGGTGCCTTGATGCTAGATCAGTCCCCTGAATGTTTTGATGGCCATGGTGTTGGCTCCTACCCCCATGGTGGGACTACTCTACAAGAGATCAATGTTGTTCCCTTCATCATCGTCTACTCTTTCCAAAGCCATAAGACTTGCACTCATCAACTAGTGCTCAACATTACCATTAGGTTTCAGTTGCTACTTCAGAGATCTAACTCTATGGCTCACTGCCTCCAAACACTGTCATGATGCTAGATATTTGGGGATTGCAATGCTATGGTGGGCTAGGTATCTTACTACCTTCTTCTAGCTATTAGGCACTGCTTCTATTCCTACTCCACCTCATTTGACTACCTACTACGAAACATAGTGGAGAGGTCTCTGAACGAGAGAGTTCCATTTCTCGTTTCACACTACCACACCCTTCAGGTAAGGGGTCATCATGGAGGACTAATCGACCACCTCTAATTTCTCTTTGCACTAATCTAAGGTGAATTTCTCACTCATGTTCTACTCACAACCCACAATCCACATCATGGAGGAGATGGATGAGGGTGGCTTCATTTCCCCATGGTCTCCAGTTTGGCAACACAAGTCATATATCCAATGGCCATAAACAAGGAGCAACACATATCCGAGGTCACAAATCCACTACACAGATCCAAGGACAACTATGCCCGCATGACATCTCTATAGATTAATAGACATAGCTCAATCTTGAAAATCTTGATAAAAAATACACATGATTTCATAAATTTTGAAGCTAAAATTAACTTATTCTAGGAACATCTATACATCATGAGATCTGGAATGTTGCTTCATTATAAACACAGATACATCTAATTAAAGTTTGATGCCAAAAAACCAACTATATAACCTATCAATCAAATACCTCAAAAATACATAAAGTTGGTGATTTTAATCATGATATCGACATCTATTAACATGCATACTCCATCGACATACTTGAAACTCTAAAAAAAACTCATCATGCATGAATTCATTTATGTCATTGGACATTTAAGGATTCCAAAAGTCCACTCCATCACATCCTACACACCTTAAGAGAATTTTCGTCCTTGAAATTAAGCCAAAAATCTAGTCAATCACACCAAATACATCTTAAAATAAACTTTGACTCTCGATAATAAAAAAACATTCATCCTCAAAATTAAGCCATCCTCTTACTTCAAGGAAAAACCAAAAGGTCTTCATTCATATGTACATGACCACTTAGTTGTAACATTGTCACAAAAAACATATCTAGAACATATATATACCACTCAGTAGGAGGATTTTTTTGGAGCATCTAGGGTGAAATATCACCTCATGAGATTAAAACAAGGGTTTGCATATTCTAGTTATGTCATGACATATTTCACATGTTAGGATTTTCATCCTCATTCAACCCAGGAATTAGGATTCCAACATTTATATATACATTTTATGAAGGAGTTATTATAATTAACCCACTCTATCAATCTAGATCATATCAAGGTGTCATCATATTTATGTTGTGCAAAATTTTCTAACTATATTCAACATCTTTATTAAGCTCTAACATTAACACCACAATTGATGTTGATCATTAATACTATCTCATTACACTTTCTCGTATTAGGTTGTAAACTTTATTTGTGATTCTATCACATGAATCATCAAGCAAATTATAGCATCATTCTCCAATGTACATGGTTAACCATTTATACAAAAAGAACAATCAAATCATCTCTAGAATTTTCATCATGTTATATCTACATATCACAACTCAATTTTGATCACATACATCTATACATGATACTAGGGTTGTGCTAATAAAAACATACAAAAGTGGCTCGTCAAACAAATACCAAAGTATTATCTAATCTAATTGAGGTTCTCCTGGGACATATCCTGAGGGTAATTACATGCTCAATATCTCTGAGCTCACTCAACTCTTTGAGTGTCTCATATGCACGAACTTTGTCTTCCCTCTGTGGTCTAAGGTTATGAGATCTACCTCATTGGTACTAATGATTTCTTTACGAGCTCTAGCCACATAAGAACAAACCAAAACATGATATGAAATTCTCTTCATATATCTCTATCCATGAAAATTCCTACCCAAAACTCGCTTATCAAAAGAACCACTAGATTCCTACAAGCAACCACCATCTAGGGCATGATGCTTTATAGAAACTAACACAATTACCTCCTCTAGGGTCTTGGAACTCTCTCCCTCACCCAGATGGTAGGTTCTCATATTCATGTTAACATATACACATATAACAAACATCTCTCTAACTCTAGGGTTTGTTCCACTCAAGGACATCTAGGGTTCAAGACATCTATAGGAATCATGCATAAAGCAACTCAACTCATTCACTCAGTAGTAGTCTAGTTTAGGACATATCATAACACATATTTCTCATAATTATCATATCTTGGAGTTTAGGTTCTCTAACATTCGCCCTTAGGGTCTCACTCTGTCTATAGTTAATTATTAAACTTTTCCTAATGCTAGAGATCCTCCTTTGTAAAACAGCTTGAGGCTCACACAGATTCACATCCTTATCTCAGCTCACCTTATCTTATCTCATAAAACCTAGGTACTTGCATCATCAAGCTTATTTCAAAACCTCCAATATAAACTCATGTCCTAAAAAAAACATTGATCATCATAAACCAACTTATATCATCTGTGTAAGACTTAGATCATCATCCAATCTTATTTCATCTATTCCATTTATCATATATTCCAACAAGGTTCTAGATATCTAATCTAGATCTATTTTCTCTTCAAGACTATTGTCATTCACTTTCACTAAGGTTACATGACTACCTCATATATGTGTGGGGACACATTTTTGTAATACTTACATATATAATAATGTATTATATAGTTTTTCTCTGATAAAACATGTGTTAGAGAAAACTATCTAGGTTCGATTTGATTGGAATCAAAAACCAAATACACAAAAGGAGTGCCCTGAGTCTAGTGTCATGTCACCTAATGAAAAGGATGAGAACAAGGTATAGACTGTAGTAGCTACCCAAATCATTGATGCATAATATGTCAAGGGTTTCTCTTCCCTTGATGCACATCATCTAAGAATGATTTACCATCCCATACGCCACAATATAAGGAAATAATGACATCTTAGGACTTGTTGTACAACAAGCACTAGTCTAGACCTAGTTCTTAGACATCTAGGTGCTAAACTGGAGGCTAGGTCAGATCTAGTCTATAAAAGAGGACTAAAATAACCCTAAAGGTTCCTTAGTTTTGTGTTGCATAATCATCAAATGCCAGACTTTGCTATTGTTCATGCTCTGATACCACCTGTGACATCTCCAAATTTTCTAAAACTTAATCTAATGGCTAACGTCTAAATTGAAACCTCACCTAATGAGAATTTCAATTTAAGCACCCCACACTAGACTAAGAAGAAGAAAATCAAGGGAGTCCATAGGAAACAACAATAGCCCATGCACATGAACAATAATAAACTCAAACAACACATGTTTACCATTCAACTTATAAATACATAATGAATTGTTACAACATTTCATATAACATAATTGAACAGTAAACTTTACACATATACACATTCTACACTAAACAAAAGGATCTAAAGACAATAGGTCCACTTGTACATTAGCTCTCTACACAAATCAAAACTAGCATTGTCCTTCAAGATTACATGTCCACATACCTAAACAAAGATTACATGTGGTACTCATCAACACAATATTCAAGAATATTGTACTGAGTACGCCTACATGTCTTTTTATATACCTCTCATTACCAATACTTAGCAACAAGATACAACTACTACTAGGCACTAATAATGAAATATAAAGAAAGGCATATACTTATACAAAGATGTTCATTAACAAAAGATAACACATTTTAGGCATATTTTCCATTATATGCTCGTGCATGTGCCTACCAATGGGATAGATGCATTAAGGCCTTACGATCTTCGTACCAAAGAGATAGATCATTGTACATGTGATCTTCTTACCAAAGAGATAGATCACTCACTAGCACTATGCTTACCAAATAGATATAGTACTCTCATATAATGGAACAGATATATTATGTTTCATGTGTTCATAACTATATGTATGGAAGATCAAGCAAGATAATGTACAAGAACACTCATTTCATTCAATATCATATGCCAAGTATTTGTACACACATAATACAACCATAATACATAGTAGGTTAAGAAAGAGGTAAGGGTGTACCTTGATCAAGATAATCAAATCATCACATTTTTGATATCACTATATGCTTGGTCGAACCTGATTAAAACAAGATCATGTACTATCATCATATTCCCATCATTTTAACCCTAGTTGATTCATTAGGGTTTTTCTTATCTCATTTGATATGTGCATCATTACTTGTCTTATCTTCTTGAGATTAAGTTACTCATCTTGGTTTATCTATTGACATATAGAATTTGATTATTTGATTGTACACAATTATGTGCACATATTAACCCTATATGGCATGTATTAGTCATATTAGGGTTTATATCACTTTAGGAGTCATCATTATCATAAAATGAATTATGTGCATAAGATTGATATGTTAGTTTTACATTGTCTTCCATATACTATTGTGAACATATTTTGGAGTTTTCAAGATTTATTGAGCATAAACATATCTGTTGAATTTCATGTAGGGTTATTAACCCTAGTTATCCATATTAAGAAAATTACATGATTTCATGTTTAAACATCATCATATCTGATATCATTTTGATTATATATCATATTTAGGAGTTACTAGTGCATTCTCATAATTTTATGTCATTATTTGATATCTATTACTTGTAAAACAAGTCTAACAAATCTTACTTGATATCATTGTGATTTAAGCATAAAAATTCTAATATAATGGTTCCATACTATTCTAATCATTTTTTGAGAATTTTGATATACTATTTGTACTTTTCTGATAAACATGCTATTTATTATGAATTATATAAGATCAATACATTTATGAAATAATTTTACCTTTGTGGCCAATCAGTGGCGGCCATGTGGCCAGTTAGTGAGGCTACTCTTCGAGTGAACTGGTTGGTTATTATGATGGAACCTAGTTCACTCCCTTCTTCTCAGTCTGGGACTCCATATCCCTCTCTCCTTTCTTGCATCCACATCCGACGCTTTCCCCCAATAAATGCGTGCTGTCGCGAGTGTAGATTTCTCTGACTTAGGCACCACCGTGAAGAGCATATTTGGTAAGAAAAATGGAGCTCCATTCTCTCCTTCCTCTTCACACCCTCTTGCATGCTTTATTTCTTAGAAACAACAACTGTCGTGTTCTGGTCTAGGCGATTCCACATAGCTCCAGTCTCCAGCAGAAAAGCAAAAGGCATTGATTTCCTCCTCCTCGCGAATTGAAAATAGTGCTAATAGGTTATGGAATTCTCCTTCAATGCCTCCGGTATGGTGCCTTGACGCCAAATCTCTCTCGTGGATGTTTCGGAAACCACGATGTTGGCTTCGACCATCGTAGTGGGATTTCTCTCTGAGAGATCGATGTTGTTCCCTTCATCATCGTCTACTCTTTCAACATCCAGAAGACTCACACTCATCATCTTGTGCTCGATATTACCCTCATGTTTTAGTTGCTATTTTAGAGCTCCAACTCTATCACTCACTGCCTCCAAATCCTATCATAATGGTGGATATTTGGGGATTGTAATGCTATGGTGGGCTAGGTATCTTGCTACCTTCTTCTAGCTACTATGTGTTTCTTATATTCCTGCTCCCCCTCTTATGACTACCTACTGCAAAACATAGTGGAGAGGTCACAGAACAAGAGAGTTATGTTTTGCATTTCACACTACCACACTCTTTAGGTAAGGGGTCATTGTGGAGGACTAATTAACCACATCTAAATGCTCTTTGCACTTATCTGAGGTGAACTTCTCACCCGTTCTTTACTCTCAACCCACGCTCCACATCATTGAGGATATGGAGGAGGGTGGATTCATTCCCCATGGTCTCCAATTTGTCAAGGTAAGTCATTTATCCAATGACCATAAACAAGGCACAACACGTATCTAAGGTCATGAGTTTGCTGCACATATCCAAGGACAACTCTACCCGCGTGACATCTCCATAGATAAATAGACATAGCTCAAACTTGAACATCTTGATAAAAATACACATGATTTCATAAATTTTTAACCTAAAAATATCTTCTTCTAGGAACCTCAATACATCATGAGATTTGCAACGTTGCTTCATTACAATCGCAACTACATCCTATTAAAGTTTGATGTCAAATACTAACTATTTGACCTATCAATGAAATACCTCAAAAGGACATAAAGTTGGAGATCTTAATCATGATATCAACATCTATTATTATCCATATCCTGTCGACATACTTGAAACTCTTAAAACAACACATCATGAATGAAATTACTTGTGTTATTGGACATTTAACGATTCCAAAAGTCCACTCCTTCACATAACACATGAATACTACCATTCACAAGACCATCATTGTATTGACCCCGCCTCACTGTAACCCCCAATTAAGGGAGACCAAGAGGTCAGAGCCATTATCCCAATTAACAGGATCAAAGGTTCGATAGATAATCAATAACAATTATCAAATTCTACAAACTAAACTGAAATGCTATAATAAAACTTTGCATACCTTTTTCAAAAACTTATATATCTACTTCTATCCATATCTGGAGTCTATTATAACTAATCATCCTTTGTACTTTAACTCTTATTCAATTCCACATATGCCACTTTGTTGTTTGTCCTTTTCAATCTTGTACCTAAAATGCTGAAAAACAAAACGTCACTCAGCATATCAAAATATTCTGGTATGTGGGGACAACCAAAATTTCACAAATATGGCTAACAATCCAAATATCACAATCAAGTTAATTAACAAGCCAAATTATGCTTTTGGTGTGACATTCTCCACCGCATTTGCCCTAACCCTAGCATACCCCCTTTCGGGTTTCACTTTTTCCATTGACTTAAGGCCTCCTTCTCAATCCCGAGCTTGGTGCCTGGGGTCACCCTTCATGGTGCCCTGTAGTCATGCAATATCATAGGCCACCTTCTCAATCCCGAGCTTGGTGCCTGGGGTCAACACTTATTGTGCCCATAGGTCTTCCCTCCTGGGCTTGACCTTTTGCATCATCCAGCAAGGTGGCATGTAGGTGCGAGAATACACACTTCTATTATTATTGTGATAATCATAGTGACATTACAATTTGTGAGTATGAACATCCAAACTGATAGGTTGCATTCAATGTGATAAATCATCTGAAAAACCTTTGGGAAACTAATGTGATTAAGCATAATTAACCACATACCCGTCAAGATGGCTTGATTGCAGAAATAATTCAACCAATTAAGAAACCAAGCAAGCACACACCAAGTTGATCCTGAAATATGCATCCAATTTTCCTATCATTGATCATGCCATCAAGATCTATGAAACCTAGCTTGCTTTCTAGGGTTTCTAGTCCACTTTTAGGGGTTCCAATGCAATTTGCGTTCCTCTTTATTTTTACTCTTTTAAACCCTTATTTTATTCAATTACTCACAAACCCTAATTATCTCATCTATTCTTCACAAAAGATATTAAGGTTATCTTTTAACAACATTTAACCTTGATTTTAGATTAAATGCACAATTAGCCATCAATTAAGTCCATTATGCTCTTTATACTAAAACTACCAAAATTATCCTTTTTATTCATGACAAGATCATTATGCTCATTTATCATCAATTCATAGTTCATTATGGTCTAATTCACATATGAACTCTATTTGTCATTCATTCTACCTTTATCCATTAGAGAACCCTAATTACTACATTAAGGGTATTTATCCACAATTAGGAACGTTTATACTCGAAATATCTTAGAATTATCATATCTCAACTTTAATCATGAAATTGAACAACTAAAACCATTAAGAGTCACAAAGACTAACATTAGGGTTTCAAGGCCCATTAAAGCTCATTCATGTACTTGGAACTCTAAATTAAACCCATTACGTGTAAAGTTCATGCTTTTCATTCTTAATATGCCTTTTTACAATTAACATGTTAATATCAACTTTAATCATCCATTAAACCCTACTAAATATGTTAATCACCTCCAAACAGGGTTTCTTAATCTTTAATTCATTGAAGTTGATAAATTACACTACTATTCGAATAGTAAGAGGAATTAGTCTCCAAAACCATTTTTAGTAAATTCCTCTCATTTTTCTAAGCAATTTTCATATTTTATGTGTATCCATCCTAGATACCGATATTTAAATATGATTTTTGCAAGATATTACTTACCAAAGCCAATCAGAGGGCACCATGTGTCCTTCTTTCCATGCAAAGCGGTTTGTTTCAAAAGCATAATGAAATCTCGATGTTGCCCTCCCATAAGTCGATGCTTCTTCACACCTCAGAGTGACAAAATGGTCCAACGCCTCTGCCTTCTTCAACCTCACACAACCTACCCTGGCCGCCGACGGTTGCCTTCCCGCGGCCTGCCCCTCCTTCCTAGAGGCTCGAGGAGTGCCGCTAGATGGAGCCCTAGCTCTGCTGCACCCTGGCACACATGGGATACCCCTAGGTTGCGGCCAAGATGGCCATTTGCAAGAGAGACCAATCCTTGATTACTGCTACAATTGCAGCAATTTTGCAGACCTACGGCGGGAGCTACGTGAAGACAAGGGCGTTGGGTTGGTAGTTGATCAGTCTAGGGTGTTCATGGAAGCTTCCTGCCTTTGTCAAGATGACTCCACAACCCCTCCTCTACTTCAGGGTCACTCTACATTCTCGGTTAGGGTTTTGATGAAGAAGATGAAGAAGAGAGAGAAAGTTGTGTGGGATCTCTTTAGAACTCGAACCAGGGCTCTACCCTTTATATAGGGAAGGGTATCCACGCCCTATCATGTTCATGCACAAGGATACAAGGCCTTTACCCAATAGACATCCAATTCCTTCATTAGGAAGCAAGCTTCTCGATCCTAATTATTTCTTTAATATACTTTATTCTTTAGATATTATAATTTTGAAAATTGTCTCTTTCATTATCTTTAGCCTTGCCTTTTAATCTATTGGCATGAAATTCTATTTTCATTTAGTAGAAAATACTTCATTTTTAGCAATGCCACCAAAATCATTAATTATGCATCACATTATCCTCTTATTTTGCATTATCGGTATTTTCCCTTTTTTTCTCCATTGGGGCTCCTTGGACCCCAAGAACCTGTAATATTTCGAAATCCTTTTTAGTGGATATTTATTATCCTTCTAGATGCATCTTTTTCCATTATTTTTCCATTATCTTGTTTATTTCATACAAAAATATCTCTTTCTAAGGATTTCTCTTTATCTTTAATTTTATTTTCCTAATTGGCATTCCTTTTAACATTAGGAATCCTTTGGATACAAAAATCCGACAAGGATAACTCAATTATACCTATTTTCACTTATTTTCCACATTTTATCATTGTTTTTAATTTCTTTCTTAATAAAGAAATATTTAATTGATCTTTTCTTTTATTGTTGCATTATCTTTGCAACTTTGGACTCCTTGGAACCCAAGGAACCCAAGAGGCACGAAATCCACCTTTGTATTATCTATTTTTGCCTTATAGAGGTTTCTACATCTTTCTTTTCTCCATTGCTTATTAATAATGGAGTTTCTCTTGTCTTTTCCTTGTTATTGGGCCCAATAGCCAATAAAGCCCCTGAACCAATCAACCAGGCTATTGTAAACGTAATCCATCTTTTCAAAACAAATTGTATCATTATTTGTTCAAATATCTTTACATTTCTCACCAAAAGAATCCAAAAATTGGGGTTGTAACATCCTTCCCCTCTTATAGGAATTTTTCCCTCAAAATTCCATCAAGCAAACAAACAATCAAGATAGGCCTTTCTTATGTCCATCATGGCTCCCATGTGGCCTCCCCCTTTCCATGGTGCTTCCCAAGAACCGTCATCATCTCATATTCTTCCATCTGAGTTCTTTCTTAAGTTTGTATATTGTACCCTCATAGGTGACTCAGGAAATTTTAGCCTCTCATAAAGTTGAATAGGTTTAGGGCTCCGCACATGGCTTGGGTACCTCACATAGTGCTCTAAATCAGACTCATGGAACACATTATACATCATGTTATCCTGAGGGGTAAGGCTAAAGACAACCATCTCCACCAATCCATCTCAAATGGACCCATATATCGGGGACTCAGCTTTCTCATCTATAGCTTAGAGGGGTCGGATTTTCACATCTCATACTCTCCCACAGTGAACTGCATGTCAGTCTGCATTGCATTAGCTCATGACTCATGTCATCCCTGGGCTCTCTTTCAGCCATTTCACGATCAAAGTGACTTCATCTGCACTCATTGTGGTTCTTTTCTGACCTTCGCGAGGTCCATTCACCAACATCATCCTAATGAAGTGGTGCCCGATACAACCTCCCTTACAAAGCTTCTTTACATCCCGATACTGGCTATGGTGGTTATGATCACATCTTTTAGAGGACAAGAACTGTCTCTAGATATCACCTTGAATGAGCACACATGCTCTCATTAGACCCTCTAGCCTGGATCATATTAACCATTAGTTCGGGGTGATAATCTGTACTAACGACGCGTTCGTCTACTTCCACCTCATGGAAGTGAATCTTTAGGTTATAAAGAACTTTTGAACTCACATCATGGTGTTGTTGAACTATCTTTCTCTCATATGTAGTTCAACTGGATCCGTCCCTTGACAACATTCTTTCTTTCTCGTCATCTAGGTAAGGAGATCTACCATAACCCATATTGCATCTTGACCTTCCTTGGTCTAGGGGAGACTTACCAAAACATCCCTAGTGGTGAACTCCCATTCCCTCTTGGGGACTCTTTATCCTCTATATCAACTCATTGGGTTACTGGTGTTCGTCCTTCACCTCCTATCATGCATGGCAACATGCCACATGAAACATTATCTTAGGCATCCAAAGTACTACTGTCACTTATTATCTTCGTAGTACGGTGTGTGATGATCATAAAATCATGATCTCCTGTATATCATGATTCCTTAGAAACCCTAACCACTTTAATCAGGGTTTTAGCACCTTCTTTTCAATAAAAGTGTATCTGGGGTTCTACCACCATCCTTTCATTGCATCAAGGCCTAAGACGACTAACCAAACAATAACTAACTTGTTAAATATATCTTGTTACATCTAAGTGGTAGCCAAGATTATCTCTTTTTCCAAACTTAGGGTTAGCCTATCAACCTCTTATAGCCTCTGGCTAGACTAGATAGCTATATCTCAACCAGAGCATCCATTACCACTTCACATCCTAAGGTATAAGGTAATGTTGAAGACATACACCTCCATGTATTTCACTTATCATCTCATCTCGAACTCTAAGTTTATCTTCATCAAGAAAACTCTGAGCTCATCCTCTTGGTTATCGAACTCAACCTTGTATCACATTCAAATTCCACCTAGCTCATGTTACAACATCGTCACAAGATGACTACCTTAATACTCTTGGTGTTTGTAAACTATTGCATCCTTGAAATTTGTGGATTTCAAGCCTAAATGGAATTAGGAATATATGATAATGAAATGATTTTAGGGATCTTGGTTGATGATTCCAAACACTAGATTCATAATAAATGTTCAATGTAAGTTAATAATGAACGTTGAGCATATGTGATCATATGAGGCTAATATAAGATGTGATGGTTACCAAATCCTCAAGTTTGGTAATTACAAGTGTGGCTAAGCTCGTTGAGCCTTTTGAGGGCTCAAGATATAGTTCATGGGCCTTAGGGTCACCCTTTAGCCCAGTTGGATAATCGAACGTTAGATATGGGCCCGTGAGATATAGTTTTGAATATTAAGGATTTTCATATCATAATAGGTATCCAAAGTATTTTTAGTGGATAGATAATCTGAGTGTAAGATAATGGGAGATTATCTAGAATGATCTAAAAGTTATTATGTGGTTTGGATAATTAGTTGAAGAATTATCCATCTTTTGATTATGGACTCTATTTTGGATAATTAATGTAGAGGTTTTATCGAGGAAGGAGAGTCATGGTGTGACTTGCTTTCTTGACTTTTGCTTGTACAATAAATGAGAGATTAAGGATACAAGAAAGACTGGGGAAAGGAATGCTTATCTTAGATCACGTAGCCATAAAGTAATATACAATAGAGTTTCTTATTAGTTAATGTGAGTAAATCCTTTCCATATCCAGGGGAGACCCTAATTCCAAGAAGAACGAAGTAATAGATATACCTCTCTTCTAATATTTATCCTCCTAACCCTAAAGCCTTGGCTAGGGTCATATATATATAAATAGGAGCCAACCTTCGGCAGAGAACACGACTCATAAGGTACATATCTTGTCGCTTCCACCGAGTCACCGCATGACAGGAAGAATGATCCCAATCCTTGCTTAGGTCAGTAGACTTGAGGCACCCTGTTGTATAGTAGGGTGAGGCACAAAAGCCACCCCAGCCCTCTAGTCATTGGAGGAGTACATGCAAGCAGTGGCACGAACAATCCAGTTCCATGCCTTCGTCATCAATCTTAGGCGACGAGGGTTGAAGGGGCTTTGGGGACCAACATTCTCGACGGAGAAGTCGGGCATCGTGGCTCACCGTAGCAGCATTGTTGTGTGTCGGAGCGCACAAGTAAGGGGAGGGCAGCCCCTCGTCTGAAGGTGAGGAGATGTGTAGCGCTAGGAGTGGTGAGCGCGACGGGCAGTGTCGTCTTCCACACCAAGAGGAGCGTCGCAGGCTGGCATGCGAGGGGTGTGGCAAGTCGACAATGGAGTCGAACAGTCCAGAGAGAGACTCACGACGATGGTCTGCGTGCAGTGCTGAGGTGCGGGAGCATGAAGTGGATGAGGGTGGTTTGGGATCTCGGTGCCAGCATTCGTTCCGCGGGAGACGTCGGGGCGAGACATCAGAGGCAGGGTGCACAACCGAGACGGCGGGTCGACCTCCGTCGAAGGACGCAGGACGCGTCACAAGGTTGGAGACGGATTGCATTTTTTGGATGGCTATACCCATAGATGCACAACATCTCGAACCATCAGGGGATGGGTAAAACCGACCTTTTGTTTTGATTTAATCCCCCCACAATTTCTTTGGAGCAAAAGAAGCAGTTGGCCGCAAACCATTGTCCGGTAAGCGCATTAACTTGAAATAATTATACTTAATTATTCATAGCTCTATTCACAATAGGTTATATATGAAAGTTCCTCAGAAAAATGAGAGGAATCCAAATAAAATAATAGCAGAAACTGATTAAGCTTCCTGTTCTAAAAGTATATGCAACACATCTGATAATGTGATTAGAATAAAGGGAAAACCTATATTTTGCTTCATTTAATGCTTAATTGAATAGATTCGTTCATCTTAGACTAACACCTGGTCTTGCCATGTATAATGAGTAAAACATTGATAATGATGAATAATGGATGATTCCAGATTAATAATCTTATTCATTCTTATTTAGGGTGTTGAAACGAATGTGGACATCTTGCTATGATGATAATGTTAGTAATATGATTTAGGTGTCACGAGTAGTTTAATATGCTTAATTTGATGATTAGGGTTTCACCTAATATGCATAATGGAATTAGTAATCTTAGAAACCATAATGTGAGGAGTTAGGGTTTGTGACCCTAATCCTTGGTCCAAACATGAGATAGTCCTAAACCCTAGTTTAGAAGCGCATCTAGATGTGAGTAATGTATTGTGAATACATGGTGACACATATGTAGTATGCTAGTTTCAGATTGAATGCCTTATTTCTTTGATGTTTGGATTCACTCTTAAAGTATACCATGTTCTGCATGGTTTCTGCGATGGCATAAGGTATGTGGTTACGCTTTTGAATACATGTATCGAATTCTAAGATTGTTGATGTTTCTCGATGATATTGAATGACAAATAAATTTCTTTCTTGTATATTTAGTTCTTCCAAACTATAAAGTTCCTATGAGTATCATGTAAAGTAAATAATGGTATTCTGAACCCTGGGTTACACTGATCTTGAGGGTAATGCACACGAGCCTCGAAGGGACAGTGATTACACCTGAGGTAGTTGACCAAATATGGGTTAGAATATGAAAACAAGTTTATGTTCTTATATGCAAGATAAAGATGTTCACTTATATGTTACGTTTGATTATTGTTTGAACCAATGTACCAGTATAGTAATATACTGACCACGTATTTGTTTGTTGACATTTTAGGTATCAGATATACTTGATTCATGGACATGAGGGTATATATAAAGATGTTGAAGACACTATAGTTTAATCATGAAGGTTTAGTCTTAATGGTTTATCTCCGCACATGTAAATGTTAATTATGTTTAAAAGTTATGTAACTCCTTAGAGGATCTTTTTATGTAAACATGTAAATATTTGTTCATTAATGGAAATTGTTTACTATTCTGTATTATTTCTTGAATCTGATCCTGGAGTATATGATTAACGATCTATGACTTTAAGGTCTTTTAGACACTCAAAAGTGTGGGTCGTTACATAAACCATTCATGTATCATTCACTTTACCAGGGTATGTTATCATCTCTTTCCTCATTCCTCATAGAAACACTCCAATTCACATCATCCTTATCCTTGATGTATGGCATGCGTATTGTCCTATCTGTTACTCCCATAACAAGAGGAAATAAGCATTTGGCTGCAGTCCAAATATAGAGTTCTTCCTGTTCCAAGAGTAGAGATGGTACATCCCACCTTGTCAGTACACCTTCAAATCTAAGTTGAAACGGGAAACAAACATCTTGATATCAAAGTTACTTCCATGGAGAATTGGTCTCGAACCTACTTGGGTCACCACCCAATCCTTGGTCATCTCCTCTTGATCTGTAGGGTTCCATCACTTTTGGGGTCATACCTCTTCCCTTATGCATCCAAAGAGTGCCCTACTCATCTTCCCTTTGGGTCACATGAGTTCATGAAGGTGATCAATCTCCTAACCCATGGCCCTCAGACAATGATAGTTGTTACCTCCCGACCCTATGGTCATGTGCAACTAGGGAATTAGGCAACTCCTAATTCCATTGGTCTTGTCCCTACCTGACCCTAGGATAGACTTAGGATCCTAACATAGTACATGTCCAACTTAGAACCTTACCCAAGTCTCCATCATCTCTCTCTCTATATTCATGGGATGACATTCATCCTTTCACATGGTCATGGCGACCTGCCTACCTTGGTCAGGCCCTACACCGGTTACCAACATGGTAACACATCTACATGGACTTAGAGATGGTTAACTACGGGTCTACAGGTTCATTCTCTTACCATGTACTCTTCACTTATCTTCTCAAGATCCCATGAGACCTTTTTAGGTTACCTCAAAACCAATAAAAAATGGGATACACCCTACAAAAGGGTCCCTCTCCCAGGATGGGAGGAAACTACACCTTGATAACAAAGGTCACAACCATCCTTAGGTCTAGGATTTACATCCACATGAGCATGCTTAACCCTGTCAAGCTACTAAGGCACAAGCAGACCACCTACTAAACCATGCTAGGTCATACAGGTTCTCATTCCTCAACGTTGGACCAAGAACAAACCTTCTCATGTCACCACCTTGGCTGTGAGGGAGTCATTAACCATACCTTAAACTTAAGGGGTTTCCCTTTCCTCTAAACATGAGAAGTACCATTCTCGAATCTATAGAAACTCAAATCTCACTAGGAGTATCAGGTACAAAACTTCCCCTCTTATGCCTAGGAACCCTAGGTTCACTTTTTGGGTGTCCAACTGCATGCTCAACCTTTAACAGTGAGCCTAGCATGTCCAAGGTATGCCATGCACTTCCTGTCATCCTTCTACTTGAACAGCACTTCGGATAGGAGTCCTCCTCAAGGACAAACTACAAGGTATAAGGCCTCACAACCTCTTATTGAGCCTCTTTAGGGTCTACAAAACTCTTCTTCCCATCTCAGAAGGTAAACACTTATACCATAGACACATAGGTACCAGAAGCATCATCCTCTCTCTAGGGTTTGGTTCCTATAAAGGAAACCAATATATCATCAGCCTCCAAGGGTCAAGCATGAGGCAACCACTATCATCCACTTAGGTCACATACTCCTCAACACCCCACTGTTCCTCATATCTCAGAATCTAAGCTTCCAACTTTCTTGCTTGGGTCCTACTCTCTCTTTCTAGAGCTAACTCGACAACCAGTCTTTCTACTAGAGCTCCTCTCTCTACGGAGTTGGATCAAGATCACAAGCACACCCCCACATTGGTGAAGCCTTTTCTCACTCAAGCTCTTCTAGCTTATCTCATAAGCTATCCCACATATTCTCTTGGCCAAAGTTTTAGCCTACTGCCCGTACTACTAACGTATTTTGGGTGCATGCTATACCCTACTCGCATATGCCCATAGGGTTCCCATAGGTCCTTCCCTGACCTCATCCATGAAAGAACTATCCTTATCTCTAACATGCACAACCCTTCCCAGGGTTGTGTCACCAAAGGCACTAGGTCATCCAACCTCATATAGCTCACAACGTCATGGGCATCCAAAAGCATGTTCACCCACACACCTGGTCTATCATGACATCTGCTCATCATGTCATCTCTCCCTCTAACCAACACTTAGGGTTAGGGTTGGCATCATCCTCAAAGGATGTGCTAGGTCTCTACTTTTAATGGAGGTCTCTACCTCCAAGACTAACTCTCTTTACTTATCCTCCTGACAAGAAGGTCTAGCCTCGGGTCTCTCTTGAGGGCATGACAACTTATGTCATATGACCTAAGCATGTATCTATTCTTTAATTTACACTTAACCTATTAAGCTTATGTCCATGACATCTTACTTACATGCTTTTCATTACTTTGGTGGAGGACTCCTTAATCCTTATCAACCTTACCCATCCCTCATGAAGGTGAGGAAAAGAGAGAAAACCATAATCCTTAGGGTCCTTAATAGTATTTGAGTTGAGAAGGGATGAACAAGACGAGAGAGTCCTAAAGGTATCTTATTTTGAGTCAAATCCAAAGACATTGGCTAGGCAGTCACACTAATCCGGGAGTCCTCATATTCCGATTAGCGGTGTAGAGGAACATCTTGTCAGCCCCTGTACGTGATCCTTTTCTAGACACCTTTGCCTTTTGGAAAATCCTCTAATAACTCCCTCGATTCTATGAAATTTCTAAACTTTAATAATTATTAAAGATTAAATGAGGAACCTATGCTCTGATACCAAATGTAACGACCCCGCCTCCCAGTAACCCCCAATTAAGGGGGACCAAGAGGTCAGAGCCATTATCCCAATTAATAGGATCACAGGTTCGACAGATAATCAGTAACAATTATCAAATTCTACCAACTAAACTAAAAGGATATAATAAAACTTTGCATACCTTTTTCAAAAACATAGATATCTACTTCTATCCATATCCGGAGTCTATTCTAACTAATCCTCCTTTGTACTTTAACTCTTATTCAATTCCACATATGCCACTTTACTGTTTGTCCTTTTCAATCTTATACCTAAAACACTGACAAACAAAACATCGGTCAACATATCGAAATATGTCAGTATGTGGGGACAACCAAAATTTCACAAATATGGCTAACAATCTAAATATCACAATCAAGTTAATTAACAAGCAAAATTACGCTTTTAGTGTGACTTTCTCCACTGATTTTGCCCTAACCCTGGCATACCCCCTTTCGGGTTTCACTTTTTCCATTGACTTAAGGTCACCTTCTCAATCTCGATCTTGGTTCCTGGGGTCACCCTTCATGGTGCCATGTAGTCATGCAATATCATAGGCCACCTTCTCAATCCTGAGCTTGGTGCCTGGGGTCACCACTCATGGTGCCCATAGGTCTTCCCTCCTAGGATTGACCTTTTGCATCATCCATTAGGGTGGCATGTAGGTGTAAGAATACACACTTCTATTATTATTGTGATAATCATAGTGACTTTATGATTTGCGAGTATGAACATCCAAACTCATAGGGTGCATTCAATGTGATAAATCATCCGAAAAACCTTTAGGAAACTATTGTGATTAACCATAATTTGCCACATACCTATCAAACTGACTTGATTGCAGAAATAATTCAACCAATTAAGAACCAAGCAAGCACACACCAAGTTGATCCTGAAATATGCATCCAATTTTCCTATCATTGATCATTACATCAAGATCTATTAAACCTAGCTTGCTTTCTACAGTTTCTAGTCCACTTTTAGGGTTTCCATTGCAATTAGGGTTTCTCTTTATTTTTACTCTTTTAAACCCTAATTTTATTCAATTACTCACAAACCCTAATTATCTCATATATTCTTCACAAAAGATATTAAGGTTATCTTTTAACAACATTTAACCTTGATTTCAGATTAAATGAGCTATTAGCCATCAATTAAGTCCATTATGCTCTTTATACTAAAACTACCAAAATTATCCTTTTTATTCATGACAAGATCATAATGCTCATTTATCATCAATTCATAGTTCATTATGGTCTAATTCACATATGAACTCTATTTGTCATTAATTCTACCTTTATCCATTAGAAAACCCTAATTCCTACATTAAGGGTATTTATCCACAATTAGGAACTTTTTTACTCGAAATAGCTTAGAATTATTATATGTCAACTTTAATCATGAAATTGAACAACTAAAGCCATTAAGAGTCACAAAGACTAACATTAGGGTTTCAAGGCCCATTAAAGCTCATTCATGTACATGGAACTCTAAGTTAAACCCATTACATTCAAAGTTCACCCATTTTGTTCTTAATATACCTTTTTACAATTAACATGTTAATATCAACTTTAATCATCCATTAAACCCTACTAAATACATTAATCACCTCCAAATAGGGTTTCTTAATCTTTAATTCATTAAAGTTGATAAATTACACTACTTTTCGAATATCAAGAGGAATTAGTCTCTAAAACCATTTTGAATGAATTCCTCTCATTTTTCTGAGCAATTTTCATACGTTATGTGTATCCATCCGAGCTACCGATATTTAAATATGATTTTTGCACGATTTTACTTACCAAAGCCAATCAGAGGGCGCCATGTGTCCTTCTTTCCATGCAAAGAGGTTTGTTTCAAAAACATAATGAAATGTCGATGTTGCCCTCGCATAATTCACTGCTTTTTCACACCCCGGAGGTGCTAAGCGGTCCAACGCCTCTACCTTCTCCTTCAACCTCACGCAACCTACTAGGACCGCCAACGGTTGCCTTCGTACGGCCTACCCCTCCTTCCTGGAGGCTCGAGGACCGCCACTAGATGGAGCCCTAGCTTCGCTGCACCCTGGCCCACGCGGGGCACCCCCAGGTTGCAGCCAGGATGGCCATTCCTAAGAGAGACCAGTCCTTGATTGTTGTTGCAATTTCAGCAATTTTGCAGACCTACGACGGGAGCTATGCAAAGACAAGGGTGTTGGGTTGGTAGCTGATTCGTCCAGGGTGTTCGTGGAAGCTTACCGCCTCCATCAAGATGACTCCACGGCCCCTCGTCTACTTCGGGGTCACTCTACCTTCTCGGTTAGGGTTTTTACGAAGAAGATGAAGAAGAGAGAGAGAAAGTTGTGTGGGATCTGTTTGGAACTCGAACCAGGGCTCTACCCTTTATATAAGGAAGGGTATCCACGCACTATCATGTTCATCCACAAGGATACAAGGCCTTTTCCCAATAGGAATCCAATTCCTTCATTAGGAAGCAAGCTTCTCTCTCCTAATTATTTCTTTAATATACTTTATTCTTTGCATATTAGAATTTTGAAAATTATCTCTTTCATCATCTCTAGCCTAGACTTTTAATCTATTGGCATGAAATTCTATTTTCATTTAGTAGAAAATACTTCATTTTTAGCAATGCCACCAAAATCATTAATTATGCATCACATTATCCTCTTATTTTGCATTATCGGTATTTTCCCTTTCTTTTCTCCATTGCGGCTCCTTGGACCCCAAGAACCTCTAATATTTCGAAATTCATTTTAGTGGATATTTATTATCCTTCTAGATGCATCTATTTCCATTATTTTTCCACTATCTTGTTTATTTCTTATTAAAATATCTCTTTCAAAGGATTTCTCCTTATCTTTCTTTTTATTTTCCTCATTGGCATTCCTTTTAACACTAGGAATCCTTTGGATACGAAAATCCACCAAGGATTACTCAATTATACCTCTTTTCACTTATTTTCCTCATTTTATCATTGTTTTCAATTTCTTTCTTAATAAAGAAATATTTAATTGATATTTTCTTTTCTTGTTGCATTATCTTTGCAACTTTGGAATCCTTGGTACCCAAGGAACCCAAGAGGCACGAAATCCACCTTTGGATTATATACGTTTTCCTTCTAGAGGTTTCTACATCTTTCTTTTCTCCATTGCTTATTAATAATGGAGTTTCGCTTGTCTTTTCCTTGTTATTGGGCCGAATAGCCAATAAAGCCCACGAATCAATCAACAAGGCTATTGTAAACGAAATCCATCTATTCAAAACAAATTTGATCATTATTTATTCAAATATCTTTACATTTCTCACCAAAAGAATCCAAAAATTGGGGTTGTAACATCCTTCCCCTCTTATAGGAATTTTGCCCTCAAAATTCCATCAAGCAAACAAACAATCAGGATAAGCCTTTCTTATGTCCATCATGGCTCCCATGTGGCCTACCCCTTTCCATGGTTCTTCCCAAGAACCTTCATCATCTCATATTCTTCCATCTTAGTTCTTTCTTACCTTGGTATATTGTACCCTCATAGGTGACTCAGGACATTTCAACCTCTCATAAAGTTGAATAGGTTTAGGGCTCAACACATTGCTTGGGTACCTCACATAGTGCTCTAGATTGGACTCATGGTACACATTATACATCATGTTATCCTGAGGGGTAAGGCTAAACTCAACCATCTCCACAAATCCATTTCAAATGGACCCATATATCGGGGACTCACCTTTCTTAGTTGTAGCTTAGAGGGGTCAATTGTCACATCACATATTCTCCCATAGTGAACTGCATGTCAGTCTACTTTGCATCAACTCATGACTCATGTCATCCCTGGGATCTCTTTCAGTCATTGCACGATCAAAGCGACTTCATCTGCACTCACTGTGGTTCTTTTCTAACCTTCACGAGGTCCATTCACCAACATCATCTTAATGAAGTGGTGCCCGACACAACCTCCCTTACAAATCTTATTTACATCCCAATACTGTCTATGGTGGTTATCATCACATCTTTCAGAGGACAAGAACTGTCTCTAGATATCACCCTAAACAAGCACACATTCTCTCATCACACCCTCTAGCCTGGATCTTACTAACCATTAGTTAGGGGTGATAATTTGTACTAACTTCGAGTTCGCCTACTTCCACCTCATGGAAGTGAATCTTTAGGTTATAAAGAACTTTTGAACTCATGTCATGGTGTAGTTGAACTATCTTTCTCTCTATGTAGTTCAACCGGATCCATCCCTTGACAACATTCTTTCTTTCTCGTCATCTAGGTAAGGAGATCCACCATAACGCATATTGCATATTTACCTTCCTTGGTCTAGGGGAGACTTACCACAATATCCCTAGTGGTGAACTCCCATTCCCTCTCAGGGACTCTTTATCCTCTATATCAACTCATTGGGTTACTGGTGTTCATCCTTCACCTCCTGTCATGCATGGCAACATGCCACATGCAACATTATCTTAGGCATCCAAAGTACTACTGTCACTTACTATCTTCATAGTACGGTGTATGGTGATCTTAAAATCATGATCTCTTGTATATCATGATTCCTAATGATTGATTCCTCAGAAACCCTAAACCTCTCTAATCAGGGTTTTATCACCTTCTTTTCCAAAAAAAGTGTATCTGGGGTTCTACCACCATCCTTTCATTGCATCAAGGCCTAAGCTGGCTATCCAAGTAATAACTAACTTGTTAAATAGATCTTGTTACATCTGAGTGTTAGCCAAACTTGTTACATCTGAGTGTTAGCAAGGGTTGACATGTCATAATACTAAGGAATTCAAGGGACACTTGTCCTTACAAAAGACCAACATGAACACACATGTAGCCACTTAAACATGAAATGCAAGACATGGTGATACACTCTAGGTAGTGTCTCAACCACCATTTCATCCCCCATAATGACAATCGTGGCCATCATCAGGTGCACCTCCCATGGTCGCGACACCACTATCTAGGTCAAGAAGAGGTACCACCATCAACCCTAGATCGAGACAATGCATTCTAGGTCATCCATCTTGACCCAAAACTACCCTAGACTACCTAAGTCTCGACCATACACGCTAGAGGAGGTGTCTCGACTGTGAAACCCTAAAAAAAAAACATAGGTTGTGACCCATGATCGATACAACCCAACATACTTCATGGGTCGAGACATCCAACATGCATGGAAACCATAATCACCCTTGAGGTGTCAATTCCTCAGCTAGAGCTCAAACAAGGCACCCTCCTCTTTCTCTCTGCCCTATATGATGTCAAGGAAGAGAAGGAACACTGTAGAGGTGGTAAATTTCACATAAACCCCCTTCATTGGGTAAATTGTAATTTGTGCCAAAATTATCAGAGAAAGCACAAACAACATCCAAACAAGCTCAAACTTGAAACTTTAGCTCTCCACAAGACCTAATTACATCTCAAAGGTTTAGAGAAATGTTATATGCACAATATTAAGCCAAAGAAAATAGGGTTACCCCAACACTCAGGTTAGGGGTCTTACCCTTGTCAAATATGACCACTACCTCTGGATGCTATGTAATAAGTTCAATATTATAAACTGATCACACACCATAAATACTCTCAAGTATATGAGGCCATTTGTGTGGAGTCTTGTGGTTAATTATATCTCAAAAAGAATAATAAAATGATGTTATCTTTATATGAGCTACATCAATTTGAAGATAAAATCAGTTTGGAGCTCTATTGCAATAAAACAAGTGGCAAGTAAATTAAATAGACCAATTTGAAATCCGAGGTAGATGATGGAGATGTTGAGATAATCATCCATCTTAGATCCTTTGACTTACTAATGATTCCTCTGCTTCACTTTTGAAAACACATATTCAAAATTAGATTCTATAAAATCTATTATTACTATATCCTTTATGCTATTCTCCAAGGAGTGTGAGTGAAAGACATAGATTTAGTGGAAACCACATATCTTGGAGCTAAATATCAATACCTAGACATTACAAAATCACAACTGAAAGATTCAATGTGACCTCCTCTTTATGGGTCAGGTAAGATCTTCTCTCAAACTAGAGTTCATTGATTGATTGAGTCTGTTTATACTTGTTTAAAGATATGTCTCATATTGAGTATAGATGGAAGGACAAAGTACCCAAAATTTGTGTTAAAAAGTTAGAAGCTAATAGAAATAAGGATGGAATCAATATCAAGAGATAAAATCTAGATTCTTAATTCTAAGTCATCTAACAATGTTCTATAAGTTTTTTAGTTTCCAACACTATGTATAGGTTGATTGGGTCTACAAAGCCGCATGAAAGACACCTAATTCAATTCCACCCCCACCACCTCCCACTTGTGCTTTGAATCTAATATATACTCCACCTCTAGAATTGAACCAACTAGTTACACCATTAACACCAACTTTTTGCCTGCACCAAAATCCTTACCCTGTCCACCACCACCTTTACCATTGGAATTGCCACCACCTAAAGTCCTCTTCCATTCTCACACCCCATATGATACCACCATCTCATCTATCACCAATGCCACCTATTGTATAAACTCTTGTTTCATAGAAAAATCCATCATGACACCTTTACCACTAATAGTTTCGCCTCCACCACCAACCACTCCTATAGCTCAAAAACCCCCACCCCATCTAATATCATGGTCGAGGCCTTTATATTGACCAACATGAAACGCACTATGCCATTGACTCCACTTATAAAGCCCCATCCTTGGAGAAAGGGGGAGTTGTGGAACATAGCTTACCATTTGGGATTAAAAAAACCCCAAACCTGATAGAGAATGATTATTAAGACTTGGGGTTGTCTTAAAATAGAAGTAGATGTGCACACCTATTGTCTAACTCATTTGATCAAGCTTGGACTTTGTTAGAAATAAGGTTGTCACATCCAATTTTATTGGTGCATAAAAATTAATAAATAAATAATCCCACCTATAGGGAAGACCCCCTTATAATATACAGAAAATGTGGTTTAAAATTCCCAAATAAAAAATTAGACAGACATCCACATTCCAAAATGAGAAAAAAATGCTTCAGACAAAGTCTAACATAAAGAAAATAGTTGTTGTATTATGTTATAAAAAATATCATACTAAAATTGAATCTAGATCAGTCTATATAGAATATTAGTAATAAAAATTAGGACTCCTTATGAAAGGCTGATGAAGAAAAATATATAATGACTAGAAGAAAAGATGTTCATCTTCTGGGTCTTATTTATTAGTATTCATCTTGTCCCTTCGTATGCATAAAAGATCAACCAGTAAAAATGGGGCATTCAAAAGATCTAGGGGGTTATCTATGTATCATATACTATGAATACATATCATATACATCTCCTAGATAAACCAATAAAATATGTAGGACTATGGGGTAGGTTTCATATAGTGTTTACCACAACACCCATACCAATATATTTACCCACATGGATGATTTGGTTCACCAAGGTGGCACAAAGCTACTCTAAAAATCCCCTAAGCCTCCATGGGGTCATTTTACTCTTATTGATGATCCTCAATAGAAAAATTATTTACACTGTAAAATGTTGAAGGGGACACCTTTGTTATTTGTAATGAAGACCAGTCACTCAATGCCTTTGAGGATTCTTCTATATGCTATAGCTTTATTAATCAGATCGGTGGTCATCATCTAGACCAACCCACTATCATCTCATACAATAGCCCTAGAGAAACTACTTGTATGTGATTTACTAAGGGTGATATTGGTGTTGGATTTCCTCTTCCTAGAGTATGATGGATCACATTAAATCTTCTTAGTCACGTTATATCTCCTAATTCATTTTAGAAAACCATGCATCCTAATTTTTGGCAAATGTTGATCTTGGGTTCTTGCGTCAAAATTAACTTCTTTTGCTTCTCTAATAATAAAATTGGTGGAAATTACCATATGAGTTTTATGGATATCTCAATCTAGTGGTACCTTGTGGATAATCTTTTCTTCCATGGGTGCCAACAGATTGGCTGTGGTTGAGTATTTTGGCCCAAACAGATATAGGGTTTAATAGTCCTCCAACAATGAAAGTGTTGCTCTCTTAGGGTGTTGAATCTTGGGAGGTCGTCTTCCAGTGGCATCACATTCAAGACACACTTCCAAGGGGTTGCATCTATCCTCTTCACACATGACTAGAAGTTATCTATATTATTTATGTGGTTGTGCACAACATTGATACTTTGAGGCTATCACAAACTTAATTTATCATTAAGAGGTAGAGCATATGGAAGAAGATACCAACACAGGAAAATAGCTTGAGTTGTTAGGTCCTTGTACCAAACTCATCTTTCTATTATTACTTATGTAGTTCTATCATGTTGCTTCAAAATCTTGTTGGATATTTTGGTTGTGAAGATACTATTTGTCATTGTCTCAAAAATTAGGGTGTACTCTAAAATCTCTACCAGGATAGAGTCTTTCGTCATGAGTTTTATACCTTCATTAACCACCCAACTTCTCATCTTATCCCAATCCCAATCATGACTACATCTAACCTTAGACCCTCTAGGAAAATGTTTTAATTTTGTTCCTCCTTGTATGATAGGATGTACCCCTCACACCATATTCCCTTCCAAAATATGATCTCACCATTTCCAACCGGCCACCTCAAATTATGAACCACTAACAACAGGTATATCCAAACCTTCTTCCAAAAAGATGATGTCAAGGACTCCTATTAAGACTAAGGGAAATGTTGGATACTGGGGGATCAATCTTGTCTGTATTTGTCAATGTAAAACACATTCCATATAAAAGAGCCTCCCAACAACTACCAAGCCACCTTGATGATGGTTGCTTGATACATCACTTTAAGTCTATCAATCTGCAAGTCATCCTCGTCTGGAGGGAGATACAATCTCCCAACAAAACTAATGGTGTTTTCTCTTGCCATGATGGGATCCCCATATGAAATTCGCAATTCTCTTTTCAATGGCCACAATGACCTTTTTAGTTTCATCAGAGGAAATGATAGTACAAATAAGAATGCACAAGGGAAAATGTTTTACCAAGGTCGTTCACCACCATGGGACATAGTAGTTTAGCACTCTAGGATTTTATTTTACAATCAATCTTGTTCATAGGGTAATCACAGTGACCCTACCTTCATCCATAATTGTTGCGGAGGTATACCCACATTAGACATGTGACCCTTCTACACATCAAAGCCTAGGTTATTCGTCACCATCTCATCCACCTTGTCTATACATGATGATTTAACCATAAAACTTGAATTCCATTGGTGGATAAGCTATCTGATAGCCTTTTTATGCTTGCCTAGATATCCTTGAAGTTGTGGTTGGATTTTCTAATGCACTTTGGTGAAGAATATCACATCATCGATGTAGATGAGGTGTGAGGGTGTCATCCCAATGCCTTTCATATCAAATTTTTCAATATGTTTGTTGTTTAATGCATTTGATTGTCTCTTCTCAACAATCCTTCAATAAGGATGAAAAAATGTGAACATAGATAGTTTTCTCAATTTCAATCTCAATGAACTTAGAAGAAGCCATCATGTATGCAATGAAAACTAATAGTCATTAATGAGCCCTGAAAAGGACTCAACATGAGCTCCATCATCTTATGTGATCTAAAACAAGTGAGAAATTTGAGTAAGGACCTCCCAAATGACCATGCCTTGGTCATGTACACCTTATCAATCAGCCTCATAATTGAGGTTGTGAAGCATCTCCCTAGAAATCCTGATGTTGGTGGAAATTCCATGATCCTTTGTGAAGGTGTTTCGTTCCCTAGATACCATCTTTCAGAGGAACGGGCTAATCCTTCGTATCGAGATCATAGATATAATGAAAATTAAGCATTCTTCAACATAGATTGGCCTATAATGTTTCTCGATCAGTGAAGGTATCAACTTTGGGTATAACACCAAAATGCTTCACTCAAAGGTTCCATAAAATGCCCACAGTAGAGGAAAGTGGCACTCATTTCAAAAAGTCCTTCGTGATGATGTCCCATGAAAACGGATAGAATCTTCATGTGAACCTATCTATTATTGGGGCATTATTCTAGTCCATATCAGTCACCACTATGTCAAGATCCTTCTCAATTGGTACCCATGTAATAGATTTTTTTTTCATCTTCTGATACCATGGTTGGTATCTCCTATAGCATCTCCTCCAAGGCAATCTTGTCAATATAAATCTTGCCATTAGGCATAAAGATTGACAACAACACGAGTCATGGATTGTGCATTTGTTAAGGAACCATTCTTGTGTTGTATATGTGCGATACGATCATTCCCCACTCTTTCTTTGTCTCAGGCATGTAAGAGCATATTATTCATGTCTCCTATGTTGTGCCACTTCATATTAGCTTTCACATGCTAGAAGAGCTCATCTCTATCAAGGCCCTCCTTGAGATTAGATTCAACAAAGTCTAGTAACTTTTGTCAATCCTCCATTTGCTCGAGGTTGAAGGCCCACCAGAGTGTCTCAACTTAGTTCCAACAACTAATAAGTTCAAGTCATCAAACCCCTTCTTTAGGTTCTAGATCTCGGTATAGAACATGAAGCTTAGGCTTTCATTGCTCTTTAGTCTCCACTACTCATTGATATCATGGAGTCCCAAAAGCCACATCTTATAAATGCATGGACATACTAGTTTATTCACATTTTTAGCTCAATTTTGCATTTAAATCTCTTAGTTTCCCTTAGAAATATCTTCATTTAGTTTTAAATATATTTTATGTTTATTTATTAGGTTTTTAATACTTTTATCGGCATCCTTTTCAATCATAGAGTATTATATGTTCATACCAACATGGACTAGGGGGTATTTTTGCACCTTAGAAGGGTGGAGGTTGATACAGGGCACCTCTTCTGAGATGTGGGGTAGTGCCTCAACCAAACAAATTTTGAGCATGCTTCAGAACGAAAATCAATTAATATTTTTTTCTCAAGATCACGACCAGCCACCTTGATCAGCATAGTAATTGACCTCTACATCTTAGTGTCTTATCATTTACATCCAACTCGTTCTTCTCACTAGTCAACCTCCATTGATCAAGTACAAATGATCAATCAATGATTGACCATTCAACGGTCGACCACCCAATCAAGCTCCAACAATTGAGGTCCACTACTCAATCAAATTGATCAACCACACGATTGACATCTTCCAATCTAGCTCCACTTATAGGCCTACTTATGATTGAGATACTTATCAAAGGTATTTAAATGAGCTAGTGATCAATATGTCCCTATTGATCGCCTATTAATTGAGCTATGAAGATTGATCCCCTTGATCAATCATCCAATCGAGGACCATTGATCGACCATATAGTAATAGATAATTAATAAATTGAGTTCCATTCATTGACTTCAAGTGACTGACCTTCATGGGCTAGCTAGAGCCAGTGATCCTTCATCTTCTCCATATTAATGCAATTACTACAAGCACCACATCACATTCCCTAAGAATGTTGGTCTTCCTCTCTAACTCCTATACATAAAAGTCCATTTCCTCCATTTTTGTTAGAGAGGTACTAAGAGGCTACAAAACTCTATTGACATGTATCAATCCACAACAAGGTTTGTTTGATCAACCTCAAAAGAGGGAGATCTATCAACATGCGCCCACCATGATGGATCAACCTTAAAAAAGGGAGCTCAATCGATGTGCTTTAGACCTCGATGGAACACCCTCAAAAGAGGGACCTCGATCAACTTGATCTTCATTGTGATCGATCAACCTCAAATGAGGGAGCTTGATTGACTTTCTCACTACTTTGATTGGTCTCCCTCAAAATACTGACCTTGATCAACCTACACTTCACCACAATCAATTGACCTTGAGAGAGGGAGTTTGATCAACCTCCACCAATCTATTACTCAATTGACCTCAACTCAACACCTATCGACCATCATCAACTCGATTGACCACCTCAGTAGAGATTGATCGATTGGGCATCCTTCTACAACAACCAAAATCCACTCCACCATGTAGTTAACTATTGTGGTGTGGTACTTATATGCTCCTCTAAAGACACCTTAAGAAAGAAAACAAGAATTTATACAACACATCTTCTCATCCATTTCCTTTTATGACTATGGCATATTGTTCACTATACGGTGTTTTTCTTTTTACATCCATGAGGAGTGTGTAGTTTCTTATACTAGGGCATTGGGAGTATCCCCATTAGCTATTTTGTCTTATTTTTTTGCATCTAAACCTGTATGAGTTGTGTGACATTTTGAATCAATCGTACTATGCTTATATGCTTGTCTGCTCAACATGTTTACAATGTTATCATGATTCTGGGTGTAGAGAACTTTGAGCCCAATATTTAGGATGTTGATTAGTTCTTGTTAAATCCTTAAAGAGAACATTAGATAGGTGTTTCCAAAGTATATGGGTATACGATATCGATCCTTGAGTGATATCTTTCTGAGTTTAAACCTAACACCAAAAGAGAGATTGACTTGGCCTTAATTTGAAAATCCATGCTTGTTTGTGATGTAGTGAGAGAGCAAACGTTGGTAGTGGTCATGAAACCCATTTACACTAGTTTTTCCATCCATCAATATACTTAAATTTTATTTAGTCTTTTTCTTCTCACACTCAGTGTAATAAACAATCATTTGCCTTTTATGTTATATACCATTCCAAGTTTACTTAAATCAATCAACCCAATTATTAAAAAGTTTGTCGATTGGATTTTATCCTAAACTATTCTACAATAACATCCTTCCGGTTGGAGGTGGGCTTGTCATACTAATTGTTTTGGTAAAATCTAGGGACTCATATCTATAATTCAAATAAATCCCACATCAAATTTACACATCATTTTATGGGACACAAAATTATTGATTGATTTAATTTAGTTGGTATTAGTTTGGATTTTTCCTTTTCAATTGATCATATTGTAAATCATATTGAGTTTGATACTCTATCATCCATATAAACCAACTCTATATCTTTCAAGCATTCATATAATATAGTTTGGCCAACATAATAGTTTGTATAGTGCCAAATATGTAGTCACTTAAATCATGACATGACAACTTGTCCTAATTTATTCTCAACATTCAAAGTGGTGCTTTGTGAGAAGATCCTCATGTATAATGGCACACATTCCCAATAATCTATAGGTTGTTATGTTCTTCCATGCTATAACAATCAATTTCCCTATGTGGTGGACTGCAATCAACAATATTGTGAGAGCTATAGTGAAGAACAATATTTTGAACACCAACATTCACCCAATATGAGTGATAGATTAACCATCCTTGATAAAAAAATCACCATATAATAAGGACGTAAATGAAGGCTAGTTGCAGAGATGACCAAGCTTGTACAGTTGGCTCTATCAACTAAGAAGTTAGGGGGCCAACCATAAATTGCCAAGGGAAGCTGGAGCAGCCATGGACGATGGTTTTTTATAGGAATAATGATGATACCATCCTAGTTTTAACAATTCTCAATTCATTGACGATCACACAGACTGATGAAATACAATGAGAATGTGACATGTACACATCTACTCCATCCTTCTCTGTGGTTGAGGCTTTAGTACATCAAGAAAAATTCTTCAAAAAATGATAGTCATTGCATGAGGAACTACAACTAGAATGTGACATGTACGCTTTCACTTATCATTCTCTATGGATGACACTTTAGTACATCAAGACAAAAATTCTTCCCAAAAGTATAGTCATTGCATGATGTAGAACCTAAAACTCTGCTACCTCCCATGTTGTATATTCTCATCCAAATTTTATCAATGATCAACCAACTTTAGTTGACCCTATTCTAAAAGATGAACAACCAACTCCTAGTGCATATCTGGTTGTTTCAAATGGATGAGGAGACATTTTATCAAGAGATATACAAGCCACATCGACCACTTTTTATCCCATTTCAGGATGAACCAGGTGAGGAGCTTCACTCCGTAAAGTTTACATGCCTCCACTACATGACCATGATACTTATTTTCCTGATCTAGTTCCTTCTGAACCCATTAATGAGTTGGTAAGTGTAACATACACAAATGTGAGGCCTTTGATAAAATGATCTTAAATGGAATGATCAGACTATATGATAACATCCAATTTCGTGGATGTTTCATGCAAATTTTCCCCTTAATTTCCTTCTATAGCACAGACTTGGGTTAACTTACTCACACTTTGTTCATTTTTATCATTTGTGTCTTGATTCAAGATTAACTACTCCTTTCCATACAAAAAACTCATCCAATGATGGTCCTCAATTAGAGACAACTTCGGACAATATTCACATTGTTTTCCACCATTGATGGGTGCTCTGCATCTACTTTTAATGCATAAACTGAACCATCAAGTCACGAGTCTATAAATTTGGCACACCATCGATTCCCACAAGTGATGGTCTTGTTCCTCCATCCAAAAAGACAAACAGATGACCAGCCATCAGATGTCTACTATATTTCCTTACCATAAGAAGGCAGGGGATCAGACACCCATCGACCGCCATCACCTGACAGTGACCTTCTGATCGCAAAATAGGAAGCACGCTTGCCAAAGGAATAGACAAACCATCTTCTAATGGCTCAATTGGGAGTCATCAAGCCAAGAATTGATGGACGACATACATTCCATCTTCCAATGGCTTTCCTTGAGCCCATCTCTTCTGATGTCTTAGCAAGCTTGTCTCTACTGATTGTTTGCCTTTTGATGCCAACTGAAGACCATTGAAAATGGGTCAACCGATGGTTAGCTAGCACTATTCCCTATCAGTGGCAACATGATGAAATCAGTTTTGATGCACTTTTGATAGCCTTTTCCATAGTAAAAAATCCATATATTTAACATATAAATGTTTTGTTTTACTCATTTTACCTTCATGATACGAATTGTTATATTCTAATAAAGGTTTTTTGATATTTGAAGGAATTTAGAGAAATTTGGTGAAATTGATTAAGTATAAGCAATTGCTCGACAAACTCCAATTAGCCAATCAACCAATGGGGTCGATAGATAAGATTTCACCCTAAAAATCATCGAACGACTGTCGAGTTATGCTCGAATAGATGCATCGAGCACCAACTTTTCGAGTAGGAGAACCTCGACAGAAACCTGTTGAGTGATGGCTATCGAGAAAACCAAACATTCACCTATGAAGGTGATAGATAAACCTATCAAAGAAACATTTGCAATTAACCTATTCGACAATGACAATGGCAAATCTCTGTCATTTCCAAGTAGTCAAAAGAATCCAACAACAACCCTGTCAATGAGTGAATCCTCAGTGACATTATCAAGGAACCAAAGATCAATGAAACCAGTCTACAATCTTGTCCACACAATCAAAGAGCAATAGGATCCTATCAAGGATCCATACTATCAAAACCCTAAAAGATCGACACTACAATCAATCAACAATGATTTGTCGAAGAAAAGCTTCATCGACCTCGAATGTAAAAATGGGAAGTTGACCATGTGGACCAGTCATCTCGACAGGCCATGAGTCAAAGCTTATAAATAGACCCCCAAGGAATCACTTCAAATGATCTTGGATTCCCATAGTCATCAAGTCGAAATGCATCCACCATGTTCTAGATCCCAAGGGTGAGAGCTATCAACCAATCTAGTTATATTTACCTCTTTCTTTGGCGGCTCAATCCATCACCATTGACAATCCGGCAGACCTACTTCTGCTAAGCCAAGATTGAAGGGAGGAGGGTAGTTGTCGACCACTTGCATGGTCAGTTAAAAGGTTGGTAGATGGATCACAAGATATACCTTTGTATGAACCCCATTCTATTCTTTCGTTATCATGACTTATTCAAGTTGCAATCCATCTGTTTCCATTTCCATGTGTGGCTAAACTACATAACTTGGGTTGGGAGTAGCCATCAAGCCATCCCAACTATGTAATTGTTCATCTTCCTATTTTATGGCATATGTTCTTTAAAGTTTTGTTTGTATACTCTTATATTATTGTGTCAATTGATGATTAGCTACCCTCTACCAACATTTGGTATGAATATTGTTCTAGATAATGATTGCAACTAGATCCGAAGTATAGGATAGTAATTATTCATGACAATGAGGAGTTACGATAATAACATTCATACAATTTTTTCCTTGATCTTTCTATTATTACCTCGAGAGAGAGAACCCCCTTTGATAGAAATATGTCTGCATCTCGAGGGAAAGAATGAAAAAATACCTTTTATGGTTGTTTACAAAATTATTGAAGAACATATATAATCGAGGAGTGATGTTTTTATATGGTTGTGGTTGGTTCTATTGGTGAAACCCAATCGAAGTCTGTTTTTATCATTATTTCTTAAATCATCTGTATTTTTTCATTTAGTTTTCTCTAAACTTAGACATACTAATCAATTAGATTAACTCATTCCCTAACCATAACACCATCAAATTCACTCAATTGGTTAGGCTAGATGAACCTAAGATCTCACATTCTTATTCTATTATTACCCTTATCCCTGTGTTTGACCCAACACTATTGTAATAGACTTCTTATTGAGTTGTGAATGTCTCTTCTAGTCAGGTATAAATTTGAAGTCCAATATCATTTACTGGATAGTGCTTTTTACTTTTTTGACCCACAAAAAAGAGTGATCAACTTTTGGTGATGTTGATGGGGATAAGACAACAAATAATCTTTAAGAACTTGTGGCCTACATAGCACTTGTCATTGCCTTAAAATTTTGCAAAAAGTTTATTAGCATTTCTTTCAAACTATCTACTTGATAGACTATTGTTTACATGTCCAGCCTTCGACTCAGATATGTTCAGTATATTGCTTATAGGTAGTTAACTACCATTTCCTTTTAACACTGGAGGTCCTAGCTGAATTTCTAGGGGAAAATGTTCTCCTCATCAATCCACTGGCAGCACAAGGGCCACCCGCTGCTAATGTTCCTAAAGATAGGCCATCTCTTTGTTCATTAGTCAATGGTCGTGTCAATGACAATAGGGAACCTATAGTCCTTCCTCGCATACCAATAGAAAATTTTGAGTTAAAACCTGGATTTATCAACATGATTCAGAATGAAATGTTTGGAGGAAACTTGGTTGAAGAGAACTCTTAGCATCATATACTTGCCATGAAAAATCTCTATGACACTCTTAAAATGAACAAGGTCCCCCAAGAGGTCATCAATATGAAGGATTTTTGTTTCTCCCTTAAAGATAAGGCTCTATAATGGTACCTTTATCAAAAGGGGATTATGTCTTGGAAATAACTATCTGAAGCATTCATGAACAAATTATGTCCTATTAAGAAGAGTATCAGGTGCAAGCATGAGATTATCAGTTTCAAGTAGAAACTTTCTGAGAGTTTATATCATGCATGTGGGCTCTGATCTCCAAACCATGACATAAACACGATTAAAACTTAGCGGAAGCAAATCGGTAATCAGCGGAAGACAAAATCACGGGAAATTAAAACTTTTCGAGATAAGAACTTGTATCCATAAAAACTCCTTTCATAAAGAGAGGTAACTGTTTACATCTCAGGATAATTACTTCTTGAGTAATTATATACATCAAGATACAAAATCTCAAGATCACATAACACAAGACTCCAAGACCTGAGAGTACAGAGGACACATAGGAGTGACTCTAACTACACCACATGGCAGGACAAATCTCCACCTGAGATTATTGCTGCCCCTGGTGCTGCTGCTGCTGAGACTGGTCACCTGTAGGCTGGTTCCTTCGTCTCCGACGTCCACCTAAAAAGTTGAAGCCTGCGGGGTGAGACAATTATACATAATTGTCCCAGCGAGAGTTATAACTCTTCGCCAGAAGCTTTATTATAACATCAAAGATTATTTTAAATAGTAAAGCCTTTAAAGCATTCTATAACAGTTGCAGGTATAACAAGATCTCTACAATTTAGGAGATATGGAGAATATCAACATTATTGCAATGTAACATCAATCAACTAACTTGGAGTCATCTCTAACAAGTTATACTACATGGTTAATTATGTTTTACAAACAACATTATGCCCTGTGGAGATGAGGCTTACCACTCATACTCCAACTGATCGCTGAGAAGCCGCATCAGTATCATACATAGGTCATTAAGAGAGCCGGATTCTCATGACCTTCACCTTCCTCAGTCAGTAAGAGGATCACTTGTAGGACATCTCGTGTCTCTACTACTATAGCTCACCAGGGTAAACTGGTCCTTCGCTATTCTAGAGTCACAGTGGCATTCTATACTCTCTTCATCATCAGGAGATTTCATATTTACCTACCAGTGATACGGATATCTGTGCTTTCTTCGTCATCAGGAGGTTTCATGTTTACCTACCACTACTACGGTATGGAACTATAGTGAAGGATGGATGGATTCCTCATCTACATCACTTTCCTACACTAGGATGTAAGGTTCTACACATCCATGTACCCCACATACTCAAAAGTATGTGCTCCAGGAGTTCCCTAATGAAAACCTGTTTCACCATCACTTAATTTCTGACAATGATGGATCTATGATCAGGGCTCTACATTATACTTGATTAGTTAGGTACATTCAGTATTCTTTAACAGCATACATTGTTCTTCAAACAATAACAGTAGCATAGCAGCTATAAAAGAAGAATACTAAATGTAACAGGCCTAACTTATATCAATCATCATTTCTCATTATCCGCATCACAAGTCATCTTCTAAGGCATGACTTTGATGGTATTCATGGCTCTCACAGCCCATTATCAGCATAGGATGCCACTGGCAAGGCATCAGATTACTTTACTTATTCATAAGGCTAACAGCATGCCTTTAATGAATATAACATCAACATCCATACCTGGATATGATTACCTTCATATCAGAACCTGCATGGTTAATACATCTGATAAAGGTAATGCAACAATAAGGAGTGTACTTCCTACTCTTGTGATAAGAGTTAAATCTTTAATTCAAATCAAATAGAGTTTAATACTCAGAAACATGCTATTATCCTTGAATTAGGGTTTACTATTCACATTACATGTCATCACCCTTGAATTAGGGTAACTATTCACATTACATGTCATCACCCTTGAATTAGGGTTTACTATTCACATCAAGGTGAATTAAACTCATAACATCATCATGTATGAGTAACATCTTCATTGATGCTCTTGGGTTAGTTAAAGGTTCATCATTTATCATAATTAGGGTTTCTATGATCTCACACAAGTGGATCATACCCTAATTATGCTCATTACTGTGCATTGGAGATGCTTTAGGTGAGTTTCTACTTAAAAGGGTACTTTCTCTCTCTAGAAGTACTTTCTCTCTCTAGAAGTACTTTCTCTCTCATCATAAGGTTAGGTGATGTCAACATCACTCTAAAACAGGTTGGATTGAGTCATCATAGGCTAACATAGCTAAAAACATCACCATTATGTGATTAGAGTCACTTTCTCTCTCTAGGGTACTTTCTCTCTCTAGAAGTACTTTCTCTCTCATCATACTAATGGTTGATGATAACATTAGACTAGATCAAGTTGGATAGAGTCATTATGACTAAAAACATCATTCTCATGTAATTAGGGTTTGAATTGAGTAAGGTATAACTCAATTGACCCTTCAGGGGTATATTGGTAATTCACCCGATTGATCATCATTATGGTCAAAACCTTAGTCAAATAATCCCTTAATATCCTAGTTTGTAATTAGGGTTTGATTTGAGCAACATTGAACCATTTACATCATCAAATGATTGAATGTGGTCAACCTTGAATCACATTGATTAATTTCAATCATTAATCATTAATTGAATTGAGATCGGTTGAAAGTGTTGACCGTTTGCCCATTTTGACTTTCCAAGACCGCGAGCCTCCTTCTAGATCCAAGACCGCGAGCCCCCTTTAAGGGTTCAAGACCGCGAAGCCTCCCATTGGTTCAAGTTAATGTTGAGACCGCGAAGACCAATTTGAGTTGAGACCGCGAGGGTCATGAAGACCGTTTGCCCTTCTTTGACCTCAGGACCGCGAGGCCCTTCGCGGTCTTGAGACCGCGAGACTCCTCTCGGTCTTGAGACTGTGAGCCCCCTCACGGTCTTGAGACCGCGAGCCCTCTCACGGTCTTGAGACCGCGAGGCTCTCCTGGTCTCAGCCGCTTGGTCCTTCAACAGACTGAAAGGTGTAACCACTAATGTCAAACGATGTTGAAGTCTTCAAAAGGTCCAATCTATGTTGACCACTTATGGATTGGGTTAATCAAGATTATGCTTGACCAATTGGTCAACCAATTGACCCTATATTTTTGACCAAGTAGGATTGAAATCGATTCAATTAGGGTCTATCAATGTTCACCCATCAACACTCAACAATGTGCATCAACACAAGGTTGAACTCTTCAATTGAGCTCAAATTGGGCCCAAACATGGCCCAAACGGTCTTGAGATCATGTGGGTGGACCCCACATGGTCTTGAGACCGTTTGCCTAATATTGTATTAAAGTCTAAGGTGATTTGATAGGGGTTGAACCATGATTGACCCACAAAACAGAATTTTGATTAAATTGATAACTTATTTGCGATTGGGTCCTCAATTGGTCAAATTACTCAACCCTAGACCTTCAAACGGTCTTGGGTGATTGTCCTCTCGGTCTTGAGACCGTTTGGATGAGTTCCAAACGGTCTTGAGACCGTTTGCCCATCAAATTTTTGGATTCTAGTGGAAATTCATCAAGGTTGAACAAATTGACTTGATGATTATATCAATATTTAATTGCAATGTAAATTGGTGTAAAAGTACCTTTAATTGGTCAACAAATCTTGACCCCAGACCTCCAAACGGTCTTGGTTGATTTCCCTCGCGGTCTTGAGACCGTTTGGTGACCCCCAAACGGTCTTGAGACCGTTGAGGTCAATCAACCCTAAAAACCCTAATTAGGTCACCATAATTTCAGTACTGATTTTACCTAGGGTTAGCCCTAGTATTCACCCTTCAACTCTTAGCCCGTCTGGAATTAGACCATCAAACTTGGTGAGTTGTTAATTAAAATAATTTTGAACAGTAATCTCATACGGTCAACGCTTAGTCAACGACCTTACACGGTCTTGAGACCGTTTTCCCAAAAAGGCAAATTTAGACCGTTTGAAAATCAGCAATTAATTCATTTAAAGTTGTGACTTAAAAAGGTCATATCTCCCGATTCCTTTGGAGTTAATCTCCCAAATTTTGAGGGTAATTAGCCTATATAATTAAGAACAGATTTCTTATACGTTCCACGCTCGGTCAACGGGGACAAACGGTCTTGAGACCGTTTGCCCTGTCATGGTCTCGAGACCGTTTGCTCACCTCGCGGTCTTGAGTCCGAGAGAGCAAACTGTTAGGACCGTTTAAGGAAAAGAAAAGCGGTGGGTTTTTCTTGGAAATCACGCCTTTATCTTCTAGCTCAAGAACAGTACATATATCCCACGGGTTTGCTTGCAAAATAGCAGGGAAAAGTAGGGAAACACTACGAGCTATCATCAAAACGCATATAAAGATGCACATAGTAAAGCATGGGTTTAGAGTTATAAAACCCGCATAAAGCTTTCTTCTTGAGCTCTAAGCTTTCAAGCTCCAATCTCTAATGGCGTCCTTGAGTTCCCATAGGTTGTCCAAGGTGAAAACTCCAAGGAAGGATGAAAAAGAGACGGCTAGAAAGGTAGGGTTTCAAGAGTTAGCCATGAAGATGACCTTGAATTTGAGTTTTAACCATGGAATTAGGCAAGAAGAGGGGTTTAAACCTACCTTGCACCCCTTGTTCGTCCTCCTTAGCTCCAAGGCAGTCCTTGGTCGTCTTTGGTGAAATGAAACAGTAAGGGAACGAAGGGTGAGTTCCCTTGCAACTAAGGGAAGGAGAGCTTATATACATGGGGTAGGATTTTCAACATTAGTTCATAAGTTGTCCATAACTCCAACTAGGTCCCTCCTTCTTTACTTGATCGTTCCTTCCTCTTTATTCTAAGGACAAACCTTCTCTTAAGATCTTAGGAAAAGAAGGTAAAGGAGAGAAAGCTAATACTGAGGTACATACATAAAGAAATATTACACATATACCCTGATTATTCAATCACAAGGCATATTTCATAACTTGATAACTCAATTGAGGTGACTTCCTCATCATTTCTTCTCTAAATGATGGCAAAAGTCTAAAAAGATACATTAGATGACATATTTCACAATTTGTATCCCTTAATTTGGCTAAATTGCATTTTACCCCAAACTAGGGTTTCAAGCACCGGGATTGCTTCCACAGCTGCACCTTGGTGCCTTAGCTTGGGAAATCCCTCAAACTTTGCTAAACAGATTTCTCATGATGTCTCAACATCAGAGGAACATCTTATCATGTGCAAATTGCAAGCTAACCCTTTTAAATGGGTAAATTGCACATAGGTCCCTGTATATCAAAACAATGCTACAACTTTAAATAAAAAGGAGCAAATACTGAAATATATGTTTCTGAGAAACTTAATTACATGCTCAGAGTTAATCACAAAGATTTAATTACATATTTAGGCAAAACACCTAGGGTTAACTCATAACCCAGGTCAGGGATGTTACAAATTATCCACCCCTTACAAGGATTTCGTCCCCGAAATCGATAAAACCTCCATAGGTTGTAGAACTGACTCGGTGTCTGGGTGACATTTCTTCAACATAGAAATGTGAAAAACAGGATGTAACCACTGTAATTCTGGGGGAAGCTCTAGTTTATATGCTACCTTTCCAATCCGTTCAATGATTGGATAAGGCCCCATATATCTAGGAGCTAACTTCCCTTTTCTTCCAAAACGAAGGACCCCTTTCCAAGGTGAGACCTTAAGATACACTCTGTCTCCAACCTGGAACTCTAAAGGTCTACGACGTTTGTCAGTATAAGATTTCTACCTATCTTGAGCAGTCTTAATCTTTTGTTGTATTACTTTAATCTTTTCTGTGGTTTGCTGCACCAGGTCAGGACCTAACAACTGGTGCTCACCAGTTTCAAACCAACACAGGGGTGATCTACAACGTCTACCATATAAGGCTTCATAAGGTGCCATATCAATACTATGCTGATAGCTATTGTTATAAGCAAACTCTATCAAGCTTAGGTGTAGATCCCAACTTCCGGTGAACTGGAGAACACATGCTCACAACAGGTCTTCTAAGGTTTGTATGGTCCTTTCCGACTGTCCATCAGTCTGTGGATGAAAGGCCGTACTAAACCTCAGCTTGGTGCCTAAGGCTCTGTGCAACTGTTCCCAAAAACGACTTGTAAACTGAGGACCTCTGTCAGAAATTATTGTGACAGGAACTCCGTGCAAACGCACTATCTCTTGAACATACAACTCCGATAACCTTTCAGCAGAATATGTTGTTTTGACAGGTAAGAAATGTGTTGTCTTAGTCAACCTATCAACAATTACCCAAATGGAATCATGTCCTTTGCTTGTCCTGGGTAGGCCAACAACAAAGTCCATGGTCACATGGTCCCACTTCCACTGTGATATGGTTAAAGGTTGCATTGTCCTTGCAGGCTTCTGGTGTTCAGCTTTAACTTGCTGACACACAGGACACCTCAGAACAAACTCTGCAACGTCCTTCTTCATCCCAGGCCACCAATACAGATCCTTCAAATTCCGATACATCTTGGTGCTCCCTGGATGCATAGCATACATGGAAGAATGGGCTTCTTCCAGGACTAACTTTCTCAAGTTGTCCACATCTGGCACTATCATTCTTCCATTATAACAAGCTACTTGATCTTTTGAGTCATGAAAACCATCTTGCTTCTCATTTCCATACTGAGATCTTATATGTTGAACTACAGCATCATCTAGCTGTGCTTCTTTAATCTGCTCTCTTAGGGTAGGTTTAATATGCATCTCAGCTAACAAACCGGCTAGCAATGACACCTTCAACTGTACATTGTCTTGCCTTAAAGAGATAAGCATATCTCTTCTAGAGCATACTAAAGAGTTTAGTTGTGCTCCATTCATGGTTGATGTTGCTGATTTCCTACTCAAGGCATCTGCAACAACATTGGCCTTGCCTGGGTGGTAATCAATTGTACAGTCGTAGTCCTTGATTAACTCCATCCAGCGACGTTGCCTCATGTTGAGCTCATGCTGAGAGAAGATATATTTAAGGTTTTTGTGGTCTGTGAAAATCTGGAATGTTTCTCCGTAGAGATAATGCCTCCAGATCTTCAAGGCATGAACCACAGCAGCTAACTCTAGATCGTGTGTCGGATAATTCTCCTCGTGTTTCTTAAGCTGTCGGGAAGCAAAAGAAATCACTTGTTTATCCTGCATCAACACACATCCTAGTCCATTTTTGGAAGCATCACAGAAAACTATATACCCTTTTCCTTGTTCAGGTAGCACTAGCACAGGTGCACTTGTCAACCTCTCCTTCAGCAGCTGGAAAGATTGTTGACACTTATCACTCCAAGAAAAAGGAACATCTTTCCGGGTTAACTTGGTCAAAGGTAAAGCTATAGAACTAAAGTTCTTAATGAACCTTCGATAATAGCCAGCTAACCCCAAGAAACTTCGGATCTCCGTCGGTGTTTTCGGTTGTTCCCATTGTAGAACAGATTCTACCTTTGTAGGGTCAACACGAATTCCCGAGGCGGATATTACATGTCTAAGAAAAGATACCTCCGGCAGCCAGAACTCACACTTGCTAAACTTGGTGTACAACTTATGTTCTCTTAGCAAGGTCAAAACTTGGCGAAGATGTTGCTCATGCTGCTGGGCATTCTTACTATAAATCAGTATGTCATCTATGAAGACGACAACACACTGATCAAGGAAAGGTCGAAAAACTCTATTCATGAGTTCCATGAATGCAGCTGGTGCATTGGTTAGTCCAAACGACATAACCGTGAACTCATAGTGACCATATCTTGTCCTAAAGGCAGACTTGGATATGTCACTATCCTTAATATGGAGTTAGTGATATCCAGACCTCAAGTCTATCTTTGAAAAGACTGTTGCACCACGCAACTGGTCAAAGAGATCAAGGGCAAACGGTCAAAGAGGAAGTCTAGTTTTGTAGTTGATGCATTCTCTATGGCATGTTTCAAGAGAGACCTGCTAATAGAGATGCAGAAGTTGAACTTAGACTTAGGGGTGACAGAGCAGAGTGGTTTGATTGCAATGATGGAAGTCAAGCCTACTTCTTATGATCAGATCAAGGAACTACAATAGGGTGATAGTGAGTTAAACCAGACCATGCATGACATGACAGGGGGAAGAGACCAGAGTTCAAGTTTTTAGATGATGTTGTGTTGTATCAGCATGACATGTTGTGTGTACCTCGAGACAGTGATTTGAAAGAAAGGATTCTTGAGGAAGCACATGCATCAATGTATGCTATGCATTCAGGTAACATTAAGATGTATATGAATCTCAAGGAGTTGTATTGGTGGCCTGGTATGAAGGGGATATAGTTGAGTATGTGGCTAGACGTAATGTGTGTCAGCAGGTTAAGGCTGAGCACCAGAAACCTATAGGTACCTTGCAATCTCTTCCTATACCTGAGTGGAAATGGGAACATATCACAATGGATTTTGTGATAAGGTTGCCCAGGACACCTAGAGGTTGTAACTCGATATGAATGAGTGTGGATAGATTAATTTAGTCTGCTCACTTTCTTCATATTAAGTTAAACTTTGATGTCCCAACGTTGGCTAAGATATTTGTGGATGAGATAGTCAGGTTGCATGGTATTCCAGTTTCAACTATATCAGATAGAGATCCTAAATTCACAATCAGGTTTTCGGAATCAGTTGCATTGTGATTTGGGCTCAAAGTTGAGATTCAGCACAACTTTTCACCCGTAGACGGATGGTCAGTCATAAGGGACCATTCAGACTCTTGAGGACATGCTGAGAGCATGTGAATTGTATTTCAGTGGAAGTTGGGAAGAACACTTGAGCCTTATAGAGTTTAAATACAATGGTGGTCACCATTCCAATCTTGGTATGGTCCTGTACGAAGCTCTGTATGGTAGAAAGTGTAGATCATCTATATGTTGGTATGAGGTAGGTGAAAATCAGATTCTTGGACGAGAGATAGTGGATTTGACCACTGAAAAGATTACTGTGATCAGAAAATAGTTGAAAGCTTCACAATACAGGCAGAAGACATATGCTGAGAAGAGGCGTTGACCTCTTGAGTTTGAGGTTGGTGATGAAGTATACTTGAAAGTTTCACCATGGAAAGGAGTGTTGAGATTTGGTAAGAGAAGCAAACTGACTCTTAGGTTTATGGGCCCATATCCTATCATTTAGAGGATTGGACTTGTAGCCTATAGGTTGGATTTGCCATCTGAGTTAGCCAATTTACATGACGTGTTCCATGTATCGATGTTGAAGAGATGCTATCCTGGTACAGAAAAGATAGTAGACCCAGAACCTGCATAGCTCAGATCAGATGTGTCCTATGTTGAGGGACCAATTCAAATAGTTGATCGAAGGATCAAGAAACTCAAGAATCGTAAGATATCATTAGTGAAAGTTCTGTGGAGGAATCATAACCTAGAAGAAGTTACGTGGGAGCTTGAATCCGAGATGCGTAACAAGTTTCCTTTTTCTCTTTTAGGAATTTCGGGACGAAATTCTTATTAGGGAGGGAGATTGTTATGACCCGCTTCTAAATTAATCAGTAAACACCTTGTTTAGTTATGGGTATCTTATTAAATAACACGGTTAATCAAGATAAGCTATGTCGCGAATCAGTAGTTGAGACTTAATCATCGGAGGTATCTAATGACAATTTCAGTGTTAATTGTTGAGTTAAGTTAAATGCAAAGATGCAATTGGTGCTTTGATCAGTTGTGACAAGCTAATTAGCATAATTTTGTGCCTTGAGAGTATAGAGGACCTCGTGCTTGATAGTTTGCAAAAATAATCACTCTAATCAGATATTCGAGGCAAAAGATATGGCACTTTCAAGGGTTTTTGGACCTGGCAGCAATTTTCCCAATAATTGATCTTTTATTCTTTTTTTTTCTTTGGGGGTCGGTTACCCCTTTTCTTATCTTCTTTTTCACCCGAACGCAAGCAAGGGGCCGCACATACATCAGCCCAATTTCAGTAGAGAGACATTAGGGTGTTTGAGTGGGCGATTCTTGCTCCTAGCTTCGCCCTTAGCTGCGCCTACCTTTGCCCACTCCTCTCCTTCTCTTCTTCCTCGTCCTCCATGCCCTAGCGGCGTCCTTCAACTACTGATCTGCTAGGCGGTGCCCTAGCAAGCTGCAGCAGCGCCCAGGGGGCTCGTTTGGGCAGCCAACACTCCGGAATCGACCGCCTCGAATCCGTATTGGTGGTCTATGTCCAAATCTGCAGCTAATAGCTGCGTCTAGGCTCTCAGCTAGCAAGGGCAGTGCTCCATCTAGCAAGCAGTAGGATTTGCTGCAAGTAGCTCGTCCAACCTTGGGCCGTTTGGCGCATGACTGAGCAAGATAAGGTCAGCTCCGAGCTCGGCCTTGAGGTCCCTGCACAAATCCGCAGCCCTAGCCCAAGTTCTAGTTATCAATCGAGCCTATTTCCAACTTATACGTGAGAAGCAACTACTGCTAGTAGCAGGTTCAGCCAGGAGTCCGTTTGGGCATGAAGAACAACATGAAATCGACACCCTCAAGCTCGGCTTGAAGTTCATATCACGAATCTGCAACCACCTAGCTTCGATTCAGCCCCTAGCCAAGATTTCCGGTTGTGCGTGTAGCTGTTGTTGCAGTAGGTTCGTTAACATAGCTTTTCAAAGGTTGAAGAAGACCCAAAAATCACCCGGAATCTGGCCTTGGATGCAGTTCCAGACAAATATGGATAGTTCAAATCAATGTGAGTAGGAGTTCATTTAGTTATTATCATTTAACTCCTTAGTTGGAATTTTTCGATAAACTGTGCATTTTTCGCTGATACTTGGCTTTTGGACAGTATTTGGCGTTACTCGAATTTTATTTCATAAACTGCTTCCTTATGCCGTTATATGATTTAGTTTAGCATCTGATCAATGTGGATTGAATTAATGAATTTATATTGTTCATTGGAACTGGAAATACGTAATATGATTGATGAAAATGATAGAATTTCATGTATTACAATTGCAATGTATACGTTGAGCATAAAATGGATGTTTAGCATCGAAACTGGATAAGTTGATACTGAGTCATGTTTATAGATGACAAATGATGTTTATGTATATGTGGGTAATAGAGATTACTCGGATGCCAAGCATAGTTAGCATCCTTAGACTTTAAATTTGCATAGTTCAAACGAAATGAAATGACTAGTAAAATAAATGTGTATGCTTTACGAGTAATTCCACTAAGATGCGAATAAATGTGATAAAGTATTTCAAGTTGAGTATTCCTTTCAATATAGTATATTTGAATGTTCAGTAATATGAAATCAGTATAGAGACATGGAATAGATATGAAATTTATTTACAGTGAATGAATCTGTTTGCATCAAACCATAGCTGAGTTATGAGTTATTGCGATATAAGTGAATATTTGTTGTACTATATATATAGAAATGTTATGAAAGTCGGAAATCTGGTTTCAGCTAGTGAATTGCAGAATTACAATATATTCCAATAGTCGAATATGTGCGAGAGAGACACAATGTTATAAGAGTTTTCTTGTTATAATAAAATGTGTTAGACTTAGATGCCCTGACACCGTAGAACCCCTTTTGGAGGTCTGTGCCTTAGGGGTGAAACGACCTACCTAGCGTGTGTCTAGATGGTCGGTGGCCCGTGTTAAACAATAATCCGTGCGTGTGTCACGGTGGCACGAGGACAGAGAGACAGTGTTCAACAATAATCTGTGTGTCTGTCACGGTGGCACTGGAGTAAATAGGGGTTATTCAACAATAATTTGTGTGTGTGTCACAGTGGTAACCCAGACTCTCTGCCTGTGTGCTCAGATTAGAGGAGGAGTCTAGAGTACACTCTTTGAGAGTGCAGTGAGGCCGTGTGAGCCTGAGAGTCCTGACGCAGACCAGGATGGCAGTCAGACTTAGCATTTCCCGGGTGTGTCGCTAAGTCTTGTACGGTGGGTTCGTAGTTCGCTACGAGACTTTATATGCAGAGTACACTACATATGATCAGGGCATAAGTTAAAAGATGATTACTTAGAATTAAGGTAGATTAATATGAAACTTGTGTATGTTCAGATTTAGAATTTATGATACTTGTTCTTTAAATGTTCATTATACTTTTCTGCGATAATTGCACTGTTTAATTAGAACTGCTCAGTTTGTTATTTTATTCACATATTCCTGTTTAAGGTCAAATACGGAGTTATTTGATGATGGCTAAGTGAAATATTATTCACTGAGCGAGTAGGCTCATTCCTCTGCTCAAACATTTTCAGGTCAGCGACAATTCCATGAATCAGAAGGATCTTTTCATCCTAACGCTTAATCTGTAGAAGGTATATGTAGTTAGTTTAGTTAGATAGTGGTCTCTTAGTCCTTTCCCCTCGGTCCTTGGGACATGGCGTGGGTGAGAGAGAGTGTGTATGTGGAATGTGTATAAAGATGTAAATTAATTGTTATGTTTACTTTCTGTTAAACAATGTTACATGTTGTAAACTTTGTTTATGTTCTCTAGCCAGTTTAATTGAAATGCTTCCGCAATAGTTTGTTATGTTTTAGTTTACAACAATATCCGGATATCATTACGAGGTCTAAAAAAAAAAGTTCTCAGTGATTTGTTTATGTGATAATCCCTCTGTCGCGCCCTAATCTCGTGATTAGTGGTTAGTGTGAGATCGGGGTGTGACACAGCGAGTATGACTTTTGAGTAATGTTTTGATACAATAGATATAACTTTAGGATGATAGCTAGAATTTATAGTTGAAAGATACTATTAGATTTCTAAAGGTGGCACAACAAGTTTCTATGTTCCATATTTGCAAATGTCTTCTTATGTGGGAGATTTTGTGCTGACCTAAGATAAGATGTGTATGAATTGAAAGAGAAGAACATGACCTCTATAAGAGTGATGTGACTGTACCATAATATGGAAGTAACCATGTGTAATATTGAGGATGACTTGCATGATATTTGTCCATCTAAGTACCCTAATGATGCCATCAATCAATAGTGACATTAGCTTGATATTCGATGGTAATTAATAAATATAGTGTTGATCTAACAACCTATGGTGACTTAATGGTCACTAGTGACGGTGGATTAGGTCTCCAAAAGCTATGGTGAGTTAATCATGTAGTTGTAGCATCAATTAATCCTTAAACCAATGGTTTTTCAGGTCATTTGATGCAATGATCAGACCTATACTCCAATTGATGGTTTTAGTATATGAACTTGACATAATGGTTAAGTTCTAATGTTTCTTCATCCAATAAATTGGAATGATGACTAAATGTAATATGTTGGTACTAATAAAGTGATTTAAATGGTTTCCTTTATGTGATCAACTTAAGAATCTCATTTACTAATGACTTGATTTAAATAAATAATCACTTGAGGGTTTTTCCCTACTCTCAATGGAACTTTTTATGTTGTTAATTAAGGGATGTCTAGGGTTAGATGGTGACTCTTTGTAGAGAACAACTCAATGAATTCATATGTGTTTTGTTCAATATGTTTACTTATGTAAACAACCAATGGCTTTACCTTTTCAACATTTAATGGTTAGAAGTCGATACCTCAATATTCCCATTGTTTTGGGTGAAGCCTATAGTGTAATGCTATAATTCTAATGATGAGAATTTGATGGTTCAATGCCTTAAACTTGTAGTTTTACCCTTAACCTCATATGATAATGATTTATAATCACTATACTGAATTAATGGGTAACCCGAATGAGGTATATCTTGTTTTAGCTAGCTTTAATATAACTAAATGATGGTAATTGCGTATGAATAGTCCTTTAATGATTAATACAATCATGGAGTGATCTCTTATTGTTGTTGAAACCCTAGTATACTATAACCGATGGTTACACCTTGATTTATGTGTGGGTCCATACTTGAGAATAGTATGGAATGTGATGGTGATGCTTCACCTTATGCATCCATGATCCAATGGGGATGATGTGAGTTAGGGTTTGGGTATGAGTGTTGATTAGTAATATTAATATAGTTTATCTTATCAAACCTAACTCTAATGTGAATAGATAAATATATGTATTCATGTTTAACCTTCTTATATGAAGGCATGATGGTGGAATAATCTCCTTAATATGATCATAGCCTTAATGTGTTAATTGGTGGTTAACATAGCCACATGGTTGATACTTTCTTATGTTAAACATGTACATTATGAATATGATGAGGGTTAATCAAATCTAGATTCCTTACATGTTAATGTAATAAAGGAATGTTCTTAATGTTAGTATAACCCTACTATGATTGTTTATGAATATCTCCTAGCTCATTAACGCAATATTGTTCTGATCTGGTGTATTATATGTAAGTGATGTTGTTGAGCCTTGTTATAAGGCATGTGTAGATAATGATGATCTTGTAGGGAATAGTATGATGGTCTTAATGACCTTTAGGCATAGTTGAGCCCTGAATGAGATGTAATCCTCTTGTGTTGATAAGGGTTGATACCATGTGATATTGTGAAAAGGATTTATATCTTGTGATAGTTGACGACTAGTGTAGTCTCATGAATGGCAAGTGAATAGTACCATGTGATGATGAGATGAGAAATTATGTTTCACATATTTTATATCTTTTGAAGTTGTGATATTTGTATGCTTTCTAGAAGTGAATTAGGGTTTGTATGTCCAATTATTTGATGTAGCCTTAATTCACCCAATTGGCATATCTAATCAAGTGCAACTCTAGTCATGTAGTGCCATGTGCCGTAGAGCCATCTTTAGTGTCAGAACTTGTTGGATGATGAAATGAGTATTCCTAAGGGAAACTCAGAGTGCATATTGTTGAGTATGTAGGGGTGGCAAGTTGAGGATATATCCTTGTCATCCACAATGTAGGTTTTGGAGGATGTCTATGGTCATGCCTCAGAAGAATGAGGACAACTACGGTTGTACCTCAGATTAGAGCATTTTGAATACCCTAGATGCTAGCATCGTGACCTATACCAAGGTGGGCTAGTTACAGGACTATATTTCATTATTTTGTAGTTTTACTATATGTCACTGGATTTTACTCGTACTGACCGAGGGGAATACATCTTAGGATACTGGAACTCCTAGATCTTGCACAGAAATGAATAGCCCTTCGCAGGGGTCAGTTGGACTTTGGATGGTATGATTCAAATTGCCCAGGGCATAATAGAAGATGTCATATAGCCATGTAGCATATTTTCTTAGGGTTATACACGATGTTTCACATTGGATGATTACCCTTGTTTTTTATATTTACACAAATATGATGCTTAGTGAAATTAGGAGATTGTATATATACTTAGGTTGTAGATATGATTAAGATTGTAGTTGTGTACATACCATTGCTATGCTTATGTTGGTAACTATACTGCAGTTGCTGATTATAATCATGATGCTAGCTATCTCATGTTGTTAGCTATGTTTAGCATGCTAGCCATGCCTTTGTAACTAGATATGCATATACTGCTAATCATGCTTATCTAGATAGTTTTTCTTATGTTGTTATCTCTTCTTATGATGTTGATATATTCAACCTGTTAGGCATGCTGATGTTGTTAGCTATGCATATGATACTAGAATTATTCATGATGTTAGAGATGGTCATGCTGCTGACTCCTTATACTATTAATAGGGATATGAGCATAGTCTAGCTAATGAAGATAGTTATTATTTGCTCCTTTATGTATTCGTAATCATCAGTGTTGTTGAGCTTGTTTGTTATATATGATTAAACCAATTAAACTGTCTCATTACCTAAAAATGTTGGAATCAATAAAAACATTGTTGGAGGTTATATATCTTGCCGGGACATGGGTCTCACCCTTATGGTTAGCCACATTTTTTTAGGTAATCAAAAGTGATGAAAACAAATCTGTGGCAGCTAAGAGGAGATATAGTAATGAATCTGTTAGAAAGTTGATTAGATCTTTAGTGTGTCCTAGAGTCATCCTTGTACTCTCAGGTCTAGGAAGGAAAAGTTTGTATTTGGTGTTTCAAATGAATCAGAATTTTGTTAGCATGTTAATATTTGTTGTGTGGCATATAAAAATATTATTCTCATGTGTATGTATGTTGTGGCTAAGGAGATAGAACAATTTGTATCAAATTCTTGGCATAGTTTGGATATAAGAAAGATGTTGGGCTCTTATGAAAATCTTTCTGAGCAGGTGTTGAGGTTGAAATTGGTTTTAATTTACCCATATTTTTTGGTATGTGATTAATTAGTGATTGATTGTGTTTTATGTTTTGAGTAATCTCGTTTAGTGTAATGGGTTGTTGACAATCAAATATAGTCCACTAAGCCTTTCTTGTGTCACTGTAGAATACAAGTAGAACTTCAAAAAATTAAATTTAGAAAAGCTCCTTTCTGTAGAGGCAACAATGACACTAATAGGCAACAAAATTTGATACGCAATCATTGATGTAGGAAAACAACCCACTCCTTCTAAAAAACAACAAACATCAAATGGTATTCTATTTTTATTTAATAATAATTCTCTAAGTTACTCTCGCTCTAAAAATGGATCATCCCCACGAATATAAGATTTCTCAAAATGATTAAGTCTACATTCTAACTAACTATAATAAGACTCTATACTCATATCATCCATGGAATTTTACTTATCAGATGTGAAAAAAACAAAAATATTTACATATTTTTGGTATTGTTCAAACCTCTTATTAAGAGAAGCAATTTCCTAATCAATGACATATAAAACATAAGAAACTCTAAGTGAGTCCTCTTCAGATAAATTAGACAGTTCATTTGGATTCTCCTCAAATTTTGTTTTGTTCAAATTAAATGTGTTTTAGAAAAAAATGGATCATCATCTAGTTCAATATAAGAAAAAAATTTGTTTACGTAGCATCACAAAATCTATATTCACTATACTTCTAAAGAAAAGTAATTAAATCCTTAGCTTCTGAAATAGCGACTTTAATATGAATGTCCTTTGATTGCAAATTCTTACGAACCATATCAAGGACATATAAGATCACAAACTCAATGACAAATGACAACAAAATCTCAAAATCTCCAAGCTCATTTGTAGTTAAAGATCTAGATTCACTTTTTATTTTAGAGTCATTATCAGATTCTAAAACTTGAAGTAAAGCTTCTTGAATATGGACAATTGGATCTATTATTTCCTTGACATTATCCACATGAATTTCCCAATGGGTATATGAAAATGATTTTAGAGTCAAGCATTTTCCTTAAAATTTGCCTTCTCTTGGTAGAATTTCCAAAAATCATATAAATGTGCTATGTGATTCCTTAAAAAAAATCTAGATTTACCACAAGTTGGGCATATAAAAAAGTGTTACATGAAGACCATAGAAAGAACACCGGTTACATCAATTTTCGAATCAACGGTGACCTTTGCTCTGGCGATCGGTTAGGTTTCTCGTAGCGACAGCCTTTGCTCGGGGGGGAAGGTGGTCGACCATTGGTCGGGTGCAATCTTCTCCCCCTGGGCGCTTTCTCTTTCTCACCCTGGGCACTTTCCATCACAGTGCCTGCCCGTTGGGGGTCTCCCCCCCACCCGCTGGGTGCTTTCTTCCCTGACTCGAGGTTTTGGGCGGCCCTGTTGGTGGTGCGCCTTTGGCATGGCGTCACCCAACTCCTCTACTAGTGGAGGTTACATTCCTTGTGGCGGGAGATCCCCGTGCAGCGGCTCACGGTGATCGAGCTTCCCTTCTTATCCCCTATGTGTCCCTTTCTACAGGTGTGCTATGTGCCTCAGTGGTTTCTTTGCGGTAAGTTTGGGCACCCACAGGCGCGTCGACAGGGACAAGTGCTTTAAGCGGGGGTCTGCGCTTCTGGTGGTGCCTCTACCCCTCTGCATGGTCGTCCACTCAAGTTGTGCTTGAGTGTGTAGGGGGCAAAAAGGTGGTCGGGGTGGTGGTGGGGTTCACTGCACCTTCTACCCCCCACCATGCACTTGCCACAGCCCTCTTGCCCTCTGTGATTTTCTCCTTTGTGGTTTTGGCCCCCTTCCCAGTGGCTACCTTGGTGGTGCACTCTACCTGTTTGAGGTTTTTCTAGTGAGCTTGTTTTTTCTATCTTTGTCCCTTTTTTTCTCATGTCTGGTGGTTGGTTTGGTGTCTGTGACAACTTCATCTTGTTTAGTCAACGGTCTTTGGCATGATGTTCTTCTGGTTAGTCTCTCCTTCGTGGGATCAAGGAGCCCCTATTTTGCTGGGGTTCCTTTTTATCTCGGTCATTTCTTTACATGTAGTGGTCATTTTTTGGTCGTGGTAGTCCCTCGGGTTCCTTCTTGGGCGGATGGTGAGCTCAGGCGCCCCCTTGGTGCTTCAGTCGGAGGAGGAGTAAGTTGGGTTTGTGCTTCGTGCGGGTCTTCCGCCCCCTGTTCGCAGTGGTGGTCGGGAGTGGTGGTGGAGTTCCCAGCACCCTCTACTCCCGCCCTTGTATCTGCATGAGCCATCCTTCCTCTGTATCTGCATCGCTATAGTTTGGACTCCTTCCCGGGTCGCCTAGTTGGTGCAACCTTAGTAGTCATCGCTGGTAGTTGTGGTTCTCGTCCTGTTTTGTGGGGTGTTGTGTCTGTGTCGTTAGGTCTGTGTCGTTGCTTTAGGGTCGAGCTCTTTGTCTGGTAATCTTTCATTGTCTTCATGATGGTAATATCTGTCAGCGACTTTGCGAACTCCTCTCCATATGTACTCATAGGTTCTTGTAGATTGATGAATTTCATCCCAGATAGTTGTATTAGATAGCCACTATAAGATGTGGACGGTGCAGAAGCGTACCTATCACATCCCAATCTGAGCCTTGTGTTATGTCTTAATGCAGAAAGAGTTGTTTCTTGGTTACTTGATGAGAGATGTCTATCTTGTAGATGTTGTATGGCTTACTTTTAATGATATTGAGCTATTTTTTTAAAAAAAAGAACACCGATTATAAAAAGCCCTTGGATTAATGTCCAAAATACTTTTTTGTACCCCATGATTCATTCTTTTCATATTTATTACATTATCATAGCCATGTCCTCTTATATTATCAATATCGAGATCAAGAGACTCTAGCTCACTTTGCAAGACAATTCAAATTCTTAGGACACTTGTATCATCCAATTTTAAAATCACAAAAAGATTCCTCGATCTTAATAATACTCGAAGAGATATGAGCATATCTTAAAATCAAAGATATTTTCTCTTGGTTTCTAGTAGCAGGAGTACAAACAATGATATGGATTTACTCTCGTAACTAAAATATAATAAATATGTAAACTTTATGGATTTATCTAATTGGTTGGACTTCCACAAGATTCATAATTGATAATCTTAAAATCTAGAAAAATAAAGTAAAATATGTTATGAACTCAGTAAAATATGATCCACAACATAATATGATTTTGAAGACCAAATTCACTAATAATAAAAGGATGATTTTGAGATTTATATAAATAATATAAACATAACTCTAATTCTACATAAATGTTTAGCAGGTGCTTTGGAGACTTAGGCTCGAACCTAGGACTGACTTTGGACTTATAGAAACTCTATCTTAGGTATGTTCATCTTTACTATTATCTAGGAACTTCTATGATGATCAACCATTCCTTCTTATATGTGGCACGAGTAGATATTCTCTTTTCCATAATTATGAAAATGTTATTTCTTGGATAATGCTTTTGGGTCCTCTGGCCCCACAATTTATTTTGGATGTTCTCTTGGACTAAACTTATACTTTCCTTTCACTATTTATTTCACTACTACAGAAATGGCTTATAACGTCACTTTTCAAGGTGTCAGTTGTATAAATAAACTGACACCTAAAGTCTACAGCATCGGTTGATAACATAAACTGACATCCAATCTATGAAGGGCGACCAGACATGGGTACCACTTTTATTCAGTGTCGGTTACGTAATAAAAAACCGACACCTAAAATTAACCGCCAAATCCAAAATTTCCCGCGAAAAAAATTACCTCCAAAATTTGACATATGGTGTCGGTTGATAAATTAAAAATAAACGACTAAAGGTTATTTGCGAGACAGAAATTGGGCACATTTTGGTCGTCGGTTTTACTACAATTACCAACGCTTATGAGTTTTTCCACGCTATCCGCGGGGAATTTTTCACACCCTTTAAGCGTCGTTTTTAGGTAGAAACCGACGACTATGGTCATAAATCGAGAACAATTTTTTTAATCGGCATATGTATATAGACATCGGTTGTTTTTTAGTTAAAAACTGACGACTATAATCAAGTATTGGTGTCGGTTTTTGTTCAGAACCGACACTGTTAGTTATAGTTGTCAGTTTTTTTGAATAACTGATGCCTATGGTACAGCTAATAGCCCCACAAACAGAACTTTTCCCCATTGTCTCTGTTTCATTGCGACTCTGCGCTAGGTCTGGCGATTGCTCCCCGCCGTCTCCGCCGTCATTGCCTGGCTCCCCCGCACCGCCGTTCGTCTCCTCGCGCTACGCTCGTCTCTTCACCGCCGTCGCCACTACTCCGCCGAGCCGAAGTTCTCCTCTCCTCGCCGCCGGTGCTCCCAGCTTCACCTCCAGCTGCTCTCCTCTGCTCCAGCCAGGCCTTCTTCCTCTACCCTCAAGGTACGCCGCCTTCTTCCTCCTTCCTTCCTCCGCCTAGGCTAGGTCAAGCCCTGCAGGTGCCCTGGAGAAAAATCGTCAGGTGCCCTGCTGGGCGTTTTTTTATTTTTTATTTTTAAGTTATTTACTTATTCATGGTAACATGATAAGTGTTGAAACAGTCAATAACTATATTTTGTTACGTGATTTATGATTGTATATGTGTGCTAGCTAGCAACAGACTGACCTGGTCTTGAGGATCTATAAATACATTCTTACATTCTTTAAACTGTGTAATCTTACATTCTATAAATACAGATATAACACAACATTGATGTGTGTGCTTGACAGCCCAAATTACTTCTCGTTATTCTTCTTTTAATAAGTAACTCATATCCATTGATGTTGAAGTAAGTTAGGAAGCCAGTTTGTTGACAGTGATATCTGATTATCCATCTTATATTTTAATGTGATAGGGTGATCAATATGGTAAATAAAAAAAATATTATGTCTTTGTTAGAAAAACCTTAGCTATGACTCCTATGGACATTCCATACTAATGAATAGTTTAACTATGAAATTGGTAACTTGTTTTATTGTTGAGTATATTGAGAATCCTAATCTCCCTTCTTGCTTAATGATGAACTGTAATGCACACATGTGACATGCTTGGAATGTAAATGATGAACTTTTCCCTAAATTGCCAATCATTCTTTTAAAGACATCAATAATCACCCTAACTTGAAGAACTAGGATTTTAGGTATAAGAATGACAACACATTATTTGTTGGCCTAGAAACCCGTCCAATATTTACTCATTAGGAGTAAATCTTGGATAGTCCCCGGTTTGGGACTGTTCGTGAACACCTAATCTCGCTTAGGATGTAAGTGTATAATGTGTATTGGGTTTTCAAGAAAATTTCGGCAGCATTTCCCCGTTTGTTCTCTAAGTACATATGTACTTGGAGAATAGCGGGGAAATGCTGCCGAAATTTTCTTGAAAACCCAATACACGTTATACACTTACTAGTGAGATTAGGTGTTCAAGGATGGGATAGGTGGTACATGTACATTTATTATATATAAGAATGACATCACATGTATTTGTTAACCCTAGACCCTAATCCACATTATACCAATCTGATAGTCCATGATAGAACAAAGCATAATGATGTTGACTGCAACTTTGTGTGTCATGCTATTCTGAATTAAGTATATATTTACTTCATAATTGAATGTTTAAGTAAGTTATAGATATCTTCACCAAACCTCTTTCGGAAACTTGTTTTATTGTTGAGTATATTGAGAATCCTAATCTCCCTTCTTGCTTAATGATGAACTGTAATGCACACATGTGACATGCTTGGAATGTAAATGATGAACTTTTCCCTAAATTGCCAATCATGCTTTTAAAGGCATCAATAATCACCCTAACTTGAAGAACTAGGATTTTAGGTATAAGAATGACAACACATTATTTGTTGGCCTAGAAACCCGTCCAAGATTTACTCATTAGGAGTAAATCTTGGATAGTCCCCGGTTTGGGACTGTTCTTGAACACCTAATCTCGCTTAGGATGTAAGTGTATAATGTGTATTGGGTTTTCAAGAAAATTTCGGCAGCATTTCCCCGTTTGTTCTCTAAGTACATATGTACTTGGAGAACAGCGGGGAAATGCTGCCGAAATTTTCTTGAAAACCCAATACACATTATACACTTACTAGTGAGATTAGGTGTTCAAGGATGGGATAGGTGGTACATGTACATTTATTATATATAAGAATGACATCACATGTATTTGTTAACCCTAGACCCTAATCCACATTATACCAAACTGATAGTCCATGATAGAACAAAGCATAATGATGTTGACTGCAACTTTGTGTGTCATGCTATTCTGAATTAAGTATATATTTACTTCATAATTGAATGTTTAAGTAAGTTATAGATATCTTCACCAAACCTCTTTCGGAAACTTGTTTTATTGTTGAGTATATTGAGAATCCTAATCTCCCTTCTTGCTTAATGATGAACTGTAATGCACACATGTGACATGCTTGGAATGTAAATGATGAACTTTTCCCTAAATTGCCAATCATGCTTTTAAAGGCATCAATAATCACCCTAACTTGAAGAACTAGGATTTTAGGTATAAGAATGACAACACATTATTTGTTGGCCTAGAAACCCATCCAAGATTTACTCATTAGGAGTAAATCTTGGATAGTCCCCGGTTTGGGACTGTTCTTGAACACCTAATCTCGCTTAGGATGTAAGTGTATAATGTGTATTGGGTTTTCAAGAAAATTTCGGCAGCATTTCCCCGTTTGTTCTCTAAGTACATATGTACTTGGAGAATAGCGGGGAAATGCTGCCGAAATTTTCTTGAAAACCCAATACACATTATACACTTACTAGTGAGATTAGGTGTTCAAGGATGGGATAGGTGGTACATGTACATTTATTATATATAAGAATGACATCACATGTATTTTTTAACCCTAGACCCTAATCTTGTTGTAATATATACTTGTTTTCTCTTTGATCATAGAGCTTTACAGTTTTGTTGTGATATATACTTTGTTGTAATAATGTGAACTTTACAATGTGAGCTTTACAATTTGAATTACTTTACAATGTGAACTTTACAATTTGAATGTGAATTTGCATATGGCTGACCATTCTCCTGATGACCGTGCTAATGATTACCGTGAGGGTGAGGACATCAATGTGCCACCTCACAATGTAAGTTTTAAAAATATATCGTATATTTATATCTATATGTCCATTTATAGTTATATCTTATAAATGTGATTATTTTGTCAAATTTTAGGTTGATGATGCACAGGTACCATCTGAAGCACTTGAGGCACTTGATCAACAGTAACAAAAAGTTGATAAGAGAAGGGGCATCACTATGATGAAGAAGTTAATTGCCCAAAAGGGCAATGGACCCAAACTTGTTGTGGATTTTGATAATGCAGGAAATGCATGTGGTGTGAATCGCAATTCATTTGTTTCATATCTTGGGTTTGTTACTCGTAGCCATTGTGATTGTCGCTTAGATTCTTGGCATAACATTTCTAAGGAGAAGAAAGACTTAATATGGAGGGATTTATGCGTGAGTTATTATTAATTTGCCATTCTATTTTGTAGATTACTAAATTTTTGGATACTAGTTAATAGCAATTCTATTTTGCGGAGTATATTTGAATTGGATGAAAAGTTGCATCGTAAATGCATGATGCAACGTTGTGGGAGAGTCCTAAGGAACTATAGGACAAATCTCACTGAAGAATACATAAAAGAAGCTGACAAGAGGAAGAAGACAACCACTGAACAGTGGAACTTCCTGGACAAAGAAGAATGGGACGCGTTTGTCGCTTCAAGACAAACTGATGAATTCAAGGTATTAGGCGTCAGTCTCAATCTCATTAATTAATATATGTTGTATTCACCTATTCAAGATTAACATTTAGTGTTACTAACCAAATCATTAATGTGCATACTAACTAGGCCCTCAGTGAGGCACAAAGATCAAGGTGTGCACTGAATGTGCATGACCACACAATGGGTCCAAAGGGGTATGCAGGCATTCACCAAAGACTACAGTCTGCTTCTACTCAGTCTACTGCTACTCAGGAGTCCTCTACCATAGGTAGCACACCTCTACCTCGCCATGATGTTTGGATAGATGGGAGGCAAAATAAGAAGGGAGAAATAATGAAGGCCGCAACTGTTGAGGCGGCTGCAAAAATGGTAAAATACAACTCTTACAGTAATCATTTGAATATTGATTATTTGTGATGTTTACTTAATTACAAATTTTTGTTTTGGCAATTAGCGGGAGTTGTACAAGCTGAGGAAACAAGGCAAGTTCATCCCTGAGGGCACAAGGGATGAATTTACAGTTTCTCTTGGTAACCCAGAGCATCCTGGATGTGTTAGGGATGCAGGTGCTGGTGTGGGCATCAAAGCTTTTTTTGGGCCATCCCAGCACAAACATGTCCCAAAAGCAGGACTTTCACAAGAGGAGGTAACATATTCTTTCTTTATAATGTTACTGTAAAAGAGAATTCAATAATTAGAAGCTAGCGTTTCTTTTATCCATGTATAGGTAGATAAGCTAGTTGATAGGAAACTAGAAGAAGCAATGAAAAAGTGGTAGGCATCTCAGACTGCCACTTACCAGACAGTACCTACTGTAGGCTCTACTCCTACTCCTACTACAGAGGTTGGGAGTAATCCTGTAGAACCACCACCTAGCACATCCGCTGTAAGTATTTTTATGACATAGTAACTAGTTTTTTAATTCAAGATGATATGTATATATGAAATTGTAGTCGTTTCAAAAAAAGATGATATGTATATATGTATATAACATTCTTTACACAAACATTTGTAGGGGTTGAAGCCATGCCGTCTAAAAAGTAAAGAATTTGTCATTGCAGAGGCGTCGGCTTACCCATCCCTACCAGGGGAAACGTGTCATGGCTCTCCAGTACCAGCTGGTTGGATTCGTGTGAGCCCAATACATATATTCTCCTAGTGGATGGATCTTCCATTGCCATATGCCCACCCAGATTGTGAAACGCTTGGTGATGCAGTAGGCGGAGTGATATTATGGCTAAAAGCGGATGTCCTCTTTACTGAAAAGGTATGGTAAATTTACATTACGTTCAATTGTTAATGTGTGTATATGATGGCAGTTGATCTGAAAATATATATATATATATATATATATATATATATATATATATATATATATATATATATATATATATATACAGGTTAAAAAGAGGATACCCACAACATCTAGGCCTCCACTTCCACCTCCTACATTACCTAGTTGGGTTCCACAGGACCAACCTGTCCCGTTAGGTCCTAACTGTAGGGGTATGGCAATATGGTTAGGCGAACATGATATAAACTCCCCTATAACTGTTTCTTCCGATTCAGATTCTATAGGTCAGTCATACGAAACAAAACTATTTATACAAGATATTTTGGAGTTGTTTCGATATGATTGGCTAAATACATCTGTGATAGAGCTATGGATAAGGTGAGATATTATTTATACATCCATATACCTTGTGTATGATCTGGTGATCTGGTTTCTTATTTATTAATGCATGCATAATTAATACATATTTTGCAGCTACTTAGACAACATATGTGCAGATTTTGGATTCGAACATGTAGGGTTTTTTATTCCATCTTTGATTAGTCTAGTAGATAAAGACCCTACGTCAGTTCAACAATACTGTTATGAGGCTTTTTCAAATTTTGCTATAAATAAGAAGACAATGATAATGGCTCCATTCAATGTAGACTAAGTTTACTTTGCTTATTATAATTTGGACTTAAGAAAATTATATTTTTATTGTGGATTTTGAGTTATTAATTTTTAACTTTTTTACCTCTAGGGGTAGGCATTGGGAGTTACTGGTTATTGCCCCCGAGACGTTCACTGTGTATTATCTAGATCCTAAGGGGAGTAAATTGAATACAAGATTTGGACACATAATGAAAATGGCATTATTCCGGTGAGAAATATTTCATTTTCATATCCGTTAACATATGTTATTACATTACTATGTAATTGCAATGTTTTTTGTTACATTAACATGTAGGGGTTTTGAGGAGTTCAAAAAGGTTGGAGGAAAGGTCCCCACAAAAAAGAACCAGCCAATAATTTGGAAGAACGTGAAAGTAAGTTCCCGACTGCAATATATGTATATATTATTTATGTGAACAATGCTTTACTAGTTGTATTTTTTAATATTTTGTATGTTTGAATTTATAGTGTGCTACACAAGACAACGGATGGGCATGTGGATACTATGTCATGCGATATATGCACATGATTATCAAACATGCCACACTGGATATCGAGTGTATTGCTCAGGTATTATATAGTCTCATTAGATAATATGATCGAAATATATCAATCTTATATATAGCTCATTAATTATATATATACATCATTCCCTTTACAGGTGTTTAAAGATGACCCCATTACAGGAGAGGCCTTACCAGATGAAAATGCTCCCTATACGATGGGAGAATTAAATGAAGTAAGAGAAGAATGGACAACAACTATACAAATAGTGGGGGCTTTAAAATATAATTGGGATCCTGATAGCGAATAATGACTAAACAATGATATTTTGTAAATGAATTTCTAAATTATAATATATGTGTGAATGTTTCTACATGTCTGGATGTTTCTACATGTGTCTGAGTGAAAATGAATGAAAGTTTTGGTTGCTATATGAATGTTTCTACATGTGTGAATGTGAATGAATGGAACTATAGATTGCTAGCTACATGAATGTTTCTAAATGTGTGAAAATAAAATGGAACTGCAGGTTGCATTGCTAAATGCATGTGTGAATATTTTTGTTGTTAATTTTGCAGGTTTGTGGCCTGTTGTCGGCTGATATCAATGGATGTCGTAAAACCTACAGTTCATAACTGAACTGAATAAGTTTCTCATCCTGCGACCAGCCACAGTAGGTCTGCAGACTGACAGAAAAAAAAAACAATAGGCTTCGATTATTTGTAAACAACCGACACACAATGTTATAGTGTCAGTTTTATATAAATAACCGGCGTCTATTTCCTGTGGCGTGAAGATATATGGCGTCGGTTATTTATAAAAAAACGACACTGATAGTGCCCAAGATGGCGCCCTTTCTGTGGTGCGAAGGGTTTGGGCGTCGGTTTCTTATCTAATAACTGACGCCTATAGTCCCATGATGGTGTGTTTTCAGTGGCGCGCGAAGAGTTTGGGTGTCGGTTTTGGAACCGACGCCTAATGGGTGAGCTTTTAGTGTCACCCACATAGGTGTCGCTTAGAAACCGACACTAAAGGCTTTAAATAACCGACACTAAAGGTAGGTTCTGTAGTAGTGTTTGCATGCTTAGACTAGCTTTGTTTTTCATAGTGATACATCTATACAACTGTAACAACCTCACTTTCTAGAACCCCCAATTGAGGAAGGCCAGAAAAAAAAAGAGCCATTACCATAATATACATGATCTATAGTTTAGCACATAACAAAAAATAATTACTAATTTTCACTAAACTGAACTAAGTTTCATACAAGATAAAAATATTTTTATAAATTCTTACAAAAATATGGGTTCTAAAGTTCCACACAGGAAATATACCATCTATCTATATCCTTTGGGCTTTACTTTGTTTGTTTACTTTGTGTTCCTTCTTTTCTTGAATGTCCAATTTCAATCATATAGCAAATTATCCTAAAACATCGACAATCAAAACATGTGGTCACTATAACGAGTTATACTTATATGTGGGGGAAACAAAATATTTGTGTTTATTTGTAACAACATAATCCATAAAATTATTGTTTGACAAATCAGATTTAACATCTTTGATCATAACTACTCAATCCTAATTTATCCAACCTCTATCAGTCCTTGTAGTAGACATGGGTCATTCCTCACTCAAATGGTAGACCCTTGGTGGTCCTTTTGATCCTATCTAGAAGGTAGACCAAGATCTAGACCTTCGATGGTCGTTTGATCCTACCCAAAAGGTAGACCAAGATCTAGGCCCATGACAATCCTTTTGATCCTACCCAAATGGCAAACCAAGATCTAGATCATCATTGTCTCATTTATAAATCAAGCTCCAGAGAAGGCTTAGGAACTAAGCTAGTCACTTCCATATATATGATGCGATAGCCATAGTCACTTTATAGTTTGTAAGGAATGAAATAAAAAAGTAAGCATATATTTGCAAACCATGCGGGGAAAAACTCTGGGAAACCACTTGAAACTACAATAATTATTCATAGGTGTAACCACATACATGTTTCAATAGTAATTTGAATTCTAAGAAAGATCAATCAGAAAATCTAGACAAGAAATCAATCAATTTATCCTAGAAGTTAAAGAATAACATCCATGTATCATTATTTCATACAAAATCTACTATTAGAACTGACTTGGGTTCCAATTTAGGTTTCCATGGCCAACTTAGTGTTTCATTAAGTTCTAACATCCATAAACTCAATTATTACCTTTAATGTTATTTTAATCTAAAAACCATAATTTTGATGCCATATACATGATGGAGTTCCAATTAAGTCAAAGATGTCTTCTTTATGTTAAAAGTCCCAATCATTATTCTTTTTAAGTCATGTTATGGTTAGTGAGATAGAAGAAAAATTATTTGGAAACTTTATGTTCTTTGGGTTGACAAACCCTAGTCTTCATCATTAAATGTACTTTTAGTCATAATGAAACCTTAACACATCAATTCTAAGATTATCAAGTTCATATGAGTCCAAGGTTTTCTTTTGTTCATAAAAGGTCCAACAATGAAAATCAACATCAATTGAGTCCTTTAGATTCATCCTCACTTAGAAATTAGGGTTTTGATTCATTAAAAGTTTTAAAGGTGTCAAAATTTGTACTTTTTGAACTAGGAGCATATTCCTCTCATGAATCTTGCTTCATCGATGCTACCGATTTTTTTGAGAAAAAGTCATATATTACTTGTTATCATCTGATCATCCTACTAATTTCTAGGATTTTTACAAAATAGGAACCTATGGGCTAATCATAAGCCACCAACTAGGCAACCAGCTTCATGATCTTCCTCGACAACATGGTTGGGCTGAGCCATTTGCCTTTAGCAAACTTGGCTCCCATGCTCATGTGGTGACAGTTGTTGGACCTAGATTGAAGTGGAGAAAAAGACCAAAAGGTCTTACCTATTACATAGGGAAGGCGAGGGTAGGATGGTCTTTACATGGGGGACCTTCTTCTTCCTTGACTCCCTTCTTGTTGCAGGCTAACTCGGTCAACTAGTGGGTTTACTTAGGAGAATATGCCTCCTTTTCAGCAACTAGGGGTTCCTCTGGCTTCGCTTGGATCTGGTGGACACAAATAGGGCTTCAATTGTCCTAATGGTGGTCGAAGGTGGTCAACTGACAAGGAGCTTCCTCGGGGTGACAATAGCAGCAGACTAGGGGGTAGGAAGGGAGAGGTCGAGCAATTGGGAGCATGGATGACTTCAGGATGCTCCATGCAATCTTTGTGGAGATTTAGATGAGTTGTATAGGGGATCTAAGACCCTATATATAGTTGGTGATCGACCATGGAGCTGTATATTAGTTGATTCTTCTACAGTCCTCAAACCTAGGTAAAACCTAGGGTAGGTCTCAGATTGGACTCACGGAGCCAAGGAAATACTTTCCCGGTTTGATTATGAATTGATCATCGTGGAATTTGATCCAGGAAGCTCCCATTTTTCTTCTTCTTTCCAAACCTAGAGAGAGATAGGAGATGACTGGTCCATTGTCAGATCCGTGATCTATGGTTGATATAGTGTGCATCATTTACTTATATTGCTAATAGAAATCGAAATAACATGACATTTAATACTTTCCAATTGTATTATCCACACTTTAGGTATTTTTAAAATTAATATCTCTCAAACCATTCATCCTTTCAGTCCTAAACTTTAAGGAAAAGTCTTTAATAACTTAATCTACTCCTGTGCAAAGAATGGAAACAAAACTTGAAAAGAAAAAGGACCTTTCTTCATATGCAAATCATCCACTTATAAGGCATGCATTATACATTAAAACACCATCTTTTCTCTCCCTTTCTTTTCTATTACCTTTATTTCGACTTTAGAAAGAATGTAAAACCAAGAACTAGTAAATTGTGGCCATTCATGCCACTTTCTAGAGAGTTATATAATATTCCCTTAAACATATGTAGGCCATACTTATTTTCTATTATCTTTTTCATGTTATGTGATTTTCTTTTCTCCTTTTCCCTTTTGTTCATTATTAGGCTAATACAACTGTAAAGTCCACAAAATCCATCATTGAAATAAATTTGCAAAACAATCCCTTATACAAAGCAAATCACACAATTTCCAAACAACCCCAGTTTATTGAGTAATTGAAAAAAAAGCCACACAAGCAAAATTGAGGTTATAACATCCTTCTTCACTTATAGGAATTTTATCCTCAAAATTCAACTAGTCTCATAACCAATTCATGGTAAGATATTTTCATGTTTGTCTTGAACTCTCATGTGGCCTCATTCTTTCCATGGTGCTTCCAGAGAACCTTTACCATATCGATCTTCTTATTCTAGAGTTCTTTCAAATTGGTATCCAATACCCTCACAGGTGACTCAGGATATGTCAAACTCCCTTCGAGCTTAATGGGTTAAATTCTCAAAACAAGACTAGGATCCTCCATATAACACTTCAGATTGAAAACATGGAACACATCATGCATCATACTAGATTGTGGGGGTAGAAATACACGGTAAGATGTTTCACCAATCCGTTCTAAAATCTTAATCGGACCCACATATTGGAGAATCAACTTTCCTCTATTCATAGGTATAGCTTGGAGGAGTTGGATTTTTAGGGACACATATTATCCCACGGTGAAGTGCAAGTTAGTCCACTTTGCATAAGCGTACAACTTCTATTGATCCTGGGCTCTCTTTAGCCTTTTTTGGTTAAAAGCAACTCCATCAGTATATATATGTAGTTCCTCTAACCACAATAAGGTCCTCCCACCGACATCATCCCAGTGAAGAAGTGATTGACACAGCCTCTCAAAAAGAGCTTCATAGAGAGGTATCTTGCTACTGTCTTAGTAGATATCATTATAGCAAAACTCAATTAAGGGCAAGTATTACATGCACGATCCACCCCAATAGAGCACACATGCTCTCAACTAAAACTCATATGGTCTGACTATACATTAGTCTAAGGCTAATAAGTTATACTGAATGCACTTATTTTCACATCTTAGCAATGAAATTTGGGTTATGTTCATAAATACTCAAACTTAAAACACAATTCAAGTGAATTATCTCTTTAATATATAGTCATCTAACCCATGTTGAATCATGACCTCTCTTTATTATGGAGAAAATTACCACAAAATCCATAGTGGTCGAGTCATATTTCCTCTCAAGAATCTCAAATGGTTGCACAGTAACCCACCAGGTCATTGGTGTTCAGTCGTCACCATTTGGTATATACTTCTATCTTTCTATTCATTTCTAGAATCGTCTCTGTAAGTCATTAACTATCTTCATGGTTCCAGAGTGTAAGTATAGTTAGAACCATTAACTTCTTGTAAGTTAGGAATCTTTAAGGGTGAATCCTCAAGAATCGAAATATAGATTGCATATCATATTCCACCATTCACACCCATCGAGAGATGTGTCTGAGAATTTTTGATCAAACCCTTCATCTAATCTAATTCTAGGTCATCTAACTGGATGCTACAATCTTGATCAACAAATCAGGTTTGGGTTATCTTTATTTGGTACCTCGACTCTTGCCTCCACTATTTTGATCACCACATTCAATCTTATACCTATAGAATTCAATCTCCGCCTCATAATTGTATCCTTGATTGAAATTTCAATTTGTCAATTACCTTGCTCATCTACTTCTTCCAACCCATTCATTCAATATTCTTTCCTACGGGTATTAAGATACCTTAAATTCTCGGTTGTCCTAAAAGGATTTCAGCTTAAGCATTTTTTCCTCATATCATTTCCTTCTCTAATATAGCATGTGTTTCTCTGATCTCTCACAATCATAACAAGATGAAATAAGCATTTGGTTGTAGTCTAAATACAAATCTCATCCCATTCCAAGAGTTGAGATGGTGCATCACACATGACTCTAAACCATTCATGCTTTTCAATTCTTAAAGTCAAAATCCATCCTCACTCTAGGGTTTGTGCAATTCCATTATTACTTTACTTCTTATATGTCATGTCTTATTAGCCTTAGTCATATCCTCAAGATCACTAGGAGTATAGGTACCCTTAGAGCGATCTCATCCATATGCATATAGGAAGTTCCCCTCATTTACCCTTTGGCCTCATGAACTCATGGAAGTGGCCAATCTCCTAACCCATGGGCCTCATGCAAATATTGTTGTTACTTCTTGACCCTATGGTTTTATGCAGTTAGGTACCCTTATTCACCCCTTCTTCACCTTAGGATTGACTTATGGTCCTATTGAGATGTTATGACTTTATTTTATTTAATCATACATTTTTCTTGAGGTTTCTCTAAAATATCCAAGTACATAATGCCTTTTATAATTCTCTCACCTAGATTCCTTCATCTCATAGAGTGCCCATGTTTTTCTTTATGCCCCTTTTTTGGGCCCATGGTGACCTACCCATTTGGGTTGGTCCCATTCTATCTATCAATCCCATCGTGACTTTTCTTTATTTCCCTTAGAGATGGTCATACACAGATTCCAAGAATCATACTCAAATTATGTGCTTTTATGCTTCATGCACTTAATCTCTCAAGTATTCAAGTGATCTATAATATTTTCTCAATTCTTAAACTGATTTTTAGGTTCCCCATTCCTAGGGAAGGTCCTATCCCTAAACAAGACAAAATTAACATTCATTAGAAACCAACAGAAATGATCTTGTACTAAGATTTTATATGAATATATCTTTCGGGCATATCTCCATTATAGCATCTATGCCTTGCCTACCTAAAAGTGATATTATTATGTCATTCAAGAATTATACCACTATAAAAAAAATTACACAAAATTGACTCCTCATATTTCACATGCTTATATCATTCCATCAAGTCATGTGTTTTCTTGATACAGGGTGTACTACAACTTTTTAGGGATGACTAATTCCTCAAAGTTGGTTTTCCTCAACCTAAGCATTAGTATCTTTATTGGCAAAACTTGAACGTATCAGTGCTCTTTATCAACTAGGATTGTCTCGTGTGATGTTGTAATCATTGGTTGAGCTATTACCATACTTGGTGCTCAAGGGTCAGAGAGGGGACAATCAACCTAGATATGTCTTTCTTGCTGACAATAGTATCACACCTTCTTCTCCAAATGACACTTTTCCTGGTGTATCTTCCCATAGTTGCGGCACTTTGGGGGCATTTCTTGGTGCGGGGTTTTTTCTTTCATTCATTTATACCCTTGTCACGCTGGTGACCCTAGGGGCTCTCCTATTATCATTCCTTGGGCCACTGCTGTCATTAGTGAAACTAGGATATCTTGTAGGTGGATGTTGAGCATTCATCACAATCTTCTCCATGTCCCAAGTGAAGTAAGCTGAGAGGATAGTATGGAAGTTCTTCCAAGTCATCAGTTTTTTGATCAAATCTCAGTTGATGTTGAAATCCTCCCACCAAATCTTTATAGTTCCCTCAAGTAGGTGAGTAGCAAAGAGAACCTTCAAGTTGGGTGGCACTCCTAGAGCATGAAAACCATTTTCCACACCATGAAGACAAGCTTCCATCTTAGAGTTATCTTCACCCTAGAACTTTTCTATACCCAAATTTTATAATTTGAGGGTGGTGACTTCATGATGAGGGCAGACAGGTACGGGTTCACCATCCTTATCCTTGGAAACACCTTTGGGTGTAAGGGAAATGACAGTCTCTGATGTTTCTCTTCCGTTGTCCTAGCCAGAGATCATCTGAGGTAGGAACATGCCCGTCTATGGTTTCAAGACTGGTAGAATGACCGGGGTTGTCCTTGGGCTCATCTTCCTTCATAGGTTTGCACTTCAAGTCTGGGCTTCCTTTGGGCTCGAGACCTTTCTCAGTGGTGGCCTCCTCTGAAATCTTCCATTTCTTGGAAGTCTCATCTTCCATCATCTCTCTTGGAGACATACTCTCTTGGTAGGAGGGCCTTCCTTCCTGGTGGTCAAGGATGACAGTAATCCTAGTATGGGCCATACTATTTCACATAAGCTAACTTTATTAATCTCAGTTTCATACTTTAGATATTAACTCAGCCTAAAGTTTTGTCCATAACATCTTGTTTGCATGTGTTTTATTATTTGGCAGAGGATACCTTAACCCTTATCATCCATATCCCCAATACTCAGAGGAGGTAGAGAGGAAAAAAACTTCAGGTACTCAGGGTTTGCTAAGTGAAAAGGGGATAAAGAAGGGATGAAAGTAGATTAGAAATCTTAGAGGTATCTTATTTTGAATGAAATCCTCAACTTTGTCCAGGCTAGAGACAAGGGTCCAGGAGTCCTCGTAAACCGACTAGTGGGGTGGAGGAAAATTTTACCATCCCCTAGATCGTGGTCCATTCTAGACACCTCCATCTTTGGAAAACACTCTAATAACTCCCTTTGAGCTCTACCGAATTTATAAAATTTAATAGTTATTAGGGACTATATGGAAAACCACACTCTGATACCAAATGTAACGGCCCCGCTTCCTAGCAACCCCTAATTAAGGAAGTCCAAAAAAGAATGTCATTACAATTATACACAAGATCTATGGTTTAACACATAATCATAGTTGATTAATAAATTTTAGTAAAATTAATTGAGTTTGGTACAAGATAAAAATGTTTTCATGAATTCTTAGAAAAAATAGGTTCTAAAGTTCCACATAGGAAATATACCATCTATCTATATCCTCTGAGATTTACTTCATTTGTTTACTTTATCTGCCTTCTTTTCTTGAATGTCCAATTTTTATCATGTAGCAGTTTATCCTAAAAACGCCAAAAATCAAAACATATGGTCAGTATAACAAGTTATACCGGTATGTGGGAGAAACAAAATATTCACATTTATTTGTAACAACATAATCCATCAAATTATTGTTTAACAAATCATATTTAACATATGTGATCATAACTTCTCAATCTTGATCTATCTAACCTCTGCTACTCCCTATAGAAGATGTGAGTCATACCTCGATGAGATGGTAGACCATTTTTGGTGCTTTTGATCCTAGCCAGAAGGTAGACTAAGATCTAGAACTCCGATGGCCGTTTGATCCTACCCAAAAGGTAGACCAAGATCTAGGCCCATGACAATTCTTTTCATCCTACCTAGATGGTAGACCAAGATCTATATCATCATTCTCTAATATATAAATGAGGGTCCATAGGAAAATTAAGATCTAAACTAATCATGTCCATATATATGTTTTGATAGCCATAGTCACATTATAGTTTGCAAGGAATGAAATAAACAAGTAAGCATATATTGCAAACCTTGTGGGAAAAAACTCAAGGATACCAAGTGAAACTACAACGATTATTCATGGGTGTAACCACATACCTTTTTCAATAGTGACTTGAATTCAAAGTAAGATCAATCAAAAAAATCACACAAGAAAAATTGAGGTTATAACAACAACCATATTTATAGGGGCATGCTTTTCTTCCTGAGTGTGCTTTTCTACCCATTATTTACAAATGCATTCTTTTCCACCTAGGGTGTGATATCTCCACCCATTATTTTAGGTTGTGATCCAATGATGTCTCAACCCTGCTTAAAATAATTTTAGTCTTTGTTGTTACATTCACAAGTTATTTTTGTCATTGCAAATGGAAGAATTATAAGGAAATATTCCCTTCTTGATATTCTTTATTAGACACACCTCATCTCTTGACCTGATATATTTCTCTTGGAACTTATATCTCTTGCTCATCCCTTAATTTGATGCTCTTCTTTTGAACATTCTATAGTGGTGCCTAGTTGTTATTTACTGCACAAACTCAATTTTTGTCGATGTCCTTTCCTTTTGTTTTCCTCTTCTTGGGTGTTGCTTTTCAACCCACCCAAGGTTAGCACATCCTGATATTCAGGGTGAAGAGGACTTACCTCAGGATCAAGTGCTAGGATTAGTTTTGAGATGGGAAGGTTGTTCACCACAATATGATCCTGATAATTAGATTCATAATTTAGACTTTTCCTATAAGGCTGAAATGTTAAGTTGAATAATGAATTTATGTAATAGTTGGATTTTTATTTTCCTCTGCAATAAACTATGTTTTTTACTCATAAGTTTGAGAAAAATTATTGCACCCCTTTTATTTGGTCATATTTGAGTTCTTGGGGTTATATGCAAATTATTTTCTTTAATTAAGTAAGGAATTGTCCCTTACCTGGGCCTAACTCCTTACAAGATGGTATTAGAGCATAATTGTGCTCAACAATCTAACTATTTTGGAAATTCATCCTTGAAACCCTTTCCTTTATATATTACTCTTATATTTCAGGAAGAACAACCTATTAGGACAACTGATATCTTTTACCTAAAAAAACTCTTGGAATATAGTTGTCATGCCTCATGCTACCCAGACAGAGTGACTAGTTGGGTTTTAGAATCTCTATATATAGGAAGGGTCTTAAAGCCTTAATATATAAGAATTAGAAAACTATTTAAAGATGTTGTACTAAAACACATTTCCTAACTTTTGGGCAATTAATAAAACTAAAATATCTACAATAACTACATCCTGACTAGGGTAATTAAACATACCTTTCTAAGTGTACCACCATGGGTAGACATATCTAGAACCCAAAAGAAAATGTTGCACCAATCGATACAATAAAACTAGAATCACAATCTAGAAGTATCCTACAAACTCTTATTTTAGGTTGTTTGGATTTTGTGCATGAAATCATCTTTAAGGGGTGGAGTGTTGTAACGAACCAGAACCTAGAATCCTACCCTATACAATGATTAGAAAACTAGTGAGGTTTGCTCTTTATATGTGACCAAACAAGGATAAAATGAATAGGCATTTATAAATAATTTAAATATGTACTAATCTGAAAGTTAATTCATGAGATATATTACATACATTTCCTTTTCTAACTAATACTCACATACTCGAGGAAAAAATGATTAATACATGTGTTAAAGTGATAATTGGAGTTTTCATGAGTCATACATGTGTTAAAGTGGAATAAATAAGTTAAATGTGTTAATTGAGTAAAAGGTGAATTTTCATACATAATATATATGAAACCCTTTTTGTAGCAATGTGACATTACTAAGTAATAGTTGATAGTAAAGATATAATATTCTAATGAAATATAATGATAATACGTTAATCATTCTAATGGTGCCATAACTCATAAAAGGAAATCTCAAAAGTAATATATGAAGGTAAAACCATATTCCCTGGATTCCAATTGCCTTGGGTGCCAAGTTACACATTGTTTGCATAATGATAACTACTTTAATTATATTTGGAAAATAAAAATAAAAGTAAGAGACAAAAGTGTTATATAAATTTCTAAAAGTCCTCAAAATTCGAGATAAACCTCCAATCTGAAATTTACATACCAAAATTAGTTTGTGTATATATTTTCACAATATTTGAATAATATTATCTATTCAAGTGTTTTAGGAGAGAGAATGTATATTAAGGCTCAAAATATCAAAATAAAATGGTAAAAAAACACAACTAAAAGAATTAACTATAGAATCATTTTCTACATGTTTAAGTTTGCTTATAGGCTAAGTTTCACATCTTTTAGTAGTTTCTAGATGCCTCAAATTCCTTAACAAAAGAAAATGAAAGATAAGGCCAAAAATATTGAATTTATGATTAAAAAGAAAACATTTAATATACTAATGAATAATGTAAACCAAATTGTATAGATTGTAACACAAAAAAATGTGGTGTAACACAATGGGAAGCAACGTTGTAAATGAAACATAAAAGAAATAAAATCCAAAATATAATTTAGAAACACTTGAATAAATATATATATATATATATATATATATATATGTAAATAATAGAATCGTACTCATATATACTAAATATTTAGATATGAAATGTCAATAGTAAAAAGTAATAAGAGAATATAAATTTCCCCTCTTCGATTATCTTTAGAGGATGTTAATAATATTATGGAAACAATTAAAAAGGAAAGGAAACTAATCTACTATTGTTCTAAATAAATTAGTAATAAACATAGTTGAATATAATTGAAGTGAGATTGAGAAATTTAACTAACTAGAAGATATTGTTTACGTCTCTCGTGAGTGGACAATTTTGAAAGGGTTATAAATATCTGATGTAGTAAGTAAAATGTTCATGTATATGAAATAATACACTATAAATATTTTTAAACAATAAAGTAATTTATTTCTCTTGTATTAATTAGTCTAGTTGTCAAATTTCATTTTTAGGATAATACTAGTGTCCATAAAAAAATTGTAACATAAATTAACAAAAGAATGCTAGAAGGAGTCCGATAAAGTAAATGACATATTGAGCATTCAAAAAATAAAAACTAATGTAAATTTTGAATTCTACATGTGTTATTTATCCTATGTGTCATAATTTACATTATTTTTTGAACCCTCAAATAAATTTAAAAGAGAATATACAATTGAAAACACTAATTGTTAATTGTTTAATTTAATATACTCTATTTGTTATGGTTTTTAATTTTTTCTATCACGTTTGATTTTGCTTTTCCTTTTCCTTGAATTACACTCTTTTCTTCTGATTCCTTCTCTCACTCTCCCTTCCTATTTTTCCTTTATTAACATTTCCTTACTTTCTCCCACATCCATCCATTGATATCCATATTTTCATTTTTCTTCCTTAACCTTTTTGCATTTACAATATCTTATTTGACTAGTTGATGATAGTAATATATATACCCCAAGATATGTGCTCTTTGGAGCATAGATAGTAATTATCTGCCACCACCATGCTTCTCCCCAAAGTAATGCATACATGTTAGTTACCCAATTATCATCGGCCATCAACTCTTCACAATGGTGGGTCTTGTACCTTCTCACTCCACCAAATTCATCACGACTGGCTCCGGAAGACGTCTTTGATGCTTTCCTATATTATGTTTCATGATTACATCACATGTAATATACCTTTCCCCATGTGGTATTGGATTATTTCTATTTTATCAATAGACTTCCCCGCAACTTTTCTTGTTTTGGTTTTCTATCTTGAGTTTTATATAGTTGATTTGTTTATCAGATTTCTAGCAATCTTCTAGAATCATAAACAATTGTTATGCGCTCGGTTGCTTGTGTTTTTTATTTTAATTTTCACTTTAGTAGTCTCGGTTGATGTGGTTCCTATTTATTCTTTCTAGTTGTTTTGACATAAGGTTTACTAAGAGTTTATTATTGTCTCTGTACCCATCCTGATTCTCCAGGATCAGAAGGACATGTGGAGTACATTGTTCATATTTTATAGAGAGTTGTATGTGAGGTTTGAGAGTCCAAATTCCTCCATCTAATGGTATCAATTTGACACTTAAATTTGATATAAAAAATATAATTTTAAAAGAATTTTCTAGTTTAAAACCCATATACATTAATCTATATATCAAAACAAAATTTATTTTGAAATTATAAAATTTTAATATATCTAATGGTGTGGATTTAATTGCTTTAATCCAATTTAATAAATACACAAAGTTTACGAATTTGTCTATTTGGTTGTACTTCCACAAAATTCATAACTAATAATCTTAAAATCTAGAAAAATAAAGTAAAATATGTGATGAACTCACTAAATATGATCCAAAACATAATATGATTTTGAAGGCCTAATTCACTGATAATAAAAGGATGATTTTAGGATTTATACAAATAATGTAAACATAACTCTAGTTCTACATGTATATTTAGTATGTGCTTAGGATTCTTAGGCATAAACCTAGGACTGACTTTGGATTTATGTAAACTCTATCTGAGGTATGTGCATCTTTTCTATTATCTAGGTGCTAATATTATGATAGAACATTCCTTCCCATATGAGGCATGAGTACATATTCTCTTTTTCATCATTATGAAATTCTTATTTCTTGGATAATGGTTATGGGTCCTCAGACCCTACATGATTTATTTTGGATGTCCTCTTGGACTAAATTTATACTTACCTTCCCCTATTTATGGGCATGCTTAGACTAGATTTATTTCCCATAGTGGTACATTTGTACAATCATATTTACTGGGGAATGTTTTCTGCCTAGGTGTGCTTTTACACCCATTATTTATAGAGGCGTACTTTTCCTCCTACGGTACACTATCTCCACCCATTATTTTAGGTTGAGATCCAATGGTGCCTCAACCCTACTTGAAATGATTTTAGTCTTTGTTGTTACATGCACAGTTTATTTTTGTCATTATAAATGGAAAAATTTAAAGGCAGGATTCTCTACTTGATATTTTTTAGTTAGACATGACTCATCTCTTGGCCTGATACATTTCTCTTGGAACTTATTCATATTCCTCTTCCCTAAATTGAAAGCTCTTCTTTTGAACTTTCTAAAGTAGTGACTAGTTGCTAAGGCAAGACTCCCTACTTGATATTTTTTAGTTAGACATGACTCATCTCTTGGCTAGATACATTTCTCTTGAAACTTATTCTCTTTCTCATCCCTGAATTGGATGCTCTTCTTTTGAACTCTCTAAAGTAGTGACTAGAATTGTTATTTAATGCACATACTCAATTTTTATTGATGTCCTTTCCTTTTGTTTCCCTCTTCTTGGGTGTTGCTTTTCAACCCAAGTAGAGTTAGCATGGCTCGAGATTCAGGATTAGGAGGACTTAGCTCAGGACCAAGTGTTAGGATGAGTTTCAAGATGGGAAGGTTGTTCACCACCAATATGACCCTGATAATTTGATTCATAATTTAGACTTTGCCTATAAGATCCAAATGTTAAGTTAAATAATAAATTTATGTAATAGTTAGATTTCTTATTTTATACTAAAGTGAACTATGTTTCTATACTCATTTGTTTGATAAAAATATTTCACCCCATTTATTTGGTAATATTTGTGTTTATGGGGTTATATGTAAATTATTTTCTTAAATTAATTAAGGAGTGTTCCCCTACCAAGCCCAACTCCTTTCAACATGATATCAGAGCATAATTGTACTCAACAATCTAACTTCTTCAGAAATTCATCCTTGGAACCCTTTCCTTTATATATTACGCCTATATTTTAGGAAGACCAACCTGTTAGGATAATTGATACCTTTTACCTGGAAAAGATATATTGGAACATAGGAGTCTTACCTCATGATACCCATATAGAGTGACTAGTTAGATTTTAGAATTTGTGTCCAGGAAGGGTCTTAAAGCCTTAATTTTTAAGAATTACAAAACTAGTTAATGATGTTGGGCTAAAAACACATTACCTAACTTTTGGGTAATTAATCAAATTAAAAGATCTGCAACGACTAAATCCTAACTGGGGTAATTAAACATACCTATCTCAGTGGGCCACCTTGGGTAGACATATGTGACACTCTTAAGAAAACATTGCACCAATCAATACAATAAAACTAGGCTCACAATATACAAGTATCCTACAGACTCTTAATTTGGGTTCATTTAAATTTTGGGGATGAAATTCTCTTTAAGGGATGGAGTGTTGTAACAAAACAAAACCTAAAATCATACCCTCTACCGTGATTAAAAAACTAATGAGGTATGTTATTTTTATGTAACCAAATAAGGGAAAAATTTAAAGATATTTACATAATAATTAAAATATGTTCTAACATGAAAGTTAATTCATGAATGTATTATATACATTTCCTTTGCTAACTAATGCTCACATAATGGAAGAAAATATAATCAATACATGTGTTAAAGTGACAATTTGAGTTTTCATGTGCAATCATATAAATCAATGTGGAATAAATAAATTAAATATATTAATTGAGTAAAGGCTGAATTTTCATATTATATATATAACCTTTTTTGTAACAATTTGACATTACTAAGTAAGTGTTGATAATAAAGATATAATATTTTAATAAATTATAATGATAATATGCCAAATATTCTTTTTGTACCATAACTCATAAAAGGAAAACTAAGGATGAATTAAGATTAATAGAAAAACAAACTAATAACTGAAATTTTAAAGAGAAACATGTTAAGGTGGGTTCTGGTTCAGAAAAGTTGCATGGAGGGAGAATGTCGAACCCACATTGCACAACAAAGAAGATTGTAGATCAGAGGCAACGTCTACGCAAGTGGCTAAGGAACAACGTTCCGATAGCTTGGACTGAACAATTTCGTCGCTTCAGCAACACCAGAAGAGAGAATTGAAAGATTTATGAAGTATGAGATGAGAATTTAAGCCCAAGTTGGGAATTGAGAGGGAGAAAATCTAAAGATGGAATGCTAAAAGGGAGAATTAAGATGTTTATAAAGTGAAAGAAGCTGAATGGTTATCTTTTCTTTAGCCAACAAATATAGTTTTTTTAGGAAAATGGAATCACCTATCCAGATTTTAGGAAAGAAGTTTGAATGCATCAAGTTTAGGAGGGGAGGAAAAATTAAAAACTGCCCTGAATTTATTGACATTCAAATGTATTCATTTTACATAGAAGATTGAATGCATAGTCAGGCAAACTTTGTTGGTCGAATTTTCTTGAATGAATCTTAGGATTTTATTTTGGGCCCCTGGCCCCGTTGAATTGGGGGCCTAGGTTGTCACATTGATGGCACTTCTAAGTACAAAGCATGCTCGCCACAATATGAAAAAACAAACGTTCTACAGATTAATAAAAAAATGATAAAATTGAAATATGATTATCAATATATATAAAAAATTAGGAGAAATTTAGATGAATAAAAAGACTAATAAAAAAATAAAATTTGAAGAGAACCAACATGTTCAGTGGGTTCCAGTTTGAATAAGCTACATGGAGGGACGACCGCAAAACCCACATCGGTGCAGCAAAGATGACTGTAGATCAGAGACAACGGCTATGCGAGTGGCTAACCGACGGCACTCCGGTAGCACCGCAAGAGAATCGAGAAGTTTATGAAATAAGAGCTGAGAATTTAAGCCAAATTGAGAATTGAGAAGGAGAAGATCTGGAGATGGAATGTTTAAGAAGGAGAATCGGGATGTTTATAATGTGAAAGATGTTGAACGCTTACTTTTTTAGCTAACGTATATATTTTTTCAGGAAAATAGAATCAACTACTCAGATTTTTACATAGAAGTTTGAACGCATTAATTTTAGCCGTGAGAAACATGGGAAGAATGGAAATCACAAAAGCTTTTCAATAGTAGTAACTGCTTCGGATTCATTGGGGTTTTAATGTATATTAATTCTAGATAGAATTTGAGTGCATAGTAGACACACTTTGCTGGCTGATTTTTTTTATGAGCTCTAAGCTAATATTTTGGCCCCCTCCAAATTGGGGGCCCTATGCCGTCACCGGGTGCTGGTGGCTATTGTTCCAGACGAAGTTGCTCGTTTTGGCGTTAAAACATTCATAGATGCTTCCTGTTTTTTTATCATAAAAAAAAAAAAGATGCTTCCTGCTTATATTTTTCCTCCGCAACCACACGCATGCAGGGCTCTTACGTGTTCCCGGAAGCTGCAGGTCGGTGATCATTTATCCATACTTTACACATCGCAGGTCTAGTTATTTAAGGAGAGTGCGGCGACCGAACACTCTACTGCGAAATTCTATATATGGTGGAAAGTCGAAGGGTACCTCAACCCTTCTTCCTCACCCTCGCATGATTAATTCAACTGCCGCTGCTCGTGACAGATGCACTGCAGGAACTGCGAAGGCATGTTAGGTTTGAAATCGCAAACGCCGCTGCCGGCTTCCTCGTGTACGTCCTCCCCACTATGAACATGGTGTTCAGAACTTGTCGACATTAAATTATCAATAGTCTACTCCATGATGGGCATCACGAGTATAAGGCCAAACAGAATTGCCTGCTCAGCAAGAGCCACGGCCTCCCCTTTCCGACCTATGTGAATTCTGTCCCGAAGTATAGGTTCCAAACACGCGACATCCTCCGTGGTTTGACAGTACTTGACTATTGCTAAGTTCTTTTTTATTCTAGGAAACGTTGCTTGAATTAAAAATAGAGGACAGAGATCACAACCGTGAAATCTATTCAGAGTGTGTAAAAATGGGGAAAAAAAACTTGCAATGATAAATGGTACAAGAAGTATCAATCCCTCATTGAGAGTTCTGAAAACGATGGGAATCTAAAACAAAGGATAACATTGCGGAGGCACCTCATAACAAGCCTTACGATAAAGACGTCAAATTATATGAAAAAAAGTAAGCTAAGAAGTATTGATCACTCCTCATCTTTAGAGACTTTAAGTAGTGATTCTAGGGAGTAAGAACACTTGCAAGCTAGATCAACCGACACTTTATTCATATGTAAATGTCATTGATCAAGTATCGTGGAGCATCAAACTTGCATTACCTAACACCATTTAAGTAGTCCTGGTTTTTGTGTTCCATTAAAAAAACTCTAAAAATAACACAATTAAGTATGTCCTAGTGGTGAAGATAGCTGTGTCTAGAGTTGATGTAAATTCTGTGAATAGTCCATAAATCAATGTTCAACGATGATTTCTCACATGCATATTAAGAAATGTTATCAAATCAAAATGAAGAAGTGACAAGTTGAAAAACATGATAGAAGTCTTCCATATTGGACCAAGATAGATGGCAAATATAAGGCTCATGAATACCCCGGGTGTATCGATTGGTAGCAATAAGAAGTTTATTGGGTCATATCAACCAAACAAGTTAGTGGATTTTTTAAGTCATATACCAAAATACACTTTGAGATAGAGTGGTCCAGTCAGGATTAATGAAATGTTGCTATGCTTTTCCAATAGAGTATGAGTTCCTTGAAATTCAGTGAATTTGAGCGGAAATGGAAGAGGAAGTGGAAATGAGTTGCATAAAAAGGTTGTTGATGTCCTCTATGGTAAATTGGCTGTCGGTGAGACATCTTTTAAGAATATTGTCTCACATAGATGACATCGCATTAACTATTTTGTGTGTGGTAGTGTGTTGGATCAATGTTGGAATGGATATATATGTTGGCATAGAATGCCCAAAGAACCAATCATATGATGATTGCGAAGAGGCATTAGACCTGATTTGATAATAATAAAGGTTATTATGTCTATTATGTTTGTCTTAGTCATGAGATGATGACACATAGATGATAGATGTCTTAAGAATGATGAGACTCGATGACGTATGTCTTCAAGTTGAGGACCTGAACAATGAGACCATATGTATGATAAGAGTACATACATTCTTGATATGTCCCTATTCGGATATTACTGTGAAAGCAAAATAGACAACAATAATACATAAGACTGCAATGTTTGTTGATTGATGATAAAGACTCATTAGTCATGATATATGATATCAAGTCAAGCACACAAATATATATGTTAGAGAACAGTATATCGGACAGATCCACCGTGAGAGTGATACATGGATACCATAGAATGGTAGTCACAATCATCTCTCATAATGATAGTGGTGATTGTGGTTCTTAGACTTGAAATCACTACACTTCTCACATATTATGGTTCTTTGACATCACCAAATGCATTCCTGAAATATAGATGTTATAAAGATGATGGTTTGGTGACTTTGACACATGGGGATAGACTGTGAAAGATAGAGATGGGATTTGTCCCTCCTACAAGGAGTATGATATCCAGGGCCCCTTGATAAGCGAGACTGAGAATTGTATGGCCATATGCATGTGATTTGATATATGATATGTGAACTCACATGCATCTCAGACAGTCTGCTCTACGTCAAGGAACGTGGATTGAATGTTGAAGAGGATGATGTTCCATGCCTCGAGTTCAATTCGGATGTCAGAGACAAAGGAACTATACGATCACTGTAACACTAATCACAGATTGTAGGTTGAAGTTATTCTCCAACTTTCTAAGTTACTTGGGTAACAATGATGAGTTACTAGATTCTGCTCATTGCTTGTGATGTCATAAGTTGTTATGAACATTCACTGCCAACGTAAATTGGAACCTACGGGGTCACACACATAGGATACCCCTGGAAGAGGAGATTTTCCATGAATAATATTTAGATTGAGACTAAAGGTGTTTAGGTACTCAATTAAACATACAATTGATTGACTAGACTCAGAACTATCAAGTTCAAGTATTGAACTAGATTGTTAGAGTGTCAGATTGATTGGAGACTGCATTGGCAATGTCAGGACTGCCAACCGAACATTTGACCCTTATGAGGCAATCGACAGGTGTGAGATAACCGACTGGTTCACTTGGTGAACTGGGCAGCTCACAGTCCTGCCAAATGAGGAAATTGGGATGTGTATGGTTGGAGGAAAACTTTTACGTTTCACTTGTTCAATTCAATTGGAATAAGGATTAATCTTTGAATTAATTGATAATGATTAAGGAAAGTCAATTGCAGGCAAGTCTGGGAAGTGAAACGACTAGTTCACTTAGTGAACCAACCAATTCAGTCTCCCAACCAACCGGTTCACTAGTGAACTGATCGGCTCACTGTAACATACTGAAATCCCCTATGTACCCTTTGTACTCTTTTCTATAAGTTTTGTCCTTCATTTTCATTCCTTATGTCTTTGGATTTGATTTAATGGAATTATGATGGTTAATGGATAAATGTTTCCTATATATTCTTATTACAAGGTTGCATGCACAAATACCTCAGTTACATTTAGATAATGGGTCTAGAATGCAATTTCACATCAAGTAATAAAAAGAATAAAATATTTCGTCCTAGAACTTTCTAGCATTTCCTAGAATAAGAGAAATAAGAAAAAATCCGAATTTTATATAAGGGAGAAGATAAATGTAATAATTAAAGGTAATATGAGAATTAATGGGTAAAGAAGATAATTAGAAAGATTTTTGCACCAAATATTATAATCTGAAACCATCATGATAATTTGATAATTAAATTCGTTCCCTTGAGCAAAAAGTAACTTCAGGGCCAAGTATCATTTAAAATGGAACCTAATTATAAATATTAATAACATTATCAAAAGAATATAGTAAATATGCCAATAAAGAGAAATAAAATACGTAATGTTCTCAAATCAGGAAAATAACTCCAAATTCATATTCTAAACATAAAAATAAGCCTCTGTGCAAATTTGCAACTAATTTGGATAATGTATGAATAATGAGTAAAATAGGAGAGAGAGAAAGTGTGTAGAATATACTATTAATTTAATAAATAAATAAATAATCTCAACTTGTAAAGATAATTGTAAAATCGTGTTCCAAACCTTTAAGGAGACTTATGGGTGAAGTTATACTAATTTTAGATAATGTTATCACCTCTTTTGAAGGAGGAAAGAGAAAATGACATTTTAACTATTTTACATATCAAACTTTCTCAAAAGGCAAATCTAACTCCATAATTAGATTCTACGCGTCGAAATAAGTCAGGATATAAAATTTGATAATTTTTGGACTACGTTTGAGCCTCCAAATGAAGAGAGAGAAAAACATTTAAGAATTTAATGGATTTAATCGATTTTTGCTAAGGGTTGTTTTCCTAATCTAATGCGAGATCGGACGGCTCAGAGTCCTGGATGGACTCAGGTCCATCGATCGGACGACTCACGGTCGTCTTCCTCCTCTAGCTGAATAAGGCAACAGGCCTTGATTTTCCCAAATTTTCAAATCGATGTATCTAGAGCTTTACTCGATGATTTTTGCTCAAATAAGTTTCATTGGATTCCTTGCGAGTTTCCGTTCCGGATTATCCCAAAAAGTTTGGGAGTGGACGCGTTTTCAAGAAACGCCTAACTGGCCGCCGACCTCCTCTCCTTGCCCCTACCTAAACCCTAACCTAGGGTATCTTGCCTATATATACCAAGGTCCCCATGACCGCTATGACCTTAGCAACCCGTCTTTACCTTCAATTTTGACGTTTCGTGGACATCTAGACCTTCTTCTGGCCGCCGAAGGCTCCTGACCTTGCGGCGCCGCTTGCTCCCAGTGTCTCCGATCGTCGTCCCAATACCAGGTACCAACTAGTTCAGTTTCTTTAGAGCTCCATTTCGACTACTTGTTCATGGATTTTCATCGCCTATAGTCGTTTTTCCCAAATCGATCGCATGCAGCTGTTGCTATTCTAGCGCAATGGCACTCAGGCAAGGGAAAGAAGATGACCTCATCGTTTTACCATTTTGCCCCCACTCGGCTCTCCTTTTCTTTTCTTTTTTTTCGGGGCAGTCGTGTCTTTTTCCCTATTTTGGTTAGCTTTGACCCGACTCTGCTTTGGCCCAGTCGCACGACCGGTAGCGGGCGTCCACGAGGCGCGGGTCACCGCTGCCAAGCGCTCGCGACCGCTCGACCTGGTTGGCCTTGCCTACGTGGCAGGCTGTGATTTGTCAGAACAAAATAATTTCTATAAATTAATCTGTTGGTCAAAAATTAAAAGTAGATGGTGTTTTGGATTCGAGAAAATGAGATCTATTCGTTAAAAATAATTTTGAGTCTTGATTTTGATGTTTGCAAGAACGCAATTATTAGGATGAATTAATTAATTTAAAATCACTAAAATTAACCCTAAATGTCCATATATTCAAAACATACAATATTATATGTTATTTTGATCAGGAAAACTTAACTAAGATGGTTATGAGGTTTTTGGAGTTTAAATCGATGGTTTGCGTAAAAAGTTAGTGAATTAGGGTTTTCAATCTTTTAAATGAATGCGTGTAATTCTAATTTATAAATCTAATGATGTATTAGGGAAAGTGGGTTTATAATTCGTGTGAAGAGTTGAAAGGGAAATTCTAGAACACCTGAGGCTAAGGTATGTGTTTTGTTTGTGCATCTACCTTTCAGTTGGTAAAACATTAATCCATTACCCATACTTTAATATGAGGTTTAACTTGATCTAAACCCTTGAACCCTGAAACCTAAATTGCTTATTGCCTCAAAAGTAGATGTAGTATTCTCTTGTTTGGATATTCATACCCCACTGCCATGTTACATATTCATTTTCTTAACCTTGCCATAACTCTTTTGTTAGCATGTAATTAAATGATCTATTTAATATTTAAGTAGTGGTACTTATGTACAACCACCCATAGAGGGCATGTATAAAATCGCCCTAGGGGAATGTTTATAATTCTCCCCAATATAAATTGTAGGTGATTGGAAATGTTTTTATTCTTCCCTCACCTAAGGTTAGAGGTCCGGTAGGTGCCTCAACCCTACTTAGTTAGGTAGACATATTAATTGACATGCTAAAACCTTTATTTATTTTGTTACTGTCAAGTTTCCTTATAAAAATCTCATACTCTTTGATATTTCTTTTTACACCAAATATCTAGCCTAATTTACTTGTTACAACTTTCATTGCCATTGCTAGAATTTTCTTGTAACACATACTTCCTTTGTTTTTCCCTCTTGCTGGGTGTCTTCCCAACCACCCAGGTGTTGGTGCTGAGTAAGGTGAAGGAAGGGCTTGAAGAAAGGTTCTTCTAATGTTGATCGTTAGCTTGTCAAGAAGGATGGCTAGGTTGCTATATCTAGATCCTCTTATCTTATCTTTTCTTTTAGAAATCATTCATGTAATAAACAATGAAGCCATTAGAAGGCTTGTTATTTCTTTCTTTCCGCTACTATTGACATTTTATTATGTATTTGGAATCATGCTTATTTACTTGGAATATTAGGCAATTATCCTCAAAGTCTCTAAATTTTGTTAAAATTGTGGATGTTTGTATTTCCTTTAAATTTTAGTAAAGAGGTGATCTCGCCTCTTTACAACATGGTATCAGAGCCTGTGGAGATTAATGAGAATCTGACTTATGAAGAACTGCCTATGAAGATCCTTGACTCCCGAGTAAAGCAGCTGAAGAGTAAGGAGATATAGTTAGTGAAGGTTTTGTGGAGATACCATGGTTTAGAAGAAACCACTTGGGAGTTGAGAGATGAGATGTTACGTACTCACCCTTCCCTCTTTGTATGAGATTTCGAGGACGAAATCCTTTTTAAGGGGTGGAGTGTTGTAACATACTGAAATCCCCTATGTACCCCTTTGTACTCTTTTCTATAAGTTTTGTCCTTCATTTTCATTCCTTATGTCTTTGGATTTGATTTAATAGAATTATGATGGTTAATGGATAAATGTTTCCTATATATTCTTATTACAAGGTTGCATGCACAAATACCTCAGTTAGATTTAGATAATGGGTCTAGAATGCAATTTCACATCAAGTAATAAAAAGAATAAAATATTTCATCCTAGAACTTTCTAGCATTTCCTAGAATAAGAGAAATAAGAGAAAATCCGAATTTTATATAAGGGAGAAGATAAATGTAATAATTAAAGGTAATATGAGAATTAATGGGTAAAGAAGATAATTAGAAAGATTTTTGCACCAAATATTATAATCTGAAACCATCATGATAATTTGATAATTAAATTCGTTCCCTTGAGCAAAAAGTAACTTAAGGGCCAAGTATCATTTAAAATGGAACCTAATTATAAATATTAATAACATTATCAAAAGAATATAGGAAATATGCCAATAAAGAGAAATAAAATATGTAATGTTCTCAAATCAGGAGAATAACTCAAAATTCGTATTCTAAACATAAAAATAAGCCTCTATGCAAATTTGCAACTAATTTGGATAATGTATGAATAATGAGTAAAATAGGAGAGAGAGAAAGTGTGTAGAATATACTATTAATTTAATAAATAAATAAATAATCTCAACTTGTAAAGATAATTGTAAAATCGTGTTCCAAACCTTTAAGGAGACTTATGGGTGAAGTTATACTAATTTTAGATAATGTTATCACCTCTTTTGAAGGAGGAAAGAGAAAATGACATTTTAATTATTTTACATATCAAACTTTCTCAAAAGGCAAAACTTACTCCATAATTGGATTCTACGCATCGAAATAAGTCAGGATATAAAATTTGATAATTTTTGGACGATGTTTGAGCCTCCAAACGAAGAGAGAGAAAAACATTTAAGAATTTAATGGATTTAATCGATTTTTGCTAAGGGTTGTTTTCCTAATCTAATGTGAGATCGGACGGCTCAGAGTCCTGGATGGACTCGGGTCCATCGATCGGATGACTCGCGGTCGTCTTCCTCCTCTAGCCGAATAAGGCAACAGGCCTTGATTTTCCCAAATTTTCAAATCGATGTATCTAGAGCTTTACTCGATGATTTTTGCTCAAATAAGTTTCGTTGGATTCCTTGCGAGTTTCCGCTCTGGATTATCCCAAAAAGTTTGGGATTGGATGCGTTTTCAAGAAACGCCTAACTGGCCACCGACCTCCTCTCCTTGCCCCTACCTAAACCCTAACCTAGGGTATCTTGCCTATATATACCTAGGTCCCCATGACCGCTATGACCTTAGCAACCCGTCTTTACCTTCAATTTCGACATTTCGTGGACATCTAGACCTTCTTCTGGCCGCCGAAGGCCCCTGACCTTGCGGCGCCTCTTGCCCCCAGTGTCTCCGATCGTCGTCCCAATACCAGGTACCAACTAGTTCGGTTTCTTTAGGGCTTCATTTCGACTACTTGTTCATGGATTTTCATCGCCTATAACCTTTTTTCCCAAATCGATCGCATGCAGCTGTTGCTGTTCTAGCGCAATGGCGTTCGGGCGAGGGAAAGAAGATGACCTCGTCGTTTTACCATTTTGCCCCCACTCGGCTCTCCTTTTCTTTTCTTTTTTTTTGGAGCAGTCGTGTCTTTTTCCCTGTTTTGGTTAGCTTTGACCTGGCTCTGCTTTGGCCCAGTCGCAAGACCAGTAGAGGGCGTCCACGAGGCGCGGGTCACTTCTGCCAAGCGCTCACGACCGCTCGGCCTAGTTGGCCTTGCCTACGTGACAAGTTGTGATTTGTCAGAACAAAATAATTTCTATAAATTAATCTGTTGGTCAAAAATTAAAAGTAGATAGTGTTTTGGATTCAGGAAAATGAGACCTATTCGTTAAAAATAATTTTGAGTCTTGATTTTGATGTTTGCATGAACGTAATTATTAGGATGAATTAATTAATTTAAAATCACTAAAATTAACCCTAAAAGTCCATATATTCAAAACATACAATATTATATGTTATTTTGATCAGGAAAACTTAACTAAGATGGTTATGAGGTTTTTGGAGTTCAAATTGATGGTTTGCGCAAAAAGTTAGTGAATTAGGGTTTTCAATCTTTTAAATGAATGCGTGTAATTCTAATTTATAAATCTAATGATGTATTAGGGAAAGTGGGTTTATAATTCATGTGAAGAGTTGAAAAGGGAAATTCTAGAACACCTGAGGCTAAGGTATGTGTTTTGTTTGTGCATCTACCTTTCAGTTGGGAAAACATTAATCCATTACCCATACTTTCTTATGAGGTTTAACTTGATCTAAACCCTTGAACCCTAAAACCTAAATTGCTTATTGCCTCAAAAGTAGATGTAGTATTCTCTTGTTTGGGTATTCATACCCCACTGCCATGTTACATATTCATTTTCTTAACCTTGCCATAACTCTTTTGTTAGCATGTAATTAAATGATCTATTTAATATTTAACTAGTGGTACTTATGTACAACCACCCATAGAGGGCATGTATAAAATCGCCCTAGGGGAATGTTTGTAATTCTCCCCAATATAAATTGTAGGTGATTGGAAATGTTTTTATTCTTCCCTCACCTAAGGTTAGAGGTCCGGTAGGTGCCTCAACCCTACTTAGTTAGGTAGACATATTAATTGACATGCTAAAACCTTTATTTATTTTGTTATTGGCAAGTTTCCCTATAAAAACCTCATACTCTTTGATATTTCTTTTTACACCAAATATCTAGCCTAATTTACTTGTTACAACTCTCATTGCCATTGCTAGAATTTTCTTGTAACACATACTTCCTTTGTTTTTCCCTCTTGCTGGGTGTCTTCCCAACCACCCAGGTGTTGGTGCTGAGCAAGGTGAAGGAAGGGCTTGAAGAAAGGTTCCTCTACTGTTGATCGTTAGCTTGTCAAGAAGGATGGCTAGGTTGCTATAGCTAGATCCGCTTATCTTATCTTTTCTTTTAGAAATCATTCATGTAATAAACAATGAAGCCATTAGATGGCTTGTTATTTCTTTCTTTCCGCTGCTATTGACATTTTATTATGTATCTGGAATCATGCTTATTTACTTGGAATATTATGCAATCATCCTCAAAGTCTCTAAATTTTGTTAAAATTGTGGATGTTTGTATTTCCTTTAAATTTTAGTAAAGAGGCGATCTCGCCTCTTTACACTCACCTTGACAAATGACTGGTTTATTTTTGAAATGACTGGTTTGCCTACCACATTAAAAATTATTCATGGAATTTTTAGATCCTTCTACTCCAAAATAGATTGGGAACCCTGACCCTGCCCTCTACTATAAATAAAGGGGTATTGTTGTCCTCTCTGGTTTTGGTAACTGAGAGATCCCGAGCAAGTACTACCCGAATAGGGAGGCACAACGAGAGAAAGATAATTGCAAAAAAGCAATCTGAGTTTGGGAGAGTTGGCTGGTGCTAGTACATCAACATGAGGGTTGTCTCCTTCTTGCCAGTTCTTCTAGAACAGCAGGAGTTCCAGGTGGTCCGTGTGGAGTATCTACAAAAGCGGGAGATGTCTTCCGCTCAGAAGGACACATCAGCCGTGGTCTGTGGTGGAAGCCAGAGTCCATGGTGAAGACCAGGAGCTGCACATATACCGTCTAAGACATGGCATCAAAGACCACACATGGCTATGAGATATTGTCACTGGGAAAGCCTCAGGACCAGGTATATCTCGCTAAAACAATCCTACCCATTACATAGTCATTGATGTGATCTCCTGTTATGGGTTAATGGCCAGTTAAATTTTTGTTTCCGCTGCCTACTCTGAGGCCATAAAACCCAACAGTGGTATTAGAGCCACGTCAACGTACTATGTTTTAGGATAAATCGATATGATCGGATTTTGGTTTTACCATCATTTATTTATTGTATACGATGTGATTATTTAAAATGACTACTATGCATATCCGATTAAATACCACATGCGACCAAAAACTAATATACATATATGATATGGTATATATGCAATTGATACACGTCACCTTAAAATGGTTTTGATGGTGGATGTGTAGCAAGGTTATGGCCTATGTGTGCTTGATTGGTTATGGTTGTTTGCATCTCGATTTGCAAACTGAGCCTCTACTAGTGTACAAAGGAACATGTCTTTTTCACTTATAAAGATAAGGAAATAAAGTGCCACCATTGTCACATATTTGACATTAGAAAGGGAAATAACCTCTTTATAGAGGATCGCAGGAAGATGAAAGAGATAGAGATCTCTACTTCAAGACCTGAGAGGAAGTAAGCTAGAAATTGTGCAGAGCAATAGTTACTACCATTACAGTTACATTATGACATTCATGGGCATGTAATAGAATTAGTGAATTGCTATTATACATCTACCATCAATGAAATCATCATACATCTTGTATGGGCAAGAGCATAATGAACTGATTTCAAAGATATGATCTTTGATGGCAATGCCTATGTCTCATTAACTATACTTGATAGTTAAAGATACAAATGTGTATGACACATGTAACGAATGGCATAAATAACTCAAACTTGAATGCCTATAATGATGTCATCTAGAGCGCATAAATAGGAATTGCATTTTTGGAATCCATATGATGGATATCTAGACTCTTCTTGTTATTGAACCAATTGAGACATGTTAATCTCATTCATTGTGCAATATGACAAACGTTCTTCACTAGATATAGTGGGAGAATGATTATTCTATTAAGGATTACACATATTGATGTATATAGATATTTTAGAATAAATGCTAAAGGTAATCAATAGTACTTCAATATATTCATTGATGACCTCAGTAGATATGGAAGTTTGTATTTAATGAAATAGAAACATGTATCTCTTGAAGATTTCAAGGAGATCATAAATGAATTACATAACACATTTGGTTTAAGTATTAAATTTCGATATGACCGATATGGATATACTTTGAACCAAGAGTTTGAGAACCTTATGAAAGATCATGATAATGTATCATGATGGACTCCATCTGAAACACAATGATAGTGTGTAATGAGAAGTGTATTAGAAAGAAATAATCAAACCTTAATAAGTTAGAGTGTGACTACTAGATAATACTTCAAAATTCCTTTTAGGCACATGCTTAACACTAGAAATAAAGAGAACCACAAAATGTTGTGGAATCTCAAAGTTCCATAAGTAACACATAGAACTCATGGTTCTGGTAGAACACACCAAGAGCTTGAATGATATTTGATATCCTATGGACAAGAAGGAAGTGAGTTGATCATATGATGAGTCAATGATCCAACCCTATTCTAGGGCTGTATCTTGTGTCATTTTGTACTTTTATCACATTCAAATGCATTAGAATTACATGTTATTCTCCCCAATATGATTATCATTGCAAATATGCTTATGGATGGTCTTTGCACTGTTTTTCAGGTACTTGGACCATGCTTAGATGGAAGAGAGAGAAGGAGGGACCCAAAGAAGGCCCCAAAGTCTCCCTCAACCTACCTCTAGTGGCCAAGAATCATCCCCGAGCAAAGACATCCGAAATTGACAAAGTAAGAAGCAAAATCAAGAAGTCAAGCCTCACCACGGCCGTGGCCCCAATGCCACGGTCGTGGGTTTATTGCCAAGTTCCAACAGGTTGCAAAAGGGAAATCCATAGATCACCCATGACCGTGGCCAGTGAAGACAACACGACTGTGGACATCAGCACGGTCGTGGTCAGGAGAAGAGAACACGACCGTGGCACCCTGCCACGGTCGTAGGAATTAAATTGCAATAAGTCAGTCGCCAATAGGAAATTTGCCTCCCAGCCACGACCGTGGCCAAGTCGCCATGACCGTGGCCGATGCTGATCACGACGCCAGTGGCCCCTCCCCACGGTCACCTCCAACTCCTCCAAAACGGCCGTGTTTAGCCACACGACCGTGGTGCATGTTACCCACCACGATCGTGGCACTCCGCCACGGCCGTGGCCACCACCATACTTTGCTTTTTCACCACTTCCTTCACCCCACGACCGTGTTCACCCCCCACGGCCATTCCCCACTACCCCCACCACGGCCGTGGCACACCCACCACGACCGTGGTGATCACCTATCTTATACAACTTTCTACTATTTTTCCTATTTTACCCCCACTTAGCCCTAGCTCCTATATAAGTACTAGTTGCTTCTAGGGCTCGACAGAGATCACCCCCTAGCCGCAACATAGCTGCTCCCTTGCCTCCATTACTCCCACCTACCTACTTCCTTGCATTTAATCCCATTTCCCCCCACTTTCCACTCATTTCCACCATAGAAACCTAGTTTCTCTAGGTTTCTATCCATCCACTCCACCATTTCCATGCTCTTGGGCACCTTTGGAGGAGGAGGTTCGTGTCTAGCAGCAAGGAGGTGAAGGTGGTCGAGCTACATCAAGCATCCATGGCGTTTCCCACTCTCTTTCCCTTCTTCTTTGTTCCTAGTTTGATCATGTATAGCTAAGCCCCCTTGGGTGGGCTGTTTGGGGAAAAAATGTGATTGTGATACCATGTTGGTGGAATATAATTTGTAATGAACATATTTCATTTCTATGATGATTGCCTTTTCTTGTGTCTCATTTCCCATTACTTGTGCATGTGGTTGTTGCTTAATTACATTAATTGCTTGCCTTGTGGTGCTTGAAGACATTTGCCTCTAGGGTGTTAGTTTCTATGTAGCTATCATAGGATTGGCTCGTAGGTCCTTAATTCAGATCCCTAGCTATCCCCCTATCTTCCTACATAATCACCTTCTTCCTACATGCAAATGTGAGTTCTAAGTGACTAGTATAAGTGCAGTTAGTGCAATTGCCTAGGATTTCCTAAAGGCTGAGGTGGCTAGTGGCATGAGGTCAAATATCCTCATCTCTACTCCCATCCTTACCATTGATCCTCAATTGATTAATACCACTTATCCTAGAGACCTAGACTTGGTACGTCCTATGAGAATTGCACCTAGCCCTAGTTTTCCAATTAGTATCTTAGGGTACATTCTCATAGAACCCACCTTGTTGTTTTGTTTGGTAATCTAGAATAAAATATGACATCCCCCAACTAATGTCAAGGTAACATTCCCAAACGGCCCACCTCCTTCATCTAATTGCTTAAAATCCTAATTGCCTAGTTTGCTTGTTAATGCTAGTGTAGTTCATTTGCTTTAGTTAACTTAGTCGATTGCTTAGTTTTGCTCTTTAGTGTTAACTTAGGCTCTTGCTCGTGCTAGTGGTTAGTTTAGTTCTTAATTGCTTCTTGCCTTGCTAGAGCGAAAGAAAAGATCCCATCTCTCACGTGCCTCCCGACCTCGTGGATTGCACTTGTTGCAAGCCTCAAGCGGGAGCACACCAAGCTTTCTGGCGCCGTTGCCGGGGATAGAGGCGCTCAGCCTAGTTAGATAGTGTAGCTTAGCCTTTCCTTTTGCCCTCACCATTGCTATTATTTATTCTTTGTGTTACTCTTGCATATTGGTTCGCTAACTTGGCTCCTTGTTGTTTGTTTGTGACTTGCGCAGGTGACATTTGTGCATGTGTAGCACGCGTTCGACCTACACCGACTTGGTGGTTTATGATCCCGAGATTGGAAGAAGAAGGCGTCAAGATCGCCGCAACCTACACCGAGAGGGCGAGATGGCACAAAACAACCCGCCACCGGAGGTTCCACCTCCACCGCCACATCGCCCGCTTCACGAGTACTTCACACCGGGGAACTACAACTCCCCCATCACCACTCTAGTTGACCAGATGCCAGGTCAACATTTCTCCATCCCGCCAGCACTCTTGGGGCTTCTCCCTACATACTTTGGTATGGAAAACAAGAACCCTACCACCACATAGATGTGTTCCTTGAAACGTGCTCTACCTTCCGCACACCATCTGCCACTAACAACTCAATCAAGAGGACGCTCTTCCCTTTCTCTCTCAAAGAGAAGGCCAAGGAGTGGTACGTCTTGAGGCCGGAGTTGGTCACTTGGAATGAGGTGAAGAACGAGTTTCTCAAGAAGTTCTTCCCCATCGCCAAGTTATCCTACATGAAAAGGTTCATCACATCGTTCGCCCAGAAAGAGAACGAGCCCTTCCACGAGGCGTGGGAGAGGTTCCAAAAGTTGCTTCGTGACTGCCCTCATCATGAGGTTCCTCTTTGGCAGCTAGTTCAGGCCTTCTACACCGGGCCTGAGGAGTAAAGACAAAACAACGTCGATTAATCTTGCGGGGGCACATTCATGGAAAAGTCGCCCGAGGAATCACGACCGCTGTTTGAGGATCTCGCCGAGAATTCACGCCACCGAGCTTCCACTAAAGGGGGACATTGCGGCTGGAACTACACCCCTTCCCCTTCTTCCGTGGCTCCCGCACGCAATGCCACCGACCCCGACATGATGCAAATGATGGCCGATATGATGTGAATGATGAAGAATCAAGTGGGTGGCTCTTCTAGCCAACCCGCAATGGCTGTGGACACTATAGACGAGGAAGTTAACACTTTACATTCCTTTGGTGGCCGCAACAACTAGGGCCCAATGTCCAGTTCCTACACTCCCGAGTGAAGGAACCACCCCAACTTCTCCTGGAAACAACAGAACGAGGATGGGCAAGGACAGGGGCAGCCAAAGCCACGCTACAGCTCCAAGTTTGAGGACGAGGTACTAGGAAGGCTAAGGAGCCTAGATGAAGTAAAAAAAGACGTCAATGCATATGGGCAGTCTATAAACCGTCTTGAGCAGAGGTTGGACCAGATTTATCTCTCTTTGGCTAGAAGGGAAGAAGGTAGACTTCCAACTCAACCACTTCCAAATCCAAACAATGATGGGGTTTTCTAGGGAACACTTCGAGTGCTTATGTTCCACCATCTTACCAAGCCCCACCAAACCCCTATGCTCCTCCACCTCCTCAAGCACCGCTCAATTATCAATATGCTCCACCTCCACCTCACACTTACCAACAACCACCTCCACAATATCACCCCCCACCACAACAACAACCGCAACCCCAATTCATCCTTCAAAATCCCAAATCCCCTCACTAAAGGCCTCCACCACCCCAACAGCCACAACCACCTCCACAAGCTCCCTCTTCTACAACCCATGAGCATGTGAAGGTTGTGACTACGTTGAGGAGTGGTAGGACCTTGCAGAGGCCCCATGGTACAGTTGTTGGCAGAGATGACACTGAGGCAGAGCAGGTTGATACTGAGATGCAAATTGATGATATGGTGATAAGAGGCAGTGTTGATACCGTGACGTCAAGCATTGATACTGTGATACCGAGTCGTGATACTGTGATTCCAGTGAAACCAGTGGATGATACTGTTGATTTGGACCGATTGGGGTCCCAACTCCCACCATATCTTGATGCACTTGAGGAGCCTTCTGTTGCAAAGAAAAAGAAGAAGCATGCAGATGATATCTTGGAAATCTTCAAGCAAGTGAAAATCAACGTACCTCTTCTAGATGCAGTCAAGCAAATTCTATCTTATTCAAAGTTCCTTAAAGAATTGTGCACCTTCAAAAGAAAGACAACATGGAGGTCGCCTAAGAAGATCAAGCTCACTGAGCAAGTGAGCTCCATTCTCCAACACACCATCCCCCGGAAAAGAAAAGACCCCAGTGCTCCCATCATCTCATGCTAAATCGGGGAACATCGCAGACCAGGCTCTTCTTGACTTAGGGTCTAGCGTAAACTTGATACCGTATGATCTATTTGTTGAGCTCCAAATGGGGGAGTTGAGGCCAGCGCATTGGACTCTACAGTTGGCCGACCGATCTGTGAATACGCCTAGAGGGCGTGTGGATGATGTGCTGGTCCGTCTTGATGAGGATACTTCTGCCTTCTTCCCGGCCGATTTTATAATTCTTGATATGAAAAAAGAAGCTAGAAAGGTGCCAATCATCTTGGGGAGACCTTTCTTAGCCACAACTGATGTCGTGATCCATGTGAGAACTGGGACCATGTATGTTACATTCATGCACATGAAGATCAGGTTGAACATCTTCAAGTCTTCTACTATAGTTGAAGTGGTAGGATCCACCGAGGAAGATTGTTATTTGGTGGAATGCCTAGATGAGATTGTTGAAGAGTTCCTACCTGCGTGGATTGAGACTGCCACTCAAGGTAGAGGTCTTGAACCAATTGTTGAGTTCCCTGACGATGATGATGAAGATGATGAAGAGTGTGAGCTAGCCTTAGTGGCTGCAAGTCAGGACCTCCCTTCTATTTCTGCACCTTTAAAGAACTCCCTTGAAGCACCCCCCATTCTTGAGTTGAAGAAATTTCCTGAAGGATTGAAGTACGCTTTCCTTGGCTCAAATGACACCCTCCCGGTGATCATTTCCTCCATTCTCTCTCTTGAGCAAGAAGATGCCTTGATGGAAGTCTTGAGGAAGAACATCCAAGCCATTGGATGGTCTATTGCTGACTTGAGAGGGATTGACCCCTCTATTTGTGTGCATCGAATATACTTAGAAGAAGATGGGAGGCCGACCCGTCAAATGCAAAGAAGGCTAAATCCAAAGTTGAAGGACGTTGTAACTCAAGAGGTTGTGAAGTTGCTTGATGCAGGGATTATCTATCCCATCTCTGACAGTACGTGGGTGAGTCCCATCCAAGTTGTGCCCAAGAAGGGTGGGATTACGGTTGCAGAAAATTTCAATGGTGAGCTTATGCCGGTGAGAGAGCAATCCAAGTGGAGAATGTGCGTGGATTACCGGAAGCTCAACGAAAAGACAAAGAAGGATCACTACCCACTTCCTTTTCTTGATCAGATTTTAGAGAGATTGGTTGGGTAGAGCTTCTACTGTTTTCTTGACAGATACTCAGGATATTTTCATATTTTTGTGCATCCGGAGGACCAGGAAAAGACGACATTCACGTGTCCAAGTGGTACATTTGCCTATCGGAGAATGCCATTTGGATTGTGCAATGCCTCTTCCACTTTCCAGAGATGTGTAACCTCAATCTTTGCTAACATGCTTGATTTGTCACTTGAAGTTTTCATGGATAATTTTTCAGTTTTTGGGAAAAGCTTTGATGAGTGCTTTCTACATTTGGCAGCTGTTCTGGAAAGATGTGTGAAAGTTCGCTTAGTTTTATCTTGGGAAAAGAGCCATTTCATGGTACCTGAGGGTATAGTTCTGGGACACCGAGTTTCCAAAGATGGGATTGAAGTTGACAAGGCCAAGGTGGGCCTTATCTCTACACTAGACACTCCTTCGACTGTAAGACATGTTCGATCTTTCTTGGGAGATGCATGTTTCTACCAACACTTTATCAAGGACTTTAGCAAAATCTCAAGACCACTCTGTCGATTACTTGAGAAAGATGTCGAATTTCAATTTGATGACAAATGTGTTGAAGCCTTCAATCATTTAAAAGAGAGGCTTATCTCTGATCCTATCATGTAGCCCCCGGATTTCTCTCTGCCATTTGAGATCATGATGGATGCATCCGATATGGCGGTGGGGGCTGTGCTGGGTCAACGCATTGGCCGAATTCCTCATGCTATCTATTATACAAGCAAAACATTAGACGATGCTCAAAGAAACTATATGACTACCGAGCAGGAGTTGCTTGCGGTGATCTTCTCTCTTGACAAGTTCCGGCTGTATCTCTTGCAAAACAAAGTGACAATCTACATAGACCATGCTGCGTTGAAGTATCTCATGTCCAAGAAAGACTCAAAGCCAAGGTTGATCCGATGGATTTTGTTGCTCCAAGAATTTGACATAGAAATTGTGGATAAGAAAGGAATAGAAAATGGTGTTGTAGATCATCTCTGCCGCCTTGATGAACCTTTTGATATGACAAGTCTGATCAAAGAGACAATGCCACATGAACAACTCCTCTTAGTCTCATCTGTCCAAAAGCCATGGTACAAGCACATAGCGAATTTCCTAGCCAGTGGGAGGATACCGAGCATGTGGACAAGAGAGGAAAGCAAGAGATTATTTTCTATGGTAAAGAACTACATTTGGGATGACCCTCACCTATTTAAGTATTGCCTGGACCAACTCATTAGGAGGTTCATTCCGGAGATGGAGCAGCAAGAAGTCTTATCTATGTGCCATTCCGGAGTGTGTGGAAGCCATTTTGGAGGGAAACGCACGGCCGCCAAAGTTCTTCAATGTGGATTCTACTGGCCGACTTTGTTCAAAGATGCTCATGACTTTTGTAAGAGTTGCTTCAAGTGCCAAAAAGTGAGCACCATCTCAAAGAGGGACATGATGCCTCTATCACCTATTCTTGTGGTAGAAGTGTTTGATGTTTGGGGGATTGACTTTATGGGTCCTTTCCCTCCTTCTTTTGAGTATGTCTACATCTTGGTCTCTGTAGACTATGTATCAAAATGGATTGAGTCTGTGGCAACAAGGACAAATGATCATAAGGTGGTGTGTGATTTCGTGAAATCCAACATCTTTAGCCATTTTGGTGTTCCAAGGGCTATGATTAGTGATGGCGGGAGTCATTTCATCCACCGCACCTTTGAAGGGATGCTAAAGAGACATGGAGTGAACCATCGTGTAGCTACTCCTTACCACCCTCAAACAAGTTGTCAAGTTGAGTTGGAAAATCGGGAGATAAAGCTCATTCTGGAGAAGACGGTGCGACCAGACTGCAAGGATTGGTCACTTCGACTCAATGAAGCTTTATGGGCATATAGGACAGCATATAAAGCCCCGATTGGCACTACACCGTTCAAGCTTGTCTATGGTAAGAGTTGCCATTTGCCGGTTGAGATTCAACACAAGGCACTTTGGGCCTTGAAGAAGATGGACTTCGATGAAGAGAAAACCAGAATGAAAAGAAAGTTTCAATTGCATGAGCTAGAAGAAATGCGGCATGAAGCATATGAAATGTCAAACAACTACTAGGAAAGAACCAAGTTTCTACATGACAAGATCAGAAAGAAGAAAGAGTTTGAGCCCGGCAAATGGGTATGGCTATACAATTCAAGGATGAAGTTCTTCTCCGAAAAGCTTTGTTCTAGATGGGAAGGTCCCTACCTTGTCAAGAAGGTGTACCCATCCGGGGCAGTGATCATTTATGCAAAAGAAGGAGCTAAGGAATTCACCGTTAATGGGCAAAGGCTGAAATCTGTTGTTGAGGTCAGCCCAGACAAGGCCAACCAAGATTTCGACATTGTTATGCTTATAGAAGAAGAATCCGAGGAAGAAGAATGCTTGGACGAGGATGAGAAAGGGATTTACTATAAGGATCTTTTGAAGATACTAAAAATTTGAAAAAGCCCAACAATCAATAAGCCTGGCTGAAGGCGTTAAATTTAGCGCTAGTGGGAGCCAACCCACGTGGTTTGAGATTCTCGAACCCTTCTTTTGATACTTTTTCTTTATTTTACACAAAAACACACACGCACACTTGTGCTTTACAGTTTTTGTTTGAGATTTGATGATGGCAGGTGATAGGAATTAGAGAGGGAGGATCTAGAAGTTGATCGTGGTCATTCAGTCATAGTTGTGGCAAAAGAACAAATAAAACCAAAAGATCAAATTGTAAAGTTTGAAAGTTGAGGAGACAACCCCAACACGACCGTGGAGCTTGACCACGACCGTGGTGGATGTGGCCAAGCACGACCGTGGGATACGGCCACGGCCGTGGGAATTATTGCTGCAAATTGGCCAAAGTTACAGGTTGTTTTGAAGACCGGCCACGACCGTGGCGAGCTGCCACAACCGTGGTGAAGGAGACTGCCCACGACCGTGTTCCTCATCACGGCCGTTTTGAAGAAGGCGGGCCACGACCGTGTCAACAGGCCATGACCGTGGCAATTTATGCTGCAATTTGGCCAAAGTTATAGGTTGTTTTGAAGACCAGCCACGACCGTGGCAAGTCGACCACGACCGTGGCATGAGGACAAGGCCACGACTGTGGCGATGTCAGACCGGGGTTCTCTTCATCGAAAACATGACCGTGGCACCCGCCACAGCCATTCTACCCAACCCTGGCCATGACCGTGGCCCCCTGCCACGACCATGGCCGAACCCGGTTCAGGAAAAAATATACTTTTAAGCGTCCAAAAATGACCATCCCCCTCATTCTTTCGTCTTCCACCTCCAGCAATGCACCGTGGCAGCGGAAAACGACCGTGTGCTCCCTCGTTTGTCACCTCCAACCCCCAAAACCACCTCCATTTGATCCCTAATCCATCCCAAATCGATCCCCAGCCATCTTTCTCCCATTCCCACCGTCCAGTCTCTCCCAATCACATCTCTATCTCCATTTCCATCTCCATTCCGCCCAGCAACTCCCCTACACAAAACCTCCAAAAAAACCCTTCCATTCTCGCACAAATCCACCACTAATCATATAACCACCATCCGTACATCACTATCCTTCCATTCCACCCACAAAACCACATCCACACCACCTTCTCCACCAAATCCGAAAATCTCCATCCTACACCACTTTCACCTCCATTTCCGCAATGAAGAAGATTGGGAAGGCTATCACAAAGGGGACGAACATCCTCAACGGAGGGAAACGGTGTTCTAAAAATGCCTCCTCTGATGTGTCTGTTCCATCCCACACCCCATCACCTACCGCTTCCGCCCACCATTCCCTCCGCCGGTCACAATCGGTGAGCGGATCACACTCCCGCTCATCCGAAAGCCACCATATCATGGACGCCACCTACGAGGGAGAGGACGAAGAAGAGGAGTCCATGGGGGTCGACCTGGACAAACTCATTGATGAGATCGAGCCGGCGGCCGTAAAAAGAAACCAGAGATCTAAAGCAGCGTCGTCCTCATCCAGGCTGCCTCCAAAGCCCGCACCAACCCGCCACTCGACATCCGGCATGACGGCGAGGCATGGTGTGCAGTCGCAACCCTCGCAGCAATTGTAGCAAGACGAGGAGCAGTCGACCCACTAGTACAATTTTGATACCAGCTCTGGGTCGCAATCATATGCGATGGAGGAAGAACAAGATAGTGAGGAGGAAGAGGTGGAGCTGGAGCCGGAAGGAGAAGATGTTATGGCATTTTTGGAGGCTGACAGAGAAAGAACCCTGGGAAAAACACCGGCGGGGGTGTCCTATGGTAGAGGACACAGGCAAAAGAAACTCATTTACCCCGAGTGCATGAAAAGGTGAGTCGTCGCCTCCAGGTACGGTTGTGAGAATACAATTGAAGATCTTGGGATCAAAGAGATAGTGGAAATAGGCTTGAAGAGGATTGGGTTGTGGAATATTCTTTTCACACCCCAACCTACATATCCCACTTTGACCTGAGAATTCTTTGCCACTCTGGAGAAGACAAAAGTGAGGGGTTGTGATGCACTCAGATTTGCCATGATGGGCAACATGCATACCCTCACTTCCACTGAGCTGAATGCTATCTTCGCCTCTAGTCCTGAAGAAGCCGTGAAATTGGATGACGGCTTGTTAGAGAGAGACGGCACTCTGGACTATGCCTATTACTGGAAGACCTTCACAGGAAAAGAAGACTACTACGCGGGTAGATAAAAAACTGTTGCTATATGTAACCCGCTAACGTGCTACGTGTAGAAGGTCCTGGCTAACACGATTGTGGGCAGATAGGACAACCAAGGTAGCATTTCCCAAAAGGATATGATTGTCTTGATCGGTATGCACCACAAGAGGTACATTGACATTGGAGTTCTTTTGATCGATCATATGAAGTCCATACCCTACAAGAGCACAAAGCCATTTGTCATGGGGGGATTTGTGACTTCGATTGCACTAGCATTGGGATATGATCTCTCGGGGGCACAAGACACGATTGAGGTAGAACGTGTTGACCTCAACTATCTGACGCGCTTGCACACCATAAAAATGAAGGATAAAAGAATGATTTACTTAACTACAAGTGTGCAGGATTTTGAACTAGAGCTGCCATATCACGCAGAACCCCTAATATCCGTGTGGGGACCTGGCAACAAGTTAAGGGAAAAATTGATGGCATGGCAGCTAGACCACCCGAGAGAGACGCATACTAGGGGAGTCGCTGCCATACAGGAAGATGTCGCCGAATCAAACATACAAGGGCAGGAGAAATAACATGAACAACAAAGGCAACCCCGAAGAACAAGAAGGAGGGATGAGGAGACATCCCAACTGCAGCCACCCTCAGGGAATGCCTATGACATGGCCGCAATCCAGGCACACCTTGAGAACATTCAAAAGATCCAAGGTGACATGCAGCTTGCCCAGTAGAAAATGTGGTATGATCAGTAGTAGATGCACTATCAGATTAACCACTCGTATCAATATCACCATGCCCAAGCAGAAAGAAACCTCGAATGGGGTGTAGATTTTTGGGGTGGTTTAGCTGGGTATCCACAGACTTACCCTCCACCCCAAGACGACTACTAGGGTCACTATTACTAGCATCCTCCATCAAGCTCAGCTCCATACTCAGCTCCTCCTCCATATCCCCCGAACATGCCAGACCAGCCACCGCAACCATGACACTTCCCCTATCTCCCCTAAGTTATAGTTTCATGCTGAGGACAGCATGATTCTAAAGTTTGGGGTGGGTAGGGCGGTACGCATCACCCTATCTCTCTATTTTTGTCATTTTGATATCACCTCTGCCATCTAGTTTAGTTTTACTATTTTTGTTCTTTTCATTGCATCTTTGCATGACATGTAGTTGATTTCTGCATTTTTGAGTAATTTTTCAAAATTTTTGCTTTTTTAGCCATGCATTGCATCTCATGTAGTTTTTTGCAAATTTTTGCATGTTTTAGCTAGGATTTACTTACTTTTTACCTAAAATTGTGTTTGAATGTGATTTAGTGCAATTTGACACCTTTTTGGCCAATTTTGCCCATATTTGATATTTCTTGTCCAAAAAGCGTGTTTTGACTCAATCTTTACCATATTGAATGAAATTGCTTATCTTTGACAAATACAAGATGATATGCTATGATGAAGTGCTATGTGGTATCAATGAGTGACTTCTTACATGCTCGTCACCTCCCTTGGGAATGTGTTGGTTTAATTGAATTATGATCTGAGCAAGCATAGAACGTTTAATGTTTATGGAGTTACTTGATTGATATATGGATTTCATTTGGTTCATTCATGTGATGTGATATCTATGATGAAGTGTCGGACTAGTTTTCATGCAGGAGACCTTATGTGGAAGATTATGCCAAGTGACCCCTCTTTGACCCGACCACTCTTTCATCATCTTCATACCTCTCCGCCTCATAAAAAGATGCCAAAGTGCACATATTAGCTGTGGCCACCTCCAAAAGTTTGGGGTGGCCACATCTTTATCTCCCCACTTCACTCTATCCACCATATGCCCTATCTACACCAAGGGCAAAGAAAAAAAGAAAAGAGAAGCAAAAATAAAATAAAAGGATGCTCTTGTTTAAGAGCATTCAAATAAAGAAAAGAAGAGTGTGTAAAAGCACTCCAAATCTTACCGCAACCCTTTCTTCTTCTTTCATACCCATGGAGCTAGGAAACATTAAACCTAGCTCACTTTATCCCTTTCCGCAGCCATGTGGGTCATTTGGAATAACTTGAAGCATAAGGTTGAACACATGAAGGTGAAGCAACACTCCTAGTCATCGACAATTAACATCATTATGAAACGGTCTACCCGGAACCTTATGAATGAGATATTGATAACTTGTGCAATCCATGCATTATATGCGAAGTTCATGTTCTTTGTGCTCTCTTCATGATTGATTTGTGAAAGTAGAAGAGGGAAGTGATCTGCATGTACCTATTCACCTTTGATCCCATTTAGCATTTGTCACCCATCATATTGCATATGTCATTTCTTTTGATTGTGGAAAATGGTAAAGAGATTGAGGGAGCATACTTGAGGACAAGTATGTTTCAAGTTTGGGGTGGTGATCCAACCCTATTATAGGGATGTATCTTGTGTCATTTTGTACTTTTATCACATTCAAATGCATTAGAATTACATGTTATTCTCCCCAATATGATTATCATTGCAAATATACTTATGGATGGTCTTTGCACTATTTTTCAGGTACTTGGACCATGCTTAGATGGAAGAGAGAGAAGGAGGGACCCAAAGAAGGCCCCAAAGTCTCCCTCAACCTACCTCCAGTGGCCAAGAATCATCCCTGAGCAAAGACATCAGAAATTGACAAAGTAAGAAGCAAAATCAAGAAGTCAAGCCTCACCACGATCGTGGCCCCAATGCCATGGTCGTGGGTTTATTGCCAAGTTCCAACAGGTTGCAACAGGGAAATCCATAGATCGCCCACAACCGTGGCCTCCCAGCCACAACTGTGGCCAGTGAAGACAACATGACCATGGCCATCAGCACGGTCGTGGTTAGGAGAAGAGAACACGGCCGTGGCACCCTGCCACGGTCGACGTGGGAATTAAATTGCAATAAGTCAGTCGCAGATAGGGAATTTTCCTCCCATCCATGACCGTGGCCAAGTCGCCACGACCATGGATGATGCTGATCAAGACGCCTGTGGCCCCTCCCCACGGTCACCTCCAACTCCTCCAAAACGGCCGTGTTAAGCCACACAGCCGTGGTGCATGTTACCCACCACGACCATGGCACTCCGCCACGGCCGTGGCCACCACCATACTTTGCTTTTTCACCACTTCCTTCACCCCACGAACATGTTCATCCCCCACGGCCATTCCCCACTACCCCCACCACGGCCGTGGCACACCCACCACGACCGTGGTGATCACCTATCATATACAACTTTCCACTATTTTTCCTATTTTACCCCCACTTAGCCCTAGCTCCTATATAAGTACTAGTTGCTTCTAGGGCTCGACAGAGATCAGCCCCTAGCCACAACCTAGCTGCTCCCTTGCCTCCATTACTCCCACCTACCTACTTCCTTGCATTTAATCCCATTTCCACCAACTTTCCACTCATTTCCACCATAGAAACCTAGTTTCTCTAGGTTTCTATCCATCCACTCCACCATTTCCATCCTCTTGGGCACCTTTGGAGGAGGAGGTTTGTGGCTAGCAGCAAGGAGGTGAAGGTGGTCGAGCTACATCAAGCATCCATGGTGTTTCCCACTCTCTTTCCCTTCTTCTTTGTTCCTAGTTTGATCATGTATAGCTAAGCCCCCTTGGGTGGGCTGTTTGGGGCAAAAATGTGACTGTGATACCATGTTGGGGGAATATAATTTGTAATGAACATATTTCATTTCTATGATGATTGCCTTTTCTTGTGTCTCATTTCCCATTACTTGTGCATGTGGTTGTTGCTTAATTACATTAATTGCTTTCCTTGTGGTGCTTGAAGACATTTGCCTCTAGGGTGTTGGTTTCTATGTAGCTATCATAGGATTGGCTCCTAGGTCCTTAATTCGGATCCCTAGCTAGCCCCCTATCTTCCTACATAATCACCTTCTTCCTACATGCAAATGTGAGTTCTAAGTGACTAGTATAAGTGCAATTAGTGCAATTGCCTAGGATTTCCTAAAGGCTGAGGTGGCTAGTGGCATGAGGTCAAATATCCTCATCTCTACTCCCATCCTTACCCTTGGTCCTCAATTGATTAATACCACTTATCCTAGAGACCTAGACTTGGTACGTCCTATGAGAATTGCACCTAGCCCTAGTTTTCCAATTAGTAGCTTAGGGTACATTCTCATAGAACCCAACTTGTTGTTTTGTTTGGTAATGTAGAATAAAATATGTTAATTGCTTAATATGGTGACATCCCCCAACTAATGTCAAGGTCACATTCCCAAACGGCCCATCTCCTTCATCTAATTGCTTAAAACCCTAATTGCCTAGTTTGCTTGTTAATGCTAGTGTAGTTCATTTGCTTTAGTTAACTTAGTCGATTGCTTAGTTTTGCTCTTTAGTGTTAACTTAGGCTCTTGCTCTTGCTAGTGGTTAGTTTAGTTCTTAATTGCTTCTTGCCTTGCTAGAGTAGTGTAGCCCTCCTTGCTCTTGCTTAGTTAGTTTGATAGCTTAATTTACTAATTTGCTTGCTCTTCCATAATCTAGTTTCCTTCTCGCATTTCTTACTTGATCATTAGTGTAATCAACCAATCAACCTTAAAACCATAAAAACCTTACTCTCTGCATAAGGAATGTAGCTCACGCCGTCTAACTCTAGCACCCCCTCTATCTCCGTGGATCGACCCCGTACTTGCCGCCTCACCTATACTACGACACGACCCCGTGCGCTTGCGGGCGTAGTGTCTTAGTAGACGTAGGTAGTTAGTGTGGGACCATACAAATATCGAAAGCAAAGATCCTATCTCTCCCGTGCCTCCCGACCTCGTGGATTGCACTTGTGGCAAGCCTCAAGCGGGAGTGCACCAGTCAACAATCTACCTAGAAGCTAATGTGAACCATAAATTGAGATATATCGTAAAGCCATAAAATCCAAGATGGACTCCATGTACATCATCAAAGCATGACTTTGGTTGATCCACCTGAAGGGGTAATACCCATAGGGTACTTTTAGGTCTTCCAGAAGAAGATTGACATGGAGGGTAAGTTGGTTGAAAAGAGTTTTTAACAAGTTCAAGGTGTTGAACATGATGAAATGTTTTCAGTAGTTACCAAGGATAAATCCATTAGGACAATGTTTGATATTGTAGCTTAATGTGACTATGATATTTGGCATATGGATGTTTAAACTACATTCCTTAAAAGAAATATTGTGTAGGATGTGTATGTAACTTAGCCTAAAGGTTTTATAAATCCAATAATGAAAATAAAATCTATAAAGTTGCATAGATCAATCTTTGGGTTGAAGCAAGCACCTTAGAACTGGATCTTTAATTTGATAAGATAGTCAAAGAGTTTGACTTGAGTAAGAATGAAGATGTAATGTGTGATTAGAAGAATTTAGTGGGAGCGTATATATTGCACATATTGATGGGAAGTATTATCCTTATACTATAAAATATAGCAACAAAGTGTTATTCTAAAAGGTTTTTAGGGAAGCATCCTATGTGATATGAATCAAGATCTATAGATATATATCAAGAGGGCTTCTTAACTTAAGAAAGAGAACATACTTTGGCTAGATGTTGAGTGAGTTCAACATGGTGAGAGGAAACCTATCCATGTTCCATGGAGTTAGTCTCTCAAGAGCCAAGTGTCCCAATTCTTATAAAGAATAAGGAACACATGGATAGATGCCATATGCATTCGCAATTGGATCTATCATGTATGAACTCATATCATTATCTTGTATGTATTAGACATGATAAGAAAATATGAACTAATTATCTTATATGTATTAGACATGACAATAATATATGAAATCATCATCTTGTATGTATTGGACATGACAAGAAGATATGAAATCATCATCTTGTATGACAAGATGATCTCGTATGTATTGGACATGACAAATGGATATCTGTCAAACTCCAGTAAGAGTTACTGGAATACCATGAAGGACATCTTTGTGTACTTTTGAAGTACTAAAAGGATTAGTTCTTTAGTTATGGTAAAAAGGAAGAGTTAGGTGTAAAGAGCTACACCGATGCAAGCTTGCAAAATAAAAAAATTGTGTTTGAACTTAGAATAAGAATTGTTAGTTGGAAATGTTCCAACATAAGACAATTGATTACTTCTACAATAAGAATTCGAGTACCTTAGTGTTACAAACATTGTGAAGGATATTGTATGGATGTAGAAGTTCATATGGATAAACTTGTGGGAGGTCCCGACCATTGATGACTTAGTAGTAATACTATAACAACAATAGAGATAATGGTTACGCAAAGGAATCTCAGATAGCATACTACAACACTTCCATCTCATACGAGTTGTCATACAGTGAGGGGATGTGAAACATCCAATACACTGACTTGAAACAAATGTTGCTTGCCCGCTATAAAAGCACTTGTACAGTAGAAACATGATGGAGATGATGAGATCACTTGGAATATGATTAGTGGTGATTGGACCTAAGTGCAAGTGGGAGTCAGTTGGTATGGTATGCCCAAAGATCTAATCATATGATGACTGCGATGAGGCATTAGATACATGATTTGATAATAACAAAGGTAATTATGTATATTATGTTTGTCTCAGTCATGAGATGATGACGCATACTTGATAGATGTCTAAAGAATGATGAGACTCGATGAGATATGTCTTCAGGTTGAGGACTTGAATAATGAGACCATATGTATGATAAGAGTACATACATTCTTGATGTCCCTAGTCGGATATTACTATAGAATAAAAATAGACAACAATAATACATAAGACTAGAGTGTGTGTTGACTGATGACAGAGTCTCATTAGTCATTATATATGATATCAAGTCAAGCACACAGATATATGATAGTGAATAGATACCGGACAAACCCACCATGAGAGTGATACATGGATACCATGGAATGGTAGTCACAATCATATCTCATAGTGATAGTGGTGATAGTGGTCCTTAGACCTGAAATCACTAAACTCATCACATGTTGTTGGGTACACTTTGACATCATCAACCGCATTCCTGAAACATGGATGTTATAAAGGTGATGGTTGGGTGAATTTGACACATGGGGATAGACTGTGAGTGATAAAGATGGGATTTGTCCCTCCTACAAGGAATATGATATTCAGGGCCCCTTGATAAGTGAGACTGAGAATTGTATGGCCATACTCATGTGTTTAAATATATGATATGTGAACTCACATGCATCTCAGAAAGTCTGCTCTAGGTCAAGAAATAGGATTGAATGTTGAAGAGGATGACGTTCCATGCCACAAGTTTAATCCAGATGTCAGAGAGAAAGGAACTATACGATCATTGTAACACTAATCACATATTGTAGGTTTAATTTGTTCTCCAAATTTCTGAGTTACCTGGGTAGCAATGATGAGTTACTAGATTCCTCTCATTGCGTGAGATATCATAAGTTATTATGAACATTCACTGCCAACGTAAATTGGAACCTACATGGACACATAAGATACCACTGGAAGAGGAGATTGTCCATGAATAATGTTTAGATTGAGGCTAAAGGTGTTTAGGTACTCAATTAAACATACAACTGATTGACTGGGCTCAGAACTATCAAGTTCAAGTCTTGAACTAGCTAGTTAGAGTGTTAGGCTGATTGGAGACTGCATTGCAATGTCAGGACTGCCAACCAACTGGTTCACCCTTGTGAGCCGATCGGCTAGTGTGAGCTAACCGACCGGTTCGGCTCACAGTCCTGTCAACTGAAGAAACTAGAATTTTGCCCGATTAGAGGAAAACTTTCACGTTTCACTTGTTCAATTTGATTGGAATATGGAGTAATCTTTGAATTAATTGGAAATGATTAAGGAAAGTCAATTGTAGGCAAGTTTGGGAAGAGAAATGACCGGTTCACTTAGTGAACCGACCACTTCAGTCTCCCAACTAACCAGTTCACTAGTGAATCGATCGGCTCACCTTGCCAAATGACCAGTTCATTTATGAAACGACCGGTTTGCCTACCACAGTACAAACTATTCATGGAATTGTTAGATTCTTTTACTCCCGAACAGACTGGGAACCCTGACCCTTCCCTCTACTATAAATAGAGGGGTACTGGGGGCTTCTCATAACACACAACTCAGAACATGAGTTCCTCTACAAAGTTGTTTTCCTCATTGGTTTTGGTAACCGAGACAGCCCGAGCAAGTTACCCGACTAGGGAGGCACAGCGAGGGAAAGATGACTGCAGAAAAGCAGTCTGAGCTTGGGAGAGCAGGTTGGTGCTAGTACACCAACATGAGGGTCATATCCTTCTTGCCAGTTCTTCTAGAATGATAGGAGTTCCAAGTGGTCCGTGTGGACTATCTATAGAGTCCGGAGATGTCTGTCGCTCAAGAAAACACATCAGCCACAGTCTGTGATGGAGGCCAGAGGCCATGGTGAAGACCAGGAGCTGCACAGATACCGTCCAAGACATGGCATCGAAGATCTCACATGGTTATGAGGTATTGTCACTGGGCAAGCCCCAGGATAAGGTATATCTCGCTAAAACCATCCTTCCCATTACATAGTCATTTATGCGATCTCCTATTATGAGTTAATGGCCAGTTTAATTTTTGTTTCGATTGCCTACTCTGAGGCCATAAAACCCAACAATATACGGTTTAAAGTTTTGCACTGAGTAGCTATTCATTGAAGGGTCGTACCAAATTGAGATCACATAAAATATTTTTGGTGGGATATGCATCCTATTTTGGATTATGCAATTTACATTATTGAGGTATCTCCATACAGGGGAGATGTGAGATAGTCTGGTTGTGTACCAGGGATAATAAAAATTATATTATTCTCTCTTGATGCCATCTTTACTTATGGTAGGTTGTTTTTAATAGAGTGAATCATTGATCTCGTGGATGAGACAATATGAGTGAGTCTTTCTATTGATAATTCCGCATCCACTAGTAGGTTTAGACTTGTAAATCGACTACTAGTTTAGTAGGTGTAGTTTGGATTTTTCATTGGTGTCACCCCATAGAAATCATTTTGTAAAGAGTGGGACCTGACAATGAATCACTCTATAGGTATGATACAAAGAGCCATGTAAAATAAAGTAGTAGAAAAATACAACTATTTTCATTTTTCACAAATATCCCACATTCATTGTTCTTCATATTATGAATGTAGTAATACAACTAAGAGTGTTACATTCATTTACATTTGAGACCCTTAGCAGAGGATAACTAGGCCATTCCAAAATATCCTCAAGAATGACTATCATGTACAATCTCTTCCTGAGTCACGACCCTCAAATGTACTTACACCTGGGTGTTTTGGAAACAACACCCAAAAAAGAGGAGACAAAAGGGTACGCAACAATCAATACTAAATATGTGCATTTATATAGCAATTAGGGAATTACAAAGACCATACTAAGGAGAAGAGCATTCCAATACAATAAGGGGTGATGATATGTAGGAAAGTTCAAGAGACTATATCAAGAGAATGAACAACTAGGCAATGAGCAATAAGGGGTGATGATAGTAGGAAAGTTCAAGAGACTATATCCATTTAGAGAAACAACCTCATGAAACAACTAATTTCTTGTCTTTATTACAGTTAAAAACATATAAAATTGCATGTAGATTAAACCGGACTAGAATCAACTGAAGTAGGCTAGGGAACCACAAACTACTATCCATGATAAGTGGAATAAAACCTCAATGTCCATAAATAAAACATGGAAGGGGAACTAAACCTAGTGTCTTGTCGGGGAATAAAACTTAGTATCAATAATTATAGCATTTTAGGGGAATAAATCCATGTGGATGACAGGGGAATAAAATCAAATGTCTGGAAGGAGGAATAAAATCTATAAAACATGGTTAAACTACTATTAGACATTATTAGTCCATATCCCACATGCAAATAGAGTAGGCAATATCACATAACTGCTAAATCTATTTTTCATGTACCAAAGGGATAAGAACAACCAAGTTATGACCAATGGAGTCACTTGACTCATATAATGGGGTAATTTGATTCTAATGATTAATAATGGATACTTGAATGAATGTTATTCAACATTCAAAAAAAGGAGTTCAATGATATTCATAAAGAGGAGTATCAGTAGATATATGCCTCCCAAAAACAAATTAGGATTTAGTCAACGAATTCCTAAATAATATTGGGGGAGAGCATACATGATGTTTGAACCTATCAAGATTTAATGGGAAGATATTCAATATTCTAAAAAAGAGTTCAATGATATTCATAAAGAATCAATAGATATATGCCTCAAAAGTAACAAATTGGGATTTTCTCAATGAATACCTAAATAATATTGGGAGAGAGGACGTACCTAATGTCTAAACCTATCACTAGAGTAAACCCTAGGTCTTAGATAAGGTCTCATTTAACTTATTGATATTTTATGTATGAACTAGGGTCGTAATCCATTTGAAGTAAAATTCCTCAAATCTACTCGTAATCCCTATTGAGATTTAGATCTCTACAATCAAATAATTAAATTCCTAACATTGTTATGCTTTCATAATGTACTTCTATGTTTTTTTTATATGTAAATTATTTATTTAGAACTACTAATCTACATAAGTCTTCAGGTGCTTGAATGATTAAGACATTAATGTCTCACATTATGATCGATAAAGCTTAATACAACTATAGAAAAATCAATTAACACATGTTTTCAGTATAATGTCTAGATTTACCCATAGATTTGATGCTTGAACCTATCACTAGAGTAAACCCTAGGTCTCGGATAAGGTCTCATTTCACTTATTAATATTTTATGTAAAAACTAGGGCATAATTCATTTAAAGTAAAATTCCTCAAATCGACTCGTAATTCCTATTCAGATTTATATATCAATATATAGAAAATTAAATTCCTAGCATTTTTATGATTTCATAATGTATTTTATACATTATTTTGATGTGTAACTAATTGGTTTTGCTCTATTGATTTTTGGGTAGATCTGGACATTATACCAAAAACTTATGCCAATTGATTTTTCTACAGTCATGTTTAGCTTTCTCAATCATAATGTGAGACACTAATGCCTTAATCATTTGGGCACCAAAAGACTTGTGTATATCAAAGAAAAGCCCTATATCAAATAACAATAATACCGCTCAGCCTCAAGAGAAACAAAAAGAGACATTAGGGAAACTTCAGTAAATTTCTACATGTAGACACCCCTACCCCTCATGAATACACAAAGGGTCGATAGTTGTGCTTGTTGAATTCCTCTAAAGATTTGGGAAGGACAACCATTGAAGGAAAGTTTCATTCTTCTATCTTTACTAGAAACAAATAGGATCGTCATATCCAAACACCCAAAACAAAGTGAAAATAGGTTCCATGCACTCCATGAAGGAGATACTGACTTGATTAGAGAATGGGTTGGGTAGACTAATGCATGATGAGAAACTGAGGAAACACAAAATCACACTAATATAATGTTGTTGAGATGAAACCATAAAGTTAAACATGCCAAAATAGGAGGTCATTACTAAGTCAATAAACCAACACCATAGTAGCTCTTAGATCCCATTAGAATGACATCATTATGTCATATACATGATATAAATATATATGGTCAAAATGAAGTTATAGATGACTAAATGAGTTCTGAAGATCTTCCATGGTGTTTCCCCTTCCTTATTGCATTAGAAGGAAATCTTTAACATCAAATTGAGGTGCCCACAACAAGATGAATGTCATGGAGTCAGTCATGTGAATGTACAAACACAAAAAGGAGATGAGAACATCATGGGTCTTCCTCGTGGAGGGAGGAAGATAGTGAGACCTCGAATAGGTCCATCGTGGCTCTCATGACCACTGGCCAACCTAGCAACTCATGAAGGAGAAATACCTACTTGAGGCGCAACTCAGGAAGGAGGTTCCATAGTGGTTCTATTGTTGCAGGATCTAACAACATTAACATTTATCACTAGAAATGGATTATCTTTGTTATCCACTAGGAACAAGGTAGGAGAGTGAGGAGTGTGGTTAGGTTTGTGAGGTCTATGGGAGTGGAGATGAGGTGGTGAAGTGAAGGACGAAGAACAAGGTAAGAAGATGGACAACGAAAATATTCTTGCCGCAACACCATTGGGTGCAGGAAGATGGGTGACTGATAGTTATCATTACGTAGGGAAAGAGGAGGAGACGAATATGAGGAGTAGAAATGTCAAAAAAGAATAGGAAATATTCAGGAAGTGGAAGAGGGACATTGGACGTCAGTTACCTATGGATGATCGGTCTTTAATGACCGATGTTCACACATGTGTGGTGATGCGGGTTTGGATTGCGAGCTAAAATAAAGTAACCCGACATTACATAATCAAACGAAACAGGTCATAGTTTTAATTAAAACTATCAATATATTTGTATGCATAAGATCTCATATATTCATTTAGTTAAATGGGAAAATAATCACTATCATATTTATGTAAAACATTATGTACACTAATCAGAATGTGATTAAACTAAATTTCACATCTATTTTACATTTTGATAATGTCTCATGTTATATTTTATTCATTGTATATTAAGCATATACTTAATGCATTTTACCCCTTTCAATTATTCACTTGTGACATCATATTTCACATTAGCTCATTTATACCATTTCTTTCTCCTAGAAACATCCTAGTGAGCAAAAAAAATTAATGAATGTGTTTGCAAATTGAGCCTTACTATTGGGTTACTTTAGATATATAATCCTAATACCTCAATTATAAATGGCATCATGTCATTTGACTCTAATTACTCCTAATACATTTTAAACTAGAGAGAATATACTAATATGAACAAAATTGAAAGAGGATTGAAACAAGGGATGGTGAGATATGAACCTAGATTTTACAAATTTTATCAATCTAAGCAATATGTTTGGAGGGAAGACTTAGGAACTAGTCATAGTAGGAGTGAAGAAATAAATGTCTACTAGAAAAATTAAGAGTACATGTTTTCCGGAGTGGAAATTACACTTTTGGATAATTGGTTTATACATAGATGTAGGAAGTGTATAAAGGAAAAGGGGTAACCCAAGATATCAAATAGGAAAAGCTTCATTCTTACAATTAATCATGGGCTCATAATGTTCCATATTTTTAGGAAAGATGTGCACATAACATGTTGTGTATTTACTAAAATTGATTTTAAAGCTCAGAAAAGTGGGAAATAACAAGAAAACAAATAATCCTAACAATAGTATAGTCATCTTGTTTAAGAAGAAGAATGATGTTGTAGGCATCTTAAATAATGTTGCAAAAGTAGTCAACAATGGAGTCAATGAGACTATTTTCACTTCGTAGTTGAAACCTTTTCGTAAGGATGATAGTTGTATAAATGACCATCTAGGAAGAAGGGATCTCCCTATCAAAGTCCATTCAATCTAGTGAAGTAACCAAATGTCGATCAATTAACAATGGAGGAAAACAGATTGGAACTAATGGACTTGTGAATCGAATGAATCTAGCGAGAAAGGAAGTTGTATCCATAAAATTATTCCAAGATGAATTTCTAATTGATGTTGGTAAATCCTTTCTTGAATTTGAGTTTGAGTGACGTGATAGGAAAGTGTTTTGAATGGTTTGTGTGGATAGTCTCACTGAATATCAAGTTTTCATCTTAGATACATAAAGCTTTGATGGATGTAGTATGTTGTCAACTAGAAAGTCCCTAATAGGTATGGTGAGTCTTATTTTGAAGATTTTTTATATTCTTTCATAAGAAGCATTATCAAACTAATTTTTTGGAAGTGCTTTAATGAAGTAGGATCCACTAGTTTTTTACTAAGACATTATACGATTGGATAAGAATAAAAACTCATGGACATTGTGGTGATAGATGTAATGGAAAAGGTTTTGAAAATAAGTTTGATTTTTCACATTAACTATGGTAAAAATCTATAATGACATCATAGGGGTGTGGAGGCTTAATAGCAAGATTGCTCATAGCATGCATAATCTAAGTTGAGTTGAATAGAGATATGAGATATTTTAGATGGTAGATTTTGGTTGGCTAAGTCATGTCCAATTGAGTTTCAAATAGTCATAATCACATCGACCATGGTTGAATAGAGTTTGGAACTAATCACAAATAAAGGGTTATGATGTGATGTTGATATGGATATATTGTGAATATGGAAATGAAACTTATGTCTAATAAACAACATATAAAAAAATTGTCATTCTGGTCTCCTTTGTGTCATGTGTTTTTAACTTTTGTTTCCTGAAGATTTCATGCATAAAACTTAAAAAATATAGTGCATATACTTAAACATAGGATGCATGTTGTGTATCTGATGGTAGAACTCTCAGATTCATAGGGAATGTGTTTCAAACTTCTAATATTTTTGTTGATGTTGTAAAAAGTGTCTTTGTTCCATATGATCACTTTGAACCTGAGTACTTTCCGATTAGGTTTATTAGGTAAATAGGTTCTGCATTAAAACCATTAGAAATTCATGTAGATGTTATCATTTAGGCAAATGTGGGATGTCAAATCCAGAATCTCTCATAGAGAAATGGTTTAGGTCACCAAGGTTAGTATTTTGTATTAAGGATGATTAGAAAATGGCCATACATTGTTGGATAAGTTGCTATGACATAAGAGAGAGGATTGTTTGTTCCTACTCTTTTGTTTAGAGGAATCGATCAAGGCAATCCCCTAAGTCACCTCTACTCCAAGTGAAATTAATATTAGATTTTGAGAGGTCGACAAGTTGACTATAAAGAATTAAATTGTTAAATTTGTTGTTGTTATGGTCATGGTGACTGTAGTGACACATATATAAGTACTTCAATTTTGTTTCCGATAAAGTTGAAGTAACCACATTAGAACCATGGTGAATGGTTGTGTGAAGTGTCAAGTCCATTATATTAGATAGGGAAAGGGAAAGAGGATAGCTCATAAAATTTGATAGTACTATTTGCCACAAATAGAAAAGAAAAATTGTTACAGATGGTGTTACTAATTCTTATAATAGATTTTGATATAGAACTTTAGAACCAATATATCTCCATGTGAGATGCATTTTTTTAGTGGGACAATGCACCTCAATATAGAAATGTGAGTCCCATTGTGTAAACCATGTAGCCTAAGTAGTGACCTTGGACCTAATCCTATTTTGGCCGTATTGGCTTTGTACCAACACACATTTCCCCTTATAAGTGGCCCATATTTTTCTCATAAGAGGCACATTTTAACTTTATATGGACACATTTGTTTTGTCAAAATAATGTCGAATGTCAATATCATCATGGTTTATGTTTATTTGCATAGTATCTTTACTTTTCTTTATAGTAAATGTAATATTTATAATATTAGTACTATTGATATTTACCTAAATTTTGAGAAGCTTGTATATAAATTAATTAATGGTGTTGTGTAACTCTCACATAAATGTCAGGCAATGATATGGGGCATAGTGAGTATATTTAATTGGCTTACTAAAAAATCATGGTGCGTGGATGACCCATTGAATAAAATCAACGTATATTGCAGCCAAACATAATCCAAATGGTCATATGTGATTGAGAAGAAATAAAAGCCACTTAGGTTCTCAACCTTGTACCTAATTGTATTTAAGTTACCCCTCCCAGAATAGAAGTTAAAGAAAGAGGCGTTAAGGATTTTTTGTTTACCTAGATGTATTTTGTGTACGCTCAGGCCACACATGGTCTTTTATACATTGATGTATCCATTACTTAGCTTCTGTGCTTGTATTTTTTGTAGGTGTTTCTTATGTTTGGAATATCAATGAAAATATCTTTGTATTCATAGTGGTGACATCCTTCACTTATGAAAATGTTGTATATATGGTCCTTTTTCTATAATTTGCATATGACTATTATTAAAAAAAAGTATAGATTTTCCTTGCCTTTTTTGTTTATGAAGTTAATCAAGATCGATGTTTTGTTTTCCAGCCTTTGTGTGTATTCTTGAGGTTGGTTGTCACTTTTAATGGTATTGGAGCCAAGGTTAACTAGTGTTACAAGGACACAGACTATTGTGTCTATTATAGCATTTTCTCAGTATATATTCATTGTTATGGTTATCAAAATGTGGTTGAATGACATGAAGAACAATTACAGAGTATATTTGTCCCATCTATGGTTGGTGAGGGGAAGAAGGAACAAAATCATAGCAAGCATGTGGTAGGGCCTATCATAACCTCCTTGGCCCTCCTACTGCTATGCGAAGGAACATCTTCTAGGTGTTCGATTGTATGTTGTTGTGCAAACAGTGGCTATCTAAGAAGTTGTGAGCTATTTTGAGATCCTTTGGGCTTGGTCCTCTGAGATTTGACCAGTTGATGATAGTTATGATCATTACAGGACTACAAACAGAGTCGCATGAAGGAATGGAAGCTCGAAGGATTTCCCTAATCTTGGCTCATCACCACACTTTGTTGGTATTATGATTTATAGTGGGTGTTGTGCTTTGTATGATGGTTTGACTTCGTTTTGTATTCATGTTTCTATCTGCTACAGTTTTCTCTGATTATGCTATCATTCGACTTGTCCAGCTTCTATGTTGATTAGTTTTCATGGGGTTTTGTGGGGTGTCTTCCCGTATGGAACCTGGAGCTTGAGACCTTGAAAAGTCTGAAGTTTTGAGAATTACCTTCAAGTAGGACAATGGGTGGTTGCTCTTGTGCAAGTAACTCTTACCATTTGTGGGTGTACAGTTGTATGTAATTGTTGCTTGTAAAAGGCCTCATCTGTTTGTAATGCTTAGATTTTGATTGATAAGCTAGATAGAATTTTTTAGTGTTTGATTTATTCCCTAGTGATCTAGTTGTCATCCTGTGTGGGGATAGATCCTTAGATGATTTTTTCTATTTTTTATCAGTCATGTAATGGGGTATTTATGCCCAAAGTTTTGGTATCATAGAAACACATATGTTTGACTGACCAAAAAAAAAACATATTGCCTGGGATGCAAATCTCTCCACCCTAGTGACCATAATAACATGTTGAGTCTTCGTAGGGTTCATAAAAGTCCTTCAAGTGGTTCGTAAGAGTTAGGGATACGGAGTATACTGAGATGCAAAATCCATTGAATCCATGCATGTGGGTGATGAATTTAGTGAAGGCGTTTTGAATAATAGATATACTGAAAGAGGAAAATATAAAGTAGGTGATTATCTTCTGAAGGGTAGGAATGGCCAATGGTGGGCCATGGATAAGGAGAATAATCCTATAGATAGGAACACTTTGACAATTTTCTGCAAGGAGTTTGAGAGTAGGCCCTTTCTGCAATCATGTATACAAAAAAGTGTGTTAGTTTGAGAATCTACATCAAAGACAACCAATAATTATGAGTAACAAATTGTACAATTTTTTTAGGCTTTGTCATCATATTTTTGATACAAATGATTAGTGAAACCAAATGTTTGAGGAAGGTTTGAACATGGAGTTCAAATAGTTGTCCTCTACATTGGAGACACATGAGAACTTATAGGCTACTCATGAGGTAGTTAGTAGGATTGAGAGGTTGATGATGGTTTGTCATGTCTTCAAGAAAAGTAAGACACATGCACATTATCATCTAGGCCATAGCATGGTAGATAGTGTAGAGTCTACAAAAACCACCAGTCTAGTCCATGTCAATTTTAGAATAGATAGTTGTTTGAATGTAGATGTTGTTAATATTACGATTAATACAAACACATGATGGCATACTAGTTGTAGGATGAAGTGTGACACACCAAAGATAAGGTTCAAAAGTGTAGTATTAGAGTGGGTCTGGAAGAGAGCAATGTCAAGTATCACATGTAAAGTCATCTGGACCAACCATCATGAATTAGGGTTGTGGCTTGTAGTGGAAAACTACTCAAGCCTATGTTGTAAACAAGAATGAAGGAGTCATCTCCCTTCGAGTCATAAAAAGTTAAATGGAAGTTTTTCATTTAAACTTAAATATTTTGTCCCTTGTATTAGTTTTAGTCCATGCAAGTGCAACACACTAGTTTATCACTACAGAGATGGTATACTTACATAGGTTTCATGTTAGTAGTATACCTGATGAGCTTTTGTTGGAAATACATTGGTAGTTTACAGTATTTTTACATAGGTGTGTCAATTTTGTATCATTTGTTTCTTGGATACTAGCATTTAGGTTTGCCTCTTTCAACTTTATATGCATGGGTCTAATGTGATCTTAGGATGGATCACATAGATAAATATGAAGTGGTTATATATTTTGGTTGCATGATTGAGGAGTTTAAATATGGTGATATATATTGGTATTTATAAGGATACACAAAGATCATTCATACAAGTTTGGTGTATCTTACCATAGAAAATAGGAATTTGAGATAGGGATATGCATCTTTTCTAGCACATGTTGTAGATATCATTATAACGATCCCAAAGGTATAAAATGTTTTATATGTATGGGAGTTATAGTATGTGTTTCTTGAGGTTTGTCCAGGTGTTATACTTCTAAGGGAGGTTGATTTTGAGATCAATTTAGTTCTTGGTGCATAGTCTAAGCTTAATTATTGTATAGGATGGAATGAATTGTGATGAAAACATTGAAGGTGTAGCTTCAAGCATTGTGAAAGAAAGATTTTTTACACACAAACACATCACCTAGGGGTCCTAGTATATTTTTTGTGAAGAATAAATATGGATCTATGAAGTTATGGATAAATCAAAAGTAGTTGAATAAAGATACAACAAAGAATAAGTTCCCTTTGTCTATGGTAGATGATTTGTTCGATCATGGAGAAGCATTCTATGGTATATGATTTGTTTGATCAATTGAAGGGAGATGCAATTTCTTGAACACAAATATGTGATTTGGATATCATCAATTGAGGATTATGGTAAATCTCATATCAGAACATAGGACTGTTTACTGGGATTATGAGTTTGTACTTATGACGTTGGAACTAACCAATGTGCATGCATCTTTCATGGATCTAATGAACATAATATCTAAGTAGTATCTAGATCAGTTTTTGGATGTGTTCATATATAGCTTCTTTATCTACTTTATAAATAGTGATTATCATGAGAATCATCTTTTTATGGCTTTACAATTGTTGAGAAATCACAAGCTTTGTACAAATTTTAATAGATGTGAGTTTTGACTGATTGAGGATTCTCAATTATGCCATATTAGGGAAGAATATATGCATAAATCTCAAGAGGTTAAAGTCAATGTTGCAGTGGGAACATCTTAAGAAATTAAAACAAGTTTAAATTTTTTATTGAATAAGCTAGTTGGTGTATAGAATTTATTGGTAGTTCAATTTTCAATCTTTGTTGTTGACCAAGATAACCAAGTAGGGTGCACCATTTGATTGATATGAGGAGTGCTAGTGTTGTTTTTACTTGTTGAATGAGTTGACATCAACATATGGTCTAATAATGTCAAAGATGGGGAAATATTGCATCATCTTTTTTTATATGTAGAACATATGAATCGGTTGTGTGGTGATGTAGGATAAGAACATGATCTTTTATGCTTCTACAAAATTCAAGAAGCATGATAAAAATTTGGTCTTTATCATTTAAGGTGATGAGGGCTATTGTAGTAGGGATATTTTCAAATATTTATTGATCATATGAGTTTAAAGTCATCTTTACATAGAAGGATATGAGCATGAAGTAAAGGATATGGTTTTAAATGATGACTAAAATTGTAGAATATACTATCAACCTAGAAAGGCAAATATTGTTGTTGTTACTTTGAGAAAAAATGCATCTTCACATTCTTTCATTGATATGTATGATTGTAATCCATGGATAACAGAAAGAGTGACATTCTTATTTGATAATCGTGCAAATGGAAGAGTAACGACCCCACCTCCCGGTAACCCCCAATTAAGGGAGACCAAGAGGTCAGAGTCATTATCCCAATTACCCGCATCATAGGTTCGACAAATAATCAGTAATAATTACTAAATTCTACCATGACTATACTGAAAGCTAGAATAAAATAAAACTTTGCATACCATTTTCAAAAATTTGGATATCTAACTTCTATCCACATCTGGATTCTATTCTAACTAATCCTCCTTGCACTTTATTACTTAATTTCACAATATGCCACTTTACTGTTTGTCCTTTTCAATTTGTACCAAAATCACCGATAAACAAAATGTCGGTCAGCATAAATGAATATGCCAGTATGTGGGGGAAACAATAATCGTGCAATTAACTGTAACAACATATTCCAACCAATTAGGATTTAACAAACAACTGTACATTTTAAGCATAAATGCTCAATCCATACATACCCTAGCCTCTGTGTTGTTCCTGTAGTGGACCTGGATACTACCTTCCTTATGGTAGATCTCCATTAAACCCCTCATGATCCTACCTAACAGGTGAATCAATTTCTAGGGTTGAGTCGCATGGCACTACCCATAGGTAGCCCACTCCTTAACTCATGGTGTGCTAAAGAGTCACATGGCACTACATGTGGGTAGCCCAATTCCTAACTCATGATAACCTGATGTCCTACTTAACAAGTAGGCCCTATACTAGGTTACCCTTTTCATCATTAGCAAAGCCACAAAGGAGGACCAGGATATGAGCCAGTCATATATATATATATATATATATATATATATATATATATATATATATATATATATATATATATATATATATATATATATATATATATATATATATATATATATATATATATATATATATATATATATATATATTTGGTGATAATCCTAGTCACTTTATAGTTGCATGAAATAAAACTCATCCAAGTAGTTATTTTCAGGAAACCGGTAAAACATCTGAGAATCGTTGTGAAATCAAACCAATTAACCATAAGTGTAACCACATACCTGATCCATAGCAACTTGATGTCCAGGCAGTAATATTCAAGAATAATCAAACAAGCAATCAACAATATCCTAAAATTAATGGATAACATCCAAGTGTCATTGTTTTATCCAAAACATTCTCAAGATCAACTTAGATTCTACCATAGGATTTCTAGGCCAACTTTAGGGTTTTATTAGGGTTTTAGCCTCCATAAAGCTTTTATCACTTTTAATGCCCTTTTAGTTCCCAAACCCTAATTTCCACATCATAGGCATACTTGAATGACAATTAAGTCTAGTAACACTAAAACTACCATCTTTATCCTTTTAAATTATGACATGATCATCAAGGCCAATTATCATCTTTGTTTTCTTTCGGATTTACAACTCATAATTCATTATGGTCTAAATCACATATGAACTCTATTTATCACCAATTCCACATTAATCCATTAGACAACCCTAATTACGATATTAAGGGTATTTATCCACTTTTATACTCAAAATAGGTTAGAGTCATCATATCTATGCTTTATTCATGGATTTGAACAATTAAAGCCATTAAGGGTCGTAATTACCAAAGTTAGGGTTTTAAGGCCCATTAAAGCATATTCATGTACATGGAACCCTAAATTAAACCAACTATGCATAAAGATCATCTTTTTTTAATCTAATTTTCCCTTTTTATTAAAAACAAGTTAATAATGATTAAAAACACCCAGAATACCTTTCTCAATCTCATTAACATCAATATTAGGGTTTCTTAATCATAAATGCATTAAAGTTAACAAATTCATGTACTTTTTGAACTATAATCAGATTCAGACTCTAAAACTATTTTTAGTGGGATCCTTGCATTCTTCTGATCAATTTTCATATATAAAACTTCGTAATCTAAGGTACCAATTATTAGTTATGAATTTTGTGAAATAATTACCTTTTTGGGCCAATCGTCGGCTGCCACATCAGCAACTGGCTTCTTTTTCCTTTTCCAAGTGTGTAATCTATATCCAATCATGTGCAACCCTCTCAGTGGCTCGGTCCAATGAGGCATGGGTCTTAAAAGTAGCCAAAAGATGATTTCACCCTTTCCTTCCTTCACAAACGTCGGGGGCAAGGAGGTCTTTTCCCCCTTCCTCTTCTTCTTCCTCACGAGCCCCCTATTTGCGAACCAGCGATTGCCGCAGTCAAACTTAGAGTTGACTCTGAGCATCTTGCTCCCCCAGCCGCTGGTGGAGACCGTCGCACCTCCGTCGAGCCCCACTGAACTCGAAGGTTCCTTCTGCTTCGCTAGTTTCGACTGGAGTTGACGGAACGGAGAAGCTCTTCTCCGAAGAGAAGCGGCCTCAAGCTGAAGGTGAAGGTCAGGATCTTTATCGCAATTGAACCCACGTGCTGACTTGCCCCCTTTGTCTGAACATAATGGGGTGTTATGGGATTTCGCAGAGGGTGTCTGGTCCTCTGTATATATAGGGGAGATGAACATGGAGTCTGACCCATCTGCGAATTAGGGAAAACTGACCCACAAATGGAAACTAGGGGAAACCAAGGATGATTCGGACTGACTCTGTCTCCCGATTCTAATGGGCATCTTATCTTTCCAAATCGTGGCCTGAGAAGGGAGAGAGAGAGGTGCGAGAAGATTGCATGTCCTGATGATCTTTCCTTTTCTAACTCGAGTTGGAAGATGATCTCTAGATTGTCTTATCGCCATCTAACAGTCGTCATTGGGTGTGACACATACCTGGGCTGGGCCTAAGGTTTCCTATTCCGTTTTCAAATGTGACAAATCACATTATAAATTGGTTATCCCTTCGCTTTAAGGAAACTCATAAAATCAATAACTCTCTCCTCGTTTATCCTTTTTCAATAAAATTTTAAAGGAATCTCTATCTTGGAATTATCTACTTTTGTATTAAATATGAAACCCAAATTCCACAGGAAGAGGGTATTTCCATCATAAGCAAGTTATTCCTTAAAAAAACCAATTTAATTGGTATTTCCTCTTTCTTAATATTTTATTTTCTTGATTTTGATTCCTTTTGTTTTTCATTAGAAATAATGTGGACACGAAATGTTATCCAAGATGGGTCCATTATCCATGTATCCACATATTTCTTGTAATTTCATTGTTATCTCTTATTTTCTTCTTAATAAATCAATATTTAATTGATCTTTTCTCTTTCTTGTTGCATTATCTTTGCAACGTGGACTCCTTGGAACCCAAGGAACCCTAAAGGAACGAAATCCACCTTTGGAGAATATTGTTTTGCCTTCTAGAGGTTTCTTTTCTCCATTTCTTAATTATTCATTTACTAATTGAACTTCCTTTTTCTTTTCCTTGTTATTGGGCCCAATAGTGAATAAAGCCCACGAAGCAACCAACAAGGCTATTATAAATGAAATTCATTCATTCCAACTCAAATCACACCATTATTTATTCATATATCTTTATTAAGAGAAATTGCATTTCTCATCAAAAGAACCCAAAATTGGGGTTATAACATCCTTCCCCTCTTATAGGAATTTTGCCCTTAAAATTCCATCAAGCAAACAAACAATTCAGGATAAGATTTTTTCATGTCTATCATTGGCTCCTAAGTGACTTTACCCCTATCCATGGTGCTTCCAAAGAACCTTTATCATCACATATTCTTTCCTCTAAGTTCTTTCACCTTGGCATCTAGAATCCTCACAGGTGACTCAGGACATTTCAGCCTCCCTTGGGGCTCACTAGGTTCATTGCTCACCACATGGCTCGGGTACCTCACATAGTGCTCTAGATCAGACACGTGGAACACATCATACATCATGTTATCCTGAGGGGTAAAGCTTAACATAAGCATTTCCACCAATCCATCTCAAATGGACTCTTGTATCGGGGACTCATCTTTCTCAACTATAGCTCAGAGGGGTCGGATTATCATATCACATATTTTCCCACAGTGAACTGCATGCCAATCTGCTTTGCATCAGCTCGCGACTCATGTCGCCCTTGGGCTCTCTTTCGGCCATCACACGATCAAAGTGACTTCATCTGCACACACTGTGGTCCTTTTCTGACCTTCGTGAGGTCCATTCACCAACATCTTCTTAATGAAGTGGTGATCGACACAATCTCCCTTACAGAGCTTCTTATATCCCGATACTGGCTATAGTGTCTATCATCATATGCTTTCGTTGGACGATAGTTGTCCTCATATATCACCCTGAACGAGCGCACACACTCTCAGTAGACCCTCTAGTCTGAATCATGCTAACCATTAGTTAGGGGTGATAAGCTTTACTAACATCGAGTTCTTCATGTATCTACTCCCACCTCATGGAAGTGAATCTTTAGGTCACACCCAAGAAACTTTGAACTCACATCATGGTGTAGTTGAACCATCTCTCTTATATGTAGTTCAACCGAATCTGTCCCCTGATAATACTCTCTCTTTCATTTAGATCATGTCATCTAGGTAAGATGATCTACCACAACCCATATCGCATCTTGACCTTCCTCGGTACAGTGGGAGACTCACTACAACGTCCATAGTGATCAACTTCCATTCCCTCTTGGGGACTCTTTATCCTATGTATCAATGCATTGGGATATTGGTATTCGTCCTTCACCTCCTGGCATGCATGGAGACAAGCCACATGCAACTTTGTACACTTCTTCATCTTAGGCATCCAAAGTACTACCGTAACTTTAACCATGTTGGTAGTACTACCGCGTACTTGAAATCATGAGCCTCTACTAGTCATGATTCCTCAAGGTGACTTCTCAGAAACCCTAAAGCACTCTAGTAGTGGGTTTCATCACCTTCTTTTCCAGAGAAGTGCATCTGAGGTTCTTACCACCATCTTTCCATCATGACAAGTCCTAGTTTGGCTAACTAAGAAACCACTAACTCGATCAACAATCTCGTTACATATGGGTGTTAGCCAAACATATCTCCTTTTTCAAACTTAGGGCTAACCTAACGACCTCTTCTAGCCTCTAGCTAAAATAGGCTGCTGCATCTCAACCAGAGCATCCATTAACACCTCACATCCTCACGTATAAGGTAATATTGAAGACATACACCTCCATGTATTCCACTCATTATCTCATCTCAAACTCTAAGTCTATCATCATCATCATCAAGAAAACTCTGAGCTCATCCTCTTGGTTTTTGAACTCAAACTTGTATAACTTGCAAATTCAACACAGCTCATGATAACAACATCCTCATAAGATGACTACCTTAGTTCTCTTAGTGTTTGTACAACATCCACACATATTACATTCCAAAAGGGTATGTTATTATCTCCATCCTCATGCATCATAACAAAGTTTCCACTCACATTATCTTTATCCTTGGTGTATGGCATGCGTATTGTTCTATCGCTTACTCCCATAACAAGAGGAAATAAGCATTTGGCTACAGTCTAAATACATAGTTCTTCCCATTCCATGAGTAGAGATGGTACATCCCACATTTCCAGTACACCAAAAATCTAAACTGAAATGTTCCTCACATGCATCTACATCATGAACATCTCAATATCCAGGTTACTTCCATGAAAAACTGGTCTCGAACCCACTTGGGTCATCATACAATCCTTAGTCATCTCCTCTAGGTCTGTAGGGTGCCGACACTTTTGGGGTCATCCCTCTTCCCTTACGCATTAGAGAGTGCCCTCTTCATTTGCCCTTTGGGTCCCATGAGTTCATGAAGGTGATCAATCTCCTAACCCATGGCCCTCAGACAATGATAGTTGTTACCTCCCGACCCTATGGTCACGTGCAACTAGGGAATTAGGCAACTCCTACTCCCATCGGTCTTATCCCCACCTGACCCTAGGATAGACTTAGGATTCTAACATAGTACGTATCCAACTTGAAACCTTACCCAAGTCTCCAACATCTCTCTCTACATTCGTAGTCTCACTTACGTCCTTTCATAGGGGTCATTGTGACCTATCTACCTCAGTCAGGCCCCATACCAGTTACCTCTATACTAACACATCCACATGCACTTAGAGATTATTATCTATGGGTCTGTAGGTTCATTCTCTTACTATGTACTCTCCACTTAGCTTCTCAAGATTCTATGAGACCTCTTAGGGTTTCCTCAAACCCAACAAAAGCTGATTCATACCCTACAAAAGGGTCCTCTCCCAGGATGGGAGGAAACTATCTCTTGATAGAAACAAAGGTCACAAACACCCTATGGTTTACATCTAGGGTTTGCATGAGCTTGCTTAGTCCTATTAAGCTACTAAGGTGTGTAGCTCACAAGCAGACCACCTTCTAAACCATGCTAGGTCTCCATGGTAGGTCCTACTTGTTTCTATTCCTTCACATTAGACCAACATCATACATGCCCATGTCACCAACTTATATGTGAGGGGTTCATTAAAACATATACTTTAATCTTAGGGGTTCCCATTCCTCTAAACCTGAGGAGTGCCATGCTCAGATCTATGGAAACTCAAATCTCATCATGAGCATCAGGTACACCAAGCACTACTACTTCCCCTCTTAGGTCTAGGTTCACCTTTCTGATGTCCAACTACATGCTCAACCTTGTAACTACACAACCAGCATGTACAAGGTATGACATGCACTTCCTATTATCATTCCACTTGAATAATACCTCAGAGTGGAGTCCTCTTCAAGGACAACCAACTAGGTATAAGTACTCATAACTTGTTACTAAACCTCTTCATGGTCTAAGGAACTCTTCCTCCTATCCCAAAAAGGTAAACACCTATACCATAGGCACATAGGTACCGGCAGTTTCATCCTCTCTCTAGGGTTTGGTTCCTCTAAAGGCAACTAAGATACCATCAAACTCTAGGCGTCATGCACGAGGCAACCGCAACCACCCACTTAGGTCGCATCATCCTCAACTTCTCAGGGTTTCTCCTAACTTGGAGTCTAAACTTACAACCTTCTAGCTCAGGCTCTGCTCTCTCTCTCTAGAGCTTAACCTTACAACAACCTTACTACTGGAGGTCCTCTCTCTAAGGTGGATCAATCTCACAAGCATACACCTACATGAGAGAAACCTATGTTCGCCCAAGATTATCTAAAACTCTTCATGCTTATCTTATAAGCTATTCAACATACTCTCCTAGCCAGGGTTTTAGCCTACTGTCAACCCTACTGACGTACTTTGGGTGCAACTTTCCCATGCTCATATAAGCTCATAGGGTTTCTATATGGTCATCACTAACCTCATCAATGAAGGAGTTATCCGTCACCCTAACATGCACGACCCTTCCCAGGGTTGGGTCGCCAAAGGTACTACGCCAGTCAACCTCGCATGGCTCAATCTATCATAGGGATTCAAAACTTCCATCTCATCATGCCATCTCTCTCTCTCTAACCGCCACTTAGGGTTAGGGTTAGCATCATCCTCAGAGGATGCACCATGTCTCTACTTATAACTGAGGTCTTTACCTCCAAGACTAACTCTCTCTACTCATCCTCCTGACAAGAAGGTCTATCCCTAGGTCTCTCCTAAGGGCATGACAACACATGTCATATGACCTAAGCATGAAACTATTCTTTAGTTTATGCTTAAACTATTAAGCTTATGTCCATGACATCTTATTTACATGCATTTAATTAATTTGGTGGAGGATTCCTTTACCTTATTATACATACCCTGACCTTAAGAGGGTGATGAAGAGAGAGAAAAACCCTAAACTATAGAATCTTAATCGAATTAGGGTTGAGAAGGGATGAAAATAGATGAGAGAGTCCTAAAGGTATCTTATTTCGAGTCAGATCCTAAGACATTGGTCAGGCAGTCACACAGATCCACGAGTCCTCATATTCTGACTAGCGGTGTGGAGGAAAATATTGCCAGCCCCCAGACATGATCCTTTTCTAGACACCTCTGTCTTTTGGAAAATCCTCTAATAACTCCCTTGGGTTCTACAGAGATTGTAAAATTTAATAATTACTAAGGATTAAATGAGGAACCAATTCTCTAATACCAAATGTAACAATCCCGCCTCCTGGTAACCCCCAATTAAGGGAGACCAAGAGGTCAGATTCGTTATCCCAATTTCTCGGATCATAGGTTCGACAAATAATCAGTAATAATTATTAAATTCTACCATGACTATACTGAAAGCTGGAATAAAATAAAACTATTCATACCTTTTTCAAAAACTTGGATATCTAACTTATATCCACATCTAGACTCTATTCTAACTAATCCTCCTTGCACTTTATTACTTAATTTCACAATATGCCACTTTACTATTCGTCCTTTTCAATTTGTACCTAAAACGCCAACAAACAAAACATCAGTCAGCATAAATGAATATGCCGGTATTTGGGGGAAAACAATAATCATGCAATTAAAAGTAACAACATATTGCAACCAATTAGGATTTAACAAACAACTTTACTTTTTAAGCATAACTGCTCAATCCATACATACCCTAGCCTCTACGCTGCCCTTGCAGTGGACCTGGATGCTACCTTCCTTATGGTAGATCTCCATTATACCCCTCATGATCATACCTAACAGGTGAATCAATTTCTAGGGTTGAGTCGCATGGCACTACCCATAGGTAGCCCACTCCTTAATTCATGGTGTGATAAAGAGTCACATGGCACTACACGTGGGTAGCCCAATTCCTAACTCATGATAACTTGATATCCTACTTAACAAGTAGGCCCTGTACTAGGTTAACCTTTTCATCATTAGCAAAGCCATAGAGGAGGACCAAGATCTGAGCCAGTCATATATATATATATATATATATATATATATATATATATATATATATATATATATATATATATATATATATATATATATATATATATATATATATATATATATATATATATATATATATATATATATATTGAAAATAGCTCAATATCATTAAAAGAAAGTCATACGACATCTACAAGATAGGCATCTCTCATCAAGTAACCAAACAACAACTCCTTTTGCTGAAAGACATATCACAAGGCTCAGATTGGGATGTGATAGGTACGCTTCTGCACTGTCCACCTCTTATAGTGGTTGCCTAAAATAGCTATCTGGTATGGAATTCATCAATCTACAAGAGCCTAAGAGTACATATAGAGAGGAGTTTGCAAAGTGGCTGATAGAGAATACCATCTTGAATACAACGAAAGATCACCAGACAAAGAGCTCGATCACAAAGCAACAACACAAACCTAACAACACAACGTCCCACAAAACAGGACAAGAAACACAACTACCAACGACGAGCATAAAGGTTGCACCAACCAGGAAACCCAGTAAGGAGGCCAAAACCCAATGATGTAGATACAGAGGAAGGATGGCTCATGAGGATATAAAGGCGGGGAGTATAGGGTGTCGGGAACTCCACCACCACTCCCGAGCACCACTGTGAACAGGGGGCGGAAGACCCACATGAAGCCCAAACCCAGCTTACTCCTCCTCTGCCTGTAGCACCAAGGGGTGCCTGAGATCACCGTCCGCCCAATAAGGAACCCAAGGCACGACACGACCAAAAAATGACCACCACAGAAAAACAACTAGGAAACGCCTACATGCGGAGACTAAAAATCCAAAGACACATGCCACTAACAAAACAACCTAAAAGAGCTTACCTAACCATAAGAACGACACAAAAAAACTAAAAAACAACGACCCACCACCCAGCCCCACACCTACCAAAGACCTTCGTCTCCTCCTCGTCGTCCCCAACCAACGCCTCCCCCAGCACCGCTCCTAGTCACTTTATAGTTGCATGAAATAAAAGTCATCCAAGCAGTTATTTTCAGGAAATTGATAAAACATCTGAGAATCGACGTGAAATCAAAGTGATTAACCATAAGCATAACCACATACTTGATCCAGAGCAACTTGATGTCCAGGCAATAATATTCAAGAATAATCAAACAAGCAATCAACAATATCCTAAAATTAATGCATAACATCCAAGTGTCATTATTTTATCCAAAACATTCTCAAGATCGACTTAGATTCTACCTTAGGATTTCTAGGCCAACTTTAGGGTTTTATTAGGGTTTTAGCCTCCATAAATCTTTTATCACTTTTAATGCCCTTTTAGTTCACAAACCCTAATTTCCGCATCATAGGCATACTAGAATGTCAATTAAGTCTAATAACACTAAAACTACCATCTTTATCCTTTTAAGTTAAGACACGATCATCAAGGACAATTATCATCTTTGGTTTCTATCGGATTAACAACTCATAATTCATTGTGGTCTAAATCACAAATGAACTCTATTTATCACCAATTCCACATTAATCCATTAGAAAACCCTAATTACCATATTAAGGGTATTTATCCACTTTTATACCCAAAATGGCTTTGAATCATCATATCTCAGCTTTATTCATGGATTTGAACAATTAAAGCCATTAAGGGTCGTAATTACCAAAGTTAGGGTTTTAAGGCCCATTAAAGCATATTCATGTACATGGAACCCTAAATTAAACCAACTATGCATAAAGATCATCCTTTTTGATCTAATTTGCCCTTTTTATTAACAATAGGTTAATATTTATTAAAAACACCCGTAATACCTTTCTCAATCTCATTAACATCAATATTAGGGTTTCTTAATCATAACTGCATTAAGGTTGACAACTTCATGTACTTTTTGAACTATGATCAGATTCAGACTCTAAAACTATTTTTACTAGGCTCCTTGCATTATTTTGATCGATTTTCATATATAAAACTTCTTAATCTGAGGTACATATTATTTGTTATGGATTTTGCAAAATAATTACCTTTTGAGGCCAATCGCTGGCTTCCACATCTACAACCGGCTTCTTTTTCCTTTTCCAGGTGTGTAATTTGTAGTCAATCATGTGTTTCCCTCTCAGTAGCTCTATCCAATGAGGCATGGGTCTTAAAAGTAGCCAAAAGATGATTTCACCCTTTCCTTCCTTCACAAACGTCGTGGGCAAGGAGGTCTTTTCCCCTTCCTCATCTTCTTTCTCGTGAGCCCCCCTATTCACAAACCAGCGCTTGTCGCGGTCAACCTTAGAGTTGACTCTAAGTATTTTTCTCCCCCATTTTCCGGTGGAAATTGTCGCACCTCCGTCGAGCCCCACCGAACTCGAAAGTGCCTTCAGCTTCACCAGTTCCATCTCGAGTTGACGGAACGGAGAATCTCTTCTCCAAAGAGAAGTGGCTTCAAGCTGAAGGTGAAGGTCAGGATCTTTCTCGCAATTGAACCCATGCACTGACTCACCCCCTTCGTCCGAATATGATGGGGTGTGTTGGGCTTTCACAGAGGGTGTGTGGCCCTCTATATATATAGGGGAGACGAACATGGAGTCTAACCCTATCCGCTAATAAGGGAAAATTGACCCACACATGGAAACTAGGGGAAACCAAGGATTGTTCGGTCCGACTCTGTCTCCCGATTCTAATGGGCATCTTATCTTTCCAAATCATGGCCTGAGGGGAGAGAGAGAGAGGTGTGAGAAGATCACAGGTCCTGTTGATCTTTCCTTTTCTAACTGGAGTTGGAAGACGATCTCTAGATCATCTGATCACCATCCAACAACTGTCATTGGGCATGACACATACCTGGGCTTGGCCTAAGGTTTCCTATTCTATTTTCAAATGTGACAAATCACATTATAAATTGGTTATCCCTTCACTTTTAGGAAACTCATAAAATCAACAACTCCCTCCTCATTTATCCTTTTTCAATAAAATTTTAAAGGAATATCTGTCTTGTCATTATCTACTTGTGTATTAAATTTGAAACCCAAATTCTAATGGAAGAGGGTATTTCCTTCATAAGCAATTCATTCTTTAATAAAATCAATTTAATTGGTATTTCCTCTTTCTTAATCTTTTATTTTCTTGATTTTGATTCCTTTTTTTCGGTAGAAACCATGTGGACATGAAATCTTATCCAAGATGGGTCCATTATCCATATATCCACATATTTCTTGTAATTTCATTGTTATCTCTTATTTTCTTTTTTTCTTTTTTAAATAGCTCAATATCATTAAAAGTAAGCCATACGACATCTACAATATAGACATCTCTCATCAAGTAAACAAGCAGCAACTCCTTTTGCAGAAAGACATAGCACAAGGCTCAGATTGGGATGCGATAGGTACGCTTCTGCACTGTCCACCTCTTGTCGTGGCTGTCTAAAGCAGCTATCTCGGATGGAATTCGTCAATCTACCAGAACCTATGAGTACATCTTGAAAGGAGTATGCAAAGCCACTGACAGAGATTACCATCATGAAGACAACGAAAGATTACAAGATAAAGAGCTTGACCCCAAAGAAATGACTCAAAACTAACAACATAGACACAACGCCCCACCTAACAGGATGAGAAACACAAAAAAACCAGCGATGCACTAAGGTTGCCAACCAGCAGACTCGGGAAGGAGGCAAAACCCCAGCGATGCAGGTACAAAGGAAGGATGGCTCATGCAGATAAAAGGGCGGGGAGTAGAGAGTGCCGGGAACTCCACCGCCACTCCCAACCACCACTGCGAACAGGGGGTGGAAGATCCGCACGAAGCCTAAAACCCAGCTTCCTCCTCCTCTGCCTAGAGCACCAAGGGGTGCCCGATCCCACCGTCTGCCCAAGAAGGAACCCAAGGAGACACTAAACAAGACGTTCTCTAGTCAGACTAGAAGCAAAACGCCACTCAAAACGCAAGGAAACAACTACCACGACGAAGAAGAAAGACGACAACCAAGGATGTGAACCAACGACAACCCAACAAAACGACCTAAACCTAAACAGAAAAAACAAAGAAACAGACAGGGAAGGAAGCACCAAGCCGCTTGATCTGGCAGCAGGGAGAAGCGGTGAGGGTGCCGCTCACAGGGGAACTGAGGTGGGCCTCAGAATCCAAACGCAACCGGCGGTCCGACACCCCCACGCCGTCAGCTCCAGCAGAACCGCGCCGCTCAAAGGAGTCTGTCGAGCCTCCACCGCCTACTCCTCGTCGTCGGATCTCGAACGTGCCTGAGCGAGAAAAGCCTGGGGGGAGTGGGGAGGCGTGCACTGACCGCCAGAACCCCCTCCCCCAAGGCCGTCGCCGCCCACCGGAAAACCTAGCCGAGCCGCCCAGAATCGCCAGAGCCCAAAACGCAGCCGCTCCATGTTTTTCGTGAAGGTTTCTTCTTAATAAAGAAATATTTAATTGATCGTTTCTCTTTCATGTTGCATTATATTTGCAACATGGACTCCTTGGAACCCAAGGAACCCTAAAGGCATGAAATCCACCATTGGAGAATATTCTTTTTCCTTCTAGAGGTTTCTTTTCTCCATTTCTTAATTATTCATTTACTAATTGAATTTCCTTTTTCTTTTCCTTGTTATTGGGCCCAATATCTAATAAAGCCCACGAAGCAACCAACAAGGCTATTATAAACGAAATTCATTCATTCCAAATCAAATCACACCATTATTTATTCATATATATTTATTAAGAGAAATTTCTTTCTCATCAAAAGAACCCAAAATTGGGGTTGTAACAGGAAGTCTCTTGGTTGGGAGCTTTGTTGGCACAAGTACAGGTCAAGCCTACCTTAGTAAAATTGATAAAATATGAAAAAAGGATAGGTCTTGTGATATACAATATTCAATTAGAGCTCAATGTCTAGAAACATGATGGTTTCCATGAGTTAGATGATGGTTGTGTTTGTTTATGTGGTAGGATGTGGTTCTTGTTGTAGGAGGTTAAAGGGAGATGGTTCTTGAATTAGCACATTTCTTTATGGATGTCATGCATATTCATATTTGTAACATACTAAAATCTAACATATTGAGTCTAGAAATCATATTCCCATGATTAGGAGACTAGAATATTTGGTTCTATAGATTTGACCAAATAAGGTTGGAGTTATACATTAACATAGTTGTTTATAGCTCTAGTTAATCCACTTAATTCATGTAACATGAACTCTAAAATATAAGGCTTGAAAACAAATATAATACATTTAGTGGCATTAGGTTATATGATTTACATCACATATCGTAATATACTCATATTAACATAATAACATATATGTATGATAACATGTAAGTGGGTTCACAAAATATGACTTTATGCTTCCTTGCTAACTAATATACGCATAACAACTAATAAGAGGTATGATGTGCCTAATACATTAATTAAAAGAACAATTGGATTTTTCACCTACCATCATTGAATTAATCAAAATAATAAGTTTAGTAAAATATGGGACTTCGTGCATTATAATATAAGTTGACTCTTTTACTAACAATGTGAAGATAATAGGACTCAATTTCTTTTGGTCAGCTAAAATCTATTTTTCATTGATGCCAAAACTTTGGGAACATTTAGACTTGTGATTGATTGGCCAAAGGAAAAAAATAAAAGAGATAATCAAGGGGTCCTAACATTCCCTAGGTCATATTCCCTCCCAACCCTAAGAGGAGAGAGAAACAAAAATCTTCATGCAAGGAGTATCTCTCCAGAAAATGTAGAACTACAGAAAACCATAACCACAAAGCATATACACATAAGGTACAAAACATGCATTCTTCTTCAGACACCAACAATAACATAGAAGCTACATGCAAGCAAATCAAGACTAAAACCAAAGGCTCAAACACCAATTTTAACATGACATCCAAATCAGAAAAATTGGCCAAGAACTGATGCACCTTGTGGAGATGCTAATTTTCCTAGAGAACCAACTAAAAAAGGAGAAGCATCTTGTCATCATCTCAACAAGAAATCCTCCAAGAAATGTCATGCTCGAGTAAGATTAAGAATCCTTGATTCAAGGGCCAAATCCAACCACAATTGGTTATGAGCCGAGTAGATCTAGGGCTAGCACAAATGGGCAGGCTTGAAGGAGATAAAACCAAAGAGGTCACCCTCCATGCAAAGTCATAAGCATGGTCCATCCCTTACAGCATCACAGATGAGCAAAACTGCTCAACGAACAATGTGCAATCTGTGTTTGGTCATCGGCCATCCATTAACACATGCAGGATTATGGCATACCATTTGATCTGAGATTATAGGATATCCTGGCAACATGTCCCCATGGTAGTGATCAGAAGGCTTAATACTAAACTCGTCGGATGCCAGACCAGATCCAAGAGGATATGGGATAGTAGTGTGCTTCGCCATCATATTCCATGTGCAGCAAAAAAAACCACATTAGGCCATATCCAACTGAGCAACTTGAGGTTACTTTCCTACTTTGGAGAAATAAGCAGAGAAGAACTTCCCAGCCATATGTAAGGTACTGATCATGTGAGAACCCATTACACTAAATGAGATTACTCAAAATAGAAAACAAAATCGATCACTGATTAATCACATATACATAAAAGATGGTAAATTAAAACTTATTTCAACATCACCAACACAGTCTGAAGCATTACATAATAGCCCAACAAGTTTCTTGTATTCATATATAATCTCAAGTATGTTTACATCTGATCAGTGGCCTCAACCACTACATATATATAGGAAATAATTATCCATGTATGCCACATTTACAAGCATTAATATGCTAATAAAAGATCAATTCGGATGAAACATCGTATACAAAACTACCCCCCGGACATGAGAGTATAAGGATGACTTTAGGACACACAAGACAACTAACTAGCCTTCTCTAAGGTCCATCACCACAACTCCTCTCTTCCACGGGTTTTCTGCCATTATTGACGATCACCTAATAAGATGTGGTGACCCATGAGGTGAGACCCATGTTTGAGTGAGAGATATAACTCTCAACAACACTTATTGATTACAACAAATTAAGTAATTAAACAATTTAAGCAGATTAAGCATGGTAGACAAATAGACATAGCAAGGGATATGATTAACAAGATACATAAATAATTAAATAACAACTATAATCATTAGGCTGACCATCATCATATACCTAGCTAACAATGTAAGTAGTCTAGTAGCATAAGCAAGATTAGTTGTATAGGCATCTCTAATTATAGAGGCATGGATAGTAGTGTAAGTATAGCTAACACCATGAGCTAACTATCATCATGAACATAACCAACAATAGCAGTGCATCCATTCAACATAAGCATACCATACATCAATTATTTGTGAGGAGAAAACAAGGATTATCATCCAATATGAAGTGTCGTGTATAACCCTAAACAAATATGCTACACAGTTGCATTACATATTTTACTAAGCCCTGGGGGGGTTTGATTCATACCACTCAAAATCCAACTGACCACTGCTTGGTCACAATGAGTTCTGCATAAGATCTAGCATGAGCCGGACTCCAAGATCTTCTCCATACTACTCAGTTAGTTCAAGTTTGCACTATAGTGACATGTCTGTCAACTGTCATCAGCGATATATAGTCAAGCTGAAAATATTAGCCTGCCTTGGTACAGGTCACAATGCTAGAAACTAGGATATACAACCCAATCACTGAGGTAAAATTACAGTTGTCCTCTAACCACATCATGTTTATAATCACCACGACAGGACCACAGTCGTTATCAAAAAGAGGGCTAGGAATGACTGCAACAATCCTCCCTAAGCACTTGGTGTCAGGATGAAAAGCATGCTTCATTCTCAAAAGCATGCACTCCAAATTTCCCTTAGGAATACTCATTGCACCATCAAGCAAGTTCTGACATTGAAGATGGTTCTACGACACAGGGCACAACATGATTAGGGTTTCACTTGTTTAGTTAATGTCAATTGGGTTAATTAAGGCTACATCAAACAAGTGGACATACATACCCTAATTCATCTCTAGCAAACATATAAGTATGACAACTTTAGAAGATATATCAAATGAGGTATAACTCTTGATCAAAATTACCACATGGTACTACTCCATTGCCATTCACGAGACCACACTTGTCATTATATCACCACAAGATAATAATCATTATCACATTGTTCTAGGTTTCCAACCCTTATCACATCTTGAAGAAGATTACACCTCACTCATGGCTCAAGCATGTCAAAAGGCCATAATGATCACCACATCATTCCCTACAAGATCATCATTATCTTTCCATGTGTTATAACAAGACTCAACAAACATCATCGTACATGTGATACACATGCTCAACATAATATTGCATTAAAGGAGTAATAGATGTTCACAGAATAACATTGTACGGTTATCATAGCATTAAGAACATTCCTTCACTATATACAAGAAGGATAGATATGATTGACCACCATCATACTTATAGTACACATACTTAGCATAATAAATCTTCAATCATAAGATTATTATAACCACTAGTTAGTATTTTAGAGTTACAATGACATTAGAAATATTATTCCATCATTTTATTAATTATCCAAGGAAGGGTATCATGAATAACCAACCTCATGAGTTTTCATTAGGGTTAGGTTCAACAAGACAAGTTACAATGAGGCTTAAATCAACACTCATATACAATACCTAACTCATGGCATCATCATCAAATCATAAATCAATAAGGTAAAGTATTACCATTAGATCACATACTATCCTCAAGTATGGATCCATGTATAACACAAAGTTTAACCATCATATTATATCATACTAGGGTTTCACAAACAATAAGAGAGTATTCCATTGTTTTATTAATCATTCAAGATGGTTGGTCATGATTAATCACCATCACATAGTTGCATTAGGGTTAGGTATAATAAGCTATGTTACATTAGGGTTACCTATCAACTAATCATGATGATTATCAATAATACTCATATGAGGGAAAGGTATGACTACAAAGTTAAGAGAATTGAACCATAGAATTCTCACCAACAAAACCAAAACATTACACCATGGTCTTCACCCAAAACCATCAGATGTTGAGGCATCAAACCCTAACCATATGATCGTGTACTTCATTTGAATCCATCGATTGAGGTGTAAGTCTAAACCCTTGAATCATTCAGGAAAAAAACCATTGAAATAAGGTTTAAAGGAATCAACAAATGAGACCCAGTTTTACCTTCAATTGTGGTATCTCAGACCACCATCGGTTTTGGCATCTAGGACTACCATTGATTGTGATACATAGTGTGACCATCAGATCATGTAATCAGAACTCCCATTGGTTGACACCATTGAGTATTGAACCAATGCCACCATCAGTTGATGATCATAGTTCATGATACCATTGAATCTTGGAGTCAAAAAATGCATTGGTTGATGAGCCAGAAGGGCCATCATTTTTTAGACCCATTTGTTGTATCAATTATCATCAACATGTGGAAGAACAAGGCAACAAACATAAGAGAAACCATCATTTGATGGAGAATAGAAAGCCATCGGTTGAATCCATTCTTAGAGAAGCCATTCTTAGAGCACTAAAACCATTGAGTCTTGAGAATCTAAAAGAGTCCAAAACAAAATTAAGGTGTGACCAATAGTTGTCATAGGTAACACAATAAAAACATTACCAAAAGATAAGCCATCCATTTTTAGCAAGAAGGTAGCCATCAAATCTTGTACAAGGTGAAAAACGGCCCAAAACCCTAATTATAACCCATCATTTGAGAGGTGAAAAACCATAGTTGTAAGGGAAGACATGACCATCGGTTGTGTGCTCATTATAGGATCAAAAATAGTAGCTACGACATGGACATCAGTTAGTTGTAAGGGAAGACCAGACCATTGGTTGTGTGCTCATGATAGGACCAAAACTAGTAGCTACGGCATGGACATCGGTTGGCACACCATGGTCAGGGAAACCAACAAAAGGTATAAAGCCATCGAGTTGCAAGAGTAGAAGAGAAATTAGCACAAAACCCTAATTATAACCATTGTTTGAAGAACTCAACCCATCATTTGATCACATGCAACCAATATCTAGAGCTTCAAATACCCAATGAAGGTCATACACAAGGTTTTAGGTTCATACATTGTTATAAACTATGGAAAGAACAACACATAAACAAACCCTAGGTGAAGATAGCTTCTTTGTGTATAGAACTTTGTTTTTAAGCAAGATCATGAGTAAGCAAGATAGTAGTAAGAAATAAAAATGAGGGAAGTTATATAAATAACCTCTAGGAATAAGAACAAGATAAAAATATAAAGGTTTCTTGAACAAAATAGGAAGAATACCCTAGCATAGCACTCCACACAGCCAAGCAAGCTTCTTCTTTAAGAAAAAGAGCAAACCCTAGGTCATGGAAGCAAGAAAAAAGGGTTATTTATGCTTTAGAACAAGACCTACCATGAAACTCCATGGTTTGTCCATGAAGGAAGAAGGAGGTAGGATAGAAAGATAAATGAAGGGGAGAAGGATGAACCTACTTGCTTAGGTCATGAACAAACAAAGGAAGCTCCACAAACCCTAAAAGAGAGCAGATCCAAGCTCTAGCTACACACGCAAGGAGATTCACCACCTTCTTATACCTTGGGCACCTTCTTTGACACCAAGTAGAGGAGGAAGAAGCTATAAACAATAGGGAATGTATAAGGTTCCAAATGGTTTGTTTGGGTGCTAAAGGAGGGGTATATAAAGATTATGGATAAGGGACAGGAGAAGCTTGAGGTGTCCCACTAGGTTTGCCATGTGTCCATGGCCTAAAAGGTTACTTCCATGCAAAGAAGCAGCTTCATCAGTTGTGGAAGTCTACTAGGCCATTGTATGATGACCTCCTAGGGTGGTCATAGTTTTCCAACACATGGTAACCATCGTATACCGAAACCTAGGTCATGAGGGTGAAAATCATCATTTGAGAACCTTTAGGTGAACCATCAACCCAAGGAGCCTCGAGAGGGTAAACCATCAAACCTTGACCTCTAGGGACCACCATTGATTGTCCTCTCACTAGAATAATCACTAGATGCCAACCAAATAGGAAGACCATTGAATTGTGTCCTCAAAGGTAGCTCATCCATGAGGGGGTAAACCCTAACTCAACCCTAGAAATCTATCTCCACCAAACTACGGTGTAACTAAGATCCCCAAGGCACAGAATGCTCAAGCAAGATAAGAAAACATGTAAGGAACCAAAAACATGTGACAAGTTGCAAGAAAAGCCTCATATATTGGTAAATTGCAATAAAGCCCAAAACCAAAATTGCATATCTTGCACAAGTAGTGTCCAAAATGGACCAAACTTGAAACTTGAGCATTTCACTTGATATAAAATCACCTCAAAGGGTTTAATTAAGGCTTTAAGAACATATTTATGATAAGAAAGAATGTTCATCCAAAAATGAAGGTCAGGGGTCTCACAATCATAAACCCCTAACAAGGATTTAGCCCCCCCCAAAAAAAAAGATGGTTACTTCTTATGCACCTCATCCACAAACCTACACACGGTTACTTCTAGATCATGGTCATTCCATAACAGTATCATTGAAATCATGTTCTCCTTCCTTGACTCTTGGATGACTCATTTTGGGTTAGCACAAAAACCTCCACATAAGAAACATTCTTATGTAATTGCACCTCCACTTCTTGTATTACTTGTCTTGTACCAGGGTGACACTTCCTCAACATGGAATGATAGAAATTGTTGTGTCACCTATATGACTCTGATAATAATTTTCAACTTGGGACTTGATCTATTATCCTGACCTATTTTATCTGTTGTATCAATAAATCATCCAAAATCCACACTTACTTGTTTCCAATTGTATACTTGTCCATACATGTGCCATACCATGTTCCCTACTTGGCTTCCATTGACCTTATGATACATCTGAGTATACACCAGATACATCATGTGTGTCAAAGATGGGTATCCTCATGTACTAGGTCACCTAAATCATCAACATTTGGAAGCATCATGTGGTTGTAGAGTCATACACTATCTTGCCACCTGGTCTATGGAAGATATCATGCTCCCTAGTATACTAATATGATATGACATACTGCATCATGATAGCATCCACCTAAACTTTTCAATCATTTTCTAGCAGCATTGATTTGACTTGTAGTTGTGTCATGATCCTGCTAACTGAGATGCCTCCAAATGTACGACTTCCTACTGAAGTGATGTTGGTATGTCTTGTTTCATGATATGTTGAAGAGCATAAGTATATCTTGTCTGCAAATGTTGAATAAGATAAATTCCTACTTGACCATGTATCATATCATCATTAATCCTAAACCATTCATTAAAGCATTACAAAAGTAGATATATCCCCCCTTGTTCTTACAACACTAACACTAGAACACTTGTCAACCTCTCCTTTAGCATCTGAAAGGAATGTTGACACTAACACTGACACCGATTAGTTCATAAAAGAAGGAACACCTTTTCTAATTAACCTTTTTATGGGTAAAGGATTGGCATTTACATTTTGAATATACTTTCATGTAGTGTCCTGCTAGACTTAAGAAGTTTTGAGTCTCAATCGGTGTCTAGGGATGCTCCTAGTCCAACACTATCTTTTCCTTATTTGGATTTTCATAACATACTTAGTAGATATACCATATTCCTAAGAATATGCTTTAACCAACCTCAAATCACCCTTGTTGAACTTGTCACACAGTTACTATTGTTTACCATATATGAAGCTCATAGAGATTCTATCCACAAAACTTGCCACAACTCATGAGGACATGACCTGATCACTCTATTCATCCAGTACATAAAAGATGTTGATGCATTGATTAGCCTTAACAACACAATCATGAACTCACAATGACCATATAATTGATGTCATTCATTCTGATCTCGTCTGGTGATATCCCCATCTTAGGTTTATCTGAAGGAATATTGTAGTACATGTCACCTGATCACCAACCCATATAACTTTCTTAGTGGTCTTTCCCAACTGCCCATAGCCCATATTCATCACCATGGAACCACTCTTCTTATCTCCAAACAACACTTGTAGGATCACAACATCAAACTCTCTCTCTCTAAGGGAAAGAGAAAACTAGAAACTCATTTAATAAACATATTTAAACCAATGGGTACACAATCGATACTAGGATTTATCTCCCTGGTATCCACTACATGTGCCATGAGGAACTCATATCATATTCTCATCCACTTCCTACATCATCATATAACCAATTCTAAATGTATAGTAGAAATCTTCCTAACTCTTGGAATGCTCAAAAATCATACTTATCACAAACATCAAGATATTGGAATCATAGTCCAAGAAACCACGTGCTATATCAAGTTATCCACCCCAAGGTCACAATCTCAAATACCAAGTGGCATAAGATCCACTTGAAATATGCACCTCAAAAGAACTAATCCAAAGGGAAACACACTTCCCACAACACAGCAGCATTGTTCATGGGTTACTAGCAAGGGTATTACTGATTCTATCTTCATTATGCAAATTACAACCTTTTATGTAACATTTTACCATTTTCATATGGGTATCTTGCCATCAACATACGAATTATCATGATTATCGTATCTCATTGCACTTTTCTTGTTAATTGTTCATCATTCTTGTGCATGTCTTCTTGTGTTATCATGTTCTTCAACCACCTATCAAGGGGTACATCTTCATATTTAACACTTTCCTCATCAATTTTCTTTACATGTCATGATAGCTTTACCTTAGCATTTTCTTACATGTGTGTGTTGGTCTAAGTTTTACTCAAGTTCCACTTTATTCCTCTATTATTGCTCGTATTCATATTTTCATATCACATTTATTTCAGAAGTTCTCTTCTCCTCGCATAAATTTTATACCTTAAATCAATCTATTGTCAAAGATCTATCTCTCTTTTACTTCATTATCTTCTTGAATTACAACTTTAAGAACTCCTCTTTTACTTATTTGTATCCATATATAGGTTTCACGATGTCATATCTTTTTCCATAGTTACCAAACATTTAAATTTTGGGTAGTTTATGATGTGATTCTCATTTTTTCTTTTAGGGTAAGATTGAGATAGTTTTACCATGATTTCTGATTAGTCATGCTCTTTAGATTGTTTTAAAATGACCACTTGATTAGAATAATCAGAAAGATAACAATCGAAGAATTTCACACTTACCATTTCTTCAAGAATTGAATACCTGGCTAGGGAATCCAAGTACTGAGATTGGGCAGGATGCATCATGTTTACACATCATGTTCACTTTTTAGGCATCATCCCAGTCCTAAGCCCTAGTGTGCCTATAGACTCAGTGAACCTAAAACTTTGATACCAACTTTTGTGAACTAGTTACATGAAACAGGAATATTGAAAACACAAACACAATCAATCATTAATTAATCACATATCCAAAAAGGGCGTAAATTAAAATTGATTTCAACTTCACCAACACACTCTGAAACGTTACATAAGAGCCCAACAACTTTCTTGTATTCATATATCATTTCAAGTATCTTCACATATGATTTGTGGCCTAAGAGACATCATATATATAGGAAAACACTATCCATATATGCCACATGTACAAGCATTCGCATGCTAACAAAAGCTTGATTCGACTGAAACATCATATACAAAATGTTCCAGCACAAACCTTAGAGTATAGGGATGACTTTAGGACACGCTAGAAAAATAAACAACCTTCTCTAAGGTACATCATCATAGCTCATCCTCACTGCCACAGGTTTGATGCCACTACTGTCAATCACCTAAAAACATGTGGTGACCCACAAGGTGAGACCCATGTTCTTGAGAGAGATAAAACTCTCAACACCACTTATTGATTACAACAAATTAAGTAATTAAACATTTTAAGTATATTAAGGATGTTAAATAGATAGACATAGAAAGGGATGTGATTAACAAGATATATAAAGAAGAAGACAAAAATTGTCATAATTAGCCAAACTATCATCATATACCTTGCTAAAATTTTAACCAGTCTAGTATAATAAGAATGATTAGTAGTATAGGCATCTCTAATTATAGAGGAATGGCTAGTAGTGTAAGTATAGCTAACAAAATGGGATAACTATCATCACAAACATAATCAACAGTAGTAGTTCTCTATTCAACAAACATGGCTACTTCTTTTATTGCACCATACATCAATTATATGTGAGAAGAGCGAGGGTTATCATCCAATGTGAAGTTATGTGTATAACCCTAAATAGATATTCAACATGGTTGTATTACATCTTTCACTAAGACCTAGGGAGTTTGAGTCATACCACTCAAAGTACAACTGACCACGTCTTGGGCGTAATCAATTACGTATAAGATCTATGAAGATTTAGGCTCCAAGATATTCTCTACACTACTTGGTAAGTTTGAATATGCACTATAATGACATATCACTCAACTACCATCAGTGACATATAGTCAAGTTGGAAACACTAGCTTACCTTGGAATAGGTCACAATGCTAGAAACCAGGGTATACAACTGAATCACTGTGGCACAACCACAATTGTCCTCTAATCACATCATGTTTGTAATCACTGAGACATGACCATAGTCGTTCTAAAAAAGAGGGCTAGGTATGACTGCAAACATCCTCCCTAATCACCTGGTATCAAGATGACAAGCACCACGGATACTCAATAATATGCACTCTGAGATTCCCATAGGAATACTCATTTCACCATCCACCAAGTTTTGACACTGAGGATCGTTCGATAGCATAGGGCACTACATGATTAGGGTTTTTCTTGTTTAGTTAATGGCAATTGTGTTAATCAAGGCTACATCAAACAAGTGGACATACAAAACCTAATTCATTTCTAAAAAACATACAAGTATAACAACTCTAGAATCTATAAAATTTATGAGGTATAATTCTTGATCACAATTGACACATGGTACTACTCCATTTCCATTCATAAGACCACACTTGTCATCATATCACTATAGGATAAAAATCCATATCACGTTGTTTGGGGGTTCCAACCCTTATCACGTCATGAAGAGGATCACACCTCACTCAAGGCTCAACCATGTCCAAAGGTCATTAAGACCATCACATCATTCCTTACAAGATCATCATTTTGTTTCCATGCCTTATAACTAGGCTCAACAAGCATCACCATACATGTGATACACAAGCTCAACATGATATTGCATTAAAAGACTAATAGATGTTTGCATGATAACGTTGCAAGGTTATCTTATCATTAAGAACATTCCTTCACTATATATAAGAAGGATAGATATAATTGACAACCATAACAATTATGGTATGCATATTTAGAATACGAAAGCTTCAATCATAAGATTATGATAACCACAAGTTAACACTTTCGAGTTATAATGACATTAGGAATAATATTCCATCATTATATTAATTATTCAAGGAAGGGTAGCATGATTAACCGACCTCATCATTTTGTTTTAGGGTTAGGTTTAACAAGATAAGTTACATTGCGGTTACAATCAACACTCATACACAAACCCTAACTCATGGCATCCTCATCATTTCATGGAGGCATAAGGTAAAGTATGACCATTAAATCCCATACTATCCTCAAGTATGGATCCATGTATAGAACAAGGTTTAACCATCATATTATAGCATACTAGGGTTTCAACAACAATAAGAGAACATTACATTATTATATTAATAATTTAAGATATCTAGTCATGACTAATCACCATCACCTAGTTGCATTAGGGTTAGGTACAATAATATATGTTACATTAGGGTAACCGTTCAACTCATCATGGTGATTATCAATTATGATCATACAAGGGAAAAGGTAAAACTACAAAGTTAAGAGATTTGAACCATCGAATTCTCACCCAAAAACCAAAACATTACACCATGGACTTTACCCAAAATAATTGGATGTTGAGGCATCAAACCCTAACCATACGATCATGTATTGCATCTAAAACCATTGGTTGATGTGTAAGTCTAAACCTTTGAATCAGTTAAGAAGAAAACCATTGAAATAAGGTTTACAAAAATCACCACATAAGACCCAATCTTACCATCGGTTGTGGTGTCTAGGACCTCCATCAGTTGTGGTGTCCAGGACTACCATCAGTTGTGATACTCAGTGTCATCATCAGATCATGTAGTTAGAACTTCCATCGGTTGACACCATCGAGTGTTGAACCAGTACCAACATCGGTTGATGATCATAGGTCATGAGACCATTGAATCTTAGAGTGAGAACAACCATTAGTTGATGATACAGAAGGGCTATCGGTTGTTAGACCCAGTTGCTTTATCATTTGTCATCAATAGGTGGAAGAACAAGACAAAAAGCATAAGAGAAACCATCATTTGAGGGGGAATAGAAAGCCATCAGTTGAAGCCATTCTTAGGTCACTAAAACCATCGAGTCCTTTACATACAAAAGAATCCAAAATAGAACTAAGGTGTGACTGTGGTTTCCAAAGGAAACACAAATAAAATAGAACCAACATCTAACCATCGATTCTTAGCAAGAAGGTATCCATCGAATCTTGTACAAGGTGGAAAATGACCCAAAACCTTAAGTATAACCCATCATTTGAGAGGGGGAAAATTGTAGTTGTAAAGGAAGACATGGCCATCGGTTGTGTGCTCATGATAGGCCCCAAAATAGTAGCTAAGGCATGGCAATAGGTTGGCACACCATGGTCAAGCAAACTGGAAAAGGTACAAAGCCATCAGATTGCAAGAGTAGAAGGAAAATTTGCACAAAACCCTAATTATAACCATCATCTTATCACATGTAACCGAGATCTAGATATTATAGTATCCAAGGAAGGTCATACACAAGGTTTTTGGTTCATCCAAGGTTATAAACTATGCAAAGAACATTACATAAACTTAAATCCTAGGTGAAGATAGATTCTTTATGCATATAACTTCATTTTTAAGCAATATCATGTGTAAGCAAGATAGTAGTAAGCAATAAACGTGAGGAAAGTTATATAACTCACCTATAGGAAGAAGAACACGATCCAAACATCAAGTTAGCTTTAACATAAGAGGAAGGAAACCCTAGCTTAGCACTCCACACGGCCAAGCAAACTTCTTCTCCAAGAAAGAGAGTAAACCCTAGGTCACGGAAGCAAGTGAAGGGTTCTTTAAGCATTAGAGAAATACCTAACATGAAAATACATAGTTATGTCAAAGAAGGAGGAATAAGGAGGTAGGACATAGAGAGAAATAAAGGGGAGAAGGAGGAACATACTCTCTTAGGTCATGAACAAGCAAAGGAAGCTCCACAAACCCTGAAAGAGAGAAAATCCAAGCTCTAGCCACACATGCAAGGAGATCGTCCACCTTCTTCTACCTTGGGAAACTTATTAAACACAAAGTAGGGGAGGACGAATCTATAGGAAGCATGGTATATATAAGTATCCAAAGGGTTCGTTTGGCTGTAAAAGGAGTGGTATATAAAGCTTATGGATAAAGGAGAAGAGAAGCTTGAGGTGTCCCACTAGGTTTGCTATATGACCATGGCCTAAAACCTTGCTTACATGCAAAGTCGAAGCTCCATAAGTTGTGTAAGTTTTATAGGTCATCTTATGATGACTTCCAAGGGTGTCCATTGGTTTCTAGCACATGGTGACCATTGTTCATTGAAACCTAGGTCATAAGGGTGAAAAGCATCATTTGAGCACCTCTTTAGGTGAAACGTCAACCCAAGGAACGTAAAGAGGGGAAACCATCAACCATCAACCCTCACACCTCTAGGGACCACCATCGTTTGTCCTTTCACCAGGAGAACCATAGGATCCCAACAAAACAAGAAGACCATCGAATCTTGGCCTCAAAGGTAGCTCATCCATATGGTGGTTAAACACTAACTCAACCTTAGAAAGGTATCTCCACCAAACCAAGGTGTAACCAAGAGCCCAAGGCATAGAAAGCTCAAGGATGAGAATAAAACATGCAAGGAACTACAAATATGTGACAAATTTCAAGAAAAACCTCAGATATGGGTAAATTACAGTAAAGCCCAAAATGTGTATAAAATTTAATATCATGCACAAATAGTGTCCAAATTGGTCCAAACATGAAACTTAAGATTATCACATGATACAAAAGAACCTCAAAAGGTTTAATTAAGGTTTTAATCACTTAATTATGGTAACAAGCGTGTTCACCTAAAAAAAGGATAGGGTCTTACATATCACAGGGGATCAGACTAGTAAGCGACGCATCTAAAAACACTAGCCCCCAGCAAGCTCGGGGACAACCAATTATCCTAGATGCAAGACTGGGCATTTGTCTTCCTAAATGCATAGTCAAGTCTAGAGAATATGTGCTAGCCATTGAGGTCTAAAACAATCAAAGAATGGTGACACGTTAAGGGATCTAGGCTTCTACTGGAGAGTAGGAACGAATGAGCTTTTATTGTTGTGCTACCCCATCCTCAAGACCAATCTAGGTAGAAATAGGATCTCGTCCTCTCAGAGATAGTACAAGATTTAGGAAATTTATGAGAAAGATAAGGGAAAGGAAGATGACGTGGTCCAGGGGAAGGAGGCAAGAAGGAGATGCACTCCTCCCCAAGTTTGAAGGTTTGCTCTGGATTCCTAGAGAGAAGGAAGAAAGCCTACTAGAGAGAAGGAGGAGTGCATAGGTGGTAAATTATAATGGTGTAATGATGAAATTTTATGATAAATATAACGATGATGAGCTTAAATCTCTAATTGTATTAGAAATCATAAAAGGAACTCTAAAACCAAAATATATGGCAAAATTGTGTTCTTTGGGTCTCAACTTGCTTGGGTGCTAAGTTTCACATTATTTCAATAACCTTAGATGCCATAATTTCATCTACGAAAGAAAATATAATATTTAGCTTAAAAATATTAAAGAAATTATAAAAAGACTTGAAAAAGGGAAATTAATTACAAATATGGATTCTAAATCCTCAAATTAACCTATATTTCTTTTTTCATATTAATTGGAGTTGTTTGTTGCCTTAATGGAGTTTGAGTAGGGAAAGAGATTTAACTTATAAATATGGAGAATCATTACAAATAATCAAATAAATCTCTCAATCTAATCACAGTGTCATGCTAATGTACAAATACCCTTCTCCTTGCAATATGTGACCTTAATAACAGCCATCGGATGTCAACTACACAACAACCTCTTTTCACGTACCTCCTATTTTGAGACAACCTTTCCTTTTCTTTTTCCAAGCTAAAGTTTTTCCCATCATTTCTCTCAATTTTCTCTGTTCTAGCATAATAATTTCTCATGATTATTTGTTCCTTGAATTTGTGAGAATTTTCCCTTTCATTTAAACCCTAACACTAGCCATAGGATTCTATATATTAGAAATGCCTTTTTGCATCTCAGGGTTCTCTTCCATGAGATACAAAGGAGCCTCCCCACTGAACCCCATCTACACAAAGATGTTTGATGTCTCTGCTATGTTGGTGGTGTTCCTCAGTCAAATTATTTAGGTTTTTACCATATTGCCTTGCTTAGGACGTTGCAAACTCTTGTAAATAGGCCTAAAATTTGCCATGTGTGTGTATGTTGAATCCTATTGGAGCTCCATGTCTCTATTGTTTTGGCAGAGTTGTCACAGTCGTTCAACACTCAGAAATATACATATTGGGACTATTAATCGGTAAAGAAGATACCTTTGTCTATTTTCCCTTGATGGCATTATAAATTTGAGTTTTTTTAATTCAAGTATCTATTAGAAGTTTTCAAGTTAGATAACGATGTTTTGATATTTGTTTCTCTAGCTCACATGTCTTTCATTTTGTATTCTCTATTGTGAGTTTTTTTAGCTTAATTAAAAGTCAACACATCATATTTACTCCTTGACATCATGTTTGCTTAAGGTCCATCTTCCTTTCTTCGTGTATCCCTTGTTTTTTCTCAACAACCTGTAATAGTCTCCATCGATTTTCTTCTCTAGGCTCCTCACAACTTCCTTTGGGATCATTAAGACTTGTAGGTCTAGGGGAAGACAAATAAAGAACCCATGGTGTGAGTTTGTAATATTTATCAAGTTGATTTCTTGACTTTGGTGCTTTTTTGAAGATTTCATGTTGTTCTCATGTTGCAGAGAACGAAGAACCTTGTCTTAGATATTATTACTCGTATTCGCTTGGTCATGTTTCTATTTTCTTCAACTGGGGGAGGGTACTAATGTCTTATCACTGATTTCATTTTTTTAGCCAAGTCAAATTTGTTTTTACCTTTCTTCCCTATCACACATCCAAGGTCAGATGTATAATGCAGTGGTAGTGGGTTCTTTTGACTATTTTTTTATTTTTTATATACTAGTTAAATAATGATCTTATAAAATGCATAACATATATTGGCAACTCTATAAAATAATAAAATCATGGGATTTTTATCTACACAATGTTGTTATTTTCATTTCCTTATTCCAACATCATAAATATGCAATTTTTTAGTTTTCCAATTAGATAGATTCCCAAAATTAAAAAATAATAACCTATAATTCATAAAACAAAGTAAAATATGTTTTGGGATTAGGAAACTATAATCTAAGTCATGGAGTGCTTTTGATGATCTAGTTGAGTAGTAACAAAAGAAGAACTTTTATGGTTTGTGATTTTAATAATAAGTTAACCCTAATTTCATATATTCTTTTAATAGGTGTCTTGTGACTTTGTGTGGAATTAATATTTGACTTTGGACATATGTAGACTTGATCTAAGGTATGTTGCATCTCCTCAATCATATCGAGCAATTGATCTTATTTCTCCCTCTTGATATATGTTACATTATAGTAGCCCTATTGAGAAATTGACCTATGTTTCTCTCTCTTGGTCTTTTTAGAACTTGAAACCCTAATCTTCTTAATGAAGATATTTCATTGAATTATTCTTATTTGAAAATTTCTTTCCTTATAGATTCTCTTTTATCATTGATTTTTTTTGGGTCTTCTTTTATGGGTCCTCTAACCCCACTTAATATTATATGGATATTCTCATCCCTCATATCTTGAATTAAACTTGCTAATTCTTTTGTTATGCATCATGTGGTGACTACTAGAATAATGTGACATATGTGTATTTTTATGTGTATGTGTATATTCCCACACTTTATAATTTATAAATGATAATTTTTGTATTGAAATTATTAGAGAGACATGTATCTAATCCTACTCAAAGAATATGTCTACATGTTCCTTATAACCCCATATTCAAAGTAGGATATGTATTTCCTACCACATATGTTTATATTATTCTAGTATTGTCACATGTAAAACACATGGAATCCTTGCTCATATTTTTTAAAACTTGACTAAACTTATGTCTTGCCTCTACATTTGTACATGTCTTAGACTAAATTTGTTTCTAGTAGTGTTACATGAGTACATCCAACGTAAGGCATACTCCTCCCACCCCGAGTGTGATTTGCCACGCGATGCTTATACTACCCAAGATGTGATTTTCCGCCCAATTTTTGGTTGAGATCCTATGGTGTCCCCAGTCTACTTTAAAGAACTTTAGTCTAATGTTGTTTACATGCATAGTCTCTATGTGTGATTTTTTTAATTATATTGTTCTTTTATTGTTATCATTTGTAAATGTTCTACTTTATATCCATTTGGATGTTCATTATCTCTCTTAAGGAGGCCTTGATAATGTTGATTGATATAATTTTTTTCTTAATATTTCTCAATCCTTATTTATATGCTCACACTAGCATTTTTGTTCTAATAACTTACATTTTGTCTTCTCTTGTGGAGTAAGCTTCCGATGCCTTAGGTGAAGGACATGGTGGACTTGATATGATGGTGTGGACCTAGCCTAGGGGAGATGACTCTTGGGAGATAGACTTGAGATAGTTTGGACTTCCCTCTACCAAGTTGTTGAAGTTGCTTCTTTCATGTAAACCCCAATTGGGTGAACTTCTTTTATGTAACCTTGTAAAACCAAATATGGTCATTACATTTAGTTTCTATATCATAATTTGGTCTAATATATCATTCATTTTGGGGGATAATGATTCCAACATGATTGCTTAGGTAGGCTAATTACTCAAATTTAGTGAGGAGTGGATCCCCTCTAGGGCTCCACTCCTTACAATATTACATAGATGAAGTAGAATTTTATGGATCAATATTGGTTGCCTGGAAAGAAATTTGACATAAAAGAGTTCATGCCTACGGCAGAGCATCATAAAACTATAGTGTTATTTCCTTTGTTGACTATCGCTATGTATAAATAGGATCATGTCACAACAAATTTTGTGGTTTCTCATCCTAAGACAGCCAACATATGTGATTCCATTTGGGTAGTAGTTTACCATATGACCAAATCCTATAACTTTATACAAATAAAAAATACTTTCTCAGGTAAGAAGTTATATCTTATCTATGTTGATGAGATAGTGTGTGGGCATGGTAAAATGTCAACTATTTTATTCGTGTAGGTTTTCAGACCAGTTACTAGACGATCGAGGTACAGGGTTGAATTTCAATACCATGGTTTATGTGGAGATTTATGATTAGTTAAAGAGAGTGATTAATATGTTTGAAGATCTACTAATAACTTATGTGGTCAATTCCACTATATATAGAATAGTCAACCTTAGTTTTATAGATCTTTCTTACAAAAATATCTACCAAAGGGTGTAGACATAGCACCATACAGATCTCTATTTGGTAGGAATTGTATATTTCCCATTTGTTGATATGAGATGGGTAAATATCAACTCTTAGGTCATGAATTAGTGAAACAATTGATAGAAAAATAATGATTATCAAGTAGTGTGTGAAAGTAACACATGATAGATAGATGTTTTACACTGATAATCGAAGGAGATCTCTAGAATTTCATGTTGGAGACCATGTTTATTTGAAAGTATTACCTTGGGAGGATTTTTTTAGGTTTGGGAAAAATGGTAATCTTTCTCCTAGTTCATTGGGGTCATATTTATTATAGAGCATGCTAGAAAAGTGTCATACATGTTGGACTCAATGTCTAAGCTAGTAAGTTGCAGAACTTTTCCAAATTTTTTATCTTGAGGAAGTTTTATCCAAATACTGAGTAAATGATACAACCATTGAAAGTTCATCTTATAGAGGATGTCTCTTATTTGGAAGGCCCGGATTGAAAATTGATATAGTCCTAGTGAAAGTTTTGTGGAATATCTTAGTGTTGAGGATGCTAAATGGGATTAGATGAAGCAATGTGTTAGAATTATTCACCTTTGTAAAAAGATTCAATCAACAAACATTTTTAGAGGAGATTTATAAGTTCACAAACCTATGTTTTCCTTAATCTCTATTTGTTGTCCTAATTTCATGATCCCTTGAAGTTAATGTTGATTTATATTGAATATGTGATGCCTTAAAAAGATAAGATAAAAGATGTAATTGCTTGTTGATCTTGTGGATTATGCTCATTGATGATGGATTAGGGTATGAAGGGACTAGTATATGTATATGTGGCAAATATAGGTTTTGTATTCATGGTCATGGAGTTCTAAGCTTTTACATATAAGGTTGTTTTATGGATACTTGACCTCAATCAAGTTTGATTGGAAATTGGTTTAGCTGGTGAGATTCCAGTTAGTTCTTTGCTTAGTTGAACTCAAGTCGACTATGCCTAGAGAGTTCATGTGCTGGTCAATATGTGATCATGTGATGGTTACGTGATGGTGACTGTAATTCTAAATTGTACCATGCTTCTGTCAAAAAGAATGATATGAGAGATCACATCCACAATCTTATCGACGAGGAGGGCAGATCGGTGGATGAGGAAACTAAAATTGGTGACTTGGCAGTGGATTTCTTCTAAAATCTATACAACCAGGGTCACCAATGGGCTAGAAGTTCCCCTCTCCCGCACAAAGTAACTGAGGTTATGAATAGATATTTGTTGAAACTTCCCACGGATGATGAGATTAAAGTGGCAGATTTTTCCATTGGTGCTTCCAAAGCACCTGGGCCTGATGGCTTCAACACGAAGTTCTTCCAAGCGTGTTGGCCTATTGTGAGTGATGATGTTTGTCACACTGTGCGGTGGTTTCTTGTTGGTGGTAGGATGGTCCAACAGGCCAATCATGCTTTCATTAGGCTCATTCCTAAACATAAAATGGCTAATAAGATGAATGATTTTTTCCCAATTGCGTGCTGCTCAGTGATCTATAAAATTGCGGCCAAGGTTCTTACTGGGAGACTTAAAGTCATTCTGCCTAATATTGTCTCGGTGAATCAATCTGCCTTTATCAAGGGTAGATCCATTTTGGACAATGCCCTTCTAGCTTCAGAGTTTCTACTGGATTTTCAAGTCAAAAACCGATCCAAAAAGGAATGCATTAAAGTTGACATCTCCAAAGCTTATGACCATGTCAGTTGGTCGGGGCTTTGGAGCACAATGGAGGCGTTGGGGGTTTGACAAGAAGTTTATTGATATAATCAAGAAATGTGTGATGACCACATCCTTTTCTATTTTGATTAATGGTGTGCCCAAAGGGTTGTTCCTAGCATCCAATGGTCTGAGACAAGGGGACCCCCTCTATCCCCTTCTTTTCTCTCTTATCATGGAGAATCTTTCTTGTCTAACCAAAGTTGTGGAGGGGGCAAGTTTTGTGCGTGCTTTCAAAGTACAGGGTACTAAGGTCTTGAACCATATGATCTTCGCCGATGATGTGCTTTTCTTCATATCGAGGCATGCTAAATACCTTTGGGGGCTTAGAAGAGTCCTTCAAAGCTTTAGGAAAATCACTAAACTCTACATCAGTGACATCAAATCATGTGTCATCCTCTCTAAATCCTGTGACAGTAGGAGAGGTAGGCTCAGAGAGGACATTGGGGTGTTAGAAGGGAACTTCCCCACTAGATACTTGGGTGTGCCGATATCTGGTGGGGTGGGAAAAGGAGATAATTATAAGAGTTGTGTTGACAGCCTCTGGAAGGTGGTGGATAGCTGGTCTAGCATCCTTGTGTCACTTGTTGGTAGTCAGATATTGGTGTAGGATGGCTGAGATGCCAAATTTCATTATGGAGAAGTTTAGAGATGTCATCGCCGGTTTCTTATGGAGGAACAATGCTCATGCGATCTCGTGGGAGACGGTGTCTCAACCAAATTTTTGTGGTGGTATGAATATTATTGATCATGTGCATATGGCTTGGGCTGCTTCAGCCAGCAAAGTTCATGATTTGCTGACTAAACCTGAGTCCCTTTGGTCCGTGTGGATTTCCAGCAGATACACCAACCTGGAGGTGATCAACGAAGGGTGGTTGTCTTCTAGGTGCTGGAAAAAAGGATGAAGGTGACCTGGCTGGTTATCAAATATGAGTACACCTTAAATATGGGACCGTGGAGGCTGATCGGCAATCGGAAACCTTGGATTCGACCCTACTTCAATCCCTGGGTGGTTTGGGACTCTTTTCTTTGGAATAAGATGAGATGTACCAAATGGAGTTTTTTCTCCTACAGAGCCATCATGAAAAGGTTGCCTACCAAGGATAGATTAGCCAGATGGGGTTTGAATTGTGATCAGGTTTGTTTGCTTTGCTCCGAGGAGAATGAAACACATGGGAAGTTGTTGTTTGGTTGTAGGTATTCCAAGTACCTATGGTGTAGAATGGCTCTAAAATGTGGTTGGGGTGGTTCACCACCTGATAGTATGGATGATATCATTCCTTGGATGTATGAGAAAACTAGAAGGAAGATCAAAGACAGATCCTTGGTGGGTGTGATCTTCACGAACATCATCTACCTTGTTTGGGTGGAAAGAAATAGTAGGTTCCATGGTAAGAAGGTCTGCGGTAACATTTTGGGTTTTGAGATGGTTGTAAATAGGATGAGTTGGCATGTTAGAGCCATGTCAGACCTCTTGCTAGGGGGTCAGTACACTTATAGCTCAGAGATGGGATCTTACTTAGATCTTGTATAGTATATGGGATTTTGTGTCTTCCCTTATACGGTTTTTGGTGTTTAATAATATTTTACATTATCCAAAAAAAAAATATGTGATCATGTGGTTCTAGACAAATCTATGAGGTACCTTGAGCATGGGCCAATTTTCCTAAGGGCCAAATGGCAGTTTTGTCACATAGGCCTTTGACTGCCTGGTGCATGTTGGGAGAAAGCTCGATGCACATTTTTGGTTCCTAGTGAGGGTGGATAAGGTATGACCAATATGAGAGCTATATGGGCATTTTTTAGAGGTTCTTCATGATCCATAAAAGACACCAATGATTACAATTTATATTGATGTAGGAAAAATAAATAAAAATTACAAGTTGAGAAATATTGGTAGGAAAATACTAGGTATTAGAGTATGGTGTTGTAAATTGAATACATTATAAATATATGTGTAAATTTTGGTTGCATTTTAATATTTTCCTACTAATTTTTATGTCCAAGACACATCTTTATTTAATCAAATTTCAAGGAACTACCTATCTTCTAAATTGCATACATGGATTTTATCTCTATTCACCACTCCTAATCTAGATATTATAGGATGAACTAGTTTGAAAGCCAACTTACACATATAATTTTTTTATAGATATGTATATCTACAAAGACTACAATCTACATGAGTATTCCATGATTCAAAGTACATTGTATAGTTGGAAAATAAAAAATGTATAACACAAAGAAACCTCAATTATTCATAGACATGTTATCTATGATTCACCAAATGACATCAATTATATAACTTTCCTAAACAAAATTATCTACTAAATAAAAACATGAACATATATGATAAAAATTATAATTTAAACAAAAAATGGTTAATAATATTAGGTTGGGAAACAAAAATACTAAGTTAATGTGAACTAATATCATAAGAGGTTGGTGTTTACAAAAACTCATGGAATTTGTAATGTTTAGTTATGGTTACGATATATATCTGTTTATAGAAAAGTTGGAATCAACCATTGGGGAGGAAAGGATCATGCTTGTGTACAAAATACATCATAAATAAATGAAAACTTGAGGAATGCCCATTATCAAATTTTACATAAGCATACAAAATCCAAAAGCCAGTAGATCGATTCATCAATAATTTTCCAAATAAATATCCAATTCAATCAAGTCATGTCTATCCTTTTTCCACTAAGACATTCTAACAATCAAATACATATGTCATACCTTTGTCTAGGTGAAACATAAACGTTCTTATGTGATTATATAGGTTTGTCGCCTGTTGTTGGCTAAAATCAATGGATGTTGTAAACCTACAGTTTAGAACTGAATTGCAGGTAGTGCATCCTGCTGAATAGCCAGACAACAGGCCTGCAAGATGATAAGAAAGATAAAAACATAGTCGTCTGTTAAAAAACAAACTGACAACAAAAACTTAACTTGTCAGTTATTAATGTCTAACCGACGTCTTTATCCATTAATGGTGTCAGTTACTATTTGGTCTGTCATAAATTTTAGGTCAATGGAGTCAGTTTTATGTTGCTCACTGACACCTAGTGTCTAACCTGGGGCCAATTTATTTCAGGATGGGGATGTGGCATCGTTTATGACTCGATAACCGACGCATATTGCACCCTGATGGCATGTTTTTTGGGTTTGCAAATTGGGGGACAGCTTTGTGGCGTTGGTTATGAAATTGATGTTGCATGTGTCTACATTTAGTGTCACCCACTTGGGTGTCGCTTGAAAACCGATTGTGAAAGTCATAGTTAACCGACACTAAAAGTGATATCTGTACTAGTGATAGACAAGATAGTAAGTTTGTTTGGATATTGAAATTGATAAAATTATAAAAAATAATAAAAATTTTCCGCACAACCACTTTTGAAATGCATCATGTCTCTCATGTATTGAGATGTCATCAGTCAGAAATTAACTTACCACATCTTGTTTACTGAGAGAGGTAATAAGGCGGTCTGGTATACTCTTATAGAGTATTTAAGGCATGTTACACCAATACCAACCTCTCTATGGAATAGGAATAAGGAACCTAACCAAACGACTGTATAATTGACCCAATATTCCTTATTTTTTCACCAACATATATTCTTGCCTAGGAGGCTAAGTGGAGAATAATTTAATTGTGTGTTTAATAATATTGTGAAAGTAGGAAGAAATACATTATGTGTGGAAATTTTCATGCACGCTTTAACATGTCTCAATAACTTAGGGGTTGATAGGTTGTTAATGGGAAATATGTGCATGTATACTATACAACCTCGATGCAATGAAAAAGATATATATCTAGAAGAGTTGGTGACGTGCGTGTAAATCCAAGATAATAACCACAAGAAGACAGAAGAAAAAGACTACATTTCATTTAGAAACCATCATGATCTGTAAGGAAAAAGTTACGGGACCAACCATGGGCAAATCAATTATAAGAAGCTAAGATACAATTTTTCCTTCTTCAAATTTGATCTCAAACCCTAGATAATAAACTAAGAAGGAGAAATCAAAAGATACCACCATAGAGAGAGATCCGACCATCTAACACTCTAGGAGTTCCATGGAAGACACCCTTCCAGAAAGTGCACAATGATAGATAGCCCGAAAAAAACATTGGGATGCCATGGATGTCCTGCCCCACTTCCTTTCTTCTTCCTTTTCCTTTTTTCCCTTCTCTTCCTTTTTTTTTCTTCCCCATATACACGGAACAACAAAATAATGATTGTTCTTATTCTTTCACGGGTGCCTTCAATTGCCTCAGTTACTGCCTTTTTGGCTCTTTGGCTGCATTTTGGCATAAATTGATGGATGGCTTGTTGTTGTGATTTGTATCCCATGTAGCGGTAGTAGCTCATTTTCCTAACGGGCATGGGATGGAAATATACACAAGGCCCTACAGTCATCACAAGGAATGTATGTTGTTGAGATCCTTGTAGAGCTTCAACTTGTCTCGTGTTACCACCTTGGTCATCATGTCAGAGTCATTCTTCTTAGTATAGATCTTCTTCAAGATCAACAACATCTCATTAATCACATAGAAAGCCAATGATATCTCACATCAATGTGTTTTCTCTATGCATGAACTATTGTGCTCTTGTTCAAGTCAATAACATCCTAACTATCATAAAGAATAGTTTGATCAACCTATTTCAAGCCCAACTCTCCCAAAAAACTCACAATCCACAATATTTTTTATCCTGCTTCTACTTCTTGAATGTAGTATGCCTCTATCATAGAAAGTACAACACACTTTTACAACATGGGATAATAAGGTATGGCTTCCCCTACAAAAGTGAAAATATACCCAGAGGTAGACTTCCTATGGTTAATATCACATGCCATGTCAGCATCAATGAAGCCTTCTAGAATTGGTACATAAACACCAAACATCAAACACATAATGCTAGTGTATCGTAAGTATATGAAGATCCACTTGACTACCTCCCAATGATCTTTCCTAGGTTTTGAGAGATGCTTAATCACAACGGCAACCACATGAGAAATATCAAGACAAGTATACACCATCGTGTACATCAAACTCCTCATAGTATAAGAATAGGGAATCTTGGTCATTTCCTCCTTCTCCTCATCAGTAGATGGATATGATTTCTTTCTTATCATGAAATGACCTAAATGTGGAGTACTCACAAATTTGGTCTTGCTAATGGTGAATCACTCTAGAATCTATTCAACGTAGCTCCTCTATGACAAATATAGCATGTGCTTCTTCCCACATGTGTGATCTACATTCCTAGAATCTATTGTGATGGACCCAGATCATGTTAGTGTGTATGCATAGAGATCCAATCATATGATTATTGTAATGGCATATCTTGTAAATGATTTGATGAATAATAAAGGCAATCTTTCATTTATTCAGTTTTATTTATTTATGATATAATGATATAAAATAATAAATGTCTAAAGAATGATGTTACTTGATTACATATGTCTTTGGATTTAGGACTTGAACAATAAGATCATACTTATTATAAGAATATATAGATTCTTGTTATGTCCCTAGTCAGTTGTTATTGTGGAAGCTGATAGATAGCAATAGCACATAAGAATAGAGTGCATGTTGTTTTGATGACAAAATCTCATTAGTCATTTCATGGGATATCAAACTAAACACATATGTACTTGTTTGAGAATAGTGCATTGGACAGACCCACCTTGAGAGTGATAGATGGAAACCATGTAATGGTAGTAAGAATTAATTCTCATAGTGACGATGGAGATTGTGGTTCTTATACCTGTCACTACCTTCATCACATGTTATTTGATGTACTTTGGCATCATCCAATATGAACTTGAATAAATGTTACAATAAAGGTGTTGCTCAGATACATTGTGACACATGAGGAATGATTGTGAGTGATGTAGATGGGATTTGTCCCTACTATAAGAGTTTGATATTCTGGGCAGTTGATAAGAGAGATTGAGAAATACATGGCCATGCACGTATGAGTCAATATATGATATTGAGCTCACATATATCTCAGACAGCCTACTCTATTTTGAGGAACATGGATTGAACATTGAAGAGGATGGTGATTCCATGCCTCGAGTTCAATCTGGATATTAGAGACAAAGGAACTATACAACCAATGTAACACTAATCACAGATTGTAGGTTGAAGTTGTTCTCCAACATTATATTACTTGGATATCAATGATGTCTTTCTAGTTGCCACTCATTGCTTGTGATGTAATAAATTAGTTAAGGGCATTCACTACCAACATAACTTGGTACCTATAGGTTCACACACATAGGATGCACCTGGAATAGAAGTTTACTCATGAATGTGGTTTAAAATTGGTTACTAAATTGTTAGGTATTAAATTTAAATAAGATTCAAAATTAGAAGTCTAAAACAATCGGTTCAAAAAGTGAAATGATTGGTTCAAATGTTTGCACAAGACACAAGATAAGATTCAAGACAGTATCCAAGATTTCCACAAACAAGATAGTTCACAAGAACCATATATATTAAATGATAAGAGCAATGTGTATAGACTAATGTTCATAGGACCAAGAGAATGAAGAAACATAGGCTAATTACTCAAAATAATAATTGGGGATGAAAACATACCTCAACTTCAGAGTCCAAAGTGTAAATTCACTTCTAGATCCAAGTCTAGGTCTCCAAAGATCCTATTAAACATATATGTATATTTTGAGTCAATTTCATATACATTATTCAAATCCTAAAAATTACCTTTTTCTTAATGTGTGAATTAGGTTATTAAAATTGTGCCACATTTTAGTTTATGTTATTATGAGTCCAAAAACTGTTTTATTATATTTTTTGACTTATAAATATTTAGTTATGCATTTTACAAGTTATTACTTATTATATTTTTTGACTTATAAATATTTAGTTATGACTTTTACAAGTTATTACTTATTTAGGTTAATCCATTAAAATCACATATTTTCAACATTGGATTTAGGCAACGAAACTAATACCAAAAGATAGATCTTATTTTCCTGAATCCAACGACTATTTATTTGTATTTTTCTGACCAATAAGTATTTTTTATGAATTTTGCAAAAGGTATCCTAATCATATATCACCAAAAACCCATGTCATCCAAGGAATCTAGTCAGTGGGTCAACCATGACAAGTTGGACCAATAATATGTATCTAACTGGTCGGGGCCCATCACCAACAAGTTGCAGAACACATCACGAGAAAAAGAAAGCAAAAAGGCATTATTACCCCTTCTCGAAAAATAAAACATGGAATACTATGAGGGGTAGACCAGAGATTACAACATGACCCGTATTCCTATTCTAAGCACCTTTGCAACCGAAAACCATGGTGATGGCCCCATTGCCTGCTCGCCTGGTTTCCAGAGTGCTAGATGTAAGAAGTCACGGTCAAAGCGAACAAAAAACCCTCCACTAACCTTGTGAATCTGACGCGAACATAGTAGGCCAAATAAACTGTGAGAATACCTACTAAAACTCCCAGACCTCCCCATCATCAGAAGCAGAATAACTCAATTTAGAAAGGGGGAAAATAGAAGGGTACCCGATCAAAACAAATTGGCAAGCTTGATAGCAATACTAACTGACCGCGAAGACAACTGGGTGGTAGGCAGGGAATCTGAAGGCCTCTCCTTATTCGTCGGAGGCTGAACCATTGCCCGAGATGCCTAGAGTTTGGGAAATCGACTCCAGGGTGACTGGAGAGCAAAGGAATTGGTACAAAAGTGTACAAGGGTGTGGTGATGCCTCAGGGCAAACTTGGTGGTAGACCGAAAGACTAGAGAGATAAGAAGAAGGAAAGGAGAGGAAGAACAAGGTGTTGGATAAATTGGATATTATGATAAATCTCTTTGTTTTGATGATGACAAACATTTCATTCTTATTATTCTAACGAGCTACTTGAGTGTGCAGGATTATGATGGATGACAAAGCAACTAGGGAAATCACGAGCTTACATATTTATTTTCATGCAATGTAATCACTATTGTAAAAACTTGTACAGTTATATAATGTACAAGTAGTTAGATTGCATGTAAATCAAGCGTTGGATCTTCCCTAGCTACACACCATAGTTAGACAAGTCATCCCTTCCAATAGGATCACATAATGCACACTCATGCACACACTTAGTATCTTAATTAATAGATTGAAACAGAGTCAATCTCGGTCGACCACACTCCTCGACCGAGACACTCTCGGTCGACAAACGTCTCGACCGAGATTGACCCAAAGTAGCCGTTAGACACAGCAGTTAACAGTTGCAAATAAACGTTAATCCAGAGAGCCTCTCGGTCGACAAAACTTCGACCGAGTAGGTATCTCGGTCGACAAATGGTCAACCGAGATGGTCTCTGACATCAACTGCAGAATAAAGCAACTAGCCATTACTAATGTACCTAACTTATACCTAACGGCTAGTTAAGCACTTAGAAGCCCCTAGAAGTTGTCTAGAACGTCCTTAAGTATTCATAGGCCACTCCTATAAATAGGACATGCCTTAAGATACCTAAGCTACACTTGTGCTATACTTGAGCTTGAATACACACTTGCAATCTGTTTTAGAGCTATAGAGCAATTCCTACACTTGCTATTCATTCCTATTGCTCCCATTTCGTGTCCTATAGGCTAGTATCTCCTATCCACTACAATCACATTGCCATACATATTGGTTAGGAGATCTACACGCTTGATATAGGAAAATCAAGCCTTGTGCTTAAAAGGATAAGTTGTAATTTCCTTTTTCTTTCTTGTTCCTTTGTATCTTTTGTACTCTCCTTGCTACTCCTAGGGTTGGAGGCTGCGGATTGGAGAGGGTTGACTTCTCAGGTGGAGAAGGGGACTTCAAGCTACTTCAAGAAGGCTATCGCACGGGAAGCTACTTCAGAAGGCTGGTGCAACGGGAGTTGGTGCATCTACTTCAAGGGAAGGCTGCTTCAAGGTTGGGCGATTACTTCTAGGTGAAGGCTGCTTGAAGGGTTTGGGAAAAGAAATTGTATTTTATGTAAAGTCCTTGCAAGGTAATAAAATAAATTTCTTTTCAAATCCCGGTTGGGTAAGCAGCCGGGTAGTGGACTGACGGCTATAGTATTTGCTATAGTTGGAACCACTCTAAACCCTGTGTCTCCTTGTCCAATATTTTCATTGTGGTTGTTTGAGTTTAAATTATTATAAAACTCTATTCACCCCCCCTCTAGTAGTTTTCAGTTGGTATCAGAGCAAGGCTTCAAGGAACCCTAACCAGGTCTTGAAGAATGAAGGGTGGAGGTGACTACAACCGCAGGCAAAGGAGCAACTTGGACCAACTTTCAACAAGCTGCAATCGGTGTTTAGGAACGAACCATACAACAATCGGCTGTCCATGGAAAGAAAAGAAGAAAGAGGTCCATAAGAATTGTTTCATTGCAACAACCAATGAGGAGGAAGAAGAAGAGGTAAGCCTTCTTGATTTATCAAAAGAAGAGCTAATTTCTAGTCTTGAAGAAACACACAATAAGTATATTGAGTGCAAGAAGAAATTAAAGAAGTCTAATAAAACAAACGATGAGTTAAATGCTAGACTTCTTGCTCTTACATCCGAAAATGATGATTTATATGCTAAATTGAATACTCTTGGTTTTGAAAAAGATGACATTGTTTCTGAACACCGTACTTTGAAATCATCTCTAAGTAGTAGTGAAGTGAAGATTTTTACTCTAGAAACAAATTATGATCTTCTATATCAAGAAAAGGTTGAATTACTTGCAGAGTTAAATGACTTTCAAAAACAACCTATATTGTGCACCCATGTAGATTATGACAATATAGTGAAAGAAAGGAATTCTTTATCATCCAATCTAGATCAAGCAAAACTAGACATTAAGAAAAGAATGGATGAGATCGTTAAGTTGCAACAAAAAGTCAGTAGGTTAAGCAACAATGGAATCCTTGATAGAATATTGGATAATTCCTATCATCAAATTGGAAGAAGAGGACTAGGTTATAAGCCCAAAGAGAAATCTTATCAACAACCTAGTTGGAGAAAGACACGAGCACATCAAGCCACATTTGTACCAAAGAACAACCTAGAACAAAACCATAGAAAAAGACTTGAGGTTGATTCTATATGTTGCCATTATTGCTCACGTCTTGGACATTACTCTTTTTCATGCCCATACAAGAAAAGGAATGTTGAGTTAGTATGGGTTCCGAAAATCCCAAATTGAATTGATTAGACTAAGTTGAGATATGACCGAAGATTTTTAATTGCACATCCTTATGTCTATCTCAACTTAACATAAAGGGATAACAAAATGATTCAAGTAACTAAATCTCTAAAACATATCTCAATTAAGGTCCTCAAAATTCAATAATAATTGAATATGATTAGTTGAGATTTGATCTAAATGTTACTTTGATATTCATATGATTTATCTCAACTAAAACTGATTTTTAAACTGCATAATTGAATTAGACATAATCTATATTTTACTTGAAATCAATAAATAGTTCTGTAGGTAAAACAGAAACCTTGTCGGTCGAGAAATCGTCGACCGAGCAGTCAGTCGGTCGAGAAATCGTCGACCGAACTGGTCACTGATTTCAGTCTGCAGTACATTTGCTGAATAATGTGATCAAGCGGCTATCTGCTGTTAATGACTGTTTACATGCAAAACAAAGTTGAAGATTTTTTTATATAAATGACATCATTCTCTAAATAAGATAAAATTGAAAATCATGTTTAGAAATCCCTATTTTATAATGTTACATGATTTTTTCATTCTATCATTACATAATGGATATACTTTCACTATTTAAGCATGATGTTGTGTTAACACAAATAAATAATTGCATGCATGATTCTTGATGATTGGCAAGCAAAATAATTCATTGGTGATATGACTTTTAAAAATGCTTGCAAAGAACACAATGTTATAAAATTTCTCAAAATGATATCTTTAAAAAGACTTGAGATATTATCCATGCTTTCATCTTTGAGTATCACTTAACATGCTTCATCATGATCATTATGTTTCATTGGTTTAAAATAAGCTTTGATTCATATATACAAACCATGACTGATCATTGTGATTCAGATAATTGCAAATGTCATTAGCATAAAAGCATCTTGACATAATAGATAATAATTGTGGACACAGCTTGTGATGAAGATGTTGCTATGCCAAGCCAAACGATGCCTCTTAGAACAAAATATTAATGTTTTTATCTATTCGCTTGTTCTAAGAAATCAAAAACAAATATCTTGACTTTAAAGATATTAATCTTGCTTTCAAAATATATGTTTCTAAAAGAATCTTATGATAAGTGTATAAGAAGAAATGGGATTTGATATTTCTGTACCCATAAGCATATGAAACATCATTTATAATGAATGTAAAACAAGCATTCTAGAAAAATCTAGGTCAAAGACTTCACTATGATGCTCATATTAAGTTTTCATAATAGGTATATCTTAATGTGCTTCAAATTGATATTTATAGCTATCTGCAGAAATTATACTTCACATATGAATGCTTAACTTGGAAATCTGCAGAATCTGCCTCTTGGTTAAAACAAAATTTAGCCAAGGGGCGCTACGGTCGTAGTCAAGGGCGACCTAAAATAAGCTTTGACAAATATGCTTATTTGGACATCATTCTAGTAAACTTAATCTTAGTATATTTTTTTGATAAAAGTCAAAATCACAACTTATTTGTGACCTTAATAGTTTTAAATTGCTTTAACTTATAAGATTAAGGGGGAGCTCATAAAAACAAATTTGATCAAGAGCTCATTAAAGCTAGTCATAACCTTAGCATTCTCAAATCCATGAAGAAATATACGAATCTCCATAAAAATGATATATCTTGTTCTTAAAGGAATTCTCTAGACAAATCAGGGCTTAACATCCTTTGTATTTGGTTAGAGACATCTTCATATACTCTAAGCTTAAAGGACTCTCATTTCATTTTGGGGCTTAACATCCCTTGTAAAATGGGTGAGAAATCAATATATACATGCCATAAACCTAACATGATCTCATATCATTTCAAGGCTTAACATCCTTTGCAAATGATTGAGAAATAAATTGTGGCTAAATTGGACATAAATAATATAAAATCCAGGTTCCTAATAGGATATCTATTTAAGGGGGAGCAAAATATAAAATTAAGGGGGAGAAGAAAATAAAATATTCAAATTGGATATCTTTTTGAAATGACAAAGGGGGAGAAAGAATATAAAATCAAAAATATAAATATAAATGAGTTTCATCTTGATGGCCAGCACTCACACTTGTAAAACAAGAATGGCTACAAAAGGTAATCTTCAGGTATGAAACTCACATGCTTTATATTTCCTTATTTCATATTTTAGGAAATGTTTGTCATCTTCAAAAAGGGGGAGATTGTTGGATAAATTGGATATTATGATAAATCCCTTTGTTTTGATGATGACAAACATTTCATTCTTATTATTCTAACGAGCTACTTGAGTGTGCAGGATTATGATGGATGACAAAGCAACTAGGGAAATCACGAGCTTACATATTTATTTTCATGCAATGTAATCACTATTGTAAAAACTTGTACAGTTATATAATGTACAAGTACTTAGATTGCATGTAAATCAAGCGTTGGATCTTCCCTAGCTACACACCATAGTTAGACAAGTCATCCCTTCCAATAGGATCACATAATGCACACTCATACACACACTTAGTATCTTAATTAATAGATTGAAACAGAGTCAATCTCAGTCGACCACACTCCTCGACCGAGACACTCTCGGTCGACAAACTTCTCGACCGAGATTGACCCAAAGTAGCCGTTAGACACAGCAATTAACAGTTGCAAATAAACGTTAATCCAGAGAGCCTCTCGGTCGACAAAACTTCGACCGAGTAGGTATCTCGGTCGACAAATGGTCAACCGAGATGGTCTCTGACAGCAACTGCAGAATAAAGCAACTAGCCGTTACTAATGCACCTAACTTATACCTAACGGCTAGTTAAGCACTTAGAAGCCCCTAGAAGTTGTCTAGAACGTCCTTAAGTATTCATAGGCCACTCCTATAAATAGGACATGCCTTAAGATACCTAAGCTACACTTGTGCTATACTTGAGCTTGAATACACACTTGCAATCTGTTTTAGAGCTATAGAGCAATTCCTACACTTGCTATTCATTCCTATTGCTCCCATTTTGTGTCCTATAGGCTAGTATCTCCTATCCACTACAATCACATTGCCATACATATTGGTTAGGAGATCTACACGCTTGATATAGGCAAATCAAGCCTTGTGCTTAAAAGGATAAGTTGTAATTTCCTTTTTCTTTCTTGTTCCTTTGTATCTTTTGTACTCTCCTTGCTACTCCTAGGGTTGGAGGCTGCGGATTGGAGAGGGTTGACTTCTCAGGTGGAGAAGGGGACTTCAAGCTACTTCAAGAAGGCTATCGCACGGGAAGCTACTTCAGAAGGCTGGTGCAACGGGAGTTGGTGCATCTACTTCAAGGGAAGGCTTCTTCAAGGTTGGGCGATTACTTCTAGGTGAAGGCTGCTTGAAGGGTTTGGGAAAAGAAATTGTATTTTATGTAAAGTCCTTGCAAGGTAATAAAATAAATTTCTTTTCAAATCCCGGTTGGGTAAGCAACCGGGTAGTGGACTGACGGCTATAGTATTTGCTATAGTTGGAACCACTCTAAACCCTGTGTCTCCTTGTCCAATATTTTCATTGTGGTTGTTTGAGTTTAAATTATTATAAAACTCTATTCACCCCCCCTCTAGTAGTTTTCACAAGGGTTGGGGAAACTCTAGGGTAGACCAGGAGAAAACTGAGACCAAACCCTACCATATATATGGTCATTGAGAGAGAAAAAAGATGAGGAATCTGATCGAGGGGCCTTCTAGGGAAAAGATGTTGTGATCTGAGAGATAGGAAGAAGAGAAGGAATCATGAATTGTACCTGCATTGCGACTGGGAGTGGGGTGAAGAGGAGAACGTCAAAACCATCAACTGAATCCAAGAAAACTGAGATAGAACCTGGGTCATCCGATCGGGATGTGAAAAAGGAAAATCAAAATTAAGTCGTGTGATGGGGAAAATTATACTCGAATCAAGATCAAATAAAGTATATTATTTACATTATTTCCGTACTTTCTCTCTCTTCAAGTAAGGGTCCAAACATTAGCCAAATTAGGTGAAATTTTACATAGAGGCTAATTAAGACATGTATATTTTGACGATGAAATTATATTTTCCTTTTGAAGACTTTTGATGCATTAATTAATCAAATCTTACTTTCACTTTCCACATGCATTAATGACATTAGGATTATCCAAATTATATGAAACTTCACCCATAAGTTATCTTTGATGTGTTGAATATGAATTTTCCATCAATTCCATATTTTAGAGCCTTTTATCAAATTATTGAGCATTAATGCCTTTTATCAACTTTCTCTCTCCTAAACTTACCTTATTATTTCAAGGTTGTCCAAATTAGTTGAAAATTGACATATACGCTTATTTTAATATGTAGATTATGAATTTGAAGTTTGTTTCCACTTTTATGATTCCTTTTTATGATCTATGTCATATGGCCCACTAATGGCCCATTAACTAAATTACTTAACCAATTAAGTCTTTTATCTTCTTATTACCATCCAAATTAGCTATGTGACATTCTAGATTACATTAGGGTGCTATATTCATGCTTTAGCTTAAAAGGATCACACTAACCACAACCTTGTTTGGTTAATCCCTAAAAGGTCAACGTTCTAGGATAGTGTCTAAGATCTTGTATGTTTCAGATAGCAACTGCATGCCTTTCCCATTGTTGATCCCCAACTGCTTGTATACTTCCATATTTGAGCACTTCAAGCTGATTCTTATACAATGTATGACATAATTTATCACATACAATAATAAAAGACCCCTTAGTGATTTTACATTTTCCACCACCAAATGCCATAGTGGTTTCAACACACACTTGTTTGACCAGAAATGTCTGCAATCACAATAGTTTTAAAGAATCTAGAATTTCTCATATTCACCCTCTTAAAGTCACCCTTCCTGTATGAAGAGAAGTAGTCCTTACTTAGTGAATCATAATAAGAAGTTGTAGTATCCCCACCACTCAAAATCATCACCCTCAGCATGCAACCACTAATCTTGGACCTTAATGATCACATCATCATCATCATCCATATCTTTTGAAATTACCACCGCAATATTCTTTTCACCATCCTTCTTTTATTTAGGTTCAAACCCATGTTTCTTTTTTCAAACCTTAGAATTCTTTTCAAAATGGTATGTCTTGCCATAATGGAAGCACCCTCTACTATTTGACATTGATCTATCATGTGACTTCCCGCGCCCTGGGACTCATCACGACTCTAAGACTCTTCCACGACCTCTGTAGTATCACCACCCCTGCTCTCTTTAAAGTGCACCTCTGATCCGCTATCGCCTGAGGCCCGTTACCAAGTCTCTTTATTCAATAGACTTCTCTTCACCAGATCAACGGTCAACTTTTCTTCCTATATAGAATTGTTGACTGACACAACGAGCATCTCCCGACTATCTCATAATGATCCCAGAAGAAATAGTGCTTGAAGTTTGTCATTAAGAGTTATTTTTATAGATCACAAATGATCTATAAGGTTTTGGAGGTCAATCATAGGCTCGAAAATACATGTACCGTCCTAGTACTTCAAGTTTACCAAGTTACTTCTCAGCAAAGATTTATTTGTGACAATTTTCATATAAAATCTTGAGCATTTCTCACAGATATTTGGTATCGATCTCCTCTGAGATGTTGTGGGACACCAAAATATCAAGCCAATATCGCATTGTTCCTACAGTCTTCCTATTTTGTTTCTTCAAATCCACATCAGACACATTACCTGGCTTTTTTCCGTCTATCAGATCATATAAGTCCTTAAAATATAGATTATCCTCCAATTTAGATTTTTAAATCTTCCAATTTGTGATCGTCAACTTAACCGTCGTTGCATCATCATCCTTCCCTATCTAGATCTGGATCTGCCCAACCTGAGCTTTGATACCACTTGATAGGTTGTTGATGGAAAATATATACATGTATACTATGCAAGCTCAATGCAATGAAAAAGAAACATGTGGAAGCGTTACCGATGAATGTGTAATCCAAGAAAGAAAATAGAAGAGAAACACCAAATTTTTATGAGGGAATGTCTCACAATATGTGAGAAAAAAACATGAGACAACCACTGACAAATCCACTAAAAGAAGTAAAGATACAAGCTTTCCTTCTCGGATTTGACCCCAAACTTATATAATAGACCAATAAAGAGAAATAAGAAGATAGTACTATAGGAAGATATCCCTACTATCTACCACCGCATAACTTCCCAGGAATATATCTTTCCACAAAGTGCACAATGGTAGATGTCTCGAAGAAGAACACCCAAATACTTTGGCCATCCTACCCCGCTTTATTTCTTCTTCATTTTCTTTTTCTCTCTTCTATTCTTTCGGCTCTTTGACTACATTTCGGCACAAATTGGCGGCCGCCTTGCTGCTGGAATTTATAGCGCATGCAGTGGCAGCAGTTCCTTTGCCCTAATGGGAATGGTCTGGAAATACAGACCAGGCCCAACAGGCGCCGTCTCAATGCGAATATTGGAATCCTAGTACTTATGGCATTAGTTAGCTGTCTAACCTTGCATTAGTTAGTAGTCATATCATATTATATTCGGAACTGTGAATACCGTCCCTGCTAGCAGTCTATCGTATTGTATTCGGAACTATGATTACCGTCCCTGATAGCAGTTATCATATTATATTTGGAACTGTGATTGCCATCCCTGCACAAGCAGAGTAGAAATCTAAAACGTTGTTAATCACCCCAAGAACGGAGGGATTTGGAATACTGGTCTGGTCTTGTTGTACACACTACAGGGATGTAGAAAGAAAGCACACCAACGGGGCCACAGTCTTGTTGAATATCAACTTTTAACACTAATGTGTGGAGATGCACCGCCGAGTATGATCATGGCACATCTGTTCACTGCTCGTTTAGGACAACCAAAGGAGGAGAATTGATTCTATAGTTATCAACGAAAGATACAAGAACGCATGCCCAAATGGGATAAAGGAAAATAAAGTAGAGATCAGTTGCCTGGAAAAATATTAACGGGAACAAACATGTTTGCTTTGTCGATTTGTTTGAAAACTAATTAACAGGAACAAACATGTTTGCTTTGTCGAGTTGTCTGCCACTGTTCTTCGCCTCCACAATGTCACGCCAACGCGGTCTTGAATGTTCTGCCAACTCCAACAGCCGACTGAAAAAAAACAATAGAACAAGTAAAAGAGTTACATTAACCATACCTTCCTATACCCCCGATCACCTACTCGTTTGTTGAGAGGCGGGGTCATTGTTGATGTGTGAGAGAAACAAAAAAGAGAGAAAATTGTTTTGGCTTTTATTCCGCAATGAAATTTTTGTCGAAATAAAAATTATTTGGCTCATCATAATTTTTTTCTTCCAACAAGACCAATTGTGGCCATAATTTGAAGAAAAAAGAATAATTCGAGAAATATAAAAAGGAGGTATAATAAGTACAAAACCCAAAACTGGAGAAACATTTGTATTGTATCGCAAAACGAGTAATGTATTCCAAAGTTAGGTATTGCATCCGTAGTACTATACTTGGGTAGATAGATAAAAAAGATACAATATTTGTGTTTTGTGATACATTACTCCCGCTTTGGGGAATAATACAGTTGTATTTTTTATGTATTATATCCCACCATATTACACCCCAAAATATGAAGTATTATACTTCAAAATATCTTCATTATATTTGCCTCATACTAGCACTAGTCTTATTGAAAAGCATTTTTCGTAAGGAGTTTCAAAAAAAATTTTATTTCATCAAAATATTTATTATAAATTAAAAGTTATGAAGAGAATAATTTTCTTTCCTTTTTTCCTTTTGTAAAAATATATTGTCATACATTGGACACTGTGACTGGTTGGGCGAGCGGGTGGCCCAACGAAGCTGCCAACAATTTTTCTAAGTAAAACGTGTGACATCACTCACTCTGGATTATTTGACAACCCAATTTGTGTACTTGGTACCATGCAAGTGACGAGAAATGGATTGATTTTATGGTATTCCGTGTGACAAATTAGTTTTGGCCTTTTGATCTAAAGAAATACTTTTTCCCTTTGTGTGTTATCTCCCTTCTTTCATGTATATATATGTAAACATTCAAATTGTGGAAAAGAATGATGTAGCCTACTTTTAACTATTGAGAGTCATCTATTTTACATACAGGACCTGAGATTATATAGATCTAATAGGTAGCTTACACTCAAGCAATATGGATTTAATAAACATTTTAGTAACTCCACCGATGGGTTTTATTTACACGTAAGGGCAATGTTCGGAAGTTGTTGTAATCTGGGTAGAACTGGTTAGTCTTTGTCTTTTTGCTCCAACTCAATGATGTCTACCTGGGCGGACCAAATGGCGTATTTCTCTTCAAATTGGAGTAACTATAACCTCCAACGGAACCTCGTTATTCGGGCTTACTCAACCTACCTTACCTGCATTAGAATTCCACCCCTAGTTAGGCCTTTTTTTGTACATGTAGGGCTCGCCTTTCATACTAATTTTTAGCTTGCACCTGCAACTCAGAATTGCGGTTATTGGTTCCCAAACAAGATATTTTACATGTTACTCTTGTTCCCGAGGCGAGGGTGTTACAACCTTAGTTTTTGGGTTTTTTTGGTTGGAAAATACAATTTCCCCAATAAATATGTGATTTTGTAATTTGTATGATTTAAATAAATTGAGTGGTTTCCTTTGATAAATAGTCTTGCTTGATTTCGTGGGCCTTGTTGGCTATTGGGCCCAATAACAATAAAAAGGAAAAGGAATCAATTAATAAAGGAATAACTAAGATAATGAGAAAAGAAAGATATGAAAGTATCTAGAAGGCTAAGAATTATCCTTCAAGGAGGAATTTCATATCTTTAGGATTTCTTGGGTTCCAAGGAGTCCAAGTTACAAAGATAATAGGAGAAGAAAGAGATAAAATCAAATAAAGCATTATTAAGAAGGAAATTTGAGATAATAATGAAAATATAAGAAATATGTGAAAATATAGATAATGGAATCATAAGGGGTGATATTTTGAGTCCACATGCTTTATAATGGCAAAAGGAATCCAAACAAATAAAATAAAAGAATAGGAGAGAGAAAATATGCATAAAATCTGCCTAAATAAGTGATAACTTGCTTATGAAGAAAAGTCTCTCATACATGTGAATTTGAGTCCCAAACTTGGCACACAAGTAGATGAAGTCATCATAGACTTTTTTCAAAAATTTGAGATTAAAAGGATAAACGGATTGAGAGGTATGGATTTTGTAAGTTTCCTAAAGTGTAAAGGAAAACATTAAATGTCACAATTTATTTCTGACTTTGTTCTAATATGTGGCCTGATAGCCGTTGGATCCTTGATCCAACGGTGGATTCTTTCTGAGTAAGATCAGGAAAAGGGAATAGTAGGGAGAAATTTCCTAATCTATTCTCTCGGCGCACAATCCATGTGCAGACCTATAAGTTCTTCCTTTGGACTCAGGAGGGAAATTTGCACCTATCCATCTCAAAATTAAGTCGTTTCCATGTGGGAAAGGGATTTTCCCAAATCCCAGTTAGTACAGGAGACCAGAAGAATAATTATCCTTGCAATCATGCCTATATAAGGTGTTTCATTCCAGACCAATATGTTAGTACCCGACTGCACCGAGGCACTGCCTCTGCACGATGTGCTTGCGGGCCGTGTGGGCGTGGAATTCCTTTCCTGCTCTAGTTGTCCTATTTCGGCGGTGAAATAGGGGACGCGAGGGCAGCGCAACTTGGTGGCTCAACGTCATCCCATCCCATCAACAGTCACAACTATGTCAGCAAGGTACGCGGTAGGTGGCCGGAACTGCAAGAGAGAGTGGGCGGGCTCTACTCGCAGCTATCCGAGCGGCAGCCAACACATGCGAGCACGCAGGAACAGTGTGCGGAAGGCGCTGGGTTTCGCGAAGATGAAGGCGGAGACCGATCCGAGTAAACGGGTTAAAAGAAGAACGGCGATTAGGTTATTTTGATTTATAGTAACATGTTCAGAATAAGGAGAAGGATTAAATCTAATTAAGATGATAATATGTTTGTTTTAGGGTTTTATACACGTGAATATGCAATAATGAACTTAGAAACCCTAATCAAGGCGTTAATGTTTCTAATGAGATATATTTTGAGATTCTTTGTATAAAGGAGATAATAGGTTAATCCTAAGCCTAATTGATGATAAAGAAGATTTTAACGGGAATAAGTGATTAATTAGGGTTTTGCACCTATATATGTTGTTTAGGGTTTTGTGGACATGAAAGAGAAAAGTTGTAACTAGATCTTAAGGAACCCTAATAAAACTCTAATTTGGATTAGAAACCTTGGAAAGTGAATTCAAGTCAATAAAGTAGATTCTTGATAGAATGCGTAGTAAATAGGTTACATATGCTTTTTAGGAATTCTGTGATTGTTAAATCGCTTGCTTGAATTGCTTTCTTGGTTGGAATTGCTATTTACTTGTAAAATCTACAAACCGGGTATGTGGTTACTTTATGAATAATCACCTTTAGTTTCACAACATTTCCCAAATGTTCCTCGATTTATTGCAACCTAGACGGTTGGATGTTCAATTCTGCAATCCTATAAAGTCCATATGTGTATCACAATTAAATATGAATGTGGTTCTCGAACCTACATGCCACCCTGATGTATGTTGCAAGACCAAGCCCCAGAGGGAAGGTCTGATTTGGTCAAGCCCAAGAGCGAAGACCATTGGGCACCTTGAGAGGTGACCCCAGGCACCAAGCTCAGGATGGAGAAGGTGACCTTATGTCCCTTGCAAGGACAAAACCCTAGGAGAGGGTAATCCAAGGTTTAGGGTAAAAGTGTTTGAGAAGTCACATTGAAAGCATAATTTGGATTGTTAATCAACTATTTGTTGTATTTAGGTTGTTAGAGATTATTTGTGATATTGTGTTTGTCCCCACAATACTAGTATAGCAATATACTGATCGACATTTTGTTTGTTGGCGTTTTAGGTACAAATCTGAAAAGGACAAACAGTAAAGTGAAATATGTGAAGACGCATTTAAGTAATCCAAAGGAGGATAAGATAGTTAGATTTCTATTGTGGATAGAAGTCATAGATCCTATTTTGAAAAGGTATGCCAGAGTTTTATTTAATACCAGCTTTCCAGTTTAGTATTAGTAGAATTTGATAATTATTTTTGATTAAATTGTTAAACCATTGATCCTGAATATTGGATAACACCTCTGACCTCTTGGTCTCCCTTGATTGGGGGTTTACCGTGAAGCGGGGTCATTACATTTTGTATCATAGCCATGGTTTCTCATTTAATCCCTAGAAATTATTAAATTTTACAAACTATGTAGAACCAAGGGAGTTATTAGAGGATTTTCCAAAAGACATAGGTGTCTAGAAAAGGATCACGGTCCGGGGGCTGGCAATATTTTCCTCCGCCCCGCTAGTCGGTCACGAGGACTCCCAGATGTGGCGTGACTTCGCGGCCAAAGTCTGAGGTCTTGACTCAAAATGAGATACCTTTAGGACTCTCTCATCTATTTTGTCCCTTCTCAACCCTAATTCAATTAAGGTTCTAAGGTGTAGGGTTTTTCTCTCTCTTCCCCACCCTCTTGAGGTCTGGGTAAGTACGATAAGGATTAAGGAATCCTCCACCAAATTAATGAAAAGCATGTAAACAAGATGTCATGGACATAAGTTTAAATAGTTACACGTAAACTAATGATTAGTTACATGCTTAGGTTGCATGACATGTGTTGTTGTGCCCTCAGGAGAGACCTGAGGTTGGACCGTGTAGTAGGAGGACGAGGAGGGAGTTAACCCCGGGGGATAGAGACCTCCGGTAAGAGGTAGAGATTTGTCTCATCCTCATAGGATGATGCTAACCCTAACCCTAAGTGGTTGTTAGAGAGAGAGAGATGACAGGATGAGTTAGATATCATGGTCGACCATGTACGTGGGTTGACATGCATATTGGTTTTGAGGACCCATGAGAAGCATAAGCTAGAGTTGACCTAGTATTTTTGGTGACCTGACCTTGGAAGGGTCATGCCTGTTAGGGTGAAGGATAGCTCCTTCATTGAAGAGGATAGTGGTGACCATATAGAAACCCTCATGGGCATATATGATCATAGAAGACTAGGCACCTATATAGGAGAGGACGTCAGCAGTGCTGGCAGTAGGTCAAAACATAGGTCATATTGGTCATGCCTGACAAGTGAGGAGATGAACATGCAGGGCTTTGGATAATCTTGATCGAACATAGGTTTGGATCGTATGTCTCATCCATGTAGGTGTATTCTTAGAGAGAGAACCTCCAGTGGTAAGGTTGGTTGTAGGGTTAGCTCAAGAGAGAGAGAGCAAGACCCAAGCAAGCAGGTTGGAAGCTTAGACTCTGAGATATGAGGGACCATGAGAAGTTGGATATGTTATGACATAGAATGGAGGACCTAAGTGGATGGTTGTGGTTTCCTCTTGCACGATCCTTGGAGGCATATGGTACCTTGGTTTCACTTAGAGGAACCAAACCCTAGAAAGAGGAAGTGGCTTTTGGAGTCTATGTATAGATGTTATAGGTGTCTACCATTTAGGTAGAGGAAGAGAGTTCCTTAGACCGAGGAGGTATGGTGACGAGTTGTGAGGCCTCACACGTAGTTGGTTGTTCTTGTGTAGGGCTATGAGGTTTTGTTCACGTGGAAGAATGGTGGGAAGTGTATGCCCTACCTTGTGCATGTTTGGTTTGTGGTTGGATAGTTGATGCCTAAGAAGTGAACCTAGGGTTCCTTGACCTAAGTGGGGAAGTAGCAGGACCTGGTGCACCTGGTGCTAACAAAGATGTTTGAGTTCCTACAGATTTGAGCATGGCACCCCTCATGTTTAGAGGAAAAGGAAACCCCTTGGACCAAGGCATATGTTTGATGAACCCCTCACACATAGGTTGGTGACATGTGCATGTATGGTTTTGGTCCAATGTGGAGGAATAAGGAACAAGTATGATATATCAAGGAAACTAGAGTGTCTTAGTGGGTTGTCTTCTTGCTATCTATGTGCCTGAGTAGCATGATAGTGCTAAGCATGCACATGATGATGTAAACCTCAAAAGAAAAGATGTTTGTGACCCTTTGTTGCTATTAAAAGATAGTTTTCTCCCATCATGGGGAAGGACTTTTCTATATGGTGAGTATCATCTTGTGTTTAGGTTTGAGGTAACATAAAGAGGTCTCTCTTATGAGGGTTTGATGAGATAAGTGGAAAACACATGGTATGAGCACGAATCTATAGACCCTTGTGTGACCATCTCTAAAGGGCAAGAGGATAGGTTGCCATGATAGAACATGTATGGGACCAGACCGAGGTAGGTAGGTCACCATGATCCCTATGAAAGGATGTAAGATTGACCATGAAGGCCTAGAGAGATGATGGAGTGATGAGTTAAGATTCAAGTTTCAGATGTACCATGATAGAATCCTAAGTCTGTACTAAGGTCAGGTGGGGATAAGACCGATGGGAGTAGGAATTGTCTATTTCCCTAGTTGAATGAGACCATAGGGTCAGGAGGTAACATCTATCTTTATCCGAGGACCATGGGTTAGGAGGTTGATCACCTTCATGAGCTCATGGGACCCCAAGGGAAAATGAGGTGGGCACTCCCTGGTTGCACAAGGGAAAGGGATGACCCCAAAAGTACCGGCACCCTACAGACCTAGAGGAGATGACTAAGGATTGTGTGATGACCCAAGTGTGTTTGGGGATAGTTTTCATGGAAGTAAACCTAAAATTGAGATGTTCATGATGTAGATTCATGTGATGCATGTTTCAAAGTGTACTGGCAATGTGTGATGCACCATCTCTACGATTGGAACATGATAAACTCTATATTTGGGCTGCAACCAAAAGCTTATTTCCTCTCATTATGGGGGTAAGAGATATGGCAATAAACATGCCATACACTAAGGATAAAGATGATGTGAGTTGAAACATTGCAATGATGTTTTAGGATAGAGAAGGTATCATACATTTTTGGGAGAGTACATGGAATGGATGGTTTACAAACATGAAGAGAACTAAGGTAGTTGTAACATCCCTGACCTGGGTTATGATTTAACCCTAGATGTTTTGCCTAATAAGGTTAAGTAGATTCTTAATCTTATCTTGGGAAAAGTAATTAGGGCTCATGAGAAACTTATGTTTCAATTTTGGTCCTGTTTGAACAATGTTGAAGCAATGTTTGCTTATTTTGGACTAAAGTGCAAATTACCCAAGTTGAGGGGTCAACTTGCAAATGTTGCATTATAAGATGTTCCTCTGATATTGAGACATCATAAGAACGAATATGATGTAGTGGTATATGTTTTCACAAGCTTGGGCACCAAGATTAAGCTTGTAAAGCAATGTTGTGCATTAAAACCTAGTTTTGGTGAAAAGTGCAATTTACCCAAAAACCTAGGGTTCAATATTCAAATTACCACTTCAATAAGGTCCCTAATGTTTCTTGGCATCATGTAGAGCAAATAAAGTGAGAGGGGTGCCTCTTTTGAATTAAGTTGGAGGAGAGAGAATCTTGATATTAAAATAATCAAGATTAATGCCTAATTGAAAACCCTAATTTGATTTAGGGCAAAAATGAATAAAAATAATTGAAGTGCTTTAAACCAAAATGTTTTGGGTTGATTTTGAATAAGGATGGACGTTCCTTTGCCAAGATAAGGAATGAAAATATCCTAAGTAGGTGAAATTCCACTCACCTTATTATAAGAAAAAGAAAACCCACTCACATATGGATATTAATATAATAAGCATTAAGGTGCTTAATTTTCTTTTATTTAAATTAAGGATGATGAAGGAGAATTAAAGGCAAAGGAAGGTGCCTCGTCCTTAAGGGATTTGAGGGGGAAGAGGCGGCCATATTTGTGGAATTTAATGCATTTTAATAATGCATTTTCTCTCTCATCAATTTCCTTATAAAAGTGCCTTTTTCAAGCCAAATGAAAGGCTATTTCGGATTTTCTTTTTTCCTTTGCTTGCAAAACCGACCAAGGAGCTAGAGAGGAGCAGTAGGACGACTCCCTACCTGTTGGTAAGCTCTTGACCTTCGTTCTCCTTGATTTCATGGAGGAAATCGAAAATAAATTATGGATTCCTTCTTATTTCGATCTCCTCTTCAACCCTAGCCAACTTATGCAATCAAAATCTTGAGGACGAGACTAGGGGGAGTTGCTAGAGCTTCATCCACCATTAATGGCGTGAGATTGGATCTTTGTAGCTCAATTGGAGGCGGGTTTTATAACTTAAACCCTCAAACATTGCTGTTGCATCAATCTTCTATGCTTTGTTGATTGATTTCTTCAATTTGATACAATTTTGTTTCTTGCTGCAAATTCCATCAAGAACGGTTGCTGTTCTTGGGTTCACGAAGGACGATGATGATGACATCATCATAAGAAAGCACCTCACCAAATATCTTGGGAGCAAATGATCTCAAAGGTTGGGACCAAACGGTTTCACCAAAACTGTTTGGTGACGAAACGGGTTGCAAACCGTTTGGTGGAAAACGGGTTCAAACCCGTTTGAAGGAGTTGACCAAGCATTGACCGTTTGGGAATATCGTTCCTAATTATGTAGGGTAACTACCCTCCAAATTTGAGGGGTTAAATCCAAAGGAATCCTAGGTTGAAGGCCAATCAATTAGACAAATCGAATTGAATTAAGTGCTGATTTTCAACCTGAATAACTTGACCTGTTTGGGAAAACGGGTTCAAGACCGTTTGAGATGGTTGACCAACCGTTTACCGTTTGGAATTCCTGTTCATAATGATGTTTTTTGATAACCCTCCAAATTTTAGGGGTTAACGCCAAAGGAATCATAGGTTGAAGGCTAATCACTTAGGAAGACCTCATTGGATTAAGTGCTGATTTTCAATCTGATTAACTTGACCTTTTTGGGAAAACGGGTTCAAGACCATTTGAGTGCGTTGGCCAAGCGTTGACCGTTTGGGATTACTGATCCCTATTATGTTGGCTAATGACTCACCAAATTTTATGGGTTAACTCCCAAGGAATCGTGAGTTGAAGGCTATTCAATTAGGCAAACCCTAATTGAAAATAGTGCTGAAATTCCAATGAGTTAAGTTGAGATTTTGGGTTGATTAGCCCAAACGGGTTCAAGACCGTTTGGGGATCATCCAAACGGGTTCAAGACCGTTTGGGTATCACCCCAAGACCGTTTGGAGGTCTGGGGTCAAGTATAGTTGACCAATTGAAGGTCCAAAGGTACTAATCATATTGCAATGTAGTGCTGATTTGTTGATCAACTCGATAGACCAATCCATGATGATTTTTCACTAGAATCCAAAGGTTGGATGGGCCAAACGGTCTCAAGACCGTTTGGTGGTCACCCAAGACCGTTTGGAGGTCTAGGGTTGAGTATGGTTAGGTGTTTGAAGGTCTAAAGGTACCAAGCTGTTATACAATGCAATGCTGATTTGGTGATCAATCCAATGAACCAAACTCTAATTGGATTGCTTAGATTTGAGTGATATGATGGGAAAACGGTCTCAAGACCATTTGGCGGTCATCCAAACGACCTCAAGACAGTTTGGGGTCAGGTCATACCCAATTTGGATGATGGTTCAATGGTCTCAATGCAACTAGTTTTGCATTGATTAGTGTTGAAGAATCATGGATTCCAAGCCCTAATTCAATTGAATCAAACCCTAATTGATGACCAATTGAGGGTTAATTAAGGGTCAAATCAGTTGAAGGTTGACCTATTTAAACTCAATTGAAGTATGGGTATAGGTCCAATTGATGATTGGTTCCATGAATTCAATGATTGAAGGAATCAACATTGAAAACCCTAATTCAATTGGATACCTTATGTCATTAAAGGTCCAATGGATCAAACCTTTTTGAAAACCAAATGTGATTAGGTGGGAGATACCTTTAATGGTACTAGTCATTAATGCATAACAAATGCATGGATCCAATACATGATGTAAACCCTAATTGAGGCCGATTTCATGTATAACCCTATTAAGAGGTTGTCTACATGTGAAATCACTAATTAGGATGAATAGTAAACCCTAATTCATTTGGATACCTTATGTAATGGAGGTCCAATGTGATTATGAATGTACTATTGATCCAATGATGATTAGTAATGACAATCAATGAAAGTACAGAGGTTGAAACCCTAATAGTACCTAAGTGATTAAGTGTCAATTAAGGGATGAATCCCTAATTGCTTATAGGATCAATGACTTGATACACTATGTTAATCATAGTTGTATGTACAGGACTAAAGAGTTGATATGACCTAATCAAGTTAAGAAGTTGATAGCATGAATTCATACATGAATATGATTCATGTGGTGATTAAGGGTTATGATCCTTAAGCAAAGAGATCATGAAACCCTAAACATGAACATAAACCCTAATTGACAGGGTTATTGAACTCAAACCCTAGTTGAGGGTGTATCCATGTGAAACCCTAATTGAAGGTGTATCCATGTGAAGCCCTAATTGAGGGTGATTTTATGAGAAACCCTAATTGGGAATGATTAGTAAACCCTAATTATGGGCAATGTGATATGAAACCCTAATGAAGGGTGATGCTATATGCAATCCCTATTCTAATGGAGGGAAATGGTATGTGAAACCATAATTCCCTAATAAAAGAATAGAATTCATACTTGAATATGATACACGAGATGTGTGATGGAAATCCTAATCCTACTAAAGGATTAAGGGTAATACTGATACATGAGATTTGTGATGGAAATCCTAATCCTGGTAAAGGATTAAGGGTAATACTGATACATTAGATGTGTGATGGAAATCCGAATCCTGGTAAAGGATTAAGGGTAATACCGTCGAATTATTAATATATTGTTTTTGCATGGTGATGATAGATAATTGATGTGCTGCTATCATATGTGCTAACCATGCAGGTATCATGAGATGATGAGCATAGCCAGGTATGAGCTATGATGTGTTATTAGTTTGAATTTGTTTATTGGGCCTTGTGTGCCATAATATACCTTGTGCCCGGTAAGAGGTAGCAAGAGAGTTGATGGGCCTCAAGTGCCATGATGAATGCTTGTATAACAAGTATCATGCTTATCTTGGTCAGATGACCTAAAGGTGTTAATTGCTAGAGAATGTGGTAACAATGCTCAGGTGATGAGCTAAGGGTTTAATTACCCAGAATAACATGTTAGTGCATTGAAAATGTGAAGGGATGAGAATTCCCAGTGTTGAAATAAGGGATTGAGATCCCAACACCTTGTGAAAAGAGTGTGGATACGGGCCATGACTCCACAACGATAATGCCAAGCTTTAGTTATATGATCTAAGCCTGAAGAAAGTTAATGCAGTAATAATGATTCTGTAGTTTGAATAGATGTTATACATGTTCTTCATATTCCTTAAAGGATAAATGATATGTTGATTCTATTTTAACTGCAATGCTTCTAATATAGAATGATGTTCTAAACTGTTAGACATTTACCTGCTGTCAAATAAATATGATTTCTCTATTCATATTTATCTTCTGAAGTTGCAATAATAATGTTTCTGGCGGAGAGTTATATCTCTCGCTGGGGCAATTTTTATAGTTGTCTCACCCCCGTGGGAACCACATTTTTAGGTGGATGCGGACGAAGAGACAGGAATCCTTCAGGAGGTGAAGGACAACAACAGCAGCAGCAGGGACAACAGTGAAGTCTCAGGTGGAGACACTGGATGTCATGTCATGTTCAGATGTATATAGAGTCTTATGTGTCGTCTCTGTACTCTCAGGTCCTCAGAGTAGTAGTTAGTGATTTCGAGATTTTGGCTTAATGCCTCGAGGGTTTTATACTACCTGTGTATAGTTAAGACAGAGTAGTTAATGTTTGCATTCCTCGAGAAGCAAAAGTACATGAGATGTATATATATGAACCAGGATGTAAAGCTTTACTTTTGTTTCTAAATGAAAGGGGTTTTCCTGTGAATGGATCTCTTTGCAAAAAGTTTTAATTTTTAGTAATTTTCGCTAATTCACTGCTTGATGAACGCTTCCGCATTAGTTAATTATGTTTTTATGAGTTGTATGCCACAATTTAGTGGTATCAGAGCTCTAGGTTCGCTGAGAGTACGGAGACATAGGACTAAGATTGTAGAGTCTGTTCTAAGTGTCTTCCAGTTTATCTGATAGTATCTTCTGCTCACATAGGAGAAGAAGAACTTGAAGATGTCTGGACAACATGAAGAACATGCTGCTGAGGGCAGCACTGCTGCACCAGGAGGAGGTGCAAGAGACCAGGATAGGGAAGGGCCTGCACCTGAACAGTCTCAGATTGACCCAACTGTGATAGAAAATCCAGCCCTTCATGCTTTATTTGAGAAATTCCTGACAGCCATTACACATATGGCAGACAGGATGCCACCACCTGTACCTAGGGTACCAACCCATTATGAGGGTTATGGAGCCGGCAAGACTTTTGAGAGACTTCGCCGGGTTGGAGCCATAGATTATGCTGGTACATCTGATCCAGCAGATGCTGATCTATGGCTGACAGAGCTAGAAAAGGCTTTTAGGATCCTTGATATTCCTGAAGCTGAAAAAGTAAGACATGCTGTATACTTATTAAAAGGAAGTGCTGGTCATTGGTGGAAGATAGAGGAAGATAAGAGACCAGGTGAAGAAATTGGATGGGAGGTATTTCGACGAGAATTCGTCAGTAGATACTTCCCTAAGACGTATCTAGATGAGAAGATATCTCAATTTGAGAGGATTGAACAAGGACAGATGAACATTAGCGAATATGAAGCTAAGTTCATGGAGTTATTGTGGTTTTGTCTGCAAATGGAAGTTAGTGATGAGGAAAGAATTCGGCATTTTGAGAAGGGGTTGAACGCTGAACTGACCACTTCTGTGTCTGCTTTAGAGAACAGGGAGAGGTTTGCCAACTTTGTGGAATCAATAAGGAGGATAGAGAGGTCTAAAATTGAGAAACGACAGACTAGTAACAAGAAGGTGTATAGTCAGACTCAAAAACAAAAGTCTGAAAGTTTTAAGAAGCTGATATTTTCTGTATCGACGGCATCATCAAGATTCCATACCCAGACACAATGGATGCCAAGTAGAGATAGGGATCATAGTAATGATCCAAGAAGAGCCCCCGGTATAACATCAACATCGAGAACTGGATCTCACCGACCCTATTTTGCGACCAGGGTCTGCTATCAATGTAGACAACAGGGACATCCAGCAAGGGATTGTCGATACGGGAATCCAATGATGACTCAACCTCTGGGGCAGAGTCAACAAGAATCACAAAGGAGGCAGTTTCCTAGTAACAATAGAGGACGTGGACAGACGTCCCAGGCAGGTCATAGGAAATAAAGTCATTTTGATATTTCATTTTCTGATTCTATGTGCTAAAGATATGAAAGTAGTTGTTTTTGAATTCTTTTGACTAGTCCTATAAGGACACAAGGGAGATGAGAACTTATATCTTACTCAATGTTCCTTAAAATGTTTTATAATCTCTCTTATCTGTATGTTAAAAGATGAGATTTAGAAATGATACCTGGAGGAAAATCTAGGAAATGGAAAATCTTGTGTGTATAATGATATGAAAAGCAAGGAATATGATAGCATGTAAGTGCATACTACTTGATCTCAGTATTTGTAAACCCTGGCCAGGTATACAACTATTGATGAAAAAGTAAGTATGGAAACTCTTAGATTGATATCTTTTTGATTGCCCTGATCAAGCAGTCATTCTAATACAATCTAATGAGTATCATGAAATAAGAAATATGGAACTAATAAAGGAAGATACTTAGTGCAATTCCAATAAAGGAAGATGCTTTGTGCAATTCCAATATAGGAAGATGCTTTGTGCAATTCCAATAAAGGAAGATGCTTTGTGCAATTCCAATATGGGAAGATGCTTTGTGCAATTCCAATAAAAGAAAGATGCTTTGTGCAATTCCAATAAAGGAAGATGCTTTGTGCAATTCCAATATAGGAAGATGCTTTGTGCAATTCCAATATAGGAAGATGCTTTGTGCAATTCCAATAAAGGAAGATGCTTTTTGCAATTCCAATAAAGGAAGATGCTTTGTGCAATTCCAATATGGGAAGATGCTTTGTGCAATTCCAATAAAAGAAGATGCTTTGTGCAATTCCAATAAAGGAAGATGCTTTGTGCAATTCCAATAAAGGAAGATGCTTTGTGCAATTCCAATAAAGGAAGATGCTTTGTGCAATTCCAATAAAGGAAGATGCTTTGTGCAATTCCAATGAAGGAAGATGCTTTGTGCAATTCCAATAAAGGAAGATGCTTTGTGCAATTCCAACCCTAAACAAAAAGGAAAATGCTATGTAACATTCCCAATTACATAGAGTTTGCTAAGTGAACTTTATAAATAAAGGATTGTTGAGTAAATTATCTCTGTTAGATATATATGTTTCTCTTTTGGTATATATTCTTGAGTAATGATTGAAGTATGTTCTTTTATGTTTCTTCCTTTCAATAATATGGACATCATATGTTAGGGGTTTATGCTCTGCATAAACATTGATGAGGTTGAGCTAATGAAAGGAGCTTTGTGTGGAATCACAGAGTTCATGATATCTCCATGATATTAAGATGATATGTGGAGACTTGAGGGCATGATTAATGAATAATCTGTTCCTCCTTTTGTCTGGGATTTCGAGGACGAAATCCTTGTTAGGGGTTTATAATTTGTAACATCCCTGACCTGGGTTATGATTTAACCCTAGATGTTTTTCCTAATAAGGTTAAGTAGATTATTAATCTTATCTTGGGAAAAGTAATTAGGGCTCATGAGAAACTTATGTTTCAATTTTGGTCCTGTTTGAACAATGTTGAAGCAATGTTTGCTTATTTCAGACTAAAGTGCAAATTACCCAAGTTGAGGGGTCAACTTAAAAATGTTGCATTATAAGATGTTCCTCTGATATTGAGACATCATCAGAATGAATATGATGTAGTGGTATGGTTTTCACAAGCTTGGGCACCAAGATTAAGCTTGTAAAGCAATGTTGTGCATTGAAACCTAGTTTTGGTGAAAAGTGCAATTTACCCAAAAACCTAGAGTTCAATATGCAAATTACCACTTCAATAAGGTCCCTAATGTTTCTTGGCATCATGTAGAGAAAAGAAAGTGAGAGGGGTGCCTCTTTTGAATTAAGTTGGAGGAGAGAGAATCTTGATATTAAAATAATCAAGATTAATGCCTAATTGAAAACCCTAATTTGATTTAGGGCAAAAATGAATAAAAAAAATTGAAGGGCTTTCAACCAAAATGTTTTGGGTTGATTTTGAATAAGGATGGACGTTCCTTTTCCAAGATAAGGAATGAAAATATCCTAAGTAGGTGAAATTCCACTCACCTTATTATAAGAAAAAGAAAACCCACTCACATATGGATATTAATATAATAAGCATTAAGGTGCTTAATTTGCTTTTCTTTAAATTAAGGATAATGAAGGAGAATTAAAGGCAAAGGAATGTGCCTCTTCCTTAAGGGATTTGAGGGGGAAGAGGCGGCCATATTTTTGGAATTTAATGCATTTTAATAATGCATTTTCTCTCTCATCAATTTCCTTATAAAAGTGCCTTTTTCAAGCCAAATGAAAGGCTATTTCGGATTTTCTTCTTTCCTTTGCTTGCAAAACCGACCAAGAAGCTAGAGAGGAGCAGGAGGACGAATACCTACCTGTTGGTAAGCTCTTGACCTTCGTTCTCCTTGATTTCATGGAGGAAATCGAAAATAAATTATGGATTCCTTCTTATTTCGATCTCCTCTTCAACCCTATCCAACTTTTGCAATCAAAAGCTTGAGGAAGAGCCTAGGGGGAGTTGCTAGAGCTTCATCCACCATTAATGGCGTGAGCTTGGAGATTTGGAGCTCAATTGGAGGCGAGTTTTATAACTTAAACCCTCAAACATTGCTGTTGCATCAATCTTCTATGCTTTGTTGATTGATTTCTTCAATTTGATACACTTTTGTTTCTTGCTGAAAATTCCATCAAGAACGGTTGCTGTTCTTGGGTGCACGAAGGAAGATGATGATGAAATCATCATAAGCAAGCACCTCGCTAAATATCTTGGGAGCAAACGATCTCAAAGGTTGGGACCAAACGGTTTCACCAAAACTGTTTGGTGACCAAACGGGTTGCAAACCGTTTGGTGGAAAACGGGTTCAAACCCGTTTGAAGGAGTTGACCAAGCATTGACCGTTTGGGAATATCGTTCCTAATTATGTAGGGTAATGACCCTCCAAATTTTAGGGGTTAACTCTAAAGTAATCATAGGTTGAAGGCCAATCAATTAGACAAATCGAATTGAATTAAGTGCTGATTTTCAACCTGAATAACTTGACCTGTTTGGGCAAACGGGTTCAAGACCATTTGAGATGGTTGACCAAGCGTTGACCATTTGGGATTCCTGTTCATAATGATGTTTTTGGATAACTCTACAAATTTGAGGGGTTAAATACAAAGGAATCATAGGTTGAAGGCTAATACATTAGGAAGACCTAATTGGATTAAGTGCTGATTTTCAATGTGATTAACTTGACCTTTTTGGGAAAACGGGTTCAAGACCGTTTGAGTGCGTTAACCAAGCATTTACCGTTTGGGATTACTGATCCCTATTATGTTGTCTAATGACTCACCAAATTTGATGGGTTAACTCCCAAGGAATCGTGATTTGAAGGCTATTCAATTAGGAAAACCCTAATTGAAAACAGTGCTGAAATTGCAATGAGTTAAGTTCAGATTTTGGGTTGATTAGCCCAAACGGGTTCAAGACCGTTTGGGGATCATCCAAACGGGTTAAAGACCGTTTGGGGATCACCCCAAGACCGTTTGGAGGTCTGGGGTCAAGTATAGTTGACCAATTGAAGGTCCAAAGGTACTAATCATATTGCAATGTAGTGCTGATTTGTTGATCAACTCGATAGACCAATCCATGATGATTTTTCACTAGAATCCAAAGGTTGGATGGGACAAATGGTCTCAAGACCGTTTGGAGCTCATCCAAACGGTCTCAAGACCGTTTGGTGGTCACCCAAGACCGTTTGGAGGTCTAGGGTTGAGTATGGTTAGGTGTTTGAAGGTCTAAAGGTACCAAACTGTTATACAATGCAATGTTGATTTGGGGATCAATCCAATGAACCAAACTCTAATTGGATTGCTTAGATTTGAGTGATATGATGGGAAAACGGTCTCAAGACCGTTTGGAGGTCATCCAAACGACCTCAAGACAGTTTGGGGTCAGGTCATACCCAATTTGGATGATGGTTCAATGGTTTCAATGCAACTAGTTCTGCATTGATTAGTGTTGAAGAATCATGGATTCCAAGCCCTAATTCAATTGAATCAAACCCTAATTGATGACCAATTGAGGGTTAATTAAGGGTCAAATCAGTTGAAGGTTGACCTATTTAAACTCAATTGAAGTATGGGTATAGGTCCAATTGATGATTGGTTCCATGAATTCAATGATTGAAGGAATCAACATTGAAAACCCTAATTCAATTGGATACCTTATGTCATTGAAGGTCCAATTGATCAAACCTTTTTGAAAACCTAATGTGATTAGGTGGGAGATACCTTTAATGGTACTACTCATTAATGCATAACAAATGCATGGATCCAATACATGATGTAAACCATAATTGAGGCCGATTTCATGTATAACCCTATTAAGAGGTTGTCGACATGTGAAATCACTAATTAGGATGAATAGTAAACCCTAATTCATTTGGATACATTATGTAATGGAGGTCCAATGTGATGATGAATGTACTATTGATCCAATGATGATAGGTAATGACAATCAATGAAAGTACAAAGGTTGAAACCCTAATAGTACCTAAGTGATTAAGTGTCAATTAAGGGATGAATCCCTAATTGCTTATAGGATCAATGACTTGATACACTATGTTAATCATAGTTGTATGTACACGACTAAAGAGTTGATATTACCTAATCAAGTTAAGAAGTTGATAGCATGAATTCATACATGACTATGATTCATGTGGTGATTAAGGGTTATGATCCTTAAGCAAAGAGATCATGAAACCCTAAACATGAACATAAACCCTAATTGACAGGGTTATTGAACTCAAACCCTAGTTGAGGGTGTATCCATGTGAAACCCTAATTGAAGGTGTATCCATGTGAAGCCCTAATTGAGGGTGATTTTATGAGAAACCCTAATTGGGAATGATGAGTAAACCCTAATTATGGGCAATGTGATATGAAACCCTAATGAAGGGTGATGCTATATGCAATCCCTATTCTAATGGAGGGAAATGGTATGTGAAACCATAATTCCCTAATAAAAGAATAGAATTCATACTTGAATATGATACACGAGATGTATGATGGAAATCCTAATCCTAGTAAAGGATTAAGGGTAATACTGATACATGAGATTTTTGATGGAAATCCTAATCCTGGTAAAGGATTAAGGGTAATACTGATACATGAGATGTGTGATGGAAATCCTAATCCTGGTAAAGGATTAAGGGTAATACCCTTGAATTATTAATATATTGTTTTTGCATGGTGATGATAGATAATTGATGTGCTGCTATCATATGTGCTAACCATGCAGGTATCATGAGATGATGAGCATAGCCAGGTATGACCTATGATGTGTTATTAGTTTGAATTTGTTTATTGGGCCTTGTGTGCCATAATATACCTTGTGCCCGGTAAGAGGTAGAAAGAGAGTTGATAGGCCTCAACTGTCATGATGGATGCTTGTATAACAAGTATCATGCTTATCTTAGTCAGATGACCTAAAGGTGTTAATTGCTGGAGAATGTGGTAACAATGCTCAGGTGATGAGCTAAGGGTTTAATTACCCAGAATCACATGTTAGTGCATTGAAATTGTGAAGGGATGAGAATTCCCAGTGTTGAAATAAGGGATTGAGATCCCAACACCTTGTGAAAAGAGTGTGGCTACGAACCATGACTCCACAATGATAATGCCAGGCTTTAGTTATATGATCTAAGCCTGAAGAAAGTTAATGCAGTGATAATGATTCTGTAGTTTGAATAGATGTTATACATGTTCTTCAAATTCCTTAAAGGATAAATGATATGTTGATTCTATTTTAACTGCAATGCTTCTGATATAGAATGATGTTCTAAACTGTTAGACATTTACCTGCTGTCAAATAAATATGATTTCTCTGTTCATATTTTTCTTCTTAAGTTGCAATAACAATGTTTCTGGCGGAGAGTTATATCTCTCGCTGGGGCAATTTTTATAATTGTCTCACCCCCATGGGAACCACATTTTTAGGTAGACGCGGACGAAGAGACAGGAATCCTTCAGGAGGTGAAGGACAACAACAGCAGCAGCAGGGACAGCAGTGAAGTCTCAGGTGGAGACACTGGCTGTCATGTCATGTTCAGATGTATATAGAGTCCTATGTGTCGTCTCTGTACTCTCAGGTCCTCGGAGTAGTAGTTAGTGATTTCGAGATTTTGGCTTAATTCCTCGAGGGTTTTATACTACCTGTGTATAGTTAAGACAGAGTAGTTAATGTTTGCATTCCTCGAGAAGCAAAAGTACATGAGATGTATATATATGAACCAGGATGTAAAGCTTTACTTTGGTTCTAAATGAAAAGGGTTTTCCTGTGAATGGATCTCTTTGCAAAAAGTTTTAATTTTTACTGATTTTCGCTAATCCGCTGCTTGATGAACGCTTCCGCATTAGTTAATTATGTTTTTATGAGTTGTATGCCACAATTTAGGGGATTATGAGGCCATATAGTTGAGCCTTGACGAGGACGTCAAGAGTCTAAGTGGGGGAGATTGTAACATCCCAGGATTTGAGGCATCGGATAAAAAGATCTCATAAGGAATGATTGGACTACCCATATCACCAAGGTGCGCCTCCTTTTCCGGGAGCCCATCTCTAAAGAACTCTGCGGTTAAGCGTGCTCAGCCCAGAGTAGTACTAGGATGGGTGACCAGTAGGGAAGTTGATCCTGGCTTGCGTGTCAGTGTGGACAAAGTGCGCAGTTAAGGCTAGTGGTGGTTTGTGGGGCCAGTCGTCATTCCTGAAACTCTACTAGAGCCATGGGCAGTGGGCCCAGACGTTACAAATGGTATCAGAGCCATAACCCCTCCAGTAGGTGGGGCCCACATGGGCATGTGGCCTGCCAGTCTTGAGCCGTACGGTCCAGACAAGTTGGAAAGGGCTATCCGTAGAGACGAGATGGAGCCACCCTTGCGCTGGTAGCCGTGAATGGGAGTTGGGTGTCCATGGGCCATTATGGGTCTGCACTGAAATGGGGTCAAATTATGAGGCCATATAGTTGAGCCTTGACGAGGACGTCAAGAGTCTAAGTGGGGGAGATTGTAACATCCCAGGATTTGAGGCCTTGGATAAAAAGATCTCATAAGGAATGATTGGACTACCCATATCACCAAGGTGCACCTCCTTTTCCGGGATCCCATCTCTAAAGAACTCTGCGGTTAAGCGTGCTCAGCCCAGAGTAGTACTAGGATGGGTGACCAGTCGGGAAGTTGATCATGGCTTGCGTGTCAGTGTGGACAAAGTGTGCAGTTAAGGCTAGTGGTGGTTTGTCGGGCCAGTCGTCATTCCTGAAACTCTACTAGAGCCATGGGCAGTGGGCCCAAACATTACAGTAGTCATTATGAGGATGTTTTCTCAAGAGAAACATGGAATTTATGAGTTATATAAGCTTGAGATGGATAACCAAGATGATGAGCTTGAAATTTTCTTGACTCAGTTAGACTGAAATTTGAGAAGAGGATGATAAGTGGAGTATATGAAGGTTCATGTCTTCACCGTTACCTAGCACATAAGGATGTAAGGTGGTAATGGATGCTCTTTGTTGAGATGCAACTGTCTAGTTTATCCAGTAGAGAGGCTAGAAGAGGTGGTTGGTTGAACCCTAAGTTCGTGAGACATATAGGGGTAACACTCTGATACAACCAGATCTGTTGGTCGAGTTAGTGGTTGCTTGGTTATCCAACCTAGAGATTAGTGTGATAGAATGATGGTTGTAGAATCTCAGTTATACCTCTTTGGAAAAGAAGGTGGTGAAACCCACTATTAGAGTGTTTTAGGGTTTCTGAGGAGTCAACCTTGAGGAATCATGACAGACATGAGATCATGATTATAAGTCCGGTATGTATCGTGGTACTACTAAGATGATTAGAGTTTTTAGTAGTGCTTTGAATACCTAAGATGAAGAAGTAGATAGAGTTGCAGGTGGCTTGTCACCATGCATGTCAGTGGGTAAAGGCCGAACACCAGTAACCCAGTAAGTTGCTACAAACAATGCAGAGTCCCCGAGAGGGAATGGGAGTGGATCACCATGGACGTTGTGGTGAGTCTCCCCTAGACCAAGGGAGGTCATGATGCAATATATGTTACTGTAGATTACCTTACCAAGATGACCTAATCCCTTGCCTAAGAGAGAGAGCACTGTCAAAGTGACAGATCAGGTTGAACTATATGCATTAGAGAGAAATAGTTCAACTACACCACGATCGAGTTCAATATCTAGAGTATGACCTCAAGATCACTTCTATGCGGTGGAAGTAGGAACACGAAGAACTCGATACCATTTTGAAGTTAGCACATATTATCACCCCTGAATTATAGATAGTCAAGATAGTATGATATGTACTAGAGGGTCGGATGAGAGCATGTGTGCTCGTTCAAGGTGATACATGGGGGCAGTTCTTGTCCTATGAGAGTTTGTGATGATAGCCACCATAGACACTATCGGGATGTAAGAATCTCAATAAGAGAGGTTGTGTAGGTCACCGCTTCACTAGGGTGATGTTGGTGAAAGGACCTTGTGAAGGTCAGAGAGACTGCAGTGTGTGTAGATGATGTCTCTTTGATCGTGTGATGGCTGAAACGCCCAGGGGTGACATGAGTCATGAGCTAATGTAAAGCAGACTCACATGTAGTTCACTGTTGGAGAATTTGTGTTATGAAAACCCGACCCCTCTGAGATATAACTAAAGATGAGTCCCCGATATATGGGTCCATTTGATATGGATTGGTGGAGTTTCTTATGTTTATCTTTACCCCTTAGGATAACATGATGTATGATGTATTCCATTAGTCTGATCTAGAGCACTATGTTATGTACCCAAACCATGTGCTGAATCATGAACCTATTGAGCTTCTAGGGAGGATAAAATATCTTGAGTCACCTACGAGGGTATAAGATACCAGGGTGAGAGAGAACTCAGATGTAAGAATATAAGATGATAAAGGTTCTTTGGAAGCGTCATGGAGAGGATGAAGCCACATGGGAGCCATGATAGACATGAGGAAGTCTTATCCTGTTTGTTTGTATGTTTCATGGAATTTTGAGGACAAAATTCCTATAAGAGGGGAAGGATGTTACAACCCCAATTTTCGGGTTCTTTTGGTTGGAAAATGCAATTTCCCCAATAAATGTGTGATTTTGTAATTTGTATGATTTAAGTAAATGAGTGGTTTCCTTTGATCAATAGCCTTGCTTGATTTTGTCGGCCTTGTTGGCTATTGGGCCCAATAACAATAAAAAGGAAAAGGAATCAGTTAATAAAGGAATAACTAAGATAATGAGAAAAGAAATATATGGAAGCATCTAGAAGGCTAAGAATTATCCTTCAAGGTGGAATTTCATATCTTTTGGATTTCTTGGGTTCCAAGGAGTCTAAGTTGCAAAGAGAATAGGAGAAGAAAGAGATAAAATCAAATAAAGCATTATTAAGAAGGAAATTTGAGATAATGATGAAAATATAAGAAATATATGGAAATATGGACAATGGAATCATAAGGGATGATATTTTGAGTCCACATGGTTTATAATGGTAAAAGGAATCCAAATAAATAAAATAAAAGAATAGAAGAGAGAAAATATGCATAAAATATCCCTAAATAAGTGATAACTTGCTTATGAAGAAAAGTCTCTCATACTTGTGAATTTTAGTCCAAAACTTGTCACACAAGTAGATAAAGTCATCATAGACATTTCTCTAGAATTTGGGATTAAAAGGATAAATGGATTGAGAGATATGAATTTTTTAAGTTTCCTAAAGTGTAAAGAAAAACATTAAATGTCAGAATTTATTTTTGACTTTGTTCTAATATGTGGCATGATAGCTGTTGGATCCTTGATCCAATGGTGGTTTCTTTTTGAGTAAGATCAGGAAAAGGGAACAGTAGGGAGAAATTTCCTAATCTATTCTCTCAGTGCACAATCCATGTGCAGACCTGGAAGTTCATCCTTTCGACTCAAGAGGGAAATCTACACCTACCCATCACAAAATTAAGCCGTTTCCATGTGGGAAATGGATTTTCCCAAATCCCAATTAGTATAGGAGACTAGAAGGAAAGTTATCCTTGTGATCATGCCTATATAAGGTTTTTTATTCCAGAGCGAGATGTTAGCACCTGACTGCATCGAGGCACTACCTCTGCACGATGCGCTTGTGGGTCGTGTGGGCATGGAATTCCTTTCATGCTCCACTTGTCCTATTTTGGCGGTGAAACAGGGGACGCGAGGGCAATGCAACTTGGTGGCTCAGGGTCATCCTGTCCCTATCGACATTTGCATCTTTGTCTGCGAGGTACACGGGAGGTGGCCGGAGCTGCGAGAGAGTTGGCGGGCTCTGCACGCTGCTGTCCGAGCGGCAGGCAACACCTGCGGGGGCGCAGGAACAGTGCACGGAAGGCATTGGGTCTCGCAGAGCCGAAGGCGGAGACTGATCTGGGTAATCAGGTTAAAAGAAGAATGAATCCAGAGCCAAGATCCGCGAGCCAGGGAGAGAATAGGTAGAAAGGAAAAGGGAGGAAAAGAGAAGGAAAAGGACATGTGGCGCCTCACGATTGGTTCTGAGGTAAATATCTTAGAATAATTATATAAATAGATTAGTAGATCAGATTAAGAAAAACAATTTATGCTTTATGATAAAAAAAATCCATTGAATTCAATAAAAATATAATGAAGTCCTGATTTTGCTTGAAATACAAAAAGTGCCTAAAGTTATGTTAATGTATTAAACTATGATGATACCCTAATTGTAATAGAAAATTAGATTAATGTCTTGATTAGGTTATTTTGATTTATAGTAACCTATTGAGAATAAGGAGAAGGATTACATCTGATTAAGATGATAATATTTTTGTTTTAGGGTTTTATACACATGAATATGCAATAATGAACTTAGAAACCCTAATCTAGGTGTTTATGTTTCTAATGAGATATACTTTGAGATTCTTTGTATAAAGAAGATAATATGTTAATCCTAATCCTTATTGATGATAAAGAAGATTTTAATGGGAATAAGTGAGTAATTAGGGTTTTGCACCTATATATGTTGTTTAGGGTTTTGTGGACATGAAAGAGAAAAGTTGTAACTAGATCTTAAGGAACCCTAATGAAACTATAATTCGGATTAGAAACCCTAGAAAGTGAATTCAAGTCAATAAAGTAGATTCTTAATAGAATGCATAGTAAATAGGTTACATATGCTTTTCAGGAATTCCGTGATTCTTGAATCACTTTCTTGGATTGCTTTCCTCGTTGGAATTTCTATTTACTTGTGAAATATGCAAAATAGGTATGTGGTACTTTATGAATAATCTCCTTTAGTTTCATGGCATTTCCCAAATGTTCCTCAATTGATTGCAACCTAGACTGTTGGATGTTGAATTATGCAATCATATAAAGTCCATATGTGTATCACAATTAAAAATGAATGTGGTTCTCGAACCTACATGCCACCATGATGTATGTTGCAAGACCAAGCCCCAGAGGGGAGGTCTGATTTGGTCAAGCCCCAGAGGGAAGACCATTAGGAACCTCGAGAGCTGACCCCAGGCACCAAGCTTAGGATGGAGAAGGTAGCCTTATGTCCCTTGCTAGGACAAAACCCTAAGAGAGGGTAATCTAGAGTTTAGGGCAAAAGCGGTTGAGAAGTCACATTGAAAATGTAATTTGGATTGTTAATCAACTAATTTCTGTATTTAGATTGTTTGAGATTATTTGTGATATTGTTTTAGTCCCCACATACCAGTATAGCAATATACTGACTGACATTTTGTTTGTCGGTGTTTTAGGTACAAATCTAAAAAGAACAAATAGTAAAGTGAAATCTGTGAAGATGTATTTAAGTAATCCAAAGGAGGATTAGATAGTTAGATTTCTAATGTTGATATAAGTCATAGATTCTATTTTGAAAAGGTATGCAAAATTTTTATTTAATACCAAATTTCCAATTTAGTATTAGTAGAATTTGATAATTATTTTTTATTAAATTGTTAAACCATTGATCCTGAATTTTGGATAACGCCTCTGACCTCTTGGTCTCCCTTGATTGGGGGTTACTGGGTAGCGGGGTCATTACAGCGGGGGGGGGGATATTTATTCCATACATGCCCTAAGTAAATCATACCAAATGGACAATGACTGATATCAAAAGTATACTAATTATCTTAACACTATCTCTCAAACTAGGGAGTCTATACTGTATATGCTCGATTTGTTGTTCATGCGTCAGAAAAGAAAGGAAGGAAGTAGTTATGGAGAGGATACTGATGAGTTGTTGTACACTACTATATAATTAGACAATTACAACATGAATAATACAATAGGCCTACTATTGGAATTGGTATGCGTACATATAGCACAACATGGTCATATATGTGTTGTCAATTAGTATATATAGGGAAACAATTGTTTCATGAAGAATACAATAAGTCAACTATTAGGTAAGCCCTCGAAGAGAAATCTAGCCACTTTGTCCCCAAAGGCTAAACTAGGTAGCACGCCCATATGGCATGCGCATTGCCTTTTCCACTAATTCAGGGTCCCCTAGACACCTTACCTGTTACAACCCCAAATTTTGGGTTCCTTTGGTGAGAAATGTAATTTCTCATATTAAAGATATTTGGAAAAATAATGATATAATTTGTTGTGAATAAATGGATTTCATTCAAAATAGCCTTGTTGTTTGATTTGTGGGCTTTATTGGCTATTGGGCCCAATAATAAGGAAATTCAATTAATTAATGAATAATTGAGTTGTTGAGAAAAGAGAGATGAGGTAGAAACCTCTAGAAGGAAAAGGAATGTAATCCAAGAATGAATTTCATGCCTCTTGGGTTCCTTGCATTCCAAGGAGTCCAAAGTTGCATAAGGAAAGCAATAAGAAAATAAAAGATTGATTAAATATTTCTTTATTAAGAAAGAAATTGAAAACAATGGTAAAAGGTGAAAAACAAGTGAAAAGAGGCATAATTGAGTTATCCTTAGTGGAATTTCGTATTCCAAGGATTCTTAATGATAAAAGGAATACCAATAAGGAAAATAAAAGAGAAATAATTAGAAATCCTCAAAAGGAATTATTTTAATAAGAAATCAACCTAATAATGAGAAATAAACAAGATAATGTGAGACAATGCATATTGATGCATGTAGAAGGATGATGAGTATTCCTTAAAAAGGAATTTCGAATTCTTTGAGTTTCTTGGGATCTAAGGAATCCCAATGAAGAAAGAGGAAAGAGAATACCAATAAAGTCAAATAAGAGGATAATGTGATACTTAATGAATGAATTTCATGGTTTTATTAAAAGGGTGATATTTTATACTAAAAGGAAACCAAAATTTCGTGCTTATGGAGTAAAAGTCAAGCACAAGAGAGACTAAGAGAAAGGATTTTCGAAATCCTAATATTTAAAGAAAAAGGAAAATAAAAAAGATAAATAGGAGAGAGAGAAGGTTTCTTTTCATTGAAGGAATTGGTTTCCTTTTAGAATAAAGACCTGAATCTCGTGGATGAGCATCATAGGGTCCATCTACCCTCCCCTATATAAGGGGTACGACCTAGGGCCGAGTCCAGGGAGAACCCACGCACTCATCTCTCCCTTCTCATTTCTTGCATGCAAAAACCCTAACGGGTGGGTAGTACTATCCCCGGAGCAAGGAAGGGTGGTGTTGCAGTCTTGATGGAGGCCGCAGGCTTCCACATCCACCCCAAGATGGATCGGCTACCTTACCTCCACCCTTGTCGTTGAGTAGCTCTTGCCGAAGGACTGCAGATCTGCATGAAGCGCAACAGCAAACGTGGGCGGATCTCTCTAACAAACGACTATTTTTGCCACAGATTGGGGGCACCTCGCGTGCGTCAGGGGGCAGCAGAGGAAACGACCACTTCCCTGGTGGCCGTCGAGGTCAGTAGAGGGTGGGAGGAGCCACGCAAGGGCAGCTAGGGCGGCTGCTGGGCGCAATCTGGAGGTGGAAGATGACTCCGTGGGCATTGGACGGTGGTACCCCTCCCGGGTATGAAGAGCCGGCCACTTAGCCCGGGGTAAAAGAGTCATTCAATTCTAATTCCTAATCGGACAACATTGCATGGAGGAAGCGACATGGCAGATTCTGATTGGCCCAAAGTAAGTTAATTTGCAAAATTCGTATCTCATTAACCGTAGCTCGGATAGATGCGCATTATACATGAATTTTGCTTAGAAAATCGAGAGGAATCTAAATAAAATATATTTAAAGCCTAATTCTGATTTTAATTCGAAAAGTAATGGAGGTTATTAGCTTTAGATGTAATAATGTTTAAAGAACCCTATTTTTATATGATTAAAGTGATTATAAGGGTTTAATAGCTGATTAAAGTGGATATTAGCCTGTTAATGATAAAAAGGAACATTAGGAAGAAAAAGGATGAACTTTGCATATAATTAGTTAATTTGAAAGTTCATGTGCATGAATATACTTTAATGGGCCTTGAAACCCTAATGTTGATTAATTCGACTATTAATGGATTTAATTGATTAATTTCATGATTAAAGTTGGAATATGCTATTTTGAGCATTAAAGTTCCTAATTTGTGTATAAATACCCTAAATGTAGTAATTAGGGTTTTCTCATGAATAAAAGGTGGGATTAATGGTAAATCAAGTTCATATGCGAATTAGACTATAATGAACTTTGAATTGATGATAAATGCATATAATGACTCTGTCATGGGTCAAAAAGGATAAAAATGGTAGCTTTAAGAAAAAGAGGCTTAATGGGCTTATTTAATGGTGAATTATGCCTTAATCCCAAAACTGAAGATTAGATGTTGAGATAGTTAGGGTTTGTGATCAATTAGGGTTTAAAATAAAGGGAAACCCTAATTAAAATGGAAACCCTAAAAGTGGACTAGAAATCCTAGGGAGCGAGCTAGATTTAATAGATCTTAATGAAATGAGTAATAAAAGGAAATTTTATAATTATTTTAGGATCTTGTTGAAAATGCTTGCTTGCTTGGATTCTTATTTGCATGGATATTTCTATTCAAATTGTCAAATTAGGTATGTGGTTAATTATGAATAACCGCCTTAGTTTCCTGAGGATTTTCCGGATGGCTAATCGCATTGAATGCAAATTATCTTTTGGATGTTCATACTTGCAAATCATAAAGTCACTATGATTATCACATTAAAAATAGAAGTATGTATTCTCACACCTACATGCCACCCTGATCGATGATGCCAAAGGTCAGGCCCAGATGGGTAGACCAATGGACACCTTAAGTGGTGACCCCAGGCACCAAGCTCGGGAATGAGAAGGTGGCCTATGATATTGCATGACTAGTGGGCACCATGAGGGGTGACCCCCAGGCACCAAGCTCGGATTTGAGAAGGTGGTCGTAAGTCATTGGAAAAGGGCACCCTAAGGTGGGTATGCCAAGGTTAGGGCAAAAGCGGTGGAGAATGTCATACAGAAAAGTGTAATTTGGCTTGTTAATTAATTTGATTGTGATTAGTATATTGGTTGCCATATTTGCAAGTTTTTGGTTGTTCCCACATACCAATATATTTCGATATACTGACCGACATTTTGTTTGTCGGCATTTTAGGAACAATAACTGAAAGAACAAACAGTAAAGTGACACATAGTGGAAATAAGAAATAAAGTGCAAGGAGGATTAGATAGAATAATTCAAGCTCTGGATAAATAGATTTCCAAAGTTTTTAGAGGTAAGTAAAGTTTTAATTTTATACCAAATTCCAGTTAGTTAGTAGAATTTCATAATTATTATTGATTATTTGTCAAACCTTTGATCCAGTTAATTGAATAACGGCTCTGACCTTCAGGTCTCCCTTAATTGGGGGTTACCGGGAGGCGTGGTCGTTACATTACCTATGATAACCTGAACTTTGATCTCTCTCCTCATATATGTTCTAACTACTTCAACTTCACAATAATATCTCATTCATTCTATCAACTTCATGATTTGATTTTTTCATACTTTTTGAGTTTACCGTGTGTCCACATGCGAGTGATGACACTCAATTTGATGTGAAACCACCATGCTCTCTCATCCTCTTTTGATATCATATGTGGATCTCTTCTTAACCATAATATATTTTATATAGGTAGGGGGTTCTTTCACATTTCCATTACACCTAATTCTTTTCATCTATGAGCTAAGAAGAAATTCTTGTTCTTGTTTGAAAATCCATGTACAAACCCAATATAGAATTTAATCTCTAATTTCCGTCTTGAGTTGCCCACCTTTTGGGGACCAGACTCGAGCATAGGCCCATGTACCCCTCATCCTCATTTTCTTGCATGCCTTTGTTTCCCGCCATAGTCCCCTTCTTCTACCCGAGCCTTCATGGACCCTTGGATCTTGACACCACGGATCACAACTGAATCCAACAACCAATAAGCCGTTCTCTTCTCCATGTCATATGTTGCCATTCATAGTAGCTTTGAAGCCTCTTTATGACCACAACCACCTCCATATGCACCATGTTTGACCATGATAGCCTCTACATTTTGGTTCGTTTTGTACCCTTCTCGCTTTCCCCTATCATGTTCTCCTCTTTTACTCATCCTAGATCCTATGCTCTCTTCTTTTCTTCTCTAGACACCCATTGTGGTGCCGCCGCCAGCCAACTTTTAATGTTCTTTATCTGGCCACCCAAGCCCATGTTCAAGCCATGAATGCCTCGTGGATCCCTAACAATGTAAGGAAACCACTTTAGGGGCTCCCATGCACCCAACAACACTTTGCCAAGGAGCATCCATTGCTTCTCATGGTAGTGTCTCCAACCCCTCCCAGTGTCTAGGTCACCACAAGGGTGAGAACCCACTGACCCTAGGATCTAGAGCAGACCACAAAACCAACAGACTAGATCCACCTAGATGAAGTCCGCCCCCTTGCTTTATTGGGTGACCCATACCTTGGGCTGACTGGACTATGTTGACCATGGTCAAGGAACACACCCATGAGCCAAGACATGGAGGATAGGGTGCAGAACTTGTGAAAACCATGAATCTCACAATCAATGGCCACAATTAACTAAAAATGTTAGTATTTGATCTCTTTTTTGTCATCTATTTGCTACAAAAGTCCTTAAATTGTAAATGTTGCTAAAAATCCATCCCTTGGCCAAATGTAGGCATATAGTGTACCATTTTGACTGAAAAAATGAACTTTTAACAAAACTTCATCTAGAACCTATATTTTCTTGTAGCTCCTCTGATATCCCAAAATACATGCTTTCTATGTCTTTTTGAGGCGATTTAAGCTATTTAAAGCACAAACATGATCTTTTATGCCTCAAAATCATATCTTGGCCTAACATTAGTAGATTGAACATCTTCATGTAATAAGATTCGACCTTTGCTCTCCATATGAACCTTATTTGATATATTTTGTTCAAATAACCAAAAATGGAATTTTTTGTAAAAGACAACTTCCTTAATGATAAATCTTGATCAAGTGTGTCTCAAATCCCCTGCCATGCTCTATATCAGTTGATATCACCCTATAATAAAATCATATTTTATCATGGTACTTCTTGAATGATAATGATGATATTTTGACACTTAATGTGTCTTACTATGGTCATGTGTGCACATTTATGATGTATGTTAAACCTTATACTTTGATTGGTTTAAATTTACCTAAGATATTTATGTGGCCTTGAAATTAGTAATTTGTCATGCTTTGTAACCCCAAAACACCTTATGGACAACTCTTTCACAACAATGTGACTAAATGTCCTGGTCTTGACTTAAAATGTGATCTAGTATGCATGTGGATAACTATATCCATAATCTAGTATGAATCTTACTCTAATGATGATCTATGCTACATAATGACTTTAAATCAATAGCTTAATGACATTTGTGACACCAAATCTTACTTGATCTAAGTTATACTTTAAGGATGACTATCTTGCATGGAAATCACTAGTTTGATTGTGTTTATTCGGGTTGCTAATCTTGATTGAATCTTATGTTTGTTCCTTCTAAGATCATGAAAATCTATAATTGTATGATCCATAATCTTAGTCATGGTTTATCACTCCAAGTACTAAAGGAATCCTAGATGTATGATGTAATTTGATTATGTCCTTGCATGACCCAATCGTGACAATGAAATGAATATCGAAAGAAATGAGAACCAAAACCTAGGTGACATATCCAACCACCATGATAATGATAAATGAGACCTAATGTTACTAATATTAATAAATCCATACTTATTTGTAATATCAGGATCACTTTGTTGATTTAACTACCAAGATCTAGTCAAGCTTTCTAAATAAGGAATCTCTAATTGAATGGTTAGTCTCGTGCTCTAATCAAGGTAAGCTTTATACTCATATTGGATAGACTAGTGGTATTGAACTTTCTTCCATGTATGTATACATAAAATACTTGGCTTTATTATACTTGACTGAGATACATGTTCCCTATAATTACTATGTTTGATCTGGTGTTTGATCTTGACTAAACTTTATTGAACAAACCTTGAACATAATTGAACTTGTCCATTATACAAACCCTGTGCACCTATGAGAATACTTAGTCTAAGGAAACATTGTTTTCACTTTGACTTTGTTGTGAAGGTCCCTCATGTAGAATAGGGTGACATTTAGGCTTTGAGCCTCAAATGCCCCTCATGGACCCCTCCTTTTGGAAGCTGGTGAATGGCCATATAATATTGTATAAGTATATTGGAAATGCACCTAAAATACACTTGCATGCTAATAACAAAATATTTAATGTTTTTGCTTTCCTTCTTGTTATTAATTTTTTTTCCAAGTATATATGTTTTCTTAATGTGAATGTCTTCCTTTTATAGTGTATTGGACACAGTTGTGTTGATGTGTACTCATTTTATGATTTTAGGTAACAGGTACACTATGACACTTGCTATGATTGTTGCTTACACTCTATTATGATAATATGATGTTGTTACTCTTGGAATCATCTTATGTCTTGTAAACTAAATTCATAGGGGTTGACATATGGGACTAAGATATTTTGTCTGGTACCAGTTTAGAAATATTTTTTATGCGATGTTTTTCATACCTTTGTTCTCTATCTTGTTGGTTATGGTTTTATTCATTTATATGTTATGTGATCCATTCAACGGATGAATGCCCTGGTCCACTCACCTTTGGTTGTATAACCATTAGGAGTGTGTCTTAGGGCAATGACCCAAATGGTACCATAGCAACCAAATGTCCTTTGTGCATGTTTAATAACCCAATCACACCTAACTTAGAGAGTCTTTTAAAATGTCATTTCTTCTCTAAGGACTACTCTATGCCACCCACTAGATCATGATTACTTAGTTTCTCATCTCCTCATGTGATATCTTTCATGACAATGAATCACAAGATCTCTCTATTATGGATATCTTATGTATGGGGAAAACTAAAATTTGAATGAATTGGTAAAATTTGAGTAAAATTATGATATGTCATGATTTAACCTTAATTTGAAAATTCATTTATGATTAATGATAAATACTCTTGAAGCTAGGAATTCTTATAAGACCCCTTAGATCATGTAAACTAAACTTCTATCATATCTAGACTATATGCTTACTATGTTTGGGGTATATGATAATAATCTTGATATGATCAAATAGTGAGGATTTATACATTATACCTCATAGTAGATGAGGTCCCTATTTTATTAGTTCACGTTTCCCTATTATTGATTTAATCTAAAAAATAATTAGCAAAATTTCCCTTATTTGATATGTATTATGATCATGCCATGAAATGACTATGTTTTAAAGTCTCAAAATTATGATGAAAGACTTTGATACAAAACAAACTTTTCCTTATTGATTTATGTTCCTCTTTGCAAACTCAATTTTGAATAATATGATTGACATGGATCTCAATCTTTCCTTATTATGCTCTAACTCTTGGAGTGCCCAATTTGACTTCTCAATTTCTAAATCTACCCTTACCTTAATCATGAAAATAAAGGAATATAATTATGATTGTGATCTTAGAAAACCTTGAAACATGGTTGCCTAATTATGATATTGATCCTTGATCTCATGACCTCATGAAATACAATTTGATATTTGATACTCTCCTATTTGAATATGCTTGATGGCTAAGGACTAGTGCTGGCTAATGTACTAGATTAGGGTGATAGTTGACCTATAACTTCCCTAACCAAGGTCACATCCCAATTATGACTGCGTCTAAATTTTCTTAGTGTTGATTATTTAGAGTTTAGAAAGGTAAACCCTTCTATCTAATATTAATTTATTGACCTAAGTACCTAATATAACCAATATATGATGATATTAACACTAAATCTTATTGATATTTTGATGCCCTTAAAATATTATGAGGTTGACTTTAGCTTCTCTTTAAGTTCCTAGAAATACATATGTCTAGATTATTCGTCGCACTATAATACCATGATAATAAAATTGATGATTGATATAAAGAAATGTTTCTCAATTATTGCTCAATTGTTACTCAATTGTCATATATGATGAGTGATCACCCCTAAGGTCTAAGTATGAATCTAAACCCTAGCTTCAAAATTTTTGGACATATGACTTTGATGTCCAAACTTTGACTCTCAATATTGATTTATGAAATCTTGACTCATGATTATTGATCTAGATATTGATTCAACTCCTATAGTAACCCTATATTGATCTTGAGATCATTCTCAATATATGATTGATGACTTTCATGTTCCAAATCTCAAAAAAAATGAAATGATATATATGTTGATTATTTTAATTTATGACTTACGGTTGATATTTCATGTATACTAGGATGGGACCATCCATTTATTTAAGCATGAAATCACAATATTGAAATATGATACTCCTCTCAAAAGTTTGAAAAATCAGATCTATGTAATGGATGTATAACCCCACCTATGCTAATGTTGAAACTAGAACCCTAAATGTTAGGAATGAAAGTCATGCATTACTCTTTATTAAAAGATCTATGTTCATTTGACCTAATGTGATCTCTCCAAATTTGTGATCCATAACATGATCTCTCCAAATTTCTGACTCATTTGATGATCTTTCTTGTTTCATGATCAATGTGATTATGCTTTAACCTTGATGCCCGATTTCTCAATATTGAAATAGTGTTAATGTTGAAGGAATACCAAGTGATTATGATATAGAATATGACACCCCAAGCTTTAATGATGGATCGATTCACTTTTAGGGGGATAAAATTCCTTTTATGGTGAGGAGGATGTGATATCCTAGACATTTCTCTCTCTCTTTATACAAGTGTGAACTAATTCATCATTTCACTAATATCTCATTTGTTCCATCATTCTTTGATTATAGTTGTTTTAATTTTTTTATATTTCATATTGTGTCACCATGCCAAGTGGTGACATTCAATTTTTTGTGAAACCAAAGTTGCACCTAGATTTTACAACATCCTCTTTCATTCACTTTTGATATCATATGTCGGTCTCTTCTTGCACTTGACATATTTTATATTGTTATAGGTTTTATTCTCACTTGCAACACACCTAATTGTTCTTATTTCTGAGCTAAGACAAGAGATTTATGCTTGTTTCAAACTCCATGTACAAACCCTAGTTTATAGAATTCAATCTCTTATGTTAGTCTTAGGTCAGCCCCCTTTTGAGGGCCAAACCTGGGCCCAAGTGCGCACACACCCCTCTGTTCCTTTCAATATCTCTTCTTTGTTTCCCCCCATGGTCCTCTTCTTCCCTCGATCCATCACAAAGCCTTGGATCTTGGTTCTCTAGATCGAAACCAAATCTAACCACCACAAAGTAATCCGCTTCTCAGGTCAGACTCTGCCATTAGAAGCATTCTTGCATCTACTTTATGACCACCAACCACCACCCCACATGCCATTTTTTGCTACAATTTTTGTATCACCATGCCAAGTGGTGACATTCAATTTTATGCGAAACCAAAGTTGCACCTAGATTTTACAACATCCTCTTTCATTCACTTTTAATATCATATGTCGATCTCTTCTTTCCCTTGACATATTTTCTATGGTTATAGGTTTTATTCTCACTTGCAACACATCTAATTTTTCTTATTTCTGAGCTAAGACGAGAGGATTATGCTTGTTTCAAACTCCATGTACAAACCCTAGTTTATAGAATTCAATCTCTTATATTAGTCTTAGGTCAACCCCCTTTTGAGGGCCAAACCTGGGCCCAGGTGCACACACCCCTCTGTTCCTTTCAATTTCTCTTCTCTGTTTCCCCCCATGGTCCTCTTCTTCCCTCGATCCATCACGAAGCCTTGGATCTTGGTTCCCTAGATCAAAACCAAATCTAACCACCACAAAGTAATCCGCTTCTCAGGTCAAACTCTGTCATTAGAAGCATTCTTACAACTACTTTATGACCACCAACCACCACCCCACACGCTATTTTTTGCTACAATTTTTGCCACATTTGGTTCATGTTGAACCCTTCTCACCTTACCCTAATTGTTTTTCCTCTTTCATTTACCCTAGATCCTTCCCCTTCTTCTTCTCTTCTCCAGCCACCCATAGTGGAACCACTTCCAACCTCACTTGAATGTTCCTTTCGATGACCACCTAAGCCCATGTTTCGGGCCATGAATTGCCTTGTAGAGCTCCACAAAATGTGGATAGCCACTTCACCAACTTCCATATGCCCTTTAGCCTGCTACCAAGGAGCAATATCTACTTCCCACAGTGGTGGCTCTAACCCCTTCGTATAGCCAGGGCACCACGAGGGTGACAACCCACTGACCTTAGGATCTAGGGTCGACCACCAAACCAACTAACTAGATCAGCTTGGCCAAAGACTTGTCCCCTTGATTCAGTGGGCCACACGGACCTTGGGCCCACTGGTTTATGTTAACCCTGGTCAAGGCACGTGCCCATGAGCCCAGACATGACAGAGCAGTTGCTGACCTATGCCAATTGTGTATCTCAAAATAAATAGTTATTGTAAACCAAAAATGTTAGTATTTGATCTCTCTTTCCCCCTCTCTTTCCTATAAAAGCTTTGATCTTCCAAATACCTTTAAAAATCCTTCCCTTTTCCAACATTAGGCTTATAATAACCATTATGATTGAAAAAACATGAAATTTTCAACCAAAATACTTTTAGAACCAATACCTTCTTGTAGTTCCTTTAATGTTAAAAAAATGTATGATTTCTATGTCTTTTGGAGGTAATTTATGCTATTTAATGCACACACTTTCTCTTTTATACCTAAAAGTATTTTCTTGGACTAGAATTAATAGATTGGTGATTAGATTTGACCTTTTCTCACCATGTGAACCTTAATGTGATATATGTTGCTTAAATGACCTAAAATGGGCTTTTATGTAAAGGACCACTTCTTTAATGACAAATATTGATCAAGTGTGTCACAAATCCCCTTTCCTTCTCTAGTTTAGTTGACCTCACCCTCTAATGAAGTCATCATTTGATTTTGGTACTTCTTGAATGTTAATTATGATCTTGTGATACTTAATGTGCCTTAATACAAACTTAGGTGTACTTCGTGATGCATGTCAAAGCTAATGATTTTATTGATCAAAAGTTATTCAAGATGTTTATCAAGCATTGAAATCAATAAATTTTCATGCCTTGTATCCCTAAATGCCTTATTGACCACTCTTGTGCCCTAATGTGACTAAATGCCCTAATCTTGACTCAAAATGTGATCTAGTATGAATGGTGATAAATAAATACTTAATTTTATATGTTACTTACTTTAATGATGATCTATGCTACACCATAACTTCAAATTAGTAGATTAATGACTTTTGTGCAACAAATCTTACTTGATCTAACTTATATTGTATGTATGACTATATTGAATGGAACTGATTAGTTTGACTATGTTAATACTTGGGCGGCTAATTTATCTTGGATATTATGATTTCTCCATCTAAAATCATGAAAAAACCCAAATATTGTAATCGCCTAATCTAGTTATGATGTGTCACACTAAGGACTAAAGGAATCAATGATGTATGGTGTAATTTGATTATATCCTTGCATTAACTAATAGAACATTGAAATCAATATCGAAGGAAATGATAATCTAGACCTAGGTGACACATCCAATCACCATGGTAGTGATTAATGAGAGCTAGCATTACTGATGTTAATCAATTCAAACATGTTTGTAATCTTAAGACCACTTTTTTGACTTAATTGCTAAGATCTAGTCAAGCTTTCCAAATAAGGAATCTTAAATCAAATGGGTTAATCCTATGCTCTAATAGGATACACTTTGTCCTCCTATCAAGCATAATAGTGGTATTGAAATCTCTTATATGTAAGTATACTTAAAATTGTTGGTTTTATTATACTTAATTTAGCTACATGTTCCCTATGATTGTTGTGCTTGATCTTGAATAAACTAAGTTGAACAAACCTTGAACATAATTAAACTTGTCCATTATAAAAACCTTGTACACCTGCCTGAATTCTCAGGGTAAGGGAACAAGGAATGTTGAAATAGGGTAGTTGTCTAACCTTGGTCTTGAGATCCCTCACAAAATAGGTGACATTTAGGCTTTGAGCCTCTAATTCTCCTCAAGCACTCTTCCTTTGGGAAGCCGGTCAATGGCCATATAATGTCGTTTAAGTATAATGGAAATGCACCTAAATCATGATTGTGTGTTAATAAGAAAGTCTTTAATGTTGTTTCTTTCCTTCTTGTTATTATATTTATTTATTTCAAGAATATGTGTTCTCTTAAACCTATAAATTTCATGACTTTTATAGCATACTCAGTACAGTTGTGCTCATGTGTACCCATGTTATGATTTAGGCAACAAGTACACTATGACTCTTTCTATAATCGTTTCTTCCACTCTATTATGATAATATGTTGCTCTTACTCTTGGAATAATATAATGTCATGCAAATGAAATTCATATGGTTTGACATTGGCGCTAAGACCTTGCGTCAGGTACTACTTTAACAATCTTTTATTATGCCATGTTGTTCATACCTTTGTTCTCTATCTTGTTGGTTGTGGTTTTATTCATGCATATGTTACATGATCCATTCTAGGGAAGGAAGCTCACATGAACTTGCCTTTGGCTATATATCCATTAGGAGTTTGTACTTAGGGTGATAAACACTCTATGACACTACATCTGGGTGTAGAATCCCCTAGAAAGGAGGGGTATGCAACGCTCTACCCATGCTTCCTACTTTGACTAAGGCACTCCATATGTATCCAAAAGGGCCCATTTATGTGCTCCCATTTTCCCTGACTTCACGTGTTGTCTATGTCAGATACACCATGCTATAAACACACCTAGAAGGCTCTAGAGGGAACACAACCATTTAAGGACCACACCCTTGGCTCCTAGATGCCTTTAAGACTTGTCCCATGAATCCTTACATTAGATAAGTGACCCACATCCATGACAAATATAACCTTCCCATCCGCCATTTATAAGAGTTGAAACTTCTAGAATATCATTTTGAAGAGTTATCCCTTAGATATTGGGTCTAGGATTTTGAGATAGGCTATGCTTGTCTAAACCCTAGGGAGAGCTATCCGAAAGGGTGCCCTTTTGAGATCCAAACACCTATATCTATCTTTTCCCACCTCAAAACCTAAGAGAGAGAAGAGATTAGAAGTCCACCTCTACCCTTGATGAAGTCAAAGTAATTTAGTTTGGACCTAACAACCATCTAGATCCCTCTCTTCTCCCCCTCTCTAACACATCTGTGGTGTGATGATATGATCACCAAAGATTGGTATCTTTTCGGGTAGATAGTTAGTTTGTTATTCTTGTATCTCCTCTCTACCCCCATGTTTTGAACCTCTCATTGGTGTAAGGATGAGTGAAAATATCTCATACAATCTTTTTAATGTAATATTTTATTTTCAAACTATTTTTGTCATCGTTTTGTTATATTTTATGCATATATAATCCAAATTCTTAATAAATATTATTATTTGATCTACCTGGGATTTAAGATACATGAAGGGCCTTGTGGGGTGTCGAACATCTTTCCCTTTTGTAACTTGATGCCTTACCCAATATATGGGTTTCCCTTTGCCTTATATTTGAAGCTTTTCAAGGTTTTTTTCATTTTCCCTTACAAAAGTGGCAGAAGCTCCCCATAATTCCTGACCTTCTCATAGGTGTTACATTATTGGTTTCATGATAGAGACCCAATATCTTTGCACCTAAAACCAATGTGAGGCCTAATCATCATTATGGAACTTGTAACAAATGGTGAAGGGGAAATAATAAATGTTACACTTTCTAGGCTTGCTCTATTAATTTATGTATTCTCATTCTTATTAAGATTTTTCACTACAACCTCCTCAATTCACACATTCCTCCTTCCTTTTCCATCTAAGACTACACGTTCATTTTTTATGTGTCCATGTTGTGTTTCCCTCCTCTCCCTCTTGACTTTTCCCTTACTTTGATCTTGTCCCTCTCCCTCTCTCTATTTCCAATTCCCTTCTCCCAATGTCTACATCATTGGGAGGAGGAACAATAGAGAGTTTATTTGATTTAGTTTTATATTTTTGTGTAGCCAAGGATATATCATAGCCTCATGTATCCTACATGTGTTTCCATGACCTGGGTTTGGAAATTCGAACCATATTATTCATTGGTCACCTATGATGAAACTAGACAAGCCCCAAAGCAAAATAGAAAACACACAATTTGTTTAATCTTCTCTCTTCTGGGTCTAAGGTATAGATCTATTCAATAGGAATCTTCCCCAATTATTTTTTATTGTCAACAAAATATGTTTTGACAAAAGACTATGGAAAACAAGTTAACATAGTGTTGGGCTGCAATATAAAAAATATAAATAACATGGTCATCTTATGAGAGGTGAAAAACTTGAAAGTGGGCAATACATCACATATATGCTACAAATTCATGTCCTTATTCAAGAATTTCTTGGATCTAAACTTGATGCCTTGTTTAATGTATGATATTGTATACCCCTTCTCATGGTTTTTATGAATTTTCTGATTTTTATATTTTATCTTGCAAAGAAGTATACATGGTGGTGACTTTCTTTGTGACACACTGATCACACCAAATAAGATAACTCAAAACTAAAGCACGTGATCAACCACTAAATAATCACATTATCAAAAAATAGGGTAAATTAAAATTGATCTCATATAACCATTATGTGCGGAACATATTACATCAAGGAGCATAAACTATGCCATATCACATATCAGGATAGGTATGTACATTTGTATAGTGGCCAACTGCCACACACTTATTACAAAAGATAACATGTTCACATGCATAAGCCTTATATGCAACTAAAGGCATACAACTAAAAACATGTGTGGATACAACATCTACAAAACATCCTTTCCAGGACCTGAGAGTACATGGACGACACATATGACTGTACTACAAAACACCAGTAGCATATCCAACATTCGACATTCACTGATCTCCCTATTGCTTTTCCTGAACAACACAACCTCTACCACGTTATGCATGACCACCTAAAAAGATGTGGCAAACCATGAGGGTGAGACCCATGTCCAAGAAAGAGATATAACTCTCTGCCAACAACTATTATAAACACATATTCTACATAATAAAGAAATAAAATTATTAATAGGATGAGTTGGTTCAACTAAATGAATTATTTAAAACTTGTTATACAAACTAATTAGGTTAAACAGCTACCATTGATCAATGAAACATGTTATGAAATTTGAAAGGAATATGAAGAACATGTATAATAGTTGATTTCTCTTACAACATTATAATACAACTGAATAGTATAAGAAACAAGGACAATGCAACAACCAATGTGAGTTGTGTTTATCCCTAAGTAGATATACTACACAGATGTATTACATCTTTTATTATGCCTTGATGATTTGAGTCGTACCACCCAAATCCAAATGAATAGTGCTAAGTTGAAACCAGTTCCATACAAGATCTATGAAAGATCAAGAATCCACGATCTCACATCCACCTCTCAGTCAATACGAGAGACATTGTAGAGACATGATAGTCAATTTCCACTAGAAACATACAGTCAACCTGAAAACACATGGCCCACCGTAATACATGTCACGATATAGACAAAGGGGTATAAGAGACAACCCTGGCACTTAGGTACGACCGCAGTTATTCTCATAATCACATCACCTAATATCATCACCGAGACATAACCACAACCATTCTCAAAACAATTAGGATCTGGATGTCAAGGATGTTCTCTCCAAGAAACCCTCATGCTCAATAGTATGCGCTCTAAATTTCCCTTCGGAAGACTTGTATCACCATCCAACAAGTTCTGACACTAGAATGGAACTATGGCACATGAAAACTACATGATTTGGGTTTCACTTTATTAGTTAAGTCAATTGGGTATTTTTTATATTGCATCAATCAAGTTACAACGTACAAACTATAAATAGATTCTACAAAGAGAAGGGTAGATTGTAACCTCAGAAGATATAAAACATATAAGACATAAACTCAACAAATCACTTATTGATATTGTTTCAATTCCATACACAAGGCCACCACCATTAACACATCATCATGTGATACCAATCCCTTATCACATCACATAGATGATATCACCTCAATTAGGCACTAAGCATCTACAATGGTCATAAGGACATTCACTTGTTCCCTACAAAATACCTCATTATCTCTCTATGCTCGATCAATGCCCATAATCACCACACATGTATCACATAAGTGACACCATGACAATCATTATCTATGATGTTCACTCAACTGACAAGTTAGAGTTATAACATGCTAGGAGAGATAAAGTACTTCATTAACATGCTAATCACTCAAGCAAATAAGTATATATTGAAATGTACTCAAATTAGGGTTAGGGTTCCTCATACTTAACAAATTAGGGTTCTCATAGAAATGATTTAACATTCAGCCCTAATGTCATCAGTTCCTGCATTCTTGAAGGCCATACTCATTATCACCATTAAATCAACATTACCAAGATTATGAAATTAGGGAACTACAATGACCATTCTAGGTGAAACCATGTGTAGAGACCATAAGAGGTAAATGCCCCTAGTGTAAAGAGTGGGACCTGAGAGTGGGCCCACTCAATGGTACAAACATGAGACATGAAATCATAAGCAGTGGAAAATATAACTATTTATAAAGTTACAATTGTTCTTTGTACTTCAATTTTTCACCCTAAGGGTAGTACATAAAAATTGAAATACATCCACTTCAACAAGAGCCCCAGTTGCATAGGGCAACCTATCCATTCCAAGCTATCCTCAAGACAACTTTTTGTATACCACTTTTCCATGTCCATGTCCTTCAAAGCACCCATACCTGGGTGGTTTGGGAACAACACAGAGACAGATAAAAATGGGTATACATCAATAAAAACCGGTATGTGTGCACAATACAAAACATTTGGGCATTTTAAGAACATGTAGTACAAAAGAGGAAGCTCCTGCAAAAGAGGGCCATTCAAAATTAGGTAAATTCAATAGAATTAGTTTCAAGAGAATCAATATCAAAACAATGAGGCGTTCATATGTACAATAAGTATTCTTGCCATTTTGAACAAAATCACAAACATTAGTAATTAATGAAATGAATGTTGATTACCACATAGACTAGCATAATCTAAGAAAGCAAGGCTAGAACCCATATATTCCAAACCAAGGGCAGGAGGACTAAAACCTCAGTGCCAAATAAATATAGAATGGTAGGAGGACTAAAACCTCAGTGCCTAACATGAGGACTAAAACCTCAGTGCCTAAATATATATCATGTGGTAGGGGGAATAAAACCCCAGTGCCTGGTACGAGGACTAAAACCTCAGTACCAATAAAATATGGTGTAACTACTTCTAGATATGACTAATCAAGATTACACATCCATAATATATTAGGAAATCTAGTCCAAAGTATAGAAAATACAAAAGGATGAAATGCATCAAACATTTAACAATTGGGGTCAAAGGACCTGAATACATGTGAATAAGGATTTTAACAATCATAAATGAAGAAATATGTGAATAGTATATGAGATTCGAAAAGGATTCAAAATATTTATGAAAGGGGATTTTAAGTCAAAATATGCCTCATTGATAATAATTAGGATTCAATCATTATATGCCCAAATAAAATTGGGAAGAAGAAAATACCTAATATTTATGACTAATGGTTAGATCAATAGGTATACTTGGTATCCAAAGTCGATTATTCATCCTAGTAACAAATCATGTACGTTAGCTCAGCTAATTTGAAAAAAATGTGTACACTCCTATTATAGATTTTCATATTGTTCATATTATAGTCCCAATCACCTAATGTCATATTAGGGTTGTTAATCTTATTAAGTCAATGTATGATTCATTATATATCTATTTTATTTCTAGTATTCATCTTTAGCCACATAGGTCTAGGTTACATATATATGTGGGTAATAATTTACACCTTTATTTTAAGTCATGCAATGCTATTCATCCTCTTAATGTCATATAATTCAAGATATTAAGTTAGGGTCAATTTCATACTTTGAATTTGTTACCTTTATGAGAATTCTCTTATTTGGGAATTCAGAATTTGATTCCATTGGTTCTTAGGATTCTCAAATCAAAATTTTAAAACGTACCATTTAGGAATAAAATATTTACACTAATGTCATAGTACTATTAAGGCTTACATTCCAAACATGCATGATAAAAAATAATAAACTATACAATCTATTATCATTAAATAATCTTCTGACACTAGGAATAGATGTGATGTGATATTGAGTTTGCAAGCCTATTACTTACTAGTATTACAAACCTAACTTGTATACAAGTACATGACACATACATATTACTCATGTAGAAAACAAATAATTATTATCATCTTAATTAATATCTATATTATCTATGATAATATCCTCATTATTTGCATAAACTAATTTCTTATAGAACAAGAAATCCCAATAAAATAGAATTTGAATAACTCCAAAAAAAAATTACAAATATTAGTGCTTCATTGTATATACACATGTGGGTTCTATCCAGCTACATGTATAATTCCTCAATGTTCAACTCTTATAGTTTTGATCATTTTCTTATACAATGGAATGATAGATGAAGAAACATACCTCTAATTGAACATAGTCTGCATATGAAATTTTATGAATGTTTTTGATCATTTACTGATCTTCTTCTTGGTGGGTCATGGCATCATAATTTGATGACAACCTTGTTTATAGAATGCCCAGACCTGTTTGGAGGTGATACATATTAAGAAGTGGTCTTAAGGAGCAAGTCAAAGATGATGGTGTTGTCTAAGATCGTGCCAGTTTGTGAACTTGCAACACTAATGTTGGAGTTGAACTTGATTGCAACATTTACTAAGCTCAGTGAACTTGTTTCATATTGGTATTTGGGAAATCAGTAAATGGTGTCAGGTAGGAGAAGGAGGCTAGTTTCATGGCTTGGTCAGCTCCATTAGCAACCACCATTGTAGGTGGTGCATTGTTTATGGTGGATGGAGTAAAGGGAAAGAGGAATTCTTGAGACCAAGGTTGAGAAACAAAGGAGGATGAAGGTTGATGCATGTCAACAATGTAACATGTGATGCTTGGTGTTGCTGGGCGCCACCTAATTGATGATGGATAGCGGAGATGGGGTTTGTTCTAGTCGATATGATGGTGGTAGGGTTGCAACTGAAGGCCAGCAATCACCATGACAGGTTGATGTCTGGTAGTCAAACACAAGGGTAGAAAAGTGTTGGGTGATTGAGAGGATAAACCTATCATTGGGTATGGTGATGGTAGTCTATGGCATTGTTGGGCTGGTAGAGTTGATAGATGATCTAGCAGGTTGTTCAGTGCCCGTGGCACTATTAGTTCCAGGTGGCAACAAAATCTGGCAATGCACAACATGAGTGTGTGGGGTTGAGTGGTGTCAACGAGGTTTGAGCCACTATGGTCTCAGATTGAGGGAGCAAGGGACTCGACCATCAATATATTGCCTTTAGATGGCAATGTAGGTTCTTCTTTTGATAATCATGGTGGTTGGCATTCTATAGGTATCGAGAAGGTTGATGGCATGTAGATCTATCGGATGTCCATTTATCATGGAGACTGGCGCACAGGGAGGAAAGGGAGTTAGGCAACGACCATGATGTTGAAAAGATAACAAAGAACCAATCGCCCTTAAGCATCACCAACTCCTATTATGGGCACTACAGCAGGTGGCGGTAGTCTCCTTACTACCATGGTTGTTAGGTTTAGGAAGATGGGGATGTTGGTAGCTATGGATTGGGGCACTGAGGGAAGAAAGGATAGGAAAAAATATAGGAGGGTGAGGGAGAGGAAGAAGAGCAAGAGTAAATGCCTGACGTTTAAGGGGAAAGGACACCAGTTACATAGAGTGGTGTTGCCTCTTTGAATGGATAAAACACGAGGTGTGTGTGTGAGACAGAGAAGGGGAGTGACTCACATGATGCGTTATAGGGTTAGGCATGATTTAGGGAGGCTTGGTAAAAGGGAGACACTTCAATGCAATTAACAAGTATTATAAATAGTAACTTTATCTAACAAAATGGGTGGGAGTGAAATCAATGTCCGATTGACACTAGAATTGACAAGTAGACTAAATTAGGCATGTGGAATCCCATTTTATTTTCAATTTCTATTTTTGAAGGCGTTTGCTATTTTTCCTTTCGATTTGGTAAAACCATATATATATATATATATATATATATATATATTTAGTGTATTTCGCATTTAATCAGTTGGTTATGATATTTTCCATTTATCTATTTTAAATAAAATATGATATAATAATATATTTTTATTTATTTTTCTAGATCCTCCAATCTATGATCCTAGAGTTTTAACATATTGTCAAAATATATTAAATGGTGAGTTTATATAATTAACTCCGCCAAATAAAAAAAATTATCCTAAAATTTTATTTAAGAGAGGTGGTCTGCATACATTATTTTAAACTAAGTCCCAAATAACCTGAATTGTAGAGAAAGCTATCTAACATAATTTGAATGACAAAGTCCTAGGAAAAGACAAGGGATTAGATGGGTACCTAGGGTTGAGCATGTTACACCTAGAGACCAACCCACTCACCAACATTTGTGATCGCAACAAGCATCACAATGACCAACATCAAACTATGTGCAGTGACTACAACAAGGACTTCAAGCATACTGACTACCAGAGAGTACATCATGTGTAGTGACCACTATGAAAACACATCAACCTAGGTAGTTATGGTTAGAGTTATTGTGAACAAACCAGAACCCAAACTCAATGACCATCATGGCCATATGGACCAAATGGAAAATAGGGAAACATGGAGGACAAAAGAGATTTTAAACATCAAGAATACGAAATGTCACTAAGGTGAAAACCTCATGAAGAAGATGAGAATTAAAACCCTAAATAAAAAATTCATGAAGTCCGCATGAAAACCAAGCTTAGAGAGAGGAAAACCAAGCATTAAGCACATGCAAATGAGACTCAAAACCTCCATCTTTCATAACCATTCTCATGAGGATAAAAACCCATGTCCAAGATGTGCATGCAAGCCCCAACATATCCACCATCCACTAGATATTGGGTACAAGAATTAGGGTTTAGGTAAAAGAGATTATCTATACAAGATCACCGCATAATCATAAACCCTAGTTCAAGATATAATCACTACACAACTTATAATCATGTTTGAAAGAAAGATCATTAACATGAAAGATGAGTGCAACAATAATATAGGGGAAAATTATATAACTCTCCTTGAAGTGAAGAACAACTCCAAATCTAAGAATCTCTAAGAGAAGAGGGAAAACCAAAGCTTGTGTCAACTCTACGACCATGCAAGATCATCTCAAGAGAAGAAGAATAAACCTAGGTCAAAAGGTGCACAAAGAAGAGTGGGTACAACCCTAGGATGAAAAGTAAGAGAAGAGAGGAGGTTCTCATCTCGCATAGGTACTACCATGGGAAAACCATGGATTTGACCTATAAGAGAGAGAGAGAGAGAGGTTCCTCAAGAAAACCATCATGGGAAACCATGGATCGGCCAAGAGATGAAAAGTGAGGGGTAGGGTTGCAAGAAAATGAATTCAAGAAGGATAAACCACTTTTTTTAGTTAAGGGTCGCCAAAGGATCACCAAAAGAGGGATGATCCAACCCAAGATCACCGCATGCAAGGGTTTAACCTCCTTTCTCCAAGGTTGAGATATTCTCCACCAACAAGATCTCAATGACAAGCACCAAGGATGAGAGAGAAAACAATAGGGTGAAAAAGAGGTAACTTGAATGTTAAGAGGGGTACAAATACCCAAGTGTAGGAGAGCGGTAAGAGAGCTAGGTATTATGCACATAAGTGCCACTTGTACACCACATAACATCCATGCAAGCACTCAATTCAAACATGCAAACAAAGTTGTTGAAACCTAGGTGAGCCATCAACCTCACTTGCTCCACAAGGTGCTTTAGTTGAAGAATCAAACATGGTGACCTACAAAGTGTAGCGACCACTACCAAATATGGTGACTAAAACATAGCGACCTAGGGATGAAAACCCTAGCGACCACTATGTTCACATAGACACAAAGGTGTTAACATCCAAAAAACTTTGACCCTACTACAATACCAAGGGAAAGCACATTGGTCACAACAACACACAGGGTCAACATACATGGTCAACAACACCATCAACTCAAGCATCTATGCAGAACCCTAACCTAATACGTGATTCCACCTCATCAACCAAGGTCCAATAAGGCTCGTCTATGCATCATTCTCTCTAACATAATGTAAAAACATAAGAGGCACATCACACATGTGAAAAATTTCAAGATAACCCCCCCCATCATGGGTAAATTACAACTTGGTCAAAAACAAGCATACGAATAGCATAACTAGCTCAAACATCATCCAAACTGGACAAAATTTAAATGTACAAGCATACAAATAGCATAACTTGCTCAAACATCATCCAAATAGGCCTAAACTTAAAATGTAAGCATGTCAGATATTATTAAGGAACGTCACATGATTATATTAAGGTTTTAAGCATCTTATTATGCTAATCAAGAAAGATCAAGCATAAGGTGAGGTCAGGGGTCTTACAACCATAAACCCTTAACAATGATTTCTCCCCCCAAAATCATACGTGAAAAGAGATGGGTGTTTCCTACACATCTCTTCCTATAAATCCCGCATGCCTTACTCCATGCCATGGTGATGCCACAAAATCTTAACCAACACTACATCCTTATTCTTTAACTCACTCTCTGATCTAAGATCAACACAAGACCTCCAACATACAACACATCCTCTTCCAACTCAACCTCCACAGGATGAAACACCAACTCGCTATATGAGTGACTCTTCCTCCACATAGAGACATGAAAAATAGGATGCAACCTATCCAACTCATGTGGTAACTCCAACCTATAAGCCACCTTCCCAACACATGCCACAATAGGGTTAGGTTCCATAAACAAGGGAGCCAACTTATCCTTCTTACCAAACATCAACACACATTTCCAAGGAGAGACCTTGAGATATACCTTATATCCCACTTGGAACTCCAATGGCCAGCAATGATTATCAGCATAGGACTTCTATGTATCCTGGGATGCCTTCAACTACTGATGTATTACCTTGATTTTCTCTATTGTCTATTGCACAAGATCAGGGCCCAAAAGTTGATACTCTCATGTTTTAGACCAACATAACAAAGACCACCAACTTATCCCACACAAAGCCTCATAAGGTTCCATATATATGCTCCTATGGTAAGTGTTTTTGTAAGAAAACTCTAGCAAGCTCAGGTGCACACCCCAACTGCCCAAAAACTACATAACATAGGCTCTCAATATGTCTTCTAAAATTTAAATAGTCCTCTCTGATTGTCCATCTGTCTATAGGTGAAATTGTGTGCTAAACCTTAAATGTGTACCCATTGATGTATACATGCATTCACAAAAATGATTGGTAAACTAAGGACCTTTATTAGACACTATCATTGGTGGAATACCGTGCAGACATACTATCTCATAGACATACACCTGGGCCAACTTCTCAACTATATACATCATCTTCATAGGATGGAAGTACACGCACTTGGACGACCTATCCACTATCATCCAAATGAAGTCATGACCTTTGGATTTCCTAGGTAGACCAACCACAGAATCCATAGAGACATGATCCCATTTCCACTATGGTATAGGAAATGGTTGCAACGTTCCTATAGGTTTCTGATGCTCAACCTTGATCTTCTGACGCACAAGACACCTTGCCACAAACTCATCCAGGTCACGCTTCTAGACAGGCCCCCAATACAAATCTCTTAGATTATGGTACATCTTAGTGCTATGTGGATGCATCTCATACATCAAAGAGTGAGCCTCTTTGAGAATCAACTTCCTTAGATCATCGACATTTGGTACCACTATCCTATAATGGAAACAAACTATCCCATCCTCTATGTCATGGAACCCATCATGCTTCTCACTGCCAAACTCCAATCGGATCTATTGTATCACGATATCATCACATTGGGCATCTATGATATGTTGCCCCAACATGGGCATCACATATAACTATGCTAACAAGCATGTAAATAAAGACACCTCTAATCATACATTCATCTAACGTAAAGACACCAACATGTCTCACTTATGGGCATACCGAGGAACACAATTATGCCTTATCAACATATGATGCAAAAGTAGACTTCCTACTCAGTGCCTCAGCCACTGGATTTTCCTTCTCGGGGTAGTCTATGGTGCAATCATAATATTTAATCAATTCCATCCAGAGTCTCTACCACATGTTCAACTCCTATTTAGAGAAGATGTACTGAAGGTTCTTGTAGATGGTAAAGCTCTAACACTTCTCGCCATAAAGGTAGTCTCTACAAATCTTCAGAGCATGGACAATAACTGCAAGCTCCAGCTCATGCATCAGATAGCTCTCCTCGTGTTTCTTAATCTATCGTAAAGCAAAAGAAATCACATTCTTATCCTACATCAGCACACATCCCAAGCCATTCTTTGACGCATCACATAAGATGATATAACCTTTCCCTTTCTCCAAAAACACTAAAACTAGTACACTGGTCAACTTCTCCTTCAAAAGCTAAAAAGAACACTAACACATGTCATCCCAAATAAATGGTACACATTTCCTCGTTAGCTTTGTTAGGGAAACAATGTTGATGTTCTTGATAAACCTCTTGTAGTAGTCTGCCAGGCCTAGGAAACTGTGAACCTCCATTGGTAGGGATGGCAATGGTGTTGCGAAACAACCATATCCACAGATAACTACACCACACTTTACTCTTTATAACCGCACCAAGTGGTTATGGTGAGGATATGGTTTTTAACTTTAAAAATTCGTGTTCGTGTGGTGCGGTTATGGTTCTATAGAGATAATCATGGATAAAAAAAGCACCACAGATTTGTTTTACTTATATATAAATATATGTAGAATAGTATCATAGAAACATTACTTGTTGTCATTCTCACACAAAAATAACTAGATCAATATTTTTGAACTTGGTTTTTTTGTTGTTTAGTGTGAACAAAATATTATTTTTTAGATTGTCTATGTTGTTATTTCTATTTGTTGTGTATAATTTTATAAACTTTATGTATAATACTACTATGGTTAATAGAAATTTGTTAACGATGTAGTATGGTGCATTGTGTTGAGGTTATTTGTGGTTTTTTTGTGGTGCATATATGGTTTATTAAATAAAAACCGTAGTGGATATGGTGTTAATATGGTGTTTGATTTTTCTATGTGGTGTGGTTATGGTTTTGATCTGAACCACACCATATACACACCACTACCATCCCTATCCTTCAATGTCTTAGGATGCTCCCATTATAACACTGATTAAACTTTCTTAGGATCCACATGAACACCTTCAACATATATTGCATGCCCAAGAAAAGACACCTTCTTCAACCAAAACTTGCACTTGTTGAACTTAGCATACAACTTGTGTTGTAGATGATTCTCATGTTGTTGGTTGTATGGGGAGTATATCTGGCTATCATCAATGAAAACCACCACAAACTAGGAAAGATAAGGCCTAAACACCCAATTCATTAGGTCCATGAACATTGTTGGTGCATTGGTTAGCCCAAATGACATGACCACAAACTCATAGTGACCATACCTAGTCCTAAAAGTTGACTTGGGTTTGTCATTCATTTTTATCCGAAATTGATGGTATCGTGGCCTTAGATATATCTTAGAGAACACTACAACACCTCTCAAATGATCAAATAGATCATGTATCCTTGGTAAAGATTACTTGTTCTTGCTCGTCACCTCATTCAACTGTCAATAATCTATGCACAACCTCTTAGATCTATCTTTGTTCTTCACGAACACATGGGAGCACCCCAAAGGGAAGGTTCTCAGTCTGATAAATCCCTTCTCTAGTAGAGACTGCGACTACTTCTTCAAGTCTTGCATCTTAGCTAGTGTCATTCTGTATGACAATTGTGCTACTGAATGTGTACCAAAGACTAGATTGATCTCAAAATCAATCTGTCTAGGAGGTGAACATCAGGAAATTTGTTGGGAAACATATCTTCAAACTCTCAAACAGTAGACACCTCTTGAATACTCAGACTCCTCATCTTACTGCTCCACCACATGTGCCAAGAAATTCTCACACCCCTCCCTCATTAGCGTCTCTATTTTGATTGCTAACACTAATCACATCAGTAGGATCTTCCCATCTTCTTGGAAGATCCTCAAAACATCACTGTCAAAGAACATCACCACCTTGGAACTATAGTCCAAGACCACCTGGTACTTCGCCAAGGTATCCATCCCAAGGATTACATCAAATCCATGCATATCAAGTGGCATAAGGTCCACTTAAATGATGTGTCTTGAGAAAGAAAGAATGTAGGATGGACACACCTCCCACAACTTGATGGAACCAACTAGAGGGGTTTCTAGAAGATGACTGTCAAATCCATGACTAACAGGCATGGAACAACTACAAATCACCTCTCGAGTGACAAAAGAGTGTGTCACAACCAGGTCAACCAAAACATATACAAATGAAGATGTAGAAAAATCAAAATGAAATAACTCCATATGATTGGTCATGACCCGAGGGTTGACCACTCCCTCTAGCTGACTCGTGGCATATAAAAAGGAAGATGTAGACAAATCAAAATGATATAACTCCATATGACTGGTCATGACCTGAGGGTTGACCACTCCCTCTGGCTGACTCATGTCATAGAATTGAGTTGTTCCCTGATGTCACCCCCATCCTCTACTGGCCTTCCCTAAAGATTCTACCTATGGTGCCTACCTACATCCTCTACCACTACCACTGCTAAACTATTGTCGTTGGAAACCTTGCTGACTATGTCTTGGCTACTGGGTTACCTCCTCATCCTTCATTGGGAAAATTAGCCTCATATTCCCAGTCTATCCACATTTGTTCCAATTCTTATCTTCATAACATGGCCTAGATGGCCCTATCACCAAAACTGACATTTTGTTGTGAGCTCCCGCCAGTGGAAAAGTGCAGCCTCTTCCCTTGATGGGTTACCACTAAGACTGTACTTTAAACCTCTATTGCGACTAAGGGGATGAAAACCTCAACTTCTTGAAGCCTCCAGAAGACTACCCCTAAAATTGAGTCAGTCTCTTTGTAGAATTGGCCTCACACTTCTCCATAACCGACTGTTCTTTCTGTCTCACATACTCAACAAAGGTAGAAAACCACTTTTAGTTCTCCAAAGTAGACAATGTTGTCATCAACTGCTTACTTAAAACCTTCTCAAACCTACATATCCTCTCCTTATCTTTCACTTCCATGTGAGGAAAAAGCTCAACAACTCCATGAACTTGTCCTTGTACTCATTGATCATCATCAATTTCGGCCAGATCTTCTCGAACTATAAGATCTTCTCATCTAGATATGTCTCTGGGAAGAATTGACTCAGAAACTCTCACCAAAACGGCTCCTAACTGATCACTACACCTAGCCTCTTCTCCTCCTCAATGGCCCACCAATAGCCATCACTACCCTTTAGTAGGTACAATGCATGCTTCACCTTATCCTCCTCCGGAATGTTGAGGATCTTAAAGGCTTTCTCCAACTCTAAAATCCACATATATGCATCTGTCAGGTCTTCTGTACCCATGCAATCCAATGCTCCAACATACCACAACCACTTAAAAGTCTTCCCATAACCCTAGGATTATGCATTGGGGACAACTTCCCTCGCTTGAGGAATGGTCACTCTATCTGTCATATGTGAAATTGTGGCCATGAGCTATGCAAACATTGACTGAAAAGTTGGATTGATAATAATTGCTTGGTCAAACTGAGTACCTTTAGGTACTTCATCTACTCTGTCCTGCCTCCTAGCACCACCTCCTGGTGTAGCAACACTACTCTCAGTATGTTTTTCATGTTCTTTAGACATATCTTTGTCTTCTGCATAAGCAAAAGCTACAATCAGATATACTAGATAACGCAAGAACAAACACAACCATATTCCAATGTCCTTGTATACTCAGTGAACCTAGACGTCATATACCAAGCAAGTGTGACACACTGATCACACTAAAAGAGATAACTCAAAACCCAAGAATGCGATGAACTACTAGATAAGCACATTACCATAAAAATGGGTAAAATAAAACCAAGCTCATATAATTATTATGTGCAGAACATATTACATCAAGGTCCACAAATAATACCATATCACATATCATGACAAGTATTATACATTTGTATACTGGCCAACTACCACATTACAAAAGATGACATGTTTACATGCTTTAACCTTTCAACCGAAGGCATACCGCGAAAAACACACATCGATACAACATCAAAAAAACACCCCTTCAAAGACATGAGAGTACAGGGGAGACACATAGAACTATACTAAAAAAACTAGTAGAATATCCAACCTTCTGTGTTCACTAATCTCCTTGCTACTCTTCCACAGTAGCATGATCTATACCACACTAAGCATGACCACCTAAAAAGATTTGGCAAACTACGGGCGGTCATACCCATGTCCCAGTGAAAGGTATAATTCTTCACCAACAACTATTGTAAACACATATTATACTTAAGCAAGAAATAACCTTATTAATAGGATGAGTAGATTCAGCTAAATGAATAATTTAAATACAAACTAAGAAGGTTAAATAGGTACCACTTATTAGTAGAACATGTTATGAATTTTGGAAGGAATATGAAGAACATGTATAACAGTTGATTTCTCTTACCGCATTATAATACAACTGAGCAGTATAAGAAACAAGGAAAAGTCAACGACCAATGTGAGTCGTGTTTATCCCTAAGAATATATACTACATGGTTGTATTATGTCTACTCTTATACCCTAAGCATTTGATTCATACCACCCAAATCCAATTGACCACTGCTAAATTGACATCAGTTACATACAAGATCTATGGAAGAGTCAGAATCTATGATCTCACCTCCACCTCTCGGTCAGTACAAGAGACACTACAGAGACATAACTATCAAGTTGCACATGTGACATATAGTCAAGATGAAAACACCAAGCCTACTTTGGTATAGGCAAGAGATCTAGAAATGAAGGTATAAGACACAAGCCTACCACTGAGGTACAACCATAGTTTTCCTCACAATCACATCACATAATGTAATCACCAAGACACGACTGTAACCATTCTCAAAACACTTGAGATCTATATGACAAGGGTGTTCCCTCCAAACACCCCACATACTCAATAGTATGCGCTCTGAGTTTCTCTTAGGAAGACTCGTTTCACCATCCAACAAGTTTTGACACTAGAATGGATCTATGGAACAGGGAAACTACATGATTTGGGTCTCACTTGATTAGTTCAGCCAATTGGGTACCTTTTATACTACAACAATCAAGTTACAACATACAAACCCTAATATATTCTACAAAGATAAGGGTAAATGTAACCTTAGAAGATATAAAATGTATAAGACATAAACTTATCACATAAATTATTAATATTGTTTCAATGCCAAACACAAGGCCACCACCATTAACACATCATCATAAGATACCAATCCCTTATAACATCACATAGATGATATTACCTCAACAAGGCACTAAGCATCTGCCAAGGCCATAAGACCATTCACTTGTTCCCTAAAAGAAGCCTCATTATCTCTCTATGCCTCATCCAGGCCCATAATCACCACACAATATCACATAAGTGAAACCACAACAATCATTATCTATATTTCTCATTCAATCTACAAGTTAGATTTATAACATTCTAGGAGAGATTAAATACTCCACTAACAAGCTAATTACTAAAGCAAGTAAGCGTATGTCACCATGTACTCAAATTATGTTTAGGGTTCCTCATATATGACCAATTAGGGTTATCATAATAGAATTTTAACATTCAACTCTAATGTCACCACTTCCCACATTCTTGGAGGGCATATTATTTATCATCATTAACTCAACATGACCAATATTATGGAATCAGGGAACTATAGATACCATTCAAGGTGAAACCATGTGTAGCAACCATAAGAGGTAAACATCCCTAGAGACAAAACCTCACACATCCTTTGAGATCATAACAAGCATCACCATGACCAGCATCAAACTATACTTAGCAACTACAACAAGGACCTCACGCATACTGACCACAAAAGAGTACTCCATGTGTAGCGACCTCTATGGAAACAAAGTGACCAAGGGAGTTAGGGTTAGGGTTATTGTGACCAAACCAAAACCCAAACTCAACAAACATCATGGCCATTGCAACCACATGGAAAATAGGGAAACATGGTAGACAAAGCATATGTGAAGCATCAAGAATCCAAAAAGTCACTAAGGTGAAAACCTCATGAAGAATATTAGAAGAAAAACCCTAAAGACAAACGTCACAAAGTCCACATGAAAACCAAGCTAAGACAGAGGAAAAGCAAGAATCAAGAACATGCAAAAGAGAGTAAAAACCTCCATCTTTCATATGATAGCCGAACAGTTCTCATGAAGATAAAAACCCATGTCCAAGATATGTATACAAGCACTAACATCTCAGCCATCTGCTAGATCTTAGATACAAGAATAAGGGATTAGGAAAAAGAGATAATGTACAAGATTACCACATAATCATAAACCCTATTCAATATATCATCACTACACAACTTATAATCACATTTTGAAGATAGATCATTAACATGCAAGATGAGTCAACAATAGTACAGGGGAAAGTTATATCACTCGCCTTGAAGTGAAGAACAACCCCAAAGACAAGAAGATCTAAGAAAAGAGGGAAAATAAAATCTTGGTTCAGCTCCATGGACAAGCAAGAGAAGAAGAACAATCCTATAAAAAAAGGTGCAGAAAGAAGAAAGGGTACAACCAAGGCTGAAAATGTAAGAGAAGAGAGGAGGTCCTCATCTCACATAGGTACTACCATGGGAAAACCATGGATTCGACCTCTAAGAGAGAGAGAGTGAGTTTCCTCAAGAAATACCATCATGGCAAACCATGGATCATCCAAGAGAGAAAAAAATAGGGGTAGGGTTGTAAGTAAAAAAATTCAAGAAGGATAAACAACTTACCATAGTCAAGGGTCACCAAATGATCACCAAAAGAGGGATGATGCAACCATAGATCACCACATGCAAGGGTTTGACCTCCTTGCTCCAAGTTTGAGATCTTCTCCACCACCAAAATCACAAGGATGAGCTCCAAGGTTGATAGAAAGAACAAGAGGGTGCAAAAGAGGTTACTTGCATGTTAAGATCGGGGTACAAATACCCAAGGGTAGGAGAGTGATAAGAGAGTTAGGTGTCATGCACTTAAGTGCCACTTTTCCTCCACATGACATCCATGCAAGCACTTAAATCAAACATGCAAACAAAGTTTTTAAAATATAGGGGAGCCATTGACCTCACTTAGTCCACAAGGTGCTTCGTCCGAAGAAGAAAACATGGTGACCTATAAAGTGTAGCGACCGCTACCAAACATGGTAACCAAAACATAGCAACCTATGGGTCAAAACCCTAGTGACCACTATGTGTACATAGCAACCAAGGTTTTCACACCCAAAACACTTTGACCACAATAATATAACCATGGGAAAGCACATCAGTTGCAAGAACACAAAGGGTCAACATACATGGTCAACATCTCCACCAACTCAAGCATCCATGCAAAACCCAAACCCAACACATGATGCCACCTCATTAACCAAGGTCCAACAAGGAGCCCCTATCCATAATTCTCTCTAACATGATGTAAAAGCATAATAGGAACATCAAACTTGTGACAAGTTTCAAGATGAACCCCCAACATGGGTAAATTGCAACTTGGTCCAAAACAAGCATACAAATAGCATAACTAGCTCAAACATCATCCCAACAGGATCAAACTTAAAACATAAACATATCACATGCTATTAAGGTGCATCACATGATTAGATTAAGGTTCTAAGAATCTTATAATTCTAAGAAAGAAAGATGAAGCATAAGGTTGGGTCAGGGGTTTTACATTCTTATTTGTTTTTTATTTATATTTTTCAACTATGTGTCGGTGGTTATGCTCATAATATAGTTATCCTTTGACTACCCATATTCATGACAAATCCATAATTTCTAATGTATTTTTTATGTGATATGTATATGAAAAGCACTATGTACATATTACTTGATCAATCATATTAACATGATTTCTTTATCATCCATGCATGTCTTACAATATCTCTTAACAAAAAGTATCCCTACTCACCAACACTCTAGTTCCTGGATGGTAAAAATATGTAACCTGACCCTATCTAATTTTATGAATCTTAAATTTTGGATTTTATGACCTATATGAGTTTTAGGTTTGGGTCAGGTAAAGTTAAATTCAATTGAGGTTGATTTAAGTAGGATGTGACCAGTTCATTTGGTTGAATTTGTTTCTACTATATGTACCAAATATTTAATACACTATTTGAGTCATGTGCAGTTCAGTACTATATATGTCTGGGTCTTTTTTTTGTAATTTCCATTCTAATCATGCTTGGTTTATCATGTTTATGTGAGTTGGTTTTGAGACGAGTTCAATAACCTCCAGCCATTTGTTGGTATGTATGCCCATAAAACTAATCATATGATGATTGTAGGGGCATCAACTACTTGATTTGATAAACATTAATAAAGGTAAGTCAGTCTCTTGTGCATGTCCCAATAATGAGATAATTACACAAGCATCACAATGTCTAATGAATGATGTTACTCTATGACATATGTCTTCAGGTTAAGGACCTGAAGAATGAGATCATATGTATGATAAGAGTACATACATTCTTGTTATGTCCCTAGTTTGATATTATTGTGGAAGAAAAATAGATGAAAATAATATATATCACTAGAATTTGTGTTGACCGATGATAGATTCTCATTATTCATGATATTAGATATCAAGTCAAACACATAGGTATGTGTTACAGAACAATGTACCGGGCAGACCCACCTTGACAGTGATACATGGAAAACATGAAGTGGTAGTAAGAATCAACTCTCAAAGTGATAGTGGTAATTGTTATTCTTAAACCTAAAGTCATTGCACTCATCACATGTTGTTCGATGAAGTTTGACACCATCCAACACGATCTTGAGTATGGGTTTCCATTAAGGTCGTGATTGGAGACGTTGTGACACGTAGAAATTGATTGTGAGTGATGTACACATGATTTGTCCCTCCTATTGAGAGATTGATATCTTGACCCTTTATAAGAGAGACTAAGGAACACATGGCCTTGCTCATCTTAGTTATGTATGATATCTGAACTCACTGTATCACAATATTCTTCTCTAGTTCAAGAAACATAGATTGAATATTAAGAGGATGACAATTCCATGCCTCAGATTCAATCTGGATATTAGAGATAAAGGAACTATATGATCGTTTTACCACTGATCACAGATTCTAGGTTGAATTTGTAATCCAATTTTCAAATACTTAGGTAGCAATGATGTATTTCTAGATACCACTCATTTCTTGTGTAGTATGGACTTCACTTCCAACATTATATGGGAAAATAGGGTCACATACATAGGATGCACATGGAATATAAGTTTACTCATAGATAAGATTTAAATTGAATAGTAAAAGTGTTTAGGCAATCAACTTAGACAACATTGGTTGTCAGTGGACCAACTAGAGTGTCCAGTCAAACAACTGGCTTGTTAGCTGATGGAACCGCCATTCGATTGGTTGGAGTGTCCAACCGACTGACTGGATGGCCAATTTGACTAGGTCAAACAAAAGATGTGAAACAACCGGTTTGATTGGGTTAAATGATGGATGATATGCGTAATGGAAAGCATTAATAATCATATTGAAAGTTAGTGTTATTGTGTTGTTGGCCACAAGCCAATCGATCAATTGGAGACTCTAGTCGATCGATTTCTGTGTCACTCAGCCAATTGGTTGGTCCATTCGATCGACTGGCCACGCGTAGTAGTTGTCAATCCATGAGAGTTGAACTTTCATATCCCCTAGATTTTGGAAACCCTATCCAATCCTTTCCTATATATGGAGGGGGGTGGTCCATGCTCAAAACACACAATAGACACAAAGTCTAAATAGGAAGTCAAGAGATTATTTGAAGACTCCTTTCATACAATTATGGTGATGTGTGTGACAACCTAGCAATCTTACCTGAAAGGCAGAGATGTCAAGTGGATAGGAAGTTGATGCTTGCACATTGACAAATAAATCATTCCCATCGACTTTGAATCTACAATGTGGAGTTCTTAGTGGTCCACATAGAATACATATAGGTGTGGAATCTTTTGTTTCCATGCTTGGATGATGTTGTCTACCACTGTTCGTGTGTGATACACCATAAAGATGTCGATGGTTTCCATCTGTATGCTAATTGTGAAGGAAATACATCTATGTGTAAGAATAGTCACTAAACTTCCTCCAGGACAAGGTATGTCTTCCATCCTCTTTCCTAGTACATTATTATTGATGCAATCTTCTAGTTAAGGAAATATGGGCAAAAAAGTTTTCGTTTATATATATATACATGATATATATGCAATATATATGCAACGAACCAATATAGTTTTTTTTGGTGGATGTATGCATGGATATGTCCAATAAGCCTTGAATGCGTGTGTGGTTGAACAATTTGTTTCTTGTCTTATAAATTTAGTTTGCATATTGAACCTTCCTCTTTCTTCTCCAAATGTAGTTAATTCTTAATCCCTATGCTCTGCTTGAATGTAACTCGATGTATTGTCCTTACATAATATAGTATATTGATACGCCAAAATTGTGCATAGAAATGGAAGTGCATGTGTTGAGTAATACAAGCCTATGTAAGGCCCGAGTCAAACTCAGGGAGACGTAGTCTTAGTGACTACTACTAACTATGGTGCGATCAGCTAAGATGATTAAAAAGGTTGAATTGAGATTGAATAAAATAAAAGAAAATAAAGATAAAAATAAAATGGTTGATTTGAATATGGTTGAATTGCTTAGGGTTACCAGTTTCACCATGGGGTCTCGTCGTATATTCTTTCTACTGAATTAATACAAATTCCTACTCCTATCCTGGATAGAAAGCCTATTGTCTGAATTATTTTCTTCCGTGATGCAATTCACTACCTAAATCTAAGCCAATTCCATGTCTATGGTAATTTATTTCTTATTTTAGGTGCATTATTGAAAACTCTAGGTTCTTTTCACTAACCATACGTTGCATTTTCCAAGGAACGCGTAAGAAAGTGTATCAGTTATGGTTTTCTAACCTTTAATCCCCCTTTCGGAGTAACTATCAGTCTGTAATCCTATCGATGGCGATCAAGCAATGATAAGTCTTTCAAATCCAAACTCATATATCCAGGAATAAAGAGAAATGTATACTAAATCATTTAAAAAGTTAATAGAAAGATTCCATGGGCTACTCCCGAGTCCTATGGAAAATAGGGGTGTAGCCCCGCATGGTTTTCAGTTGAAAATACATAGAAGGAGAGCAGAAAAAAGTGGGAAACATGAAAGATATTCTTGTAACCCCTAGGAAGACAGTGCTCTAGTGGATCCTCCTTGAGAGACGCATGTTCTGCAGTCTTTCGATAGTAGAATCATCTATCAAAGGTGCCTGAATCTTCTGGTTGACGTCCTTCAGCTCTGTGCTTCTCTCCCTCTCTTCTCTGGCCATCGTGCGGTGCAAAAATCGATCCCGCTTAGCTCTGGCCGTCCTTCTTTTAATCTTAGGTAAACTTACAGTACCACCTAATATGGACCATTGGATCGGGACAACCACTTTAGATTGCTGAAATCCGACAGGGTCAGTGGCACCGACCTGGATGGTCGGTGGCACTGATGACATCGAGATCGGATTGTACTGTGGAAATGTCGATGCCATCGAAAATGGAAGTCGGTGGCACCGATCTGGTTTGAATATTTCCTCTGCCTCTTTGATGCTCTCTCAGTGTCATCAACTATTGCAATCAGTGCCAGTGACTCTTTTGGTCACCTAAAGCCCAATCCCTGACGTCGTCTCGGTAGCACCGACCTGGACAATCAGTGGCAGCAACTCCTCAATTCCTTGGGAGCTCCTGAAAATGAAAAGCAACCATGTATAAGGATGAGAAATGTATAAAATAATATAATTACTATGAAATAGGCACAATTTGATGCAAACAGGTTATACAAGCCAATTATAAAGATTTATGCAAATATGATCAACAAATTGACTAACAAATGCACAAAACGAATATAAACTAGGCATGTAAAAGTGACTCAAAACCCATACATCAAACTCCCCTAAGATAAAATCCTGCTCGTCCTCGAGTAACACACCTTTGGATCTGATTAAGGTAAGTCAGCTAAAGGACATATTGCATACAATACATCTAAAATGTCTCCACCTTTCAGTCCTCCGTTCGACCTTTACTGACCAATGAACACTAACTACCCTATAGGCGACCAAAAATCTTTATCCAAGATATCTACCCCCTAACCAATGAGTCACTATTAGTTAAAGTAGTTAATATGATAGACTCGTTCGGTTCATACTTGATGCATCGTGTGATCTCCTATCTACGTTGCTCTTTTCTCTACCTACCATCTACATGGAAGTAGTTCTCCTGATAAAGTAATGAATGAGGAGATAACACCTGAGTGACCTATCAATAAGAGCAACGGGTGGGTGAAATAGGTGGATGCAGAAGAATCATGGGCACATAAAATCATTCATGCAATAAAAAATCATGATGAACATATGATAATGTAAATGTACAAAATGCTCCTAAGGCCTAGTCATTGGGATAGAATGATGCATGCACTACCATTTCATCTAAAAGTAAGATGAATTATCTAAAACTATATCATGTACTAACTCTTCTTTCTGATTAGGTAGAATTGTGCCCTTGTTCCCCATTTTCTGACATTATATATATATATATATATATATATATTTCCTTTCTTTTTTTTCCTTCATTTAAGCCCCCTTTCAATCAAGATAACATTTCTTTGGGCTTCTAATTGCACTGCACATTTTAATTTATGTCAATGTTTTTCTTCACTTTTTTTTTCAAAGAATGGGCACAATCACTACCTTTTTATGTTAGAGAAGAAATTAGACATGATCTTTATGCAAGATGATATGTAATGCAAATGCAAGTACAAAGATAAGATGTTAAGCAACTACAAAACATTCACCAAAATATTGTTGTACATGTGTGTTCTTTTTTTTCGTATTTTTTATGCACACCACTATATGCAAGATCTACTATGTCATGTAAATGCAATAAAGAGAAATAATGACAATATGTGCTCAATCCTCTTATGGTAGAGTGTGAATCAAAATTATGCAATGGGTGAGATCACACAACTAAGAGACAGAACCTTCAGAAAAAATCATATGTCCCTCTTTAATGACCTGTGTACAGGGTAATCAAGGGGTTTCTTTCTTAAATTTTAATTTAAGGTCACATTAATATTTCATTAGTTTAGGCTCAACAATACTTGTCAATCACTTTCTTGGATAAATTAGATTATCATTTGTGCTCTAATGTCCTGAAGCTGACTTACTCAAGCACTTCCTTAGTTATGTGACTCTATTACTTACAAGATAAGCTCAAAAATATTTTTTTTTTCCATGCACCCAACCCAGAGATTAATATTCTCAACTAAAACCATGCATTAAATTCTCCACAAATTACACTAGATAGATTGTGGATCCTAAATTGCAGAAAAACTAACAAGAAAACTAACTAAAATAAAACAAACTCTACTAAATAAAAGAAACAAGAAAGTAAGATAGAAATTGTTCTAGCACCCCCCAAGCTTGAATATGACTATGGTCTCATAGTCAAAATCCCAATTTAAGGGGTGGAACAGTGATACCTAACTAAAATGGTGGTGGCGGTGGCTGCGTGGGGTCCTGGGGAGGAAACATCCCTTGGAAGGTTGGATCAAAAATGGGCATGTCTGGAAGCATCAGATAACCTCCAAAATATCCCTAGCTCCAGTAATGATCAAAGAATGGTTGTTGATAATTTTCCATCTGTTGTAGATGCTAGTGCATGTTCTCTTGGTTGGCTAAGAGAAGACGTTCATTCTCATAGATCGCCTGTTGGTTGCTATATAGCCGACCTTGGACATCTTGAATGCCAGCCAGACATTGGGTTTGCTGTTGTTGATACGTCTGGATGTCCTGCAGCAGAGAATACATACCCGCCATGGAATAATCATACTCTCCTTCTTGAGAGGGTGGCAGGGCTGAAGATGATGAGGCAGAGTAATTTTGAGGATGCTTCCGAGGAGCCACTTTATGTGTCATAGGAATAGTGGTTTCCACTTCCTCCACGTCGTCACTAGATTCCTCTTCCTCCTCAACATTGCCTTCTTATTGTCCAACATTGTTGTCGTCCACATGTGGACATCTATAGTGCACAACTTGCCTGATGTTGAAGATAGGATCAGGCAAGTTGTGCACTAGATTATATCATCGACCGAACATATGGCATAGATTATATTGTTTTTCACCTTTATGAGGCATGCTTGCTTTAAATGAAGACAGTCGACGCGAAGCCTGGAATTCAATGGATCCGAGGTAGAAAGATTGAGGCCCAAATGAAGAGCAATGGGGGTGATAAGTCCCTCAAAGAGTATAGGCGTGCCCCTCCTGACATTGTGTCTCACTGCATTAATGTGTTGTAGAAAGAATGATCCCTAGTTGATTGGTATTCCCTCCAAAAGTTGATATAGAAAATACAAGTCCAACACTTGTACCTTTGCTTTCCCTTGGGTTGATTTGGCAAAAAGCGTGTTGGTGAGCATACGATGAAGTACTCAAACAAAAGGATGATCGAGGTCCACCAAAGAACTATGGTGAAAGTTCAACTATTTACCTCCTGGCACTGTCACAAGATCCTTCCAGATGGCGTCGAAGTAAACTTCTCGGGCTGATGACAAGGTACATGCGGCCACCCATAGATGTCGTTGAAGGATCGGAGAGGGAGTAATTGGTGTTGTAAAGGTGAAAATCCACCTTTCCTTCTCTCCATTCGCCACTTGATGGGCGTGATTGATCGGGAGTGACTAGTATCTCCAGGGATGCCATGGACTCAATGACGATTTCCTTGTATGTTGAACATCCACCAAAAATGGGATTCACCGACCTGCCATCAAACTCTTATCGCTCAAGGATGGTCGGCGTGTTGTCGGTGAAGCCCATGTCTTCTAGTAGCTGACGATCGCCATATCTCGTCGGTGCAAACTGCCACTTGGAAAGCTTGTCATAGAGCTTCCTCACTTTCGTCGACTGGTGGATGAGGCAGGGTCATGGTGTAAGTGTGCCAAGGGGTCCTCCTCATCTCACCATGACAATGAAGTGACTGAAGAAGAGATGAAGGGAAGAAGAGCTCGATGAAGCCACTAGATTCTCGGAGTAGTTGATCATGCCCGTGGGAGTAGTGGTTTTTTTAAGTTGTGAAAGAAAAGTAAACCACACCCTCCCTTATATAGGGCTGGTGCCGCCCTACTGCGACGGAGTCAGTGGCATTGACCTAGATTTTGTGGCACCGACTTCTGGGGGCGGATCCGTACCCTCAGTGCATCAACGGTTGTCGGTGCACAATTTGAATTTAGCAGATTGTTGACAAGTCGGTGGCACTGACCTTTGGGCGGGATCGAATCTGACGATCATTCACATGGGTGCATCTGGGCCGTAGATGAAGGGTGCCCACGGATTGGTGTTTCCTCTAGTCAGTGGCACCAATGATGGTGTCCGTGGTACCGACTCAATAATCGATCATTTTTTTCGGTGCATCGACGCACCCACTGAGCCTGGGACCCCTTTCTGTCAGTGGTACCAACGACTTATAAATTAGCTGCATCCGATTTCTTGCACTCTCTTCAGAAATGTCGATGGCACCGACATGAGTGTCAGTGGCACTAACTTGTGTCAGCCGAATTTCCCATCTCTCTGACCCTATCTCAGTGCCATCAACTTGGAAGTCGGTGGCACTGACTCAACCACAACCTGCACACTCAACAAATGAGTCAGGATATCATTTTTACATAAAATTTAGAAAAACTAACTACTACTAAAATAACTTAATGGAAATGAATGAAAAGAACATCCTAATGGCTGGGTTGCCTCCCAACAAGTGCCCTTATTTAACGTCCTAGGCTAGAAAACTCCATTGTCAAGATTAATTAGGGGAAATAAGTTTCACCATGTGCTCCTTTCTAACAAAATCTTCCCTAAAATAATACTTCAGCCTTTTGACATTGATCGAGAAGGATCTCTCTCCCTCTTTGATTCTAACTGCTCCATGTGAGAACACTTCCTCTATTATGAATGGTCCACTCCACCTAGACCTCAATTTCCCGAGGTGTAATTTCAATCTTGTGTTAAAGAGCAACACACTCTCTCCCAGTAAAAAGACTCTCCTTGCTATATGTCGGTCATGAATTTGCTTAGTTCTTTCCTTCTACAATCTTGAATTCTCATAAGCATTCATCTGAATTTCATCTAGCTCATTCAACTCTAACATCCTTGTCTTACTTGCTTCATCAAGATCAAAATTGAGCTTTCTCAACGCCCAATGAACCTTATGTTCTAATTCCATAGGAAGATGACATGCTCGACCATAGACTAACCTAAAGGGTGTCATTCCGATGGGTGTTTTGTAGGCAGTCCTATAGGCCCATAGCGCATCAACTAGCAAATCACTCCAATTCTTCCTTCTAGATGACACTGTCTTTTCAAGGATCTTTTTAATCTCATGATTGGAAATCTCTACTTGTCCTTGTGTTTGTGGATGATAGGGTGGACCCACACAGTGTGTCACTCCATTCTTGTTCAAAAGTGCCCCAAATTTCCAATTAGTGAAATGAGTTCCCCCATCACTTATGATCATCCTTGGCACTCCGAATCTATAGAAAATGTGATCCTTAACAAATTTGCATACAACATTTGCATCATTGGTGTGGGTTTGAATTGCTTCCACCCATTTTGACATGTAATCTACTGTCAACAAGATGTAAAGGTTGGAGTTAGAGGACACAAAGGGTCCCATGAAATCAATACCCCACAAATCAAAAACCACTACTTCTTGAAACACATTCAAGGGCATCTCCTGTCGCTTTGATATGTTACCTGAATGTTGGCATTCATCACACCTACGCACAAAGTCATATGCATCTTTGAATAGGGTCGACCAATACAACCCACTCTCCAACACCTTTGTGGATGTCCTAGAACTTGTGTGGTGTCCACCTATAGGCAGCGTGTGGCAATGTTTCAACACACTCTCATACTCACCTTCAGGTACACATCTTCTCAAAATTCTATCCCTGCATTGTTTCAGCAAAATAGGATCATCCCAAAAGTAATAGCACAAAGAATGAAAAAAACTTTTCTTTCCTTGATACCCCAATCAACAGGAAATTCCTTACAAGCTAAATAATTTAAAATGTCAGCAAACCATGGATATTTTTGCTTAAGGTTTAACAACTGCTCAACAGGGAAAGTCTCTAGAATGCATATATTCATATCCTTCTTATCTACCCTCTCCAAACAGGATAGGTGGTCAGCTACCACATTCTGTATCCCTACTTTATCCTTGACCTCAATATCAAACTCCTGCAATAAAAGGATCCATCTAATCAATCTTGGTTTAGCATCCTTCTTCTGTAGTAAGTACTTAATAGCCGCACGGTCCGTCTACACCACCACTTTTGCTCCCACAAGATATTGTCTAAATGTTTCAAAAGAAAAGACAACAACTAGTAACTTTTTTTCGATTGTGTTGTAATTAAGTTATGCGTCGTTAAGTGTTTTGGATGCATAGCATATGACCATAGGAACCTTGTCTAGGCATTTCCCCAACACCACCCCCACAACATAATCGGATGCATCACACATCATCTCAAACAGTTGGCTCCAATCTGGAGTCTACACAATCAGTGCAGATATGATTTTTCTTTCAAAATCTCAAAAGCCTTTAAACACCTCTCATCAAAATTAAATTGCAAATCCTTTTCCAAAAGCTCAGACAATGGTTTAGCAATTTTTGAAAAATCCTTAATAAAGCGGCGATAAAATTCAATGTGGCCTAGAAAATTCATAATTTCCTTCACCGACATTGGTGGAGGGAGTTTTGAGATCACTTCTTTTTTAACCAGATCCACCTCTAATCCTTTGCTAGACACCTTGTGGTCTAACACTATGCCCTCGCTAATCATCATGTGACATTTTTCACAATTAAGCACTAAATGTGTGCCTTCACACCTCTACAAAACCTTGTCCAAATTTCTCAAGCTATCATCAAAAGATGTCCCATAAATCGAAATATCATCCATAAAAACCTCAAGACATCTTTATACCATATCCGAGAAAATTGCCAACATACACCTTTGAAAAGTCGCGGGTGCATTGCACAACCCGAAAGGCATGCGGCGGTATGCAAAAGTGTCGTAAGGACAGGTGAAGGTAGACTTCTCCTGGTCCTTGGGCTCGATTGAAATCTGATTGTAGCCTGAATATTCATCGAGAAAACAAAAATGGGAGCGATCGGCGAGTCGCTCCAAAATCTAATTAATGAATGACAATGGAAAATGGTCCTTAAGTGTAGTAGTGTTCAACCTGCGATAGTCAATGAAAACTCGCCATCCTATAACTAGTCTAGTGGTGATTTTATCATTAGATGAATTAGTAGTGACAGTAACTCCCCCCTTCTTAGGCACTACCTGTGTCAGACTAACCCACATAGAATCTGAAATAGCATAGATTATACATGCTGACAGTAGCTTGATTACCTCCTTCTTCACCACTTCTGTCATGATTGGATTTAAGTGGTTATGAGGTTGAATGACCAGCTTCACTCCTTCTAGCCAAATCTTGTATTGGAACAAAATAGGAGAAATCCCCTTGATGTCAGCCATGGACCACCCAAAACTACCTCAATGATTCTTTAACACGGTGATCAATTATTATTCTTTTGAATTACTCAATGATGCAGATATGATGACCAGTAGTTTGTCCTCTACAATGAGAAAAACATAGTTTAGATGAGGCGGAAGCAGCTTGAGTTCTAGCTCGGGTGGGCTCAGGAGTGAAGAAACCAATGGTGGTGACAACGGTCCCAAGTCTTCAAAGTGTCTTGTGTAATGACATCGCAATGCCTTCAATAGTCTTGCACATTCTTCTAGTGACCGGTACCGAACACAATCATCCATTTGGTTCATTAGACAAGATTCTAGAGGGAGCTATGGATGGATCTATAGTAGGTAATCCCTTCCATCCATATCTGTAGTAGATAGACATGATTCCTCATCGTCGTCATCCGGGTACCCTACTGCCTTACCAAGTGAGACCATCTTAGTGTTCTCCATGATGTCCACAGCAAGTGTACCCTTGTCCACCTTTGTCATAACATGTTCCATGTCCAAAAATGGTTTTCCCAAGAACAAAGAAATATTGTTATTCATGTGTTGCATCATATTGCATTGCTCCTGGTCATTAGATGACTTCGACATGGTTATCTCAAACTTGTCATCTTTAATTTCCATAGTCAAGCGGCCTCTTCCCATCTCCAAGATCATATCAGCAGTTGCTTGGAAGGGCCTTCCTAAAAGAAGCTCGTTGCCATGTTCAGCTTGAATCTCCATCACCACAAAATATGTAGTAAAAACAAACCGGTCCACCTTGACAAGCATATCCTCACAAATGCCATATGGTGTCACTACCGAGTTTTTTCCAACGGGATCGTCATGATGATCTTCCTAGATTTTTTGAGACCAAGCTTCTCAAAAGTGGATAGGGGCATCAAGTTGATGCTTGCCCCTGAATTGTAGAGTGCCTCGCCACACTTTGTCTTCCCGATGTAGCACGTGTTGAAGCAACCGGGGACCTGCCTCTTTGGTGGTAGCGTACCTAAGATGAAGGCACTTGCTTTCTCTCTTAGTACAACCACCTCAGAATCTGGGATTTTCCTCTTCTGGTTAATTATATCCATTAGAAACTTACCATATTAGGGTATGTGTTCAATTGCCTCAATAAATGGTATATTTACAAAAAGCTTCATAAAGCTATCTAAAAACTTCTAAAATTGTTGATCCATCTTTGTTTCCTTTGAGCTTCTAGGATATGGAGCCGTTTGTGTCCTCTGATGTTGTGGCACATATGACATCCTCTTTTCCGCTATAGATTCTTGCTTTTGCTCCTCTCCTGTGTTGCCTTCCTCATGTTCTGCTTGTGCCTGCTCTACCACTGTGTCACCACTATCAATGGGCTCGAACACCTCAGTCGCCACAGTCTGTGGGGTCAATGTATTCTTCCCACTTCTCAGTATTATGGCCTTGACCTGCTGGTTTCCCACATCTACTGCTAGCTAAGACAAAGTTGTCTCAAAACACCTCATCTAGGCCCCTAGGATCTGGAGATCATGTTGGAAATTGTTTATTAGTTTCTCAATTTGCTTCACTATGCAGTTGAGAATTTCATTTGTGGTCTTCTCTGTTGTAGGTCACTGCTACTAGTTATTCTTGTGTTGATGTTCTTGATCAAGGTCCTGAAGAAAATTTTTTGGATCTTTCTAGGAGAATTTAGGATCCTTTCTCCATGCATAATCATTGTTCATGTATCCTTGCTGCCGCATATACTTTACGTGGCCTTCTTCATCTGATGAATTATTGTCCTTCTCAAGTAGCTTCTTTGCTATCAAGTCCAGCTTTTCATTCAAAAATGTGATAACTTTGGATTCCCTTATGCTCTTTATCTGCTCTGGATTGTCTCTATCATTTCCCCATGCTTGATTATTCACCATATTCTTCAAAATGTCCTAACATGTTGAGGGTACCGTGAGCCTGCACTATCCAAAGTAGTATGTTCACTTTTGCGTAGCCCAAAGTAGAACATCTTTACTTGATTTTCCAAATCTATCCCATGGTGCGAGAACTTCCTAAGAATTATCTGAAAGCGCTTCCAAGCCTCGGAATAAGAATTATCTTTCAAAGAATGCCTCTACCATTTCATCCCATGTCTCGATCAACTCTTTTGGCAGGTTGTGCAGCCATTCTTTTGCCTTATCAGCCAATGATGATGGAAACAACTTTAGATAGATGGCAGTTTGAGGAAACTTGTCGACTTTGACCATATCACTGATCTCGTCAAAATTTCTAATATGCGCCACTGGGTCTTCATGAGCATTCCCATAGAATGCTTGTGACTTGACGAGTGCAATCAAGCCTGGATCAATCTTATACTGAGCTACATTCACATGTTGCTTTTTGATTGGCCCTATCTGTGCAGCTAAAGAGGATGCCTTTATCCTCTCCTATATGGTCCTCTCTACTCTTGGATTTTTGTCCCCCATTGCTTGTTGCCTGAGTGACCCTAGTATGCCTTCTATTGGAGTTGTTTGAATTGGAGCCTAGACAGTTACTGGAACCTCAGGTGTAGTTTCTTTGTAATATGCGGTTCTCATTGTCACCATACACTAGTACCTAAAAATTTGAAAATAGTTTGTCAAGGTACCTATCAAAGAAAATTCGATATATGAATATGAAATAAATCTATTCTTTTCTTTTCATTGCACAAAAATTAAAAAGTGGCCTACAATAGCTGATCGTAGCACTCGTAGTGCTGAGACGTCTCCATCTCCCCAACAACGGTGCAAAAAACTTGACACGCCAAAACCGTGCGTAGAAACGCAAGTGCACGCGTCGAGTAATACATGCCTATGTGAGGCTCGAGTCGAACTCAGGGAGCCAGTTAAAAAGGTTGAATTGAGATTGAATAAAATAAAATAAAATAAAGAGAAAAATAAAATCATTGATTCGAATATGGTTGAATTCCTTAGGGTTACCACTTTCACCATGGGGTCTTGTCGTATGTTCTTTCTACCAAATTAATATAAATTCCTACTCCTATCCTGGATAGAAAGCATGTAGTCATAATTGTTCGCTTTTGCGATTCAATTCACTACCTAAATCTAAACCAATTCCATGTCTATGGTAATTTATTTCTTAGTTTAGGTACATTGTTGAAAACTCTATGTTCTTTCCACTAACCATATGTTGTCTTTTCCAAGGAATGTGTAAGAAAGTGTATCAGTAATGGTTTTCTAACCTTTAATCCCCCTTCTAGAGTAACTATCGGTCTGTAATCCTATCGATGGTGATCAAGTAATGATAAGTCATTCAAATCCACACTCATATATCCAAGAATAAAGAGAAATTTATACTAAATCATGTAAAATGTTAATAAAACAATTCTCGGGGGTACTCCCAGGTCCTAAGGAAAAGAGGGGTTTATCCCCACATGGTTTTCATTTGAAAATACATAGAAGGAGAGAAGAAAAATGTGGGAAACATGAAAGAGATTCATGTAACTCCTGGGAAGATGGTGCTCCGGTTCATCCTCCTCGAGAGATGTGCGTTCTGTAGTCTTCCGGTAGCATAATCATCCATCGAAGGTGCCCAAATCTTCCAATTAACGTCCTTCGGCTCTGTGCTTCTCTCCCTCTCTTCTTTGTCCATCGTGTGGTGCAAAAACTAATCTCCCTTAGGTTTGGCCGTCCTTCTTTTAATCTTAGGTTAACTTACGGTATCACCTAATGTGGACTGTTGGATCAGGACTGCAACTTTAGATTGCTAAAATCCTGCAGTGCAGTGGCACCGACCTGGATGGTAAGTGGCACCCACAACATTGGGATCTGATCGTGCTATGGAAATTTCGGTGCCATCGACTTGGAAGTTGATGGCACCGAGATGATGTGAATATTGCCTCTACCTCTCTGATGCTCTCTCAATGGCATCGACTGTTGTAGTTGGTGTCATTGACTCTTTTGGTCACCTGAAGCCCTGTCCCTGACGTCATCTCAGTGGCATCGACTCCTCGATTCCTTGGGAGCTCCTAAAATGCAAAGAGGCCATGTATAAGGCTGAGAAATGTATAAAATAATATAATTACTATGAAATAGGGACAATTTTATGCAAATAGATTATACAAGCCAATTATAAAGATTTATGCAAATATGATCAATGAATTGACGAACAAATGCACAAAATGAATATAAACTAGGCCTGTAAAAGTGACTCAAAACCCATACATCATATATATATATAGATAACATTTGCATTAGTTTCATTTTTGGAAAGAAGAAGGTGTTCGATCCAAGAGAGTTGACCATATGAAAGTTGAGTCAATCGATTGAAGGACAGTAGGAGCCATTCGATCGACTGGTAGCTCAACCAACTGACTAGAAGAGTCCAGCCAACACTTTATCTAGGAGCCAGTCGATCGACTAACAGGGACAAACTAACCAATAGGAGGACGAATGGATTAATTGGATGATCCACTTGATCGAGCATCTTGTTCCTATTACAAGAACTTCCAATATAGGTGGATACATATGATGTATGACCTTAGGTGGAAAACAATTCTCTTTGGTTTTAAGATTGCATTGGGATGACCATAATCATTACTTGTATATTTATGATTGCATGTTTAGTTTGTGTATAGAGAATGTATATGATGCATGTTATAAGTATGTGGTTATTTGATATGTATATGTATTTACAAATAAAATCCCTTAATCAATATTAAGTCCTGGATGCTTTCCATAAATAGCACACATGAAAAGCTTGATCAGACAACCATGGGCACACCATAGTGTGGTGCATCGTCTATCTCATGGAAATGTGATGGCAGTTATGTGGGTCTACCAAGCAAGATGCATTTGTATCATGTTAGCTTTTGGGCCAGGCTTAACAAGGTGAACTTAATGGGATTAAGTGCCTATAAGGATACAACTGGACTATGACAAGGAATTGTGCATATCATCTATCCAAGAATTGCATTAGATGTAATTTGAATATGGTGTCTACCTTAATAATTGTTTGTGGATGCCGGTGTTGGCTGGGTAATAATTCAATTATTTTGGATCTTGACTCACTAGATGATGGTATGTTGTAATCTCCTGAAGTGATGGTGATGGCCATTAATTTAATAGAATAGTGGGAGTGATAATTAATTAAAGCCCTAATTAATATCATCAATATTTTAAAATTTGTTTTTCACAAATGTAATTTTTCAATTGTAGAAAAAAATGGCAAATACCAACACCTTTTCAGTATGACTGGTCCTTGAGAAGGAAAAATTGAATGGGAACAACTTCCATGATTGGTTTAGGACTTTGGGAATCATTATCACTCAAAAGTGTAAGCTCTATGTTCTAGAGACACTAGAGCTAGAGGAACCTGCTCCCACTACACCTAGGTCCGAAAAGGATGCTTACAAGAAGAATTCTAAGGATTTCATAGATGTCAAATGCATGATGATATGCTCAATAAACTATGCACTTAAGGCTGAAAGGGATGCTTACAAGAAGCATTCTGAGGATTTCGTGGATATCAAGCATTTGATGCTATGCTCTATAAGCTATGAGTTTTATAGACAACATGACGATATGGAACTTATCAGGATGGTAAGAAATCTCAAGAATATGTTCCAGGGTCAGAAAAGATAAGAGAGAAGATCTCAAATGTATTATTTAATTACAATATGGTAGAGGAAGATATGATAGGGCCCCATGTGCTCAAATTGATTGGGTACATGGAAAACCTAGAGAGATTGGGATTTCCTTTAGTACAAGAGTTGTCCACGTATGGATTCTACAATTTTTTCCTGAATCATATATTCAATTTGTCATGAACTATAACATGAATTATTTTGCTAAACCACTGTCTCAGTTTCTTGGCATGTTGAGAACTACCAAGACATGAATGAAGAAGGACGATCCTAGTGATGGTGATCGTATAGAAAAGGGGAAGTCTAAAGTAAAAGGAAAAGCCAACAAGAGTTCTAAGGCTAGTTAGAAACCCAAGTCTTATGTAGTTAAATTAAAAAGATGAATGAGTAAGGGAGATAATTTCCAACAGTACCACTAGCCTAGACACTAGAAAAGGAATTGTCCTCTTTACATAGAGGCATTCCAAAAGAAGAAGAAATAAATGGAGACATCCACTTTAGGTATATATTTTATTGAGATAAATATGTGTAATTTATCATATTAGGTATTGGATACATGATCTGAGAATAACTAGAAAGATGACACGGAACTATGCAGAGCAGGAATTGCTTTTTGGAACTTGTTGTATATCTCAACCCAACAAGCTTGCAATAGAATTAGTGAATTTCTATGATGAAACTGCCTTTAATAGAAACATCATTGTATCTTATATGTACAAAAGTGGATTCAAATTTCATATAATGAAATATTGATGTTTTATTTTATAGATAAGATGTTCACAGTCAGTGTCCTAATGTCTCATAGTCTTCAGTCAATAGTTCTAGAGACAAGTATAAATAACATAAATATTGAAATACTTGATGACTCAAACAAAATATACCTATGTCATTGTCATTTAAGGCACATAAATGAGAAACACATCTCTAGATTCCATAAAGATGGTTATCTAAACTCTTATGTTTTTTTACCAATAGAGACATGCAAGTCTTATTTATTAGGCAAAAGGAAAAAGCATCTTTCACTGGGAATAGTGGGAGAGTAGGTGATCTATGGGAATCGTACATATTGGTGTATGTCGACCTTTTAGATCAAATACTAAAGCCAGCTACTAGTATTAAAGCATACGTGGAGAATACTTTAACTAAGAGTTTGAGGACTTTATGCAAACCATGATATTGTATCACAATGAACTCCACATGAAACATAATTATATAACAGAAAGAAGGAATCATACCCTATTGTACATGGTGCAATCATCTATAGGTCCAGTTGATTTTCTTATTTTCTTCTAGGGATATGCTTTAGAAACCACAGTTTACACTAAACCGCTTATCATCTAAAAAGGTTCAAAAGACACCATGGCATGTAAACATCTTGATGTATCTTTTGTAAATATTTGGGGATGTGAAGCTTATTAGGGAAAATAGTTTCTTGAAAATCTTGGTCCCAAATCAAATAAATTTTATTTGTTTCGTAACCAATGGATACCACTTATACATTTCATCTGACAATAAAATTTTTGTTGCCAACACTATTGGATCCAAAGAAATTTGATCAAAAAGGAAATAGTGGTAGAGAAGTAGAACTCAAAGAAGTTTGAGACCAAAAATAAAATATTAAACCTATATATGTACAATAGGAAGGAGAGTCATAAACATTTATAGAATTTCAAGTTCCTCATGTAACACAACAACCTCTTAGATCTAGTATGACATGCCTTGAGCCTAAAATGTTTGGAAATCTTATAAATCAAGAAGGTTATAGTTGGTCATCGATGATGAGCCAACAACCTATCTATATTCTACTGAGGAACTAGAGTCTGAGAAATGGCTTGAGGCCATGAGATCTAAGATGAAATCTATGTACACCAACAATGTATGGACCTTGGTGGATCCACATGAAGGGGTAAGACCCATAGGGTACAAGTGGGTATTGAAGACTGATATTGATGGCATTATCCTTGGTTAATTCCATCAGGATAATGCTTGGCATTATACACTAGAGTTAAAGGTCAATCTGTAGATTGAAGCAAGCATCTCATAGATACAATCATTGATTTGACAAGACAGTCAAATTATCACAACCACATCCCACAATTTACCACTAATCATGAGATGTGGGCATGACTAGAGGATTTAACGTATTACAAAATCACCCTTAACTTTTTCTTTTCTTAATCACTCAGAATTAACCTAAAGGAAAATCTTATAACTTGGATTAAACTGAAATCTTACTAAACTTGCAAAAGCAACTTACTATTTCTTAATCCTAAAAGATACCTCAAATTTTAAACAACATATTACATTTCACTCATGGAATATAAAGAACAACAATTAATTAAGAACTAAACTACTTATTGCTTTACATTCTCTCTCTACCACACTACATGCTCAAGGACTGAGGGGAAAGGACTAAGACACCTCTATCTAACTATGAACTACCTTCTAAGATCCTGGGTGATAAGATCCTTCAGCTTCCTCGTGCTGACGTTGACCTAAAAAATGTTTCAGTAAGTTGGTGAGATACTGGATCAGTGAATAGAATTTCACCCAACCATCCTAGATAACTCATTTATGTTTATTAAACTAAAATAAAATGCATGAATTACTACACTGAGCAGATCTAAAAATTACAATTAAAATAATAGGAAAATGCCAACATTACATTAAAAGAAAACAACTATGAACTATACTCAAATCTTACTTAACTCTTTTACTTAAGAGACTCTGTAAACCTAGATTATCATATTTTAACTTATGCCCTGATCATATGTAGTGTACTCTACAAATGAAGACTCGTAGCGAACTACGATCTCACCATACAATACTTAGCTTAAAACTCAGGAAGCTAAGCCTAGAACTGAATTCGGGTCCACTTGACTCGAACCATCATGTCTGACTAAGGCGGCTAAACAACTGTCTTTAACTGGACCTCTCCTTCAAGGCTGAGTACACAGGTGAAGGGTCTGAGATTCTCTGTGGGCCTCATCTTGGTACGCTCTATGGGTACCTCCGGGTTACCACCGGGATCTTCGGTTCATGTTGGGTAACCTATCTTCTCTTAGTAGACTTCCTTAGGAGCTTCATCTCCCCGCACACTCTATGGATGCGTTCTGATCCCTGTATACTAGTCACTACCAGGGTGGATCGTTTCCTCCTTACAGTGTAGACATCCGTAGGGAATCTTCGTTGTTTAGGCCACCTATGTCTATTAGTTTATTATTCTTAGAAAGCTATTACTATATTATATCTCTCTCTTACTTATTCTTGACATTGATATCTCTATGGTACCGAGTTTATTTATCTGAAACTTATAAATACAACATGTATATCATTTCTAACTTGGCAGTGCAATATACTCAGACACTGTAATTTATTGAGAAATCAACATACTGCAAATACAGGAAGACTAAAATTCTTAAATAAATAGATTACATGTCCACTTGACATTTATACACTACATTCATGCGATTGAACCTATTAATACAATAATAAGAGTTAATTACTTAATATATAAAAATTATCAGGTCATTTGTAAATTATCTATAATTCTGCGAAAAGCATGCACATCAGCCCTAATCCTGAGTTGTACATCACATAACCCAATTAAGAGTTAATTATTTATCATGGCACGAATTATTAATAGTAATAGAAAATTTCTAATTATTTCCTTGAGAAACATGCCAATTCGTGTTACGACTAAACCACACACATTAAATATAATAGGGAGCGTGCAACTAGGTTTCCATTGACATTTTCATGTTATTGTCATTTCTTTGAAATCGTACATCTAGTAAACTACTCGAATCATACAAACTAGATTTATTCCCAAACTGTACATCTATTGTAAACCCTATATTTGTGTGCTACTGTATTCCACTTTTAAACTGAGCAATTTAGGTTTTAATCAACCATATAATTCCACTTGTTCAAATCATTCTAATCAGTTGATAAACTGAATCATATAAAATGTAAAGAAGCAAAATGTGCAGTAAAACGTCAGGTGACGCCAAAACTGCACAGCACCTGGGTAACCATTGTTACCCAAGAATAACCCAATTCTAAATGAAAATGCCTATTTATTGGAGTTAAATCTAGCTTGGGGAGTGAGATTCTACTCACAGTGGTCCAAGATGACTGAAATCGATTGGAAACTCGTCTACAGGGTTGTCTTCAACCTCCGAATAGCCCTGAATTTAGACATGGTGCAAGTAGCAGCTTCCACCTCACGTATAGGTTGAAAAGGGAACTCGGCTGGGTCGCCATTCTTGGGATGGGGGGCTGCGGAATTGAGCTCTAACCTCACGACTGAACTTGATGTTTGTTGTTCCTAGGTGCTTGCTCGAACCCAATAGCTCTTGGTCGTGCTGTTGGCGGCGCCACACCTACTGCTGGTCGGGGCGCTGCCCTAGTTGGTCGGGGTGTCGCTGCTCATGGCTAGGAGAAGGCTGATTTGTGTTTGGGTCTCAAGGCCGGACTCGGTGGAGTTGATTTGAGGTGCCTCTCATGCCAAGACGGTTGTTGGTTGGTGCCGCAAGTTGTTGTACGGCTGTTGCTGGCCTCTGCTGCTGGGGGTGCCGCCCTAGCAAGTCAGGGCATAGCTAGGCAAGGTAGAGGAGTCCCAAAACCGGTTGTCACTTCTCCTCTGTTGCAAGTCGATCGGGCGCTGGGTGCCACTTAATGATGTTGGGCATTGGTCAGTTGGGGAAGAATGGGGATAAGGGCAAAAGAAATAAAAGGGAAAGGGGTTATAGGTCATTTAATGGAAAAATTGCATATTCAACCCAAAATTCTTTAAAATGCCATATCATTTTCCTTGGAGGTCTGAATTGCATGATTGCTTTTGCAAATTTTGAAGCACGAGATCCACTACAACCGCAAGGCATAAAAACACTACAAATAAACCATCTTATCTAGGTTAATCATCTTAGGTTATTAACTTAACAATTGACACTGTAGTTAACATTACTTACCTCAGATGAATCAGTCTCGACTACTGATTCAAATCTTAGCTTATCTTGATTAACCATGATGTTTAACAAGGTACTTAGCACTAATAAAGGTACTTCATGCTAATCGAGGTACTTACTGACTAACCTTGATGCGTGTCATACAAATCTCCCTCCCTTATAAGAATTTCATCCCAAAATTCCTAAAAGAGAAAAGGATACTTGTTACACATCTCGAACTCAAGCTCCCATGTGGCTTCCTCTAGGTTGTGGTTCCTTCATAGAACTTTCACTAATGGTATTTCTCAATTCTTGAGTTTCTTGATCCTCTGATCAACTATTTGTACTGGTCCTTCAACATAGGACACATCTGTTCTGAGCTGTGTAGGTTATGGGTCCACTATCTTCCCTGTACCAGGATAACACTTCTTCAACATCGATACATGAAATACATCATGTAGATTAGCCAACTCAGATGGCAAATCCAACATGTAGGCTATAGGTCCAATCCTCTCAATGATAGTATATGGGCCCATAAACCTAGGAGTCAGTTTGCCTCTCTTACCAAACCTCAACACTCCTTTCCATGGTGAAACTTTCAAACACACTTCATCACCAACCTCAAACTCAAGAGGTCTACGCCTCTTCTCAACGTAACTCTTCTGCCTACCTTGTGCAACTTTTAACTACTCTCTGATCACTGTAATCTTTTATGTAGTCAAATCCACTATCTCTGGTCCAAGAATATCTTTTTCACCCACCTTGTACCAACATACAGGTGATCTACACTTTCTGCCATACAGAGCTTCATACGGGGCCATACCAAGACTGGAATGATGACTATTGTTGTATGCAAACTCCATAAGGCTCAAGTGTTCTTCCCAACTTCCATTGAAATGTAAGACACATGCTCTCAGCATGTCCTCAAGAGTCTGAATGGTCCTCTCTGATTGACCATTTATCTGTGGGTAAAAAGTTGTATTGAACCTCAACTTTGTCCCCAAAGCACGATGCAACTGATTCTAAAACATGGATGTGAACTTAGGATCTATATCTGAAATTATTGAAATTGGGATACCATGCAACCTGACTATCTCATACACATATATCTTAGCCAACTTCGAGACATCAAATGTTGACTTAAAAGGAAGAAAGTGAGCAGAATTAGTCAGTCTAACCATAATCACCCATATAGAGTCACAACCTCTAGGTGTCTTGGGAAACCCTACCACAAAATCCATTGTGATATGTTCCCACTTCCATTTTGGTATAGCAAGAGATTGCAAAGTTCTTGCAGGTTTTGATGCTCAGCCTTAACCTACTGGCACACACTACATCTAGCCATGTACTTAGAAACATCCTTTTTAATACCCGACCACCAGTACAACTCCTTAAGATTACTATACATCTTAGTGTTACCTAGATGCATAGCGTACATCGATGCATGTGCATCCTAAAGAATCTGCCCCTTCAAATCACTATCTCCAGGTACACATAACCTATCATGCTGATACAACAAACCATCACCTAAAAACCTGAACTCTAGTCTTTTTCCCTTTGTCATGTCCTACATGATCTGCCATAACTCATTGTCACTCTACGGAAGTTCCTTGATCTGATTATAAAAGGTAGGCTTGACTTGCATCTGTGCAATCAAACCACTCTGTTCTATCACCCCTAAGTCTAAGTTCAACTTCTGCATCTCTACTAGCAGATCTCTCCTAAAACATGCCATAGAGAATACATCAGTTGTTAAACTTGAATTCCTTCTCAGAGCATTTGCTACCACATTCACCTTTCCAGGTTGATAATCTATCATCACTTCATAATCCTTGATCAATTCTAACCATCTCCATTGTCTAAGATTCAGATCCTTCTGGGTGAAGATATATTTCAAGCTCTTATGATTTGTAAACACATGGCACAACTCACCATAAAGATAGTGATGCCATGTCTTAAGGGCATGAACTACTGTAGCTAATTCCAGATCATGCGTCGGGTAGTTCTCCTCATTCTTCTTAAGCTATCTAGATGCATAAGCTACTACTTTGCCTTCCTGCATCAACAAACAGCCTAAACCTCTCCTGGAAGCATCACAAAAAACAGTATAACCCTTATCTGCCTCGGGCAGGATCAACACTGGTGTTGTAGTCAACTTCTTCTTTAAGACCTGAAAACATTTCTCATTGTGAGACCAAACAAATGATGCATTCTTTCTCATTAAGCGTGTCAGAGGTGATGCTATAACACTAAAGTTCTAGATGAACCTCCTATAGTAACGTGCCAATCCTAAGAAGCTTATGATCTCAGTAGGAGTCTTAGGCTGCTCCCACTGTAGAACAAATTTGACTTTCTTAGGGTCAACACTTACTCAATCTCTTGAGATGACAAGTCCAAGAAAAGACACCTCAGCTAACCAGAACTCGCACTTGCTGAACTTAGCATATAATTGGTGTTGTCTTAACAACTGTAACACTATCCTCAAATGTTGCTCACGCTGCTCATCATCTCTGGAATATATCAGAATGTCATCTATGAAAACCACTATGAACTGATCAAAGAACGGCTTGAAAATATGGTTCATCATGTCCATAAAAGTTTTTGGAGCATTAGTCAATCCAAACAACATGACCAGAAACTCATAATGCATGTATCTTGTTCTGGAAGCCAACTTAGGAATATCTGAAGCCTTTATCCTCAACTTATGATATCCAGATCTCAAATCTATCTTAGAAAAGATCATCGCTCCACGCAACTAATCAAATAGATCATCTATCCTTGGAAATGGGTACATATTCTTGATGGTGATATTATTGAACTGTATGTAGTCTATACATAACCTCATAGTACCATCTTTCTTTTTCACAAACAAGACTGGAGATCCCCATGGTGAGAAACTAAGTTGAATGAAACTCTTATCCAGTAACTGGATTTTCAATTCATTCAACTCTACAGGTGCCATTCTATAGGCTGGCATCACTACAGGGTGACTACTTGGCAACTCCTAGATCTCAAAGTCTATCTCTCTTTCAGGAGGTAGACCTAGAAACTCATCTGGGAAAACATCTAGGAACTCATAGACCACTGGCACATCCCATAGGCTGATTGTGTTATTTTCTACCCTAGTATCTACTACATGTGCCAAGAATGCCTCACAACCTTTCTGCAACATCTTATTAGCTATAAAAACTGATATAATACACATAGGAAAAACTTTCCTGTCTCCATAAAAGACATAAGAAAATCCACCCTGTTGAAAGACAACTTCCTTCTTCCAATAGTCGAGTTGAACTCGATACATCTCTAGGCAATCCATATCCAAGATAACTTGAAAAGAGTTAACATTTAGGGGTATTAGATTAACTGCAATGGTGTAACCACCAAAGGTCAACAAGTACTTTCAGGATTATGTCAACATTATTTAATTGTGACATATATGCGGAGATGAACATCTTGACCCTGCTCACTGACAGGACAAAACTCCATCAACACTGTCGGTTCACCTAATAGAACCCTCAACAACAACTCAACTGGTAACTCCTAGGTTAACAGGTTAAGCTCACAAGCTAAAGAACGTTGTATAAATGAGTGATTAGCACCCAGATCTATCAAAAATGTAACTAACATGATATTAAATAAAGCCTTTCTCTTGTAATTACTCAGGAAGAAACAATACCTTCTTGTTGTGTCAGAGAGAAGAAGCGTCCTGAAGCTCTTCCTCTCATACAATGTCCTTGTTGTCCTTCCCTTCAACTGGGTGCTCCTCCTCTTCGGGAACCCGAAGCCACTGAGGAACTTGCTCCTCTAGCTAGAGCCTGTCTCGAAACATTCTGATACTGTAACTGGGAACCCTATGATGCTGATTGTTGTAACTGGGGGTAATTCCTCTTGAAATGTCTTATTTGTCTGCACTGATGACATCCTTTAAACTTTGTTCCCCAACACTATCCTGAATGTGGTCTTCCACAAATATCACATGCTTGCATCTCTTGCCTCAGTGGACCTATCACTCAAGTGGATGATCTAGAAGACCTTCCTCTAGACATGTTGCTCCATCTCCCTGGGTTGGATCTTCTGCTACTCTGAGAAGATATCACATCTTTAGATCCATGTTTACTAAAATAGCCAAAGCCTCATCCAAGCTTTGAGAAGAAACCACCACCTCCTTGGTATCCACTACTAACTTGTCCTCGTCTGAAGTCTTCAGACCTCTTTCTACGCTCATGATGCTTATTAGCGTTCACAGATTCCTCTATACATCTTCCTTCCTCAAAAAACTCTCTAAAGTTCTCTCTTTTTCTTTGGCCAACTATAGATACATTATGCTAGATTTTGGGCCTCAATCCCTCCTGGAATCTTCTACACTTTTCCACATCGTTTGGGACGAGCTGCGGGAAGAACTTTACCAACCTAGTGAAATATGCCTCGTACTCTCCCACTGACATATTCCCTTGGCTAATGTTCTGTAGTTGTCTTATCTTCTCGCTCAGAAAGGTAGTTGGGTAGTACTTAAGATGGAATTCATCAAAAAAATCCTTCCAAGTCAGTACCGTGTTCCTCCTTTTATCTTCCACTCCACGCCACCAGAGTTCTGCATCACCCTTAAGAAAATAAACTGTGTGATTGGTTTGTCTTTCCTCAGTCAGCTCCATCAGACTGAACACTTTCTCTAACTATCTCAGCCATTGATCTTCCACTGCAGGGTCCATAGTTCCAACAAAGTTGGTACCTCCAAGCTTCTTAACTAGCTCATAGGATCTCATCAGATCCTTGCTGCTTAAGGTAGAAGCTCACCTATTTGTTTTATATTGTTCCTTGGTCTCAAGAAACATTATGTACATTCTCGCTACCTCATCCACCTCTTCACCACCACCTAGACCCATCACCTGAGGATCAGGTCCAACGTGGCTCTCAGCTTGGTCCTCATGACCACGTCCTCTTTCTGCCATCTGCAATAGTATAACAGAACATTTCCTGCTAGAAAATTATAGTTAGAAGGAAGACACCTAAGTGCTAATCCTATTGGTCTCTTATCGTCCCCTGACCTTGACTTAGAGTAACTACAAACTCAACCTATGCTCTGATACCCAAGTTTGTCACACCAGCATCCCATGATTTACTACTAATCAGGAGATGTGGGCATGACTAGAGGATTTAACGTATTACAAAATCACCCTTAACTTTTTCTTTTCTTAATCACTCAGAATTAACCTAAAGGAAAATCTTATAACTTGGATTAAACCAAAATCTTACTAAACTTGTGGAAGCAACTTACTATTTCTTAATCTTGAAAGATACCTCAGAGTTTAAATAACATATTACATCTTACTTACGGAATAAAAAATACAACAGTTAATTTAAAACTAAACTACTTATTGCTTTACATTCTCTCTCTACCACACTACATGCCCAAGGACCGAGGGGAAAGGACTAAGAGACCTCTATCTAACTATGAACTACCTTCTAAGATCCTGGGTGATAAGACCCTTCAACTTCCTTGTGCTGACGCTGACCTGAAAAATGTTTTAGTAGGTTGGTGAGCTACTGGCTCAATGAATAGAATTTCACCCAACCATCCCAACTAACTCATTTATGTTTCTTCAAATAAAATAAAATGCATGAATTACTACATTGAGCAGATCTAACAATTACAACTAAAATAACAAGATAATGCCAACATTACATTAAAAGAACAACTACTACAAACTATACTCAAATCTTACTTAACTCTTTTACTTAAGAAACTTTGTAAACCTAGATTATCATATTTTAACTTATGCCATGATCATATGCAGTGTACTCTACATATGAAGACTCATAGCAAGCTACGATCTCACCGTACAAGACTTAGCTTAAAACCTGGGAAACTAATCCTAGAACTGAATTTGGGTCTACTTGACTCGAACCATCATGTCTGACTAAGGCAGCTAAATAGTTGGCCTTTAACTGCACCTCTCCTTCTAGGCTGAGTACATAGGTGGAGGGTCTGAGATACTTTGTGGGCCTCATCTTGGTATGCTCTGTGGGTACCTCTGGGTTACCACCAAGATCTCAGATTCATGTTGGGTAACGTATCTTCTCTTAGGAGACTTCCTCAAGGGCTTCGTCTCCCCGCACGCTCTGTGGGTGTGTTCCGATCGCCATATACTGGTCGCTGCCAGGGTGGATCATTTCCGCCCTACAGTGCAGACATCCGTAGGAAATCTACAGTGATTAGGGCACCTATGTCTATTATTTTATTATTCTTAGAAAGCTCTTACTATATTATATCTCTCTCTTACTTATTTTTGACTTTAGTATCTCTATGGTTCCGAGTCTATTTATCTGAAACTTATAAATACAACATGTATATCATTTCTAACTTGGTAGTGCAATATAGTCAAACACTATATTTTACTGAGAAATCAACATACTCTAAATGCAGGCAGACTAAAATTATTAAATAAATAGATTACATATCAACTTGACATTTATACACTACATTCATGCAATCGAACCTCTTAATACACTGATAAGAGTTAATTACTTGATATATGAAAAATCATCAGTAACATCTGTAAATTTTCTATAATTCCTCAAAAAGCATGCACATCAACCCTAATCCTTAGTTGTGCATCACATAAACCAATCAAGAGTTAATTACTTATCATGGAATGAATTAATAATAGTAATAGAAAATTTCTAATGATGTCCTTAAGAAACGCGCCGATTCGTGTGAAGAATAAACCACGCACATTAAATATAATAGGGAGAGTGCAATTAGGTTTCCATTAACATTTTCATGTCACTATCATTTCTTTGAAATTGTGCATCTAGTAAACTACTAGAATCGTACAAACTAGATTTATTCCCAAACTGTACAACTACTTTAAACCCTAGATTTGTGTGCTACTGTATTCCACTTTTAAATTGAGCAATTTACATTTTGATCAACCATATAATTCCACTAGTCCAAATCGTACTAATCAGTTGACAAACTGAACCATATAAAATGTAAAGAAGCGAAACGTGCAATAAAAAGTCAGGCGACGCTAATACTGCACGACACCTGGGTAACCACTGTTACCCGCGAATAACCCAGTTCTAAATGAAAACGCCCATTTATTGGAGTTACATCTTGCTTGGGGAGTGAGATTCTACTCACAGTGGTCCAAGATGACCAAAATTGACTGGAAACTCATCCACGGGGTTGTCTTCAACCTCCGAATAGCCCTAAATTTGAACCTGCTGCAAGGAGCAACTTCCACCTCACATACAGGTTGAAAAGGGAACTCGGCTGGGTCATTGTTTGTGGGTTGGGGGGCTGCGGAATCAAGCCCTAACCTCATGTCTGAACTTGATGACTGTTGTTCCAAGGTGCTTGCTCGCACCCAACAACTCTTGGCCATGCTGGTGGTGGCACCGCACCAGTTGCTGGTTGGGGCGCTACCCTAGCTGGTCGATGCATCGCTGCTCATGGCTAGGAGGCGGAAAATTTGTGTTTGGGCCTCAAGGATGGACTCGATGGAGTTGATTTGAGGTGCTTCTCATGCCAAGATGGCCCTTGGCTTTCACCACAAGCTGTTATGCGGTTGTTGCTGGCCACTGCTGTTGGGGGCGTCGCTCTAGCAGGTCAGGGCATAGTTGGGCGAGGTAGAGGAGTCCCAAAATTGGCCATCTCTTCTCCTCTACTGCAGGTTGATCGGGAGCTGGGTGCTGCTTAACGATGTTGAGCATCGGTAAGTTGGGGAAGAAAGGGGATAAGGGAAAAAGAAATAAAAGGGAAAGGGGTTATAAGTCATTTAATGGAAAAATTGCAGATTCAACCTAAAAGTCTTTAAAATGCCATTTTTTTTTCCTTGGAGATCTGAATTGCATGATTTCTTTAGAAAATTTTCAAGAACAAGATCCACTACAACCTCAATGCATCAAATTACAACAAATAAACCATCTTATCTAGGTTAATCATATTAGGTAATTAACTTAACAATTAACATTGTAGTTAACATTAATTACCTCAGATGAATCAATCTCGACTATTGATTCACATCTTATCTTATCTTGATTAACCATGATGTTTAAGGAACTTAGCACTAATAAAGGTACTTCATGCTAATCGAGGTACTTACTAACTAACCTCGATGTGGGTTATAACACAAATAGTTTGACTTTAGTCAAAAATGAAGATGGATCTTGTGTTTATAAGAAGGTTGCTTGGAGCATAACTATATTCCACTGGTAGATGGGGAATGACATTCCCACACTACAAATGTAAAGAATTAGTTGGAAGTACCTTCTTTGAGAAGGATTTAGGCAAAACATCCTATGGGATAGGAATTAAGATCTATAGAGATAGGTTGATATGGCTTCTTAACCCATGTCAGAATACATACATTGACAATTGTTGAAGGGGTTTAGCATGGAAGACTCACAGAGAGGAAATTTTCCCATGTCTCATGGAATTAGTCTGTCTAGATTCAAGTGTCTTGATTCTTGTGAAGAACGACTGTGAATGAGTAAGATGCTATATGTGTCTGCAATTGGATCTATCATGCATGTAATGTTATGTGTTGATCTTGATGTCTCATATGCTTGGGCATGGCAAACAAATGTTAGTAGGATCCCAGTAAAGGCCATTAAATTGCTGCAAAGAACATGCTTAAGTATTACTAAGCATCATTTCCTTTATTGTGGCGATAAGGAAGAGTTGGGTGTAAAGGGTACACCGATTCAAGCTTCCAAACTGAAAAAGATGATTGTCGATCACAATTACTATTTTTCTTTAAGAACAAAGTTGTAAGGTAGAACGGTTCCAAGAAAGAGACACTTATTGTTGTGTACAATGGAAACTAAGAACATTGTTGTTTTATAAACAACAAAGGTATTGTATAGATCAAGAAGTTCATTGGTAAACTTGGGGCAGTTCCAACCATTGATGAAAAAGTAGAGATGTTGTGGCAATAATTGAGCTATTGGATAGGCCAAGGAACCCAAATCACATACTATGACATTTCCAAATCATATGAGAGATCATACAGTAAGGAGATGTGAAGATTTGTAATACCAACTAGAAGCAAATGTTCATGAACCACTGATAGAAGCATTTTTGTGGTAGAAACATTATAGTCATGTTATATAACTTAGAATTAGATTTGTAGGTGATTGGATACAAGTGAAAGTGGGACTATTTTAGTATGTATGACCATAGAGCTAATAATATCAGGTAAGACAACTAGGCTCTCTCATGAGGAGTCTTAATACAATCTCTTGACTTCCTCTTTAGACATCATGTCTATTATGTGTGTTTTGACCCTTGGCCACACCTCCTACTTATATCAAAGTGGATGGACTAGGGTTTTTGAAATCTAGGAGATTTGAAAGGTCATATCTCATGGTTTGACAGATGCTTCTTGTGGTCATTCGATCAACTGGCATACCAGTCGATCGACTAGACTGTATAGTCAATTAATTGTCTTGTAGTCAGTGGCACAGTGACACCGAATGTTTCATGCAATTATTAATGCACACCATTACACATATCATTAATCTGTGAACCTATTAAACTAGTCATTTTACTTCTTTGGTTTGACACATTCAAATTGGTCATGTAGTCAGTTGGTTGGACACTCCAACCGGTCAATTGGATGGATCCATTAGCCAATAGTCTAGTCGATCGACAGACAACCAGTGTTTCCAAAGTCAATTACCTAAACACTTTTAGCAACCAAGTTAAATCTTATCCATCAATAAACTCCTATTATAAGTGCATCCTATGTGTGTGACCCTACATGTCCCATATTACATTGGTAGTCATGTCCATAACCATTATACTACACAAGCAATGAGAGGTATCTAGCAACACATCATTGCTACCCAAGTAATTGAAAAGTGGAGAACAACTTCAATCTATAATATGTGATCAATGTTAATATGATCATGCAGTTCTTTTAACTCTGATATTTATATTGAATTTGAGGCATATAATCATCATCGTCAAGATACTCAATCTATGTTTCTTGAACTAAAGAAGACTCTTGAGATGTAATGAGTTCACATATCATATATTGACTCACACTAGTATGGCCATGCATTTCTCAATCTCTCTTATCAAGGGCTTGGGATATCAAACTCTCAATAGGAGGGACAAATCCCATCTACATAAATCTCAATCAATCCCCATTTTTCACCTCATACCTAATAACCACCTTTATGACAACCCTTATTCAGGATCACATTAGATGGTGTCACAGTTCATTGAACGACATGTGATAAGTATACTAACTTGAGTTCTAAGAACCACAATCATCACAATCAGTTTGAGAGATGATTCTGACTACAATTTTATGGTTTCTATGTACAACTCTCAAGGTGGGTTTGTCCAGTACACTATTCCCTAACATGTACCTATGTGTTTGACTTGATATCCAATATCATGACTAATGAGACTCTATCATCCATCAACACACAATCCAGTCTTATGTATTGTTTTCATCTATTGTGCTTCCACAATAGATATCTGACCAGAGACATAATAAGAATATATTTACTATTATCAAAAATATGATCTCATTCATCTTGTCTTTATCCTAAAAACATATGACATTGAGTAACATAATTATTTAGAAATATGTTACACTTGTGTCTTTATCTCAGTCATTCATGTGCACTAAATCTGGATCTTACAACAAGTACACCTAGCATAGCTCACCAACCCCATCAACCTTCTAGCCATCTCTGAACCTAAAAACAAAATACGAGAAATGGGTCAACACACGAGGTGTTAAGTATGGGGTAGAAAGATACATATATATGTATAATCTTTTCATAAGTTGAAAAGATTTCAAGACTAAACAAACAAGAATAAACATGTTAATTGTTTAAAAAAATGTGAAACCATATTTTATGTCATTTCACTCCATTATACCAACAACATCAAGCATGTTTAAGGCCTTTGACCATCTTCCCGTCGAAAGGGTTTGTAAGGGCGCTCAAGATTTGCCAACCCTTTTATATGAGAGGGACCTCAAGGCCATAGCCAAGAGATAACCCTTTATCAATCAACCTAGGGTTCCGCTCTAGGCGACTGCACGCATCCAGGGTCTCTCGCCGCTGATGCATTATTCTCTTGTAGTTTGCAGGTTCTCTCTGCGCTATGGCAGATGATCTTGTGGATAGGTACGCTTCTCTGAAGGTGCATGACGAGGAGGAGAACGATGTTATGGATCTGTAGGGGGCGGCAGATGGAGAGGGGAGCGAGCATATTGCTCTGACACTGTAGGGAGGTTGTTGACAAATAGGCCTTATAACTTTTCGACATTCAAACGTATGATGGTTTGCGCGTGGGCATTGAGGAAGGAATCCATCTTTCGTCAGATCTCCAACAATCTCTTCGTCATCCAGTTTCTTCACTGGAATGACAAGGAGAAGGTCATGGATGAAGGCCCATGGATCTTTGACAACCACCTGCTCGTGGTCCGGGATGTTAGGGTGGAAGATACTCTAGTGGAATTGGCTCTTAATCTCAACAAGTTCTAGATTTTCTTGTACAACATGCTACTGGGGTATAGGTCTGAAGATGCAATCAAGGCGGTGGCTGGGAAAATCGGTAAGGTTAGTGTCATGGACAGGCATGCCTGGGGGACGTCCTACCGTGCGAGGGTGGAAATCTATGTCACCAAGCCGATTCTTCAGAAGTAGAAGATCCGAGATAAGGAAGGTAGGGTGGTTTCTATTGAGATACGATATGAATGCCTCCCCATCTTCTTTTATCTCTGTGGCATTATTGGCCATCTAGAAAAGGACTGTCGAGATGAGGAAGAAGAGGAGGAAGGGTTACCTCCGAGACTATGGGGTCCCTAGATCAAAGCATCACCTACGAAAAGGTGGAATATATCCATCAAAGAGGAACTTCTTTGGAGGGAGAGTGCTAATAGAGAATTGAACTTCATCTCCAAGCCGACGATGGCGTGCTTTAGGTCAGCAAAAAAGATGCAGGTTGATGATGATGGTGGCGACCGTTCAAGCATGGGAGGGGCCTTAGTGGGAAGGAAGCGATGAGCGAGTCGGGTTTTCCTGTGGTTAATGTGGACTTGGAGGACATCTTCATTAAACGGACTGAGAGGGAGGTGGACTTGAGGGATGTTGTTGGCACTACAGATGGTCCTGCCATCACGAACCAACAGACAGGAGAGGGCAAAGGGACATTGACAGCACAAGTGTCGATCTAGCAGGGTACACTTCCTAATACTGTGGACGAGCGGGAAGTAGTGGGTGTCACCTTGGAATCAACAAAGTCACAGAGATGCCACAGGGTGAGGGAAGCAGAAGGAAGAACAACCAACTGAGCTGATCGCATTACCAGGGTGGATGAGCACTTTGTTACTCACAAATCTCTGCGGAATGAAGCAAGGAGGATACACCTAGGAGGTGTTTGCACTGCGAAGGGGTATGTGACTGCGAATGCACTAATCCACACAGCACACTCTGTTGGGGCTATTGACGAGGCAGTACATGGCCAGGTGTAGGGGGATGGAGAGGGTGTTCTTTCCAGGGTTTCTGGTTTACAAGCCAATTGTGGTGGTGCACACAGGGATGGAGGTGTCGCTGGGGCTGTGAGCAGGCATATACAAGAAGGGAACATACATGTTTTGGTTGTGGGAATGAGTATACAGGTGGGGGGAAAGGAGAGGTTGGGGAAAGCCTACTTTGCCAGGAAGGATAAGGGGGTCAAAGGTAGGAAGGTGAAAAGGATGACAAGGATAGGGTTGCGGCAGGCTGGCATAGATGGTGAGGGTGACACGAGTGTGAGAATTCATGAAGGGGGTAAGAGGAGATGGGAGAATGAGAATAGAGGTCATATGGAGGAGGAAGGGGAGTTGGGATTGGGAGATAAATGTTTGAGAGTGGAGGTTCTGTGTGAACTAGATCACACAGTAGTAGCGGGTACTGGAGAGGTCCAGGATCATGAAGGGCAATGAAAACTCCATGTTGGAACGTCCAGCAACTGGGCATCCCTGGGATGGTGGACTCCCTCAAAAGAAGATGTTGGAGGAAGATGCCCGACATAGTCTTTGTGGTAGAGACTATGTGCAGGGGGGGCAGGAGGCGGTAAGGAGAAAGTGTGGTTTCAATGAGGGTTTTGGTGTGGATAGTAGAGGTAGGGCTGGTGGGTTGGGTTTGTGGTGGAGGGGGGGATTTGTATTGGTGAATTCCTTTTCGGATCATCACATAGATGTTGTGGTTGGGAAGGAGGAGAGCCCAGAGTGTTTTTATTTTGTGGGGATCTACGAGTGGGTAGCCTCCAGGATATGATGGCTCGATTTTGGTGGGGATCTAAGGAGGGGGAAAGAAAGATTCACTGGATGAGTTGGGAGAGATTATGCAAGCCCAAGGAGAGTGGAGGTATGGGGTTTAGAGATTTGAAAGCTTTTAATCAGGCTCTTCTAGCTAAACAGGGGTGGAGATTGGCGGTGAATGGAGAGTCTTTTGCTGCCTGAATGCTTAAGGCCAAATATTGTAGATCCTCATCTATTCTTCACATGGAATTGGGGAGTAATCTGAGCTATACCTAGAGGAGTATATGGGGAGCTATACAGATTGTGAAAAGCAGCTTTATTTGGAAGGTGGGGGATGGTAAGAACATTCATATATATAAGGAGAGATGGATTCCTCATATGGGGGGCGCGGTGAGTAGGTATCTAGTCAGAGAACAAGAGGACTATAGATTTGTGAGTGACTTGATTTGTGGGGTGCGGAAAAGGTGGAATAGGGAAGAAGTGGAGACGTGTTTTCCCACACATATTGTGAGGAGGATCCTCAACATACCTTTATCACAACGGCATGAGGAGGACACTCTTTTCTGGGAAAAGGAGAGTGATGGGACATTCTCTGTCAGGAGTCCATATTCTCTTATCTGATCAGGGGAGGACTTGGAGGAAGGAAGGGAGGCAGAGGTGTGGAAGAGAGTGTGGAAGCAGGGATGGCCACCAAAATTAAAACACTTCGTTTGGAGAGCATTGCGGAACATTTTACCGACCAAGGTGGAGCTTCTTAGGAAGAAAGTGACACAGAACGATGGCTGCAATCACTGCGGAATGTGGGAGGATACCACCCATGCTTTATTACGCTACGATATTGCTAGGTAGATTTGGGTAGCAGGAGGGTTTGATTGGATGGAGCACCTTGAAGCTCATGACGTGGGGAGTTTAGTGAAGAGTTTGCTTGATGATGTGGATAAAATGTTTTTTGACGACCTCCCTCCTTATCTTCTGGGTCTTGCGATAAGCTTCATCAATATGGTGGGTGACCATGTGAGGTACCATGCAGCTATTGGTCAATCAGCCTCATCTACTACGGTGCCAGGGACTATTATATGGTGCTGACCACCTAGGGGAAGCGTGAAGATCAACACTGATGTGTCCCTCACCGATTTTGAGGAGAACGGTTGTGGGGCAGCAATACAAGACACATATGGGCACCTCTTGTGGACCTTCCAATGTCGGTTAGAACAGCCGTATTCAGTGCTTAGTACGGAGGGTACGACTGTCCTACACGGCATGCGTCTGGCTCTTAGGGAACATTATTTGGATATAGTGGTGGAGACGGACTGCTTGCTATTGGTGGAAGCTATGAAGAAAGGCTACGACGGATGGGGCTATGAAGACATCATCACCCGGGACATCCTGGCACTCTCCCATAGTTTTCTTTCGTTTAATTTTAGTTTCATTAGAAGGCAAGGCAATATATTAGCTCATGCCTTAGCTGTTTCTGCCTGTCAGTTTGTTAACCCTCATTGTATTGGTGGGGGTTTTGAAAATCGGATCCTTGTACTCGCTACAAATGATTTGATTACTTAATAAAATGGCGGGCTCCCTTTCTCTCTCTCTCTCTATATATATATATATATATATATATATATATATATATATATTCAAGTTATAAAACCAACGAGGCAAACATCGAGTAGGACATAGTAATACTAAATGGCACTATTTGAGAAAGTAAACAAACAAGCATACAATGCATGTCTTTTCAAGCAAGAAAGTGATATTCATATAACTATATAAGGACCATACATAATTCAGAGATCTCATAACCTAACTTATCCTTCAACATCTAACCACATGCCAAACCTGATTAACAATAAGATTACATGTATGCATTAGATTTTCATCATTAACCTAATTAACTTGATTTTAGGGTTCTGGCCAAGTTAGGTTCAATGTTGGTTAATTACATGATTATTTATCTCTTAATGATTTAGTGGTCATCATAATAGTGTGGTTCAAGTTTCATATCATTTTGAGTTTTCATGCAAACATTACGAGATTTAGGACACTTCTGCTCAAATTATGTCACAAGACTCATAGTAGAGTAATCAAGGTCAAAGATCATCAATGAAATAGAACTAAGCATAAGGGATGGTTTAGATCAGCAAGAATAGGATATAAGAAACACATTTAAAGTAAGGTGATGTCCACTAGGGTCTAGGCATCAAACCCCCAACATGGGGTACCAACATTCACTCATACATGCAATTAGTGATCCATAGAACAAACAAATAGGCAAAGAGTTTGATGATGGAGCTAGTTTCATAGTGACGCATAAGTTACTAATTTTCAAGGTTAGGGTGATACTATATGTCATTTCAAAACAAGATTATCAATATAGGTCCAACTCTATCATTCATATGTCAAATAAGTCACATATGGGAAAATGGGCTTAATAATGAGCAATAGGGGTGATTAGGGATCCCATGTAGTTCAAGGTGCACAAAATTTACTGATCTATTGAGAAAGAGGGTACAAGTGTACTACAGATTCAAGATTTATCATAAAGATGCATTATATTAGTCAACATAATCAAAGATCATATTTTTAGCAAAATAGGAGAAAAAATGAAGGATTTAGAGTCTAAAACCTTGTCCACATTGTAGATCTTTGTTGAGCTGATGAATTTTATATATAGGTTCTCTATATTCGGCCAAGGGAAATGAGAGTTATCATTTTTGGAAGTTTTATCAAGAACTTTAGAGAAATGAGACGGTGTCACCACAATATTTTTCTCTTGATTCGGGTGGATGATAATTGATCCAACGGCTAGGAGTGCTACCCCACACCCCCTCTGAGAGATGGCAATCTATTTAGATAGCGGTGGGTAGCGGTCGGCTCATGCCTCTCAATTCATGGTCTGTTGTCACCACAGCATCAATCCAACCATAGACTGGAGTTCTTCATCTCCCACAATCACCTACTTCTTTGCCAACCCCATATGTGATTCACCTATCTTGCTTCCTAGAACAGAGACAAAATAGGTCACTTCCGGCCCCACCACCATGGCACACCCCACCAGGGGTTCGAGCGGAAATAGGAGGGGATGGTGGGGTTTGTTCACCCACTGCTGCCGAACCTCCTTCACCTGGACGCGAGGAGGCCCGTTGTGGGATGGGTGAACCTGTACCCAAAACCACCATGGCCATCGACATGCTCCTAGAACCTCATGCCCGTAGATGAGGATGGATTCTAGAGCACCTCGGATCCTCATCTTCACGACAGTATCTGGAGGAAAATGAGGGGAGGGAGCGGTGGCCTGAGCCCTGTAGCCACCCAAGGTGGTGGCACCGTCCAAGAATAGAGCAAGGAACGGTAGAGGGAGAGGAGTAAGAGAGATTGGTGAGGTGGGGTACAATGAAGAAGGAAGAGGGAAACATGGGTTTATAAAGCAACAAATAGTGCTAGGGTTTAGGTTCCCTTCATCCATCATGGGGTTTGATTGCTTTCTTGATCTCGTTGGAGGAGGGGGAAAGATCCCCCAGTCAAGTGCTTCTTTATGTTTTAGGAAGAAGGAAGACAACTAGTTAAATGGGTCGCACGTCTGAAATTCTGCCCAATAAGGGTTGAAATTGAACAAGAATAAGTAAAACATGTACAATATGAGTCAATTTTTAAATATCCATATATTGGGCTAGGATGGTCCAAATGGGGTGATTTTTGCACCATTGGAAACACAATTGAATACTCTATAACATGGAATACATGATAGAGTATGAAGATCATAAATTAATGGCTCGATTTATGGTGTTATGATATAGCATGATTCTTTAGTTCAAAATGCAACAAAATGTTCGTATTTAGTAAAAAGTGAACATTCATGTGATTGAAAAGGAGTCCCACAACCATCAAACTATGGATTGGAGATTGAATTTAGTATGATGCTACTTGGTGAGAGAGAAAGGGTACAAGATAGGAGAGGGAAAAGTCAGGTTGTCACAACACCCTAGGAGAAAGCTATATTTTATTATCTTCATGGAAGATGAGGAGGAGCTTAACTATTACAACCCCAAATTTTGGGTTCCTTTGGTGAGAAATGTAATTTGTCATATTAAAGATAAACGAACAAATAATGATGTCTTTTGATTGAATGCATGAATTTCATTGCAATAGCCTTGATGATTGTTTTGTGGGCTTTATTGGCTATTGAGCCCAACAACAAGGAAATTCAAATAGTAAATGGATAATTAAGTTTTTGAGAAAAGAAAGGTGTGGAAACCTCCAGAAGGCAAAAGAATACAATCCAAAGTTGAATTTCGTGCCTCTAGGATTCCTTGGGTCCCAAGGAGTCCAAAAATTGCAAAGATAAAGCAATAAGAAAAGAAAAGATCATTTAGATATTTCTTTATTAAGAAAGAAGTTGAAAATAATGATAAAATGTGGAAAATGAGTTAAAAGAGGTACAATTAAATTATCCTTGGTGAATTTTTGTATCCAAAAGATTCCTAATAATAACAGGAATGTCAATGAGGGAAATAATAAATGAGATAAAGAGGAATCCTCAAAAAGGAATAATTCAATGAAACGAATTAGGGAAATATGAGTAATTGACAATTAAAAGAAGATAAAGGCAAATAGATTTTTCCCAATATGGGAATCCGTTCCTTTGGGATTTCTTGAGGTCTAAGGGACCCAAAATAACAAGATAATGGCAAAAGGAAAAGGTTTAATAATTAATTTTGAGTAAATAAAGGGATCACTTTGGAGAGAAAGAAGACTTCTCATATATTACAATCTGTTTCCCAAATTTTGTAAAAAGCTAGATAATGCTAAGACAAACCTTCCCTTAAAATTTGAGTTAAAAAGGACCAAGGGATTGGGAGATACAAATTTCTCATGTTTTTGCCCAAATTGAGAATAATTCTGAATTTAGAAATGTATTTTCCTTTTTGTTTGAAACACGTTGGCTGAGGACCGTTGGATCTCAATCAAACGTTGGTCGCTCATCTTCAAAGTCCCACGTGAACTGGGACTTTGCTGGTTACAGAGGGATCTTCCATCCCGTATTTCTTGCAATCCAGTGGATGTGCAAAGCTAATTTTAGTCCCTTTAGTTTTGGCAGATGAAACCGCGGGGAATCATCCCTGGTTGGATTAGCTTTGGTTGCCGATTTGGGAAACCCCCAAATATAGCAAGCCTGCTTTCCACCTATATATAAGGGATGATATTAGAGAGTAGTAGCATCTCGTTTTACTGGTCTAAACCTTGCGGCAGACCGAGAGGGTCGTTTTAAAGCCCTCGATTCCAACTTCTACCCTGACCCTCACCTCCAGCTTCTCAGAAGACCCCGCCAGAGTCCGGCGGATAGGAGGTGGTCACAGCGGGTTCATGGTGAACAATTGAGACGATGATCAAGTTTGGCGAAGGGAGGCGAAGCTCCCTGGATGACCAGCTCACTCACAGGTGGCCGGAACACCATAGTCAACCCAGTAGTTGACCGCCGGACAACTCTGAATCGCGAACAGGAGTCGCGAGGAAGAAGAAGATGATAAGGGGCCAAAAGACGTCCTTGCCCTTGTGCACATAGTGAAGAGGTAAGGGTAAAGTTGAATTTTGATCCTTTTAATCACAATGGGAGTGCGCATCTATGATTGTTGGATCCTAAGTGGACCAGCGGTCCATTAATCGGACGATCTGTGTTTTTTCTAAAAATAGCAAATAAACTAGAAAAGGAAGTTTTCTTATTAAAATCATATTTTTTGATGGAAAACTCTGATGAGGAAAGTTAATACATGAATCTTGCTCAGAAAAGTACGAGGAATTCAATAAAAATATTAGTAGAGTTACTTCTAGTTCGAAAAGTACATAAAGTTAGTACTTTTATGCTTTAAATGGATCTAAAACCCTAGATTTGTTTAGTGGTGAGTTTAATAACTAGTTTAATGTTCTGAATCAAGATGGGACCTTTTGACATTAAAAGGATAAAAGGAATATGATTTGAGTTTAAAAACCCATGATTTTATTGATTAGGGTTTTCCTGTGTGCAAAAGTGCAATCAATATTAAATTAGGGTTTATTAACCTAGCAGATGTGATAAATAGTAATTAAGGTACAGTTGTCAATTGAACTATAATCATTGATGAAGAACCTGAAAATGATAATTGGCCTTAATGATCTTGACATGACCTAAAAATAATAAAACATGATGGTTTTAGTATAAAAGTTCCTAATCATGGATAGATACCCTTAATATAATAAGTAGGGTTTTTCTAATGGATAAATTTGGAATTATTAATAAATGGAGTTCATAGGAGAATTTGATCATAAGGAATTATGATTGTTTAATCTGAAAGAAACTAAAGGTGAAAATTGAGTCTAATGACCTTGAAATAACTTAAAAGGATAAAGAAGGTAGTTTTGGTATAAAAGAGAACTAAACGACTTTAATTGGTCTTATGATGTTGAATTTAGGGTTTATGAACTAAGAGAGCGTTTAATATGATAAAAGCGTTATGGAGGAAAAAAACCTAATAAAACCATAATATGGTCTAGAAAGCCTAAGGTGGAATCCAAGTCTAGTTAGAATGTTCTGGATAAACTATAACACTTGGATCCCATGCATTAATTTCAGGATATTGTTGATTGCTTTTTGCTTGTTCTTTATCCTTATTGCTTGGACAATCAAGTTGCTCTGGATCAAGTATGTGGTTAATTATGAATAACCACCTTAGTTTCCCGATGATTTTTGGATGGTTAATCGCATTGAATGCAAATTATTTGTTGGATGTTCATACTTGCAAATTATAAAGTCACTATGATTATCACATTAATAAGAGAAGTATGGATTCTCTCACCTACATGCCACCCTGATGGATGATGCCAAAGGTCAGGACCAGATGGGTAGACCAATGGACACCTTGAGTGGTGACCCCAGGCACCAAGAAGGTGGCCTATGATATTGCATGACTAGTGGGCACCATGAGTGGTGACCCCCAGGCACCAAGCTCGGGATTGAGAAGGTGGCCTTAAGCCATTGGCAAAGGGCACCCTAAGGTGGGTATGACAGGGTTAGGGCAAAAGTGGTGGAGAACGTCATACTGAAAAGTGTAAATTGGCTTGTTAATTAATTTGATTGTGATTATTAAATTGTTAGCCATATTTGCAAGATTTTGGTTGTTCCCACATACCAGTATATTTCAATATATTGACCGACATTTTGTTGAACAATTATATAAATTAAGAGTCACAATTACTAATATTATGGTTTGAAGGCCCATTAAAGCATATTTATGCATATGAAATTCTAAATTAAACCAATTACATGCAAAGTTCATCCATTTTGTTCTTAGTGTATCTTTTCATGATTAACAAGCTAATATCAACTTTAATCATCCATTAAACTCTACTAATTACATTAATCATCTCAAAATAGGGTTTCTTAATCTTTAATTAACTAAAGTTGATAACTTACACTACTTTTTGAATATACAGAGGAATTAGCTTCTAAATATATTTTTAATGGAGTCCTCTCATTTTTCTGAGAAACTTTCATATGTTGCATGTTCCCATTGGAGCTAACAATATTTAGATACGATTTTTGTAAGAAATTACTTACCAAAGCCAAATAGAGAGTGCCATGTGTCTCTTTCCATGCAACGTATCTCAGCTTCTTGGAAACATAACAGAATTACGTATTTGCTCTTGGTTAAGTGACTTGTGCTCCAGCCCGTGGAGGGGCATAATCATCCAAATGCATTCTGATTGTCTTCAACCTCGCGACGGCGCACTGCTGTCGCCCTAATCGAGACTTGTGCGACTCCTCCCCCCTCTCCTGGTCTCCATCGACCACAGGAGATGGTTCCTTCACCTCTTACACTCCGATGTGCACCTATGGATGCTACAATCTTGCGGCCAAAGCAGCTGGCCTGTGCTGGCTAGGTCTGCCCTTGAAACCACCCTTGCAGCCGTCTAGTGGTTGTTGCATCATGATTAGAGCAAAACGACGACCTCCATGCTTCCTTTCGGCGGTGTGGGTGCATCGAGCCTCCAACAGGACAACTCCATGACCCCCAATTGCTCCAGGGTTAGTGCTACACCTTTTGGTTAGGGTTTGCATGCAATGAAGAAGGAGAAGAGAAAGTTGTGTGTGGGTTCTCTCTTGAACTCGATCCAGAGGCTCTACCCCTTATATAGGGGAGTGTATCCACGCCCTAAGGTGTGCATTCATGAGTCAATGAGTTCTTTTCCCAATAGGAACCCAAGTTCCTTCTTTAGGAAGCAAGCTTCTCTCTCCTAATTATCTCTTTAATATTCTTTATTCTTTAGATATTAGGAATTCGAAAATCCTCTCACTTATTCTCTTTTATGCTTGACTTTTGTCCCATTGGCACAAAATTCTATTTTCTTTTAGTAGAAAATACTTCCTTTTTAACAATGACACCAAAATCATTAATTATTCATCACATTATCCTTTTATTTTGTATTATTGATATTTTCTATTTCTCTTTCTTCATTGGGGCTCCTTGGACCCCAAGAAACTCTAATATTTCGAAATCCTTTTTAGTGGATACTCATTGTCCTTCTAGATACATCCATATCCATTATTTCACATTATCTTATGTATTTCTTTATTAAATCATCTATTTTCGAGGATTTTTCTTTATCTTTCTTTTATTTTCTTCATTGGCATCCCTTTTAACATTAGGAATCCTTTAGATATGAAAATCCACCAAGGATAACTTAATTATCTCTCTTTTCTCTTATTTTCCACATTTTATCATTGTTTTCAATTTCTTTCTTAAGAAAGAAATACTTAATCGGGCTTTTCATTTCTTGTTGCATTATTTTTGTAACTTTGGACTCCTTGGGACCAAAGGAACCCAAGAGGTACGAAATCCAACTTTGGATAACATTCCTTTGCCTTCTAGAGGTTTCTACATCTTTCTTTTCTCCAATTCTCAATCATTCATTTACTAATTGAATTTCCTTATTATTGAGCCCAATAGCCAATCAAGCCCAAAAAACAACCAAAAAGGCTATTGTAAATGAAACTCATTTATTCAAAACAAATTATATCATTATTTGTTCCAATATATTTAATATGAGAAATTATATTTCTGACTAAATGAACCTAAAAGTTGGGGTTGTAAAATCCTTCCCCTCTTACAGAAATTTTGTCCTCAAAATTCCATTGATGCGCGTCGTTGTACACGCAACAATCACTAGGAAAAGTCCTAGAGTTTAACCTTCTAACCCGGTTGTCAACTTGTTGTGAACAATAAGTCAACTTAGTATAGATAGGTATCGATCCAAGGGACGGCAGAAAGGAAAAGTCAAAGTCCAAATCCGATTGCAAGTACAAAAATTAAATTCTGATTTGAGAGAGTTGTTAATACTAAGAACAAAAATAAAAGTGCTGAAATAAAATTTAACTAAGCAAAGAAATAAAGATCTGGGGTCTGGAAGATCACCACCAAAACCACGTTCCTATTCAACTAATCAAATTCTAAACTCCAAGGATCAAATCAGGACCTTGTGTTTACATGTCCTTACGGACAAACTCACAAGGGTCAGACTTCATGTGAACCCGTTGGTCCCGGCGTTCACGGATCATTGCCCAACCGTCCAACATACCATTATCCACGGTCATATAAAAAAGCATGTGAATTCAAACCGGCGTTCAAACCCAAGGATCAGGTGGTCACGTCACCAAGGATTATAACAAGAATAAGATTAAAAAGACGAAAAGATGATATTCGCAATTAAGGGACTATTGTTTCATTCTTATAGAGATCCACGGTCATATCACTCCATAAGAATATATCAGATCATCCAAATAACCACGCATAAACAGAGAGAAGACATTTGTTCGATGGAGGAATATAATTGATTAAATTGAATAGAACCGGGCTAAGGGGCTATTTCCATTCCCCAGAGAGATTTACTCAGACATAACAAGACCAGAAGAATTGCAAACAAAAATGAGATCCAACATTATACAAGATGTCGTCTACAACTAAAAAATGGATGAAATAGAATGAAGAATGGAATGCTTTTACAAGTGGAAAGTCTCTCCTTTTATAGGAGGATGAGGGGGTAGGCTGCCCTCAAAAAAGAGGGAAAAAAGAGAGGGAACATGCTTTTTGAATTTTCTGGATCTGGTCAAATCGAAAGTTGATTGTCTTTAATTATCTTGACCATGTAACTCCCTTTAATGCAGATTCTCGCAGAAGCAACTTCGAACGTATTTCTCTCCCGTTAAAAGCACAGAAACGGTCCAAATAATAGGACTTTATTTTAGTAAATTAAATTCCCTTTCCAATGAATACCTGTACACTCAATTTGGAGTTTGAATGTAAGAGTTATGTCACTTTTGGTGGAGGGTATATACGAATTTCTGGACTGCTGCAAATTGTGTGATTTTCCTACAAAACCCAAGAAAATAGAATTAAAACTCCAATTAAAGAGAAAAATATAAAATAACAAAACTAATTATGAAATTAAGAGAATAAATGACAAAAAAATCCTAAACAAATATAAAAAATATACAAATAAAAAGGATAAATATACATTTATCAAAATACCCCAGACTTGAATCTTTGTTTGTCCTCAAACAAATAAAATCACAAATTATTCCAATTTATACTAACAAAATGTCTATCCTCACCCTTGTAACATCACTTTATTTCTTACCTCCAAATTTGGCCAAGCAACCCAATCTCCTAAAACCACAAAACACAAAATTCTATATTCTCTATTAAAAACAAATATCATATCTTGTTTCTAAATCAAGATTTTGTCGAAAAACATGCTTCATCTTACTTCTGCTTTGACACTCTTATTTTTATTATTATATTTTTTTTATGTGAGTTGTTACACAAGAATAAGATGAAATTTGGGGGTGTGAAAAAAAAGGAAGGAAGTGATGAATTTTTTTTTTATCCCTCCTCTATTCGACTTGGGATTTAAATTTGTGGAGTTGTGGCTACATTGGTCACAATTTTTTTTCATGTACACTTTTGGCATCTTTTGATGGTATGCCCCTTTGTGGGGTATGGAATTTTTTATATGGGAAGCATGCCACCCCAGACTTGATTTTTGTCTGGTGGTGATTCTTTGTGTAAGGCCCCTAAACTTTCTTAATGAGTTGAAGGAGCTTAATTACCATACTTGAATTCTTATAACTCTAATATAACCTTTTGATATGTTTTGAAATCATAACGAAAGCTTAAGTTTTAAATTTGGTCCAATTTGGACACTGTTTGAGAAAGTTATGCAATTTTCTATACATTTTGGACTTTTCTACAATTTACCCAATTCAGGGGTTTTCTTTGCAATTTGTCACATACATTATATTCCTTAGTTGTTATATTATCATTCTTGAGATTTTTGAGCCATGGGGACCCTATTTGAGTCATGCTTTGAAGGTGTTTTTATCAAGGGCAATTTAGGGTTTTCCCCCTTCATGGATGAGCTACCTTTAGTAGCTATCAACTAAGGAATTATGTGATTGGCTGAGAATTTCGTCAAAGGCAAGCCAAGCAGGTCTAGAGGGACGGTGGGAGAGCTGTGTGTGTGTGTGCTTATGTATTTTAATAATATAAAGCCATGGATACTTGGATATATATTAGAATTTCAATTTTTTTTTCTTTTTCTTAATATTAAAGTGTTATATACTTATCCAAAAGCCCACAAACGAGCCATTTGCTCTCCATTCTCTCTCTCCTTCTCCCAGCCTCGTCCTCCCTCTGTTCAGCTGCGATTTTTGCTTCCCAAGGAAGAAGAAGGTGGGGATCCTCTTGGAAACAAATTCTAGGGTTGAAATTGATTCTCTTTTTGGGTGTATGAAGCTTCCCCCTAGTGATACTAACCTAAAAGTGTAAGTTTTTCCTTATTTCCTCCGTCCAATTCTTTGTTCCTCTTCCTCCTACATCTCTCCAGGTCGGAACCATGGTTTTCCATGGTGAAAGTTCCCCTAGAACTCAAAACTCCTTCCTTCTTGTCTCTTTTCTAGGGTTTTGCTTGTTTGTGGAGAAAATTGCATAGTTGGCCAAGTTCAGATCTGAATTCAAGGTTTCCTTGCCCTATTTGCTCGAGATTTTTGCTGTTGGATATATGAACTACTCTATAGAGGCGAGTTATATAACATTCTTCACTTATATTGCTTATTAGAAGCTTGTTAGTTCATGATTATGCTTGAATGTGATGATCTAAGCATAGTGGAATTATGCTTGTTTAGAATTACGAATTTTGTGGTGATTCCTGTTTTATTCCAGTTCTATATGAACCTGTAAACTTTTGTAAAGCCTTTATAAGGTGTAACATGATTTGGGACAGGTTGATAGCAACAACCTATGGCATTATGTACAAAACAAATGATGGTGCAAATTAGGGTTTTTAAGCTATTTCCTTCCCTATCACATAATTGATTGTTATACCATTCAATAACCAATAGTGTTGCTATCTTAGCAACTTGGGTTCGTGATCAAGGGTGTAAAATTTATAGTTACAACCTATGGTTACCACCTTAGGACAGGTTTTGACTCAATTATACATTTAATTATCATCCACTAAGTATTTTAATGATGTTATCAATCGATGATGATATTGGCCTATTATTTGATGATGTTAATTGAATGTATTACTGATCTAGCAACCAATGGTGACTTAATGATCACAATTAATGGTGGATCAGGTCATCACCATATATGATGAATTAGGAATGTAATTGTAGATTTGACTATACCTTGAACCAATGGTTCCTAGGTTCAATTGATCTAATGGTTAGACCTATACTTCAATTGATAACCTTGAACAATGAACCTGATCCAATGAATAATATTGGATGCTTTAACATCCAATGGATTTGAATAAATCACATGTTATTATATGTGGTTCCTAGTGAATATAATTCAATGGTTCATTACCATTAATTGGCAGCATTACCTTTGCCATTGTATAGTTATATTTGATAAATCACTATAATAAGTGGATGTGTAACTCCCGTGTGATCTAGCTTGTTATACCTAACCTTGATGTAATTATTTGATGTTGATTGGTTATAATCCGACCTCTTGAATGATTAATGTGATAATGAATTACATTCTTCTTGTGTTGAAACCACATTGTAGTACAATTTCAATATCATAGTGCATTGCCATGTTAATATCTATGGATACATATGTGCTAATGATCTTTTGAGCCTTGTTTAAGGCATGGAATGATGATGATAACCTTAGTATACATAAGGTGATGGTCTTAATGACCTTTGGGCAAGCTTGAAGCTATGATTGAGGTGAAATCCTCTTTATGTTCCAATAAGGGTTAAAACCCTGGAACTTGTGATAAGATATTGGTATCTTGGAAATAGTATCATGATAAGTGTGGTCCATTAATTTGCAATGAATGATAGGATGTGGTAATATGATTAAGATTTTTACATCAAATGTTTTATATCCTTTGAATTCATTATACATATATTCTTGTTAGAAAATAATTAGGGTTTGAATGTCCACTTGTATGATAAAGCCTTAACGCATTCAATTGGCAGTAATTAATCAAGTGTAACCCTAATCATGTAGAGCCCTGTGCCGTAGAGCCATCTTCAGTGTCAGAATTTACTGGATGGTGAAACGAGTATTCCCAAGGGAAACTAGGAGCGCATATTGTTGAGTATGTGGGGGTGGCAAGTTGAGGATATATTCTTGTCATCCACAATTGCAGGTTATGGAGGATGGCTATGGTCATGCCTCAGACATTTGATGTGATTGAGGACAGCTGCGGTTGTACCTCGGATTAGAGGGTTTTGTATACCCTGTGTTCTAGTGTCGTAACTTGTACCAAGTACGAACTAGTTGTTATCAGTTGACTATATGTCACTATTGGCAGTTTGACTGGTATGTCACTGCGGTTTACTCGTACTGACTGAGGGGAAGAGATCTTAGGATACCGGCACTCCTAGATCTTATACGGAACTGAATAGCACTTCGCAGTGGTCAGTTGGACTTTGAGTGGTACGACTCAAACTCCCCAGGGCATAATAATAAAAGATATAATACCAGCCGTGTAGTATAATTGCTAGGGTTTAAATACGTATCACATTGGTTGATTAACCCTTGTATTGTCTTTACACTACATATTTCTTACATGAGGTAGACTTATGAAAACCGTGTAATTCTACTTGATGCTTCAACTTATTTGCTTAACTGCTTAGTATGCTTAAATTGTTCAATCTGTTCATATTGCTTATTCAATACCCTAACTGCTCTATGTAATTACTGTTAATTAATAAGTTATAATCAATATATGTTGGAGAAAGTTATATCTCTCACTGGGACTGGGTCTCACTCGTGGGTAACCACATTTTTTTTAGGTGGTCGCGGGCAACGTGGTCGAGGTCGTGCTGTGGAAGAGAACCAACCTGGTGATCAATAGATTCAGAAGGTTGGTTAGTTGTAGATGTTAGTTATAGATGTTAGTAGTACAGTCCTAGTGTCGTCCCTGTACTCTCAGGTCCTGGTATGGGATGTGTTTTCTAGACGATATACTTGTATCGACATGAGATTTTGGTCGTATGCTAATGTTTGTAAATATATGGCATGTACATGTGAAATATCTTTTGTATGCAGGATGTGACTGAGGTCTTTGGACCCTTATGCAAATGCTTGATACAATATATGAGAATGGAATGATGGACATTTTATCAATGTTCTAAAGTTTGTTTACACCTTTGGAATCGGTTTTAATTATTCTGCATTTTTGACAATGTGATAAATTAGTAGTTGATCGTGTTTTGGGTTTTGAGTAATCTCGTTTAACGTGATGAGGTGTCACAGTTAAGTTGGTATCAGAGCTCTAGGTTTACCGAGTCTACAGGGACATAGGACTTAGGTTTGAGTCTGTTCTTATGTATCCAACATATCTGATCATAGTTTATGCTTATGCAGATATGTCTGGAGGACATGAAGAACATGTGGAGAGTAGCTATGTTGCACCAGGAGGAGGTGCAGGCAGGCAGGCACGCAATGAGAGAGTGCTAGAAGCAGGGCCAGAACAGCCCACAATGCCTCATCTAGACCCGACAATGATTGCCAATCCTGAGTTTCAGCATATGTTTAGACAGATGATGGCCACAATCACACATATTGCTGACAAAGCACCAGCACCTCCAGCTAGGGCAGCCGCCTCTAATGTGGAGTCCCTAGGTATCGGGAAGACATTTGAACATCTTAGACGTTTTGGGGCAATTGAATATGCAGGTACTTCTGATCCAGCACACGCTGACATGTGGTTGACTGAGTTGGAAAAAGCTTTCAAAATCCTAAACATCACTGAAGAAGACAAAGTTAAGCATGCAGTATACTTGTTGAAGGGCAGTGCTGGCCACTGGTGGGCCATAGAAGAGGAGAAAAGGCCAGGAGTTGTGATAGGATGGGAGGAGTTTTGGAGGGAATTTGTTAGTCGATATTTTCCAGAGACCTACCTAGATGAGAAAATCTCTCAGTTCGAGAAGATTCGTCAAGGAGCTATGAATATCAATGAGTATGAATCAAAGTTTATGGAACTTCTGAGGTTTTGCCCACACATGGAAGCAACAGACAAGGAAAGGATCCGGAGATTTGAGAAGGGTCTGAGTACAGAGTTGACTACTACAGCATCAGCCTTGGAGAACAGGGAAAGGTTTTCCACCTTTGTGGAATCTGTTAGGAGGATTGAGAGGTCTGCCATAGAGAAGCGTGATGCTAATGCTAAGAAGCGACCTATGCAGTTTCAAGGGCAATCATCTGGAGGCTTTAAGAAGCCAAGGTTTTTCCCATCATCGTCACAACCAAGGTCAACCTTCACTGAACCAAGATCACATGCACCATCACATTGGACCCCGAGCCAGGGTAGAGGTCACAATTTTCCACCCGCCCGCAGTACCTCATCAGTTTCAGTGACAGGGCCATTTAGGCCATATCAGGACACCAGAACATGTTACAAGTGTGGGAAAGTGGGGCATACAAGACCTTATTGCCCTATGAAAGATGAGGAGGTGACTCAACAGGCAAGGCAAAGTCAACAAGGTCCACAACAACGACAGTTTAGTAGTGGTAGTGGCAGAGGACGTGGTCAGGTGTCCCATGCAGGATCCTCAGGACAGGTGAGCAGAGGACGTGGACGATAGCAGGCGACAGCTAGGTTCTATGCCATGACCCAGCCTGAAGCAGTGGTCAATCCACGAGTCGTGACAGGTCAGATGGAGTTATTTCATTCTGATATGTCTGCTTCCTGTTTCATATCTGTGTTAGTAGACTTGGGTGCGACACACTCTTTTATTACCAGAGAGGTGATAGATAGTTGTTATCTACCTGTTAGCCTTAGATCTGATAGCCTGCGGCTAGAGACTCCTTTGGTTGATTCTGTCGAGTTGCTAGAAGTGTGCTCTTCTTGTGTTATTTCTTTCTCTGGACATAACATTCAAGATGATCTTCTGCCACTTGACATGCATGGTTTTGATGTAATCCTAGGAATGGATACCTTGGAGAAATACAAGGTAGTCTTGGACTGTAGTACTAAGGTGGCGACATTCCATGATGGAGATGTACAGTGGATTTTTCAGGGTGATAGGAAGATTCTTCCTACATGTTTGATGTCAGCCATGACAACTGAGCGGTTGATGAGACAAGGATGTGAGGCTTTCTTATCTCATGTTGTGGATACCAAGGCGGTAGGTCCTAGTATCCAGGAGTTACCAGTGGTGAGAGAATTTGAGGATGTCTTTCCTGAGGAATTTCCTAGCATTCCCCCTCCTAGAGAGATTGAGTTTGAGATAAATCTTGTTCCTGGAACACAACCCATAGCACAATCAGCATACAGAATGGCACCAGCAGAGATGCAGGAGTTAAAGAAACAGTTACAAGAACTATTAGAGAAGGGTTTTATTAGGCCGAGCACTTCCCCTTGGGGTGCCCCAGTGTTGTTTGTTAAAAAGAAGGATGGTTCAATGAGGCTGTGTATAGACTACAGACAATTGAACAAGGTGACAATAAAGAATAAGTATCCTTTGCCGAGGATTGATGATCTTTTTGATCAATTGAGAGGTGCCACTGTGTTTTCAAAGATAGATCTGAGGTCAGGTTACCATCAGTTGAGAATTAAGGCTGATGACATACCTAAGTCAGCTTTTAGGACTAGGTATGGTCATTATGAGTTTGTGGTTATGCCATTTGGGCTAACCAATGCACCTGCAGCTTTTATGGACCTAATGAATAGGGTGTTTAGACCTTATCTTGATCAGTGTGTTGTCATGTTCATAGATGATATTCTGATATACTCCAAGGATAGTCATCAACATGAGCAACACCTTCGCCAGGCATTGACTTTGTTGAGGCAGCACCAACTTTATGCTAAGTTCAACAAGTGTGAATTCTGGTTAGCTGAAGTGTCTTTTCTGGGCCATGTTATATCTGCAGAAGGCATTTGTGTTGATCCCAAGAAAGTGGAATCTGTACTAGAATGGGAGCAACCAAAAACACCGACAGAGATCCGTAGTTTCCTTGGTCTGGCAGGTTACTATAGGAGGTTCATCAAAGACTTCAGTTCTATAGCGTTACCCCTAACTAGGTTAACCAGGAAGGATGTTCCTTTTTCTTGGAATGACAAGTGTCAACATTCTTTCCAGATTTTGAAGGAAAAGTTGACTAGTGCACCGGTGTTAGTACTGCCAGAGCAAGGGAAAGGTTATATTGTCTTTTGTGACGCTTCAAAGAATGGGTTGGGATGCGTGTTGATGCAGGATAAAAATGTGATTTCTTTTGCTTCACGACAGCTTAAGAAACATGAGGAGAATTACCCAACACATGATTTGGAGCTTGCTGCAGTGGTCCATGCCTTAAAGATCTGGAGACACTATCTTTATGGTGAAAAGTGTCAGATCTTCACTGACCACAAGAATCTACAGTATATCTTCTCAAAACAGGAGTTAAATATATGGCAGAGGAGATGGATGGAGCTGATTAAGGATTATGATTGCACAATAGACTACCATCCAGGGAAAGCTAATGTGGTAGCTGATGCATTGAGTAGAAAGTCATCTTCATCATTAAGGGTAGATAACACACAATTAAATTCCTTGATGTGCCATAAGAGAGATATGCTAGTATCTCTTCGTCAGATGAATGTACAACTAGAAGTTTCCTTGCTGGCAGGATTGTTGGCACAGTTACAAGTGAAACCTACTTTGAGACAACAGATTCATGATGTACAACAAAATGATACTGTGATACAGAATATCCGATCAGGGATTGGTAGTGAAAAGTATGATGGCTTTCACGAGGCAGATGATGGTACAGTTTGTTACCATAATAGGATAGTAATTCCTGATGTTGATGGGTTGAGGAAGATGGTACTTGAGGAGGCTCACTCCTCCATGTATGCAATGCATCCTGGAAGTACCAAGATGTACCAAAACTTGAAAGACATGTATTGGTGGCCAGGTCTAAAGCATGATGTGGCAGAGTTCATTGCCAAATGTCCAGTTTGTCAGCAGGTGAAGGCTGAGCACCAGAAACCTGCAGGGACATTACAATCCTTGCCAATACCACAATGGAAATGGGAGCATATTACTATGGACTTTGTGGTTGGTCTTCCTAGGACAACCAAGGGTCATGATTCCATATGGGTGATAGTAGACAGATTGACTAAGTCAGCTCATTTTCTGCCAGTTAAGATGACATTTACAGCAGAGAAATTGGCACAAATATATGTTGATGAGATAGTCCGTCTGCATGGCATTCCAGTGACTATAGTTTCTGATAGAGGTCCATAGTTTACAAGTCATTTTTTGGAGCGTCTGCATTCAGCAATGGGAACACAGCTGAGATTCAGCACAGCTTTTCATCCGCAGACGGATGGCCAGTCAGAAAGGACTATTCAAACTTTAGAGGATCTCTTAAGGGCATGTGTGCTACAATTTCTTGGCAGTTGGGATGTACATCTAACTCTGATAGAGTTTGCGTACAACAATAGCTATCAAAGAAGCATAGATATGGCTCCTTATGAGGCTCTGTATGGGAGACGATGTCGATCTCCTCTTTGCTGGTATGAGACCGGTGAATATCAACTTTTGGGTCCTGAGCTAGTACAACAGACTACAGAAAAGGTTAAAGTGATACAACAACAGTTGAAAGCAGCCCAGGACAGGCAGAAATCTTATGCAGATAATCGACGCAGACCACTTGAGTTCCAAGTGGGACATAGAGTATATCTTAAGGTTTCTCCTTGGAAAGGTGTGTTGAGGTTTGGAAAGAAGGGTAAGTTGGCTCCTAGATTTATGGGACCATACCCTATCCTAGCTCGTGTTGGAAAGGTATCATATAAGTTGTAGCTACCACCAGAGCTACATAGATTGCATAATGTCTTTCACATCTCTATGTTGAGGAAATGCCATCCAGATACTGAACAGACAATTCAACCAGTAGAGGTTGAATTAGATGAGGATATTTCCTATGTTGAGGGTCCTGCGTTGATCCTGGATAGAAGGGTGAAAAAGCTGAAAAGAAAGGATATAATACTAGTGAAAGTTTTGTGGAATCACCGTGGCATTGAGGAAGCCACATGGGAACTAGAGAATGAGATGCGTAGAAAATACCCATCTCTTTTTGCGTAGGATTTCAGGGCGAAATCCTTGTTAGGGGTTTATAGTTGTAAGGCCCCTAAACTTTCTTAATGAGTTGAAGGAGCTTAATTACCATACTTGAATTCTTATAACTCTAATATAACCTTTTGATATGTTTTGAAATCATAACGCAAGCTTAAGTTTTAAATTTGGTCCAATTTGGACACTGTTTGAGAAAGTTATGCAATTTTCTATACATTTCGGACTTTTCTACAATTTACCCAATTCATGGGTTTTCTTTGCAATTTGTCACATACATTATATTCCTTAGTTGTTATATTATCATTCTTGAGATTTTTGAGCCATGGGGACCCTATTTGAGTCATGCTTTGAAGGTGTTTTTATCAAGGGCAATTTAGGGTTTTCCCCCTTCATGGATGAGCTACCTTTAGTAGCTATCAACTAAGGAATTATGTGATTCGCTGAGAATTTCGTCAAATGCAAGCCAATCAGGTCTAGAGGGACGGTGGGAGAGCTGTGTGTGTGTGTGCTTATGTATTTTAAAAATATAAAGCCATGTATACTTGGATATATATTAGAATTTCAATTTTTTTTCTTTTTCTTAATATTAAAGTGTTATATACTTATCCAAAAGCCCACAAACGAGCCATTTGCTCTCCATTCTCTCTCTCCTTCTCCCAGCCTCGTCCTCCCTCTGTTCAGCTGCGATTTTTGCTGCCCAAGGAAGAAGAAGGTGGGGATCCTCTTGGAAACAAATTCTAGGGTTGAAATTGATTCTCTTTTTGGGTGTATGAAGCTTCCCCCTAGTGATACTAACCTAAAAGTGTAAGTTTTTCCTTATTTCCTCCGTCCAATTCTTTGTTCCTCTTCCTCCTACATCTCTCCAGGTCGGAACCATGGTTTTCCATGGTGAAAGTTCCCCTAGAACTCAAAACTCCTTCCTTCTTGTCTCTTTTCTAGGGTTTTGCTTGTTTGTGGAGAAAATTGCATAGTTGGCCAAGTTCAGATCTGAATCCAAGGTTTCCTTGCCCTATTTGCTCGAGATTTTTGCTGTTGGATATCTGAACTACTCTATAGAGGCGAGTTATATAACATTCTTCACTTATATTTCTTATTAGAAGCTTGTTAGTTCATGATTATGCTTGAATGTGATGATCTAAGCATAGTGGAATTATGCTTGTTTAGAATTACGAATTTTGTGGTGATTCCTATTTTATTCCAGTTCTATATGAACCTGTAAACTTTTGTAAAGCCTTTATAAGGTGTAACATGATTTGGTACAGGTTGATAGCAACAACCTATGGCATTATGTACAAAACAAATGATGGTGCAAATTAGGGTTTTTAAGCTATTTCCTTCCCTATCACATAATTGATTGTTATACCATTCAATAACCAATAGTGTTGCTATCTTAACAACTTAGGTTCGTGATCAAGGGTGTAAAATGTATAGTTACAACCTATGGTTACCACCTTAGGACAGGTTTTGACTCAATTATACATTTAATTATCATCCACTAAGTATTTTAATGATGTTATCAATCGATGATGATATTGGCCTATTATTTGATGATGTTAATTGAATGTATTACTGATCTAGCAACCAATGGTGACTTAATGATCACAATTAATGGTGGATCAGGTCATCACCATATATTATGAATTAGGAATGTAATTGTAGATTTGACTATACCTTGAACCAATGGTTCCTAGGTTCAATTGATCTAATGGTTAGACCTATACTTCAATTGATAACCTTGAACAATGAACCTGATCCAATGAATAATATTGGATGCTTTAACATCCAATGGATTTGAATAAATCACATGTTATTATATGTGGTTCCTAGTGAATATAATTCAATGGTTCATTACCATTAATTGGCAGCATTACCTTTGCCATTGTATAGTTATATTTGATAAATCACTATAATAAGTGGATGTGTAACTCCCGTGTGATCTAGCTTGTTATACCTAACCTTGATGTAATTATTTGATGTTGATTGGTTATAATCCGACCTCTTGAATGATTAATGTGATAATGAATTACATTCTTCTTGTGTTGAAACCACATTGTAGTACAATTTCAATATCATAGTGCATTGCCATGTTAATATCTATGGATACATATGTGCTAATGATCTTTTGAGCCTTGTTTAAGGCATGGAATGATGATGATAACCTTACTATACATAAGGTGATGGTCTTAATGACCTTTGGGCAAGCTTGAAGCTATGATTGAGGTGAAATCCTCTTTATGTTCCAATAAGGGTTAAAACCCTGGAACTTGTGATAAGATATTGGTATCTTGGAAATAGTATCATGATAAGTGTGGTCCATTAATTTTCAATGAATGATAGGATGTGGTAATATGATCAAGATTTTTACATCAAATGTTTTATATCCTTTGAATTCATTATACATATATTCTTGTTAGAAAATAATTAGGGTTTGAATGTCCACTTGTATGATAAAGCCTTAACGCATTCAATTGGCAGTAATTAATCAAGTGTAACCCTAATCATGTAGAGCCCTGTGCCGTAGAGCCATCTTCAGTGTCAGAATTTACTGGATGGTGAAACGAGTATTCCCAAGGGAAACTCGGAGCGCATACTGTTGAGTATGTGGGGGTGGCAAGTTGAGGATATATTCTTGTCATCCACAATTGCAGGTTATGGAGGATGGCTATGGTCATGCCTCATACATTTGATGTGATTGAGGACAGCTGCGGTTGTACCTCGGATTAGAGGGTTTTGTATACCATGTGTTCTAGTGTCGTAACTTGTACCAAGTACGAACTAGTTGTTATCAGTTGACTATATGTCACTATTGGCAGTTTGACTGGTATGTCACTGCGGTTTACTCGTACTGACCGAGGGGAAGAGATCTTAGGATACCGACACTCCTAGATCTTATACGGAACTGAATAGCACTTCACAGTGGTCAGTTGGACTTTGAGTGGTACGACTCAAACTCCCCAGGGCATAATAATAAAAGATATAATACCATCCGTGTAGTATAATTGCTAGGGTTTAAATACGTATCACATTGGTTGATTAACCCTTGTATTGTCTTTACACTACATATTTCTTACATGATGTAGACTTATGAAAACCGTGTAATTCTACTTGATGCTTCAACTTATTTGCTTAACTGCTTAGTATGCTTAAATTGTTCAATCTGTTCATATTGCTTATTCAATACCCTAACTGCTCTATGTAATTACTGTTAATTAATAAGTTATAATCAATATATGTTGGAGAAAGTTATATCTCTCGCTGGGACTGGGTCTCACCCGTGGGTAACCACATTTTTTTTAGGTGGTCGCGGGCAACGTGGTCGAGGTCGTGCTGTGGAAGAGAACCAACCTGGTGATCAATAGATTCAGAAGGTTGGTTAGTTGTAGATGTTAGTTATAGATGTTAGTAGTACAGTCCTAGTGTCGTCCCTGTACTCTCAGGTCCTGGTATGGGATGTGTTTTCTAGACGATATACTTGTATCGACATGAGATTTTGGTCGTATGCCAATGTTTGTAAATATATGGCATGTACATGTGAAATATCTTTTGTATGTAGGATGTGACTGAGGTCTTTGGACCCTTATGCAAATGCTTGATACAATATATGAGAATGGAATGATGGACATTTTATCAATGTTCTAAAGTTTGTTTACACCTTTGGAATCGGTTTTAATTATTCTGCATTTTTGACAATGTGATAAATTAGTAGTTGATCGTGTTTTGGGTTTTGAGTAATCTCGTTTAACGTGATGAGGTGTCACACTTTGCTTCTCTTTTTTTGAAAGAAAATAAGGGGGAAACAAAAGGTGTCCTTGTGCTTATAACTTCACACTTTTTTTTTGAAAGTGTCATTACATCAGAAAGAACATTCATGTCAATCACATTATACAAGATTTATATCAAGTTAATCAACAGTTTAAAAATAGAGAAAATTTGTGTTTGGTTATGATTGATTCCATACGGCTTGCCAACTTTTCCAGGGAGTGATGTTATTTTGGGATCCTAGGTGACATGGTGGTTTCAGACATGGCAATTTGTAATAATTTTTGCAAAACATTTACTAAATTCAAAGGGGTACAATGATAAACATCTATTCATATTGGCCGACTAGATAAAGGCCATTTTACAACAAAAGAAATAAAAACATGACCGGCTAGATAATGGCCATGCACAAAACAACTATATGCAAAACAAAAAAAGGAAAAATAATGCAGAAAAAAAAAGATAAGGGGGTGGAATAGAAACATACCACCCACCTCCACCCCGGACTTAGATTTTTGCTCGTCCCGAGCAAAATCAAAATCCGAGATGGAGGGAAGAGAAGAGCGAGGGTTCTCCAGGTGGCCCTGGTAGCTCAAAAAATGTCCAGTTGAAGGGGATGTGTATGAGGGCTGGGACCTTTATCTGAGGAGCTTCATAGTGTACCCTATGATAGGGTAATTGTAGAAGCTCAGTGTGGTGCTCATATTTTCTTTCACCTCGCATTCCCTCCAATAGGATCCAAAGATCTTCCATCAATAGAAGGGGAAGTGTTGAAGATGGATGTGGATTTGGGGAGTTTGGTGGGTACCCAACCAGTAAAGTCGCTAGAGTAGGATAGAGTGGAGGATTTCACGTAGGTTTTCCACCATCATAACGACCTTCATATGAGAGAATTGATGCAAAAGATTTCAAATTATTTACAAAATTGTTTTGCTTCTCCTCAAAAATAATGTCATCAACATTGGGTTTGGTAAGTTTCATTGTTGATATAACATATGGCTCTAATTCTTTTGTACAAGGGGTCCCCAAGGATTCAAGAGGGATGAGGACGACTTCCTTACAAACAATAGAAGGGGGTGAGTGGGCTTCTTCCAACGGTGGTATCTCCCCTTCTAGATCAGCCATGTGTGGGATAGAAATTGGCTGTGATGGCTTGGGAAGAATCATAAAGGGAATTAGATGTTGATTATTCAAAATAGACTCAAAAGAAGGATATTGGTCTATGGTATCATTCATATTTATGTTGTGGATTGGAGGAGTTGTTGGATCTTCATAATGACTCTCCTTCTTTGACATTTCATATTCAAGTAAAAGAGTCTCTAAAGGAAAGATAGGGATACCAACGTCCTCATCACACACAAAATATGGCTCCATGGTTTGTTCTATTTCTTCAGGATCTGACATATATGACACAAAATAAGGATCATCATCGTCATCGTCAGGAAGAACCATCTTGGGTTGCTCAAGCTCTATAGGGGGAGTTTGTGATTGATCCTCTAGAAAGGTAGCTAACATGCCTTGACTGGATTCAAGTTTTGCTTGTGCTTCTGCTACCATCTTTTCTAGGGCCTTAAGTCTCTCTTCCGGATCAAGATCAATTTGCATTTCACCATAGGATTTATACACCCCAAAATTTTGGTCACCCTCACCACACTCCCCATAGTGTCCTTGTCCATAGTACTCCTCATATTATTTTGGGTGGCATTGCTCCTCATAATAATCTCCAGAAGATGGTGGATTGTAATTTCCATTGCGTCCATCTTGGTAGGAAGATTCAATATTATAAGGTGTCACCAAATCATGAGGAAACATATTTGAACAATCTATATTTTGAGTTTGGGCTTCTAACAGGGTAGTTAAGAAGGCTTGGTTGGCTTTTAGTTTTTTTTCAACTTCTAATGCTATCTTCTCTAGGGCCCTAAGTCTCTCTTCTTGTTGAGGATTACATTGGGTTTCATAAACATGTTCATAACCCCCAAGGTTTTGTTGGTTACACCCCACAAAATTTTGTTGATCATATCCCCCATTAGAATATGGATAACAAGGTTCCTCATAATGGTTCTCAGAAAAATGTGGATTCACATTATACCCACCAGGATGAAAGGGCTCACAATTAAAAGGGGTGCTATTATAAGCATGGGGTAGAGTTGGACAGGCAAGAGATGCATGGTGGTAGAGACCACAATAATAACATTGTGGGGGATATTGGGATGCCCACTCCATTTGAAAAAAAAAAATCTTGAAAGATATGTGAATCAATGAATGAGAGAAGAAAGATTGTGAGATAAAAGGTTAGTAAAAAATTACAAAGAGAGATAAAAATTATAAATCTAAAAAAATTTATAAAATAAACTAAAATTACAAAAAAATAACTAGAAAGCAGTACTGCTGGAATGGAAACTCAGCAGAAAGAGGAGATACATTTCCGGAATTTTGCTCGGAAGGTAAAAAGAAATTACAAAAATCTAAAAGAAATTATAAAAAAGACTGAAGTTATGAAAGTTAGATAATATGAACAAGGAATATACAAGATATACAGGCAACCAGATCTAAAAAACAATTGTTCCGTCCCCGGCAACGGCGCCAAATTGATGCGCGTCGTTGTACACGCAACAATCACTAGGAAAAGTCCTAGAGTTTAACCTTCTAACCCGGTTGTCAACTTGTTGTGAACAATAAGTCAACTTAGTATAGATAGGTATCGATCCAAGGGACGACAGAAAGGAAAAGTCAAAGTCCAAATCCGATTGCAAGTACAAAAATTAAATTCCGATTTGAGAGAGTTGTTGATACTAAAAACAAAAATAAAAGTGCTGAAATAAAATAAACAAAAATAAAAGTGCTGAAATAAAATTTAACTAAGCAAAGAAATAAAGATCTGGGGTCTGGACGATCACCACCAAAACCACGTTCCTATTCAACTAATCAAATTCTAAACTCCAAGGATCAAATCAGGACCTTGTGTTTACATGTCCTTACGGACAAACTCACAAGGGTCAGACTTCCCGTGAACCCGTTGGTCCCGGCGTTCACGGATCATTGCCCAACCGTCCAACATACCATTATCCACGGTCATATCAAAAAGCATGTGAATTCAAACCGGCGTTCAAACCCAAGGATCAGGTGGTCGCGTCACCAAGGATTATAACAAGAATAAGATTAAAAAGACGAAAAGATGATAATCGCAATTAAGGTACTATTGTTTCATTCTTACAGAGATCCACGGTCATATCACTCCATAAGAATATATCAGATCATCCAAATAACCACGCATAAACAGAGAGAAGACATTTGTTCGATGGAGGAATATAATTGATTAAATTGAATAGAACCGGGCTAAGGGGCTATTTCCATTCCCCAGAGAGATTTACTCAGACATAACAAGACCAGAAGAATTGCAAACTAAAATGAGATCCAAAATTATACAAGATGTCATCTACAACTAAAAAATGGATGAAATAGAATGAAGAATGGAATGCTTTTACAAGTGGAAAGTCTCTCCTTTTATAGGAGGATGAGGGGGTAGGCTGCCCTCAAAAAAGAGGGAAAAAAGAGATGGAACATGCTTTTTGAATTTTCTGGATCTGGTCAAATTGAAAGTTGATTGTCTTTAATTATCTTGACCATGTAACTCCCTTTAATGCAGATTCTCGCAGCAGAAACTTCGAACGTATTTCTCTCCCGTTAAAAGCACAGAAACGGTCCAAATAATAGGACTTTATTTTAGGAAATTAAATTCCCTTTCCAATGAATACCTGTACACTCAATTTGGAGTTTGAATGTAAGAGTTATGTCACTTTTGGTGGAGGGTATATACGAATTTCTGGACTGCTGCAAATTGTGTGATTTTCCTACAAAACCCAAGAAAATAGAATTAAAACTCCAATTAAAGAGAAAAATATAAAATAACAAAACTAATTATGAAATTAAGAGAATAAATGACAAAACAATCCTAAACAAATATAAAAAATATACAAATAAAAGGGATAAATATACATTTATCATCCATCATGCAAACAAATAATTCAGGATAAGACTTTTCCATGTCCATTATTGGCCCCTATGTGGGATTACCTTATCCATGGCACTTACAAAGAACCTTTATCATCACTTATTCTTTTCTCTAAGTTCTTTCACCTTGGCATCTATAAACCTCACAGGTGACTCAGGTCATTTCAGCCTCCCTTGGGGCTCACTAGGTTCATTGCTCCGCACATGGTCTGGGTACCTCACATAGTGCTCTAAATTGGAGACATGGAACTCATCACACATTACTTTATCCTGAGGGGTAAGGTCAAACTTATCCTTCTCCACCAATCCATCTCAAATGAGCCCAGGTATCAGGGACTTATTTGTCTCAGCTATCGCTCAGAGGGATCGGATTTTCATATCACATATTCTCCCACAGCAAATTGTATGTCAGTCTACTTTGCATCAGCCTACGACTCATGTTCTCCCTGGGCTCCTTTCAGCCATTGCACGATCAAAGAGACTTCATCTGCACACATTGTGGTCTTTTTCTGACCTTCGCAAGGTCCCTCCACCAACACCACCGTAATGAAGTGGTGACCGACACAACCTCCCTTACAAAGCTTCTTTACAACCCGATACTGGCTATGGTGGTTATCATCACATCTTATCGAAGACAAGAACTGTCTCCATGTATCACCATGAGCAAGCACGCATGCTCTCATTAGACCCTCTAGTCTGGATCACACTAATCATTAGTTAAGGTGATAAACTGTACTAGCATCAAGTTCTTCATGTACCTACTTCCTCCTTATGGAAGTGAAGCTATAGGTCATACTTAAGAACTTTTGAACTTGCATCCTGGTGTAGTTGAACCATCTCTCTCATATGTAGTTCAACCAAATATGTCCCTTGATAGTACTCTTTCTTTCTCATGTCATCTACGTAACGAGATCTATCCTAACCCATATTGTATCTTGACCTTCCTTAGTCTAGGGGAGACTTCAACATCCTTAGTGATGAACTCCCTTTTCCTCTTGGGGACACTTTATCCTTTATATCAATGCACTGGGTTACTGGTGTTCTTCCTTCACCTCCATCTTGCATGGCCACATGCCACATGCAACTTCATCTTAAGCTTCCAAAGTGCTATTGTCACTTACTATCTTTGTAGTGCCACAGTATATGGTGATCTTAAATCATGATCTCATATATGTCATGATTCCTAAAGATCGATTCATAAACCACTCTCATCAGGGTTTTACCACCTTCCTATACAAAGAAGTACATCTGAGGTTCTACAACCATCCTTTTATTTACATCAAGGCCTAGGCTGTCCAAACAAATACTAACTTGTTCAACAATCTTCGTTAGAGTTATCCAAACATATCTTCCTTTTCAAACTTAGTGCTGACCCAACAGCCTCTTCTAGCCTCTAGCTAAACTAAGAAGCTGCATCTCAACTAGGGCATCCATTACTACTTCGCATCCTTAGGTGTTAGGTAATGTTCAAGACATACTCCTTCACTTATTATCTCAACTCAAACTCTACGTCTATCTTCATCAAGAACACTCTGAGCTCATCCTTATGGTGATCAAACTCAACCTTGTATTACTTGCTATTCCACACAGCTCATGTTAAAACATCCTCACAAGATGATTACCTTAATACTCTTAGTGTTTGTAATCCATCCACATACCGTTCACTCCACCAAGGTATGTTATCAACTCTATCCTCATACCTCGTAGCAACGTTCCAACTCACATCATCTTTTATCCTTGGTGTATGGCATGCGTACTGTCTTATCTCTCACTCCCATAATGAGAGGAAATAAGCATTTGGCTGCAGTCCAAATACAAAGCTCTTCCCATTCCAAGAGTAGAGATGGTACATCCCACATTGCCAGTACACCTTCAAATCTAAGTTGAAACATGCAACTTATGTCTCTATATCACGAACATTTTGATATCAAAGTTACTCCATGGAAAACTAGTTTCAAACCTACTTGGGTCACCACACAATCCTTGGTCATCTCCTCTAGGTCTATAGGGTGCTGACACTTTTGGGGTCATCCCTCTTCCTTTATGCTTCCAGAGAGTTCCCTCCTCATCTGCCCTTTGGGTCCCATGAGTTCATGAAGGTGATCAATCTACTAACCCATGGCCCTCGGACAATGATAGTTGTTACCTCCCGACCCTATGGTCATGTGCAACTAGAGAATTAGGCAACTCCTACTTCCCTCAGTCTTATCCCTACCTAACCCTAGGATAGACTTAGGATTCCAACATAGTACATGTCCAACTTAGAACCTTACCCAAGTCTCCATCATCTCTATCTGCATTCCTAGACTGACTTTCATCCTTTCATAGGGGTCATGGCGACCTGCCTACTTTGGTCAGGCCCCATACCGGTTACCTCCATGCTAACACATCCACATGCACTTAGAGATGGTTATCTATGGGTCTACTGGTTCATTCTCATACTATGTACTTTTCACTTAGTTGCTCAAGATCCTATGAGACCTCTTTAGGTTACCCCAAAACCAACAAAACTAGTATACACCCTACCAAAGGGCCCCTCTCCTAGGATGATAGGATACTACATCTTGATAACAAAGGTCACAAATGCCCTTATGTCTAGGGTTTACATCCACATGAGCATACTTAACCCTAGCAAGCTACTAAGACACAAGTAGACCACCTACTAAACTATGCTAGGTCATACTTGTTCTCATTTGTTATAACCTCATTTTCCAAAACATGTAATGAGATTTGTGAATCTCCTTTAAAAGATAAACAAGATCAATGTTTGATTTGAATGAATTTCGTGTATAATAGACTTGCATGCTTTCTTGATGGGCCTTATTGGCCATTAAGCCCAATTGAAAGAAAAAGAAAAAGAAAGGAAAAAGGAATTCAATGGGATAATGGAAATATAAGAAAATGGATAAAGGATGATTAAAAGGCTAAAAGATAATTTCCCAAAATAGGATTTTGCGGTATAAAGGTTCCTTGGGGTTCAAGGAATTCAGGATAATTAAATAATAGCAAGGGAAATAAAGAATATGTGGAAAATGTGAATAAAAAGGTGTTTTCTTGCAACCAAATAAAAGGAATGGTTTAATGGATATAATGATCCCAATTTTTGCAAGATGAAAGATAAAAACATAAAAGAGTTTCTCTTAAAATTTGAGGCAAAAAGGAGTTAAGAGTAGAGAGTTATTGATTTTTCAAGATTATCCTCAAAATAGGATTTTCCCTACAATTTGGGAAATCTTTCCCTTTTTGTTTGAGCACGAATGATTGTGGCCGTTGGATCTTAATCCAACCAATCTGGCTCATCGTCAAAGTCCCAATGGGGCGATGACTGTAGCACGGTTTACAGGAGGATTTTCTCCATCTTTTTTCTCGTTATCTGATGGATGTGCAATCTTGGAAACACTTCCATTGAGATCAGGAGGGGATTTCGAACCAACGCAACCCTGGTTTAGTGGTCATTGGAAGATTCAAGGACAAATGCCCAATTGGGCCAAAAGCTATGGTGGCAGAAGGTTTAGAAACCCTAGAACAGCCACCCCTAGTCCGATATATAGACCCTCTTCCAATGCCTCACACCCTAACGCTCTCGAACGGCCACCTCTTAGATCCCAGCGCTCTCTCTCTCTCCCAATCGAACTCTCTCTGGCAAGAGCTCCGCCTCGCTCTGTCATGGATCGTGTAGCAGGGAAGGGAGGAGGATGACATACAACCGTCATTCGATCAAGGATCATTGTGATCCACGAGAGGATCTAACGGTGCTAGGAGGCGACCAGATAAGTAAAGACGCTCGCTGACCCTGAGCGTTAGATCGGGAATCGACGACTGACAGGGGAAGCGTGCAACGCTAGTGGGGACAACTGATGCGGAGCGTCAGATCAAGGTGAGGCCCATTGGCGCACCGATCAAACAGCTCAAGAAATTCGGTAAAATATCTCTCTCTGGTCGAAATTGCAAATAATTGCTTTTCCTTACAAAAATCATAGAAATAGCTAGGAATCTCGTAGAAAGGAACTTTATATATGAAATTTGGGTAGAAAAATGCAAGGAATCTAATAAAAATGGTTTTATTACCTAATTCTACTTAATTTTACAAAAGTACCTTAATTTGGTAGAAGTATGTAATGAAAAGTAATTAGAAACCCTAATGGTGTATAAAAGATGTATCTTTGAAAGATAATGGGTTAATTAGAAAGGTAATAACTTGTTGATGCTTATGATGGAGTTTCTATCCATTTAGAATACAAAATTGGTTAAATTAGGGTTTATGTCCAGAAATGGAAAGTAATGTATATGGGAACCCTAATTTAGGGTAAAAGAGAAAGAAAACCATGTTATTATGAATTAAGGAAGTAAATTGTTAAATAATGATCCTAAAACTGTTAGGAATATTAAAAAGAGAGAATTTAATGTTTTTAAGTGGATTTGATGAATTAGGGTTCATGATAACTAAGAATGAAAGCAAAACCCTATTTTCCAAGGAAACCCTAAAATTGGAATAAAATCCCTAAGGAATACGATGGAATTGAATAAGTTTTGATAAAATATAGTTGGAATGTTTATTTCAGGGTTTCTGTGCAATTTTCTTGCTTACTTGGATATTCACTCTCTTAATACTTGATTCTGTATTCGAATCTGCAATAAGAGGTATGTGGTTACGCTTATGAATATATCGAGTTATGTTTTATGAGGTTTTCTGAAGTTTTCATCGATGACATGAATTAATTGTTGGATGATTTTAATTCATGCAAACTATAATGTGGATATGATTATCACCTAATATATGTGCCTACTAGCTCAGATCCTGGTCCCCTCTGTGGCTTATTAGTTTACCTAGTACATGGCTACCTATGGGTAGGTCCATCAGGTCATCGGATGACTTAGTACATAGCTACCAATGGGGTAGGTCCATCAAGTCACTTTGAGTTAGATATTGGACTAATTTCGGGTAGTGCCATGCGACTCTATCACCCTATGTATTGGCTAATTATAAGGTAGGACCATTGGGGCAAGGATCTACCTAAAGAGAGGTACCATGCAAGGACAGCACAAAGTTAGGGGATAGGTAAGGATTGAGTAGTATGGCTTAAAATGTAATCTTGGTTGTTAAATGAATAATTGAATGATTACATTGTTAACATAGTTGCACATTATTTTGTTTCCCCCACATACTAGCTTCGGCTGACTGACGTTTTGTTTGTCGACGTTTTAGGTACAAACAAAAAGGACAAACAGTAAATCGTCATATTGTGAAATACATGAATTAAAGTCCAAGGAGGATTAGTTAGTTAGTCCCAGTTCTGGATAGAAGTTTAGAAATCCAAAAAATTTTAAAGGTATGCAAAAAATTTATTTATTACAGCTTTTCAGTATAGTCTAGTAGAATTTATTAATTGTTATCAATTAATTGTTGAACCTTGATCCGGAAATTGGATAACGGCACCGACCTCTCGGTCTCCCTTAATTGGGGGTTACCAGAAGGCGGGGTCGTTACATTTGGTATCAGAGCCAAGGTTCTCCACTTAATTGTTAATAATTATTAAATTTTACAAACTCTGTAGAACCCAAGGGAGTTATTAGAGGATTTTCCGAAAGACTGAGGTGTCTAGGAAAGGATCACTTTCGGGGGCTGGAAAAATTTTCCTCCTCACCGCTAGTCGGAATACGAGGACTCCCGGAATGTGTGACTGCCTGGCCGATGTCCTAGGATTTGAATCGAAATAAGACACCTTTAGGACTTTCTCATTTTATTCATCCCTTCTCATCACAAATTCTATTAAGGACTTTAAGAGTTAGGATTTTCTCTCTCTTCCTCACCCTCATGTGGTATGGGCAAGTAAGTTAAGGATTAAGGAATCCTCCATCAAATTAATAAAAGATACATAATGAGATATCACTGACATAAGTATAATTAGTTTAATGATAAACTAAAGGTTTGTTTGTTATGCTTATGTAGATGTCTCGTACAAAGGTTGTGGCAATCCCTTTCTCCACCAGAAGAGGTGGGCCACCCCGTAAAGAGAATGGGTCTTCTGATAAGAGGAAGCGGAATCATGGTGGAGAGACCTCTAAGAAGAGAAACAGGCATGAATAAGTTGTGCACGAGGCCCCCAACCCTAAACCAATGCTCGGAATTAACCTAGAGCAAGGAGAAGGACCATAATATGAAGAACACCAGGTGTATGAAGAGGAAGCCTGAATGGAGGAGGACCAGCCTTGTGGTCCAGAACCAGCCATGGTGATTCACACCACATATGCAGTTTGGATGGAACAGCAAAAGCAACTGACTGAGGCATTCCGTGCACTGTCTCTTAGGGACATCACAAGGAATGAGAATGGTGAGCCACTTCCTGTTTGACCTCGACTGGGAGCCACCATCCTGGACTTCGTCAACGTGAACGTCAAGAAGTTCTGGGGAGAATACAAGTCTAAAGTAGTCGACAAGGCCGAAGCTTGGTTGCTTGCAGTCGAGAATGGGTTCTGTAAGCTCGAGGTGTAGCTGAATAAGAAGGTTCTGTTTGCTACTCACCTTTTGGAAGGTGCATCCAAGATATGGTGGGAGAACCATATCACGGGAAGAGACCTAAGTGAGGAACCAATGGCATGGACTGACTTCAAGACCATCTTCACTGCCAGATTCCTCCCCATCTCAGCAAAGAAGGAGAAAGAATGAGAGTTCACTAGCATGACTCAAGGAAGCTCTTCAGTTGTGGACTTTGGTCGTAGGTACCGCCTCCTGGAATGTTTTGGACACATGATGCATGAAGAGAGGAAGGTGGACCACTTCGTGGAACGTCTTCACCCTACCATCAAGCCCCATGTGATGGCAAGTAAACCCAAAAACTTTGCTGAGTCTTACAACACTGCTTTAGACATGGAGAGGACCGTGGTGTCTGCCCAGGTTCCACCCAAGGGGTATTTGGGTTTCACTGACAGAACTCAAGGTCAAAAGAGAAACCACAAGAAAGGTCTAGGGTGTCATCATGATAAAGGAAGACATGGAGGAAAAGGGAAACCTCGTCAAGAGAACAACTGACCACGATGCCGCACCTGCGGCAGGTGGCATACCAGTGAGTGTCACAAAAAGAAGAAGGTATGTTACCGATGCCACCGAGAAGGGCACATCCAAGCTGTTTGCCCTCTGCCAAATCCAAGAGGACCAGGACAGGTAGCAGCCCCACCAGTAGTAGCTCCACCTGTGGAAGCACCACCTATAGCTGAAGTCCCACCTTCTGGAGAGAGAAGACAAGCTCGGGTGTTTGCCATTGATAATGAGGAAGCTCAATCAAATGCCAATCGGTTGATCGAGGGTAATAACCCTTAGAGTATTCTTTTCTATTTTAAAGTTAAGCATGTAATGGTCTAATGCATGGTGAACAATAATGTAGGCATGCTTGAAGTTATGGGACATAATGTGAAAGCTTTATTTGACTCTGGATCTACTAATATTTTCATTTTGAGAAATCTTGCAACTGTGCTATGTTTGGATATCAAGGATTTAGGGTATATCTTACATGTTACAACCCCGAGTGGTCGAATCTTTATTTCCCTTTTGAAAACCCCAGTGGTATCTGTGAAATATTTAGATCATGGTTTTCCTACATACTTTATCCTTCTTGACATGATTGATTTTGATGTAATCATTAGCATGGATTGGCTTTATACATATAGGGCCAATATCGACTGTAGAGAGAAGAAAGTGATCATCAAGAGACCAGGTCAACCACATTTTGTCATTAGGGGTAGGAAGGATGCCATTACCAGCCCATATGTGTCAGCTGTTAAAGAAGAGCTGATGATGAGTAAAGGGTGTCGAGCTTTCCTAGTAGTAGTCACTGAGCCAGAACCCAAGGTGCAACTCCTAGAAGAAATAGAGGTAGTTAGGGGCTATGCAGATGTTTTCCCAGATGATCTACCTGGGATTTCTCCCAAAAGAGAGGTAGATTTTTCCATAGAGCTAGCCCCTGGTACAAACCCTATTTCCCGAGCACCCTATAGGATGGCCCCTGCTGAGTTGCTTGAGCTAAAGAAGCAATTGCAGGAATTGTTGGATAAGGGTTTTATTCGCCCTAGCACATCACCATGGGGAGTGTCGGTTCTTTTTGTAAAGAAAAAGGATGGTTCACTCCGAATGTGCATAGACTACCGGATGATCAACCAGGCTACCATTAAGAACAAATACCCTTTACCCCGGATAGATGACTTGTTTGACCAGTTGAAGTCAGCTCGAGTCTTTTCCAAGATTGACTTGAGATCGGGTTACCACCAGTTGAGGGTCAAGAGTGAGGACATCCCGAAAACAGCTTTTAGAACCTGGTATGGCCACTAAGAGTTCATGGTTATGCCTTTTGGGTTGTCCTATGCACCTAGTGTGTTCATGAACCTTATGAACAGTGTGTTTCAACCCTTCCTTGACTCGTTTATCATAGTGTTCATAGATGACATACTGGTTTATTCGGATGACATAGATCAACACCGAGACCACCTAAGCAAAGTCCTTGATATCTTGAGAAAGCATAAGTTCTATGGGAAGTTCTCTAAATGCGAGTTTTGGATAGACCGAGTCATGTTCCTTGGACACATCATCTCAGGAGGAACGATTGCCGTAGATCCAGCTAAAGTGTCAGCGGTTCGAGATTGGCTAGCACCGAAGAACCCCTCCGAGATATGAAGCTTCTTGGGGTTAGCAGGATATTATCGACACTTCATCGTGGATTTCTCAAAGACCGCTTTGCCTCTGACCATATTGACTCAGAAAGATGTGAAGTTCGTGTGGTCTGATGTTTGTGAAGCTCGTTTCCAGGAGCTAAAAGAGAAGTTGACCACTGCACCAGTTTTGACTATACCATCAGGCAATGAGGGTTTCATGATTTTCACCGATGCATCAAAGATGGGACTTGGCTATGTGTTGGAACAGAATCAGCATGTGGTTGCATATGCCTCTCGACAACTCAAGCCCAACGAGGTGAATTACCCAACCCACGACCTGGAGTTAGCTGCTATCATCCATGCCTTGAAGATTTTGCGGCATTACCTGTATGGTGCCACTTTTGAGATCTTCACCGACCATAAGAGCCTGAAGTATCTACTGATGCAAAAAGACTTGAACCTATGACAACGACGATGGATGGAGTATATGAAGGATTATGATTTCACCATTGCCTATCATCTAGGGAAGGCAAATGTCGTAGCTGATGCTTTGATTCAGAAACAGCTAAGGTGTGCAGCTGTGTTGTCCAGACAGTGGAAGAGCTTAGAAGATCTGGTGGAATGGTCACCTCAATTGTTAGATGATCGAGTTCGATTGGCCAATATCCAGATACAGTCTGAGTTATTGAGTGAGATTGTCGCCGCACAGTTGGCCAGTGGAGGAATTAACAAGATGAAAGGCTTGATGCTGAAGCCTCAGACCTGTATTTCATTGGGAATAGATGGAGGAATCCAATTTGAGAATCGCGTATGGGTTCCTGAAGGTTGACCGTTGAAGGAACGTATCCTACAAGAGGCTCATGGTTCTAAGTATACGGTACACCCAGGAACTACTAAGATGTTTAAAGACATGCAGAGGTTTTTCTGGTGGCCAGGAATGAAGAGAGACATTGCAACTTATGTAGCCAGTTGTCTTATGTGCCAAATGGTGAAGGCTGAGCACCAACGACCCGGCGGACCTTTACAGTCTATAGAGATTCCAGAGTGGAAATGGGAGAAGATCACCATGGATTTCATGGTAGGTCTACCCCGGACCAAGAGAGGTCATGATGCGATATGGGTTGTGGTAGATCGCCTTACCAAGTCAGCACACTTCCTTGCCCTAAAAAACACTACCAAAGTGTCAGACTTAGCTGAGCTATATATCAGAGAGATAGTACCCTTGCACGGCATACCCGGTTCCATCATCTCGGATGAGACCCAAAGTTTACTTCCAAGTTGTGGAAGCAGGTGCAAGAGGAACTAGGTATAAGGTTGAAGTTCAGTACTGCTTATCACCCCCAGACAGATGGTCAGTCAGAAAGGACTATTCAGACCTTAGAAGATCTGTTGAGAGCTTGTGTGCTCGATTGGGGTGGATCATGGGAGCAGTACCTACCTTTAGCTGAGTTTTCCTACAACAATAGTTACCAAGCCAGTATCAGGATGCCTCCATATCAAGCTCTATATGGGAGACCGTGTCGGTCACCACTTCACTAGGATGATGTTGGTGAAAGGACCTTATTGAGGTCAGATGAACTCCAAGTGTATGTTGATAAAGTCTCTTTGATTAGGCAAAGGCTAAAGAGAGCCCAGGACCGAAAAAAGTCGTATGCTGATGCGAAGCGGACTGATGTGCATTTCACAGTGGGACAACATCTTTTTCTGAAAATTCGACCGCTCCGTGCTATAGCTAAAAATAGAGGAAAGTTGAGTCCCCGATACGTGGGTCTGTTTGAAGTGTTAGAACGGATTGCTGAGGCCACATATCGTTTGGTGTTACCCCCTCAATATAGTATGATGCATGATGTGTTTCACATGTCCAATCTGAAGCGATATGTGTAAGATCCAAGTCATGTGTTGAGCATTGAACCTATTGAGCTTCAAGGAAAACAATCTTATCCTGAGTTGCCTTTGCGAATTCTAGATACCAAGGTAAAAGAGCTCAGAAATAAGAATATAGTGATCGTAAAGGTTCTTTGGAAGCACCATGGAGAGGATGAGGCCACATGGGAGCTGAAGACAGACATGGAAAAAGCATATCCTGATTTGTTTTCTTGATTGTTGAATTTTGAGGGCAAAATTCCTTTAAGGAGGGGAGGATGTTATAACCTCATTTCCCAAAACATGTAATGAGATTTGTGAATCTCCTTTAAAATATAAATAAGATCAATGTTTGATTTCATGGTTTGATTTGAATGAATTTCATGTATAATAGACTTGCATGCTTTCTTGATGGGCCTTATTGGCCATTAAGCGCAATTGAAAGAAAAAGAAAAAGAAAGGAAAACGGAATTCAATGGGATAATGGAAATATAAGAAAATGGATAAAGGATGATTAAAAGGCTAAAAGATAATTTCCCAAAATATGATTTCGTGTTATCAAGGTTCCTTGGGGTTCAAGGAATTCAGGATAATTAAATAATAGCAAGGGAAATAAAGAATATGTGGAAAATGTGAATAAAAATGTGTTTTCTTGCAACCAAAGAAAAGGAATGGTTTAATGGATATAATGATCCCAATTTTTGCAGGATGAAAGAAAAAAACATAAAATATTTTCCCTTAAAATTTGAGGCAAAAAGGAGTTAAGAGTTGAGAGTTATCGATTTTTCAAGATTATCCTCAAAATAGGATTTTCCTTGCAATTTGGGAAATCTTTCCCTTTTTGTTTGAGCGTGAATGATTGTGTCCGTTGGATCTTAATCCAACCGATCTATCTCGTCGTCAAAGTCCCAATGGGACGAGGACTATAGCGTGGTTTATAGGAGGATTTTCTCCATCTTTTTTCTCGTTATCTGATGGATGTACAATCTTGGAAACACTTACATTGAGATCAGGAGGGGATTCTGAACCACCGCAACCCTGGTTTAGTGGTCATTGGAACTCTTCTTCCTATCTCAGAAGGTAGACACCGATACCAGAGGCACATAGGTACTAGAAGCCTCATCCTATCTCTAGGGTTTGGTTCCTGTGATGGCAACCAAGATATCATCAGCCTCCAGGGATCAAGCATGAGGCAACCACTATCATCCACTTAGGTCGCATCATCTTCAACTCCTCACTTTTCCTCATATCTAAGAGTCTAGGCTTCCAACCCTCTTTCAGGGGTCTTGCTCTCTCTCTCTCTAGAGCTAACCCTACAAACAACCTTGCTACCTGAGGTCCTCTCTCCATGAAGGTGGGTCACTCTTACAAGCATACCCCTACATGGTGAAGCCTATGTTCAAGCTTATGTTTGCTCAAGGTTATCCATAGGTCCTTATGCTTATCTCATGGCTATCTCGGCCAGGGTGTCAACCTACTGCTCACACTACTGACGTATTCTGGGTGACTACTATGCCATGCTCATATAAGCCCATAGGGTTTATATAGGTTCTTCTCTAACCTCATCATTGACGGAGCTATCCTTCTCTCTAACATGCACGACCCTTCCTAAGGTTGGGTCGCCAAAGGCACTAGGTCATTCAACCTCACATGGCTCATAACGTCATGGGCATCCAAAAGCATGTCCACACACCTGGTCTATAATGACATCCAACTCATCATGCCATCTCTCTCTCTAACCACCACTTAGGGTTAGGGTTAGCATCATCCTCAGAGGATTGTGCCAGGTCTCTACTTATAATGGAGGACTCTACCTCCAAGACTAACTCTCTCTACACATCCTCCTGACAAGGAGGTCTAGCCTCAGTTCTCTCTTGAGGGCATGACAACTCATGTCATATGACCTAAGCAGGTATCTATTCTTTAGTTTACGCTTAAATTATTAAGCTTATGTCCATGACATCTTATTTACATGCTTTTCATTAATTTGGTGGAGGATTCTTTAGACATTATCAACCTTACCCATACGTCAAGACGGTGAGAAAAAGAGAGAAAAACCCTAATCCTTAATGTCCTTAACATCATTTGAGTTGAGAAGGGACGAACAAGATGAGAGAGTCTTAAAGGTATCTTATTTCGAGTCAAATCCTGAGACATTGGCCAGGCAGTCGCACTAATCTGGGAGTCCTAGTATTCCAACTAGTAGTGCAAAGGAAAATCTTGTCAGCCCCCGAACGTGATCCTTTTCTAGACACCTTTGTCTTATAGAAAATCCTCTAATAACTCTCTTGGGTTCTATGGAGTTTGTAAAATTTAATAATTATTAAATATTAAATGAGGAACCTATGCTCCGATACCAAATGTAACGAATCTGCCTCCCAATAACCCCCAATTAAGGGAGACTAAGAGGTCAGTGTTGTTATCCTAATTTTCCAAATCAAAGGTTTGACAAATAATTGATAATAATTATCAAAATCTACCTAACTAAACTAAAAGGTTGTAATAAAATTAAACTTTTCATACCTTTTTCAAAAACTTGGATATCTACTTCTATCCACATCTGGATTCCATTCTAACTAATCCTCCTTTGTACTTTAATTCTTATCTAATTCCACATATGCCACTTTACTATTTGTTCCTTTTAAACTTGTACCTAAAATGCTGACAAACAAAATGTCATCATCATCATCATCATCATCTAAGCCTCAATCCCAACTATGTTGGGGTCGGCTACATGGATCCTTCATTTCCATTCAGCTCTATCATGGGTCATATTCTGATTGAGATGTAGAGATTCAAAATCTCTCTTTATAAGCTCATCCCATGTTAATTTAGGCCTTCCTCTTCTTCTATATATAGTGTTTGGCTCAATAGCATTGCTTCGTATAGGCGCACTAGTAGGTCTGCGTTGCACATGTCCGTACCATCTGAGTCGGCCCTCACGCAACTTGTCCTCAATGCTCGCCACCCCCTCTTTATTCCTGATATAGTCATTTCTCAAACGATCTTTTCTTGTCTTCCCACACATCCATCTTAGCATACGCATTTCGGCCACGTTCATCTTGTTGAGACCTTGTTTCTTCACCGCCCAACATTCACTCCCATAGAGCATGGCTGGTCGTATAGCTGTTCTATAAAACTTACTTTTTAACCTGAGAGGGATCTTCGGATCGCATAAAACTCCAGTTGCACTCCTCCATTTCAACCATCCTAAAGTGATCCGGTGACAAACATCATTTTGGACATTCTCGTCTATTTGAATAATAGAACCTAAGTAACGAAATTTGTCACATTTTGGTATATCTACTCCGTCCAACTTGGCTTCATCATTCACACTGCGAGATTGGCTGAAATTGCAATGCATATACTCAGTTTTGCTCCTGCTAATCATCAATCCATTTGATTCCAATGCCTTTCTCCAACATTCAACTTTATCATTCAATCCATCTTTTGTTTCGTCAAAGAAAAAAATATCATCAGCAAATAACATACACCAAGGAATATCATCCTGAACATTCTTTGTTAACTCATCCATAACCATAACGAATAGATATGGGCTGAGTGTGGATCCTTGGTGTACCCCAACTGTAATAGGAAAAGTTGGTGTCTCTCCTCCAAGAGTCTTGACACTTGCAGTAGAGATATCATACATGTCTTTGATCAAGTCAATGTATTGGAGAGGCACACCCTTTTTCTCCAAAACCATCCATAACACTTCTCTGGGTACTCGATCATAAGCCTTCTCTTGATCGAATAACACCATATGAAGATCTGTTTTGCTTTGTCTATACTTCTCCATAAGCCTTTTTATCAGAAAAATAGCCTCTGTTGTTGTTCTTCCAGGCATGAAACCAAATTGCTTGTTTGATACCTGTGTTATAGATCTTAACCTCTACTCAATAATCCTCTCCCAAAGCTTCATTGTGTGACTCATCAGCTTGATACCTCTATAGTTTGTACAACTCTAAATGTCACCTTTGTTCTTGTAGATTGGGACTATAATACTATTTATCCACTCATTTGGCATCTTCTTGGTCTTCATAATCTTTTTAAAGAAATTTGTTAATCATGTAACTCCCTCATCCCCCATACTCTTCCATACATCAATGGGAATATTGTCTGGTCTGCATGCCTTTCTCATTTTCATCTTTTTCAAAGCATTCTTGACCTCAAATGGTGAAACTCGTCGTGTGTAAATGATATCTCTTGTATTCATGTCACACGAGTCGCTAACATTATATGCAGTATCTCCATTGAAAAGCTTATGGAAGTAATTTCTCCACTGGTTTTTGATATCATCGTGCTTCACCAATACTCTACCATCTTCATTCTTTATGCATTTTACTTGACTCAAGTCTCTTCCTTTCCTTTCTCTTATACGAGCCATTTTATATATATCTTTTCCCCTTCCCTAGTGTCCAGCTTCTTATACATATCATCAAAGTATCTAGACCTTGCCTCCTGAACCACCTTTTTAGCTTCTTTCTTTGCTTGCTTGTATCTTTGGAATGTTGCATCATCTCCAGATTTGGGAAAGCTCCTATAGATCTCCCTTTTCAGTTTAATAGCCTTTTGTACTTCATCATTCCACCACCAAGTCTCCTTCTGTGGAGGTCCACAACCTTTAGACTCCCCCAAAACCTCTTTGGAAATTTTTGTTATGCAGGAGCTCATGTTATGCCACATAGTGTTAACATCATACTCCAAGTTCCAAGTTACCTCCTTGATGAGTTTATCATGAAAAGTCAATTTCTTTTCTCCTTTAAGATTCCACCACTTGATCCTGCTATCTTGGTTTCCGTTATGTTTGCCTTTATTGATCTTCATGTTAATATCCAAAACTACCAACCTATGTTGGGTCGTGAGTTCTTCGCTAGGAATCACTTTAAAATCCTTGCATATGTTACGATCCACCCGCCTTGTAAGGAGGTAATCAATTTGTCTACAGTTGTGCCCACTCTTGAAAGTAATCTTATGAGATTCTATTTTCTTGAAATGGGTGTTTGCCAAAATCATATCATATGCAACTGCAAAATCTAATATCCTCTCTCCGTCTCCGTTCCTGTTGCCATATTTAAAACCACCATGAACTCTCTCAAATCCAGCATTACCACTCCCTACATGGCCATTTAAATCACTCCCAATAATAATCTTCTCCTCGATCGGTATTCCTTGCATCAATTCATCCATGTCATCCCAAAAATCCTTCTTCGCATCCTTGCTAAGGCCAACTTGGGGGGCATAAGTGCTAATAATGTTAAAAATATTTCCCCCAAGAACAACCTTGATAGCTATGATTCTATCACCCATCCTTGTAATCTTGACGACGTCATCCTTCAACATTTTATCAATGATAATACCTACGCCATTTCTATGTTTATCAATGCCTGTATACCAGATTTCGTATCCTGTGTCTCCAATCTCTCTACAGCGTTCCCCTGTCCACTTGGTTTCCTGCAAGCAAGCTATATTGACTTTTCTTCTCATCATGGTATCCACTATCTCCAAAGATTTCCCTGTCAAAGAGCCAATATTCCAAGATCCAACTCTAAACCTTTTTTGTTGAACTTGCTTCTTTACTTGCCTTCATCAAAAATGTTGCTTCTTTACTTGACAAACAAAATGTTGATCAGCATAAATGAATTATGCTGGTATGTGGGGGGAAACAATAATTGTGCAATTAACTATAACCACATATTGCAGTCAATTATAGTTTAACAAACAACTTTACATTTTAAAAATGACTGCTCAATCCATACATACCCTAGCCTCTGCGTTGTCCCTACAGTGGACATGGATGCTACCTTCCTTATGGTAGATCCCCATTAAACCCTGCATGATCGTACCTAATAGGTAGATCAATATCTAGGGTTGAGTCGCATGGCACTACCCATAGGTAGCCCAATCCCTAACTCACATTGTGTTAAAGAGTCACATGGCACTACATGTAGGTAGCCCAATTTCTAATTCTTGATAACCTGATGGTCCCCCTTAACAAGTAGACCCTTTACCAGGTTACCCTTTTCATCATTAGCAAAGCCACATAGGAGGACCAGGATCTGAGCCAGTCATGTATGCATACTTATGGAGATAGTCATAGTCACTTTATAGTTGCATGAAATAAAAGTCATCCAAGCAGTTATTTTTAGGCAACCAAAAAAACTTTCGAAAATCTCCGTGAAACTAAAGCGATTAACCATAAGTGTAACCACATACCTGTCAGGATGATTCGTGACAGAATAATCCAATCAATCAAGAATTCCAAATAGGCAAGCAAGAACATAATGAGATCCTGAAATATGCATACAATTTCCTATTATTGATCATGCCATCAAGATATATTAAATCTAGCTCGTTTCCAAGGGTTTGTAGTCCACTTTTAGGGTTTCCATTGAAATGAGGGTTTCCCTTCATCTTTTACTGTTTTAAACCCTAATTTTATACAAATAATCTCAATCCCTAATTATCTCAACATCTAACCGTAATTTTGGATAAAAGACATAATTAACCATCAATTAAGCCCATTATGCTCTTTACATTAAAACGACCAATTTTATCCCTTGTAATCCATGACAAGATCATTATGCTCATTTATCATAAATTCATAGTTCATTATGGTCTAACTCTATTTGTCATTAATTCTACCTTTATCCATTAGAAAACCCTAATTACTACATTATGGGTATTTATCCACAATTAGGAACCTTTATGCTCAAAATAGTGTAGAACCATCATATCTCAACTTTATTTGTGAATTTGAACAATTAAAGCTATTAACATTCACAATTACTAATATTAGGGTTTCAAGGCCCATTAAAGCATATTTATGCATATGAAATTCTAAATTAAACAAATTACAAGCAAAATTCATCCTTTTTGTTCTTAATGTATCTTTTCATGATTAACAGGCTAATATCAACTTTAATCATCCATTAAACTCTACTAATTCCATTAATCATCTCAAAATAGGGTTTCTTAATCTTGAATTCATTAAAGTTGATAACATACACTACTTTTGAAATAGAAAGATGAATTAGCTTCTAAATATATTTTTAGTAGATTCCTCTCATTTTTCTGAGCAACTTTCATATTTTGCATGTTCCTATCGAAGCTACCAATATTTACATACGATTTTTGTAAGAAATTACTTACCAAAGGCAATCCGAGAGCGTCATGTGTCCCTTTCCATGCAACATATCTCGGCTGCTTGGAAACATAACGAAATTACGTATTTGCGCTTGGTTAAGTGACTGGTGCTCCAACGCGCAGAGGGGCATAATTTTCCAAATGTGTTCTGGTTGTCTTCAACCTCGCGACGGTGCGTTGTTGTCACCTTAGTCGTGACTTACACAGCTCCCCCTCCCTCTCCTAGTCCCCATCGACCATCAGAGATGGTTCCTTTGCTCCCGATGCTCCGCTGCACACCCATGGATGATATGATCTCGCGGCCAAAGCAGTTGGCCCGCGCTGGCCCGGTCTGCCCATGCGGCCGCCCTTACAGCCGTCCAGTGGCCGTTGCATCATGATTAGAGCAAAACAATGACCTCCATGCTTCCTTTCACTTGTGTGGGTGCATCGAGCCTCCAACAGGACTACTCCACGACCCTCAATTGCTCCAGGGTTAGCACTACACCTTTTGGTTAGGGCTTGCATACAATGAAGAAGGAGAAGTGAATGTTGTGTGTGGGATCTCTCTTAAACTCAAGCCAGAGGCTCTACCCCTTATATAGGGGAGGGTATCCACGCCCTAAGGTGTGCATCCATGAGTCAATGAGTTCTTTTCCCAATAGGAACCCAAGTTCCTTCATTAGGAAGCAAGCTTCTCTCTCATAATTATCTCTTTAATATTGTTTATTCTTTATATATTAGGAATTAGAAAATCCTCTCACTTGTTCTCTTTTATACTTGACTTTTGTCTCATTGGCACGAAATTCTATTTTCTTTTAGTAGAAAATACTTCCTTTTTAACAATGCCACCAAAATCATTAATTATTCATCACATTATCCTCTTATTTTGTATTATTGGTATTTTCTCTTTCTCTTTCTTCATTGGGGCTCCTTCGACCCCAAGAAACTCTAATATTTCAAAATCCTTTTTAGTGGATACTCATTATCCTTCTAGATGCATCCATATCCATTATTTCACGTTATCTTATGTATTTCTTTATTAAATTATCTCTTTTCAAGGATTTTTCTTTATCTTTCTTTTATTTTCTTCATTGGCATCCCTTTTAACATTAGGAATCCTTTGGATATGAAAATCCACTAAGGATAACTTAATTATACCTCTTTTCTCTTATTTTCCACATTTTATCATTGTTTTCAATTTTTTCTTAATAAAGAAATACTGAATCGATCTTTTCTTTTCTTGTTGCATTATTTTTGTAACTTTTGACTCCTTGGGACCCAAGGAACCCAAGAGGCATGAAATCCAACTCTAGATAACATTATGTTACCTTCTAGAAGTTTCTACATCTTTCTTTTCTCCAATTCTCAATTATTCATTTACAAATTGAATTTCCTTGTTATTGGGCCCAATAGCCAATCAAGCCCACAAAACAACCAACAAGGCTATTGTAAACGAAACTCATTTATTCAAAACAAATTATATCATTATTTGTTCCAATATCTTTAATATGATAAATTACATTTCTCACCAAATGAACCCAAAAGTTGGGGTTGTAACATCATGTGCCTTATTTTGCATAAAAATGTTATTTTTAGCTTTCTCTCATCCGAGACAATTAAAGACGAGCATGAATACAACATTATCCATGACGTGTTCTAGTTATATGACTTCAATAAATAGCATACCATAGATCATGCGATTTGTGATTATGTAAGTCATTTTTACATCTATTTAACCACTTAGAAATTTGGTGCCTATTATCACTGTTACCCTAATTTTTGAATTTCAAATGCAATACATTATTCCTATCTTCCACCACAAACATTTATTCTTTGTTTTATTTGACTTACCTGTGGAGCAGTTTGTCTTGTTGAATAGTGTGGACACTCAGGACCTAGAAAAATGGACTCTTTACCGACCAATTTTCCACGATGTGGTGAATTACATGAAGAACTTTCTCACTATCACCAGAGGGGTTGCTTATTGGAGGACATGGAAATGGGATACTCGGGTTCTTCCTGAACAAATCGACATATATAGGTGCATGGTCTTTATCATACTATTCATGAAACATCACAACGGTGAAATTGAGTTGAATAAATTCATCCAATGGAATTATCCATCATACATTTCACAAATGTGAATGACGATAGATAGAAAGATAATATGTAGTCATAAAAATATACTTTTTGATTTGTACAATATCATACGATCAAAGCCTGAGTCAGGGGCTATCAGTTTCATATATTATTCCCCTATTGTAATATAACTATGATATTTTTTTGGAATGAAAGTGTGTCACCATGCTCGACGTGTAATTGGTGCAAGTTTTATTATGTTTCAGTGTCATTTGTGAACTATATCTGTCAGATTTTGTAATAAGGGAAGGAGATAATGATCCAAGATAAAGGAGGAGAAAGGGAGAATGGAATGGGAAAGAGAACGATGCTAAGGAGGAGAACAGTAGCATTGAGTAGGAGAATGAGAACAAGTAGGGGGAGAACAAGATCAATGATGGAGAGATAGAGAAAAGTGAATAAGGGAAGGAGAAAATGAAATGTCAAAAGGAGAATAGGATGAAGCTGGAGGAGGAGAAAGGGAGGATAGGATGAGAAAGAGAATGAGTATGAGGAGAGAATAGTAGTATTGAGTAGGAGAATGGGAATAAGTAGGGGGAGAACATGATCAATGATGGAGAGATAGGGAAAAGCAAATAAGAGCAGGAGAAAAGGAACTATCAAAAGGACAATATAGTGAAGGAGGAGGAGAAAGAGAGAACAATATGATAATGAGAATAAGGTTGAAGAGGAGAACAATAGCATGGAGGAGGAGAATGGGATATGTAGGGGGAGAACAAGATTAATGATGGTGAGACAGGGAAAATCAAAAAAGAAAAGGAGAAAAGGAATTGTCAAATGCAGAACATGATGAAGGAGGAGAGGAAAGGGAAATCGGGATGAGAAAGAGAACGAGGATGATGAAGATAATAGTAGCATTAAGGAGGAGAATGGGAACAACTTGGGGGAGATCAAGAATAACAATGGGGAGATAGAGAATAGCAAATAAGAGAAGGAGAAAAGGAACTGTCAAAAGGAGAACATGATGAAGGAGTAGGAGCAAGGGAGAATAGGATGTGAAAGAGAACGAGGATGAGGAGGAGACCAGTAGAATTGAGGAGTATGAGAAAAAATAGGTGGAGAACAAGATCAATGATGGGGAGATAGATAATGATAGGTAAGGACATGAGAAAAAAGATAATACCATATAATGAATTCTAATCTTGTAATTTTAAATGTGTGTAGGTGTCAAAAAATACTACAAACGGACATATTTTGTCTTACATGTGTATATGTTGATTATGTATCCTCTGTCATTTTTAAAATAATAATGAAAAAGAACATTTTCTACCATTTGTTTTATGTCAGTTCCTCCAGTCTAACAATTACTTGTAAACGGCCACACTAAACAATGTATCGTGGACCGACCAAATGACTGATATAAACTCATTTGCAGCATTCAATGATTCACTTCCTTCCTTTTCTACTTTATTTTTCATGTGGTCATCAAGTATGAGCTTGCCTTCTTGATCTTTTCTCACAATCTCCAACCATGAACTTGTGATGTTCATCTTTTTTCACCTCCTCCAAGCACAAACTTGCCACAGAATTCCCAAATCACCAGCTCTAGAAATAGGGCTTTCAGTAGCAGTAAATCACCAACTGTAATTCTTCTGAAAATTCTTCTCATTAATTTCTCTTTTCTTTATTTTTCAGTTGGAAAGCTGATTCCAGCACAGGATGAGGACACCCTTCATCATCGACCTAAAAAACAAAATGAACCAGATGGCCAAAATCAAAGATGTCAAGAAGCATCTAAAAAGAGGAGGTTTTCTTGGACACCTACAGATTAAGCTGAATAATCTCACTCTACAGGTTCTCCACTTCTTAATAACCAACTTTGATCTGGAGTATATGTACTAGCCAATCCTTGATGGTTGGAAAATGAAGATGACGGAACACGACATCCACCAAGTTTAAGGCATCCCTACAAGTTCCATCCCACTTGATATGAAATAAGGAGACCAGGACTCCAATATAAAAGTTATAAGAGATGACTACAAGGATCAGTCTATCACCTAACATGCTAAACTTTGTCGAGCTTAAAGATGAGGGTGCCAAGATATTTGAGAAGCAATCCTGAAGATATAGCCAGACTGTATATTTTATGTGTAATAGGATGTGTTCTTGCACCAAATATGAGACTCATTTTGGTTTACTACCTAAAATACCTCTATGTGTTTGATGGGATACAAAATACTCAACCGCATAGGTTACTCGTCTCCTGACATAAAAATGCAACAATTTCATTGGAAGACCATCTGGAGATTTGCATCTTCTAATAGTATGTAATTATTTTTAAAACATACTTCAATTTACTTTAGTACTATCATTTCTACTCAATAAGACACATTTTTTTTCATTTAGGTGCATTTACTTAGATTTAGCTTTTGGCGGGGATGATTTTTCTTCACCACCCACATGCAAAATGTGGACTTTGTATCAAATCTTGGAGAAATCATTAAAGGAAAGCAACCTTCCCTTGAACATCATAAGGAAGCATCTGAACACCTACTTGATGAAATAGAAGATTTAGAATACAGTGAAGACGGTGTTGCTTGTAAATCAATACATGAAATGATTAATGAGGTAACTTTTTCCCCTTCACCTATTTTTGAAACCATAGAATGTGTTACCTTCAAATAGTTGTAAACAACAAATGTATGTAGTAATAAAGATATACGGAAGCACTTCACTTTATTTCTTGAATAAGAAGAATGAGGCTATACGTAAACTTTAAGAATTTTAACTACAACCTCATGGTTTAATTGAACCTTCTCCAGTTGTTGAGGATCACATGCCAATTTCTGAGGCATTCCAGACCCTAAAAGCAAGAAGGAAGAAGATGAAGTTGTCTAAGAATCTCATTCCAGGTCTGGAAGAATTAATAGATGATCACCTTGATGTAAGCATGGGATATGTCCTTCAAATTTTGAAGGATGTAAAACTAACTATAGCAAAATTAACAAATAGAAGACAACAAGAGAATGAGGACCACTTCAGAAAGAGTGACTGCTAGGATAAAGAAGCCTGAGAAAAGGAAGCAGGAAGAGAGCACACCATCTATTTTAGTAAGTCAAACAAGTTAATCGATATAATGTGTTCCAGTTGAGTATGTATTTTTTATGTACATAAAATAAATATGAATGAATGTGTTGCGTCATTTTAGAAAAAGGTTACAACAAAGAAGTAGAAAAAGGCTTTAGAAGTGTCATAGGAGAGGAGGAAGGAGATGTTGAAGAGGAAGGTGGAGGCAGGAGTGAAGGTGGAAGGGAGGACCACATAGGGTGAGAAAGGGGTCGAATAGGTTGAAAAGAAGAACACAACGATCATGTAGGAGGAGAAGATCAAGAGGAGGAGGAAAACAACAAGGAGGGGGAAAGAGGAAAAAGAAAGAGGACAGGAGCAGGGAAGGGAGTCACTGAAGGTTAAGGAGGAGGAGAGGAGTCTGGAGGAAGAGCATAGCAGCAAGGAGGGGATAAGAGGAAAAAGGAGGACAAGAGCAAGGAGGAGGAGGATAGGAACATGGAGGGGGAGGAGGATAAGATAAGGGAGGTGGAGAAATTGATCCAGGAGGAGGAGAAGAGTAAAGGACATGAATAGTGGAGGGGGAGATGAAGGAGGAGGAGGATAGGAGCAGGGAGGCAAAGACACTGAAGGTTGAGGAGGAGAATAGCAAGGAGATGGAGAGGAATCTGGAGGAGGAGGAGGACAACATCAAGGAGGGAAGAAGAGGAAAAATAAGGAGGAGAATAGCAAGGATGAGGAGAAGAGGAATCCTAAGGAAGAGGACAGAAATAGGGAGGTGGAGAAATCGATCCAGGAGGAGGACAAGAATAGGGAGGGGGAGGAGAGGGAGGAGGAGGAGAACAAAGAGGAGGATAGGAACAGGAAGGTAGAGAAAATAATCTAGGAGGAGGAGAAGAGTAAGGAGGAGGGGTACATGTATAGAGAGGGAGGGACAAAAGCAAGGAAGGGGAGAAGAGGAAAAATAAGGAACGGAAGAGCAAGGAGGAGGAGAAGAAGAATCTGGAAGTGGACAAGAGTAGGGAGGTGGAGAAACTGATCTAGGAGGAGGAGAAAAGCAAGGAGGAGTAGGATAGGAATATGGAGGGGATGGAGAGGAATAAATATGAGGATAGGAGTAGGGAGGGTGAGAGACCGATCTAGGTGGATGAGAAAAGAAAGGAGGAAGAGGACAATATGAAGGAGGGGAGAAGAGGAATTTAGAGGAGGAGGACATGAGTAGGAAGGCGGAGACACCAATCCAAGAGGAGGAGGACAAAATTATAGATAGGGAGTAAGGGATTGATAAGGATGCGGAGAATAAGAACAAAGTTTCTATAGATAAGAAGAAGGTAGAAGAGAAGATTTGAGATGATGATGATGCTAAGCCGCTTATCATCCATCAAAATTGTAGAAGATCAAGCATGACGAAGTAGTATGTCTTGTTGTGCCTATTTTACCAGGTATGCATTAAGATATTTCTAGAATCTTATGTCACTTTTCATGTTCATGCAGAAGAAGATCACAAATCAGAGAGTAGGGAAGATGGAGATCTGACAAAGTGTGAGGGTCAAAGATCAACATTCATCTAGGACAACTGTCGATCCACCAATTAAGAGAAAGCTACATACTAATGTTGATGAAATAATTATCTTAGTACCTAAGAAGCTAAGGACATCATCCTCAAACATGCAAACATCCAAGCCTCACTATCAAATATGCAGACCTCAACACCAAAGAGGTTGTAAAGAGCATTTCCAATTCTTCATTGAACGAAAAGGCAAACATGTCTCTCATCCTATATGATGACCATTTTGATTAAACTACACAAAAAGGATCTAGATACTCTCAGGCCATGAGATTGGTTGGTAGACAATATGATCAAAGCATACAAACATGCAATCAATAGACGTGAAGTGAATACTACTCTAGGCAAAGTAAAGCATGTTTTCCTCCTAGTCACCATAAGTGTAAGTTAATCCTTGTTCCATTTTACAAACAACTATTCACTGATTTTCCTAAATACTAGTTCTGTCATTTTGTACTTACAGAAAGTTTTCAAGCAGAGTTGAAGAATCTTGATTATGAAAAGAACCTTAAGCTTGAGGCATAATTTGAACTAATGGAAGATGTATTTCTATATGACTATTTTAAGGAGTGAAATGTTGAACCTTATGAATGTGATTACATAAGTATTAGTATATCATATATACTATTACATGACCATAGTCTTTTTCATGGTTCCTTTACTCGAGTCCATGTTCCTTTGGTCATCGTTATTTTTCATTTTCTCATAATCATTAATCCATTTCCCGATGTCATTGTTCCTTTACTCATCCTTTTTGTTCCCTTTATTGTTGTGAAGTATTTCTTCCCAGTTGGAAGTGGGAATCCTTTCTATGTGACTGCTATTGATTTTCCACAAAAGAAATTCATCGTATTGGATAGCCTGCCAAGTGAAGATGCATACGAAATGGATAGAAAACCACTAGCAAACCATTTCAAGAAAGTACTAAGTCCCTTAATGGAAGTTATAAGAGGACTGGGAGAAATGGGATTTGTAGCAAGCATTAGAACCTAAGAAACCAGACCATTTCAATTTTGAATTATTTTGTATTATATTCATGTAGCATTGGAAAGGAAAAATATTGGAGGAGAAGTATGAGCAATGGACCCCCAATTACTTTTCATATATTTGAAGGACTTTGGCATGCAGACGCCTTCTATCCACTGATAACAAAGTTAGAGATACATGATAAAGCATGATTTTGATGGTAATACAAGTAGATCGATAAGGAAAATGTCCTTGCCCCCACCTAGAGATGATGTAAAAAATATTATTGATTAATGAAACAAATATGTATTATCATTACAACATTTCACGTGTTTGCAAAATCATCCTTGGTACTGTTCTTGTCCTACTTGTTCCTATTCTTATATTGTATTACTCCCCATTATTGTTCCTATCTCAGGAACTTATTCATTTTTCTCTCTTCCCCTATTCTTCCTATTCTTTTTTCATTGTCCAGTAACATAGTTTATTATACACTGACACATAAGTCATATATTTTGAATCAAAAAAAGTACCATGGCTAATTGTTAAACTACATTTCTACAATAGGAATAAGAATGGGTAGTAAAGAAACAACGTTTCTAAGAAAAGTATTATAGTTTTAGAGTAAAGGGGAAGCCATAAAGTAACCATATAAGCCTTCGAAGTCTGAAGATGCCATGCAAGTAATGGAGAATCGTGAAAACACATATGCGGAGGAGAATGGTGACAACACAGACCGCCTTTGGCCCTTCTCATAGACTCCATCACTAAGAAGTATGCCTTCAAGGTTTCTAGTTGTTGGACATGTCGTGTTCATGAACCTTTTGCAACTTGGAGGAGAAGCTTCTACGTCAGCTAGTTGTTACCACCGGTAGTGTCTAGGGTGCATCCCAATACCACCAAGTGATCAGCTTATGCATGGAAATTGTGTGAAAGTTCCAAAGATGTTCATTGGGAAGGGTTGGAGTCCAAACCCCAAAAGAGAAGTTGGGGCTTGGCTTCCATCACCCGTATGATTCCCCATTAGGTTTGGAAGGATTGGAAAAGATTTGGAGTTACCATGAGGCATAGATGAAATCTTCCATTGCCATGATCTCAAATCGACCATTGTAGGAGGAGAGTTCATTATGGCAGTGGTTGTGGCTATCATAGATTAGTAGGTGGCATTTCCCTACTCTAAATTGGTATTGGTACCACCAGTGGGCTTAATTTATAGCCAGCCAATGATTCCCTTAAATCTAGGGTTTTACAAGCTCACCTTCCCATCAGAACCAACAATAGTCAAAAGGTATTGGTTCAACTTTCGGCACCTTCCTGCAAGAAACAATAGTAAGTGTGCCCATGACAGCGGCAACCTGTGCCTGGCCACTGGTGCGAGATGTGACCATACCATGGAGTAAAGAACAAGAATGGGGAATAAAGGAAAAAGGACTAGGAGAAAAGGAAAAATTATGACTACAAGAACAACAATGGGGAGTAAAGGATCAAATAATGTGAGAAAAGGAACAACGATGACGACTACATGAAAAAGAATGGGAGTAAAGCAACAAGGATTGGGAGAAAAGGAACAATGACCATGAGTACATGAACAAGAATAATGAGAAGATGGGAGACTTTTAGAACGGGAAAAATGATGAATATAAGAACAAGAATGGGAAGTAAAGGAATAGGGACTGGGTGAAAAGGAACAATGACAGTGACTACAAGAACAAGAATGGGGAGTAAAGGATCAGGGACTCCAAGAAAAGGAACAATGGCTATGGGTATAGGAACAAGATCAAGGGTAGTACAAGAATGAAAAAAATAGTGGATTGGCAGTCGGAGGAAATGATCTAGGGAATAAGATAAAGGGAGGAGTGAGAATAGGATCAATGAGGTGGGTCAGAGTCAAATAAACGTACAATCTACTCGTATGGTTACCTCCAACACCAGTTGCCAGTCACAAGTTTCCGCTTTCATGGGTGCATTTACTATAGTTGTACACAGGAAGGCATCAAAAGGTGATGTCAATACCTTGACCGTTGATGCTGCTCAAGGAAGTCGAGGTTGGGAAACCACGGCTTCAAAGGGAATCATCGACCAGATATATATAGAGAGAAATATCATCTCAAAATAGGGCAACACCACCTAATAATCTTTGATGGCCGTAGCCACCGCCACAAGCAACTCTTGTCCTACTTCATTGCCGAATATGCATTCTAGAAATGGTGAAGTCTTGAAAGATCTTTATCACAACCACAACATTGGTCGATTTGAGATCATGGAAATGGAAGATTTCATTTATTACTCATCATAACACCTAATATTTTCCAATCCTTCCAAACCTAATGGGAAACCGTACCTCTTTGGAATATCTAACTTTTCCAATACTTTAAAACCTAATTCTACTTGATACGGCTATTGGATCTAAGAAGGTCGGTTGAGTGCAGCAGTGGGTTGTTGTTTCCCACTGTACCTATGACTACTAGAGGCTACTAGTATGGTGGATGTAAAAGTTGGAGAGCATGGTGTGCATCAAGTTTGGGTGCACACCATGCGTCCTCTAGCTATGTTACCATAGTCAGTGATATTTGTTGTTGTTATTTCTCTATATTGTATTTGTACGTGTAATGAGAAAAGGAATAAGGATGATGACTACATGAACAAGAATTGGGTTGTTGCTTTACTGTCCTTCGTTGATCCTTCACTTGCCATTCATGTTGTTGTAGTCATCATACTTGTTCCTTTTATGCTACTCATTGTTCCATTTTCTCTCCATTCTTGTTCAAAGTATTTGAGAAGTGGAATAAGGACGTCATAGACAGGCACAAGTATGAGGAGTAAAAGATCAAATAGGGGGAGTAAAGGATGTCTCACTATGGAAAGATGTATCATTATCAGTAAAATTGTTGTTATATTTGTATCTTTATCTAATTTTGTATTATCATTAATGGAAAGATGTTTTGTTGGTCCTATTCATTATTCGATTTCTCTTACTCATTGTTCATATACCATGCCTTGATATTCCTTTTTTCCTACTCATTGTTATGGCTGTGGCTCAAGAAAAGGGAACCTAGATACAGGAGAAAAGTAATGAGGTTTGGGAGAAGTGGAACAAATAGCTTGAGAAAAGGAATAAGGAGGAGGTGAAAAGGAATGAGGATAGGGAGAAAATGAAGAATGAGCATAGAGAGAATGATCCCTTGATGTTGCTTTTATCCTACTCATTGTTCCTTTTCTCCAACTCACATATTTTAATTATGGAACAAATATAATTCAATATTGGAACACATAAGATTCAATGCTAGAACACATGTGATTCAATACTATACGACACTAATAAATAACAAAAAATATGATATAATGGTATGTATATGAATGTTGATGTATAAGACATGATACATCAATAGGAATGTTGGTGTATAAGACATGATACATTAATAGGAATGTTGGAGTACTTTAACATTAGTCAAATCCCAAAATTAGTATTAGGTATTTCTCTAGATGTGGTCACCCTTTCTTATTGTCGATGCATGTTCACCTGTGCATTCTATCAAACAGTCTCCACAAAACTTACCAATATTTTTCTTGATCGGTCTGGTTCTTCACGAACCTTTATTGACTTGGCATTAAACTGACTTGGAGGAGTCATTAGATCATCAACTAGAGTACAATGTAAAATATGAACTGGATCACGATTTTCCTTATAGTTGGCCCTTAGTAAGTCAACATTTGAGCATAACAAATTAATCTCATTTTCTACCATTTGGTAGACATCTTCATCCATGCAAAATGATGTGGCCAATTGAACAATTTTGCGACATAGAAGATGATAGTGTTCCCTATATTCAGATGGTTTATTGACACTGGAACTGGAGTAAAGTATACTAATCCCACTCTTAGTAAGCATTGTCCAACGCCAGCCTATGTAGTGTTGGGGAATTCTTCACAAATCTTGTTCTCTAATAGAGCACATAATAATTATAACTCTAAGAATGTGTCTATAGAGCATTGCCATGGTTTCATGCATACGGTAGGAACATTCAAACTACATATCATCTGGTTGGACTAACACAGTCTTTTGATCTACTCTATTGTTGTTATCACTTTTGAAAACAATACAGCAAGCTTACGGCCAATGTTATTTTATGGTGTCCACTTGATTACATACTCCATCATCTTTTTGAACTCTTATTTGAAGATTGTAAACATATTAGGTGTATAAACCTCATTGACTCTTATTGCAATAGGGATGTAGTAAAATATATTTTTTGTAAATTTATCAACATCTTGAACTCTTTTTCTTTTTCTTTACTCCTCCTTCATGAAAGCATTCTATTAATGTGTGTGAAGAACTAAACCAAGTTGTGATTTGGTTGGAGGAAGAGCTTCATAAAGCCATTCCATGATTCACTGAGTTGGGTCATTTTGTTCCAGCATTAAAATGTTGTCTTACCCAAGATGAGGACCATTATTTTCGATAACCATATATTCTCTCAATCCAACAATGTGGTCCATCTTGGAAGCATTCTTCAATCATCTTTGTCCAAGTAAAATCAAATTCATGTTTGGTTTCATCGACATACATGTGGAGAGTAAGATGATTGGCCAAAATAGGAGTGAACATCTGAGTGAGGTTCTTCTAAGCATTTTGTAATATATTCCATGTACATAGCGTGTGGAATGTATCAGGAAGAACTTTTCTTATAGCTAAAGGCATTGTGGCATCTTGATCTATGAAAATAGTTAAAGGTTCTTTTTATCACATGAATATAAGAAATGTCTGGAATTACCATTCATAGGACTCAATAATTTCACCATAGAGGAGGGTTGTACCAAATATGACACCCTAACAATGGTGGTTAAAACCAACAATTAAAGCTACATAGAATATTGGAATAAAAATTGTTTAGTACTAGAACACAAATGTCAAGTATGGAAAATAGATATCGAATACTGAAACATAAGTGTCGAGTAATGGAACAAAATATATCAAATACTAAAACATAAATGTTGTAAGAAGAGGGTATCTCGATGGAACTATGATGACCCATCCATTGTCTAGCCCTTTTCATATATCGGTGATACGAACAATGCAATTTAATAAACTTTCTTTGCAATATGCTTATTTATTATAGGAATATCACATATATTGAATCTTTTCATGATATGTACTCTTTCATCTACACTTTTTCTCTTGGTCAATCCTGGAGGAAAACCCTTTTTGATTAGCATGGTGGTTATAATATTAATGAGCTTCCTGTATAGAGATAAATTCAAGGTTTTTTCAGTAATCCTTCTTATCAAGTTCATCTAAGACAATGAAAGGCAACAGGACTAATGGAATACGAGTAAACACGAATACAAGAGAAAAGGAAGAACGAGTTTGAGTAAAGGAGTAAGGAGAAGGTGAAAAGGATCGAGATAAGGGATAAGAGGAATAGATAGTTCAAGAAAAGGAATAAGGAGGAGGTGAAAATGAGTAAGGATACAGGAGAAAAGGAAGAACAAGCTTAGGGAGAAGAGGATCGAGGTTAGGGAGAACAGGAAAAATGAGCTTGAGAAGATGAGTAAGGAGAAGGTGAAAAGGAATGAGGTTGGGAGAAGAGGAATAGATAGATCGAGAAAAGCAATAAGAAGGAGGCTAAAATGAATGAGGATACGGGAGAAAATGAAGAACAAGATTAGGGAGAAGAGGATTGAGGTCAGGGAGATGAGGAATAGATAGCTTAAGAAAAGGAATAATGAGGAAGTGAAAAGGGACAAGGATACATGAGAAAAAAAAAAAGAACAAGCTTAGGGAGAAGAGTATCAAGGTTAAGAAGAATAGGAACATATAGATCGAGAAAAGAAATAAGGAAGAGGTGAAAAGGAATGAGGATACAGGAGAAAAGGAGTACGAGCTTAGGTATAAGAGGATCAAGGTTAGGGAGAAAAGGAAGAATGAGCTTCAGAAAAGGAGTAAGGAAAAGGTGGAAAGTTTCATGCCCTGATCCTACGATTTACCACCAACCATGAGAGTAGGGCATGAATTGGAGATTTAACGTATTACAAATTTTCCCTTAACTTTTTCTTTTCTTAATCACTTAGAATTAACCTAAATGAAAATCTTATAATTTGGACAATACTTAAATCTTACTTAAATTTGTGGAAGCAAACTTACTGTTTCTTAATCTTGAAAGATACCTCAGAGTTTAAACAAAATATTACATCTTACTTGTTGAATATAAATTATAATATATAATTTAAAACTAAACTACTTCTTACTTTACATTCTCTCTCTACCACACTACATGCCCAAGGACTGAGGGGAAAGGACTAAGAGACCTCTAATCTAACTACAAACTACCTTCTAAGAGCCTAGGTGAAAAGATCCTTCAGATTCCTCGTGCTGACGTTGACCTAAAAAATATTTCAGTAAGTTGGTGAGCTACTGACTCAGTGAATAGAATTTCACCCAACCATCGTAGATAACTCATTTATGTTTATCAAACTGAAATAAAATGTAGGAATTTCCACACTGAGCAGATCTAACAATTTCAATTAAAATAATAGGAAAATGCCAACATTACATTAAAAGAACAACTGCTACAAACTATACTCAAATCTTACTTAAAAAACTATGTAAACCTAGATTATTATATTTTAACTTATGCCCTGGTCATATGCAGTATGCTCTACATATGAAGACTTATAGAGAACTAAGATCTCACTGTACAAGACTTAGTTGCACCCTAGGATAGCTAAGTCTGACTACTCTCTGGTCTGCAACAGGAAAAATGGCACTCTGACCTCAGCACACCTGTGGGCCGTAAAATTGGACTCCTCTAACCTGAGCACACAGGCAGAGAGTCAAGCCACCTATTGGCTTTTCTATACTCTAGTGCCACTAGGCCCTCTGGTTGATGTTGGACACTACATTCTATATCTAAGGAGACTTCCACTAGGGCTTCGTCCCCTGTAACATCTATTGGTACGATCCGATCCCCATATACTAGACACTACCAGGGTTAGGTCATTTCACCCCTAAGGTGTAGACCTCACATAGGGGTTCTACGGTGTTCATGGCCCTTAAGTCTATTATTTTATTATTCTTAGAAAGCCTTTACTAGCTTGTACTTTTCTCTTATTCATACTTGACTCTGGTATCTCTATGGTACCGAGCCTATTTATCTGAAACTTATAAATACAACATGTATATCATTTCTAACTTGGTAGTGCAATATACTCAAACATTATAATTTACTGAGAAATCAACATACTGTAAATGTGGGCAGACTAAAATTCTTAAATAAATAGGTTACATGTCCACTTGACATTTATATACTACATTCACGCAATTGAACCTCTTAATACACTGATAAGAGTTAATTACTTGATATATGAAAAATCATCGGTAACATCTAAATTATCTATAATTCCTTGAAAAATGTGTACATCAACCCTAATCCTGAGTTGTGCATCACATAACTCAATTAAGAGTTAATTACTTATCATGGCATGATTCATTGATAATAATTGAGGATTTCTTGTGATATCCTTGAGAAAAGTGTCAATTCGTATTAATACTAAATCACACACATTAACTGCAATCGAGAGTGTGCAACTGGGTTTCCATTGAACACTTTTGTGTCATCATCGTTTCCTTGAAATTGTGCATCTAATAGATTACTAAAATTGCAAAGCTTGGGTTTATACCCAAATTGTACAGCTACTAGTAGTGTGCTATTGTTTTCCGCTTTTAAACTGAGTAAATTAGGTTTTGATCAACCATATAATTACACTAATCCAAATCATACTAAATCGATTAATAATTTGGATCAGGCAAACATAAATAAGAAAACATGAAATTTAACATCAGGTGACACCGACACTACACGACACATGGGTATACGTTGTTAACTGTGAGAAACACAGATCGAACCGAAATTGTCTGTTTGATGGAGTTAATACTTGCTTTGGGGAGTGAGATTCTACTCACCATAGTTTGAGATGTCTGAAATCAATCGGAAATGCATCCAGATCCCTATTTCCAGGCATCACAGGTTGTCTTCAACCTTGGAACTTCCTGGTTCGAACCTGCTCCACATACAGGTTGAAGAGGGGCTGAGCTAGGTGCTGAATCGAAGCTATTGGCTACAGATCCGTGCTCTGAACCTCAAGACGAGCTTGATGGCATAAATTTCATGTTGTTCTTCGCATCCAAATGGGATCTTAGCCGAACCTACTACTAGCAGCAGGTTCTTCTCATGTACAGGTTGGAAAAAAGCTCAGTTGATAGCTAAAACTTGGGCTAGGGCTGCGGATTTGTGCAAAGATCTCAAGGTAGGAGTCGATAGCACCTTCCCTGGTGTTCTGTGCACCCAAGGTGGCTCCCTGGCTGCTGCTCCTAGCTACAGTCATGTTGCTATCCAGCCACCGCCCTGCTTCTAGGTTGGACATTGCGGATGGGGCTAGGTTGGAGGAAGGTTGAAGAAAGGAAGAAGAAGAGAGGAGGACGGTGTCGCTGGAAACGGAGCTAGAGAGCTCGAAATTGCCCAAAATTGTCCTTCCCTCTGCTGCAGTTTGGTCAGGTGCACTGTGCGCCACTTAAGGGTGTGTTTGATCAGGTGAAGAAGAAGATAAGGAAAAGGAAGGTAATTAATAGACAAATAAATTGGAAAAGTTGCATATTCAATCCAAAACTGTCAATTCATCATAACTTTCTCTCCGTAAGTCCAAATTGAGTGATTTCCTTTGCAAACTTTCAAGCACGAGATACACTACAACCTCAAGGCATAAAAACAAAACAACTAGACCATATTAACTAGGTTAATTATCTTAGGTGATTAACTTAACAATTAACACTGAAATTAACATTAATTACATTAGATGAATCAATCTCGACCATTGATTCACATCTTAACTTATCTTAATTAACCATAATGTTTAACAAGTTACTTAGCACTAATCAAGGTACATTATACTAATCGAGGTACTTACTGACTAACCTCAATATGGGTTATAACAATCTCCCTCCCTTATAAGATTTTTGTCCCAAAATTCCTAAAAGAGAAAAGGAAACTTATTACGCATCTCAGACTCAAGCTCCCACATGGCTTCCTCTAGGTTGTGGTTCCTCCACAGAACTTTCACAAATGGTATCTCATGATTCTTAAGCTTCTTGATCCTCTGATCAATTATTTGTACAAGTCCTTTAACATAGGAAACATCGGTTCTGAGCTGGGTAGGTTCTGGGTCCACTATCTTCTCTGTATTTGGATAACACTTATTCAACATTGATACATGAAATGCATCATGTAGATTAGCCAACTCAGATGGAAAATCCAACCTATATGCCATAGGTCCAATCCTCTCAATTATAGGATATCGGCCCATAAACCTAGGAGTCAGTTTTCCTCTCTTGCCAAACCTCAAAACTCCTTTACATGGTGAAACCTTCAGATACACTTCATCACCAACTTCAAACTCAAGAGGTCTACGCCTCTTCTCAGCATAACTCTTCTACCTATCATGTGTAGCTTTCAACTGTTCTCTGATCACTGTAATCTTTTCTATAGTCAAATCCACTATCTCTGGTCCAAGAATCTCTTTTTCACCCACCTAGTACTAACATATGGGTGATCTACACTTTCTTCCATATAGAGCTTCATACAGGGTCATACCAAGACTGGAATGGTGACTATTGTTGTATGCAAACTCTATAAGGCTCAAGTGTTCTTCCCAACTTCCACTGAAATGTAAGACACATGCTCTCAGCATGTCTTCAAGAGTCTGAATGGTCCTCTCTGACTGACCATCCATCTACGGGTGAAAAGTTGTACTAAACCTCAACTTTGTGCCCAGCATGATGCAACTGATTCCAAAACTTGGATGTGAACTTAGGATCTCTATCTGATATTATTGAAACTAGAATACCATGCAACCTGACTATCTTATCCATGTATATCTTAGCCAACTTTGGGACATCAAAGGTTTACTTAATAGGAAGAAAGTGAGCAGACATAGTAAGTCTATCCACAATCACCCATATAGAGTCACAACCTCTAGGTGTCCTGGGCAACCCTACCACAAAATCCATTGTGATATGTTCCCACTTCCACACTGGTATAGGAAGAGATTGCAAATTACCTGCATGTTTCTGATGCTTAGCCTTAACTTGCTGGCACATACTACATCTAGCCACATACTCAGCTACATCCTTTGTATACCTAACCACCAGTACAAATCCTAAAGATTCCTATACATCTTGGTGATACCTAGATGCATAGTGTACATCAATGCATGCGCTTCCTCAAGAATATATCCCTTCAAATCACTATCTCCAGGTACACATCACCTGTCATGCTGATACAACAAACCATCATCTAAAAACCTGAACTCTGGTCTTTTTCCCTCTATCATGTCCTGCATGATTTGCCGTAACTCACTGTCACTTTGTTGAAGTTCCTTGATTTGATCGTAAAAGGTAGGTTTGACTTGCATCTGTGCAATCAAACCACGATTTTGTCACCCCTAAGTCTAAGTTCAACTTATGCATCTCTACTAATAGGTCTCTCTTGAAACATGCCATAGAGAATACATCAGCTATTGAACTTGACTTCCTACTTAGAGAATTTGCTACCACATTCACTTTTCTAGGATGATAATCTATCGTCACTTCATAATCTTTGATCAATTCTAACCATCTCCGTTGTCTAAGATTCAGATCCTTCTGGGTGAAGATATATTTCAAACTCTTATGATCTGTAAACACCTGGCATGCCTCACCATAAAGATAGTGACACCATGTCTTAGGAGCATGAAATACTACAGCTAACTACAGACCATGTGTCAGATAATTCTCCTCATTCTTCTTAAGATGTCTAGATGCATAAGATACTACTTTGCCTTCCTACATCAACACACAACCTAAACCTCTCCTTGAAGCATCACAAAACATTGTGTATCCCTTATCTACCTCAAGTAGGATCAAAACTGGTGTTGTAGTCAACCTCTTCTTCAAGATCTAAAAACTCTTCTCACAGTTGTCTGACCAGACAAACGATGCACCCTTTCTTGTTAAGTGTGTCAGAGGTGACGCTATAACACTGAAGTTCTGGATGAACCTTCTATAGTAACCTTGCAATCCTAAGAAGCTTCTGATCTCAGTATGAGTCTTAGGTTGCTCCCATTGTAGAACAAATTCGACTTTCTTAGGGTGAACACTTACTCCATCTCCTGAGATGACATGTCCAAGAAAAGACACCTCAGCTAGCTAGAACTCGCACTTACTGAACTTAGCATATAACTGGTGTTGTCTCAACAACTGTAATGCTATCCTCAGATGTTGCTCATGTTGCTCATCATCTATGGAATAGATTAGAATGTCATATATGAAAACCACTATGAACTGATTCAAGAACGGCTTGAAAATCCAGTTCATTATATCCATGAAAGCTGCTAGGGCATTCGTTAGTCCAAACAACATGACCAGAAACTCATAATGCCCATATCTTATTCTAAAAGCCGAATTAGGAATATCTGAAGCCTTTATCCTCAACTGATGATATCCAGATCTCAAATCTTTCTTAGAAAAGATCGTTGCTCTACACAACTGATCAAACAGATCATCTATCCTTGGCAACGAGTATTATTCTTGATGGTGATCGTATTCAGTTGTCTGTAGTCTATGTATAATCTCATAGTACCATCTTTCTTTTTCACAAACAAGACTGGAGCTCCCCAAGGAGAAGAACTAGGTCGAATGAAACCCTTATCCCATAACTCCTATAACTAGAATTTTAGTTCCTTCAACTCTGTAGGCGCCCTTCTATAGGCTGGAAGCGCTACAGGGTGACTACCTGGCAACACCTAGATCTCAAATTCTACCTCTCTTTCAGGAGGTAGACCTGGCAACTCATTTGGGAAAACATCTAGGAACTCACAGACCACTGGCACATCCCATAGACTAACTGTGTTCTTTTTTTCTCTAGTATCCACTACATGTGCCAAGAACGCCTCACAACCTTTTTGCAACATCTTATCAGCTATAACAGCTAATATGAGACACGTAGGTAAGACTTTCCTGTCTCCAGAAAATATATAAGAAAATCCACCATGTTGAAAGACGGCTTCCTTCTTCCAACAGTCAAGCTGAACTCGATACGTCTCTAGGAATCCATACCCAAGATAATTTGAAAAGAGTTAACATCTAGGGGTATAAGATTAACCGCAATGGTGTAACCACCAAAGGTCAACAAACATCTGGGACAAAACTCTGTTAACACTGTTGATTCACCTAACGAAACCCTCAACAACAACTCAAACGGTAACTCTTGGGTTAACAGGTTAAGCTCACAAGCTAAAGAACTTTGTATAAACGAGTGAGTACACCTGGATCTATCAAAACTGTAACTGACATGCTATTAAAAAAATCATTTCTCCTATAATTACTCGGGAAGAAACAATACCTTCTTGTTGTATTAGAGAGAAGAAGCATCCTGAAGCTCTTCCTCTCCCATGATTTCCTCATTGTCCTTCCCTTCCACTAGGTGCTACTGAACCTGAAGCCGCTGAAGAACTTGTTCCTTCAGCTGGAGCCTGTCTCGGAACATTCTGATATTGTGACTGGGAACTCTGTGTTGTTGCTTGTTGAACCTGAGGACATTGCCTTCTAAAGTGTCCCATCACTACTACAGAAACAACGTTCAGTGTTGCTTTTCTGGGCATCATTTATTTAGGAAAACTAACGCCTATAATATTAGACGTCGGTTATTTATGCAAACCAACATCTATATTCGAAGACCAGCCAGACACGGGTACCGCTTTGTATTCAGCGTTGGCTGGTTATAACAGACTGACGCCTAAAATCGCCCGCGAAATCCAATTTTCGTGCGAAAACATTTTAGGTCACCTACAGCGTCGGTTTGTTAACAATTCACCGACGCCTATTTAAAATGAAAATTTTTGCAAAAAGTCCCACTTTCAGTGTCGGTTATCCTTCGATAACCGACGCTGATAATGGTTCCCGCCAAAAATTTTAGGGTAAAGGTTGTCTAGTTGGGCGTCGGTGTTTGACTATCAACCGAAGCCGAAGACTTTAGGTGTCGTTTGTATTAAATAACTGACACCTTTACGAACTTAATAGACCCACGATCAATCACACCAGTACCTTTTTCATTGTCTTCATCGCCTGCTAGCTGCTGCTCGATCGCCCGCTAGCTGCCTGCTGGTTCTGGCCATCGCCGACACTTCCTGTGCTTCCTCGCCTCGCCTCACCATCGCCGCCAACAGTGCTGCTTCTCTGCGTCGCCGCCACCGCCTGCCACCTGCTCTGCTGCTCTTGCGTCGCCGCCACCCTAGCTTCATCCTGCGTCACCGGCGCTGCCCGCTCCTTCCTCCCTGCTCACGCCCACCGCGCTGCCTAGCTTCGGTCTGCTCTCCAGGTATTAGCCGTAGCCTTTCTCCCTAGCTTTTTACCTACATGCAGCAAACACGGCCGTGGTAGGCCAACACATCCACGGCTGTGATAGCCATAGCCTTTCTCCCTAGCTTTTTTCCTAATCTCACTTAGGATGTAAGTGTATAATTTGTATTGGGTTTTCGAGAAAATTTCGGTAGCATTTCCTCGTTTGTTCTCTAAGTACATTTGTACTTAGAGAACAGCGGGGAAATGCTGCTAAAATTTTCTTGAAAACCCAATACACATTATACACTTACTAGTGAGATCAGGTGTTCAAGGATGGGATACGTGGTACACATTTATTATATATAAGAATGACATCACATGTGTTTGTTGGCCTAGAAAGTGAACAATCATTATTCTTTATATTACTTGTACATTGGTATAAATTAGAATGAACAATCACTATATTATATATTGTTTGTATGGAGTCTACCTTCATTGTAGATATCTATTATTGTGTTTGTTGGCCTAGAAACCCGTCCAAGATTTACTCATTAGGAGTAAATCTTGGATAGTCCTCGGTTTGGGACTGTTCTTGAACACCTAATCTCACGTAGGATGTAAGTGTATAATGTGTATTGGGTTTTCGAGAAAATTCCGGTAGCATTTCCCCATTTGTTCTCTAAGTACATATGTACTTAGAGAACAGCGGGGAAATACTGCCGAAATTTTCTTGAAACCCCAATACACATTATACACTTACTAGTGAGATTAGGTGTTCAAGGATAGGATAGGTGGTACACATTTATTATATATAAGAATGACATCACATGTGTTTCTTGGAGTAAATCTTGGATAGGATGTAAGTGTATACCCTAATCCTAATATATACTTGTTTTCTCTTTGATCATAGAATGGATAGATCATGGATGTCCATTCGCAATCGCTGCACCCTAGAGTTTATATCTAGTCTTGATCAGTTTGTTAGATTTGCTGAGGAACATAGGAAAAAACCTACAGATAGGTTCTACTGTCCATGTAGGCATTGCGGTAACAACTTGAAAGTCAACACTGGTGAGGAAATCAAAAGTCATGTCATGTGCAATGGGATTGTACAAGGTTATACAGAATGGCACTGGCATGGAGAGATTTCAAACTCGAAACCAGTAGATGTAGATAGCAGTGCTTGGGTGGAAGAAGAAATTGCCTCCGATGACGTAGATGTGATCGAACCAATTCCAGTAGACATCGTTGATGCGATGCTGGATAGTTGTAGGGTAGAGCACACCGATCCACCTCCTATCTTTAGAAACATTGTGCATGATGTTGAGATGCCGTTATACACAGGCTGTGCTAAGTTTACGAAGCTTAGCGCTGTGTTGAGATTGTATAAGTTGAAAGCTAACAATAGATGGAGCGAAAAAAGCTTCACTGAATTGTTGACTTTGTTGAAAGAAATGCTTCCTGAAGGAAACGAGCTGCCAATCTCAACATACCGGGTAAAGAAAATGTTGTGCCCAATGGGAATGGAGGCCAAGAAGATACACGCATGCCCGAATGATTGTGTATTATTTCAAAAGGACTATGTAGATTTGAAAGATTGTCCAAAATGTGGTGTGTCACGGTATAAATTGACGACTTTGGGGGAGTCCAAAATTGGTTCTCCTGCCAAGGTGTTGTGGTATCTACCTATAATATCATGGTTTCAACGCTTGTTTGCGAATCCGAAAGATGCGAAGAATTTGAGGTGGCATGCAGATGTTAAGAAAAATAATGATGGGATCCTACGACATGCGTCTGATTCCCCACAGTGGAAGAAGATAGGAATCTAAGACTTGGGCTTTGTACAGATGGGATGAATCCGTACGGGACATTGAGCAGCCAACATAGCACTTGGCCAGTCATGCTTGTTATATACAATCTTCCTCCCGGGCTGTGTATGAAAAATAAGTATGTTATGTTGTCGTTGTTGATATCGGGCCCTAAACAACCCAGAAATGATATCGATGTTTATCTTGAACCTCTGATTGATGACTTAAAGAAACTTTGGGCTGAAGGTGTGATGACCTATGATGCTTCAGGAAGAGAGACATTTTGTTTGCACGCTATGTTGTTTAGCACTATTAATGACTTTCTAGCATATGGGAATTTGTCTGGATATAGTGTCAAAGGAGATAAAGTGTGTCCTATATGTGAAGAAAACACTGATTCAATAAGACTAAAACATGGCGGCAAGACTTTATATCTAGGTCATCAAAGGTTTCTTTCAAAATTTCATCTGTATCGTAGGAAGCACAAAGCATTCAATGGATGGATAGATGAACGGAGTGCACCTAAACCTATACCAGGGGATGTTGTTTATGAAAGAGTAAAAGACATTGTCAATGAATTTGGTAAGAAATCACAATGTAGTATGGCCACACAGAGTGAAAATTCTTCATTCAAGAAGTAGTCAATATTTTGGGATCTTCCTTATTGGAGTTCTTTGACAGTCAGGCATTGTATCGATGTAATGCACGTTGAGAAAAATGTATGTGATAGCATCATTGGTACTCTGTTAAATATACCAGGTAAGACTAAAGATGGGATAAAATCCAGACTGGACCTACGTGAAATGGGAATAAGGTCAGAATTAACAGAATTACGTGAAATGGGTAATAAAAGAACATACTTACCTCCCGCTTGTTACACATTGTCTAGAAAGGAGAAAAAAGCTTTTTGTGAATGCTTGGTAAATTTTAAGGTGCCACATGGTTACTCATCCAACATCCGTAGATTGGTATCAATGAAAGATCTAAAGTTGATAGGTCTTAAATCTCATGATTGTCACACTCTAATGCAACAAATATTGCCCGTAGAAATTCGATCTATATTGCCGAAGCATGTAAGGTTTGCAATCACCAGACTTTGTTTCTTTTTCAACAGTCTATGCAGCAAAGTTATTCACCCTGATACTCTCGATAATTTGCAAAGAGAAGTGGTTGTTACCCTATGTCAGCTTGAAATGTATTTCCCTCCTTTTTTTTTGAAAATAGCTCAATATCATTAAAAGTTAGCCATATAACATCTACAAGATAGACATCTCAGAACAAATAACCAAGTAGCAACTCCTGTTGCGGAAAGACATAGCACAAGGCTCATATTGGGATGCGAAAGGTACACTTCTACTCCGTCCACCTCTTGTAGTGGTTGTCTCAAACAGCTATCTGGGATGGAATTCGTCAATCTACAAGAGACTATGAGTACATCGGGATAGGAAATTGCATAGCCTTTGGAAGAGATTACCATCATGAAGACAACGAATGGTCACCTGAAAAAGAGCTTGACCACCAAGAACCAACACAAACACAACACCCCACAAACTGGATAAGAGACACAACTACCGACTAAGAAAACAAAAGGAAAAATAAGCACAGGACAAACGTCGAGCACTAGGAGTGCACCAACCAGGAGACTCGAGAAGGAAGCCAAACCCCAATTGTGCATATACAAAGGAAGGATGGCTCATGCGGGTACAACGATGGGGGGTAGAGGGTGCCGGGAACCCCACCACCACTACCGACCACCACTACGAGTAGGGACCGGAAGACCCACACGAAGCACAAAACCCAGCTTCCTCCTCCTCTTCCTATAGCACTAAGGGGCTCCTGCTCCCCGTCCGCCCACGAAGGAACCTGAGGCATGACGAGACAGGACACCAACAACCTAGATAGGTGAAGAACGAAAGAAAAACAACACAAAAGAAAATGCAAAGAACAACCCCCCAAACCTACGACTACAACTAAACCGAACAGACCCACAAACAGAAAGTAAGAAGGGGAAGAAACAACACCCACACCCATGGAGAACAACATTCCAGAAAACCAGACAAAGCTACCTCCTCGCACCGAAGAACGATGCCGATGCCAGGAAACGAAGCCACGCTCTGGGACACCTCCTCACACCCAAGAGGCCACAAACCAGATCTGGATCTGGGATGCCGTCCAGCAAGGAGAAGGGAAGGTGTGAAGGCGAGGAAGAGGCGACCAACTAGATCTGAGGACAGAGACCAGCAGGAGCAAGGTTGAAGACGAAAGCCCAGGGGGAGCGAGGTAGCCGCACGCCGGCCGCCGGCCACCGGCCTCCTCCCCCGAGCTTGAAGGGAGAGGAAGCCCTAGCCGCACGTAGACGCTCCTTCAGTCGGGACTATTATCTTTCTCATTTCATAGTAACCCGTCATTGAGGAGATGAAGCATGTATTTCCCTCATTCGTTCTTTGATATCATGGTACATCGTGTTGTCCACTTGACTAGGGAAGTGAAAATGTTGGGACCAATTTTCTTGCATTGGATGTATCCCTTTAAACGATACATGAGCGTTTTTAAAGGTGATGTTCGAAACCGTTATCATCCTGAAGGGAGTATTATTGAAGGTTATGTGGCGAGAGAGGTTATGGATTTTTGCAATGACTTTCTGAGTGGTAATAACACTCTTGTTAATGACAAGAATATTGAGGAGGGAAAAGGAATTTTGGGATCATGGGAGAAAGTAATCAGCCGTGAGCAGTTGGAACAAGCTCACTTGTATATTTTACGCAACATGGACGAAGTGAGTGTTTATATCGAGGAACATACCAATTTCATCAAGAGACAACATCCTCGAGCAAGTTCAATGTGGCTTGCTAGAGAGCATAATAAGACTTTTACTAAGTGGTTTGAAGATAAAGTCTTACATCAACTATCTCAAACACCAAATGATATTACAGAAACTATCAAATGCCTCGCCTTTAAACCAAAACTGAATGTTATGTCTTATGAAGGGTTTGACATTAATGGGTTCACATATTACACAAAGCGCCAAGATGATAAGAGTGTCATCCAAAACAGTGGGGTCACTCTTCAAGCGTCGACTATGTATTTTGCAAGTGTAAAGGATAAGAGTCCACGTGAAGCTAAAATGTCATATTACGGTGTCATTGAAGACATATGGGAGTTTGACTACATAGATTTTAGAATTCTGCTCTTTAAATGTAATTGGGTTGATAACACCAAAGGAGTTATAGTGGATGAATTGGGTTTCACTTTGGTGAACTTTGAAAAGATTGGCGAGAAGGGTGAACCATTCATATTGGCATCACAGGCGAAACAAATATTCTATATCAATGATCCTGCAAATGATAAATGGTCGGTTGTTCTTCATGGCAAAAGACAGTTCATTGAAGATCCTAAAGATGAAGAAGAGTACTATGATAAGTATGATGACTCCAGTCCATTCTCAGTTGGGTTGCCAACTCCACAAAATATTTAAGCTAATGATGACTTATATGTGCGCGGAGATCACAATGAAGGATTGTTAATTGATAAAAGATCACAATTTTAGAGACATGTATGTTTATATTTTTTTATTGAAGCTAAATGTTTGCTTTTTTAATATCAATATCATTTTCAGATTTGATTTTTCATTATCTTCTAGTTAATACAAATGCTAAATGTTTGCCTTTTTCTAGTTAATACAAATGTTAAATGTTTGCCTTTTTCTAGTTAATACAAATGCTAAATGTTTGCCTTTTTAATGACATTTTCAGATGGCTAACCATGATGAGCATGATGTCCATGATGAGCATGAAGTCCATGATGAGCATGTTGTCCATGACGAGCATGGCGAGGATACCAATGTAAGTTCTAAAAACATATCATGTATTTCTATAAAATTCATTATCTTCTAGTTATGTCATATATCCTATATTTCTATATTGGGCTAATTCCGTGTGTTTATTTTTGTCAAATTTTAGGTTGATGATGCACATGTACCCACTGAAGCACTGGAGCAACTTGATGCACAACACCAAACACTTAACAAGAAAAGGGGCATCACTTTGTTGAAGAAGTTAATAGCGCTGAGTGGCAGTGGATCCAAATTGGTTGTTGAGTTTGATAATGGAGGAAATGCAATTGGAGTGAACCACAATAATTTTGTAAACTATCTTGGGTGTGTCAATCAAAGCCATTGTGGTGTTAAGTATGATAATTGGCATAAAGTTTCTCAGGGGAAGAAAGACTTCATATGGAATGATTTATGTGTGAGTTATTATTATTTGCAATTCTATTTTGTAGGTTACAAATTATATTATTTGCAATTCTATTTTTGGATACTAGTTAATAAGAATTCTATTTTATAGAATCTGTTTGCATTGGATCAGAAGTTGCATCGTAAAAGCGTGATGCAACACGCTGGAAAGATGCTTAGGAACTATAGGACAAATCTGAATAGAGAATACATAAAAGATGGTGATAAGAAGAAGAAGTCAGCCCTTGAGCAGTGGAACTTCTTGGACAAAGAAGATTGGGACAATTTTGTTGCATCAAGAAAATCTGAAGAATTCAAGGTATTAGGCATCACTCCCAATTTAATTAATATACATTGTATTCACCTATTCAAGATTAACATTTAGTGCTACTAACCAAATCATTAATGTGCACACTAACTAGGCCCTTAGTGACGCACAAAAAGCAAGGCATGCACTGAATGTGCATGACCACACTATGGGTCCAAAGGGCTATGCAAGCGTTCGCCAAAGACTTGATGGATCTAGAACTTACACCAAAAGATTACTCTTCCAATGGAAGTCCTAATATGCACCAAAAACCCTAGGGAGTTGATGTTCTCTCTAGGTTTACCTACAACTGGTGCTAGATAAATGCTCCAACCCCACAAGAGTGTGGAAGCCTTATCATAGTACAGATTTAGGATCGAACCCAAAGGACAACGTTAAGAATTTGAGTGTCTTTTTCTTGTTTCGTATCAATCTAAGTTAATCATCTAAGACTAGAAGTTTGATTTGAGTTATTTAACCTAAAACATGCAAAAGTAAAGGCAAGGATAAAAACTAGTTTAAGGATTAAAAACTAAGATTAGCAAATGATGATGGATCACTGGGGTGATGTGGGTATTCGCCACCACTACACATGAATTGCACTTGTACCAAACATAGCAAGACTTGTAAGCAAGATACATGGATGTTGTGCAATATCGATGTCTTATAGGACAAGAGTAATGCACACATCCTTCATGGGTTGAGTAACTCTCATCCGGTACATATCTACATGTCAATGAAGATATGTAGTCTCCGAAGAGGAAATCTTACACAACCTCATGAAACGTGCATCGGAAAACTAGCAAGCGAGCGATGATTACCAAATCGATTAGTATCATTATAGTCTATCCCTCTTTCGAGGATATAGCTACGAGAAACGTGGGAGTGTTGCAACGTCAGCCATTCCCGAACGAATGGTCAGTACTTTGCACCACTCTCTCCTCAGAGTGCGTTCCTCGACCTGTCAAGGTTGCACTTTTGTACATCAGCTGATTCCATTTCATAGTACAAAAGTACAACGATGGAGGTGAGTTTACTCCACTCCTTAGAAAGCGTTCCTAGATACCAAAACGGATGCGCGGTGGATATACACACCAGAAACCAACTCTAAATCGGTATTCGAGTCTCAAGAGCGGTCGCAGACAAACCACAACGAAAGACAATAGATGCACACAAGAATGCGGCCAACATCCAAGCATGTATGAAACGATTTAGTATTGAATCGGAAAGATAACATCTTTTTGATACAAGTTACAAAACACGGGCAGCGGTGCTAGTCCCCTTACCCCAGTGAATGGAACTACTCGCTCCTCATAGAGGGAGCAACAAAGAAAGAGAAGAGAGAGAAAGAAAGCATCATCAGAGCAGAAGAGTAGATCTGTGATAGCCCGGTGTAGATCGTCGCAGTCTCCGGGACTGCTCCGTTGTGGTCGATGACGCCTGTCTCTCCGCCTCGATCATCGTGTCTACCTCCAGGATTGCACGGGTAGAATGAGGTAGAACAATGGTAGAAGTGAGATGATAGAGGTGAGATGGTGATGGAACAGCCTTCTAGATCTGTCCCCAGTCTGGAAGCACACTGGATCTGGACTCAGGCCGGGATTCTGAGGCTGTGGGTGAAGTTTGGTTGGAAACGGTGCTCGGGCATTCTGGTGGCGTCCCGACACTGGTCCCTGTCCGGCAGCCTTGGGCCGTAGTGAGATGGGATCTCGAAGATCATGCCTCTACCCTTCTATTCATAGGCTTGCCAAAATATCTTGGGCTCAGGAGTCACACCTTGTGCATGTCCTTTTTCCATTCGGTTTCTAATTCAAACGGTTTGGTTGCTTATGCGGTTTGTCCATTCGGTTTCTAATTCAAACGGTTTGGCTGCTTGTGCGTTTTGCTCATGCGGTCTGCTCCACAAATGAGCATGCAGTCTTGTGCTGCAATTGCTCATACGGTCTTGGAAAGCGATTAGCTCATGCGGTCTTCGTAATATAGATCAAACGGTTGTCGCTATCCATTCGGTCTTGCAGCTCAGCTTTTCCAAATGGTCTTGCATGCGCGTGATGATTCCAGCAGATGGAGCAAACGGTTTGCGTATTCAACAGCTATTTCATTCGGTCCTCTCAATCCATGCGGTCTTTATTTCTCATGGTCTTGTCCTTTTGCTTTTCAATCCATGTGGTCTTCATTTCCTAGCAGCTGCCTCATGCGGTTTGCATGATTCCACGCTCTATCGGTTTCTCCACCATTCCACTCGTTTCCAACATACTCCCACATTCTTTGCTTGCCATTCCATGCGATCCTTCATGCAATCACGTGGTTTCAGCAATTAACTATTATCAAACGATCCCGTAAGCTTAGCAGCAAAATGATCTCCAACACAGTCTCGCTCATTCAGTTTGGTCTCCATTCAAGCAAGCGCTTCATGCGGTTTCACACGCAGCTGCTCATGCGGTTTCGGCTCAGCTGGGTGCATGCGTTCTCATGCGGTTTCCCATCCCAGCAGCATGCGGTTTCGTGAGCACAAGCCCATGCGGTTTGCCTACACGGTCTTGTTGCCTTGTGAACTCCAAACGGTTTGCATGCATATGCCTGATGCAAACGGTCTTGCATGCATGGTTGGCAAGGGTGGCATGGCTGCTGCGATGGAGGAGACGGTGGTGGCGCTGCTTCATGCACGTGCGATGGCGGAGGAGCAAGGTTGGTGAAGACGACGATGCTGACGGTCGCGGACAGAAGTGGTGTCAACAAGTAGGTTGCAGGTGTTGTTTGCGTGAGCTGCCAGTGGCCAAAAGATCTTGAGACTGCATGGACTCAAACGGTCTTGAGACCGCATGGGTTCAAACGGTCTTGAGACCGCATGGGCTCAAACGGTCTTGAGACAACATGGGCTCAAACGGTCTTGAGACCGCATGAACTCAAACGGTCTTGAGACCGTATGAACTCAAACGGTCTTGAGACCGTACGGGCTCAAACGGTCTTGAGACCACATGGGCTCAAACGGTCTTGAGACCGCATGGGCTCAAACGGTCTTGAGACCGCATGGGCTCAAACGGTCTTGAGACCGCATGGGCTCAAACGGTCTTGAGACTGCATGGGCTCAAACGATCTTGAGACCGCATGACTCAAACGGTCTTAAGACCCCTAGAGTCAGTGTTGTAGGGGTCATAATCATTGGTGATAGTTGAGGATGATCTGCAGAGGAGAGAGAATGTGAGAAGGGAAAATGAGATCAAATATGCAGGAAACTAGGATTATTTGAGCTAGTAACGCACTATTTACACGAGACTGAAGGGATACTTAAAGTAAGCTAAAGCGAGGGTAATCCAGTCGATATAAGGCACAAAAATCCTCGAATTGGCGAATATAATGGTGAATCTGGAGGATTCATCACCACACCAAACTTAAGTGTTGCTCATCCCGAGGAACGAAAAAGCCCAAGACAGTCGCCGAAACGCATGCAGTTGGTCTCGTAATTACCTCACCTTCGTGCAAGTGTCAGAATTTTCACAAAAAAGAGAAAAGGAAAATGAGTCGAAACAAAAATTAGGAAAAAATGTCAAAAATTCTTTGAATTGGTGACTGAGGATGAGTCTGGAAGATTCATCACCACACTGAACTTAAGCGTTGCTCGTCCTGAGAAACAGAAAACTTAAAACAGTCGCCAATGAAATCGTTCATCTCAGGATTGCCTCATCCTATTGTCATATCGTAATTTTGTTCATGGCTCAGATCGATACAACATTAGAGCTTCCTTAGATCACGAAATACATCTTATGATATCCTCATTTCTGAGTTCATTTTGCGGAAGTATTTCCTTCTCATTCTCTGTCGTATCAGTCATGTTTAAAAGTTTTATGAGACTTTGAAAAGACCCACAGAATCAACAAAATGTATATGATTTGTCACTGGTGTTGAAAAAGGAGAGAATGGGGGTATGATTAAGAGATAAGAGTCTCTCCTCTGATTGAATCAGGACTCTTATTATTAGTTGACTCATCGAGATACTTTGAATGATTTATGCACAACTCTGGTTGACTTAGCCTTACACCCGATTTTTTTTTCTAAAGGTAACTCAGAAGTGTGTATAGGTTGGCTTAAGGCTTTTGGGATATTTTACCTCTTTGAGGGGAGGTAAGGGATTATTTTTGGATCCTTAGGATCTTACTACCGGTCACAACACATCTGCCTTTATGAGGGCAGCTAATGTACCGACCGGGCAAGACCTTTATCGGTTATCCTTTTTTAGGGCACAACTCTCATGTTTTTATTCACACTCTGGCTTTTATTCATTCTCACTTGACTTAGGAGCACTGTTCGGGAAATCAGTCCGCACGGCCGCATATACTCCCGCATATACCTATTCAGTCACCCTACCGCACCGCATATTACTAATCGGTCCACTAAGCGGTCATGGGCCGCATATACTCCCGCTTGCCCGATTAAGCGGCCGATTAAACTCTGCTTTTTGAAAATCCCACAACTAATGTTCATGCATTTTGTACATACATGCATATATATACACACATTTCATTATATATATAAATTGAGATATATAGTCATTGAATTATATTTATACATTGTAATACATATAAAAAGTTTCCACACGCATTTGTACATTTATTCGAATACCTTTTGATATATTAACATGTATAGATACATATACAATATACCTAAATATACAATCACATATTTGTATATGTATATATACATTTTAATTTATTCACATTTATACACACTATACATATATTTGTACATTGATTTACCTACATTTTAGTATTTGTACATATATTACAAACACATTCTATATATAGACATATATACATATATAAGCATATCACACATCATACATGCATATTAATATGTTTATAAGTAAATAGTTGTACGTGCCTACTCTATATATTTTAATTTATGATCTCGCTATATTATTTTATATGTAATTAGTTTGTTGAAATAAAAAATTCCAAAACCGCATATACTCCCGTATATACTTCCGCATACCGCATATACTCTATGCAGTACCCTCTCCGCCCGTACACTACATACCGCTTTCCTGAACCATGCTTAGGGGAAAGGGTATTTTTGGATTTTTGCATATTTGGGCTGCCAGGCCTCTTTTTGGGATCGGGGTAGATTTTTCCCCAACCTCGGTATGTGCACAATCATCATTGTATACTCTTTGAAGCGAAAAGAGGAGGTGGTACGCCCCTGTTATGTATTGAGGGGTATGGAAGAAGCGGTAGTGTAAAAAGAGGCGTGGTGTACCACACCGAACTTAGAGTTTTGCAGAGGTGTGGTTTACCACACCAAACTTAAAGTTCAGCAATGTTCTAGTTTTCACTAGAAAGGAGTGTGGCATGCCACACCGAACTTAAAACTTTGGCATGGTTAGTGAACAGAGGGGTATGAAAATGAAGGAAGAAGTGTAGAAGAGAGTTCAGATCATGATGCAGTTTTCTTGGCGATTCCATGCGACAGGTCTTTTCTCCATCACACTCTGCTCAAAAAGAGACATGATGAAACATCAAATGAGAAATCCATACAACAGATCCATTAATCAGATAAAGGCGTGATGTATTTGATCTATCTCATCCTTATTGAAGTGTATCATATTTTCCTATTTGAGGGTATGACATTAGGTTTCATAGACAATTCAAGATGAAAGACACGCATTGGCTAGTTTTAAGCATTCTTTTCTTGGAAAATTGCAACGAAAAGAGGTGATGATCACAGATTTGAAAAACAAAAAGCCGACTAGATAAAGGCTTTATTTTTGGAAGACTACCGAAAGGCAGAAAAATTATGAAAAAGAAACTAGAATGGAAAAACAGGAAGCAATAAAGATAGAGGGTGGAGTGAAATTCATACCGCCCGCCCTCCACCTTGAACTCATGAATTCGCTCTTTTCTGAACAAATATTAGGTTCAAGGTGGAGGGGAAGGGTTTCTTAATGTTAACCAGGCGGTCCTCGTAGTTGGAAGAAGGTGCGGCAAAGATGTCTCGCGATAGCTGGTGCTGAGAATGAGGAAGTGGCCCGAACAACCTGTTGACTGGGTGGTTGTGGCGACTCGAACGAGTCTTCTGGACGACTTGGATGCACATTTCTTTCGCCTCATTGTCCGTCTAGAAGAATCCAAAGACCTTAACCCATCAGCGAGGGAGGCGAAATATAAGCAGTCGAAACTGGAGTACTATGCGAGAAATTAAGGTTATGCCCACTTGTGCCCTCCAGTTGTGGCTCACCCTCGAAGTTCAAAGTAAAACTGCTTTCTTCAAAATCTAGGGCAGTTGATTGAGGGTCGGCCACTTGAACTTCCTCCTGTCCAGGATCAGGTGGTGGATCTGGTTCCAGCTTTATTTCGTCACCTGGTTTTTCTTGTGTGGGATATGGTAGCCAGGATGACGTTTCTTCATCAGAGGAGTTATTTTGATAAGTATCATCATCTTTATCAATGTTGAAATTGGTAAGAGCGTGGTTCTTCTTTTCAAGGTTTTGTCCAGGATTTTCCTCGTTGAACATCCTTAGTTCATCCAAGAAACTAGAAGAGGATTTGACTGGTAAAACGAACTCTTGCTCAGGTAAGGAAATCATGGGATCCTGGGATAGGGGTTCCAATGATATATCTTCATGGGATGGATTAGTCCATGACATATCGTTCTGAGGGCTAAAATCCCCTGATGAACTCATTTCTTCGATATTGGGACTAATATATACCATTTCTGAGTCATGTTGTTGTTCCAGTTCTTCTTCATAACACTCCTCTAGTTCTATTGAGTGCTCGGGAAGAGTTTCTATGGGAGGAATGGAACCTAGCTCAAGTAATGGACATATCTCAGTTTCTTGAATATCAGGAGGGGCTTCTTCATAGGGATGAGTGACTATAGAGGACTTGATGTCTTCCCAAGGGTCCTTTTTATCATTACAAGAGTTTACGGTAATATCGTAATTCATTCCAAAGTCAAGAGATGGCTCATGTTTCTCTTCATAGTGCACTGTCGACTCGTTCAAGTGACTAGAAGGAGATTCAATAGAACGATCATGCTCTTGTTCGAGGACTGGGTCTGATTGGACTTCTTGTGGTGGTGGTAACTCAGGTGATATCATCTCATGAAAAGGACTGGTCATATGATTGTCATCTTGAGACCCGTCATTCTCCCTTGATTCTACTTCATCAGTGACAGTGGTATGGTCCATTTCTGAATCAAGATCTTGATCAGTCCCATCCTCGAAGTTTGTTTCTAGATCATTCGAATGATTAGAAATTTCTTCATAAGGAAAAATCGAATTATGTTCCAGAAATGGGGTCATTTGAGTCTCTTGCATAAAAGGTGTCTCCTTATCTGAATTAGTCACATCTTCATCTAAGTCTGACCGTGAAGGAGTGTAGGGTTCTTGTAACGCAGACCCTTCTTCATTGGAATTCAATGACAAGATAGTTGAAGTTGAAGAATATTTGTCATAGAAGGAGTCAATCATTGCTGATTGCCCCTCAATCGGTATGGTTGGATCTGGGTCTATGGTGGGAGAAGATGGACAAACACCAAAATTTATCCCCAGTTTGTCTTCCAATTGTAGAAAATCTTCATATTGGCTACTCATTCTTTCATCTAAGAGCATAGTGCATGAATCATTATCCGAGTCAGACCTTGGCTCGGAAAATGATTCCTTTTCTTGTGATGTTGTGAAGGAGTCATCCTTAAATTCAGTCATTAACTCTGAGGATGATTCCCCACCTTGCACTGGTGCTTGAAGATCATTGAAAGGCACCTCCCAAATGATATCGTAATCATCATCGTAATCAACATGTGGACTAGGGATGTGCTTAGTTAAAATTGGTGGAAGTTCTACATATTTCTCAGGAGCGTTGACAAGTTGTGTAAGTTGATCTATCAACTTCTTGATCGTGGCTGTCTGATCAACTAGTTGTTGAGCCACCGATATCGGTATAGCATGTAGTTCTACCATCAATGTGTGTTGATCTTCATGCACTTCATCGTCTTCCAAGTTCCCTTCTACATTGTAGTCCACGCCTTGAAATCCACCATAGTTAGGTTTTTCATAGTAACCTCTAGGGTGATACGAACTATAACTTGCATTGTATCCATAGTTGTATGAAGAGGCTGCTTTGAGTTTCCCAGCTATCTGATTCATGATTACTTGATGCAAGGCCATCACGTAGAGAGGAGGGACATTGAAGCAGTAAATTGATGCGTGAGAATAGTCACCACATAGTTGACATCTAACGGTTGGTGGTGTTGACTGCTTCATTTTGAAGAGAGTTGGTACCTGAAATCAAGGAAAGAGTGTATCAGGCTTGACCAACCACTTCGAATCCAAGAAGATATGTGAGATTAAGCCCTTCACTTTTTATGTTTTTTTTTTAAAAGAAAATGAAAAACCCTAGAGAAACCTAAATTGACACGGAATACGAAAAAGACGATTCTTATACTGTTGTCCCCGGCAACGGCGCCATTTTTTGATGGAGCTAGAACTTACACCAAAAGATTACTCTTCCAATGGAAGTCCTAATATGCACCAAAAACCATAGGGAGTTGATGTTCTCTCTAGGTTTACCTACAACTGGTGCTAGATAAATGCTCCAACCCCACAAGAGTGTGGAAGCCTTATCATAGTACAGATTTAGGATCGAACCCAAAGGACAACGTTAAGAATTTGAGTGTCTTTTTCTTGTTTCGTATCAATCTAAGTTAATCATCTAAGACCAGAAGTTTGATTTGAGTTATTTAACCTAAAACATGCAAAAGTAAAGGCAAGGATAAAAACAAGTTTAAGGATTAAAAACTAAGATTAGCAAATGATGATGGATCACTGGGGTGATGCGGGTATTCACCACCACTACACATGAATTGCACTTGTACCAAACATAGCAAGACTTGTAAGCAAGATACATGGATGTTGTGCAATACCGATGTCTTATAGGACAAGAGTAATGCACACATCCTTCACAGGTTGAGTAACTCTCATCCGGTACATATCTACGTGTCAATGAAGATATGTAGTCTCCGAAGAGGAAATCTTACTCAACCTCATGAAATGTGCATCGGAAAACTAGCAAGCGAGTGATGATTACCAAATCGATTAGTATCCTTATAGTCTATCCCTCTTTTGAGGATATAGCTATGAGAAACGTGGGAGTATTGCAATGTCAGCCATTCCTGAATGAATGGTCAAGTACTTTGCACCGCTCTTTCCTCAGAGTGTGTTCCTCGACCTGTCAAGGTTGCACTTTTGTACGTCAACTGATTCCATTTCATAGTACAAAAGTACAACGATGGAGGTGAGTTTACTCCACTCCTTAGGAAGTGTTCCTAGATACCGAAACAGATGCGCGGTGGATACACACACCAGAAACCAACACTAAATTGGTATTCGAGTCTCAAGAGTGGTCGTAGACAAACCACAATGAAAGACAATAGATGCACACAAGAATGCGGCCAACATCCAAGCATGTATGAAACGATTTAGTATTGAATCGGAAAGATAACATCTTTTTGATACAAGTTACAAAACACGGGCAGCGGTGCTAGTCCCCGCATCCCAGTGAATGGAACTACTCGCTCCTCATAGAGGGAACAACAAAGAAAGAGAAGAGAGAGAAAGAAAGCATCGTCAGAGCAGAATAGTAGATCTGTGACAGCTCGGTGTAGATCGTCGCAGTCTCCGGGACTTCTCCATTGTGGTCGATGACGCTTGTCTCTCCACCTCGATCGTCATGTCTACCTCCAAGATTACATGGGTAGAATGAGGTAGAACAATGGTAGAAGTGAGATGATAGAGGTGAGATGGTGATGGAACAGCCTTCTAGATCTGTCCCCAGTCTGGAAGCACACTGGATCTGGACTCAGGTCGGGATTCTGAGGCTGTGGGTGATGTTTGGTTGGAAACGGTGCTCGGGCATTCTGGCGGCGTCCCGGCACTGGTCCCAGTCTGGCAGCCTTGGGCCGTAGTGAGATGGGATCTCGAAGATCATGCCTCTACCCTTCTATTTATAGGCTTGCCAAAATATCTTGGACTCAGGAGTCACACCTTGTGCGTGTCCTTTTGTCCATTCGGTTTCTAATTCAAACGGTTTGGTTGCTTATGCGGTTTGTCCATTCGGTTTCTAAGTTAAACGGTTTAGCTGCTTGTGCGTTTTTCTCATGCGGTCTGCTCCACAAATGAGCATGCGGTCTTGTGCTACAATTGCTCATACGGTCTTGGAAAGCGATTAGCTCATGTGGTCTTCGTAATATAGATCAAACGGTCATCGCTATCCATTCGATCTTACAGCACCGCTTTTCCAAATGGTCTTGCATGCGCGTGATGATTCTAGCAGATGGAGCAAACGGTTTGCGTATTCAGCAGCTATTTCATTCGGTCCTCTCAATCCATGCGGTCTTTATTTCTCACGGTCTTGTCCTTTTGCTTTTCAATCCATGTGGTCTTCATTTCCTAGCAGCTGCCTCATGCGGTTTGCATGATTCCATGCTTTATCGGTTTCTCCGCCATTCCACTCATTTCCAACATACTCCCACGTTCTTTGCTTGCCATTCCATGCGATCCTTCATGCAATCATGTGGTTTCAGCAATTAACTATTATCAAATGATCCCGCAAGCTTAGCAGCAAAACGATCTCCAGCACGGTCTCGCTCATTCGATTTGGTCTCCATTCAAGCAAGCGTTTCATGCGGTTTCACATGCAGCTGCTCATGCGGTTTCGGCTCAGCTGGGTGCATGCGATCTCATGCGGTTTCCCATCCCAGCAGCATATGGTTTCGTGAGCACAAGCCCATGCGGTTTGCCTACATGGTCTTGCTGCCTTGTGAACTCCAAACGGTTTGCATGCATATGCCTGATGCAAACGGTCTTGCATGTGTGGTTGGCGAGGGCGGCATGGCTGCTGCGATGGTGGAGACGGTGGTGGCACTACTTCGTGCACGTGCGATGGCGGCAGAGCTAGGTTGGTGAAGATGACAACGCTGACGGTCGCGGACAGTAGTGGTGTCAATGAGTAGGTTGCAGGTGTTGTTTGCGTGAGCTTCCAGTGGCCAAACGATCTTGAGATGGTTCAAACGGTCTTGAGACCGCATGGGCTCAAACGGTCTTGAGACCGCATGGGCTCAAACGGTCTTGAGACCGCATGGGCTCAAACGGTCTTGAGACCGCATGGGCTCAAACGGTCTTGAGACCGCATGAACTCAAACGGTCTTGAGACCGTATGGGCTCAAATGGTCTTGAGACCGTATGGGCTCAAACGGTCTTGAGACCGTATGAACCCAAATGGTCTTGAGACCGCATGGGCTCAAATGGTCTTGAGACCGCATGCGCTCAAACGGTCTTGAGACCGCATGGGCTCAAACGATCTTGATACCGCATGGGCTCAAACGATCTTGAGACCGCATGACTCAAACGGTCTTGAGACCCCTAGAGTCAGTGTTGTAGGGGTCATAACCGTTGGTGATAGTTGAGGATGATCTGCAGAGGAGAGAGAATGTGAGAAGGGAAAATGAGATCAAATATGCTGGAAACAAGGATTATTTGAGCTAGTAACGCACTATTTTCACGAGACTGATGGGATACTTAAAGTAAGCTTAAGCGAGGGTAATCCAGTCGATATAAGGCACAAAAATCCTCGAATTGGTGACCATAATGGTGAATCTGGAGGATTCATCAAGACTACAGGCGGAGTCTGCGGCTACTCAGGAGTCTGCTGCTACTCAGGAGTCTGCCACACCCATGCCTCGCCATGATATCTGGATAGCTGGGAGGCAAAACAAGAAGGGTGAAATAAAGAAGCCCGTGACTGCTGAGGCGGTTGCGAAAATGGTAAAATACAACTCTTAGAGCAATTGTTTGAATATTTATTATTTGTGGTGTTAACTTACCAATCTCTGTTGATGGTGATTAGCGGGAGCTACACGAGCAGAGGAAACAAGGCATGTTCATCCCTCAGGGCACAAGGGATGAATTGACAGTTGCTCTGGGTAACCCAGAGCATCTTGGACGTGTTAGGGGTGCAGACATTGGTGTGGGCATCAAAGCATTCTTTGGGCCATCCCAGCGCAAACCCAGAGTGGGACTTTCACAAGAAGAGGTAACCTATTCTTTTTTTAGAATGTTACTACAAAAGGGAATTCAATAATAAGAAGCTAATGTTTCTTTTATCCATGTATAGGAGAATAAGAGAGTCGAGGATATAGTTGCTAAGAAGGTCAATGATATAGTTGCTGAGAAGGTCAAGGAAGAAATAGTGCGGTGGCAGGCATCTCAGGCTTCCAATCAGCCTATGGCGACCCGCTCTTCTCCTGATGCACAGAATGCGAGTAATCCTGGAGACCCATCGCCTAGCACGTCTGCTGTAAGTATTGTTTATGACATTGTAGCTAGTCTTTTCAAGATGATATGTATATATGTATAACATTCTTTATGTAAATTTGTAGGCATTGAAGCCATGCCGCTTATAAATTGCAAGACTATGTTGTTGCAGAGGCGCATGCTTACCAGTCCCTTCCTGGGACAACGTTTCATGGGACTCCAATGCCGCAGGGCTACGTTCATGTGAGCCTGATATGTGTATTACCCGATTGGAGGGAAGCTGCATTGCCATATGCCCACCCAGATATTGATACACTTGGTGAGGCAGAAGGCCGGGTGATATTGTGGCCCAAAGCAGATGTCATCTACACTACTGAAATTGTAAGATAAATTTACATTACTTTAGATTGTTAATGTGTATATATGAGGTCAACTGGTCTGAAATTATATATACAGGTTAAAAAGAAGACACCCGGAGCACCTAGGCCTCCACCTCCACTTCCTGCATTACCAAGTTGGGTTCCAACTAACCTAAAATACCTGTTAGGTCCTGCTTGTAGGGGAATGGCATGTTGGCTATGGGCATATAATATACATTGCCCTATAATTGTTTCTTTAGAAGCATATTATGCAGGTCAATCATACGATAGCTCTTTATTTATACAAGATATTATTGAGCTATTTATGTATGATTGGCTGAATACATCATTGATAGAGACATGGATAAGGTGAGATCTTGTTTATACATCCATATACCTTGTGTAAGATCTGGTGATTTGGTTTCTTATATATTAATGCATATGTAATACATGTTTTGCAGCTACTTAGTCGAAGATCAATGCAAACAATTTGCATTTGATCATGTGAGATTTTTGATTCCATCATTGATTAGTATGGTAGCTAAAGACCCTGATAGTGTTCAACAATACTGTATAGATGCTTTTACAATTTTCAGTCAGCAAAAGAAGATGATAATAATAGCTCCATTCAATGTCAAGTAAGTTTACTTTATTTATAATTTGGACTTAAGAAACTTCCATTTTTATTGTGCATTTTGAGTTATTAATTTTTAACTTTTTTACCTATAGTGCTAGACATTGGGAGTTACTAGTTATTGTCCCCGGGACGTTCACTTTTTATTATCTAGATCCTACGGGAAGTACATTGAACACTAAAATTGGACACACATTGAGAATGCCATTTATCTGGTGAGAAATATTTCATTTTTATATCCGTTAACATCTGTTATTACATTACTATTTAATTATGAAATTTACTGTGTTACATTAACATGTAGGTGTTTAGATGCATTCAAAAATGTTGGAGGAAATGTCCCAAGGAGAAAGAACCAGCCAATAATTTGGGAGAATGTAAAAGTAAGTTCCCGACTCCAATGTATATATTATTTATATGAACTATGCTTAGTTGTATTTTTTTATATTTTGTATGTTTCAATTTATAGTGTGTTACACAAGACAACGGTTGGGCATGCGCATACTATGTGATGTGATTTATGCAGATGATTATCCACATGCCACATTGGATATTAATACCATACATGAGGTATTATATATAGTCTCATTAGTTAGTATGAAATATATCAATCTTATTTTTATATTATTACTTATATATATACATCATTCTCTTTGCAGGTGTTAAAACTGACCACACTATAGGTAAATGCTTAAAAAATGTACATGCTCCATATACGATGGAAGCATTAAATGAAGTAAGAGAAGAATGGGCAAAAGCCATACAAGCAGTGGCGATTGTAAGATATAATTGGGATGCTGATAGCGATGCTGAATGATATTTTGTAAATGAATATTTCTGAATGTTTATACATGTCTGAATGTTTCTACATGTGTGAATGTGAGAATTGAATTGATGTCTGAATGTATCTACTTGTGTGAAAAAATATTTGTTGATTTTGTAGGTTTGTGGCCTTTTGTAGGCTGATATCAATGGATGTCGTAAACCTGTAGTTTAGAAAACTGAACTGCAGGTTCTCATCCTGATGACTAGCCACAGCAGGCCTGCAAACTGATAAGAAAAAAAAAGTATAGGTGTCGGTTATTTATAGAACACCGTCATCAAAGGCCTACAGCGTCGGTTATTGGATAAAAACCGACGCCTAATATGACAAACAACCTAACCATGTAGGAAATCACGGCCGTGGTGGAAAAGGCGTCGCTTATTCGTATAAAACTAACGCCTATAGTACTAAACATGGTCGTGCAGCGAAGCACGGCCGTGCTTCGCCGTGTCGTCTGGGAGTATGGCATCGGTTGTTTAGTTGTTAACCGACGCAGAAAGTGTCCTAGGTGGTGCTCTTTTTTGTAGCGTGAACCCTATAGACGTCGGCCAACTATATATAACCGACGCCTATATATCATATAGGCCTCGGTTAGAAAACTGACGCCGAAGAGTTCGACCTTTAGCGGTGCCCACATAGGCGTCTCTTGAAAACCTTCGCCAAAGGGGGTTAAACAACCGACGCCAAAGGCGTGTTCTGTAGTAGTGCATATGTCTGTAGTTGTGACAACCCTGAAAATCTACACCCCAACACTGACCAAAGTGTGGCTTCCCACAAATATCACAACTCAGTATCTCTCTCTTTGGCGGACCTATCACTAAAACTGATGATCTAGAAGACCTTCCTCTAGACGTGTTGCTCCATCTCCCTGGACTAGATCTTCCCCTACTCTGTGAAGATATCACATCTTTAGATCTTTGTTTACTGAAATAGCCAAATCATTGTCCAAGCTTCGAGAAGAAACCACCACCACCTCCTAGGTATCCACTATTAACTTGTCCTCTTCTGAAGTCTCTGGACCTTTTTCTACTCTCATGATGCTTATTAGAGTTCACAGATTCCTCGATATCTCTTGATGCCTCAAGAAACTCTCTGAAGTTCTCTCATTTTGTTTGGCCAATTACGGATACAGTATGCCAGATTTCGGGCCTCAATGCCTCTTGGAATCTTCTACACTTTTCCACGTTATTTGGGACAAGTTGCGGGTAGAAATTTACCAACCTAGTGAAGTATGCCTCATACTCTCCCACTGACATATTCCCTTGTATGATGTTCTACAACTATCTTATCTTCTCAATCAGGAAGGTAGGTGGGTAGTACTTAAGATGGAATTCATCAACGAAATCCTTCCAAGTCAGTATCGTGTTCCTCCTTTTATCTTCCACTCCACGCCACCAGAGTTATGCATCACCCTTAAGCAAATAAACTGTGTGATTGATTTGTCTTTCCTCAAAAAGCTCCATTAGACGGAACTCTTTCTCTAACTGTCTCAGCCATTCATCTGCCACTGCAAGGTCTGTAGTTCCAGTGAACTCAGTACCTCCAAGCTTCTTAACCAGCTCATAGGATCTTGTCAGCTCCTTGTTGCTCGAGGTAGAAGCTCGTCTATCTGTCTTGTATTCTTCCTTAGTCTCAAGAAACATTCTATACATTCTAGCTACTTCATCCACCTCTTCACCACCACCTGGATCCATCACCTAAGGATCATGTCCAATGTGGCTCTCAGCTTGGTCCTCATGACCACATCCTCTTTCTGCCATCTATAATAGTATAATAGAACATTTCCTATTAGAAAAATGTAGTTAGAAGGAAGACACCTAAGTCCTAATACGATAGGTCTCTTATCATCCCCTGACCTTGACATAGAGTAAATGCGTACTCAACCTATGCTCAGATACCAAAACGGTCATGCCCCGATCCCACGATTTAACACCAACCATGATATTAGGGCATGAATTGGATATTTAACGTATTACAAAATTTCTCTTAACTTTTTCTTTTCTTAATCACTTAAAATTAACCTAAATGAAAATCTTATAATTTGGACAATACTAAATTCTTACTTAAATTTGTGGAAGCAAACTTACTGTTTCTTAGTCTTGAAAGATACCTCCGAGTTTAAACAACATATTACATCTTACTTGTGAAATATAAAGTACAACAGATAATTTAAAACTGAACTACTTATTACTTTACATTCTCTCTCTACCACACTACACTCTAAAGGACTGAGGGGAAAGGACTAAGAGACATCTAATCTAACTAAAAACTACCTTCTAAGAGCTTGGGTGAAAAGATCCTTCAGATTCCTTGTGTTGACACTGACCTGAAAAATGTTTCAGTAGGTTGGTGAGCTACTGGCTCAGTGAATAGAATTTCACCCAACCATCGTAGATAACTCATTTATGTTTATTAAACTGAAATAAAATGTAGGAATTTCCCCACTGAGCAGATCTAACAATTTCAATTAAAATAATAGGAAAATGCCAACATTACTTCAAAAGAACAACTTCTACGAACTATACTCAAATCTTACTTAAGAAACTCTGTAAATCTTGATTATTATATTTTAACTTATGCCCTGGTCATATGTAGTGTACTTTGCATATGAATACTCATAGTGAACTACGATCTCACCATACAAGACTTATTTGACACCCAGGGATAGCTAAGTCTGACTACTCTCTGGTCTGCAATAGGAAAAATGGCACTCTAGCCTCGGCACACCTGTGGGCCGTAAAACTAGACTCCTCCACTAATCTGAGCACACAGGAAGAGAGTCAAGCCACCTACTTGCTTTTCTGTACTCTAGTGCCACCAGGCCCTCTGGTTGATGTTGGACACTACATTCTGTATTTAAGGAGACTTCCACTAGGGCTTCATCCCCCGTACCACCTGTTGGTACGATCAGACCCCCGTATACTAGACACTGCCAGGGTTAGGTCATTTCACCCCTAAGGCGCAGACCTCACAAAGGGGTTCTACGGTGTTCAAGGCCCTTAACTCTATTATTTTATTATTCTTGCATAGCCTTTACTACAATGTACTTTTATCTTATTCATACTTGACTCTGGTATCTCTATGGTACTGAGTCTATTTATCAGAAACTTATAAATACAACATGTATATCATTTCTAACTTGGCACTGCAATATACTTAAATAATATAATTTACTGAGAAATCAACATACTATAAATGTGGGCAGACTGAAATTCTTAAATAAATAGATTACATGCCGACTTGACATTTATATACTACATTCATGCAATTGAACCTCTTAATACACTGATAAGAGTCAATTACTTGATATATGAAAAATATTCAGTAACATCTATAAATTATCTGTAATTCCTCGAAAAACATGCACATCAACCCTAATCCTGAGTTGTGCACTACAGAACTCAAGTAAGAGTTAATTACTTATCATGGCATGATTCATTGATAATAACTGAGGATTTCTTATGATATCCTTGAGAAACGTGTCAATTCGTATTAATACTAAATCACACACATTAATTGTAATCGAGACCGTGAAACTAGGTTTCCATTAAACACTTTTGTGTCATCGTCATTTCTTTGAAATCATGCATCAAGTAGATTACTAAAATTTCAAATCCTTGGTTTATACCCAAATCGTACAGCTACTAGTAGTGTGCTACTGTTTTCCACTTTTAAACTGAGCAAATTATATTTTTATCAACCATATAATTCCACTAATCCAAATCATACTAAATCGATTAATAATTTGGGTTGGGCAAGCATAAATAAGAAAATGTGAAATTTAACATCAGTCGGTGCTAACACTGCACGGCTCCTGAGTATATGTTGTTAACTTTGACAAACACAGATCAAACTGAAATCGTCTGTTTCATGGAGTTAATACTTGCTTTGGGGAGTGAGATTCTACTCACTGTGGTTCAAGATGTCCGAAATCAACTAGAAATGTGTCCAGAGTGCTGTTTCCGGGTGTCACAGGTTATCTTCAACCTTGGAACTACTTGGTTCAAACATGCTCCACGTACAAGTTGAAGAGGGGCTGAGCTAGGTGTTCAATCGAAGCTATTGGCTGCGGATTCATGATCTGAACCTCAAGTCGAGCTTGATGGCGTCAATTTCGTGCTATTCTTCACATCCAAATGGGCTCCTGACCGAACCTTCTACTAGCAGCAGTTGCTTCTCATGTACTGGTTGGAAACAAGCTTGGTTGATAGCTAAAACTTGGTATAGGGCTGCAGATTTGTGCAGAGACCTCAAGGTCAGAGTCGATAGAACCTTCCCTGGTGCTTTGTGTGCCTAAGGCGGCTCCTTGACCGCTACTCCTAGCCACAGGTCATGCTGTTGGTCGGCTTCCACCCTACTGATAGATCAGTTGTTGTGGATGGGGCAAGGTTGGAGAAAGGTTGAAGAAAGGAAGAAGAAGAGAGGAGGACGACGCCGCTGGAAACGGAGCTAGAGAGATTGAAATCGCCCAAAATCGCCCCTCCCTCTGTTGTTGTTTGGTCGAGCGCACTATGTGCCGCTTAAGGTTGTGTTTGATCGAGTGAAGAAGAGGATACGGAAAAGGAAGGGAATTAATAGCCAAATAAATTGGAAAAATTGCATATTCAATCCAAAACCTTCAATTCATCATAACTTTCTCTATGTAAGTCCTAATTGAGTGATTTCTTTTGCAAACTTTCAAGCACGAGATCCACTACAACCTCAAGGAATAAAAACACAGAAACTAGACCATCTTAACTAGGTTAATTATCTTAGGTAATTAACTTATCAATTAACACTAAAATTAACATTAATTACATTAGATGAATCAATCTCTACCATTAATTCACATCTTAGCTTTTCTTGATTAACCATGGTGTTTAACAAGATACTTAGCACTAATCAAGGTACTTCATGCTAATCGAGGTACTTACTAACTAACCTCAATAAGGGTTATAATAGAAAGGGTCAATGTTAGAGATAATAGGAACAAATAGATCAAAAAAATGAATAAGGAGGAGGTGAAAAGGAAGGAGGATACCAGAGAAAAAGAAGAATGAGCTGAGGGAGAAGATGAATGAGGTTAGGGAGAAGAGGAAGAAATATATTGATAAAAGGAATAAGGAGGAGGTGAAAAGGAATGAGGATATAGGAGAAAAGGAAGAACGAGCTTAAGGAGAATAGGATCGAGGTTCAGGAGAAGATGAATAGATAGCTTGAGAAAAGGAATAAGGAGGAGGCGAAAAGGAATGAGGATACATGAGAAAAGGAAGAACGATCTTAGTGAGAAGAGGATCGAGGTTAGGTCGAAGAAGAATAGACAGCTCAAGAAAATAAATAAGGATGAGGTGAAAAGGAACAAGGATACGAGAGAAAAGGAAGAATGAGCTTAGGTAGAAGAGGATTGAGGTTACAAAGAAGAGGAAGAACGAGCTTGAAAAAAGTAGTAAGGAGAAGGTGAAAAGGAATGAGGTAAGGGAGAAGAGGAAGTGATAGATCGAGAAAAGGAATAAGGAGGAGGTGAAAAGGAACAAGGATATAGGAGAAAAGGAAGAACCAACCGAGGGAAGAGGATCAAGGTTAGGGAGAAGAGGAATAAATAGCTCAAGAAAAGGAACATGAGGAGGTGGAAAGGAATGAGGATGTGAGAGAAAAGGAAGAATGATCTTAGGGAGAAGAGGATCAAGGCTAGGTATAAGAGGAGTTGATGCCTTGAGAAAAGGAATAAGAAAGAGGTGAAAAGGAATGAGGATACGAAAAAAAGGAAGAACGAGCTTAGGGAGCAGAGGAGCAGATAGACTGAGAGAAGGAATAAGGAGGAGCTGAAAATGAATGAGGATATAGTAGAAAAGGAAGAACAGTCTTAGGGAGAAGAGGAACAAAGAAAATTAGAAAAGAAACAATAATATGGAGAAGAGGAAGAAAAGAAAAAATGATACTAAGTAGAGGAAGAAGGATTAGGATAATAGGAACAAAGATATCGAGAAAAGAATAGCAAATAAGCAAAAAGGGAACAACATTATTAATAACAAAACATTTATGGACTAACCATCCGAGACATTTATATGAATATCTTCAAAACCAATATCGTCTATGGTTCTTTACAAAGCGGCACATGTATCATTCAGATCTATTTGATTCCTACCAACTTCTTGTAACTCCATATCAGGAATGTTTATGCAATACTAGTGTGCAGGAGATGTGTTTCCATCTAAGAGATCTCTCTGTGAGAAATCATAATATGTCTGGTCTTCAAAATTAATTTCTTCTGGGTTCTCTGTGTAAGAATATCTATCATTAGAAACCAATGGATCTTCTTGTGATATTCCTTGTTAGCCATGTTCTTGATAGACCATCTCATTTAGATCTGCATCAAACAAAGATGTTTTGTTGACAAAATTTCTCTGTTAGATATCTTAGTGTGGTGACAATGGCACACCTACAACTGAAGCTTATTGAGTATCATCTCGATGAGGTGACAATAGCACACAAGCAACTTAATCTTGATGTGTATATTGACACATTGATGATAACACACCATCGACTAAACCTTTTTTAATTTTCTTTGAAGCCATGTCCATCTCCTCCATGCACTCATCTGCAGTCGCACCCATGATATATTTCTTCAGAAAAATACATAATATGGCAAAAATTGAAAAAAAGATAATATGTCTTCCTTACTCTTTAAATGGGGTTATCGGGGGTCTCGGGGAGTGGTGGCATAGGTGACGACATAGAAACCCTAAAGGACGATGGAAGATTGGAGGGGAAGAGGCAGGGAAGGAAGGAAGAGTCCTACGAGGAAGACAGTAGGAACGCAAAGGTTGGAAAAGGAGACCTGGTTGAATATCTCATATAAAAATATGTGTAGCCCTAACCTTAATAGCGGAGTGAACGGCTTACCAGCAGCTGAATATACAACAATGCATATGGATACAAACTTCAAAGATGATGGGGATCCGTCCCTACCAGTAGATGTGTCGATGAAGACCCTGAACTACAAAAAAGCTTGCACAGGAGGAAGCAATGGAGACACAGCAAACCCAGTCTTCATCAAAGATGAACCAGAGGAAATCCTAAGCCCTGAAGATATAGAATTCATCAACGTCCATGGCTACCCAGAGATCTACATGGGACCCGAGGCAGAGGAAATTCTGAGCAAACCGTTCAAGTACTCGATTATAGTGAAACTGATAGACAGATCGGTGGGTTTTCTAACTATGGAAAAAAGACTTAAATTTCAATGGAAGCCAGTGTGTAGATTCGAACTCTATGAACTTACAGATCAGTACTGTGTGGTGCAATTTTTCAACAAAAATGATCACAGAAATGTACTCACAGGAGGACCCTAGTCGCTATTTGGAGGTTGTCTAATGGTATGGACATGGGATGGGTATTTTGAACCTTCCCAAGGGTTACCAAACCACCTTGTAACCTGGGTTTGGGTGATTGGATTACCAATTCATTACTACAACATGGAGATCTTCAATAAAATAGGACAAGTTGTGGGAAAACTAATCCGTGCGGACAATCACTCAATGAACAGAATGAGAAGAAGATTTGCCAGGTTGGCTATAGAGCTTAATACGAGACTTCCAATAATATAAACTAGAGTATGAATCACTACCGAACTTCTGCATCAAATGTGGCAAGTTGGGACATAATGAGCAAGATTGCAAGGGTCCATCAGAAGCACCTTCTACAAAGGAACCTAATCCTATGGAAGAAGTCGTTCGAGTGAGATGGGTCGAAGAAGAGGACAAATGGAAAGTATACTACGGAAAGAGAATACTAATGAGTAGACCACCTAGAAAGCAAGACAAAGAACCAGGCCGCAAAGACAAAGCTCAGGGGAAAGTACAAGGAAAAATATACCAAGTCCTAGATGATGAGGAGGAGGAATCTGAGGCCCAAGTAGGGGAAGACTCTGAAGCTATGGGGGTGAAACCAAACAATGAAACTAGCCCGAAACTTTGGTGTAAGAAACAAAGAAGGGAGAAAGATGATGATGTCTTAGCAAAAGGTCCTAAAGAGACGATAGATCAAGCTATGACAAAAATTAATGGAAAGATAGCTCAGGGTAATGATGAACCTATTGTTGCACGAAAGCATACTGTGGGGGTACATATTGGAGATGAGTTTTTTATGGGTAGACCTTCTGTCGACATGGAGATGAATGTCAACTCAAACAAGGGAGAACTAAAAAATACTAAGGAGGTGGATGGAAATTTATAACACATGGGAAGAACAACAAATAGAAAGACCACCATGAAAGGCCGGAAAGGTAAAGAGAAGAGTGATTCTATAATAACATGAAGCTCCTAGAAGAGTCATCCTTATAGTACTCAAAGCAAGGAAATGAGGGGATGTGATGATAAGGATGGGACAGGGGCCAGTATGACCCAATAATCTTCCACCCACCTATCGTTATTTTATGCTTAATACGATGGTTTGGAATATTAGGGGTGCTGGCAAAGAGAAAGCCAAACAATCCCTAAAACACATGATTAGGAAGCATGATATAAAAATCATCTCCATCTCTGAGCCTCAGATATCAGGTGTACAGGCAGAAAAAGTCATCAAGGACATCGGCTTCTCCAATTCACAGAGTTGAAGCTACAAGCTTCGCTGGCGGACTATGGGTTCTATGGAATGAAGAAGAATGTGACATCCAAATTATCCTCAGCAACGGATACTGCATATACTGTAAGATCAATAATAGTCTCTACACTACCTTTATCTACGCTTCTCCATCTCTGGTGTGCCGTCCTATATTGTGGGAATATTTAATCAACCTCAGCAAATCCATTAAGGAACCACGGATCACTTTAGGCAATTTCAATTGGATGCTAAGTCTGGATGAGAAGATTTGGAGTAACCCGTTCAATCTCCGCGAGGCTAACAACTTTAGTAATGCCCTCCTTCAAGCAGGTCTTACTGACATTGGTAGTACATGGTTCAAGTTCACCTACAAGATAGGTATTCTTCATGAGCGCTTAGACAGGGTAGTAGCTGATGTTGCTTGGATACATGCATTCCCGAACTGTGTGTGTGAAAACATAATGCGCATAGGGTCTGACCAAAACCCCATCACCATTCTGAACAGGAAAACCAAGCCACATAAATCTAGATTTTTCACCAAGGCTAGATGGCACCAACATCTTGAGTTCATTGATTTGCTCAAGAGTATCTGGAACCTCAAGAAACACTTCCACAAAGCTATAAACAAGATTAAAGAACCTATCAAATGTTGGGATAAAAAACTAACTAGGAAACAATACAAAGAAAAGGAGAATCTTATCCAAAGAATTACGCAAGCCCAAGAAAATATTGAATCACACTATAATGTGGATGAAGACAAACAATGCATTGAACTTGAAAATGAACTAGAAAGAATCATGTTAAGGGAAGAAGAAAGTTGGAAACAATGAAGCCATATTAATTGGCTACGTCATGGAGACAACAATAGTAAATACTATAATGCCAATATTCACAACAGGCGTAGAGAAAACCATATCAACACCCTACAGAATACCAACGGTGAGTGGATCTCAAACAAATTAGATCTCAGTCTCCTGATCCAAAATCACTTCAAAGAGATGTTTATTGCACCCCTTAACCTGTCAAGTAACCAGATGAATCGCATGCCAGCCAAATTCAAAAAATTGAACCTCCACCTACAGCAACAGCTTGCAGCAACCCCTACAGAACTTGGGATATGGAAAATCATTAAAGATGCAGACTCCTACAAGGCAGTAGGGCCAGATGGAACAGACAACCTATTCTTCAAAATGAAATGGAAAACTATTAGAACTTCTATTATCAGGACCATCCGTGACTTACTGAATGGACAACCCATTGACAATCAACTGGCTAACTCCAGCATTGTTCTCATTCCTAAATGCATAAATCCAACAAACTGTAATCAGCTGTGCCCAATTACTTTGAACAATACCATTATGAAACTGGCATCCAAAATAGTAGTTGAGCGAGTTAAACATTACCTCCCAACCTGGATCTCAAACACACAAACCAGCTTTGTACCTAGAAGGAACATATCGGATAACATCATCGTTGTCCAGGAAATCATTCATAATATGAGAAGAAACCCCAATACACCTTACATGGCGATCAAGATTGATCTCTCAAAAGCTTACGACAAGTAATCCTGGAATATTATAGAGGATACCTTAAAACACCTGGATTGGCCCAGAAATATTCACCAGTACATCATAAACTCCCTCCATGTAGGACATGCCAAAATCATTTTGAACAGTGAAACCCTACCTTTGTTCAAATCCTCAATGGGCCTCAAGTAGGGAGACCCCCTATCCCCGTACATGTTCGTCCTCTGTATGGAAATACTTACTCAACTCATAAATAACTATGTTGATAACCGAAGATGGAAACCAGTTAAGATGTCCCAAAAGGGCCCGTCTATATCACACATTGTCTTTGCTGACGACATTGTCATATTTTCTCAGGTCAAAAAATTTACATATGTTTCCATTTGTTTGAATCGGCTTCAGGTCAGAAAATCTCTATTGAAAAATCAATGATCTTTTTTTCTAGATCTGTAAGCAGAGCTACTCGCTCACAAATATGCTCATCTAGTGGCATAGCTGAGACAGCCGACTTGGGGAGATACATGGGTGTACCCCTTCTACATAAAAGGGTCTACAAGGAGACGTATGCTTATCTAACAAACAATATCACCTTGAAGATCAATGGTTGGGTAGCAAAGATGATATCCCTAGCAGGAAGGATATGCTTAACAAAAGTTGTGCTCACATCCATGCTAACCTACACTATGCAGACAGCTAAGCTCCCTATCATAGTATGCAAAAAGATAGACAAAACTATTTGCAACTTCATATGGGGAGGAGGACACAAACAGAAATCCATATCTTTAGTAGCATGGTGTAAAGTAACTATGAGTATGGAGAGGGGAGGGTTGGGAATCAAATTGATGGCGACTTGGAACGCAACAATCCTATGGAAGAACATGTGGAACTTTCTAAATGAAAAACCTTCAATTTGGTGGGAGGGCCTATTGAACAAATACAAGAATTATCGAGAAGGGAGACGTTGTAGATCAACTCCTTTCTGGAAGGCCATTTATGCAGGAAAGGAGTTCGTCACTTTGAACTGTACCAGAGCTATAGGCAATGGCTTGGACATCTCAGTTTGGTGTGATATTTGGGTTCCAGGTATAGGAAATCTCGAGAACATTTGTATAAAGCCTATATATGAGGATATAAAAGACTTGAAAGTATCGAGTCTTATCAAAATGGGAAAAACCTGGGACACAGATTTCCTCATTGAATACTTACCTATTGAGTGTGTAGTGAATATCAGCAAGCTACCTATCCCTAAATGTAGCAAGGGCGATGACATATGGAGCTGGAAACACGACCCCAAGGGCAAATTTTCAACTAGTAATGTGTATGACTTAATCCAATCAGAGTATGTTGATCAACCAGACAATATATGGACTAAAATCTGGAACATCCAAGCTCCCCCTAAAATCCACACTTTCCTATGGCTTGTGGCACATGAAGCTATCATGACCAATGTTAGGAGGAAACATTGGCTAGTGTGAGCAAGGGGCAGCAGTCGTCTCCTAGGAGAACCAGGAGAGGAGGGGCTACACCTGGAAGGGGTGGTCACGGCTTGTCCTTTTAATGTGTATTTTTGCTTGGAACTTTAGGGGTGGGTCTCGTGTGGGAAAACAGAGAAAGATATGGGAGATCATCCAGGAGGTGAAGGCTATGCTGGTGATTGGGTTGGAAAAAAGAATTAGAAGAGACGTTGGGGATAGAGTGGTGGGACTATTTCCAGTAGGTTGGGGTTATGCCACTAATTTGGAGCAGGTGGAGGGTGGTCGGATTGCCATTGGATGGAATCCTATGGTTTGGGTCGTGTAGGTGATTTTTGCTATGGATCAACTGATTACTGTGAGTTGTATTAATCATGGTGGCCTTCATGTGGTAGTGTTATCGGTCTACGGACATAACTCTAAGATGTTCCATAGAAGACTGTGGGAAGTGATTGCTTCCGCCAATCAAAAGGATCTTCCACAGATCTTCATAGGTGATTTCAATCATATTCATAAATCTAGTGAGAAGAAGGGTGGGCTTCCTGTGTCGGATTCCTATATTAGACGGTTTAACGACGCCATTGATGTTGCAAACTTGATGGAGTTGAACATGTCTGGTGGTTTTTTCATGTGGCAGAATAAGAGAGAGGTGAAGAGACAGATTGCTAGTCACCTTGACAGAGCGGTCGTGAATGAAGCTTGGATCGATATGTTTTCGATGTCCAATGTCAAGCTGGGTGGTCATATAAAAAGTGATCATGTCTGGCTTGTTGTCCAGTTGACACAAGGGGAACACAAGGGCAAACCTTTTTGGTTCGTTAACTATTGGATGGAATGGCCTGGCTGTGTGGAGGCCATACAACATGCATGGGGGGAAAGGGTTGAAGGTAACCCATTGTTTGTGCTTATGGAGAAGTTGTCAAGGACAAAAAAGGCTCTTAAGGCTTGGGCACAGGGGCTGTGTGACATGCGAAAGCTTGTGATGGAGGCTAAAGACAGCCATGCTAAGGCAGCTGAAGTGCTGAGATATAACTTGATGAAGGAGGAAGCGATTGTAGATGAAGCCGTGATGGCTGAGAATCTCGTGAAGCTTGAGAAAGTGGAGGAAATATGTTACTGGCAAAGAAGTAGGTTGAAGTGGATTAGGGATGGGGATAGAAATATAGAGGTCTATCATGCTGTTGTCAAAAGGAACAAGATGAGGGATCATATTCACACTCTTCTCAAGGAGGACGGATCGATGGTCAACTCTCCCGGTGAAGTCGGGGCTGAAGTTGTAAGTTTTTTCAAGTGCTTGTACAATAAGGATGATCTATGCCCTATGCTGGAGTGTATGCTTCCTCCTAGAAAAATTATGGAGCAGATGAATGTGGAGCTTTGTGGCCCTGCCTCGGACAAGGAGATTAAAGATGCTCTGTTCAGTATTGGTGCTGCTAAGGCCCCTGGTCCAGACGGGTTTAATGTGAAGTTCTTTCAGTCTATGTGGGAGATGGTCAAAGAAGACGTGGCTAGAGCCGTGAGGTGGTTTTTGGTGGGAGGAAGGATGTTAAGAAGGGTCAACCATGCCTTCTTATGTCTCATTCCTAAGAAAAATGTTACCGAGTCTATGAATGATTTGCGGTCCATTGCCTGTTGTTCAGTGGTATACAAGATCATCTCGAAGCTTCTTGCTAGTAGACTCAAAAGGGTTCTTCCTAAGGTGATTTCCCCTCATCAGTCGGCTTTCATCAAGGCGAGGAGCATATCGGACAGTGTGCTTCTTGCAGCAGAGTTCCTTCTCAATTTTGGAGTGAAGAATGGGTCTAGGAAGGCTTGTGTGAAGTTGGATTTGGCTAAGGCATATGATAATGTCAGATGGGAGGCACTTTGGAAGTGTATGTATACTATGGGTTTCTGTGAGAGGTGGGTTAAGCTTATGAAGGAGTGTGTTACCACCACATCCTTTTCTATGCTAGTGAATGACATGCCTTTTGGACTGTTCATTGCCTCTAATGGTTTAAGGCAAGGTGATCCACTATCCCCTTTGCTTTTTACCCTCGTTATGGAAATTTTATCTTGTTTAGTGGATAGAGATCTGGAGAGACACCTGATTGCTACCTTCAAACGGGGTGGATGTTGGGTCCTTACCCATATGAAATTTGTTGATGACGTCCTCTTCTTTCTGGTTGGTGATAGGAAGACCCTAAGAAACTTTCGAAAGACGATGACAGAGTTTGGGATCTATACAGGGTTATATCTCAACACCATTAAGTCAAGGATTTTTCTATCCCGGTCGTGTGATAGTAGAAGAGGGTGCCTCAGAGATGCGGCTGGTTTGCACGTTGGCCAGTTACCAACCAAGTACCTGGGTTTTCCCCTGAGTGGTGGGAAGGGGAGGGGAAAGGACTTTCAGGTCTGTGTGGACTCTTTGCAAAACAGAATTGATGCTTGGATGGGTATCAACCTTTCGATGGCTGGCAGGTTGGTCCTTGTTCATTCGGTCTTGGAAGGGATGATTTAGTTCTGGTGTTTGCAAGTGCACCTGCCAGATTTCATTCTGGACAAGATGAGAAGTCTATTGGCTGCGTTTGTTTGGGGAGGGCACCGGCATGTTGTGGTGTGGACGACAATTGCGAAGAAGTTTGAGGAGGGGGGCCTGAATGTCAAGGATCCTGGCTACTTTGCTCGGGTGTCCAGTTTAAATAGGATTGATAGATTCTTGAAAAAGGATTCCCTATGGAGTTGTTGGATGACCGAAAGGTATGGCTCCTTTCCGGTTCTTGGTGGACAGAAAAATGTGTCAAAGGTTTGGAGGGCTATGTGTATGATGTGGTCAGATGTAGCTGATGAGTATCATCCCCCTCCCCTTGGTTGGGCACTGAAGGACCCTCTGGCCAAACCACGGGCAACCTTTCACACTCACAGCCTGACAGTTCCCTGGTTTCCTTTGCTATGGAACCAGGGGCATGTACCCAAGTGGAGTTGCAACACGTATAGGAATGTGCTGGGAAGATTGTCGACGAAGGACCGCATCATAAAGTGGAGCCTTAACGTAGATGCCAATTGTATGTTGTGTAAGAATGTGGATGAGTCTCATGCACACATGTTTTTTATTGTAACTACACTCGCTACATCTAGTGTAGATGTTGGTTGAAGATGGGTTGGGCGGCGCCCCCCCACCCACATTGTTTGAAGGCATTATGGTCATTATGGAGAAGACCAGAGGCAATACCGGTATAAGACCTTTTGTGGGGGTCTGGTTGGCAGGTATGTTCTTTATGATATGGAAAGAAAGAAACAACAGGATGCATGGGAAAGGGGATACAGATGTCCTTCCCTTTTTTGATAATTTTGTGAGTTGTGTGAGGTTGGTGCTTAAAGCCTGACCTAAGATTATGAGGGGGGTCAGTTTTGTTATTTTGGCTCAGTGGGATTTTGTAGTATAGCCCTCTTGTACAGTATACGATGGTTTTTCCATCTATATGCTTCTTTTTTTATGATAGTAATATTTTACCTACTCCAAAAAAAATGTTAGGAGGAAACAACGCACCTTTACATATTCTGCAATATGTCCAAGATGTGATAGCAATCAAGAGTCCACTATGCATGCCCTAAGAGATTGCCCACACGAAGCTGAAGTATGGCATGGGTTGAATATCCAAAACATTACCTTACCTGACACCGATGTAGACATTAAAACGTGGATACTCTCATCTCTAAAGGAAGATAAGAACATCCAATGCGCCTTTGTGGTCACTTGCTGGAAAATTTGGACAGCCAGAAACTCAGTGGTCTTTAACAACATTAATATCCCAATGAGTCAAAAAATCTTACAAATAACATGTCTGCAGAATCACATAGCTCAGGTCTAGAATAGCACAGTACATTCACACAGAGCATAGGTGGATTTGGACCATGTGATCCAAGTTAATGAAGAGGGAAAGACCTTATGGTTGGTTAATGCTTCTGTGTATGGGAGGGAGGTAGCAATAGCGATAGTTGCCATAGATAGTAATGGTCAATGGTCGGGAGGATGCGCGAGGAGAATTGGAGTTCAATATGTAGTTGAAGCTGAAGTTCGAGCACTACATCTAGCTATTGAAGCATGTAAGCCGAATCACAATTCCAAAGCTATTATGGTTTCAGATAGCATACTAGCAGTCCAAGCACTCAAAGAAGGAGTCTTCAATACATAGGCCATTAGCTCTTGGGTATTAAACACCCAAGATTTACTTGTTGACATAGAGGACAATATTGTTATGAAGATCTCCTGTGAGAAACTAAACCTGGTGGATGGGCTTTCCAGACACCACTTCAAAACCTACCAGGATGATCGACTATATGCCAACCCTCCCCTCGACCATGTGGGTCAACCCTTCCCCTTCTTCTCCTGTAATGATAGGAATCCTACCAAATTTAAATTTCCAGTAGGTACACCTTGTAATATCTGGTTATTCCCTGCATGAGGAGAGTGGGTTGAATAAGATTGTCTCCTGATTTTTTTTAAGATATACATGATATTAAAAATCACTTCTTTATAGATATAACTAGCTACACTATGAATAAAAAAATCTTCCTTTCACCGACACCATGAATAAAAGAGCTTCCTTTCAACAAAAAATTCATTTTTTTTAAAATACAATTATTGTACATGCAAAATAGATGAAATAACATTTTTTGTGAGAAGTAGGACAGGGAGAAGTGATCAAGAGAACGATAGGGCATGGAGAAGTGAATAAGAGGACGTTATTTGCATAATCATGTAACAAAAAAATCTGAGTGTATGCCTCTTGAGGCGCCCAAGAACGTTTGGAAGAACGAACTCCATTTTGGTAGCCCTTGTGGCGACCCGACGGTCGAGCCACCACAAAGTAATTATGAGGAATAACATTATCAGTGGATTGACAAAAATCAATAAAAATTTAAAATTATTTTGCAAAGAGATTCACTACCAGGAAACTCTTTATAGAAAGAACCAAAGCAATTTATACATTGTGGTTCACATTGTACATACATTGTACTATCTCATCTCAAGGATAACATTGCTTTGCCAAAACACATACTGAAGCAACATAAAACCTCTAAGTATATAAGCAAAAATCTAAGATCGTTTATAAAACCATTACGTACTAACTCCTGAGGACCTGAGAGTATAGAGACGACACATAGGAATTCTATCTATAAGACACAACAGACAGAACACTCAACCTGAGATGTTACTATTGTCCTTTCTCTACAATACGGTCTCTACCTCCTCGTCTGTGTCCACCTAAAAATTTTGGGACCAACGGGGTGATACACAAGTCCCAATGAGAGATATAACTCTCTGCCAACAATATTATTATCACAGGTAAATAGTATAAAATTGAGAAGATGGTCTATTATGGAAATAAGCATGTTTAATCATTGCTTAATTGTAGTGCAAAGCAATATCATTATTTAAGCAGTTCAACTATCCATGACAGAGCTATAGAACGTCTATTTTATTTATAAGGAATATGAAGAACACATATAACATCTATCTATTTAAGATGTATAAAAGTAATGTAACATCAACCAATGTTTCCATATTTAATCCTTAATCAGATATGCTACACGGCTGATTACATATTTACAATCACACTTATGAGATGAGGTATACCGCTCATGCTCCAAACGACCACCTCTTAGTCAAAATCGGTACCATAAAAGGTCAATGGAAGAGCTAGCTTCCAAGACCTCACCTGTCTCAGTCAATACGAGACTACTGGCAGTGACACCATGTCAAACTACAACTAGCTTGTTGGGGTATAGAGGCATCTTTGCAAAAGAGATACAGCTACAGCATGCACTCTCTTTGGGGAGATTACACATCAATCCCTGATACATTTTCATCAAAGAGATCACACAGAAACCCTAGTATTCATCAGGGAGATAATACATCAATCCCCATCTGGACGTAAGTATATGTTCGTCGTTCACCCCCACATATTCAAAAATATTCACTTTGAGTTAAACTCATTTCACCATTCAACAAATCCTTACACCGAATGGATCTATAGCCTAGGAAACTACATGATAAGGTTCCATTTGATTAATTAGGTGTATTACAGTATCTTTTAGCATCAATCAAGTTACATGCATGAATTATAATAGATGCTACAAATAAAGGTGTAATGCATTTATCAATCACTTTCACAATCTTTGGAACACATTTGAATGCATAACACTCGGGATCTCAGTCCCTTATCACATTACTGGGAATTTTCATCCCTTAACATTATCATCACCATGATTGCTAGATCTGGGTATTCAAACCCTTAGTTCATCATTGAACATTGTCACCTCTTATCAGGTAACTATTACCTCTAGGTCCTCCTACTAGTTATGCATTATACTTGCACAAGTATTTCACATGGCTCACAAGGCCCATTTAATCCGTATCATATGAAACATCATAGCTTATACCTATCTATGATCATCATCTCATGATACCTGCATGGTCAGTATTTCATGATTCATGATAAACATAATATCAAGTACATAACATCACCATGCAATACAAGAGAATTAAAAGCTTCCCATTATTAGGGTTAGGGTTTCCCTTTCAAGCCTATTAGGTTATCAAGTCGATTCGGGTTTCAAACCAATTAGGGTTTCAAGCCCATTAGGGTTCAAGTTCATATTATCAAGAATCAAAACCCTGATTCATAGCTCCACACATATTAGGAGTATCAATGTATACTCATTAAATGATTATCACACGAGTATGAGTTTCTCTCTCATACTTACTAGGATATAGATTACATCATACATTATTAAGTTGGATCAATCCTTTTCTCAAGGTACATTGGCCTACATTTATCAAAATGCATTAAACTTTATACATCATAAGGTATTAGTTGACATAACACATTTCATGTGTTACTCCATCAAGTATATTAGATTTGAGGTGCTTCCACTATATCGGGCAAGAGGTGTGTGCTTGCTTCCATATCACCCAAGAGGTGTGTTCTTGCCTCCATATTGCTCAAGAGGTGTGTGTTTGCTTCCATATCGCCCAAGAGGTGTGTGTTTTCTTCCATATCGCCTAAGAGGGGGTGTGTGTGTCACCATGTCGTGCATAAGGTGTATGATCATCACCATATCATTCTAGAGATGTATGATCATCACCATATCGTGCATGAGGTGTATCCTTGATCACCATATCGTGGATGAGGTGTATCCCTGACCACCATATCATGCATGAGGTGTAGGTCCATCATCATAGCATGCATGAGGTGTAGGTTCATCACCATATCGTGCATGATGTGTATCCTAGAACACCATGTAGTGCATGAGGTGTATCCTTCATCACCATATCGTGCATGAGGTGTAGGTTCATCATCATATCATGCATGAGGTGTAGGTTCGTCACCATATCGTGCATGAGGTGTATCCTTGATCACCATGTTGTGCATGACGTGTATCCTTGATCACCATATTGTGCATGAGGAGTAGGTTCATCACCTTATCATGAATGAGGTGTAGGTTCATCACCATGTCATGCATGAGGTGTATCCTTCATCACCATGTCGTGCATGAGGTGTATCCTTGATCACCATATTGTGCATGAGGTGTAGGTTCATCACCATATCGTGCATGAGGTGTAGGTTCATCACCATAGTGTGCGTGAGGTATATCCTTGATCACTATGACATGCTTTGTGGTGTATCCTTGATCACAATATCATGCATGAGGTGTAGGCTCATCACCATATCATGCATGAAGTGTATCCTTGATAACCATATCGTGCATGAGGTGTATCCTTGATCACCACATCGTGCATGAGGTGTATCCTTGATCACCATATCGTGCATGAGGTGTAGGTTCATCAGCATATCATGAATCAAGTGTATCCTTGATCACCATAACATGCATGAGGTGTATCTTTGATCACCATATCGTGCATGAGGTGTAAGTGTGTGTCACTCATAATGGGTTGTTCAAAATTAGGGTTTTGCATATCAGGATAGACCTTTATGTTCATAACTCTTCAAACCTTCATGGTGTCGGACTACCCTTCACCATGTGTTAAGTAACAGCCTAGACAACTGGTTATTCTCAACCAACCCAAGAGTACAAATCGATAGGGGTGTGGGGTTCCAAGGTATATCGAGTTTCATATCACCATATTGGGTTTCATCACCATATCAGGTTAGAGGTGTGCCATGATGATGTCATCATCATCAAGCTCTAGACTCGTTCCTTACTATTCTAGTTCATGTACATAGGTCTATGAAACTATTGGAACTCATAGATTCATCATTTATTCAAGAAAACTCTAAATTGAAAGTAGATCATCAAGTATAGAAAAATTGAAGGTGAATAATAACATGATTGGATTCAAGTTATATAACCCACCTCAATAACACTTTCAAAGATCCAAGCTCCAAAGCTTCATGCCCCCACGGTTGAAGATGAACTTATCATAGATCCAAGACTCATTCATAACTCCTCTACATGTAAGGAATCACCATAGTTAAGAACTTGGTGAAGAAGAAAAGAAAGGAAGAATCACAACCCGAGATTCATGCTTCAACCAAGGTTAAAGATGATCGTGGCTTCACCTTCATCTTAATGCTCGATCTGCTCCTTACTCCTCAACTCTATGAAAAATATCTAAGAGAAAGCGGGTGATAATGTTCAAAAATATTCACCAATAGGTGAAATGAGTGGTATATATAATTGAGGTTCATGAGAGAGAGTGTATAAGAGGTGTCATCACTTTACACTTCTAGGTTCCATGTGTACATGAAAGGTTGACATGTGTCCATGCACATATATTTATCTAGACATGCAAAACTCTTGAGGATAATCTAGGGATAATATTTTGGCCATTAGTTATCTTGTTGAGCAAGATATTTCAACTCAACATCACTTTATTCACAAACCAATACACTTCTTCTAAGAAAAGTTGTAAAATGATATCCATCACCTACTTGAGGTGCTTAACCCATCATGGAAAAGGCCAAGAGTTGACAAAATTATATGGACCTCCTCTATGGATCCTTGGATGATAGGCACTCCATATAATCTCCACAACTTGATACAACTCAATTAGGGTTTCAACTATACAACTCTTCTTGGTCTTTTCTTCACCAAGAATACCATCACTCAAAATGGTTCAAACATGGTGCCTAATTATTTATATCTCCTCTATATGATTCTAAGATATAGTAGGGACTCTAGAGGTGGTAATTTTCATATCAACCCTACATTTTGGGTAAATTGCAAATTGCACCAAAATTGGTACACAAGGCACAAGCATTATTCAAACAAGCTCCAACTTGGAAGTTAGGCTTTCCTCAAGCCACCCCTTAGAATCATTCTCCCTCTTATGATGCTTAAGTACTTGAAGTATGTTTCAAAATATGACATATTGTAATATAACCCCTCATCTTGGGTAAATTGCAATTTACACCCAAACTATCATATAATGCACAAACAGTTTGCAAATAACCTCAAACTTGAAAATTAAACTCAAGGAGAGTCTTAATTACTTTTCAAATGATTAAAACAATAATAAAAATAACTTACTTAAGCAAACTTCTGGGTTTATGGCATAACCCAGGTCAGGGATGTTACAATTATCAACCCCTAACAGGGATTTCGTCCCCAAAATTTCAAGAGATAAGAGAAGGGTACTTTCTTCTCATTTCTTCCTCCAGTTCCCATGTAGTTTCTTCAATGCCACAGTGATGCCAGAGAAGTTTCACAAGAACTATGTCTTTCATTTTCAACTTCTTGATTCTTCTTTTAAGAATCATCATTGGACCTTCCACATAGGATATATCTTCATTCAATTCTACCTCTACAGGTTGCAACACCAACTCTGTATCAGGATGACACTACCTCAGCATAGATATATGGAACACTGGATGTAGTCTATGTAGATCAAGCGGAAACTCCAACCTATAGGCTACTTTTCTAATCTGTGTTGTCACTGGGTAAGGTCTCATAATTCTAGTAGCTAACTTACCCTTCTTCCCAAATCTGGGAACACCTTTCCAAGGAGAGACCCTAAGATACACTCTATCTCCAACTTGTAATTCTAAATCTCTACGACATTTATCGGCATATGACTTCTATCTATCCTGTGCAACCTTCAACTGTTGTTGTAGTACTTTAATCTTTTCAGTTGTATGTTGCACTAATTCAGGACCCAGAAGTTGGTATTCTCCTATCTCATACCAGCATAATGGAGATCTATAATGTCTACCATATAATGCTTCATATGGTGCCATATCAATACTAGTCTAAGAACTATTATTGTAAGCAAACTCTATTAAGGTCAAGAGTAAGTCCCAACTTCCTACAAACTGAAGAACACATGCCCTAAGCAAGTCCTCCAAGGTCCGTATAGTCCTTTCAGATCGCCATCTGTCTGAGGGTGAAAGGTTGTGCTAAACTTTAACTGCGTACCCAAGGATTTATATATTCGTTCCCAAAAATGACTTGTAAACTGGGGACCTCTATCAGATACAATTATTGTTGGAACTCCATGTAATTTCACTATCTCATCTGTGTAGATCTGTGCAAGTTTTTCAACAGTATAGGTTGTTTTAATAGGAAGAAAATGTGTTGATTTAGTCCACCTATCAACTATCACCCAAATGGAATCATGTCTTTTGGCTGATCTGGGTAGACCAACCACAAAGTCCATTGTCACGTGATCCCATTTCCACTATGGTATAGGTAATGGTTGCAATGTTCCTGTAGACTTCTGGTGTTCTATTTTAACTTACTGACACGCTGGACACCACATAACAAACTCAGCTAATCCTTCTTCAAACCAGGCCACCAATACAAATCTTTTAAGTTATGATAAATTTTAGTACTCCCTAAATGCATTGCATACATGGATGAATAAGCTTCCTCCATAACTATCTCTCTTAAGTCATTAGCATCATGTACTACCATCCTATCATGGTAATAGACTACCTCATCCTCTGACTCATGGAAACCGTCTTGTTTCTCACTACCATACTTTGACCTGATCTGCTGAATCACAGTATCAGCCCATTGTGCATCTTTAATTTGTTGTCTCAGAGTAGGTTTCACATGCATCTGGCCAGCAATCCAGCTAAAAATATACTTTTAATTGTACATTTATTTTTCTCAATGAGACAAACATGTCCCATTTAAATCACATTAAAGAATTCAACTGTGCTTTATCTATGGGTGGAGATGAAGATTTTCTACTTAGTGCATCTGCCACTACATTAGATTTTCCTGGATGATAATCGATTGTAAAATCATAGTCCTTGATTAATTCCATACAGCGGCATTGTCTCATGTTCAACTCGTGTTGTGAGAAGATGTACTTTAAGTTTTTATGGTCTGTGAAAATATGGCATGTTTCTCCATAAAGATAATGCCACCAAATCTTCAATGTGTGGATCACTGCAACTAATTCTTGATCATGCGTCAGATAATTCTCCTCGTGTTTCTTAAGTTGTTGGGAAGTAAAAAAAACTACAGGATCACTCTACATCAGTACACATCCTAGACCATTCTTAGAGGCATCACAGAAAACAATGTATCCCTTTCCCTACTCAGGTAAATCCAACACATGTGCACTAGTCAGCCTTTCTTTCAACAACTGGAAAGAACAATGACACTTGTTATTCCAGACAAAAGGAACCTCCTTCCTGGTCAACCTAGTTAGGGGTAATGCTATAGAACTGAAATCTTTAATAAACCTTCTGTAGTAACTTGCCAAACCTAGGAAACTGCAAGTCTCAGTTGGTGTCTTGGGCTATTCCCACTCTACAACAGACTCCACTTTCTTAGGATCAACATGAATACCTGAAGCAGATATAACGTTTCCTAGATAAGACACTTCTAACAACTAGAACTCACACTTACTAAACTTAGCATATAGCTTGTGTTGTCTTAGCAAAGTCAAGACTTGATAAAGGTGTTGTTCATGTTGTTGACCATCTCTACTATATATCAGGATGTATTCCATGAAGACCACTATACACTGATCAAGGAATGGCCGGAAGATTCTATTCATCAGCTCCATGAATGTAGCTGGTGCTTTAGTTAGTCCAAACGACATAACTACAAACTCATAATGCCCATACCTTGTCCTAAAGGCTGGCTTAGGTATGTGAATCTCCTTTATATGTAACTGATGTTATCCTGACCTTAGATCTATCTTAGAGAACATTATTGCACCATGCAACTAGTCAAACAGATCATCTATCCTTGGCAGAGGATATTTGTTCTTTATAGTCACCTTGTTAAGCTATCTATAGTCTATGCATAATCTCATAGACCCATCCTTCTTTTTAACAAAAAGAACTGGAGCACCCCATGGCAAAGTACTCTGTCGAATGAAAACTTTCTCAAGTAACTCCTGTAACTATTTCTTAAGTTTTTACATCTCAGTAGGTGCCATCCTATAAGGTGTTTGGGATATGGGTTATGTGCCTAGAATTAGATTAATCTTGAAATCAATCTCTCCAGGTGGAGGAATATCTGGAAATTATTCAGGAAACACATCCTTGAATTCCCTGACAACAGGAACATCAGAAAGACTAGGACTCTCTGCTTTGGTGTCTACCACATGTGCTAAGAATTCTTCACATCCTTATCACATCAGTCTCTCATCTACCATTGCTGATACTAGATAGGTTGAAAGAATCTTTCTATCCCCCTTAAAGACCCATGTCTCATCACTGTCTACGAACATAGCCTGCTTGGAACCACAATCCAAGACAACCATATACTTTTCTAGGGTATCCATCCCAAGAATTACATCAAACCCGTACATCTCAAGTGGTATAAGATCCACCTGAATGATTTGTTCTAAAAAGGAAAGAACATAGGGAGAACATACCTCATGTAAAACTACAGATCTGACTAATGGAGTTTCTCATAATAGATTATCTACTCTATGGTTGATAGTCATATTACAGTCATAAATCACTTCTCGAGTGATAAAGGAATGTGTAGCACCCATATCAATCAAAATAGATATGTAGCAGGATGAAGACATATCATAATGAAACAATTCCATCTGGCCTGTCATGACTCATGGATTGACTACTACCTCTGGTTGATTCATAACATAGAATTTCATCATTACCTATTGTCAACTCTGTGCTCTGTTGTTTGGTGCAGATGATCCTACTTGGGATGCATGTCCACGTCCTCGTGTGACATTGTTGAATTGTTGCCTCTGAGAGCCTTGTTGACTGTGTCTCAGTGGTTGGGTTACCTCCATATCTCTAACTGGACACTCCCTCATCATATGTCCTATCTTCCCACACTTGAAATAGTTTATGTCCCACTGTGGTCTAGATGGTCATGTTACTGACATTGATATTTTACTATGGGCTGCACTTGGAAGAAAACTATGGCCTCTACCCTTGCTTGACATCCATTGCGTCTGAGCATTGAACCTCTATGGTGCTACTAGTGTGGAAAATCTTGGTTTCTTAAAACGTCCATACCCCTACCCCTAGAACTGGGCAGGTACTTTCTTACTGTTAGCCTCTCGTTTCTCATTCATAGACCTCTCTATGCTCATAACTGACTCTACAAAGGTGGCAAACGTCTCTCTATTCTCTAGAGAAGCTATAGGTGTGGTTAACTCAACGTTCTGACCCTTCTTAAAATGTCAAATCCTCTCCTCATCCATATTAGCCATGTGTGGACAAAACCGTAGAAGCTCCATGAACTTATCTCCATGCTCACTAATCTTCATTGGTCCTTGTTTAATCCACTCCAACTACGAGATTTTCTCATCCAAATAAGTCTTAGGAAAGTATCTATTGACAAACTCACGTCAGAATTCCTACCATTCGACCTCAACACTAGGTTTTTTCTCTTCTTCAATGGCCCACCAATGGCCAGCACTTCCTTTCAAAAGGTACACATCATGCCTAACTTTATCAGTTTCTGGGATGCTATTGATCCTAAAGGCTTTTTCCAGTTTAGTGAGCCATGAATCTGTGTCTGTTGGGTCAGCTGTATCGGCATATTCAGTGGCTCTTACCCAACGTAACCACTCAAAGGTCTTACTAGATCCATATCCCTCATTGGGAACTAGTTCCCTAGGCGCTGGTGTTGGCATCTGATCTACCATATGCATCATTATGGTCATGAATTACCCAAAAAGATCATCAAATGTTGGGTTTTCTAGCATGGCTTGATCAAGATGGGGATTCTCAGGCACTGATTCCTCCCTAGCATGTTCCCTTACAACTCCTCCTGGTGCAGCAACACTGCTATTAGCAGCATGTTCTTCGTGTGCTCCAGCCATCTTTCAACTTTACTTCTTCTCCTATATGAGCAGAAGTCACTATAAGATAAACTGGAGGACACTAGAATAGACTCGACAATCTTAATCCTATGTCTATAGACTCGACGAACCTTAGGCTCTGATACCAAAAACTTTATGATGACCTGACGGTCGAGCCGCCACAATGTAATTATGTGGAATAACATTAGCACTGAATTAAAAAAAATCACTAAAAATGTAAAACCATTTTGCAAAGAGATTCACTACCAGGACACTCTTTATATAAAACACCAAATTAATATATACATCATGGTTCACATTGTACATACATTGTACTATCTCATCTTTAGGATAACATATACCAGTTGCTTTGCCAAAACACTTACTAAAGCAACATAAAACCTTGAGCTATATAATCCAAAATATCATATCATTTATAAAACCATTAAGTACTAAGTCCCAAGGACATGAGAGTACAGAGGCAACACATAGGACTTCTATCTACAAGACAAGACAAATAGCACACTCAACCTGAGTTGTTACTACTGTCCTTGTTGCTATTGTCCTTTCTCTACAATACGGTCTCTACCTCCTCGTTTGCATCCACCTAAAAATTTTGGGACCAATGGTGTGAGACACAAGTCCCAAAGAGGGATATAACTCTCCGCCAACAATATAATTATCACAGATAAATAGTATAAAATTGAGTAGAGGATCTATTATGGAAATAAGCATGTTTAATCATTATTTAATTATAGTGCAAAGAAATATCATTGTTTAAGTAGTTCAAATATCCATGACAGATCTATAGATCATCTATTTGCTTTATAACGAATATGAAGAACGCATATAATATCTATCTATTTAAGAAGTATAAAAGTAATGTAATATCAACCAATGTTTCCATATTTAATCCTTAAGCAGATATGCTACACAGTTGGTTACATATTTACAATCACACTTATGTCCAGAGGAGATGAGGTATACCGCTCATGCTAACTGACCACTGCTTAATCGAAATCAGTACCATACAAGGTCAATGGAAGAGTCGAATGCAAAGACCTCACCCGTCTCGGTCATTACGAGACCACTGGCAGTGACACCATGTCAAACTGCAACTAGCTTGTTGGGGTACAGTGGCATCTTTGCTAAAGAGCTATAGTCGTAGCATGCACTCTCTTCGGGGAGATTACACATCAATCCCTGCTACATTTTCATCAGGGTGATCACACGAAAACCCTCATATTCATCGGGGAGATAACATATCAATCCCCATGTGGACGTAACGATATGTTCCTCCTTCACCCCCACATATTCAAAAATATGCACTCTGAGTTAAACTCATTTCACCATTCAGCAAATCCTAACACCAAATGGATCTATGGCCTCAGTAACTACATTATAAGGTTTCATTTGATTAATTAGTTGTATTACAATATCTTTTAGCATCAATCAAGTTACATGCATAAATTATAACATATGCTACAAAGAAAGGTGTAATACATTTATCAAGTACTTACAAAATCTTTGGAACACATTTGAGTGCATAACACTCGGGATCTCAGTCCCTTATCACATTACTGGGAATTCTCACCCCTTAACATTATCATCATCATGATTGCTATATTTGGGTATTCAAACCCTTAGTTCATCAATGAACATTGTCACCTCTTATCAGGTAACTATTACCTCTAGGTCCTCAGACCAGGTATACATTATACTTATTGTACTAGTATTTGACATGGCTCACAAGGCCCATTTAATTTGTATCATATGAAACATCATATCTCATACATGGCTATGCTCATCATCTCATGATACCTGCATAGTTAGCATTTCATGATAAACATAATATCAAGTACATAGCATCACCATGCAATACAAGAGAATTAAAACCTTCCCATTATTAGAGTTAGGGTTTCCCTTTCAAGCCGATTAGGGTTTCAAGCTGATTAGGGTTTCAAACCAATTAGGGTTTCAAGCCAATTAAGGTTTCAAGCCCATTAGGGTTCAAGTTCATATTATCGAGAATCAAAATTGTAATTCATAGCTCCACACATATTAGGAGTATCAATGTATGATCATTAAATGATTATCACACAAGTATAAGTTTCTCTCTCATCCTTACTAGGATATAGATTACATCATACTTTATTAGGTTGGCTCAATCCTTTTCTCAAGGTACATTGGCCTACATTTATCAAAATGCATTAAACTCTATACACTTAAGGTATCATTTGACATAACACACTCATGTGCTACTCCATCAAGTATATTGTATTTGAGGTTCTTCCACCATATCGGTCAAGAGGTGTGTTCTTGCTTCCATATCGCCCAAGAGGTATGTGTTTGCTTCCATATCGCCCAAGAGGTGTGTTTTTGCTTTCATATCACCCAAGAGGTGTGTGTTTACTTCCATATCACCCAAGAGGTGTGTGTGTGTGTCACCATATCGTGCATGAGGTGTATGATCATCACCATATCATTTTAGACATGTATGATCATCACCCTATCATGCAAGAGGTGTATCCTTGATCACCATATCATGCATGAGGTGTATCCATGATCACCATAACATGCATGAGGTGTAGGTTCATCACCATATCATGCATGAGGTGTAGGTTCATCACCATATCATGCATGAGGTGTATCCTTGATCACCATGTCATGCATGAGGTGTATCCTTGATCACCATATCATGCATGAGATGTAGGTTCATCACCATATCGTGCATGAGGTGTAAGTTCATCACCATATCATGCATGAGGTGCATCCTTGATCACCATGTCATGCATGAGTTGTATCCTTGATCACCATATCATGCATTAGGTGTAGGTTTGTCACCATATCATGCATGAGGTGTACGTTCATCACCATATCATACATGAGGTGTAGGTTCATCACCATATCGTGCATGAGGTGTATCCTTGATCACCATTTTGTGCATGAGGTGTATCCTTGATCACCATATCGTGCATGAGGTGTAGGTTCATCATCATATTGTGCATGAGGTGTAGGTTCATCACCATATCATTCATGAGGTGTATCCTTGATCACCATGGAGTGAATGAGGTGTATCCTTGATCACCATATTATGCATGAGGTGTATCCTTGAGCACCATATCATGCATGAGGTGTAGGTTCATCACCATATTATGCATGAGGTGTATCCTTGATCCCCATATCGTGCATGAGGTGTATCCTTGATCACCATATCGTGCATGAGGTGTAGGTTCATCACCATATCATGCATGAGGTGTAGATTCATCACCATATCATGCATGATGTGTATCCTTGATCACCATATCATGCACGAGGTGTATCCTTGATCACCATATCATGCATGAGGTGTATGTGTGTGTCACTCATATCTGGTTGCTCAAAATTAGGGTTTTTCGTATCGGGTTAGGCCTTTATGTTCATAACTCTTCAAACCTTAATGGTGTCAGCCTACCCTTCACCATGTGTTAAGTGACTACCAAGACAACTGGTTAGTCTCAACCAATCCAAGAGTACAAACCGATAGGGGTGTGGGGTTCCAAGGTATATTGGGTTTGATATCCCCATATTGGGTTTCATCACCATATCAAGTTAGAGGTGTTTCAATCCGATATCAGTTTGTGCCATGATGATGTCATCATCATCAAGCTCTAGACTTTGTTCCTTACTATTCTAGTTCATGGACACAGGTCTATGCAACTATCGGAACTCATAGATTCAACAATTATTCAAGAATACTCGAAATTGAAAGTAGATAATCAAGTATAGCAACATTGAAGGTGAATAATAACATGATTTGATTCAAGTCATATAACCTACCTCAAGATCAACTTCAAAGCCCCAAGCTCCAAAGATTCACTTTCCCAAGGTTGAACATGAACTTATCATAGATCCAAGACTTGTTCATAACTCCTCTACATGCAAGGTATCACCGTAGTCCAGAACTTGGTGAAGAAGAAAAGAAAGGAAGAATTGCAATATGAGATTCATGCTTCAACCAAGGTTGAAGATAATCATGGCTTCACCTAAATCTTAAGGATCAAGATCCTCCTTGCTCCTCAACTCTATGCACGATATCTAAGAGAAAGAGGGTGATAAGTGATGCGATGATTTTGAGTCGCATTTATAGACTTGTTTGATATGTGTTTTATGCATTTATTAGTCAGTTTCATGGTTAATGTTGCATAATTCATCTACTTTGGTCTATGCTACTTCTTTATGTCAAATTTCCCTTATTTCAGCATTTTTAGTATTAATTATCAAAAGAATACGTTTTGTGTAGACTTATGTGGTTTCGTGTGTTAATTTCAAGAAAAACAAGTATCTGCTACTGTCGATACCATCGACAGTGGTCGATATCATCGACCAGACCACAGGTTGCCAGCCGCAAGGACCAGAAGAAAGTTGATACTATCGACAGGGATGTCGATGGTATCGAGAGATCATCAGGTTTCTGGTGAGAGGTGAGTTGATACTATCGACACATATGTCGATACTATCGACTAGTGGAGCTACAGCAACGGTAAAAGGACAAAACTGACGCCTATGAATGTCGATACCATCGACCCTCGTCGATGGTATTGACATGACATCAGGCGCAAAGATAAAAGAAAAGAAGAATTGTCGATATTGCGCTAGGTCGATACCATCGACCAGCGTCGATGGTATCGACACCGTCAGATATGAGTTTGCTTCAGATTGATCTTAATTCGATGGCTGCGATTAATTGGCGACCTAACTTGGGAATTATACCTAATGATGGTGCCCAAGAGGGAATCATCATGTCATTAGCTGCTGCACATGTCCCGAGAAGGTGTGGAGAGAAGAACAGAGCCCAGAAGCACGCCCCGGCCGATCCGGACGCTGAAGAAGACGATCTCCACCACCAAAAGGCGGAAGAATGTGTATTCCACACCAAGGATCACTTGGATCTTCTCCGTTCAGGGGTTTCACCACTCAATCATGTTTTTCTCCATGTTTCGTTTTTTCTACTCCATGTTTTGCTCTGAGATGAACATGCCGGGCTAATCCCCTTTGTCTTTAGGACCGGGAGTAGCTCGGGAATTCATTGTATGACAATTTTATCATATTAATTCATATCTTATCTCTTAAATCCGTGGTATAATTTCATTTTCTCAATTATATTGTTATGCTTGATCACCATAATAATAATCTAATGCCCTTAATTGCTTTGAAAGAATAATTAATGGTTGAAAAGAGACGGAATTTACATTAATTGACAAATCCCTTGAACAAGGTGGTGTAAGGTTAATGGTGGATACCGAGAGATCATTTTTGATGCACCTAGTTTAGGGTATAGGTTACTACGACGGTGGAACCGACCTAGACGTAGGTAGTGAATTGTACCACGACAGTGGGCAATTCTAATTTCAGGCCACTACCCGGATAGAGAGATAAGATTGAGTGACTTCATAGAATTTAATACAATGAAAACCCGTGGTGAAACCACAATCCTAAAGATCTCATTTTGAATTGATTAAACCAAACATTTAATCGATTGCTTTTTTTGTTTTATTTTTATTTTCTTTTAATTTTAATAACAACTCTCAACTATTTAATCGGTCTAGCTGATCGCGAGTAGTTAGTAGGAGTCTCCGACAATTTCACGTATCCCTGAGTTCGACTCGGGCCTCATAAAGGCCTATATTACATTGACGTGTACACTTGCGTTTCTACGCACGGTAAATTCGTGTCATGTTTTTGGCGTCGTTTTCGGGGATACGGCAAATTGTCAGCACTACGAGTGTTGCAAGCTACCACTCTAGGCCACATTTTTTTTATTATCAGTTCCAAAATTTATAATCTTTTTTCTAAATATTTGCAATCGTCAAGCATTGTACTGAAATTAAACTTTTCTATTTGCATGTATTGTGCATGGTACAGACGCGTAGTACCGAATACACGCAACAAGCACCAGAGGTTCTGCTGACGGGACCTGACGACGAGGAAGGCCACAATCAAGACCATTTAGAAGAAATAGATTCAGAATCCGAACAAGAAGAAATGGAAGAGCCACAGATAATACGGGAGAAGATCAAGGCTTCTTCCTCATCCGCTTCCAAGGGGCCGATCAAGAAGCAGGCGGTTAATATTCCGAAATACAAGATTGATCCGGATTTAATCAACTTGGTGAATTCGAATGCTTTCCATGGGCTCAAGAATGAAGACCCCGTCGTGCATATAAGTCAATTTGTGGAGAATTGTGATATGATAAAAATAGACAGATTTCTACAAGATGTGCTCTACTTGAAGCTCTTCCCGAGTTCTTTAGCGGGAAATGCACGAGAGTGGTTACATAACCTCGACGATGAACATGTGAAATCTTGGAACCACATGGTGAAGGTTTTCTTTGAACGGTTCTTCCCGCCCGAGAAGACCAATGACATGATCAGGAAGATCCACAACTTCACCCAAAAAGCAGGAGAGACCTACTCTGAGACCTGGGAAAGGTTTCAGATCATGCTCAGGCGGTGCCCGCATCACAGGCTTGACAAGGAGACACAGGTCAAGATCTTCTATTTTGCTCTCTCTGAGCATGTTAGAAGCAACCTCGATTCAGCCGGCTCAGGATTCTTCTTGAACAACACGGACACCAGGTGTTGGGAAATCCTAAAGAACATGGCCAAGAAGCAATCGTGGGGCAAAAGAGACGCCGTGGAGCATGTTCGAGTGGCAGGGGAATCTAAAGCAATCAAAGAGCTGAATGAGAAGATGGATCTTCTCGTGAAGAAATTGCTTGCAAAGGAGGATATTGAGTCTGAGGATGAGGCTCAAGTTAAATTCATGAGGCAGCAGCAAGGCTACAATAATAATGACTATTCATGGAGGAAAGACAAGAAGTTCTCCTGGAAGGATCCAAACAACTTCTTGCAGGATCCAGATGCAAAACCCCAGCCGATAGCGGAGGATAAGAGCACAGAGCTGCTCAATCAGGTGATAAAGCAAAATCAAGAACTCATGACTACTTTTGTCCAGCAAATAAAGCAACAAGGGGAGTTTATGAACCAATTTGGGCACACACTGCAAAGCCATGGGGCTCAAATGAGGACAATAGAGATGTCCATGGCATAAATGGCAGCGGAGATAGCCAATTTGAAGAAGTCGGTGCACCCAGGTTTTCCGGGTAATACTAATGTTCCAGGAGGAAACCAGCAGGTGAAGGCCATCTTGCTAAGAAGTGGCAAGAAACTGTTAAACCCCAGAGCCGATGAACCAAGCAAACCCCAAGCAAAATTTGAAGGTGAGGCCACTGAGGAGCTACTCATACCGGTCACAGAACCAGTTGCGGACATAGCAGTGGATGCTACTGGCAATCTTATTTCAGAGGAGAAGGATCCTCAGAGAAGGACACCTTATGTGCCACCGCATCAAAGGGCGCAGGTTGTCCCGGTCCCATATCCGAACAGTGCTAAGGCAAGGAAAGTGGATGCTCAATTTAAAAAGTTTCTAGACAGTTTTAGAAAATTGTCAGTCAACATCCCTTTATTGGAAGCTATTGAGCAAATCCCTTCTTACGAGAAATTTCTGAAAGACATCATCACCAAGAAGAGAAAAATTCTAGACACAGAGGACGTTGTTGTGCTTAAGGAGCAGGTGAGTGCCTTCATCATGGGCACATTGCCACCAAAGAGGCAAGATCTGGGCTGTTTCAACATCTCATGTTACATTGGGAAAGTTAAGTTTGGTGAAGCACTATGTGACTCAGGGGCGAGCATTAACTTGATGCCTCTCTCTACATTCAAGAAGCTGGGATTAAAAGAGTCACGGCCGAGCAACATGACAATCCAGTTGGCAGACAATTCAGTGGTAAAGCCATATGGGATTTGTGAAGATGTTCTACTGAAAGTGGATCGATTTGTATTTCCAGCAGATTTTGTCGTCATGGAGATGCAAGATAAACAAGGCAATGAGCTACTGCTCGGACGACCCTTCCAAGCTATGGCCGACATGATACTTGAGATGGGGAGAGGTCGTTTGACCTTAGGTATAGCCGATGACTGATTTGAGATGGTCATGCCTTCCAGCGCCACTTCACCTAAATCTAAGGAGCAATGCCACATGATAACACATTTTGATAACAATATCTCACTTTGTCTAGGGAAGCCATTTTTAGATATGGCCCATGTAATGACCAAGGTGGAAAAAGGGACTTTGGCTGTGGACATCATGGAGCAGACCAAAGTGGTATCCCTTTGCAAGGCTGTAGGGTTCCCGAATGATGAGGATGAGGACATTCCTCCCTCTACTTAAGATGAGGCTATAGCAAATTCAGTTTTTGATGCATATCTGGAATTACCACTTGAGGCATGTTTAGTCAATATCACTCATGATTGGATGAGAAGCAAATCATTGAAGGAGTGCGCCAAGATGCTTCAGATGTTGCCGTGCTTCTATGTGAGGCACTATGAGGATTTAGGCGAACTACCACCTCCACTCCAATCATCCTTAATCAGCCCGTCGGAATTGGAGTTGAAGCCACTCCCACCACACCTCAAGTACGCATTTCTAGCTGAGGAAGAAAAGTTGCTTGTGATTATTTCTGCTTATCTGAGTGCTGAGGAGGAGGACTAGTTGCTGATAGTGCTGAAGAACCACCGGGGAGCATTTGGGTGGTCTGTTGCAGATATTCAGGGGATTTCCCCTACTTTGTGCCAGCATAAGATTCAGCTCGACGAGGGAGCCAAGTCGGTGATTCAACCACAACGTCGACTAAATCCGAGCATGATGGAGGTTGTGAAGAAGGAGGTGAATATGCTTCTTTCCGCAGGTATCATCTATGCAATTTTAGACTCGACATGGGTGAGTCCCACGCAGGTAGTCCCTAAAAGGGGGGGAATAATTATTACTCATAATCTCTTAAATGAACCTGTCACCACCTGCTTGGTAACCAGGTGGTGAGTTTGTATAGATTACCGACGATTTAATGCTGCTACACTAATGGATCACTTTCCTCTTCCGTTTATTGATCAAATTCTAGAGCGCTTAGTCGGCCGATCACATTTCTATTTTTTGGATGGGTATTCGGGGTACAATCAGATTCTGATTGATCCTAAGGACCAAGAGAAGTTCACCTTCACTTGTCCCTATGGAACGTTTGCGTACCGCCGCATGCCCTTTGGATTATGTAACGCACCGGTGACCTTTCAGTGTTGTATTCTCGCCATTTTTTCTGATATGGTAGAACGATGTCTAGAGGTCTTTATGGATGATTTCGCAGTTTATGGTGCATCATTTGATGAATGCCTTTACAATCTGGATAAGGTGTTACAACGTTGCGAGGACACACATTTGGTCCTCAACTGGGAAAAATGTCATATGATGGTGAGTGAAGGGATAGTGCTAGGACATAAAGTGTCTAGCAAAGGTTTGGAGGTAGATCTGGTAAAAATTGAAGTAATTTCCAAATTGCCCCCACCAAATTCAGTGAAAGGGGTAAGAAGTTTCTTAGGTCACGCCGGTTTCTATCGTCGTTTCATAAAAGACTTTTCAAAAATTGCCAAACCTTTATCTGAGCTTCTAGAAAAGGATGTTGTTTTTTATTTCAATGACAAATGTTTACACGCGTTCAACATGCTGAAGGAAAAATTGATTTCTGCACCGGTTGTGCAAACACCGGATTGGACCAAGCCGTTTGAAATCATGTGTGATGCATCCGATTTTGTTGTTGGAGTTGTGTTGGGACAGCGGGTGGACAATAAACCTGCTGTGATTTTTTATGCCTCTAAGACTTTGAACGATGCCCAACTAAATTAGACGACTACCGAAAAAGAATTGCTTGCCGTTGTTTTCGCTTTTGAAAATTTCGGCAATATCTAGTTGGATCGAAAGTCGTATTTTGGACTGACCACGCCGCTATTAAGTATTTGATGGAGAAAAAAGATGCCAAACCTAGATTGATTAGGTGGATCTTGCTTTTATAAGAATTTGATATCGAAATCAAAGACAAGGCGGGGATTGAAAATGTTGTAGCGGATCATTTGTCTAGGTTAGAGAGCGTAGATGAAAAAGATTTACACATACCCATTACCGAGACATTTCCGGATGAACAGCTTTTGAAAGTGAATTCTAAAGATCCGTGGTTTTCATATATTGTGAACTATCTTGCTTGCAGGATCATCCCGGATGATTGGATGTATCAAGAGAAGAAAAAATTCTTCCATTCTCTATGATATTATTTTTGGGATGACCCTATTCTCTTGAAGCAATGCAGGGATGGTGTCCTACATAGATGTGTACCTGAGGTGGAATACGAGAGTGTTCCTCATCATTGCCACACACTACCGATGGGCGGACACCATGCAAGCTCTCGTACGGCAGCCACAGTACTGGAAAGTGACCTATACTGGCCTACCTTGTTTCGGGACGCTTATGAGTTCGTGAGGCAATGTGATTCCTGCCAAAGGGCGGGTAACATTTCAAAGAGACAAGAGATGCCCCTAAATATTTTCCAGGAGGTTGAGGTATTTGATTTATGGGGTACAGATTTTATGGGACCCTTTGTGTCCTCAAATTCTAATTTGTATATCCTTTTAGTTGTTGACTATGTGTCGAAGTAGGTGGAGGCAATACCCACGAGGATTAACGATTCCACTGTAGTGTGCAGGTTCGTTAAGGAAAATATCTTCTGCAGGTTTGGTGTGCCCCGAATGATCATTAGTGATGGGGGTACGCACTTTCGAAATCAAAAGTTCTCGGCATTATTGAGAAAATATGGGATCAAACATAACATTGGTACCCCGTATCACCCGCAAACTCAAGGACAAGTGGAGGTCTCCAATCGAGCAATTAAAAAGATCTTGGAGCGTACTGTGGCTTCCACTAGGAAGAATTGGAGTGCCTTACTACCGGATGCGTTGTGGGCATACAAGATGGCATACAAGACACCTATAGGCACAACTCCTTTTAGGTTGGCGTACGGTCGGGCCTGTCACTTACCGGTGGAGTTAGAGAATAAAGCACATTGGGCGCTAAGGAAGCTCAACTTGAGTTATGATGAAGCGGGGAAGAAGAGATTACTTGAACTAAATGAACTGGATGAGTTGTGAATGAATGCATATGAGAACACTCGGATCTACAAGGAGTGCACAAAGTTGATCCATGATCGCCACATTCAGATGCGCACCTTCAAGAAAGGAGATCGTGTGCTTTTGTTCAATTCGAGGCTGAAGTTGCATCCCGAGAAGCTAAAATCTCGATGGAGTGGACCATTCATAGTAGGAGAGGTCAGACCACATGGCACAATCATGGTGCACGATGGGGAGACTACATTTTTGGTGAATGGATAGAGGTTGAAGTTGTATTTTGGTGAAGATTACACGAGGAAGGTGAATGAGGTCAAACTCATTTCACTTTCGGATGCATGACGTGCTTCAAGTCGTCTAGCCTAAGACATTAAATAAGGGCGCTTGTTGGGAGGCAACCCAACCATTGGTACTTTAGTTTAGTTCCTTTACATTTGTAGTTTGATTTGTGTTAACCTAGTTTTTAGTGTAAAAAAGATACCGTGATCGTTTGCTCATTGTGCAGGACTGAGGCAGAGTCGATACCATCGACCCTTGCGTTGATGGTATCGACCGTGGTACAGGTTGGCGGCTATAGAAATCACACTGCGTCGATACTATCGACGGCCTCGTCGATAGTATCGAAACACCAACAGGTTGATCGTCAAGTCAAGGTCGATAGTAACGACATGCTCGTCGATACCATCGAGATCTCTGGAGATATTCAGAAGAAATCATCTCAGTAAAGTCGATACCATCGACGGGTCTGTCGATGGTATCGACACATTCACGCACAGAAGGCGGCGGCTGGGCCTCGCGAGGGTTTACCCTAATCAGAGAGTCGATACTATCGACTCGCGTCGATAGTATCGACGCGCCACGTCAACAATCCGCGAGAAAATATCTACGGCGATCGCAGCAAGCAGGAAGTCGGTCTGGGGGACGAGTCGATACCATCGACTCGCATCGATAGTATCGATGCGTCAGCAATCCGGGCCCCGCAGATCCAGCCATCGACGACCATCGATACTCGCGGCAGTACGGATTGTGCTACCCGTGTCGATACCATCGACTCGCGTCGATGGTATCGATGGGAATATAGCAGTGCCAGCCACGGCTATATATTAGAAGGATTTGCGTCAGATGACATCACAACTCCAGAGCAATCCTCCTCCACCTGTGCTGAGTGTATTCCAGAGTGATCTGAGCCCGACGATGAGCAACATCGAGCACGTTCTTCATCGAGCGGAGATTCCTTTCTCCGATCTTCACCGAGCTCCCTCTCTATTCCTCTTTCTGTCGCGATCATGGTGCATGTTGCTGGTGCATCGTCATCACGCGCCGACCCGATGGAAATCCAAGAATTTGTGCCACCACCTACCGCATTGATTGCACGCCTGCGGCTGATTCATCCATCCGTAGAGGTCAAGAAGATCTATGAGGAGATCTTAAAGAGAAAGATCGAGCCAACCTGTTATGTTGAACGGGAAACCATCCGCAACTTGGGGTTCGAAGCTAACCTCGACTACGTTCTGAAGCGACAGGCTCGACACACGGGAAGACGGTCTGACGAGCTGGAGTTTCATGCAGATGGCCAGCCGTTCTTTGGCGAGTGGCCTACGTACAAGGAGCTGGTGGCTGAGTTTATGGCATCGCTTGACGTCTGCATCGTACCCAATGACGTCATAGCCACCGATCGCGAGTGGATCAAGGGTCAGGTGTCTTTCCGGCTGTACAACAATGACTACACCATTACACTACGGCAGTTCAAAAAGATCTTCAATTGGAATCATTCACGGTCTGACTACCGGAGGCCTGACAACCGCACCGACTACAATGCAATATTTGCCGAGCTTGTGACGGTGCCGCCAGGCAAGTTAGTGAGTTACCACAATGTTGCGGTAGCCGACTTTGAGCATCCATTTGTCTGGATACTCCACCGGATGTTGAGTTCTACGTTGTTTACTAGGGGTGATCTGGCTCTCAGCAAGTTTTAGGAGACAGACCTATTTTTCTTGTATAAACTCCTGAAGCGCCAAGAATGCAACTGGGGAGCTTTCTTTTTGCAGCGGGTTTTGGCGGTGAAGAGGAGTACACGGAAAGCTCCAATTCACTTTGGCGGGCTTATCACCAAGCTGGCCTCCTACCTTGGGTTGAATTTCCAACAGTTTACTCCTCTCTCCAATAGGAGCAAGGTGAACTTGCAATATCTGCACCACTCCAACCTCATCCTTCTTTGAGATGGCTTGGTGTATGCACACTACCACGTCAATCATGCTTACCAAGAATGCTCGCTTCCCGATCCGGTCTTCAACATCGAAGGGGCGCAACACTTCTGATGGCCTATCATAGCCATTGCTGACTCTGATGAAGACGGCGGCAACGACGACGATGACAACAATGACGATGAGGCTGAAGAGGAAGAGGAGGCCTACACCCCTCTTCGAGAACGAGTGGCACCACAGAAGCGTCCTCGCATGCATCCGGATGCATCTTCATCTTCACAGCCTCCACCACCACCACCGCCCTCACATGCAAGAGAGGATGTCTATTTGATGTCGGGCATGTATGCTATGCTGCAAGACATACAGTAGATGTAGCAGCATCACACGACATTGTATACCAGTGTTCAGGAAACTACGAACCGGTTACTGGACAATCAAAGGGCAATCTTCGAGAACGAGCGTCTTCTCCTCGACAACCAACAACAGATTCATGATCGGTTGCATAGGATGGAGATGCAATAGCAGCCCTTTTACGATCACTATTGGAGCCAGAATTACTTTGGAGGCTATCCGCAACCTCCACCTAGGGCCCAGTTTGATCCGAGCTTCCAGGGGGAGTATCCATCTTGAGACCCCACGGCTCCACAGTACCCGCCTCCGCCTGAAGAGTAAATCAGTATCTCTGTTCCAACTTTTAAGATTGTTTTTTACTATGAGGCCATAGTTGAATTCAAGCTTAGGGGGGTAGTTGGAACAACTCTATCTTTTATTTTCTCTGTTTTTAGTTTTATTACTTTTGTTCTTGTCATTTATTTCTTACAATCTTAGTTGTTTGTAGGATCCACATTCTATCTAGTGTAATCGTGGATGTCTTATGTTTTGTGTCATATCAGTTGCATGTACATGGGAATTAATGGGAAATTAAAAAAATTTGAGTGTTCGCAAGCTTGAGTGTTGTTCAACTTTGATCACTTAACTTAAGAAAATGATTGTTTTTGTCTACTTTAAAATAGAAAATCACAACTGTACATTCCTAATGATTCATGAAAGTGGACGGAATTGGTTGTTTGAGCCTAAACTGATCAAATGATAATGAGACTCTAATTTGAAGTAAGAGAGAGAAACCTCTTAACTACTACACAGGTCAGTAAGGAGGGACACATAATACTTTTCAAAGGTTCAGTCAATTAGTCTTGTGATCTGTCCATCGCATTGCTTTTTACAATCCACCACAAGATTTGGAAGTAAAGTACAGTTTTAACCTTTTTGATTGCATGTCATGTAGATAGGACTTGCATTGCAACCACTTTCATATGTTTTGCATGAAAAAAGTAGAATAGTTATACATGCACATTACCCTTAGGTGCATGTCATTTAGTTGCATTCATAACTTTTATGCATAGAGTACATCATGTACCTCATTTCTTCCTTAATGGTGAATTAAATTGTTCCATACCTTCTAAATAGTTCAAATATTCGAGTTATGTAGAAAAAGTAAGTTCAATAAAGTATTCATTAGCAATTATGGATGTAAGGGCTTGAAAAAAAAATCTGAAAAAAAAAAGTTATTTAGAAGCAACTAGAATAAGAAGGAGAAAGGAACATAATCTCACCTGCATTTTTAGATGAGTGAGTACATGATGTAGCTCAATTAGATATCCATTTCATTTTGAGATGGGATGTTAGTGCATGCATCATTCCACCCAATCTTAGGCATTAGGGCATTTTTCATGTGCATTTGCATCATTTAGGGCATTTTTGTTTTATGCATGTTGGAATCATATAATGCTTCCACTTCTTTCATTAGCAACCCATTCCATCCACCCGTTGCTCGGATTGGTAGGCTACCGTGATTTTCTCCTCACTTGTGAATATGGGGAAAACTACTTCCATGTAGATGGTAGTTAGGGCGAGCAACGTAGTATAGAAGATCGCAAGATGCATTAAGTCTGGACCGGCAAATTTTATTATGTTAACTGCCTTATGTGATAGTGTTCATCAGTTTTGAGGTAGACAACTTTTATGGATGATTACTATTGCGTTTAGGGTAATTATCATTCTGTGGTTAGCGAGGGCCGGTATGCGAATGTCCGGTGGGAGTCATATGGGATGTTTGTTGTGATGTTTTATTCTTTAGTTGACTCTGGAAATTCTATTCTAAGGTTTAGTTGCTTGAGGGCGAGCAATGTTCAATCTTAGGGGAGTTTGATGTGATGATTTTGAGTCGCATTTATAGACTTGTTTGATATGTGTTTTATGCATTTATTAGTCAGTTTCATGGTTAATGTTGCATAATTCATCTACTTTGGTCTATGCTACTTCTTTATGTCAAATTTCCCTTATTTCAGCATTTTGAGTATTAATTATCAAAAGAATACGTTTTGTGTAGACTTATGTGGTTTCGTGTGTTAATTTCAGGAAAAACAAGTATCTGCTACTGTCGATACCATTGACAGTGGTCGATATCATCGACCAGACCACAAGTTGCCAGCCGCAAGGACCAGAAGAAAGTTGATACTATCGACAGGGATGTCGATGGTATCGAGAGACCATCAGGTTGCTGGTGAGAGGCGAGTCGATACTATCGACACATATGTCGATACTATCGACTAGTGGATCTACAACGATGGTAAAAGGACAAAACTGACGCCTATGAATGTCGATACCATGGACCCTTGTCGATGGTATCGAGATGAGACATCAGGCGCAAAGACAAAAGAAAAGAAGAATTGTCGATATCGCGCTAGGTCGATACCATCGACCGGCGCGATGGTATCGACACCATCAGATATGAGTTTGCTTCAGATTGATCTTAATCTGATGGCTGCGATTAATTGGCGACCTAACTTGGGAATTATACCTAATGACGGTGCCCAAGAGGGAATCATCACGTCATTAGCTGCTGCACACGTCCCAAGAAGGTGTGGAGAGAAGAACGGAGCCCAGAAGCACGCCCCAGCCGATCCGGACGTTGAAGAAGACGATCTCCACCACTGAAAGGCGGGAGAACGCGTATTCCACGCCAAGGATCGCTTGGATCTTATCCGTTCAGGGGTTTCACCACTCAATCACGTTTTTCTCCATGTTTCCTTTTTTCTACTCCACGTTTTGCTCTGAGATGAACATGCGGGGCTAATCCCCTTTGTCTTTAGGACCGAGAGTAGCTTGGGAATTCATTGTATGATAATTTTATCATAGTAATTCATATCTTATCTCTTAAATCCGTGGTATAATTTCGTTTTCTCAATTATATTGTTATGCTTGATCACCATAATAATAATCTAATGCCCTTAATTGCTTTGAAAGAAGAATTAATAGTTGAAAAGAGATAGAATTTACATTAATTGACAAATCCCTTGAACAAGGTGGTGTAAGGTTAATGGTGGATACTGAGAGATCGTTTTTAATGCACCTAGTTTAGGGTATAGGTTACTATGATGGTGGAACCGACCTAGATGTAGGTAGTGAATTGTACCACGACAGTGGGCAATTTTCATTTCAGGCCACTACCCGGATAGAGAGATAAGATTGAGTGACTGCATAGAATTTAATACAATGAAAACCCGCGGTGAAACCGCAATCCTAAAGATCTCATTTTGAATTGATTAAACCAAACATTTAATTGATTGCTTTGTTTTATTTTATTTTTATTTTCTTTTAATTTTAATAGCAACTCTCAACTATTTAATTGGTCTAGCTGATCGTGAGTAGTTAGTAGGAGTCTCCGACAATTTCACGTATCCCTGAGTTTGACTCGGGCCTCACAAAGGCCTATATTACATTGACGCGTACACTTGCATTTCTACGCACGGTAAATTCGTGTCAATAAGGTTCGAAAAGATTAACTTGTAGGTGAAAGGAGTGGTATATATAATTGAGGTTCTTGAGAGAGAGTGAATAAGAGGTGTCATCACTTTACACTACTAGGTGCCACGTGTCCATGCATGGTTGTCACTTGTCCATGCACACATATTAATATTGACATTCAAAACTCTTGAGGATACTCCAAGGATAATATTTCAGCCATTAGTTATCTTGTTGAGCAAGATATTTCAACTCAACATCACTTTATTCACAAACTGATACACTTCTTCTAAGGAAAGTTGTAAACCGATATCCATCACCTACTTGAGGTGCTTAACCCATCATGGAAAAGCCCAAGATTTGACAAAATGATATTCGACCTCCTCTATGGCTCCTTGGCTGATAGGCACCCCCATATAAGCTCCACAACTTGATACAACTCAATTAGGGTTTCAACTATACAACTCTTCTTGGTCTTTTCATCACTGAGAATACCATCACTCAAAAATGGTTCAAACATGGTGCCTCTTTCTTTAACTCTCATATAGATGATGCTAAGAGAGAGTAGGGACACTCTATAGCTGGTAACAGGAATATCAACCCTATATTTTGGGGAAATTGCAAATTACACCGTGGGATCCAGATCTGACGATCCGGAGATCGTATTCCACCTTGAACTGGAAAAGGAAACCGCGTACCAGTAGTTGATAACTTTCCCAAGTGGAAATCTTGTAATCCAAGGCATGGATGTTTTGGGAAATGTGTCCAATAGCCTCAAGAGACCGGTAAGAGTTGGTCTACCCCAAGATTTGTGAGATTCCATACCCTACTTCTATTTTTCCCAAACCAGGAACCTATGGCTTCTCGGAAGCCAAGCGAGGACCTATAAATACAGGGTATTGGACCCCCTTCGAAGTCGTTGTTTGTACTAAAGGCTTTGGCTGAGTGCCTCGGGTCAATATGCGCTAGGAATTGTGCTAGATATCATGCCCCATCATCTCTACCGACGAGGAAGGTGCAGTAGGTAGACCTTCTCCGCCTAGCCTACATCGATCCCCACTCCACCAATTGAGAGTCTAGATCGTTTCAACGGGGGAAGCCGAAGGTGAGCGACCTTGTGTGGGAGGAAGGGGAAGCTGGTGGGCGGAAGTCAACTACTGAAGTTGACCAGCCGTGGCGATGTGTCAAGGTGGGGGAAGGATCGGGGGGTTGAAGACGAGCGCTCGCCAAAAGATGAATATGCCCCTCAAGCACCTGTAGATCGAGAACAACAAAAAAGGGCAAAGGTTCCCTTTCAGCAATAAACCAGTCGGTCATCTAAATGAATATTATTGGGTAAGATGTTGACGTGTCACCTAGCGATTGGTCAGAATATAATTTTCTTGCAAAAAATTTCACTCAAAATTGGTAACTCAGATGGCAACATATTATGAATGAAAATTGATCAGGAGAACGAGAGGAATCCAATAAAAATGATTTTAAAGCCTGATTCCATTCCTAATTACAAAAGTATGTTAAGTTGATGAAAAGTACATTGAAATTAGGTTAGAAACCCTAATTGAGATTAATCTATGATGCTTAAGGGTAAGTTTGAGTGATAATAACATTTTGGATGATAAAGAAAGATTCAAACCTAATCTAGATGAGATATTAAATGTTTTAAACCAAGAATGTAAGATAATGGATCTAGAAACCCTAATTTAGGGTAAAAGAAGAGATGATTATGTTTAATTCAAAATATACGGAAATATGTTGCTAAATGATGATCCTAAGCCTATTATAAGAGATAGGATATGATCCTTATGGTTCATGAATAATTTTTCTTACTTAGGGTTTGTAGTAATATAAGTGAAAGCAAAACCCTAATTACAAGGGAAACCCTAAAAATGAGTAGGAACTCTAAGAAGCAAGTTAGGTTGGATAGATCTTGATGACATGAGTAATAAGAGGAAATTGTATGTTTATTTCAGGATTCTTATTGTGTACTTGCTTGCTTGATTGGATTTCTACTTGGTTGATTCTATCTCAAATCAGCAGTACATGTATGCGGTTACGCTTACGGTTAATCACTTTAGTTTCACGGCGATTCCTAGATGTTTTATCGGTTGCCTGGAAATAACTGCTTGGATGACTTTTATTACATGCAACTATAAAGTGACTATGATTATCACCATAAATATGTATACATGACTAGCTCAGATCCTGGTCCTCCTATGTGTCTTTGTTAATGATGAAAAGGGTAACCTAGTACATGGTCTACTTGTTAGGTAGGACCATCAGGTTATCATGAGTTAGTGACTGGGCTACCTATGGGTAGTTCCATGTGAATCTTTAGCATATCATGAGTTAGAGATTGGGCTACCTATGGGTAGTGCCATGTGACTCATCAACCCTAGGTATTGATCTACCTGTTAGGTAGGATCATGTGGGGTTAATTGGGATCTACCATATGAGAGGTAGTATCCAAGTGCACTATAGGGACAGCGTAGAGGCTAGGGTATGTATGGATTGCGTAGTTATGTTTAAAATGTAAAGTTGGCTTGCTAAACCATAATTGCATGCAATATGTTGTTACATTTAGTTGCACAATTTTAGTTGTCCCCACATATCGGCATATTAATTTATGTTGACTGATGTTTTGTTTGTCGGTGATTTAGGTACAATATGAAAAGGACAAATAGTAAAGTGATACATTGCAAATTTATAAATTAAAGTACAAGGAGGATTAGTTAGAATAGACTCAAGTTGTGGATAGAAGTCTAGAAATCCAATATTTTGAAAAGGTATGCAAAGTTTTATTTTATTCTAGCTTTATAGTATAGTTTTGGTATAATTTAGTAATTATTATTGATTATTTGTTGAACATTTGATCCGGGAAATTGGGATAACGACTCTGACCTCTTGGTCTCCCTTAATTGGGGGTTATCGGGAGGCGGGGTCGTTACATTTGGCATCAGAGCACTGGTTCCTCATTTAATCTTTAGTAATTATTAAATTTTACAAATTCCATAGAACTGAGGGAGTTATTAGAGGATTTTCTGAAAGACAGAGGTGTTTAGAAAAGGATCACTTCCGGGGGCTGTCAATATTGTCCTACGCACCACTAGTCGGTATACGAGGACTCCCAGATATGTGTGACTGTCTGGACAATGTCTTAGGATCTGACTCAAAATAAGATACCTTTAGGACTCTCTCATCTATTTTTGTCCCTTCTCAACCCTAATTCTGTTAAGATTCTGAGGTTTGGGGTTTTCTCTCTCTCACTCACCCTCTTGAGGATAGGGTACATATGATAAGGTTAAGGAATCCTCCACCAAATTAATGAAAAGCATGTAATCAAGGTGTCATGGACATAAGCTTAATAGATTAAGCATAATCTAAAGATTAGTTACACGCTTCAGTTGCATGACATGTGTTGTCATGACCTCAGAAGAGACTTGAGGTTAGACCCTCTGGTCAGGAGGATGAGTAGAGAGTTGGTCTTGGGGGGTGCAGAGATCTCCATGAAAGGTAGAGACCTGGCACATCCTCTGAGGATGATGCTAACCCTAAACCTAAGTGAAGGTTAGAGAGAGAGATGGCATGTTGAGATGTATGTCATGGTAAACCATGTGTGTGGATGGACATGCTTTTGGTTTGGATACCCATGACGATATGATCCATGTGAGGTTGGATGACCTAGTACCTTTGGCGACCCAACCCTGGGAAGGGTCGTGCATGTTAGGGTGAAGGATAACTCCTTCATTGATGAGGTTAGTGATGACCATATAGAAACCCTATGGGCTTATATGAGCATGGCATAGTATGCACCCAGAGTATGTCAGTAGTGCTGACAGTATGCTAAAACCCTGGCCAGGAGAGTATGATGGATAGCTTATGATATGAGCATATGGATAATTTGGAGCAAACATAGGCCTCACCCATGTAGGTGTATGCTGGTGAGCTTGATCCACCTTCGATATAGGACCTCTAGTAGTACAGTTATTTGTAGGGTTAAGCTCTAGAGAGAGAGAGAGAGAGAAGGACCCGAGCTAGTAGGTTGGAAGCTTAGACTATAGGATATGAGGAACCCTAAGAAGTCGGGTTTGATGCGACCTAAGTGGATGGTTGGGGTTGCCTTGTACATGGTATTTGGGTTGCCTTTAAAGGAACCAAACCCTAAGAAGAAGGATGAAGATGATGGTACTTATGAGCAGTGGACATAAGTGTTGACCTTCTAAGGATATGAAGAAGAGATCCTTATACCCTGAGGAGGCTTGGTAACAAGTTGTGAGGCCTTATACTTAGTTGGTTGTCCTTGAGGAGGACTCAACTCTAAGGTGTTACTCGAGTAGAAGGATAATAGGAAGTGCATGACATACCTTGAACATGCTTGGTACGTAGTTACAGGGTTGAGCATGTAGTTGGACATCAGAAAGGTGAACCTAGAGTTCCTAGAACTAAGAGGGGAAGTATTAGTGTTGGGTGTACCTGATGCTCATGACGAGATTTGAGTTTCCATAGATTTGAGCATTGCACTCCTCATGTTTAGAGGAATGGTAAACCCCTTGGATTAAGGTATATGTTTGATGAACCCCTCCTATGTAGGTTGGTGATATATGTATGTATGATGTTGGTCCAATGTTGAGGAATGAGAACAAGTAGGACCTACCATGGAGACCTAGCATGGTTTAGTAAGTGGTCCGCTTTATAGCTATGTGCCTAAGTAGTTTGACAGGGTTAAGCATACTCATCTTGATGTAAACCCTAGGATGTTTGCGACCTTTGTTACTATTAAGAGATAGTTTCCTCCCATCTTGGGAGAGGACCCTTTTGTAGGGTATGAATTAGCTTTTGTTGGGTTTGTGGAAATCCTAAGAGGTCTCATAGAATCTTGAGAAGCTAAGTGGAGAGTACATAGTAAGAGAATGAACCTACAGACCCATAGATAATCATCTCTAAGTGCATGGGGATGGGGCCTAACCGAGGCAGGTAGGTCTCCATGATCCATATGAAAGGATGTAAGTCCAACCACAAATGCTGAGAGAGATGATGGAGAGTTGGGTAAGGTTTCAAGTTGGATATGTACTATGTTTGAATCCTAAGTCTATCCTAGGGTTAGGTACGGATAAGACCGATGGGAGTATGAGTTGCCTAATCTAAAAACCCTAGTTGCACATGACCATAGGGTCGGGAGGTAACATCTATCATTGCCTAAGGGCCATGGTTTAGGAGATTGATCACCTTCATGAACTTATGGTACCCAAAAGGCAGGTGAGGAGGGCACTCTCTAGATGCATAAGGGAAGAAGGATAACCCCAAAAGTGTCAACACCCTAGAAACCTAGAGGAGATGAACAAGGATGGTGTGATGACCCAAGTGTATTTGAGACCAGTTTTGCATGGAAGTAACCTTGATATTGAGACGTTCATGATGTAGAGACATGTGATGCACGTTTCAACCTAGATTTGAAGGTATACTAGAAATGTGGGATGTACCATCTCTACTTTTGGAACAGGAAGAACTTTATGTTTGGACGACCGCCAAATGCTTATTTCCTCTTGTTATGGGGGTGAGAGATAGGACAGTACGCATGCCATACACCAAAGATAAAGATGATGTGAGTGGAAATGTTTCTATGATGCATGAGAATAGAGATAATAACATACCCTTGTAGAGTGTACAATGTGTGGATAATGAACAAACATCAAGAGAACTAAGGTAGTCATCTTATGAGGATGTTTTTATAATGAACTATGTGGATGAGTTTGATAACCAAGAGGATGAGCTCATAATTTCTTGATGAGGATAGACTTAGAGTTTGAGATAAAATAATAAGTGGAATAAATGGAGGTGTATGTCTTCAACATTACCTAATACATAAGGATGTGAGGTGGTAATGGATGCTCTGGTTGAGATGCAGCTGCCTAGTTTAGCTAGAGGCTAGAAGAGGTTGTTAGGTTAGCCCTAAGTATAGAAAAGGAGATATGCTTGGCTAATACTCAGATCCGTTGATTATTTTGGTGGTTGCATTGTTAATCTGCCTAGGGCTTGTCGTGATGTAAGGATGGTTGCAGAACCTCAGATGCACTTCTAGGAAACGAAGGTGATGAAACCCTGACTAGAGTGTTTTAGGGTTTCTGAGTAATCAACCTTAATGAATCATGACATATAGGAGATCATGATTTTAAGATTCACCATACACCATGTAACTACTAAGATAGTAAGTTGCAGTAGTACTATGGATGCCTAAGAGGAAGCTACATGTGGTTTTTCGCCATGCATGCCAGGAGGTGAAGGACGAATACCTGTAACCCAGAGTTGATATAGAGGGTAAAGAGTCCCTAAGAGGAAATGGGAGTTCATCACTATAGATGTTGTGGTAAGTCTCCCATGGACCAAGGAAGGTCAACATGCAATATGGGTTATGGTAGATCTCCTTGCCTAGATGACATGATATAATAGAAAGAGAGATAGATTCAGTTGAACTACATGTAAGAGAGATGGTTCAACTACACCATGATGCGAGTTCAAAAGAATCTTGAGTATGATATAAAGATGCACTTCCATGCGGTGGAAGTAGGTACATGAAGAACTCAATACTAGTATAGTTTATCACCCCTAACTCATGGTTAGCATGATCCAGACTAGAGGGTCTGATGAGGGCATATGTGCTCGATCAGGGTGATACATGGAGACAGTTCTTGTCTTATGAAAGATGTGATGTTAGCCACCATAACCAGTATCGGTATGTAAAGAAGCTCTATAAGGGAGGTTGTGTCGGTCACCACTTCATTAAGATGATGTTGGTTAAGGGATCTCGTGAAGGTCTGAAAAAGACCACAGTGTGTGCAGATGAAGTCGCTTTGATCATGCAATGGCTGAAAAGAGCCCAAGGATGACATGAGTTGTAAGAGGATGCAAAGTAGACTGACATGCAGTTCACTGTGGGAGGATATGTGATATGAAAATCCGACTACTCTGAGCTATAGTTGAAAAATCTAGGTTCTCGATACATGGATCCATTTGAGATGGATTGGTGGAGATGGTTATGTTTAGCCTTACCCCTCAGGATAACGTGATATGATGATTTCCATGTGTCCCAATTAGAGCACTATGTGAGGTACCTGAGCCATGTGTTGAGTAATGAACCTAGTGAGCCCCAAGGGAGGCTGAAATGTCCTGAGTCACCTGTGAGGATTCTGGATGCCAAGTTGAAAGAACTCAGAGAAAAGAATATGTGATGATAAAGGTTCTTTGGAAGTTCCATGGATAGGGTAAAACCACGTAGGGGCCAATGATGGACATGGACAAGTCTTATCCTGAATCGTTTGCATGCTTGATGGAATTTTGAGGACAAAATTCTTATAAGAGGGGAATGATGTTACAACCCCAATTTTCATATTCCTTTGGGGAGAAATCTAATTTATCCTATTAAAGATATATGAACAAATAATGATGTCATTTGATTGAATGCATGAATTTCGTTTGTAAATAGCCTTGCTTGGTTGTTTCGTGGGCCTTATTGGCTATTGGGCCCAATTACAAGGAAAAGAAAAAGGAAATTCAATTAGTAAATGAATAATTAAGAAATGGAGAAAAGAAAGATGTAGAAACCTCTAGAACGCAAAGGAATATTCCTTAAAGGTGGATTTCATGCCTTTTAGGTTCCTTGGGTTCAAGGAGTCCAAGTTGCAAAGATAGTGCAACGAGAAAGAGAAAAGATCAATTAATTATTGCTTTATTAAGAAGGAAATTGGAGATAATGATAAAATATGGAAATAAGTGGAAAGATGTATGATTAAGTCATCATGGGTGGATTTTCATATCCATAAGGTTTCTAATGGTAAAGTGAATTCAAATAAAGAAAATAGAAAGATAAGAGAGAGAGAGAGAGAGAAAATATATGTTTTAATGCATAATACATGCTTTTGAAGTCATTGACTTGCAAATGAAGAAAAGGAGTTATTCCTTTTGTGTTTCAATTACAAACTTAGAATATAAGCAGATTAAGTCTTTATAGACTTTCCTTTAAAATTTGGGATTATTTGGATGTACAGTTTAAGAGATATGGATTTTTGAAAATCCCTAAAATGAATGGATAATCTCTAAATGTCACAAAGTTTATTCTGACTCAGACTCTTTGTTATTGTCGCACAAGCTTATGACCATGGGATCGAGATCTGACGATCCGGAGATCTTCTTCCACCTTGAACTAGAAAAGGAAACCGCAGACTAGTAGTTGATAACTTTCCCAAGTGGAAATCTTGTAATCCAAGGCATGGATGTTTTGGGAAACATGTCCAACAACCTCAGGAGACCGGTACGAGTTGGTCTACCCCAAGATTTGTAAGATTTCGTAGCCTATTGGTGTTTTTCCCAAACCAGGAGCCTATGGCTTCTCGGCAGCCAAGAGTGGACCTATAAATACAGGGTCTTGGACCCCCTCCAAAGTCGTTTTTTGTACTAGTGGCTTCGGCCGAGTGCCTCGGGTCAATATGCGCTAGGAATTGTGCTAGATACCCCACCCCTTCATCTCTGACGGTGAGGAAGGCACAGCGGGCAGAGCTTCTCCGCCTAGCCAACACTGATCCCCACTCCACCAATTGAGAGTACATATAAGTTTAGCAGGGAAGGCCGAAGGAGAATGACCTTGTGCGGACGGAAGGGGAAGCCAGTGGGCGGAAGTCAACTACTGAAGTTGACTAGCCATGGCGTTGTGTCAAGGTGGGGGAAGGATCGGGGGGGTTGAAGATGAGCGCTCACCAAAAGATGAATCTACCACTCAAGCGCCTTTAGATCGAGAAGAACGTAAAAGGGCAAAGATGCCCTTTCAGCAATAAACCAGCCAGCGGCCTAAATGAATATTATTGGGTAAGATGCTGACGTGTCACCTGGCGATTGGTCAGAATATAATTTTCTTGCAAAAATCTTAACTCAAAATTGGTAATGCGGATGACAATATATTATATATGAAAATTGATCAGGAGAACGATAGGAATCCAATAAAAATTATATTAAAGTCTGATTTCGCTTCTAATTGCAAAAGTATGTTAAGTTGATGAAAAGTGCATTGAAATTATATTAGAAACCATAATTGAGATTAATCTATGATGCTTAATGGGTTAGTTTGAGTGATAATAACCTGTTGGATGATAAAGAAAGATTCAAGCCTGATCTAGATGAGATACTACATGTTTTAAACCAAGAATGTAAGATAATGGATCTAGAAATCCTAATTTAGGGTAAAAGAAGAGATGATTATGTTTAATTCGAAATATATGGAAATATGTTGATAAATGATGATCCTAAGCCTATTATAAGAGATAATATATGATCCTTATGGTTCATGAATAATTTTTCTTACTTAGGGTTTGTAGTAATATAAGTGAAAGAAAAACCCTAATTACAAGGGAAACCCTAAAAAGAAGTAGGAACTCTAGGAAGCAAGTTAGGTTGGATAGATCTTGATGACATGAGTAATAAGAGGAAATTGTATAATTATTTCCGGATTCTTGTTGTGTACTTGCTTGCTTGATTGGATTTCTACTTGGTTGATTCTATCTCAAATCAGCAGTACATGTATGTGGTTATACTTATCGTTAATCGCTTTAGTTTCACAGTGATTCCCAGATGTTTTATCGGTTGCCTGGAAATAACTGCTTGGATGACTTTTATTTCATGCAACTATAAAGTGACTATGATTATCACCATAGATATGTATACATGACTAGATCAGATCGTGGTCCTCCTCTTTGGCTTTTCTAATGATGAAAAGGGTAACCTATTATATGGTCTACTTGTTAGGTAGGACCATCAGGTTATCATGAGTTAGTGATTGGGCTACCTATGGGTAGTTCCATGCGACTCTTTAGCATATCATGAGTTAGGGATTGGGCTACCTATGGGTAGTGCCATGTGACTCATCAACCTTAGGTATTGATCTACCTGTTAGATAGGATCATGCAGGGTTAATTGGGATCTATCATATGAGAGGTAGTATCCAAGTCCACTGCTGGGACAGCGCAGAGGCTAGGGTATGTATGGGATGAGTAGTTATGTTTAAAATGTAAAGTTGGTTTGCTAAACTATAATTTCTTGCAATATGTTGTTACAGTTAGTTGCACAATTTTGGTTGTCCTCACATACCGGCATATTCATTTATGCTGACCTACGTTTTGTTTGTCGGCGATTTAGGTAAATTATGAAAAGGTCAAAAGTAAAGTGATACATTGCAAATTTATGAATTAAAGTAAAAGGAGGATTAGTTAGAATAGACTCGAATTGTGGATACTGGATAGAAGTTTAGAAATCCAAAATTTTGAAAAGATATGCAAAGTTTTATTTTATTCCAGCTTTTCAGTATAGTTTTGGTAGAATTTAGTAATTATTATTGATTATTTGTCAAACCTTTGATCCGGGAAATTGGAATAACGAATCTGACATCTTGGTATCCCTTAATTGGGGGTTACCGGGAGGCGGAGTTGTTACAACTAATCAGTGTTGATGTATCTCGTCGTCGCTGCCTAAGAGCGCGGATGGATCTGGGTTTCAGTCAAAGAGGGAAAATGAGAGGGAGAGAAGAGAATAGGAGAGGGAGGGAGAGCATGAGCTTTTTTGAGAGTAGGAGAGAGTGACTGAAAATATTTTAGTATCATTGAGAGGGAGGGTTGTCAGACACTTTCTAAATTTCTGGTGTCAAAAACATACTATCCCCATCTTGGAAATGTCTATGGGTTTAATCCACCCATCCGCTGAAAAATAGTCTTTTTAGCGGCAAGGATCGGATTCAGGACGTCCTGACAAATATCCCATCAAACTGGATCTTTTCGCCATCTTCCAAACACTGGATTGATGATCGAGTTATTGGGTGGATGACCGAGTAGGTGGAGGATGTGTCTAGCGTAACACATTTGAAACCGAAGCGAAAACCCTAGCCCTGTGAGCTGCCCAATGTAGTAGTCCGAGTTACTATGTTGTGTCACATCATACGTCTGGTTGTGTGTGGCAGAGCGTCATGTGCATAGATCCACCGCCATGTATGATTATGGCGCAAATATTGACTTCTCCTTGTTTAGGATAATCAAAGGATGATACTTGATTCTGTAGTTACAAACGAACAGGAATAGATGCTCGCTGCGAAATGGGGTTAGGAAAATAAAGTAGGGAGGAACCACACGGGAATAACGGGAACTAGCATGTTTGCTTTGTCGAGTTGTCTGCCACTGTTCTTTTTCTCCGCAATGCACGCCAACGCGGGTCTTGAATGTTCTGCCTACTCCACTAGCCGACTGAAAATAACAATAGGATAAGGAAAACGTGTGACATCACCCACACTGAACTATTTGCAACCCGGTTTGTATATTTGGCAACGTGCAAGTGACAAAGAATTGACATTTTATGTCATGTCGTGTGACAAACTGGATTTGGCCTTTTGAGTTAACATCCCTTCTTGTATGCATATATACAAACATTAACATTGTGAAAAGAATGGTGTAACCTAAATTTAACTAGTGGGAGTCATTTGCTTTATATAAGACATGTTTGGTTATCCGAATTTTGTCATACTGAACTATATTTTAAGTCCATTCAGACAAATCTAATATATTATTCATAGGATTGGGAAGATTAATCCAACCCTGGTATTTTTAGACATAAAAGGAATCTAACATTTGATCATCGGTAAAATTACTCGACAGACAAAATTTAACTTGGGGCTTGTATGCGGATCAAGGAAAAACAATGGATGTTGTTAAATAAATATATATTTTGTTATGAGCAACGTGTTAAATTTTTTAATACATGTGGGAGTACAATCGAACCTAACCCGTTATAAAAGATGTTGTTAAATCAACAATTAATTAAATTCAATTATATACAACGGAGCTATAACCTCTTATAGCACACAACAAGTGTTGAAAAAGTCATTGTTCGTTGGAAAAAAAACTGATTGTTAAATTTTTAAACTTCAAATATACATATTTAGATTACAATTACAATAAATATTTCATTCGATTTTATTATCTTACAAATGTCTTTATATACTTAATTCCTAAGCATATGTTTGTGAGATATCGATAATTAACGTAATTGGGCGCTCCTTTGTCATTTTTGGGGCAATGACCCGCACGGGCGCCCGTATGCGTCCTCTTAAAATTCGTTTTACAATCACTTATCGGCCCACTAGCAACTCACGCAGACCTCCTAATCGTGTTGCTATCTGCCTCCAGCTTCTTGGGCTTGGTTTGTGGCCTATTACTCCGGACGGCGTCTCTAATCACTCTGGCCACTGTCATGTGTCGCTATCTCGCGTCGTCGTCTTTGCAAGTATGTGGGTAGTTGTTTTTTGAACTTTGCTATACAACAGGGGATGAGACCAGATTTTACACCCGATTTGTCCTTATTCACGTTGTTGTTAGCCAACCAGCAGATGTGACAGATCCGGAAGATGAGACGGCTGGAAAAGAAAGGAGAGAAAGAATAAAAAAAAAGAAATCGTGACAGAGTGGATGAAGAGAAAGGGAGTGAGAGAGAAAAAAAGGAGAAAGAGAGTGGATGGAGCAGAGAGAAAGAAAACAAAATATTTATTTTACTAATAGTTTTCAATCTGTAATGAATTTTGCGACGAAATAAAAACTGGTAGATTTTTTACAAAAAAATACTATCCAACAAGACTAGTGTTGACATATTTTTGAGAAATAGTGAACATAATTTAAAAAAAAAAAGTCTGAGAGAGAGGACTGGAGAGAGAGGGAGTGGGTGTAAGGAGACAGAAAATTATTTATTATTAATCCTAGCAAATTTTCTTGTTATCCCTAATAAAAAAAATTATTCCTAGTCCATTTTTTTATTATCCAAATAATATACTTTTGTAAAAAAGAATAGTTGTTATCTCTTGAGAATTTTTTTATTATCCTTAGCAAAAAAAATTGTTATCCCTAGTCAAAAAATTTGTTATCTCTAGTCAATATTTCTTTGTCTAAGTAGTATTTTTATATAAAAAAACCAGTTATTATCTCTAGAGAAATTTTTTGTTTTCCCAAGCAAATTTTCTTGTTATCCCTAATAAATATTTGTTATCTCCAGTCAAACTTTTTATTATCCAAGTAGTTTTTTTTTTAAATTAGTTGATATCTATAAAGATTTTTTTTGTTAACCTTAACAAATTTTCTTGTAATACATAGCAAAATTATTTTGTTACCTTTTAAAATTGTATATTATCTCTAGGAAAATTTTTTATTATCCCTAGTTAATGTTTTGTTATCTCTAGACAAACCTTTTGATCCAAGTAGTATTTTTTTTAAAATAAGTCGTTATTTATAGAGAGCTTTTTTGCTATCCCTAGTAAATTTTCTTGTTATTCCTAGTAAATTTTCTGTTATCCCTAGCAATTTTTGTTGCTATCCCTCGTAATGTTTTTTTTATCTCTACACGACCTTTTGTTATCCAAGTAGTACATATTTTTTTAAAATTAGTTGTTATCTATAAAAAAAAATTATCCAAGAATATTTTATTGTTATCCGTAGTAAATATTTCGTTATCTCTAGTCAAACTTTTTGTTATCCAAGTAGTATTTTTTTAAAAGTAATTGTTATCTGTAGAGAATGTTTTGTGTTATCCTTAGTAAATTTTCTTTTTATTCCGAATAATTTTTTTATCTCTATACAATTTTTTTATCTAAGTAGTATCTTTTTTAAAAATAGTTATTCTCTATAGAGAATAGGAGAGAAGTAGTACAATTATTTTTTATAAATTAGTTGTAATCCCATGTCCAATTATTTTTATTTCTAATTTAGTTTGTTATTACTTCTAATCAAATTTATTATTATCTTTTGGTCAAACTTGTTGTCATAGGAGAGAAGTGATGTACTTAATTATTTAAATTAGTTAATGACACTAACTCTCTCATCTCCTTTATTTTAGATAGCATGTCATGTATTCCAAAAAATATCAAGATTAGTCTTATTAGAATGAATTTTTAATCAGGAATCCATCATTTTTTATTTCGTTTAAAAATACATAATTGTTTCAAAGTTATTAGCAAAAATAAATATCTCTCTTTTAATTTTTCTGTTTCCGTACAACCACTCTCTCTCTCCAGTCCTCTCTCTCACACTCTTTTTTTCTTTTATTGTATTAGTCTTATTAAAATGCATTTTTAATAAAGAATCTAATGATTTTTATTTTGATTAAAAATATATAACAGTTTGAATGTTATTAGTAAAATAAATATATCTCTCTCTTAATTTTTCTCTCTTTGATCCACTTTCTTATACTCTCTTTTTCTTTTATCGATATTAGTCTTATTAGAATGCATTTTTATTAGGAAGCTAACCATTTTTTCATTTAAAAATACATAACGGTTTAAAATTTATTAGCAAAATAAACATACATATACCATGATTAAAGAAATAAATTAATGATACTACTTCCCTCATCTCTCTTATTTTATATTGTATGTTATATTTTTTCAAAAATATATTGACATTCATGTTATTAGAATGTATTTTTCATCAGGAATGTAATGCATTTTATTTCGTTAAAAAATATGTAATCATTTGAAAACTATTAGCAAAACAAATATATTGCTCTTGATTTTCTCTCTCCTTACAACCACTCTCTCTCTCTTTATCTCTCTCTATCACAGCCAACAAACGGTTGTCAGCCAACAACACACATATCATGTCGTCAACGAACAATAAAATGTCTCGTCGTTAGTCAACCAATATGTGCAGCAGGTCACTAGCTTCTAATATTGGTCCCGTTTCTAGTCCAGCTATGGGGCTGTATATCATTTTCCTATTTTTATGGAAGTTCAAATATAAATATTTCATACCCACATCCCACAATTACCACTAATCATGAGATTAGGGCATGACTATGAGGATTACACATAATACATGGTTCACTCCCGACTTTTCCTTTTTTTTCAAACTTTTTATTTTCCCGCATCCAATCACATAAACAAACTTTACAAAAGAATTAAACTTTTATTACTCTAATATGATCTCAACATTAATGATACACATCCATGTATTCATTTTGTTTCTCATACTTCCATGTACATACGACATGATAATCAGATACATTCTCACTTATCAAGGAAACAAAGATACAAAACAACATTTATAACTCTCTCACATCTACACAAGGACCTAGAGTGATAGGGACCGACAAAACTTAACTAATCTCATACTCAACTCATGTGGTAGATCAACTCTGATGCTTTGAACTTCTTCAAGTCCACGTGGTTTCCCTAAAAATTTTGAGTAGAGGGGTGAGCCTACTCGCTAAGTGAATGAGTACTTCAAAGAAACAGTCTAAAGCACTGATATAATTACAGATATACTTTTGAGCAACTGATATCAATTATAACAATAGTAAGTGTTCAAAATATTAACCATTCACAATAATAAATATGGCAAGATACTCTTGATAATTTATTCAACTGGAATAAAATACAAAAATTACAACTCTGAGCAGATCTAAAACAATACAGTTAAAATAACAGAGAATGTAAACATTGCATTTAAAGAACAACTACTACGAAACTATACTCAAATCTTTCTTAACTCATTTTACTTATAAGAAACTCTTTAAAACTATATGATCATATTTTATCTTATGCCCTGATCATATACAGTGTACTCTACATATGAAGACTCGTCGTGCACTATGATCTCACCGTACAAGACTTAGCTTAAAACTCGGGAAGCTAAGCCTAGAACTGAATCTGAGTCTGCTTGACTCGAACCGTCACGTATGACTAAGGCGACTAAATAACTGGCATTTAATTGGACCTCTCCTTCTAGGCTGAGTACATAGGTGGAGGGTCTGAGACGCTCTATGGGCCTCATCTTGGTACACTCTGTGGGTACCTCTAGGTTACCACTAGGATCTCCGGTTCATGTTGGATAACCTATGTTCTCTTAGGAGACTTCCTCAAGAACTTCATCTCCGTGCACGCTCTGTTGGTGTGTTCTGATCCCCGTATACTGGTCGTTGCCAGGGTGGATCGTTTCCCCCCTACAGTGCAGACATCCGTAGGGGATCTACGGTGTTCAGGGCACCTATGTCTATTATTTTATTATTCTTCGAAAGCTCTTACTATATTGTATCTCTCTATTACTTATTCTTGACTCTGGTATCTCTATGGTACCGAGTCTATACATCTGAAGCTTATAAATATGACATGTACTTTCTTACTTAACTTGGAAGAGCAGTATATTCAAAACACTATAATATTCTGAGTAATCATCATACTATACATACAAGCAGACTAAAATTCTTAAATAAACAGAATACATGTCAACTTGGCACTTTATACACTAGAGTCATGCAATTGAACTATTAAGCATCAACACATCTCATACTGAGAACATTAATATCACAATACTTGATTCATTGAACACCCTATCCTTAGGGTTTCATTTACCTCATTCACTTATCACATGGCTCTCATAAAGATTTCATACGACATAAACATTTACTGAATAAAGACTGCTTAAATCACATACAATCAATATATGTATGAAACCTTGGAACTGAGATGAATTTAGGTTTTCATGTCATTCACTGAGATATCATACATCAAGAATAAAATTGAATAAATAAAGTCTATTATGTCAAGAAAATCCCTTCAAATGGATTTCACGATATCTGTTCGTAAATAACCAACTTTCCTCGTATGTAAGGTTTCACCCTCTTTACTGAGATATCAAATAAACACTATTCACCTTTAATGAAATCTAAGATAGTATCTAACATATGTGTCTTATGAATTTAGATAAACAATCATTTATAACCAAGGGAATCCGGATAAACAAATTTCTCAATTTAATTATACAACAATTTCAGTCATAGACAAATGCCCTATATTTCAGTTTACTCTTATAACCTCTGTGAATACTTAGGGAATTCTCATTAGGATGTATTTTATACATTTCTAATATGATTTTATCATCTAAAATTCATTCAAATAGAGGAATATTCCATTTCATATCATTTTGCAACAACTTAGATCAAACAGACAATTTAGGGTTTGTAGTCGCATACTAAGTAATTAAAGATTATGGATGATTTAACCAATTTTTGTGCAATATACTATTTAAAGGAAGTTCCCAATCACCCTAATGTGTGAAAATACCTTAAAAATGTAGCTCATCCCTGAAAATCTCGATCTCATATCAAATTCCTAGTAATTCACCCAATTCTTCTTCCTTTCAACTCTGAAACCCTAAAAATGAGGGATTATGAAGAAAGAGTAAGAAAAGGGGAAATTTTGATATAATTTTGGATAAAATCAAAGGAGGTATGGAATCTTGACATGTGAGAGAAGATTCACCATGAAAGGCTATGCAAAGAACCTAAACTTACTTGATTGTATCATATCTCGGATAGAGAAACCCTAGATCAGCAATTCCACCTCTTTCTCCTCTCAAACCCCAACTCTCCCTCTCTCTCTAGGATTTCATTTCTCTAGATTGAATCACGAATTATGAGATCTGCTAGTGTGTTAGGTTGACCATATAGAGCAATTGAGCTGCTTGGGTCAATTGCACATTGACCCCTCACTATACTTTCTCTTATTTCAGCTGAATTTTCTGTTATAATACTATTACTGTAATTCATATACTGAATAGCTAACAGATCCTCCAAAAATTGTGAAAATTTTATATGTTGTTTAAGATTGAGTTTCAGATCTCCAGTAAAAATTTCAAATCATTTGAAATTACCAATTAATAACTAAAAATCAAATGCTACACTACTACATTGCAGTCAGTGTTGGGTTTTAGGGGAGACAAAGAAGGCAGCGGAAACAAAAATTTTCTCCCCCAACCCATACCGAGGAAACGCGTCAACGTCTATATAATAGGAAAGGATGGTTTGTGGAATCATACCTTGTCCCGAGGCTTGCTCGACGACAATACCTCGCGCAATGCGCGGTCTTCAACTCCGGTCTTGGACGGTGTCTGTGCAGCTCCTGGTCGCACCGGGACTGACGACTCCTCCTCCTACCAGACTGTCGGATGACAGTTGTCCTCCTGAGCGACAGTGTCCTCCCGCCTCTGTAGTAGTCCACACGGACCACCTGGAACTCCACTCTCCTTGTCCCACAAGGAAGTGGAAGGAGTCGCATCCTCCTGTTGACGTACTAGTCGCCAACATACTCTCCTGCTACCAGTTGCAACTGCAGTTGTCCTTCCCTTGCTGCACCTCCCTTTTGCGGGAAGCACTTGCTCGGGATCTCTCACGGTTACCAAAACTAGAGAGAACGAAAACTTCGCAAAGCAACCTGCTTGCATTGAGTTGTACTTTGAGAAGCCCCCAATACCCCTATATATATAGGCGGGTCATGGGACAGGGTTCTCTGTGCCCGACAATACGGGACTAAAGCAGGAGTAGAAGGGTTCGAGATTTTCCACAAAAAGCAACCGGTTAGCAACTTGAAATGATCGGTTCACAACTGAACCGATCGGTTCGGCCATTGAGCCGATCAGTTGGACCTGAGCCGATCGTTTGGGGCACTCCAACCGATCGGTTGGTTCCCTGAACCGATCGGTTCATGGTCCTAATCCGGCTCAAAAAGAGTTTCCTTGTTTCGTTCTCAATTGGTATCGAATACCAATGTTATTCCCAATCGAATTGGGCAATTTGAAACCAAAGGAAAATTCTTGCCGACATGACTTTCCCAACTGGTCGGTTGCACCAGTTGAGCCGATCGGTTCAACTCTTGAACCGATCGTTTCAACCTGGCATGAGCCGATCGGCCTGGACACTCCAGCCGACCGGTTCAGCACCTCAGCCGATCGGTTCATCACATGAGCCGATCGGTTGGGAGCACAGGTTGGGCAAAATCAGTCAATTGCGATTTCAATCAATCCGATACTCCAATCAATGCGTCCAACACCTTGAACTATATGATATTGAGCTATCGACTGATAGAGTGTTTAATTGGACTACTAAACTCCTTTAGTAATCAATCTAAACTTTTCTTGTGGACAAAACTCCTCTTCCAGGTTAAATCCTATGTGTGTGACCCTGCAGGTCCATTTCACGTTGGCAGTGAAAGTCCATAACACTTATGACTTCACAAGCAAAGAGCGGTGCCTAGTCACACATCAGTGCTACCCAAGTGAAAGTAGAAAGTTGGAGAACAACTTTCATCCTACAATCCGTGAATGGTGTTACAGTGAATGTATAATTCCTTTGTCACTGATATCCCAAATGAACTCAAGGCATGGAACAGTCATCCTGTCAACGTTCATTCACTTTCTTGATCTCAGAGCAGATTGAAAGAGATATGTATGACATCAATATCACATACTGATTCACACATGTGTGCGCACGCCTATCTCAATCCTACTCATCAAGTGGCCATGGATATCAAACTCCCTTAGGAGGGACAAATCCCATATCTATCACTCACCCCTCAAAAGCCCCATGTGTCAAAGACACCCAATCATCACCTTTATAACAACCCATGTTTCAGGACTGCGTTTGATGATGTCAAAGTGTGCCCAACGACATGTGTTGAGTGCAGTGATTTCAGGTCTAAGAATCATACTCACCACCATCACTGTGAGTACTGACTGTGACTACCATCTCATGGTTCTATGTGTCAAACTCACGGTGGGTCTGTCCGGTACACTTGTTATCTAACAAGTACCTATGTGTTTGGTTTGATATCTCTATATCATGACTAATGAGATTCTGTCATCAACCAACACCACAATCTAGTCTTGTGTGTCATTGCTATCTATCTACCTTCCACAATGACATCCGACTAGGGACATAACAAGAATGTACAAACTCTTAGCATCCGTATGATCTCATCGTTCAGGTCCTCAACCTGAAAGCATACGTCATTGACTACTGTCATTCTCTAGACATTCAATCTGTTCTATCACTATCTCATATGACTGAACCAGAAAATATTGGAAGCTTGCCTTTGATGGTTATCAAATCAATCTTAATGTATCCCACCAATCATCCCATGATAGGCTCTCAGGGCATACATACCAACAGACTCCCACTTGCACTGCGAGCCAATCACTCTTGAATCATATTCATAGTGATCTTCAAACATGTCCCACATGTCACTGTGCTCTAGTGCCAACATAGTGAGTAATGGCAACACCTTGCCAAAGTCAGTATAAATCGCATGTCTCTCATCTCTTCGCTGTACGTCGCACGTATGAGATGGAGTTGCCGTAATATGCGATCTAGTATTACATTGCTAAACTTTAGCCACATTGCATGATCAAGGATTCCAGACTTGTCATCAATGAGTGGAATATAAGTTCATCTCATGAACTTTTAGATAAATATAGTATCCATTGTTGTTCTCTAACACACAGATACTCGGCATTTCCCTTTTAAATGGTTTTATTGGAACACTTCCAATTATCAACAAACTTTCACTTTTATACATCCTATGTATATTTTGCGATTAATTTTCTGTCCTTTCGGAAGTTCGCATCAATGTAACTCTTTACATCGAACTCTTCCTTATCTCCATAGAACTAGTACTTCACAAGTACTTATCAAGTTCTCATGGTATTCCAGTAACCCTTAGTGGAAGTAGACAGACATCCACTCGTCATGTCCCACATACGAGTTATCAGGATGAGCACATCATATTGTCATGTCCTACATACAACATGATGAATGCATTTTATTCTTGCCATGTCATACATGCAAGACAATGGGATGATTACATACATGATAGATCCATATCTATTCTTAGTGTTCACATTCTTCATAAGAATTGGACACTTGGCCTTGGGATGCTAACTCCATGTAGCATGGACAAGTTTTCTCCCACTGAATCTGTGCATACTGAACCCTTCAGTACAGATTGCCAATGTATGCTCTCTCTTTTCCAGGTCAAGATATTTGTCGAGAACTGTCTCTATAGATCTCTATTCCTATCATATAGGAAACATCTCTATCTTCCTTAAAGATAATTTCCACTTTTGGATTTTCATTCTAGAAAATTTCCATTTCACATCAATATGTGGAATATGAACACGCTCCCACTAAATCACAGATCCTTCTTTATTTTTGACATATCAGTCAAACCCTTTGACTATATCATCAAAGTAAAGATCCAATTTTGAGTTGCTTGTACTCAATCAATCACATTGATTAGTTCATTGTAACTTATAGACTTCATTTGCATTAGTGGATTCATAAACCTTATAGGTTGTGTCACGTACACATCCTGGTTTTATTCCTCATAGGAATGCGGTTTTAGTATCCATATGACAAATGTCTTAGTCATTAAGTTGCAATCAACAAGCATCATCCTTCTCAAAATGTTATCCTTGTGTCTTAACACTTAAGACTCATTTGCACTTATGGATATGATCCAATGAGTGCTACCATCAAGGTCATACCTTATGGTTCACATGGATGTCATTTAGGATGTAATGGTCATAAACCATAACTCAAGATTCGGTTCCTCATATTCATCTTGATAGTTGACTCATCACATGAACAACTCATCACATAGATAATTGAGGTGTATCTGTTAAGGATATAAGAACTCACAACACTTGTGATTCTTAATTTCCTTTATTAGTGAGGGGTATTCTTTTATTAAGAAGAATTTAGTTATTTGATAATCATTCTCCAACTCCTTAGAGTATGATTCCTTCTTGATTTAGACATCACCATGCCTTAATCATGAGTTCACTATGATACATTATCATAATCACTCATAAGGATCTCAAACATTTGGTCCAAGTATTTCATTCATTGATCTCATCAAGAATTAATACTTTACCAAATTTGTACTTCATCTATGACAATCTTGAACACTTCAAGATGTTCATATTGGTATTTCTCTAAACACCATTTGAAGTATTAGCATTTGTTCCAATTGGTATGTAAATACATCACATGTATTATACCTAATAGGTCAATCACTCTCCCACTACCTTTAGTGAAGATTGATTAATCATGTCCAAGATATTCATGTCTCTTACTTGTTCTCTAACCAAAAGATTCTAGATTTATCCATCATATGGAAACTAGAAATGAATTTCTCATGATTGATGCTAATTTGATTGTTTGAGTTATCAATAACTTTAGGTATCATTTTATCTTATGCATACCATGTATCACAAGATAAACAAGGCATTGCCACAAAAAATCATATCTTTAAGATTGAAACATCAACTTTATTAATTGCCATCATTGTCATACAATATGCAATAATAAAGTGTTTCTATCTATTGGCAATATATGAAATAGCAGTTCTCAACTCCATTTCGTTCCCTTTAGGCTGAAATAAACTGAAAGATACTCCTATCTATGGCAGCAACACTTGCTCCAATGATGGGTACTTCTTTCTTGGTCCTTTCACAAAGGCCATCACTTCTTTGTGGATATTGCATATCATATATGACATATCCATATCTTGGTATCATATACCTCGGATAAAGAAGTGGTTCATTTCATGATACCTTAGGTGGAGATCTCCATCCCCTCCTTCATCTTCTTTTGTTCTTCCAGATATAGAGGGCAGTTCCCTCATACACCCTTTCCCCATGTGCCTTGAGGCTGAAGACGGCTTGGATTGCTGGCTAGCATCAGAACACTTCTTAGCTTTGCCCTTGCCCTTGCCCTTAAGACTTACCTTTTCTTTGATCACATCAAAGACTATGGTTTGTCTTTCTTCATCTTTGCCTCTACTATCCTCAACATGTCCAACAACTCTGTCAACGCTTGTCAAAGTTGTTCATGTTGTAGCTTATCATGAATTGTATGATTCTCACAACATTTGCAGTTTCATACCAATAGCCAACTCTTGGCTCAGAGGGAATCCTTCTTAATCAGGTTTTCCACATACCCAATCACATTGAGTGTGTGAATACCTTACTGGATCTCCTTCTGTCATGACATACTAGGACAGTATCTTGGAGACATCATATGTCTCATGTTGTCTTTGCAACTCATAGTTCAGAGAACACAACATCAAGCACTCCTCATCAATGTCATCCTCAGTATGCTTCCATAAGCATACTTTCAGCCATTGATGTGGTGGGATCGAGTTCATCTGGTTCTGGTATAACTAGGACTTAGAGCTTTCGCTCTTTGATTGAGAACACTTCTCATCATCATCCTAACCAGTCGTGGAATTATTCCCATTTAATTTGTTGATCTCAAAGACCGATCGCAAATAAAGTGATTTGTTGATTAACCATTAACTTTAACAAAAGGAAATATATGCAATTTTAGTCCAAAACTCTTTTGACTTGTTTGATTGATTTGAAAAGTTGACGATAAAATTAGGCCTTTAATTAATTATCGCTCCCACTATTTTACTTCAAATTGATAGCCCTCACCATCAATTCGGAAGATTGCAGCGTACAACCTTCTAGTGGGCAAGATCCTGAAATCCTCTAAGTCATGGACCAGCTTGGGCTGTCACCCACAACATAGATCTCTCAGGTAGGCAACTTTTGCCAATTGCATCATATGCAACTCTTGATAAGATGTCATCTACAACTCCTTGCAATGATCATCTCCATGCCTCAAGGCGCTAGATCCTATCTAGGTCACCTTGTTAAGTCCGACCCAAAGCAAACACGATGAATATGCACCCTGCTTGGGCAGACCCACACATTCATCCTTCACGCTTCCACGAGGTAGACGGTGCACCACGCTAGGGCATGCCCACACTTGGTCGAACAAGCTTTTCACGTGTGTCGCATTTGGAAGGCATCTAAAACTTAATATTTTAATGAGGGATTTGGTTTTATGTACATATACATATCCAATCACCACAATACATAGTACGTATCATATACATGCTATATCCCACAGAAAACATGCACAAAACGATAAAAGCGATGATTATGGCCATCCTAATGTGATTCCTCGAGCCAAGAGGAATCACGATCATCTAGGTCTACATCACATGCAACCTGTACAAGATGAACTTCTGTGCCTTGCCTTCCGAGTTGATCAACTCATCTCATGAATGATCTGTACTCTCCAGCCAGTCGTCTGGGTGCCACCAGCCGATCGGTTGGCTCCTCCAACCGATCGGTTCGCCTGGTCGTCGTGCATCTCGTCATGTCTGCCACCCGCTCGTCTCGCTCCTCAAACCGGTCATCAACCGATCGGTTCACTCCTTGAACCGACCATCTGCAAGGTCAGCCGATCGGTTCACGCCTTGAAACAATCGTCTGAGCAGTCGTCTTGATGTCCTCCGGTCTTTGACATAACAAGAAATAAAATCTATCCTATTATTACATTTCTTAAAAGAAGAAACCCCGAGTTACATTCGGGGGGAGCAAAGGTAGGAAAGAATCTCGAATTATTTCGAGTTACATCAGAAATAAGAGAGGGAAGATCGGTGTGCAGACCGAGATGCAAGCAACCACAAACAACCACACACAGATAGGGGTTTATAGGCCATAATCATGCTACACACATCCACCACAAAACTCGTTTAAGGGCGACGCGTATCGAGTGCATTAATAATACATATCATATATGTAATTTGGGATTTGTGGATTTAGGATTGGACATGCATAAAGCCGATATTGTTCGCATCGTATGCAATAAATAAAGGCGACAAACAAAAATCGATCATATCGATATTCCTAAAATATAGAGCAGTTGACGTGGCTCTGATACCACTGTTGAGTTTTAGGGGAGATAGAGAAGGCAGCGGAAACAAAAATTTTCTCCCCCAACCCATACCGAGGAAATACGTCAACGTCTATATAATAGGAAAGGATGGTTTGTGGAATCATACCTTGTCCCGAGGCTTGCTCGGTGACAATACCTCGCGCAATGCGCGGTCTTCAACTCCGGTCTTGGACGGTGTCTGTGCAGCTCCTGGTCGCACCGGGACTGACGACTCCTCCTCCTACCGGATTGTCGGATGACAGTTGTCCTCCCGAGCGGAAGTGTCCTCCCGCCTCTGTAGTAGTCCACACGGACCACCTGGAACTCCACTCTCCTTGTCCCACAAGGAAGTGGAAGGAGTCGCACCCTCCTGTTGACGTACTAGTCGCCAACATACTCTCCTGCTACCAGTTGCAACTGCAGTTGTCCTTCCCTTGCTGCACCTCCCTTTTGCGGGAAGCACTTGCTCGGGATCTCTCACGGTTACCAAAACCAGAGAGAACGACAACTTCTCAAAGCAACCGGCTTGCATTGAGTTGTACTTTGAGAAGCCCCCAATACCCCTATATATAGGTAGGCCATGGGATAGGGTTCTCTGTGCCCAGCAATACGGGACTAAAGTAGGAGTAGAAGGGTTCGAGATTTTCCACAAAAAGCAACCGGTTCGCAACTTGAAATGATCGGTTCACAACTGAACTGATCGGTTCGGCCATTGAGCCGATCGGTTGGACCTGAGCCGATCGTTTGGGGCACTCCAACCGATCGGTTGGTTCCCTGAACCGATCGGTTCATGGTCCTAATCCGGCTCAAAAAGAGTTTCCTTGTTTCGTTCTCAATTGGTATCGAATACCAATGTTATTCCCAATCGAATTGGGCAATTTGAAACCAAAGGAAAATTCTTGCCGACATGACTTTCCCAACTGGTCGGTTGCACCAGTTGAGCCGATCGGTTCAACTCTTGAACCGGTCGTTTCAACCTGGCATGAGCCGATCGGCCTGGACACTCCAGCCGACCGGTTCAGCACCTCAGCCGACCGGTTCATCACATGAGCCGATCGGTTGGGAGCACAGGTTGGGTAAAATCAGTCAATTGCGATTTCAATCAATCCGATACTCCAATCAATGCGTCCAACACCTTGAACCATATGATATTGAGCTATCGACTGATTGAGTGTTTAATAGAACTATTAAACTCCTTTAGTAATCAATCTAAACTTTGCTTGTGGACAAAACACCTCTTCCAGGTTAAATCCTATGTGTGTGACCCTGCAGGTCCATTTCACGTTGGCAGTGAAAGTCCATAACACTTATGACTTCACAAGCAAAGAGCGGTGCCTAGTCACACATCAGTGCTACCCAAGTGAAAGTAGAAAGTTGGAGAACAACTTTCATCCTACAATCCGTGAATGGTGTTACAGTGAATGTATAATTCCTTTGTCACTGATATCCCAAATGAACTCAAGGCATGGAACAGTCATCCTGTCAACGTTCATTCACTTTCTTGATCTCAGAGCAGATTGAAGGAGATATGTATGACATCAATATCACATACTGATTCACACATGCGTGCGCATGCCTATCTCAATCCTACTCATCAAGTGGCCATGGATATCAAACTCCCTCAGGAGGGACAAATCCCATATCTATCACTCACCCCTCAAAAGCCCCATGTGTCAAAGCCACCCAATCATCACCTTTATAACAACCCATGTTTCAGGACTGTGTTTGATGATGTCAAAGTGTGCCCAACGACATGTGTTGAGTGCAGTGATTTCAGGTCTAAGAATCACACTCACCACCATCACTGTGAGTACTGACTGTGACTACCATCTCATGGTTCCATGTGTCAAACTCACGGTGGGTTTGTCCGGTACACTTGTTCTCTAACAAGTACCTATGTGTTTGGTTTGATATCTCTATATCATGACTAATGAGATTCTGTCATCAACCAACACCACAATCTAGTCTTGTGTGTCATTGCTGTCTATCTACCTTCCACAATGACATCCGACTAGGGACATAACAAGAATGTACAAACTCTTATCATCCGTATGATTTCATCGTTCAGGTCCTCAACCTGAAAGCATACGTCATTGAGTACTGTCATTCCCTAGACATTCAATCTGTTCTATCACTATCTCATATGACTGAACCAGAAAGAATTGGAAGCTTGCCTTTGATGGTTATCAAATCAATCTTAATGTATCCCACCAATCATCCCATGATTGGTTCTCAGGGCATACATACCAACAGTCAGTGGCATGGTCAGTCAAGTTTGAAACTCGACCGACAAACAAGTCATAACATTATCCAAAAATTATGATATTTTACAATAGTGTTTAAATTTAAGATATCCAAATTATATCCAAATTTGAATTCAATAAGAGTTAGACATAAAATACTAAAAATCATTTAGTGAGACACTATACTTATCAAATTCTGTATTCAAATATCATCAAAACCCTAATTTGGGCCGATTAGGGTTATATTTCTCAAACCCTAATTTCTCAAAGTAAAACACACTTAAATTTCTTATTAGATTTAAAACATCATAATTGAATTATCATCATTAATTAGATTTAAGAAATAATCAATCCAATTTAAGCATGTAAACATCCAGGTAAACCGTAGTTTACCAATTAAGCTCAGATGCGGTCATAACAATTCTTCCACCTTAAAATGTTTCATTCCCGAAACATAAACATGAAAGAAAAGTACATTTAAGGTTTATTTTAAGCTTCTGAAATCTTACATGTCATTATATTCTTGTATTTCATACTTGAATGTGGTTTTCAACCTTAAGTCCTTTAATTCTTTACTAAATCACAACATATTTGAAATAGATCTCAATGATAACAAACTAATTCTCTATTCCATAGTCAATCATAGGATAGAGAGATAAACAACCATTTCAATATTTTCATAATCTTGAGGTGTTACCTCAACATTGATAATCTGATCCAACTATCTCAATTCATACGGCTCAATATGTACTATTGTTTTGTATTACCTTTAAGTCACAAAAGAGAGTTCACCATGTCTTTTTGAATTTTACTATTGTGCTACTCAAATAGGAAAATAGTCTTCAGTTGGAAGACTAGAATCAACAACAATTGTACAACACCACTCACGACATCCCCATTGGATCATGGATGCATAAGGTGAACCATTACCATCACATACCATACTATGCTCAAGTATGAGCCCACACATATTTCAAGGTGTAACGAGTTATAGCATACTAGGGTTTCAACAATAGTAATAGAGTACTCCATGATTGTATTAGTCATTCAAGGACTATTCATACCCAATTACCATCACTTATTTATATTAAAGTTGGGTATAACAAGTTATACCTCATTAGGGTAACATATCAACACAATATGATTACCATCCCTTCTATTACTATGAGTGAATATGTAAGGCTACCTTATTAAGGGTAATCCTCCATTTGTTCCATCATCATTCAACCCATATCACCATACCATAATTGTACAATACTAAGATGGATTACTCGTATGAATGACTACAACTATTAGACACCTTTAGTTAACATATTGTTTGCACATGTACACTAAAATTATACATAGAACCAATTTACATCCCTTAATATACCTTCAACACATTATACTTCTAAAAACAAATTCACATATAACTCAAATCCATTGTTTTCTCTTATCTCTCTCTTCATTCATTACTACTTACTTTTTGCTACTTATCCTTCTCATTTTAATCATGTATATTAAACATCCTTTAAATTGAAACATACAAGGTACGAATAGATTATTCATCATTCTTGCTATCACTGTAGGAATTTATTTCATATCGCACTTCACTCATATTGTATGTCTCCTTTTATTCAAAAAACACTTCTTATATTTCAATTCTATTTCTTATCATTTACTCTGAATAATTTCCATATTGTATATCTACCTTTCAGATTAACTACCTTTAAAACTTGGATTACTATCAATGCTAGTTTACTTCTCATAGTGCAAATTTCATGATTTTATTTTATAGAGATGCTAGTATTCAAGGTCAAATCACTAGTGATATCCCTTGAACTACTACAACTCTAAACATTCTAGGGTTTGGTCTTTATCAGTAGCATGACGTTATTGTGATGTGACTTTATTCTCTTAATTTGAAATTCAAACTTTGGATCTCACAAGTTTTACTAAAGTCTTCCTTATCTTATCAATTGAATTTCCTTTCTCTTACTTGGCCATTCAAATAGATTACATTCTCAATTACCTTTCTAGGGTTTCATCATCATATTGTGTGTCACTGTCACATTCACTAGATGTCCTTACCATGGTGGTTATGCATCATATATGATTCATTTTCTTATCACTTCATTCCCACCTTGCTCTCATTAAGGAAGATATGAAAGAGAAGATGATTCTGAGACTTGGAATTCTTATCTTCAAACATTCCCTTAATACATTTGTCGTATGTAGGCTCAATTAGTTATCAACAAGGATACATGACTAACTAGCACTTGATTGAATCTCCTAACCTCTTTCTTTTATAATCTATATCACTCCATCATGTTTCAAACCCTTCCTTACTTTCCATAATCCTCTTACCATATACTACTCTTCCACTTGTCATCTTTAACTTTTAATTTTTCCTTATGATCATGTTGCTTATTCATGTGTATGATCATGTATACCATGTTGCGTATATTTCTTTTTATCCTTCTACTAATGTGAAGTTGAAATTTTAAATCAATAATCTCTCTACTAGTTTCAACTCATGTTTAATACATTACATATCCTTCATTTTAAATCAAACGGCTCATGCATGGGTCAAACTTAGTATCTCTTTCAATCAAGTTTTTACCTCATGAATATAGTCTACCTTTATATGACTTATTCATTGGTTAAGCTACACTTTTGTTCTTCTTTTAGAAACCAGTTTGTTGTTCTATAAAGACTTGGAATCCAAAGGTAGTAAGGATGAATGTATTAACTTCACAATAAAGGTATACATTCCATGCTCTCAATTATATCATAACCCTCATTCCTTAATCAAGCTCATCATTTCCATCATTTATCTTTGTTTTAACTTAGTTTCTTATCCTAATCTTATGATTTACATGTTCATCTAATTCTCTTTACTTTAACCTTCTGAAAACTCTTCACTTATATTTACTTATTGTCTACTTAACTCTTTTCTTTTATTTTCCCTTTGCTTTGGAGTACATAAAAACATTGTACTCGATTATATAGTCCATTCCTCATGATTGATTCTTACTATCTTGGCCCTTACGTACTTTTCTCATATTTTTTCCATATTTCATATTTAAAGTTCATATAATACTAATCATTAAAATTAATCTGAACCTTATGTCGTGTTCCTTAATTCCCAATTAAGGGTTTCTCATATGAGGCTCTAAAGTTGAATCTCAGATATCAGTTCTAACTGATTCTTAGATATTCTAATCTTTCCCATATGTTTCAACATCTTAGTGTATGTACATTCTCACTATAATGTGGGTCTAATTTATCCAGAGTTACTCTTATTATACTGTTAATAGGAGTCATTAGATCCCAGTAACACATCCTGCCAGCCGGACCAGGCCGGACCTATAGTCCTGAAGCCAAGAGCTACTCAGGATTAACTAACTCCTATTAATCTTAAACATGTGGAAAAAAATATCCACTTAGGAAAGCTCATTCAAAGATCATTTCTAGTCTACTTGATACAAAGAATGTAATCAATAAATGCTACAACTTCATAGTGTACAACAAATCTTAAAGACCCATATATATTTCAAAATACTGAATATCTAAATTCAAGAATGTAAGAGCATTTCTATTCATCTCCAATAAAACAACAATATGAAATGAAAGTTCTATCTCATTTTATATTTATGCTCTTAATTCATGTTACTTATCTTGTTTATAACCCTAATATTTCAAGGGTTCCTCTCTAGCCCATCCTTCCACCGTATACCCGACCAGGGTATACATGAAAGAATAGACAGAGTAGCTTGATACTAGTTGATGCAAGTACTCAGATACCGGGCCAGGATGTCCAAATACTTAAATCCCCAGAGCTAACATCATAACATCTCTTATCTGCCACATTTATGACTCTAACTTACTAACTTAATAGTCCCTGACAACTCAATCTAAGCTCTGATACCAAAGCTTTCACAACCACATCCCACGATTACCACTAATCATGAGATTAGGGCATGACTATGAGGATTACACTTAATACAAGGTTCACTCCTGATTGTTCCTTTAATTCAATTTTTTTGTTTTCTCGCATTCAATTACATAAACAAACTTTACAAAAGAATTAAACTTTTATTACTCAACATTAATGATACACAACCATATATTCATTCTGTTTCTCACACTTCCATGTTCATATGATATGATAATCAGATACATTCTCTCTTATCAAGGAAACAAAGATACAAAACATCATTTATAACTCTCTCACATCTACACAAGGACCTAGAGTGATAGGGACCGATTGAACTTAACTAATATGATACTCAACTCATGTGGTAGATCTACTCTGATGCTTTGACCTTCTTCAAGTCCACGTGGTTTCCCTAAAAATTTTGAGTAGAGGGGTGAGCCTACTCGCTCAGTGAATGAGTACTTCAAAGAAACAGTCTAAAGCACTGATATAATTATAGATATACTTTTGAGCAACTGATATCAATTATAACAGCAGTAAGCTTTAAAGATACTAATCATTCACAATAATAAATATGGCAGGATACTCTAGATAATTTATTCAACTGGAATAAAATAAAAAATTTACAACATTGAGCAGATCTAAAACAATACAGTTAAAATAATAGAGAATGTAAATATTGCATTTAAAGAAGAACTACTATAAAAATGTAATCAAATCTTTCTTAACTCTTTTTACTTATAAGAAACTCTTTAAACCTATATGATCATATTTTAGCTTATGCCCTGATCATATGCAGTGTACTCTACATATGAAGACTTGTAGTGCACTACGATCTCACAGTACAAGACTTATCTTAAAACTCAGGAAGCTAAGCCTAGAACTGAATTTGGGTCTACTTTACTCGAACTGTCACATCTGACTAAGGAAGCTAAATAGTTGGCCTTTAACTAGACCTCTCCTTCTAGGCTGAGTACACAGGCCGAGGGTCTGAGACGCTCTGTGGGCCTCATCTTGGTACGCTCTGTGGGTACCTTTGGGTTACCACCGGGATCTCCAGTTCATGTTGAGTAACCTATCTTCTCTTAGGAGACTTCCTCAAGGGCTTCGTCTCCTCGCATGCTCTGTGGGTTCGTTTCGATCCCCGTATACTGGTCACTGCCAGGGTGGATCATTTCCCCCCTACTATGCAAACATCCGTAGGGGATCTACGATGTTTAGGGCACCTATGTCTATTATTTTATTATTCTTGGAAATCTCTTACTATATTGTATCTCTCTATTACTTATTCTTGACTTTGGTATCTCTATGGTACCGAGTCTATTCATTTGAAGCTTATAAATATGGCATGTACTTTCTTACTTAACTTGGCAGAGTAGTATATTCAAAACACTATAATATTCTGAGTAATCATCATACTATGCATACATGCAGACTAAAATTCTTAAACAAACAGAATACATGTCAACTTGGCACTTTATACACTAGAGTCATGCAATTGAACTATTAAGAATCACCACATCTCATACTAAGAATATTGATATCACAATACTTGACTCATTGAACACCCTATCCTTAGGGTTTCATTTACCTCATTCACTTATCACATGGCTCTCATAAGGATTTCGTACGACATAAACATTCACTGAATGAAGACTGCTTAAATCATATACAATCAATATATGTATGAAACCTTGGAAATGAGCTGAATTTAGGTTTCCATTCCATTCACTGAGATATCATACATCAATAATAAAATTGAATAAATAAAATCTATCATGTCAAGAAAATCCCTTCAAATGGATTTCATGATATCTATTCGTAAATATCCAACTTTATTCGCATCTAGGGTTTCACCCTCTTTACTGAGATATCAAACAAACACTATTCACCTTTAATGAAATCCAAGATAGTATCTTACATATGTGTATTATGAATTCAGATAAAAAAAACCATTCATAACCAAGGGGATCCACATAAATAAACTTCTCTATTTAATTATACAACAATTTCAGTCATAGACAAATTCCCTATATTTCAGTTTACTCTTATAACCTCTGTGAATACTTAGGGAATTCTCATTAGGATGTATTGTATACATTTCCAATATGATTTTAACATCTGAAATTCATTCAAACAGAGGAAGATTTCATTTCATATCATTTTGCAACAACTTAGATCAAACAGACAATTCAAGGTTTGTAGTCGCATACTAAGCAATTAAAGATTATGGATGATTTAACCAATTTCTGTGTAATATACTATTTAAAGGAAGTTCCCACTCACCCTAATGTTTGAAAACACCTTAAAAATGTAGCTCATCCCTGAAAATCTCGATCTCATATCAAATCCCTAGCAATTCACCCAATTCGTTTTCCTTTCAACTCGGAAACCCTAAAAATGAGGGATTATGAAGAAAGAGTGAGAAAAGGGGAAGTTTTGATACCATTTTGGATCAAATCAGAGGAGGGATGGAATCTTGACATGTGAGAGAAGATTCACCATGAAAGCCTATGCAAAGAAGCTAAACTTACTTGATTTCATCATATCTCGGATAGAGAAACCCTAGATCAGCAATTCCACCTCTTTCTCCTCTCAAACCCTAACTCTCCCTCTCACTCTAGGATTTCATTTCTCTAGATTGAATCATGAATTATGAGATCTTCTAGTGTGTTAGGTTGACCATATAGAACAATTGAGCTGCTTGGGTCAATTTCTCATTGACCCCTCACTATACTTTTTCTTATTTCAGCTGAATTTTCTGTTATAAAATTGTTACTGTAATTCGTGTACTGAATATCTAACAGATCCTCCAAAAATTATAAACATTTTTGTATATTATTTATGATTGATTTTTAGATCTCTAGTAAAAATTTCAGATCATTTTTAGTTACCAATAAATAAATAAAAATCAAATACTACACTGCTATATTGCAGTCAGCGGTATGGTTAGTCGAGTTTGAAACTCAACCGACAAACATGTCAGACCATTCTCCAAAAATTCTTATATTTTACAATAGTGTTCACATTTAAGATATCCAAATTATATCCAAATTTTAATTCAATCAAAATTACAAATAAAATACTAAAAATTATTTAGTGAGACACTATACTTATCAAATTTTGTATTCATATATCATCAAAACCCTAATTTGGGCCGATTAGGGTTATATTTCTCAAACCCTAATTTATCAAATTAAAAACACACTTAAAGTTCTTCTTAGGCTTAAAACATCTTAATTGAATTATCATCATTAATTAGATTTAAGAAATGGTCAATCCAATTTAAGCATGTAATCATCCAGGTAAACCCTAGTTTACCAATTAAGCTCAGATGCGGTCATACCAAAATAAGAAAAGTAAAACATACAGCCACATGGTGATGCAAGGTACAAATAATTTTATGAATAATCATAGGTTGTATTGGAAGTGCTTTCTGTACTAGTCATTTGAAAATCAGATGGTACATATAGAGTGTCCAAAAGTTGGTACTAGGTGGGTGAGGCACCCCTTAGACAATAAGCCTCATAGATGTGGATAAAAATAATAAGTAAATAACTAGAAAAAAAATAAAGTCCACCAGAGTCCATCAAAATTTACTCCATAATAAATGTTCTATGTCTAGTACCGCCTCCTTCAAAGATGGTAGCAGGTGCTTCATTCTCCTTGTCCATCTCCATATTAATTTCAGATCTTCCAATGGGAATATAGGTTACATGTAACATTTACTTTATCAATAAGTATAGGAATGTTGTTTTTCTGCCAATTATATTCCATGGTTTCTCTCTAACCATATAATGTAGATGATGGCTACTAAGAGTGTTTTGTGGTGGGTGTGACATGAATTTTTTTATCTCTGGTATGAGAGGTCAAAAGTAGTATGGTTTTTCCCATAGCTAAAAAATGTTATGTATATGTATAGTTATGGGGTAGTGCATGAAGAGGTGAGTTGTGGTGTCTTCTTGTGTGTTGCACATTTAACATCTCATTGGTTCATAATAACCCCTATGAAATGGTTGTTTTTTGTTAAAATTTTGTCAAGTTTGTTCAGACATAAAATTATCTTAATTTTCAATGGTCCTGTAATGCTCCAAATGTCATTGGGTGGTAAGATATTTTTTCTATTGTTAAGAAGTGGTTTGCATTGTGTATTGTACATTTTGAACCCCATATCCATGACACATGATTATTTGTCTCTAATTCTAATTGATGAAGAATAATATTAATAGTGTAAGGAGGTATGTAGGAGGAAAGGATTTTCTTTTGTTTGTTGTTTCATCCTTGCTCAAGAGGTCATGCAGCAACAATGTGAAGTTTTGAGATGTCTTGGGGTATGTGAATATTGTAGTTTAAGTTTTGAATCTGTGTGCCATGGTACCATGGGTCTTTCTGGAAAAAAAATATGTTTGGCAGCATGTGGTGGAGTACTTATAACGCCATGGACGGTATGTATGTGTTCATTTATATGATTCCATATCAGTGACATTGTACTCTTTGTGATGATCTACTAATGATTTATGCTCCTATAGTATTTTTTTATAATAATTTTTTCCATTTGTTAGTTCCTAGGCTAGCTATAATTTTGACAATCAGATAGATGGCATGCGATTTGAGGTTGATGATGCCCTGACCGGCCTAAATTGCTCGTCCAAAATGGAGCGGTCTATAGTAGACAGACTCTTAAATTTATAACCCAGCTCTCAGGGCCCCACAACTATTATACGGGGTCTGATGTAGTACTCGGCGTTGAACCACATAGACAAAGATGGTGACTGCTAAGAATGTGGAGTCTTATCTCAGTCACACCATATAAGGAAGTAAGATAGATGGTGTTCCTTATGGAATAGTGTTACTTGAAACATATGAAACAAGTAAAATGGAAGATAAAGAAACAAAACAAAAGAATAAATCAAACAAGCACGTGGTAACAAAGATATGGATGGGAACTTAGATTGGGTTTCACCTACTAAGTTCCCTCACCAACATGTAATACTCACACCCTTTGTATACCCTTAGCAAGCTTACAAGCAATCATCATATATGTCTATTCCCTCCTCTCTCGAGCTTTAGATAGATCTAGATTATAAGGTTGTCTCTCTCTCGAGATGGAAAACAAACAATCACGATTATAACCATGTGATCTTTAGTTTTAGCATTCCAACATTCTCATGCATTCATTAAACTCCATAACACTAGATAAGGTTAGTACTACTCTTTCAAGGTACTAACAATCAAACATCACAAGATGGTGGCTAATCATGCAAGTGAAGAAATAAGAACAATTGTATTGAGATAACTATTGCCAAGAACATATGTATTCAAACATTTGTAAGTATATACATGTTGGGAAAGCCTTAGTGACTACTCAAAACCCAAGTAATGATGTTTAGTCACTTATGGTAAAGAGTAGTATTACAAAATTACAAAAGTGAAGATACATCGAGATAGTAACAGTAGAGGATGAACAACATGGTCAAGAATGACAGATCTAAAGAAGACAGGAAGACAATACACTAACAATACTCCTTCAGATCTGGCACCAAAGTTGGCATACTGAATGAAAACTCCTCTCAAAGAAGAGGGTGGAGATCTTCTCTCTCTTTTGGACCTTCATCTTTGGAGGTAGAAGATTGGTGGATGTGGATGCAAAATGACTCTGGAATGTGGCAACACTTTGTCGTATATCTGATAGTCGATCCCCTTTCATGCATAGAGTCGATCTCTATTTATAGACATGTATAACCGACTTAAAGGACCCCATTGGTCATAGGGATTCAACCATAGGGGTATCATAGGTTCTTTGGTCATAGAGGCATCAGGGCAAGTGACCATATAGGTGCCAACATCAGCAACTGTGGGGTCATCAAGGCAAGCGACCCCAGGATGCCAAGGCAAGCAACCACAGGGAGAGTTGATGGTCATTGACCATTGGGAGAGTTGATGGTCTTTGACCATTGGGAGAGTTGATGTTCGGAGACCGTTGTAGTGGCGTGAGACTCATTGAATGCTGATATTTTGTAGTCTGTTGAAAGTATAACAAGAGTAGTGAGTCATGGGACAAAAATGATAAGAGTTATCTAGATAAATCATGGAAAAGGTGACTAAAAATGGAATCAAAATAAGTGAGCTAATGACCACAAAATTGGAAGTTATCAACTCTCCCAAACTTAGAGTCTATCTTGTCCTCAAGCTAATAAATGAAATTAGATCATAGAGAGATGGGCCTTTGTTGTTTTCAATTTGACGAACTCGCTACTACGAATTAATGCCATTCTTACATCAAATCCTTGTGTATAGCTTGGTACACTTACTGAAGTCTGATTTCATCCCCTTATTTCTGGAGTTGAATGACTTTTTGCACCTGCCATTGCCTTTTGTAGTAAGGGACTCACCCCTCGCAATAGCCTCCCGATCTTGGTTTCTATATGTACTTGTAAACGGTTCATGACATGGGTAGCTTTCACACTCAACTTTTTTTTTGGGTCCTAGATATTTGTGCTAGGGTAGGATGAGGGTTCACTGTGTTCCTACCTTTCTCATGTTACCTCAACCATAATTTTTTTCATAAAGACAACTTTTCCTGATTGGGACCTAATGTAATGTTAGGTGGTTGTGCGAGGTCCCTTTTCAAAAGACATGTGTGTAAAAATTGTCTTCTAGACTCCACTATCGGGCACGACATATCTGCATTCTCGAGTGTAGCTAAACACTGGCTGGACAAAGTCATTCATCATCTTACCTGAAAAACTCTCATGATTTTCTATTTGTTTGGCTTTTATTTCTCTCACAAGCCTTGGGAATAGGATTTGTAGGTATGTTTTTTGGGTTGCCAAGCCCCTTTTGATCCCAATGTGGGGAATTTTTAGAACTAGAGGGGGTAATTGTTTCCCATATTGTGGGATTTGTATACTTCCCAACATTTACTACAAAGCTAGGGTGATTGGTCAGGAGAGTGGCAAATTAAGTCATCTTTATTTCCAGGGAGTTCATAGGCCTAGAAGTGTCCTTTCTCTTTCCATAATATTTTCTTATATGAATGGCGTAAAATCGTGGTATCATATCATTTTCTTTAAGGTGAGTTAATAGCCCATTTGCACCACTCTTGGTATAATTATTCTATAAAACAGTAGAGGGACAAACAAGTCTAAGGATAAGTTATTTCAATAAATCCTAGAAAATAGATCTCCAAACCGTGACTATAGAAAATGGTAAGTTCAGAGGTCAATTTTTTTCAAAATTCCATACAAGATAGGAGGAAAAGTATGAATTTGTACAAAACATTCCGCATTGAATTAAAAGGGTAAAAATTTACTTATCATGCCCATTTATAAATCCCCCCAAACTTATCATGCACTTCTTCTCGGAGTGTCAACGATGAATATTAGGAATAAACGGGCCAACTTTATCTTTATTGTGGTTGTGCAAAGACAACCCATTTTAATTATAGTAGCATTTCAGCAAATTCCTCTCACAATGCATGATAGTGTTCATTTTGCAAGCTTTCAACAATTGGCATCCATCGGGGCTAAATCTGACATCTACGCAAGGCAATTTGATTTAATTAGTTGTTGTGGGCTCATGTGGCAAAAAATTACATCTTTTTAAAGTCTAAATTTGCTAACGAACTTACATCCCTTTCCAAACTTGCAGACCATATCTATAATTTCTTCCACACATTTTACCACTTTTTCTTCAGTTGGTTTCTTTGGTGTAGTCATATTTGTATATTTGTTCAATGTGAAGGCTGAATCTAAGTTCTTATATAATATTGCAGTCTTTGCCTTGATGTTGATCACCAACAGTGACCAGTGGTTGTCATGGAGGATGGGTAGGAATATAATAGCTGGGAGGGAATTAGATAGATGAATTTTTAGACATTCCTTCTCTCCAGACATCTTATTTCTCAATATGACATCCACTAGTTTGTAGTAGGCCATGTGTACATTTGGCATATTATCTCCTAATAGAAAATTGGTAAGCAGACATTACACTTACTACTAGGTATCCTCCTATCTTCAAAGTGTCTCAAAAGTTGTCTTTAAGCACACAAATTCATCCTCAGTCAAAGATAACATTGCCAATATTGTCATTCTCCTTTAATTTATCCATGATGAGCAGCAGTGATTCCCAAGAAAGGTCTTCACATGCCCATCTATCAAAATCAGAAAATGTGGGCTCCATTAGTCTAGTCGGCCCATCTAGCCTTACTTTCAGTGGCTCGTCCTCATTAATTTCACATTCTTCTGGTTTATTGGTGGTCATTTCTTGTTCACTTTATTTTTCTTGTGATGTCGTTGGCTTCTCATCAACTCTCTTTTCTCGAGGATCATTTTGTGCACCCAACATGCCATCTTTCGACGCTTCAGGGGGTGCCCATCCTACCATTCATGTTGATGCCCAGGCTGGTTCAGATGGGTCAAGTTACAATGTTTTTAGATGCTCTCTCCAAGGATATTTCTTAGGAAGAGGAACTCCTATATGCAGTCTACATGGAACAACATCAGGAGGCATCACCGAGTCGTGGATGAACTAACGATCATATATGACATCCATTGCATATGTACCACACAGCCCGTGTAAGTCTTCAAGATAAAGGTCTTATAATCGGATGCCTTTGTTTATCACCTCCATCATTCTAAGTACAATAAATGTGTAGTTCCTTGATCCTTGTTGTTCTGGAGGGAACTTGGTGGTGATTGTGAAGTTCTTCTAGTTCATTTTTTGTTGGGGACCTACTACTTGTATAGCATGTTGTAAACGAATTGGTACTTTCTGAATGTCTCGGGCATCTTTGTTTTTGAAGACCAGAGAGTTGTAGGGTAGATCTATATTACAACAGTTGTATATTCTCATGTGCCTCTTATACATATCTACTATGGTCAAAGCCCAGTGCTTTAAAGTTCTGATTGATAAGGTGATGAATTTTGTCTCTTGCCTTGTCACTTCCTCTTGTAGCTCCCTGACCGGTGTACAATTGCATTCCTCCTTGTATAGCTTCTTTTCTAGAGTGGTAGTTTCATTGAATATTGGTTGTGCCTTGTCGAGGTGCAAGAAATCCTCCAGGGCAGTTGCACAGAGTACTTTGAAGAGGTTTTTTTGTACTCTTACTCTATGTAGAAAGATCCCCCTAAGTCTTCTCTGGGTAGATTTCTCCCTTTTTTGGCATAAACTATGTCTGAAATAGGGAGTTTTTCATCAATGATGTCAGCAAGGACATGGACATCTCTACATGTTATCCTAGATATTGATGACATGTCCATGTCAGCTAGCTTGTAGGGAAGTTGGGGCTCTATTGCTACTTTGTCTTCTTTCACAAATGTATCTTGCTCCCTTTCTGATGCACTAAATAAGAATATGGCCAGACTACTATCATAGTCGTATGATGTTTCTTCTCTAGCCATTTGTGCAACTAAGGTTGGGGTAGCAGTGGTGGGTATGGGGGTGGGAACATGACCTTCAATAGTCCTACATGGTTCTCTTCTATTTATCTTCAACTTTGTTTGTTCCCATAGGTGCTTCTGTAAATTGGTTTGCATGCGATGGCATTTCGGGCATGGCTTCTTTTACTTCCGCTATAGTGGCATCCATTTTTTTTACATAAGCACGACTCTCGTTGTGTTCATAAAAATTTAGGTAGATGCCACATACATCCATATATATGTTTAATTCATTTATATAACATTGTAGAGTCATGTTGTTTATAGAGTTTTTTGACCCCATACCAATTTCTTATCCTGGTTGAGGTGGGTTGGTATCAGTGGGGATGTCCTCAGGATGATTGTCTATTGCGGGTGAGGAGTTCAGGTCAAACTCCAACACCAAAGCATTAGTTGCATTTGAGTGCTCGGCAGATGGCTCCTCTGGGCGTGATTGCACCTCATTCCTAGCGGGCTCCTCTGGATGAGCTTGTGGTATATTCACACTTTCCTCTATGGGTGAGGGAGGTGCACTTGTCTCTTCTTCATGTTCATGTTGTTTGGGGTTGGAAGAACTTGAAGACATTTGAGATGGTGAAGGGTTAGCTCTGTGTCTTGATTCTTGTTTGGCTCACCATTCCTCCATCTATTTGCGCTCCTATTGTAGTTCATTCATGGATTCTTTGTTTCCTTTGTGCATCATTTCTTTCTTAGTGTATATAATTTCCCTTTCCTTCCTGAGGTTCTCCATCTCTTCAGACATATTCTTGATGGCTTGCATCATATCAAATTCCTAGAGGATGATGTTCTCTATGAATTATGGGAGATCTATAGTCCTTTCGTATATCCTTGATACCTGCATTGTTAGTTCTTGCATGCTAGTAGAAAAGAAATCTGCTTGTGAAGAAAAATTGTGCACTTTTTGGAATATAATGTCAAAGCCACATCCCAATATATCCTTGAATGTCTGGATTCTTTATTGTTATTCTTCCTAGGGTCTTGTATTTGTGGTTGTTGTTGTTTGTAGAATTGACGATGCATCAGTTGGTTCATGTCGAGGAGAGGTTGGTCAATCCTCTTTAACCAGTTGTGTCATTCCCTCTAGTGCACCTTTGCTTTCTGTATCCATTGCTTGTTCTTCTTCTTGGACTGGTATTTCAGACACTACTTCTATTACAGGTAGGGGTGGGTTGGTAGTCTAGAACACTTACGATAGATAAATACGTCTTTCTTAGCTTCTATTATGGATTCTCGTACGTCTTTAGGAGTGCCTGGTTGGTCACCCATCACAATAATTGGTACTTCCAGTACTCTGCTTGTGACTTGACGAGGAGGTGGCGCAACATAGAACTCTTCATCATTTTGAGGAGGTTGTTCCACCAAGGATAGTTGCTTCCCAATATCTTTCTCATTTAATTGAGCTAAAGGGGGATGAATGATGAGGCTATAGATTTTGGCATACCCTTGTGTGGCCTAGTTGCTAGTTTCTTTTTTTCTTCAGTCTTTATTGCTCTATTTCTTATGCTTGTTCCTCTTCTTATTGGATGCTAGTTTGTGATAGTGGGTCTGTAGTTCTCCTGATAGCACTAGAATGCATTTTATCTACTTCATCCATGTTGGCACCTAGTTTATTGGCATCGTAATATGCCAATTCTGGGAGTGGAACTAGCAATTTAGAGTATTTTTTCCTATAGAAGACTTCTCACCTTTGTGTATCAGTATTCTTGTTGTTATCAAGTATTTGATATCGATTTTCATGTATCCCTTGGTCAATTTGTACCTTCTTAGATCCTCAATGTCTAGAAAGAAGGCCGCAATAAGTATAATTGGACCTCCCATGCAGTAATCCTTCATCCTTTATTTGATGTCTTAATCAACTATTGTGGATAGTTTGTCAATCAACAATCTTCCAATGTTGACTGGTCTTTTCTCTATCATAGACTAGTTTGGAGAAAGTTCCCCCCTCGATACACTCCCTATTTCTGATATGGTGAACACATTTTTAACAAGGATTTTCTATATTACTCTAATTAAACAAAAGTTATATGAGTTGCCTTCGACTTCCTAGGACTGTGTTTATCTTCCCCAATCAGTTTCTCCTACATCCCCTGTGGCTATCAAACCCAATGGCATCTCTATCACTTTTCTCTTCTTGGAAGGATTTGGCTTCCTATCAGTATCAATAAACAACACATTCAGAAATCATTCAATAATATATAAATCCTTTCCTCCTATTCTTACTTGTAGTTTGTACTCCCCCCTACTTCACTCCTTTCCTTATCTTCAATGGGAATCTTAATGAGTGAGTATATGAATTTGGTTGTGAGTTCTGTATAAGAGTTCTAGGGTTCCAAGCATAGGACACTCAAATTTGCCTTGCCCCCCTAGAATTTCATGACTCATTTGTAGAGCCCCAACTTTCTGAAGTTGCCATGGTCTATGTGCCTTGTTGGCCCGAATTGGTTTGTTGTTTTGAAAAATTTGTGCATCACTTGGTTATCCTTATGTCTAGGTTTAAACGTTTCTTATATGATGTTGCTTTATCAGAAACGACCATCGTGTCTACTAGTATGCTTACTGCCTCTAGCCTTTGTGCTTTGGACCTTGTCCTAATTGTTAACTTCTTCTAATTTTATGTGGGTTCTTCTAGGTCAGAAGCTTTATAGTTTCCTATCCACCTTATTTATTCCTCCGATGGTAGGTACTTAGAAGTATTTTCCGCCTGAGTGCTTTATGACTCATCCTTAGGTTCAGGATGTTTGTTCCCCAATAGTATTTTGTAGTGTTCTTTCTACAGTAGCATTTGTTCCTTCTTTGCCTCTAGTAATTTGGATGCTTTTCGAAATATGTATTGATTCCTTGGATTGCTTCTTCTATCCCTTGGAGTGAGGTGATCTGCCTGTGTAGCGAATTTAAAGTTCTTGACCACATTCTTCAGTGTACCCAAAATTCAGCTCATTAGTATAAGTCTAGTGCTCATGCAAGTTATTTAAAAAGAATTTGTAAATTCAAAATATCCCAACATTATAAATTTCAAAAGCACAAGTGTACTACCCCTTATGCGATTAAAGGAGGGTGATGATGTTTTAGTGGTCACTTAGGAGGAGAGGATATCTATGACAAAGGGCATCCTAGTGACCAGAGGTATCCCAGTGATTGAAGGTAACTCAACACTCGAATGATAAGAAAACATAAGTGACCGAAGGAACTTGTACAAGTCGAAGAGAACATAAGCGATCAAAGGAATAAAAGAGGGTGAGGAAAGTGTTGGGTCTAAAAAACCCAATGGTCACAAGGATCGTATGGTCCCCAGCAGCCGCAGAGTAGCCCAAGGCCTCACAATCATAGAGGTGGTGTTCCACCATTGTTTCGGGGGCATAAAGCATCGACAGTAACTGTAGAGAAAGATCTTAAATCATGGTGATTTTGGGTAGTGTGCAATTAGAGGCATGACGGAAGATAAGGTTAATATGAAAAACATCGAGTGATGGGATGAAGAACCCTCTATGGTCATCAGGGTGGCAATGTGTGCGAATATAGTGGAAAAGTGGTGGGTAAAAATGGTTACCTTAGGTTGGAGAAAAGGGGATGAGAAAAAGCAAGGGATCATCAACATTTTTTGTTGTCTCTAGGAGGTCTGACTTAATGGCAGTAACGCTAGTAGGGTCTTTTTCGTCTTGGGTTCGTCTCCCTTCATCTTTGTCTTCTTTGACCATTTTGTAATCTCTAGGGTTTCGCCTCATATGTCAAAGGTATTAAAGGGAGAGAGAGTGAGCGGGACTTTTATACCTAGCTATCACAATAGTTTAATCTTCTATGATCATAAGGGTTTTAACCCTCTGCGGTCGCAAGTGTCAGAAACTTTTATTTGGTCATGAAAAATTAGAAGTCCCAATAGTTTATGAGATTCTACTTACCTTCTACAACTACTGAGGTTGCTCGAACTTCAACGATCGTAGAGAGTTTTAGTTATAAGAAACTTTGTGCACCTTCTGGGTAGTAATTAATCTAAGGTAGATGTCTAAAATTGAACATTAAGAGTCTAAATAGCTAATTATTAAAGGTAACATAGAATTAACGTGAAATCTAAGGGTGAAAATATCATCATTGTCTAGAAATAGAAAGGAACAAAATTGAAAATTAAAGGAGTCAGGAACAACCTTGGGTTTCTTCCAAAGAAGTGCTAATTTATAGATTTTACCTTAACTCTTGTTTTGATCCTTTGTGTCTCTTTATGACAGATAGGTTGGATCTATTCTAACTGGAGTTCCTACCTCCTCACAAAAGCCTCATCCCCATAGTACCTGTTTACTCTTTACCCGTTCACTTTGAAGGTGTCAGTCATTTCATTGGTAATTTCCATCATTCCTAATGGGTAGATCTTCACAACAGAAAATAGGCCACACCATCTGGACCTGAGTTTTTGTGGAAACAATCTAAAATTGGAATTAAATAGATTAACCTTATCCCCCTCAGCTAGATCCTTTCTCTTTAGATGGGAATCATGCCACACCTTGGTCCTATGCTTGTAAATGTGGGCATTGTTGTAGGCATGTAGAATCATCTCTTGCAGCTATAGAAATTACTTTTTGCCTTCCATGTTGAGATCCATGATCATATTCTTGATATCCCAAAGGGGCTTATGCTCCATCTCTACTGGTAGATGAAATTATTTTCTATAAATGAGCCGGTAAGGAGTTATCCCTATTGGTGTCTTATAGGAAGTTCGGTAGGCCCATAAAACATGGTCGAGTTTCATGGACCACTCCTTGCTAGTATGGCTCACTATCTTCTCCAGGATTTGCTTGATTTTCCTGTGTGATACTTCCACTTGCCCTGATGTTTGTGGGTAGTAGGGTGTTGCCACCTTATGCTTGACTCCATATTTGTAACATACTGAATCCAGGGTCTTTCCTGCAATTTACCCAATTTTGAGCTTTTCTTTGCATTCTAGTCCATTTGGACCTTTTTCATAAATTTCCCATCCTTTTGGATCATTTTTGGACTCTATGTGCAACTTGAACCTTAATGATGGTGAAATTCCATTTTTGCCCCCATTTATGAAAATAAAGGGGTATTTCACAAATAACCCACTTAAGGTGATAATTAAGGACTAATAATGCAAAATGGAGTTTTATGAGAGATGATAAGTGGATAATGTTTAATTGGAGCTTTCTGGATAAATATATTAGTAATAATGTGTATTTGAGTTAATTATGAGTGTAATTAACCTAATTTCCTTCTCTCTCCTAAAAAATGATAATAATATATATAAATAGAATATAATGGTGACGTTTTTTCTCTTAAAGTTAATAATGGATGGATATCTCGAAATTCACTCATGTAATCCATTAAAAGAAGTCTTTTCATATAACTCATTTATTTTAGTATATTAATATACACTTTAATGAGCAATATATTAATTAAGGACCTTATTGGCATCGTTCTAAATGCTAACATGAACCTATGGTCCCAATTTGGTGGCTTTTGGACTTCGTTTGACCCTTCAAATCCATTTTATAATCTTTTAATATAGTGCAACCATGGTAGTTATATCGATTTCATTAATGTCATTTGTCACTCTATTGTTTAGTTATTTTCCTTGTCACGCGACCCGAACCATCGTGGTCCCTTCATCTAACGGTCAAGGTTCCTTCCCCCTATGATCCAGCGGTCCTCGCACCGTCTTCTTCCTCCCACCATCCGCGGGTAACTGAGCAGTGATGCCTTCTCCACTCCTTGATACCGTTCTCCCTCCACAAAACTCCTTTTCACCCGATTCTTCTTCCCCTGCCTCCATCTCGTCATGTCGGTTCTAATGAGCCCCATGGTGTCGCCTCTCTCTCTGTGTGGACGAAATTCCCAATAAAGGGTTTCACTTCATCTCCACTGAGTTATGGCAGAGAGGGTTCGGGTCCACCCCACGCCTATATAAGACTGCAAAAAGCTTCATCTAGTCATCTAATTTCTCCCAATCCCTTCAATTAGTTCCTAGATTCCCCGCAATGCCCTGACCTCCTCCATTTTCACTCTGGCAAGCTCTGCGACTACCAGTTGGCCCTCCTCCGTATTCGGCCAAATTGATGCACTGGTAAGCATCTACGGACCCTTTTCTTCAACTTTGTTGTACCTCCTTGCCTCATGATGCCCCCAGATGCCATGTATTAAGGCCACAGTTTTGACCTCCCTCGGTGCTATGCTTTCCCCTACTTTGGCTCTCCTCCGCCCGCGGTGAGGCGTGGTTTCGAATTATCGTGTCTCCACAAATGCTTTTACAGCCTTAGCCGGTGGTTTCTCCTTCGTATTCACTGGGTTTTCATTCGCTCTTGCTTCCCCTAGTCTAGACCTGCGGAGCAGTTGGTCGAAGCTCCTGTTCAAACGGAAGCCCCGACTTTGGGCTTGTCTGATTCATCAAACGATGGTCAAAACGTTCCTGGCTCCGGTTTGCTCTCGACGAGATCCTAGCTCCGAAACAAATCGACGCCTTTCCCTGACCTGATGCTTCTGCGCGCCATGGCAAGAGCAGGAAGATGCCTGGTCAGTAAATGAACAGGGCAACCCTCGCCCCTCTGATCAGTCAATTTTAAAATGCATGGGCAATCTCATAATTGCACATTGAGTCTTGTTTCTCGCTTGCAAGGTTTGTTACATACGAATGACAGTTCTACCCTCGGTGTTTCAATCAATTTCACTTTATATCCAAGGGCATTTTGGTCATTTCCCCTTCTCACTCACTGGTGACCTAGGTCAGCGAGAGTGGACCTACTGATGCGGCCAATTGTGATTGGTCTGCGTCAGCGTGGGCCCGACCTCAGTGACCCAATCACCCCTTTATTTTGCTGATGTGGCATTTCTCTAAATTCTGATTGGCTGAGATGATTTAATTCATAATAAATCATTCCCACGTCAGAAAAATTTGAATAAATAGTCAATGGAAAGGAGTTTTAATGTAGAATTTGATTTTGAAGATTTTGAGTCATGATTTGGATTCCTTTTTTGAAGTTTTCTTTGAATGCCTTTTTAGGTGAATAAAATGTTCTAAAATACATAATTAATTCATTTTAACTCCAAAATGAGAAATAAAATATGTTTTCTTATTCAGGAGAATATGACTAATCTGTTGGGCTAGGTTTTAAACCCTAAATCGTGGTTTTGTATATAAGTTCCAAAATTAGGGTTTTCCTATTCTTTAAGCCGTATAAATACTAATACATGTGTAAGGTTGCGACTAGGGAAATATGGAATTGGATACAATCAGATTGGTGAATGTGATGGTAATGAATTGAAACTAAGGTATGTGGCCCCTATGTATGTGAATCGTATTATTTATCAATGAATGATGAATGTGGAATGTATATGTGCAAATCACACCTATCCTTCAGTTGGGCTCTTATCCAACCCTACCTTAAAGATGTGCTAGCCTTGTTATCCTTCTACATGACTTTATTTGGCTCTTTACTTATTTAATGCTTCTATTCCATTGTGACTCATTCATTTGAATCATGTGAATCTTACTACTACAAATGATGGCTCATTTACTTGGAGTTCTTGGATATTGTTGTTGCCTATGATGGCCTATTTATTGAGATTGATTCTTGGGTTTTACTCCCAATGCTATGTTGCAAATCTTATTATACTTCTCACTACTGCCAAGTGACTATTAAGCATGATGTATTTTAGGCCAAATGACAATGTAGTGTACATGAGTACAAACCACCCATAGGGCACTGAGGTTTTAGTCCTCCTGTCGGGCACTGGGGTTTTAGTCCCCCTACCATTTTATATTAGGAACTGGGGTTTTAGTCCCCCTGCCACTTTTTAGGCATTGGGGTTTTAGTCCCCCTGCCACTGGTGAGGTCCGGTAGGTGCCTCACCCTACATTGAGATGACTTTGTGTCTTAATATATTCATGCTATGTGATTATTATTGTGGTGATTGATTATGGCAGTTCTCTTTTTCTTATTTGAATATTTGTCTCATTCTCTTAAAATCTTGTAGCATAGAGAATCTTTTATTATGCAATGTTGTTGACTATTACTTGTCTTATTCCTTTTTATTGACACATACTTTTATCCTTCTTTTGCTGGATGATCCCAACCATCCAGGTATAGGATCAGAGTGTACGTGCATGGAAGTTTGGTGAACCTAAGGCTAAGGATAGGACAAGAAGAAAAGAACATATAACTTGTATGGTCGTAGTTGCCTTTATAAGTTGTTTTGTTGGGAGACAATATTGGCTTATTCTAAGTCTTCCTCTACCTAGATCCTATGTTTTGTATAAAGTTGAACTTCCTTTATGGAAATTTTTATAATGTACTCTTTATACATTTTGTATAAAGTCAAGTTTTATTTCTTCCGCTGCCACACATTTGATGTATTTGTTTATCAACTTGGTCTTTACAACATGGTATCAGAGCATCATGGTGGTCGGATTCTTGACTAATTCAAAATTGTCTCCTAGATAGAACCCTTATCATATATAGTTTCCCTATAGTAAGCTTTTCACCTTAGAGTTGACTTATGATGAAAGTTTGATTTAGGATCATAATAATTTCATAATTAGAAATAAAATTTGTCAACTTTTTGGTGAATTGTCTATTGAGAAGATACTATAGCAATAAGTTAAAAGTGATGGTATCTAGAAAGGGTTAGAGCTTGGGGGCTGGCAATATTTCCCTGCGCCCCACTAGCTTGGTAATGAGGACTCCTGAGCTCATATGACCTGGCCTGGCCTGATCTGATACACATAGCTCGAAATAGTCTATCTTTGGGCATGTTGCCTAATTGTGGAATAACTTAGGAAAGATATAAGTGATGATTTGATCTCTTACACAAAAATCATCCTTAAATACCTTATACTCCTATGTTTAGGTTTTAGTATACCCTATGTTACACCCTGAAGCTTGGTTAGTAAATCCTTTTAGTGTTGAATCTTATGTACCCTTTTACCCTTAGATTAGTTTGACTTAGTTGACCCTTTTAAGGGGTGGAGTGTGGTTAAAGGTGTTAGTACCCTATTTGGTTTTGCAAATATGATTTCGAGGACGAAATCCCTTTTTAGGGGGATGGAATCCCAATTATAAGCAAAATCAAATACCTTTAGAGTTAGAAACCCTATCCATGTGGACATATGTACATAATAACTTATGTGAACAAGAATATACCAAACAAATTATACTTGTAATTCAACTTGTTTGTTTATACACACGTGAATATGTAGTAAGTCATATAGAGATAGTTCATATGCTTGAACCTTCACATATTATTGATGCACATAATAATGAGTTACTCATTACTAATTGTGAATATACATAACATTGACTATGCCACCCTAATGGTAAAATGTGTATGGATAACACACCCTAAGGATGCTTTAACATGTAATGATCATGCTAACCTAAACCCTAATATGTAATTATCTAGCATTGACAACATATACATATATATATATATATCCTTAATGCCTTTCGTGATACATTAGTGACATTAGGTGTCATCATCACATAAAATACCTTAATGCATATAAATGGATTATAGCCACAAATTTATCAATATATATAAGGTATATCACCTTTTTCTCTAATGAACACCTCATCATTACTTGATATATGAATTAATTCATTAATATTTAATGTGTTGCATCCTATTCACTAAAATGCATATAATGACTCAAACATGATATTGAATAATTGGATTCACATAAATATTCATAAATGCCTAATGTGATGTAAAATATGTATAATTTATAATATGAAGTGTAATGGACAAAAATGATTAATGATGTCATTAATATGAGTATGAAAGATGTTGTAACTTAGGTATAAGCCATTAATGTGACACATTTGGACTTGTTATAGGTTTAATAATTTGTTGGATAATATTATATGGTTCTCACCAAAATAATTGGTGATAATTCTACATGATAGTTTTAAGAGGATAATGGAAAATGAATTCATGTTATTTAGGTTTTTGACCTAATATATTAATTAATGTTGAAATGGCTTAGTAAACCCTATTTGGCTTAAAACCCTTGATGAGAGAAATACACATGATATAATATTGAGATGTAAATGTTTTGAATAAAATGTGGCACAAGTGATAGTATAATAAATATGATGCCTCTTCATGATGGAGATTATGCTAATAAGACAAAAATGTTGATTAAGATGTGTTGGATAAAAGTTTATATGTTTTGTGGAAAACTTAGTAAGACTTGGCTTATGTGTAGAGCTTTTAATACCCACCTAGTTGTTTAAGGTTGGGAAGTTTCACACTCACCCTCTCTTTCCTCTTGTTGTGATTTCGGGGATGAAATCCTCTTTAAGGGGTGGAGTGTTGTAACATACTAAATCCAGGGTCTTTCCTGCAATTTACCCAATTTTGAGCTTTTCTTTGCATTCTAGTCCTTTTGGACCTTTTTCATAAATTTCCCATCATTTTGGATCATTTTTGGACTCTATGTGCAATTTCAACCTTAATGATGGTGAAATTCCATTTTTGCCCCCATTTATGAAAATAAAGGGGTATTTGCACAAATAACCCACTTAAGGTAATTATTTAGGACTAATAATGCAAAATGGAGTTTTATGAGAGATGATATGTGGATAATGTTTAATTAGAGCTTTTTGGATAAATATATTAGTAATAATGTGTATTTGAGTTAATTATGAGAGTAATTAACCTAATTTCCTTCTCTCTCCTCAAAATTGATAATAATATATATAAATAGAATATAATGGTGAGTTTTTTTCTCTTAAAGTTAATAATGGATGGATATCTCAAAATTCACTCATGTAATCCATAAAAAGAAGTCTTTTCATATAACTCATTCATTTTAATATATTAATATACACTTTAATGAGAAATATATTAATTAAGGACCTTATTGGAGATAAATACGAAATATAATTATATGGCATCGTTCTAAATGCTAATATGAACCTATGGTCCAAATTTGGTGGCTTTTGTACTTCATTTGACCCTTCAAATTCATTTTATAATCTTTTAATATAGTGCAACCATGGTAGTTATATCGATTTCATTAATGTCATTTGTCACTCTATTGTTTAATTATTTTCCTTGTCACGTGACCCGAACCATCATGGTCCCTTGATCTAATGGCCAGGGTTCCTTCCCCCTGTGATCCAGCGGTCCTCGCACCATCTTCTTCATCCCACCATCCGTGGGTAACTGAGCAGTGATGCCTTCTCCACTCCCTGATCCCGATCTCCCTCCACAAAACTCCTTTTTACCTGATTCTTCTTCCCCTGCCTCCATCCCATCATGACGGTTCTAATGAGCCCCATGTTCTCTCCTCTCTATCTCTGTGTGGACGAAATGCCCAATCAAGCATTTCGCTTCATCTCCACTGAGATATGGCAGAGAGGGTTCGGGTCCACCCCACGCCTATATAAGACTGTAAAAAGCTTCATCTAGTCATCTAATTTCTCCCCATCCCTTTAATTAGTTCCTAGATACCCCGCAACGCCCTGACCTCCTCCATTTTCACTCTGGCAAGCTCCATGACTACCAGTTGGCCCTCCTCCGTATTCGGCCAAATTTATGTACTGGTAAGCATCTACGAACCCTTTTCTTCAACTTTGATGTACCTCCTTCACTCACGATGACCCTGTATGCCCTGTCTTAAGGCCACGGTTTTGACCTCCGTCGGCCCTATGATTTCCCCTGCTTTGGCACTCCTCCGCCCGTGGCGAATGATGGTCGAAGCTCCTGTTCAAATGGAAGCCCCGACTCTGGGCTAGTCTGATTCATCAAATGATGGTCAAAATGTTCCTGACTCTGGTTTTCTCTCGACGAGATCCTAGCTCCGAAACAAATCGACGCCTTTCCCTGACCTGCTGCTTCTGCGCCATGGTGAGAGTAGGAAGATGCCTAGTCAGTAAATGACCAGGGCAACCCTCGCCCCTCTGATCAGTCAATTTTACAATGCATGGGCAATCTCATAATTGCACATTGAGTCTTGTTTCTCGCTTGCAAGGTTTGTTACATACGAATGACAGTACTGCCTTCGGTGTTTCAATCGATTTCATTTTATACGCAAGGGCATTTTGGTCATTTCCCCTTCTCACTCGTAGTTGACCTAGGTCAGCAAGAGTGGACCTACTGATGTGGCCAATTATGATTGGTCCGCGTCAGTGTGGGCCCGGCCTCAGTGGCCCAATCGCCCCTTTATTTCGATGATGTGGCATTTCCCTGAATTCTGATTGGCTGAGATGATTTAATTCATAATAAATCATTCCCATGTCAAAAAAATTCGAATAAATAGTCAATGGAAAGGAGTTTTTATGTAGAATTTGATTTTGAAGTTTTTGAGTCATGATTTGGATTCCTTTTTCGAAGTTTGCTTTGAATGCCTTTTTAGGTGAATAAAATGTTCTAAAATACATAATTAATTCATTTTAACTCCAAATTGAGAAATAAAATATGTTTTCTTATTCACGAGAATATGACTAATATTTTGGGCTAGGTTTTAAACCCTAAATCGTTGTTTTGTATATAAGTTACAAAATTAGGGTTTTCCTATGCTTTAATCCTTATAAATACTAATACATGTGTAATGGTGGCAACTAGGGAAATATGGAATTGGATACAATCAGATTGGTGAATGTGATGGTAATGAATTGAAACTAAGGTATGTGGCCCCTATGTATGTGAATCCTATTATTTATCAATGAATGATAAATGTGGAATGTATATGTGCAAATCACACCTATCCTTTAGTTGGGCTCTTATCCAACCCTACCTTAAAGATGTGCTAGCCTTGTTATCCTTCTACATGACTTTATTTGGCTCTTTACTTATTTAATGCTTCTATGCCATTGCGACTCATTCATTTGAATCATGTGAATCTTGCTACTACATATGATGGCTCATTTACTTGGAGTTCTTAGATATTGTCGTTGCCTATGATGGCCTATTTATTGAGATTGATTCTTGGGTTTTACTCCCAATGCTATGTTGCAAAACTTGTTATACTTCTCACTACTGCCAAGTGACTATTAAGAATGATGTATTTTAGGCCAAATGACAATCTAGTGTACATGAGTACAAACCACCCATAGGGCACTGAGGTTTTAGTCCTCCTGTCGGGCACTGGGGTTTTAGTCCCCCTGCCATTTTATATTAGGCACTGGGGTTTTAGTCCCCCTGCCACTTTTTAGGCACTGGGGTTTTAGTCCCCCTACCACTGGTGAGGTCCGGTAGGTGCCTCACCCTACATTAAGATGACTTTGTGTCTTAATATATTCATGCTATGTGATTATTATTGTGGTGATTGATTATGGCAGTTCTCTTTTTCTTATTTGAATATTTGTCTCATTCTCTTAAAATCTTGTAGCATAGAGAATCTTTTATTATGCAATGTTGTTGACTATTACTTGTCTTATTCCTTTTTATTGACACATACTTTTATCCTTCTTTTGCTGGATGATCCCAACCATCCAGGTATAGGATCAGAGTGTGCATGGAAGCTTGGTGAACCTAAGGCTAAGGATAGGACAAGAAGAAAAGAACATATAACTTGCATGGTCATAGTTGCCTTGATAAGTTGTTTTGTTGGGAGACAATATTAGTTGTCTAAGTATTCCTCTACCTAGATCATATGTTTTGTATAAAGTTGTACTTCCTTTATGGAAATTTTTATAATGTACTCTTTATACATTTTGTATAAAGTCAAGTTTTATTTCTTCTGCTGCCACACATTTGATGTATTTGTTTATCATGTTTACTAGTACAGACTTGTTCTTTACAATATTTTTTTAGTAGAGCTTTAAATTGTCTCTCCTCAAAGTGGGATCTCCTGTCACTTATGACGGTGTGTGGGACCCCACTTAATCACTGCCATTGACTCACATGATTTCTTAGTAAAAACCTCTACCCATTTTGAAACATAGTCCACAACAACCCAGACATATTAATTTCCTCTGGAAGATGGGAATGATCCTATGTCATCAATCCCCCATACATCAAAAATTTCCACTTCAATCCAGTACGACATTGGCATTACATTCCTTCTTGAAATGTTTCACATTCTTTGGCATTCATCGCATGTTTTAACAAAAGCTTGAGCCTCCTTGAATAAGGTGGGTCGGTAAAATCCAGATTTGAGGACTTTTGCTTCTGTCCTTTCTCCTCCTAGATGTCCTCCATAAGACGAAGAATGGCACTCCTACAAGATTCGAGTTGCTTCTTCCTCTGGTATGCATCTCCCGTACATGTTGTCAGCACATTTCTTAAACAAGAGTGGGTCGTCGCAATAGTAATTATACATATCTGATAATGATGTTTTATTTTGATTGTAAGTGATTTCAGGAGACAACTATTGCAAGTTAGATAGTTGCATATGTTGGTGAACCGTGATACATGAGTTAGACGGCCTTGGCCATCTTAAGTGCTTCACCAGGATAGTTATCATTAACTGACAGTGGGTCTTCTTCAGTTACTATTATCCTTGGCAGATGGTTAGCAACCACATTTTCTATTCCTTCCTTATCAATAATCTCATGGTTGAACTTGTAAGAGAAGGGACCACCATAATAGCCCCAACTTGGTATCTTTCTTTTGCATTAGATATTTTATAGCTCCATGAGAAGTATACACTTTAACTTTTGACCCTATCAAGTAGGATCTAAACTTGTCAAAGGCAAATACTATTGCTAGCATTTCATTTTCAGTGATGGTGTGGTTATCTTGCACTTCATACATCGTCTTGATAGTATATTATATCACATGGTGCTTCTTTCTTTCCTTTGACCAAGAATAGAGCCAATGGCATATTCACTAGGATCACACATTATTTCAAAGGAAAAATCCCAATATGGTGCTTGCAATATCAGGGTTGTCGTTAAGTCATTCTTTAGGGTATTAAAGGTTTCAAGGCACTTGTCTGTAAAATCAAATTTGACATCTTTCACCAGAAGACTTGACAGAGGTTTGGCAATTTTTGAGAAATATTTGATAAATCTTATGTAGTATCCAAAATGACCAAGGAAACTTCATACCCCCATTACTATTTTTGGAGGTGGTAGTTTGATACAACATCTATTTTGCTCATGTCAACCTCTATTCCTTTCTTAGAAATTTTATGTCCCAACACGATACAATCTTATACCATGAAATGACACTTCTCCCAATTCAAAACAAAATGTTTCTTTTCATGACATTATAGGACTACATATAGATTTTTGAGGAACTTATCAAAATTGATGTCGTATACTAAAAATAATCCATAAAGACTTCCATTATATCTTCCAAGAAATTAGAAAGCATGGAAATCATGCATCTCTAGAAGGTGGAAGGTACATTGCATAATCCAAATGGCATTCTAAAAAATTGTAGGTGCCAAAGATGTAGGTGAAGGTGGTATTTTCCTGATCATTTGAGTGATTCAATACTTGGTAGAATCCTGAATATTCATGTAAGGAGAAAAAGTATGAATGATGTCCCAATCTTTCCAATACTTGGTCAATAAAGGGTAAAGGGAAATGATATTTCCTTGTAGAAACATTTAATTTCCAATAAATCATGCACATACACCAACCTGTGACAGTTCGTGTTGCCACATCATCTCCATTCTCCCCCTTTACAACAATCATCCCCCTTTCTTGGGTAAAACATAAATTGGGTTTACCCAATTTCTATCGCTAATAGGATATATGGTTCTAGTGTCTCATAATTTGATTACTTCCTTCTTGACAACCTCTTTGAGCATTTGATTTAACTTCCTCAGTGGTTGAGCTAAAGGCTTGGCAGTGTCTTCCAAGTTTATGTGGTGCATGTAGAGGGATGGGCTCAGACCCTTGATATCCTCTACTGAGTATTCTATTATCTTTTCTATGTTTCTTCAGATTCTTTAATAACTTCTCTTCTTGGTCACTTGTTAGAGTGGAGTTTATAATAATGGGATTCCTTTCCTCATCATCCAAAAACTCATATTTCAAGCCATTAGGTAATTGCTTTAATTCTATCTTTGGCTTTGGTGTCGCCTTTTCTTCAGATGTTTGATCCAACAAAGCATAATTTACGGTCTCTATAGGGTCGACAATCTTTGTCTGGTTGGTCTAGGTAATCCAACATTTCTACTACTTTGGGATCGTCCACACAGGGGTCTAGGTTGTTCATAGCTCACATGAATAGATCCATGATGGCATTGTCTTCTTGCACTTCCTAACAATATTGGTTGTAGCTATCCATGAAGTTGATCGACTCAAATAGAGAGAGTCCCCTCATAGAATCTTAGACATGGAAGTTAATATGGTCATTTCTGACCCTGTGAGTAATGATTACTTATGCAATGCCTATTAGATCTCTTCCAGTGGCAAGAACATGTCTTCTAAAGATCATTAGACATGTGGGGTCTTCGACTGTGTCAATCACCATGATATCACATGGGATAAAGAATCATACTACCTGAATTACGATGTCTTCCACTATTCCCACTGGCTTTGTGAAACTGTGATCTGCTAACTTGATTCTCATATTAGTCTTTACAATGTCTGTGAGCCAAAGCCTTTGAACTAAGGTGAGGGGCATCAATTTGATGCTTTCACCTAGATCTTCCAGTGCTTTTATTTCCACATTATCTCCAACATTGAAAGGGATAGTGAATTCCCCAGGATCCTTCTATTTTGTAGGAATCTTGGCTTGAACAAAAGAACTAGACATCTTATCTAGTTTCACCATCTCAATATGATCTCCTCTTCTTCTTTTTGTAATGAGATCTTTGAAGAACTTCACATATGTGGGCATCTCCTCAATAGCATCAAGGAATGGGATGCCAAGGGGTAACTTCTTCACTGCTTCCATGAACTTCTCATATCATTTCTTGAGGTGAGCCTTGATCAACTTCTAAGGGAAAGGAACCCTTGGTGAGTAAGAATCTCTTTTGGTAAACAATTCTTTGGCTAGATCTGGCTTCTTTGCCTTTTCACCCTTCTTCTCTTTGCCTCATTCTTTACCCTTATCCTTCTTTATCGGCCTTCCTTTTTAGATTCCTCCTCTACAGATACTTCTTCTATAATTTGTTCATCACGTGGTTCAGCTATGATATCTCCATCTTGGTGATTGTCCCCTTGATGCTTCTCTATAACCTTTCATGAGCAGAGAACAACCATCGTTACAGTCTCTGTATTCGAGGGGATCTTCCCATGTGGGTTCTTTATGAGCTCATATAGTTGTGCTAATGGCTAGTCAATTTGTCTTTGATGTGTTTGCATGTCGGTCATTTGGATCTACATTGTGGTTAAGACACCTGAGTTGGTGATGGCACTTTGAGTCAACTGATCACTCATTGAAACCTACCTTTTTATGAAGTCGAACAAATGAGCCATCATGTTGGGTTTGTTACTATTTTTGGTTTGGTTTTGATCTTGATTTTTCCAATTTACATTCTTGCTTTGATATTGTCCTTGCCCTTGGTTTTGGTAGTTATTTTTTTTTCTAATGGTAATTTGTAGTTTTGGTAAATGAGGTAAGTCCACTTCTTCTTCAAATTCCTGGTGGTGGTTTAGATGATCCACATAACTAGTGTGAGCTTTCCATAGCATTCTTGTTTCCATAATTGAAACCAGGATGGTCTAGCCTCTTGAAGTTTACATAGGAAACATTCTTAGTTTCTTCCTCTTCTTTACTTTTGTCATCGTCTTCTGGTTGGGTGTAGACACGGTTACCAATTTCATGCCCCCCTTCACCGCAAGTGACTCATTTCATGACTTTCTCAATCTTCACTTTTCCTTCATTTCCAGTATACTTCAACTATTTAATGTATAGGGCAATCTTCGTGATTTGAGATGTTATATTTTCTAGGCCCTTAACCTTGAGGGTAGGGCCTTTAGAGTTAGCCCTTTTTGTTGAAACTCTATCGATTCTCTCGTAATCCATGCAATGCAACCATGTTGTCAATGGTCAACATAGTCTTCTTCGACTTCTTTCCAAGGAAATTGCTCCCAGCGACAACATTTAGCAAAGTCTATTCTACATATGATGACCCATTAGAGAATGTATTCACACGAAAACCCTTATCATGATTGTGATTAGGAAAACCCATGTGATATTCGTGGAATCGTTCCCATGCCTCATTAATGTTCTCTCCAGGCTTTTATAAGAATCCAGTGATCTTGTGTCTATTTCTAATGGTTTTCCCAATAGGGTAGAACTTTGTTATGAAAGCATCTACCAAGGTTCCCATCTAATATTGATTTGTGAGGTAGGCTAAGATATCAAGGAAGTGTCCCTTCCTCTACAGAAAAGACAAACCCCTTGTAGTATATAACTCATCATGATTGTGTCACATGTTTTTAAAGGCGTCAATATGATGATAGGGATTCTCACCCTTAGATTTACCTATAAAAGTTTTTTTTTGAATCATGGAAATGGTTGTAGGTTTCAGTTCAAAATTTGTAGCATCGAACCTTGGAATGATAGTCGGGCATCTAGATTCGTTATCCCTACTTGTGGCAAAGTCCCTAAGATATCGATCTTCCTCTTCATGTTCATCGCTATCATCATCATTTTGGTTGTTGTCTTCATTGTTATTCCTTCCATTCCTCCTTACTCTCCTACGTCAATCATCATCACGTCATTGTTCCTGATGTTCTTCATCACTGGGGAGTGGTGGTGCGACACCGGGTGGAATGTTGCCTTCTAATTGTTCTGGGTTGTAATCTTCCCATTCAGACTCTCGGTCTTATGGAGGTATAATAACCCTTGCATTCTGGTTACCTCCGGCATGATGACCTCTCCTATGAGGTGGCATGATGATAGTAAGATAGGTGGTTGATTTTTCTTAGATACTTAAAATAGTTCATGCAGTCGAGTTAGAAACTAGATTGTTTAATGAAGTATTCAAGGTAATTTGTACGGTCAAGTATATCACTAGACTTGAGGCATGGGTGTATGGTAAGTATCCTTGTTCTCTTAATAGTATCGCTTTGCCTTGTCCCTAGCAATGGTGCCAAAAAGTTGATCGACCTAAATGCACGTCTAAAATGGAGCAGATCTTGAGTAGTCAGACTCTTAAATTTATAGCCCGACTCTCAGGCTCCCGCAACTAAAATACAGGACCTGATGTAGTAAATGAGGTCGAACCCCAGGGACAAGGGTAGTGAGTTCTAAGAATGTGGAGTCTTATCCAAGTTACACCAACCAAGGAAGTAAGATAAGATGGTGTTCCTTATAGAACAGTGGTACTCTAAACATATGAAACAATTAAAATGGATGATAAAGAAACAAAAAAAAAAGATAAAGCAAATAAGCATGTGGTAACAAAGATATGGATTGGAACATGGATTGGGTTTCACCTACTTAGGTCCCTTACCAACATGCAATACTCACACCCTTTGTATACCCTTAGAAAGATTACAAGCAATCACCATATATGTTTATTCCCTCCTCTCTTGATCTTAGTATAGATCTAGATTATAAGGTTCTCTCTCTCTCTCTTGAGATGGCAAACAAACAACCATGATTATAACCGTGTGATCTTTAGCTTTAGAATTCCAACATTCTCATTCATTCATGCAACTCCATAACACTAGATAAGGTTAGTACTACTCTTTTGAGGTACTAATAATCAAACATCACAAGATGGTATCTAATCATGCGAGTGAAGAAATAAGAACAAGTGTATGGGGATAACTATGCCAAGAGCATATGTTTTGAAATAGGTGTAAGTATATACATGTTAGAAAAGCCTTAGTGGTCACTCCCAACCCAAGTAATGATGTTTAGCCATGCATGGTAATGCGTAGCATTACATAAGTACAAATGTGAAGATACATCGAGATAGAAAAAGTAAAGGGTGAACAAGTAGCATTACATAATTACAAATGTGAAGATACATCGAGATAGACAAAGTAAAGGGTGAACAATGTGGAGAGGGATGACAAATATAAAGAAGGTAGGAAGGTGATACACCCACAATACTCCTTCAAATATAGCACCACTGTTGGCATAGTGGATGGAAACTCCTTCTCTTGAAGAAGAGGTTGGAGATTTTCTCTCTCTTCATGACCTTTGTCTTCGGAGATAGAAGATCGGTTGATGTGGATTAAAATGACTCTGGAATGTGAAGCACTTCCTTGTATCTCTGATGATCTGAACCCCTTTCATGCACTGAGTTAATCTCTATTTATAGGCATGTATAACTGACTTAAAGGATCCCATCAGTCACATGGATTTGACTATAGGGGTATGATGGATGCTTTAGTCATAGAGGCATCAGGGCAAGTGATCGTAGAGGTGCAAACATCAGAGACCATAGGGGCATCAAGGCAAGCAATCATAGAGACACCAAGGCAGGTGACCACAGGGATAGTTGATGGTAAGTGACCATTCGGAGAGTTGAGGGTCAACAACCATTGGGAGAGTTGATGGTCAGAGATTGTTGGAGTGATGCGACACTTATCAATTACTGAGGTGTTGTAGTTTATTTAGAGTATAGGAAGAGTAGTGAGCCTTGGGATAGAAACAATAAGAGTTATCTAGATAAAGAATGGAAAAGTGACTAATATGTAATAAAACAAGCAAGCCAATGACCAAAAAATGGAAGTTATCGTACTCCATCCCACACAAATTTTGGCGTGAATATAGTGTTCTAATTGGATATGTGCATGTTGTTTCCTATGTGGTTCTGCAGGAATTTTCTACTAATTTTGTAAATCGTTTGCATGATGTTGGTCGAGTGGGATGCAACTATCGTAGTATATGGTGATAACAGATAGTGAGTTGTTTAGTAGAGTGACTCTACCTGTAAGGTTGAAAAAATGATTTTTCCATGAGTTGAGTTTGAAGTTTAGTCTTTCAATGATAGGATTCCAAATGGATTTTTGTAATATTGTGGTGAGATCAAGAGACCAAGGTGTATGAAGGGATGTGTTTCCACTTTGCAATTCAGAAGTGTTTGGTACCTTTTCATTAGTTGTGTGTTCATGTGTGTATCGATGAAGGCTGATTTGTGGAGGGTGATTTTTAGTCCAGTCATATATGAGAAGATACCTAAAATACAAATGTGTTTAGACACTATTCTCATTTGGTTTGATAAATATAATGGTGTCATCCACATATTACATAATGTTTTTAGTGCAACATGTGGAATATTCTATTAGGCCCTGATGTGTACCCATTTTATCATGATGGTGAGAATGGATGTGACAATACTGAATAAGTACGACAATAAAGGGTCCCCTCGTCTAAGACCGTTTGAGTTTTTAAAACATCCAAATTGTGATCCATTTATGATGGTTGAGAAATAATTCATTGAGATGCGTGCATTTATCTGATGGATCCATTTAGGTGGGAATCCACATCCTTTAATGCTTTGGGTAAGGAATATCCAATTGGCATTGTCAAAGGCTATTAAAACACTAGCTTAAGTGCAAGTATAGGTGTGTGATTCCTACGGCATGAGTGGATGGTTTCACTAACCATAATGTAGGTATCAAGGATGTTTCTATTTTCAAAAAGGCACACTACTAAGAGTTTTGGTTATGATTTCTAGGATGAGTTAATAAGACTGATGGGTCTGAGTGATGTACCATATCTGGTTGTTTGCTTTTTCTATCATGGTTATATGTGTGTTGTTGAGGACCCCTACTTGAGTGTTCACATAATTATGACTTTGTATGGGGTGTAGAAGATTCATGAAATCAATTTTTATATGTTGGGGTATAGAAGATTCATGAAATTAGTTTTTATATGTTCTTACATACATATGTAAAATTTAGTTTTAATACCATCCAACTCAAGTGATTTATTCTTTCATAGGTTAAAAGTCATTATCATTAGTTCATCTTTAATGAATGGCTCAATCACATTGGTAGTAGTTTCTATGGATTTATAATATTTTTTTTCCCAAGTAACTAGCATATATGGCGATGGATTGTATCTTTTATTGAAAATATTTTGGAAATATATGACAATGAGAGATGTAATGATGTGTTTGTTGGTAGTGCGGGCTCCTTAAATATTTAAATAGTGTATGGATTTGATCCTACTATTGTTATTGTGACATTTGTGGAAAACTTTTGTGTTGTTTTCACCTTCTTTCATCCATCGGATTTTTTTATCTTTGTTTTCAAAGGATTTCATTTTGAAGTTGGAAATTTTCAAGTTCAATTTTTGCCAAGGTGTGAGTGGGATCCATATGTGGATTATTGTCTTCTTGAAGAAATGTGGATTCCAAATCAATTAGCTTTTTGTGAATGTTACCAAATGTATTCTTACTCCATACCTTTAATGTTTTTCTAATGATTTTATCTTTTTGGTGAATATGTAGTCATGGTTCGTATGTTAGGATGGGTGATGACCAAATAGGGTGATACACGATTTTGAAATCTGAGGTGGGGGTTCATCCAGAATTTTTCAATTCTGAAGGGTTTATGTCCCCATGTAGACTGTGTGGTATTCATAATAATGGGGATGTGGACCGATATAGGTTTAGAAAATGTGAAAGAGTATAAGTGTTGGTATATATTTTTATAGGGTTGAGAGCACATGAACCTATCAAGTATATCCCATGAGGGGACATAGTTCCATGAGTAAAGCATGTTAGATGTTTGGATGTCATTGAGGTTGAACTCAGTGATAAAGGTGTTGAATAGTCTATAAAAATGTGTGAGGTTGGTTGAGATAGCAGTGGTGTTAAGCCTGTGATGAATGTTTGTGATCATGTTGAAGTCTCCTCTAATGAGCCAAAGGGTAGTGGCATAGGAGTGTGCCAGGTCACTAAGTTCATCCATGAAAGATTGTTTATCCTGACTTGGCTGTCTGTAGATTGTGGTGAAATTCTGTGAATATGGGTCGAGTCTATTTGAGATATTGAAGGTAAGATTGTATTGGTTCTATGTGTCATTTGAAGTTTGAAATAAGTTGTTATTGATTTTTATGACAATACCTCCCTTGAAACCCACCAATGAGACTTTGTGACATTTAGTTATATATCTTCCTCCTAACATTTTGACTATGAGGGATGAAAGATGGGTTCTGGTTTCTTGGATAATGATGATGTTGATTTTGTTATTGTCAATAAATTTTCTAATGGCTTTTCATCTCTTGGCTCTAGAAGCACCACAAACATTCCATGATGCAATAATCATGGTGGATAGGTATCTAGATCATTAATAGAATAAAGTAGTCTTTATGTAATACTAAGAGTGTTCATATGCTTTTCTGCTATGTGGATCAAGACATGTTGGTTCATCATCAATAATGACCAAAACATTTCTTATTGAGTCACTAGAAATATGAATCTCTCGGGATCAAGACATGTCATATAGACCTTTTAGGTTCTTGTGTTATAGGAGGAACTTGAGATATACCAAAAAAATTGATTCCCCCCATTCCTTATCAAACTTAAAAGGTTCAATGTTATCTTGTTGGTCTCATATTTGTTTGGGTTCTGTTTTCCTCCTTGATTCCTCTAGAAATAGGACAGATTTCAAAGAATACATTAGTTCTAGAAACAATATAAGGCATTTTTGGCAATAAGCACTTTGTGCTCAAATAGAGTATAGATTCAATATCCCTTGGTTTCCTTAGAATATATAAAATGGTATTTGTTAGATTTGGGTCCAATTTTTTCCAAAAAAAATGTTTCTTTGCATCATCTTATCATTCTTAAATCCTCATAAACTACATATCGTGATGTATCGTGGTCCATATATAATATGGTATTTTCATCCGATTTAAAAGGTATGTGGTTAATTGTAAATTATATAGTTTCTAAAGCATAATCCAAGAAGGAAGTTAAGAGAATAGGAAGACACGCCATTGATCTTACGGTGTCCAATATGGTGTGATTCCTTCTTTTTGAAACAGAATTATGTTGTGGTGATCTAAGTGGAGTCCATTGTGATACAATTCCACAATCTCTCAATAAGGCCTCAAACTCTTGGCTTAAGTAATTTCCACCTTGATCTGATCAAAGTGCTTCAATACTCTTTCCAAGTTGATTTTGTACTTCATTCATGGATTCTTTGAACTTTTTAGTGAATTTTGACTTGTGTTTCATTATATACACGTAGCCATATATACTAAGTCCATTGGTAAATTTGATAAATTATTGATACCCACTTTTGGCATTTATGCTAAAAGTTGCACATACATCGGTATGTAGGAGTCCTAATAAGCCACTTTCCCTTTCACCGTTACTAATAAAAGGTTCTTTTTTCATCTGGACATAAATAAGATTTGCATGTCGCAAATGATTCAAAATGAAATGAGACCAGGTATTCATCTTTATGAATTCTAAAAATATATTTCTCATTTATGTGGCCTAGACAACAATATCATAGGTAAGTTTTGTTTGAGTCATTGAGTTTAAGCTTCTTAGTATTTATGTTATAGGTACTTGTCTCAAGATCTTATAAATAAATACCATAAGACATAGGGCATTACCATAAAATATTTCATCTTTATAAACAAACTATTGACCATTATTGATATGAAATTTCAAACAATTCTTGTGAAACATGAAATGCAAATGATGTTCCTATTTATGGAAGGTATTTAATAACAATTTTATAAATCTATAACAAGCCCAATAGCTACCTACAATATTAGTAACAACTCTTACTCCAATTGCAATGTGTATTTCCACCTCTACCTTCTACAAGGGCCTACTTCTTTTTAGATGATGCATACTTAAACATATGTGATATCCACACCAATATCCAATACCCATGATGAAGAAGTAGATAAATATATCCCTTTAACATGTATACCTGATGTAGAGATCTCTATTCCCTACTTCTTATTCTCTATCCCTCTAGGTAGAGATGAAAACTTTCTAATTGATATCCATCACGGTTACAATGGTGGCAATTGTCTTCTTTATTCACTCCTCCATCCTGGTTAAAATGGTGACAATTGTCCATTTAACACACTCTTTTATTTTCCTTAAGTGTAGAAGACTTAGAATTCTAGACAGCCTTAGAAATTTTCTTGGATTTGTCTTTGCCCTTGGACTTCTATTTTCCTTTGTTAACCATGAACACTGATTTCCACTTGTCTTTTGTCATTTTCCCATCAAATGTTATTAACATGTCAAGCATATCTGACAATAACTTGACAAAATTGTTCATGTTGTAATCCATGACAAATTACCTATATGGATCAGACAATGAATATAGGATCAAAACCATGGACAACTCTTGGCCTAATGGAAATCCCACTCTTATTAGGATTTTCACATACCCAAATCAACCTGAGCACATTGGGCCCAATTGGGTCACCTAATGTCATATTGCACTTCAATTATTCTTTGAAGACATCATACCTTTCTTGCCTAGCTTGTTCTTGATACATGTTCCTTAAATGTGTTACCATTTCAACAACTATATGCTCATGTTGCTTATAAAGCTCATGATTTATGGAGGAGCTTGATGTCCCTGACGTCATCAAAATGCTTACGATAATATTGCCTTTCTTCCCTAGGTACATTTGGAGTTGATTCATTTGATACTATGGACATCGATCTTATGCTTATGAGTGAGACCAGTTCTTAGAGATCTAAACTAGTCTTGGTAGTTATTCCCATTAAGTTTTCTTATTCAAGGAGTAATCACACTACTTGTTGTTTGCCATTCGACTATAAGAATTATTATCAGAATTTAATACTTTGATTTGAAAAAATCTATTGATATTAATTTTCTCGTCAATTAAATGTGTCTCCCACTATTTTACTTCAAATAAATAACCCTTATTATTAGTCCAAAATATTTCATTAAATAATTATCTAGTGCAAGATCTATATTTCATCAAGTCATGAGACATCTTTGGATAATCAACCAAAACATGATTATTTAGGACCATATTCTTTACCATTTACATGAATTCAACTCTTACAGAAGGATGAAAAACTCTTTGATAAACATTTATATGCCTCTATGCAATATTGTTAAGAATCACCTAGTTAAGTCTAACTCATTGGCCAAAACAATAGAATCTACACACTACTTTGGCCGAGCCATATGGCTATTCTCACACTCCCCTAACATTGACATTGCACAACATTTTGGTGTACCCATACATTGTTAATAAAGGTTTCCATGTGTGGATAACATTGGAAATCATCGAAGACTTGTTATTTTTATTTAAGTGGATTTAAATATATGCATATACATATGCAAACACCCCATACTTATGACAATCCACAACACACCACATCGACTATGGTGATAGTAATGTAATACTTTGGAGCCACAAAGGATTGTTCTCCACGTAAGGTCATTTGTATCACATGCATCATTAATGTGTGAAGTTTTGTGTGAACAATCCATTTGTGTTGTACCGCAACAAACAACTGCATGGATGTGAATTGGATATTCACAGCTACCTTTTCATGCCAAGTCCTCCAAAGAAAATTTTGTTCCTATCTATTTATATGTAGAAACCTCAAGTTACATTCTAGGGGATTGAAGAAGGAATAGTAACCATTATATATGAAATAAAATGGATTAGTCTTGACATGCAAGATGAATGCATGTCAACCAGATTTCAAGACATCATCAACCACATGCACACACAAAATGGGAGTCTTTGGATATAACAATGCAATCATACACCAAATAGAACATGTTTCAATAGTGTATGAAGACTAGATATAAACTATCTTTTATAAATGTATATGTAAGTATATTTATATATGTAATATTGAATTTTTATGAGACATTTTTCAAGAATTATTTTTGACATCTAGATTCTGATGTATGTGGAATTAGAATTGTATGCACATTATTTTTTATATTTTACACATCACATGCAATGCCACAAATTTAGATCATAGAGATTTATAATCCTAATAAACTGCACATTGATGTGGCTCTTATACCTATTCAGAATTGTTGAGGAGACGGGTGCAACAAAAGCAATATAATTTCACATTTTCCATAAGAAGATATCATCAACAAACATGTATCTGGAAGGAGGGATTGAGATGTAATTTAACACAGAGTATATCCAGCTATGTTCATCACGTCGAGATATAGGTGCATATGGTGGTGCACCAGTCATGGTTGACAATATCCTCCTAACATAGCCATGTAATGCTTGCATCTCTAAGTATTCCATGCAGAGGATGGGAACTCTATTTTGCACTATAAGAGCTGAAGAGGAAGGAGCAACCTTTTTCTTGACAATGTGCTAAGATTTCACTCTCTCTATCCTTGTATTTATCTTCATTGTGGATAACACATCTAGGTTTTACGTTTTAAAAGGTGTAACAAAAATCAAGATTATCGTGTCCCTTTAAATAGAAAATCAAAGGAAATAGGATTTTTAAAACCAATAGAAATAATAGGTTGCAGCTACGTTTATGCAGCCCACTCACAGATAGCTTGTCAGCTTGACTTGATAATTACAATTGGTCGACTAGACTATATTAAAACTTTGTATAATTAGTCAGCAGACTCACTAATCTTGTCTGTTTGATCAAGTGGTTTCTCCTGTCAACTAATTGGGTTTTTCTTATCCAAAGATTCGACTAGACTTCTATTCAGACCAGTTACTTTGACTTTGTCTAGTTTGCTGATTGCACTTTCCATTTCGGTTACTTTTGGCTTTGTCAATCAACTATACATTCTAGTTGACTGACCTATCTATTCAATTGATTGATTGTACTTTTCTATCAACCAGTTTGACTCTCAAATAGTCTATCATTAATCTAATTGATTACCTATATCTTTTAGTAACCAAATAATCATGTGTCTATTATTATACTCAATATCATATACTAATACTCATGAGATTGACGATGTACTTTATACTCTCACTCATCAAGTAGTTAGGATATCATACGAATAGGAGGAACAATATCATTTATATTACTTAGAATAATGAACATGCATCCTATTGCACCCAATCACTACTTGTATAGAAACCCTTATTGAAGGTCACTATGAGTAGGGCTAAGTATATTGAACAACATGTGATCATTGTAATGACTTCAGGTCTATGGCCCACAATTACCACTATCACTTTGAGATATGATCCGGACTACCATTTTTGCTTCCATGTATCATATCAAGTTATATCTATCTGGTATACTTATTCTTAACATGTACCTATGTATTTACTTGATATACAATATTATAACTGATGATACATATTCATAATTCAATGCCCATACTAGTTCCAATGTATTATTGTCCTTATTTACATAATAATATCTAACTAGGGACTCAGACAAGAATGATTACTCTTACCATACAAAGAATATGATGTTCATGTACTCAACCTAAAATAACATGTCATTGTGTCATTCATTCTTATAACATTAATATGTTTATTAATTATCTCATATTGATGCAACATAATGATATGAATCACCTTTATTAATATTCAAATCAATTGCAAAGTGTGCCTTCACAGTCATCATATAAATGGCTCTCAGGGGATATTGCCAATATGTGTTTAATGACTTCCTCAAGAAGCTTTGTACATTTGGTTGGAAGTTTTTCCCAACTCGCAATTGGTTGGAGTATAATACCGAGCAAATGATGAAAACCCCATCTTAATATGTGAACATAACAATATTATACAAAGATTCTAACCTTATCTATGTATCACTTCATATGCTTACTAAATTGTTGTTCCCTCTTTTCATACAAGCTACAAATCCTATTCCAACTTAAACCAAGCACTATATCTATTACTAAAAGTATGATATAGACATATAAGTGTGTAATAGTTTAAAAATCATTTAAACATGTTTTATAGTTTCATGAATGGGTTTACATTCTTGTATATATTTTCTTTCAATAAAACAAGATAGTAGCATATATCCCAAGAAGGATCGATGACACAAAGTTTTAAATGTATTATATGCATTTAAGGATTCCATATATTAAAATTTATTATTTACCACCTTTCTAAAATAAAAAAGGATTTATTTAAAAAGTAGAAAATATAAGATGTAAATCCCACCCCACATTATAAAGTAGAAAAATATTTTTTATTGAGACTTCACTCTAAGGAAGTGATCCCATATATATTTCACCCTAGTTTTTTTTCAATATCTAATGGATCAATATAATGTGCATATATCAATTCAAATATATTATATATTCCCTTTGATGTACTATGTTGAACATATACCTACAGATAAAGAGAACATATTCTGTCTCTCACATTATTATTGTTGAATGTAATCACTTGTAATGAAAATCACGTGAGTTGCACTGAGATATGAGAGGATTATAATTTCTCTTGATCATGGCATCTTTTTATTAGTTTAGGTATGATGAACAGTTCATGGGCATAACCTACACCATTTTCCTCATATGAATATAAATTATGTGAATACTATCATCTTCCATGTACACCATCCATACTTTAATTTCCATGGAGGATTTTTGTATACTTATTCTTTAAGGACTGGCACACTTGATAGTTGAGAGGTTTTTAGCCTAGTGGGACTTGATACTTCAAGGTGAATTTGCATAATTTGTATAACATTTATTTGTGTGCTTATGTCTTCTCACTATTATTTATGACAATGAGTCTTGGGAATCTTTGGATATATATAAAAACATAATATTAAGATTGAGATACATGTATAATATATTTTCAAGAATACATCATCAGATAGAGTCATGTAGTCATGTATGTAACTTCACATTTAATATGATCAAGTTTGTAGGCCAAGAAAGTTAAGTACCCACACATAGAGAAACATCATAAACTTCAAAATTTTCAAAGATATAGAGGCAATCTTTCATTTTTATCAAAGGGGTGTCCATTATTATGTTTTTGTGTGTAGCATCCAATGCAACATGGCGAAGGATAATTGGTTCATTGCCATGATCTATATACACGCTTTCCTAAGCTACTTCACATAGTGGATTGTCTAGCATTAGAATGCACTTCAATTAATTATACCACATTTTATACATAGATAGTGTAAGTAAGACCGCAAGTAGAAAGCAATACTATCAAAAATAATTAAATAGATTGCATTGTTCCTAACTTCTAGAATCTTGAGAATTGTGCGTGTGAGAAACTAGGTTGGAATGGGAGAGTTGGTCTTTATCCCCTACTTTATTTAGATTGTTTTCTCATTATTCAACAAACCTATCCTTCATAATTGAATCTTATATTTAGTGTGTAGTGGTGATATAAGATTGTATGAAATATTTTTCATCGGATCTCTATATGGTTAGAGTATTTTTTATTGTGGCCTTGGTCCAATTACCCTAGTGCAATCTAGATGGTCCTGAATCTCTGATGCCATTGTCAGCACTCCATTACATCCCTTGTCGATTATCAAACCATCAAAATCTTCCTTAGACAAGGCTTCCTTCCAAAAAATAACTATATAGAATTAATATAATTAACACCAAACATGATGTCAAATAACAACTTCTTGTTAAGTTAATAACTTACAATCTTCTCTACCACTTCTTTCACCTTACCACCAGTAATACTCCAGTATGTCCACCCTAACTCTCTTCCATGAACCATTCTCTAGGTATATTTTATGTAATTGGGTCCAAATTATTCTTATCAGTCTATTTTCCACTAGGATGAATCAAGAATTACTTCATATCTATTTCTAGTATTCTACATTTAAAAAAAATACAAATTTACCTTATCTTCCTCAAGGAAAATGAATCCTTTATATGAAATCATAGGGAGGTACTCATTATTTGATTAATAATTTCTCCCAAATTTATTTCTTTTGTACTTAATGTACCAAAATAAAATTGAAACACAAGATTAACTTCACCATATGCACATGAAATACTATAAGCTTCTATATCAACCTTAAATTTTTAGTTAACCAACTCATCACAAAATCATTCCATTTCTATTGAGTTATAAATGCATATTATATCAGTGAAGGTTTGCTCATATATCATATTCCTCTCTCTCTATTAATGGTTGATTACTGAGATTTTAATTGCATTTATGTATCAATGGCTTTTTGTATCACTGACTACTTTCTAGCATATCTAATCAAAAAATGCACTCTACAAAAAGGATAAGATATGTAGGCATAAAATGAATTATATTTACAAAATCCTATTTTTTATTCATAAAGAAATAAAGGCCAAAAAATGTGTAGCCTATACAAGGAATGGAGTAAGAATCCATGAGACCTAGTGGTATTGATGTCTCCATATGTTCATAGTGGCTTGTTCTCTATATATATGTTTTGACTACCTGATGTAGATCTACCATACTCAAAATCTTCCCAAATAAGGTCCTTAAGACCTTAACCCGCATCATTTCAACTATCAACATTAATGGGAACTTGTATCTGTGATGAAACAATGATATAATTGTTGGATGGTTTTCAATTTTCTCCCATTGGTTGTCCTTATGAATTTTGTTCCAATGGAGTTTTTACTTTATATATCTTTCTAATGCCCTTTATCTTTGTAGTATGACCCCTTTAACATTGCGGTATGACTCCTTGTATTTATTTGTACTTGAGTACTATCCACTTGATGATGTGTGTCTAAAAGAAGTAAATGGAAGAAAATTAGACAAATAGATAATGGTGTCAAAAGGTAATACAATAAAAAAGTTTATCTAATAAGTCATATTAACTATTATAATATAAATACTTATTGTGATCCTTGACCAACGTATTTAGTTTAATTAACACTACCTTCATCAAAAAATGTCCCATAATTGTGGTCATCTCAAGCACAAATGCTTCTTATAACAATAGCATCATCATTTGTGTAGATAGCTAAAAACAATCCTAGACAAAGAGATTTCTTCTTCTAAAATAGTGTCATTTTCATCATATCTCCTTCATAGGGCCTTCTGTTGTGAGATAAGACCATGGACAATCCCTTATTAGATATTTATTTCACATACAAAACTAGTTTTTCATATTATGTCATTATGAAGGGATCTTTTTACATCCCTCCCTATTGAAGTTCACCAGGGTTTGCTCGTCTTCATGATGTACACCCTTGTCATTTTTTTGGTGCAACACCCTTGTCATTTTCAACTCACTTGGAATCAAAAATAAGAACCATGCACAAGTTGTAATCCAACTCATATATGTCTTGAATCATTCCATTATTGGGTATGTCACTCAAATTGGATCTTTGTATTTTGCACTAGCAATGAGAAAAGCTTCAAAAAGCAAAGTTATCCCCACTATTTTGCATTGCACTCTTTTTATATTGGCATTTCATGTAGAAGGTCTGTTCATTGATACAGTAGCTAGAAAAACACAAACTTGTTGTTTTAGGTCCCACCAGATAGCCATTTTTAAGGTCTTTGATATAGATTTGGTTATCTAGTCATATGTTCACTAACACGATCATTTAGCCATGTAGAAAAGGAGGAGATTCTTGTATAATACCCTTTTCATTCTTTGACCGATAATGTAATGCCCGGGCCCACTGCCCGAAGCTCTAGTAGAGTTTCAGGAATGACGACTGGCCCCACAGACCACCACTAGCCTTAATTGTGTGTTTTTTCCTCACTCACGGGCATGCCAGGATCAACTTCCCGATAGGTCACCCATCCTAGTACTACTCCAATCTGAGCACGCTTAACTATGGAGTTCTTTAGTGATGGGCTCTCGGAAAAGGAGGTGCACCTTAGTGATATGGGTAGTTCAATCATTCCTTTTAAGATCATGTTATCCGAGGCCTCAAATCCTGGGACGTTATAATCTCCCCCACTTAGACTCTTGACGTCCTCGTCAAGGTTCAACTATATGGCCTCATAATCTGACCCCATTTCAGTTATTGGAGGGGAATTGGCTCTAATACCATTTGTAATGTCTGGGCCTACTACCTAAGGCTCTAGTAGAGTTTCAGGAATGATGATTGGACGTTATAATCTCCCCCACTTAGACTCTTGATGTCCTCATCAAGGTTCAACTATATGGCCTCATAATCTGACCCCATTTCAGTTATTGGAGGGGAATTGGCTCTGATAGCATTTGTAACGCCTGGGCCCACTGGCTGAGGCTCTAGTAGAGTTTCAGGAATGACGAATGGCCCCACAGACCACCACTAGCCTTAACTGTGCACTTTGTCCTCACTCACGCGCATTCCAGGATCAACTTCCCGACAGGTCACCCATCCTAGTACTACTTCAAGCTAAGCACACTTAACTATGGAGTTCTTTAGTGATGGGCTCCCAAAAAAGGAGGTACACCTTGGTGATATGGGTAGTCCAATCATTCCTTTTAAGATCATGTTATATGAGGCCTCAAATCCTGCGACGTTATAGGTAATAACTTCATAAAAAATCCATGTTTTATTTCACATGGGGTTTAACCTCGGCAGTATTTTAGAGGATATAATCATGTTCTTTGTGTAAATTTATCAGCATAAAGTCATACCAACTTGCATCTTGTAGTTCCCTATCCCATAATTTTCTTGCATGAATTGGGCATAAAATTCAATAGTCACTTCTACTATGTTGATATCCAACATACAACCATATGGCCAATATCTACTCTTTACATATCTTTTTAACAAAAGTGTTTGTCCAACAAAGATACAATGCACAATAGAAGTTAACATCTCTAACCAAGTACATAGTCAAATGAACCAAAAAAATAAAAAATGAAGGAAAGTACATCTCAAGTTGATACAAGGTGATGATGATATGTTGTATAATGACTCTGAGGTCTCAGGGTCAACATTGTTGAAAACAATTAGTTGAAGAATAGACAAAGCTTAGTGATTGCATTTCTATTCTTCTTCGAAAAATTAGAACATATACCTAATGGCAAGAAATATTGTATCAAAATATAGAAATCATGTTATTTTAATCCTAGTAGTTCATAATCTATCATATCCACAAACTTGCTCATGTTTCAAGAATATCCCTGTGGAACCTTAATTACAATTAGGAACCAAAAAAGGTAGTTTTCTCATCCTTTAAAAGAGTATAAGGTGTTGGTGGAAAGTATGTGTGTCTTCTCCTTTTATGTGGGTCCAGTATCTCCCAAATGCCCATCTAAACCATGTACACTCTTATTTTGAGACCATCTCTAATCTTACATGACATATTGAGTAATTTTACAACTAGATTATTAATTTTCTTATATGCATCACATATCTATACAATGCCTCATAGATCAATTAATATGGACCTCTTCTTGTAAGGACTTCTAAGAATCAGAGCTTAGTTCTTTCTTACAATTTTTTATTTAATTTTTTCTCCTTAGTAAAGATTTCTCACCAGATAATGGCTTTGAACCACTCCACATATCTACTTCTTCATTAAAATACTTCCTTAACATAAGGCACTGATGACCAAAATTTGTTTATTCCCATGTTTTAGTTGTCAGAATTATGTAATCTCTTCAAATATAGATCAATCAAGATGCCCTTTGATATTGTACTCAAATAGGTTTTCATACACTAAAAATCATTTATCGTACAAAATAGCATTGCCCTCATACTGAAATTATCTGGAATGTATGAATCACTTAACTCAACAACCTTGTCCCATAAAATCTTCAAATCATCAATAAGTGGAACCAAGTAAACATCAATATCATTATTCTGGTTCTTAGCCCTAAAATGAACAAAGTCAAAAGATAATACTTGCTTTCATGCATACATGTAAATCAAGATCATATATTCACTTAATACCAGCTAGGTACTATGATTTCCTATATTATATATTGGCGTTATTTCCATATACACAAGTCGCTAGTCTTAGGTTCCATTGATCACCATTGAATTAAAAAAAAATACCAATTGTCTTTTATCGAATCAGTAGGGGTGTCAAAGAAAACTATGACATTGTCTCTCCTTACAATGTCAAACCAAATTCTTTGCATTATCATGGATATTAAACAAGTGTGTATACTTTGATATATTTTGAAAATGCATAAATCCATACTAAGGATTCCATCCATCTTGCACATTGGTTTTTTGCAAATAGAAAAACATTCAAGCAAAGCACAGCCATAGTAGTACGAAATGCAGTGGAGCATGCATGTATCTTTTCAAATCAAGGCCTATGAATGGAAGTACTCTTTTTTCCTCATATGTGTGATCTAGAGGCACATGTCTCTCAAGAAGCATATTTTTCAAGAGTTTGAGTGTGATCACATAACTCACTCAAACCATACATTGCTTTCCTTCAAGTGATAAAAAAATTAGAAAATAGATAACTTGATGTACCTCACACAATCGATGTATAATGGGGTACATGAGTTGCTCAACAACCTTTTCGACATTTTGGGACAATCACATATTACTTTCCTCTGCATTGTAATCCTTCTCATGGAATATATTATGTTCACATGTCCATATTGTTTGCTACGACATATAGTTGACATGCTTCTCACTCATCATGATGTACCCACTGAGTGTTTGTGACATTGATATTGTCTCAAGATAAGTGATTAAGAAAGTTGTGTTTTTCAATTCATTTCCAAAATCACGCTTTGGATAAAGACAAAGAATTCTAGTATCATTTCCCAATTGAGCATCTTACAGATTCATCCACCCCATTTTCATATTATTAAGACAAATGATTTGATAACATCCACTTTTAGCCTTTTACTATACGTCAATTGCACCTAATGAAAAAAAACATAGAAAGTTAATGGTGCAAGTAAATATAAAAGAGGAATGAAGATTAACAGGGCCTAAGTTTTACTCAATAGAGAGGAAAATGATGAGATATTATGGATGAAAAAGAAAGTATATGAGCAAGGAAGTAGAAGTGATGGAATATCATTAAAGAAAAAATATATCAACCTAATTAAAATGCACATAACCTCAACCTAAAGAACCATTAAATTCATTCATTTGACCCCCATTCCTCTAAAAAATTGCATACTAAAATCCTAAAATGATCTAAAAAGAATTTTTTTCATAGTACATAAACCATGAACATATTCCATTTACCCGGTTATGACCCAAATTGCATTAGAACTAAATTCATGCATGCATTTTATAGTGACTATCATCAAAATGGAAATATCACTATATTAACACAAATAAAAATCATGTATGGTGATTCAAAATTGAATGCCTACATACAACCATTTCACCTTGTCCAATAGAGAATAGTATGGCCATGTCAGACCAAAATTAACGTTTAGCATTAGTATTTTCACACAATCCTTGTTTGGCAAGAAATGACATAATTTTGGGTCCTATTGAAGAATATGGCTAGGAAAGATAGAATATCTTAGAAGTCATTAATTTCCACACCACATGATACATTAAAATAATCTATTCAACTAACTGATTTCAAATTGGTCTAATATAATAATTTAAGTTGGTGAAACATCAATATTTTGGAAACATGTACCATCTCCCATTTTATAATCAAAACCAAAGAATTTGCATTCTACATACATTCAGTTATTTCCTCAATAACAGATAAGACATATGGTATATTGTTCTTATGATTAAGCCTTAAATTTGTTAGTTAGCTTGTTATACTTTGTCAATAAATACAATCCTTCATCATTAGCCCAAGATACAATGTAACTCCTCTCCAATATTACACATGGCAGAGGAAGCTTAGCCATGTTTCCAATAGAATGGGGTGCATGAATTTGAAAGAACATCTTACGTACGATAAACATTGAAAATAAATAAATAACCACTATTCATGGATAGGAAAACTACAACTTGTTCATCTTAAAATCTAAAAGCACTAAGTGAAACTTGCCTAATATGACTAAGGCATGATGTGAAACATTTTAAAACAATAGGATCATCTTGGTAGATGACATCCCACTAGGTTAGCCATTAAAGTCTCGTGGCCCTTGATTGTCCATCTATTCTTCACTTTCTTTAAAATCTAGGGACATCGTGTCCCCAACCATGCAATGGAAATCATCAAATTAGTAATTGGTATTGAGCATGTTATAAGAAAACAAAGTAACAATACTTCACATAAAGAAATTTTGACATTATTTTACCTTAAGAATTCTTGAAATATTTTCATAATATGCAGAACTGAATAGTATTATATGCATACCATTCAAGAGCACATAATTTGAGAAAAGCTCATGATTGCTATGACTCCCACAATGGTCCATAATTGCAAGAGCATATAAACTAAATCATTTCTCTTAGTATGATTCTTAATCTTGACACTAACACGATCTTAAACATAATCATAATTATGATGGGATTTCACCATCTTAGCACATAATGGGATCTCTCCCTCTTAAGCATGAGTACATTAAATCTTTTCTCTTACATTATCATACACATAACTTCAGTGAATATGACAATACTAACTCTAAAATATAGAAACCATTAAGACGTGATTAATATTGAACATTAGTTGAAATGGCTAAAATATCCATTAACAATTAATAATTTTCTTAATTAATAATTAAACAAGCAAATCAACCAAGATAAATATGCTCAACGGTGTGGCACATTTCCTTATGAAAAACACATAATTTAATTATCCTTGACTTGATTGGGCTCGACACACCTAAAGTTTGATAAATGATATGATATGTACATTAGTTCATAATCAATAAACTCTAATATTTTTATTGAATCACTTAAGAGTATGAATATAGTAATCAGGGTTTAAAAATAAGATAGATCCTTAGATTGTAAAAATATCTATCCAATACATATTTTTTTATATTTTTATGAGGTCATATGCAATTTCTAGAAGTTTTACACTTGCCCAATCAGAATTAAGAAAAATATGGTGTGGCATTCATCAAATAAAAAGATTAACCTAACTTAAATACAAAAGGCAAAGATGTAAATACCTAGGTGTGTGTTACACTTAAAATAAAGAGCACGGGTGGAAATGTCATTCAACAATAAATCAAAATTGTGCTTCAGATGGATAAAAGGCATGTTAAATACTAGAAAAACCCTTGCAGAAAAAATCATCTGATTACGTAGGTAGGGACGCCATGTATCTTATGACCTGGTATGTTCCATTCTTTGAGCCATGGATCGAGCAGATTGATAAGAGCTCTCTACTCCATCCCGTGTAAGGATCTCATCTTTTATAGGGAAACTAAGGCTTCCTTCAGCCTCCATGCCAAGATAAGGTGAAAGACCAATTTCTAAGGGTGGGATATGTACTAGATAAGGAGCCTAGCTTGGACTAGCCTCGACATTCTAGTGAAAGAATCAACTTCTAGGAAAACATTACAAACAGATCACAAAATCAAGTATAAAATCTTTGTAAGGTCAAATTGTAGATAAGGGCACCGTTGCATGAAGCAATTGTCCATAGAAACACTGGTGTCTATAGGAGGAATGTAGAAAATGGGGGAAGGATTTGAAGGTCAAAGTCATAGACAAATGTCGAAAAATCATTCACTAAAGTTTGAGGTTATGATCCCATGGGAAAGGAGAAGACAAAAAAACCATTTGCATGGTTAGAGAGTCATTGGATAGGGCGACGATGATCGTTGGAAAGAACCCATAGACGGGCTATTAGGTTCAAGAGAACTATGGGGCAAACTAGAAATGAGAAAACTAAGAGGGACCATTCGACATGCTTGTAGGATGATCAATTTCTTGATTTGTGGTGTCAAGAGTTGTAGAGGGGAGACGATTGTGGGAAGGGAAAACCAAGTAGGTCAGGGAGATCAAGAGTATTAGAGATCAAATTGGTGATGGAGGAGTGAAAAGTGAGATATTAGGATTATTTACGATCCTTTATATAGGCATGAGATGGCCTTAGGTGGTATCTACAACATGGGAAGGTGGGAATGGGAAAGACCTATAGGGGAGACAAACAATATCTCTTTCGAATTGGGAAGGAGTGGCAGATTTGTAGGAGAAAGAATCTCTAGAAAGGATAGTGATATGAGGGAAAAACATTAACAGAAGAGGTGCATTGTAAACTGGTCATGTTTCTATGATAAACTCTGGTAAAGACAATGTCTGAACCACTGGATCTGGCACGTCAAGCCATGGCTGCTGGATCACATGAAGGAAAAGGAAAGAAAAATAAATAAGGCTTGTGTGATAGGAGAAAAAATCTAGGACTATAGAGTAATTCAAATCATTTATTCTATACATAATAATTTCCTTGGCTAAATAGTATGGAAACTTACCTATTTAAGTAGGGGGTCAAATAAAATCAAAACAATCCCAAACTTGAACCACAAGTCACAAGACTCTACATCCTACTTAGCCAATAGGATTTCCATTTTGAACATCTAATTCTGACTAAGTAATTATAGGTTATTATCTTAAAATGTGTGTAATAAAATATGAGATAATGTGAAATAGCCTTCCTTAATTATTTAGTTGAGTCCAAATTCAAAATATACAATGATTATTCACTCAATATTTGTGTTATATATCTTTTTATGCCTTTTGGAGAAAATTATCTTGGAGAGAGAGAAAAGAGAGAATAATTATATTTATCTTTAATTTTAGAAGCTAAAAGGAAGTGAGAACTTTTTTGTTCAAGTAATATATTTATATTTTCGTGTGCAATGTCTTTTGTCTTCCTCTTTTATCTTTTTTAAAATTCCCAGAGAGAAAAAGGAAAGGGTGAATTGTTGGTATACTTGTCCAGAGAGCCAATCATATGATGATTGTACTAGGACATCATGTAATTGATTTGATAGTAATAAAGGTAATCATGTCTATTATGTTTGTTTATGTCATGAGGTGATGACACAAACATGGTAGATGTCTAAAGAATGATGTTATCTGATGACATATGTCTTCATGTTGAGAACCTAAATAATGAGATCATATGCATGATAAGAGTACATACATTCTTTCTATGTCCCTTATTGGATATTATTGTGGAAGCAAATGGAAGATGATAATACATATGACTAGAATTTTTATTGACTGATGATAGAGTCTCATTAGTCGCGATATTAGATATCAAGTCAAACACATAGGTACATATTAGGGAACACTGTACCAGACAGACCCAGCTTGAGAGTAATACATGGAAACCATAGAATGGTAATTAGAATCACCTCTCAAAGTGATAGTGGTGATTGTGGTTCTTAGACCTAAAGTCACTTCATTCGATGAACTTTGACACCATCCAACATGACCTAGAATAAGGATTGTCATAAAGTGGTGCTCGGGTACATTGTAACACATGCTGATTTGATTGTTGTTCATGCAGTTGGGACTTGTCCCTACTATAGAAGTTGATATCTTGGACGCTTGATAAGATAGACTGAGAAACATTTGGACATACTCATGTGAGTCAATATGGATAGTGAGCTCACATGCATCTCATATAGTTCTCATTATTTATGATGTCATAATTTGGTTATGGACATTCACTATCGATGTAATACGGGATCTATAGGGCCACACACATATGATGCATGTAAGGTCCATTCCCTCTTCCCAAGGATCTAGTAGAGTTTTAGGAATGATAAATGTCCCCATAAATCACCACTATCCATAATTTTGTGCTTTGTCCTCACTCACGTGCAAGCTAGGATAAATTTCCTAACCGGCCCCACAAATCGCCACTAGCCATAAATGTGTTCTTTGTCCTCACTCACGAGCAAACCAGGATAAATTTCCTAATTGGTTACCCATCCTAGTACTACAATGGGCTGAGTATGCTTAATTCAGAGTTCTTTTGAGATGGGCTCCCTGAAAAGGAGGTGCACCTTGGTGATATGGGTAGTCTAATCATGATTCCTTATAAGACTATCTTATCTGAGGCCTCAAATCCAAGGACGTTAAATTCTCCCCCACAGATCACCACTAGCCTTAACTACACACTTTGTCCGCACTCACACGCAAGCCAAGATAAACTTCTTGACTGGTCACCCATCCTAGTACTACTCTGGGCTGAGAATGCTTAAACATATAGTTCTTTAGTGATGGGCATCCTGAAAAGGTGGTGTGCCTTGGAGATGTGAGTAGTCCAATCATTTCTTTTAAGATCATATTATCTGGGGCTTCAAATCCTAGGACGTTACAATGTACCTTGAATAGGAGTTTACTCATGGATGATATTTAATTTGGTTACTAAAAGTGTTTAGGTGATCAACTTAAGAAACACTGGCTATGAGACGACCAATTGGGATGTGCAATCGGCTGACTGGAATGTCTAGTTGACTGACTTGACACCTTTTGACACTGGACGATGAATACTTAGTTGACTAATTGGAATGTCCAAATTAAATGAATGAATGCAAAGTGAGCAGTTTGACTGGCCCAAATGATTAATGATATGTGTAACGATATGCACTAATCATCTCATGAAATGTCAATGTTAATACGTCATTGTGACCACAATCCAATCTGACTGGATTGTCCATTCGAATGACTGGTTGCACACAATAGTCGTCAAACCATGAAATATGTCTTTTCATATCCCCTGGGTTTCAGAAACCCTAGCCATCTACTCCTGTATAAGGAGGGGGTAGCCAAGGCTCTAGACGCACCTTTTCTCAATGTTGTGGCATTGTGAGTGTCGAGGTAGTCTTGCCCAATAAAAGGAGAGATAGTAAGGGGAAAGGAAGTTGAAGCTAGCACATTGACAACAGAAGGATAACTCCTTCATATTAGCTCTAGAAGCACAATGTATAGTTTAAAGGGGTCTGTGTAGACTATGTAGAGATGTGGAGGTTTTTTTTCCCATACTAGGAGAATATTATCAACTATCACCTATAGTTATTACGCCAAGAAGACATTGTCAGAAACCATGAGTGTGCTGCTTGCAAAGGAAACACACCTCTATAAATATTTTCATTAGAATTGCTCTAGGATCAGGTATATGTCTAGCACCATCCTTCTCGTTTCATAGTTGTTGACACAATTCACTGGTTACGGCAATATGGCAAGAAAAAAATTATTTCTCCTTCCATCTCTGTCACCATGTTTTCCTACAAAAACTAATTTGTTGTCATCTTTTGAGCTAGTTGAAACACATTATTTCATAAAATAAAAGGTGTTTTGGGTTTCTTTATTTTCCTTAATTCAGTATTCCAATAAGGAATATTATACCATGACCTTTTTATAATAAGCCCCTAAGATATCTTTTATTTAGAAAAACCAAATTCAAATGTGAAAGTTGGGATGTTACAATTCTACTCACCTCAAAATAAATTTCCTCCTTAAAATTATACTTTAGGTTATTACCCACCTTAACATTTCACTTACCTCTTTAGTTAATGATAGTTAACAATTCAAATTCACTTAGGTTCAAAGAAATTAATAATAAGAGACGTACACATAAAAGATTATGTGGTCATTTATTAACTAATATCTTAGTCCCTTCTTTTAATACCTCCATGGTGAAAATCATAGCTTGTCTCTTAGATGGTGGATTCTAATTTTGATTCTGGTCCTTCAGGAGCTTAGGGTAATTTTGCTTAATATGCTCTGGTTCTCCATAGTAGTGGTGGGATCATGTACCATGCCTGAATGGACCTACATGATTCCTCTTGCAAGTTGGACACTGGGTCATTCAACTTATGCTTCAGGTGCCTTTGTCTTACTACATGGTTATTGGAAGGAGGGTTTTGGTTGTTTTTATGGGAAACATCCTTCTTGTATAATCTTCCAAGATGGTCTTCCAACTCTAGGGATGAATCAAGAACTTCTTGAAGCGATCAAATGCCTCTTCCAACTCCAGGTTTGAGTCCTCAGATGAGCTTCTTTGCTCTATGTCACTCATTTTATTTATAACCATGCTTCTTTAAGATTCTAAAATTCATGGCATATTGGGTGACACTCATGTGAGCAACTTGTGCTAGGTTGGAAAAATCTAGTTCCTTCTTTTCTATTATAGTTTCAGATACATAGTGGCCCTAGAAGGCTTCAAAAAATTCTTCCCATGTGAGTACATGTGCATCAACCACACTTGATTTAAGGGAATTATCCCAATATGTATGGTATGCTCCCTTTAACATGTGGGTTGCAAATCAAACCTAGAGTGTTGAGAGAAGTCCAGGTCACAAAAACAATGTTTTATACCTCTAATTGAATCTTCACCTTCAGTGACTACATCCATTTCTCCTTTCCCAGAGAAGGAGTTAGGCCTTGTCTTTAGGAAGTCTATAAGTGTCAACCCATGGTGTCTCAGATGATGAGGCCTTTGACCCAGACCATATTGAGTGCTTAGACTAGGTCACCTAATGTCTCCTTAGGGCTTTATGCATGCCCACTTCCTTTACTAAAGGATCTACAATCATCATATATCTTCTCTTTTCCTTTGTTAAATGTCTTAGGGGCCATCTAACAATGACATATACTTATGACTATAACATATGAATCATATATTTGTCTAATGACCATCTACTTACTTGCTCTGATACCATATTGTCCCTCTAAGGTTATACATGGCAAATGAAGTATTCCCTATGTTTTCCATAACATGGGGTACTTCAAGTTAAAGGAACATTGCACATACGATAAACACTAAAAATAAATAACTAATCAATATTCACATGTTTGAAACATATTTCATACATAGTTCATGGATAGGAAACCTAAAACTTATTCATCTTGAAATCTAACAAGCCAGACTTGACTAATATAACTAAGGCATGATGTGAAATATTATTTAAAAGATAGGATCATCTTGGTAGATGGAATCCCACCAAGTTAAGCTTCAAAATCTCCTATTCTTTTCTTGTCCTTCAATTCTTCACTTGCTATGAAATCTAGGGACATCATGTCTCCAGTCGTGCAAAGGAAAGCATCAAATCATTAAAATCTATTGAGCATGTTATAAGAAAACAATGTAACTGTAAAGAAAATCTTGACATCAATTTTATCTTAAGCATTCTTGAAATATTTTCTTAAGAATATAACAAGGATTATATGAATCTCTATACAATCACCAATTTGATAGAATAGAATGCTAGGATAGCCTATGAATTCTAGGAAGCTCATATCGACCTCTTGAGGTCCATAATTGAGATAGCATATAAACTTAATCATTTCTCTTGGAATTATTCTTAATGACATTAACATAATCTTAAACTTGAATCTCAATCATGATGGGATTTATCCCTCTTAAGCATGAGCACAATAAATATGTTCACTTCCATGATCATAAATGTAACTTCAGGGAATGTGATAGTATTAACTCGGAAGTATAGAAACCATCAAGGCATGATTAATATTGAAATCAATTGAGATGACTTAATCTTCATTAATATATAATACATCTGCTTAGTTAATAAATAAACAAGCAAATCAACCAAGATAAATATGCTTAACAACATGGCCCATTTACCTTAAGAAAAACACCTAGGTTAATTTTGCTTGACCAGATTGGGTTCTACATACCTTAAATTTGATTGACAATATGATATGTATATTAGTTCATGATCATTAAAACCTAATCTGAATCATTGAAATATTGAGAGTTTGAATATAGTGATCAAGGTTTGAAAATAGGGTAGACTGATAGAGCATACAAATATCTTTCCAATGCATATTTTTTCATATTTCTCAGATGTCATATGCAATTTCTATGAATGTTGCATTATGGACCAATTAGAAATCATGAAACTATAGTCTGAAATTTATTAAATAAAAAGATAAAACCAATGTAAATAGAAACCACAAATATAGAAAAACCTAGGTGTGTGTTACACTTAAATCAAGAGAACGAGGATGGAAAAATCATTCAGCAATAAAATAGAATCACGTGTTAGATATATCAAAGGTGTTTTGAATTACCCAGAAAACCCTTGTGAGAAAATCATCTGATTACTCAAGAAGAGAAGCCATTGTCTTATTTTAACCTAGTATGTTCCCTCCTTTGAGCCATGGTTCAAGAAGCTTGATAGGCGCTCTCTACTCCATTCTCATGTGGGGATCTCAGCTTCTGCATGGCAACTGATGCTACCTTCAACCTCACCATGCCAATCCTAGGTGAATGACCCTTTACTTAGGGTCTGACATGTACCAGAGCAGGAGCCTGGCTCTGACCATTGCCAAGGTGCTACTGGAAGAATCAACTTTAGGGAAAACCTTATAAATAGATAACAAAATCAAGTTTTATGAGTTCAAAGAAAATACGAGGGCACCATTGCGTGAAGCAGCTGGACAGAGAAACATTGGTATCTATAGAAGGAAGGTGGAAATAGGGGAAGGAATTGAAGCTCAAAACCATAGAATCACACTCAAAAAATCATCTCTAAAGCTCGAGATACAATCACGGGGGAAATGCCAAGATAAACAATTCATTTCCATGTTCAAATGGACGGCAAGGTGGTGATCATAGGAAAGAATGCTACGACGGGCTATAGGGTACAACGTCTGGGGCAAGGTGGGGCAAACTAGTGATGAGAAAATTAAGAGGGGTCATTGGCGATAGTTATAGGGTGATCGGTCACTCAGTTGGCAATGTCGAGAGATGCAGAGGGGAGATGGTCGTCATAAAGGAAAATCGAGTAGGTTAGGAGATCGGGAGTATAGGAGATTAAAATCGTGATGGAAGATTGAAGCGTAAGATCTAAGTATTATTTATGATCAATTTTTATAGGAATGAGATGGCCCTGAGTACAGGATATGAAATTGGTGATAGAGGAGTGAAGGATAAGATCTAAGGATTGTTTACGGTCCATTATGTAGGTATGCGATGGCCTGAGTTGGTCTTCGCAACTTAGGGTGGCGAGAATGGGAAATCCCTAGATTGTGCATTTTGTCAACAAAGTGAGAGGTGAGACAAGAAACATATTGTTGGAATTGGGAAGGAGAGGTGGATTAGAAGGAGAAAGAAACTCAAGAAATGGAAGTGAGATGAGGGAGAAAATATTTATGGAAGAGGAGTGTTATATACTGGTCATGATTCTCAGAGGAACTCGGGGTCAAAGACAATGTCCAAACCGCAAGATCATATGTGTCAAGCCACACCCATTGGATTGCATGAAGGAAAAGGAAAGAAACTATTAAGGCATGTGTGACAGGAGTACAAATCTAGAACTATAGAGTGATCTGAGACATTAATTGTATACGTAATAATTTCCTTGGTTGAACTATATGAAAACTTGCCTAGTTAAGTTAGGGGGTCAAATAAAGTGGAAACAATCCCAAACATGAACCACAAGTCACATAGGGAGTCTAAATCCTACTTAACCAATAGGATTTCTATTTCAACATATATTGCCTATTATTTCATTGCAGATCATTATCTTGAAATATGTGTAGTAAAAGATGAGATAGTTTTAAATAACCTTCTGTAATGACCCCGCCTCCCAGTAACCCCCAATCAAGGGAGATCAAATGGTTAGAGCTAATATCCCAATAACTCAGGATCCATGGTTTAACATTTAATCAAAAGTAACTATTAAATTCTACTAAAACTATACTGGAAAGATGGAATAAAATAAATCTCTTACATACCTTGTAAAAATTTCAGATTTCTAGACTTCTATCCACAAATGGAGTCTATCTATCTAATCCTCTTGGAACTTATTATTCGTATCTTCACAATGTTTCAATTTACTATTTGTTCTTTCAAAGATTGTACCTAAAACACTGACAATCAAAACGTTGGTCAATTTATTTCTATATCGGTATGTGGGTGACAATCAAAATATCACAAATAGTTTCTAACAACCTAATTATCACAAATAAGTTATTAACAATCCAAATTACGTTTTCAATGTGGCATTCTCAACCGCTTTTGCCCTAAACCTTGGTTTACCCTCTCTTAGGGTTTTGTCCTTGCAAGGGACATAAGGCCACCTTCTCCATCCTGAGCTTGGTGCCTGGGGTCACCTTTCATGGTGCCCAATGGTCTTCCCTCTGGGGCTTGACCGATTAGACCTTCCCTCTAGGGCTTGGACATGCATCATACATCAGGGTGGCATCTAGGTTCGAGAATGCACATATATACTTAATTGTGATAATCATAGTGACTTTAAAGGATTGCATAAATAAGTACACAACAGTTTAGGTTACATCCAATCGATCAAACGTTCGAGAGAAACTTTATGAAACTAGATCGATTATTCATAAATAACCACATACATGTTCAGCCGAAACAAGATAGAAATATTCCAAGAAAGTATGAAATCTAGGCAAGCAAGCAATTTGCACAACAAGGTTCCTAAAACAACCATACAATTTCCTTCACTACTCATTTTATCAACATCTATCCAATCTAACTTGCTTCCTAGGGTTTCTACTTTCTTTTAGGGTATCACTTGCAATTAGGGTCTTGCTATCACTTTTATCACAAAAAACCCTAAATTAATAAAAGTACTCATAAACCCTAATCATCTTACCCTATCTCTTCTTACAGGCTTAGGATCAACATTTATCAGCATATTTCCAAATATTTCAAAATTAACATATTAATCTCTTCCATTACCCTAAAATAGGGTTTCTAGATGCATTATCATATATTTTTGGTTTAAAACCCTAAATCATGCAATTCCTCTTCTAGATTAGATTATAATATATCATTATCATCCAATATGTTATCATTACTCAAACTAACCCATTAATCACCATAGATTCAATCATTAATCTCAATTAGGGTTTCTAACCAAATTTTAATGCACTTTTCATCAACTTAACATACTTTTACAATTGGGAACGAAATCAATTTCTCAAAATATTTTTATCATTTTCCTCATATTTTTCTAATCAAATTTTATAATTATTTGCTATCATCAGAGTTACATATAATTAGTTACGAATTTTGCAAGATATACTTACTTGGACCAATCACTGAGCGTCACGTGTCCCTTTTATATCTTTTTCTGGTGAATCTTTTCTTGCTCGTGGATCTGTGCATTGATCCAGTTACCCGATAACCCGGACTCATGCGCCCCTTCTTCGTCTTCACGGAACGGGGAGTCTCGTCCTCTGTTTACTCTATAAAATAGGGGACAGCAGATCCGGCTGGGCGGCGGCCTCCTCGCCCACCCATGACACCACCTTGGGCTGATTGAGCGGCGTCCTCGCCTCCTCCTACATGGGAGCACTAACGCTCGGAGCCTCCACCTTGGTTGGCAACCGCAAGACCCCAAACTTCAGATCCTTCCTTCAGCACTCCCGCTCACGAACCAGCAGTTGCATGTCATCAACCCTAGGGTTGACTCTGAGTGCCTCGCCTCCCCATCCGCCGATGAAGGTCGGTGCTCCTCTGCCAGGTACTACCGAATAGGTTTGGCGGTCTCAAATTTCTCTGCCATGCATCCAACGATGGATGTTGATGAAGGGGGTAGTTCTAGCAGCACTCAGGATGGAATCGGAGCCATGGACGAGCCATGGTGCAAACTTGGGAGTATGGAAAAGGACCAGAAGTCAAGAGATGACTTGTGAATGTCTGTGTAACTTCAAAGGGATGATTATCTCCCTTATATACACATTTTCCCCAATGGATATGAAGGTAGTTCTACAAATTGGGGAAACTTATGATACACATCCAAAGGGGGTAAGACCCAGGCTTGTCTAGTCCGATTTGGTCTCGCAAACACAATGGGAAACTTCCCATGGTTTCCCGATTCTTGTGGGAAAAGAAAACAAATTTAGAAATCCTCAGGTATTGTTCCCATCTTTCCTAACCAGGCGTGAGGAAGGTGATGAGTTCTCTACCGTCAAATCCATAGATCAACAATCCTCATCATGCACATCTAATTAACCATCAATCCTATTTGAATAATAAATCATGACATTATCCATTATCCTCTTCACTTTATGAAAACCTCCAAAAATCATATCTCCCAAACCACATGTCCAATTAATACCAAATTTTAGGGGAAAGTCCATAACGACTTAAAATTCCCGTGTGAAACTTTGGGACTCAAACTCAAAAGTATGGGGGACTTTTCTTCATATGCAAGTTATCTCTTAATAAGGCATATTTTAAGCATATTTTCCCTTTCTTATTGCATTATCTTTGCAAATTGCACTCCTTGGAACCCAAGGAACCCTAAAGGCACAAAATACCCTCTTGGAGGATATCACTAGCCTTCTAGAGGCTTCTACCTCTTTATTTTCTCCTTTTTCTTATTTATTCATTTATTAGTTGAATTTCCTTTTTCTTTTTCTTATAATTGGGCCCAATAGCCAATAAGGCCCACAAAACAATCAAGCAAGACTATTTCAAACGAAATTCATACATTCAAAACAATTGACACCATCATTTGTTCATATGTCTTTAATAGGAGAAATTGTAGTTCTCACCAAAAGAACCCAAAAATTGGGGTTGTAACATCCTTCCCCTCTTATAGGAATTTTTCCCTCAAAATTCCACCAAACATACAAACAAGCAGGATAAGGCTTTCTCCTCTCCATCGTGGCTCTTATGTGGCTTCACCCCCTCCATGGTACTTCCGAAGAACAATCATCATCTTATACTCTTACATTTGAGTTCTTTCTCACCTTGGTACCATGTACCCTCATAGGTGACTCAGGATATTTTAGCCTCCCTAGAATCTCAATAGGTTCATGGCTCAGCACATGGCTTGGGTACATCACATAGCTCTCTAGATCAGACACAAAGAATACATCACACATCATGTTATCCTGAGGGGTAAGGATAAACATAAGCAACTCCACCAATCCATCTCAAGTGGACCCATGTATCAAGGACTCATCTTTATCTAAATCTCAGAGGGTTTGGGTTTCAATAACACATATTCTTCCACAGTGAACTGCATGTCAGTCTACTTCGCATCAGCTCACGACTCATGTCAACCCTGGGCTTTCTCGGCCGTCGCACGATGAAAGCAACTTCATCTGCACACACTGTGGTCTCTCTCTTACCTTTACGAGATCCTTTCACTGACATCATCCTAATGAAGCGGTGACCGACATAGCCTCCCTTACAGAGCTTCTTACATCCTGATACTCTCTATGGTGGCTATCATCACAAACTCTCATAGGGCATGAAATGTCCCCATGTATCACCCTGAACGAGCACACGTGCTCTCATCAGACCCTCTAGTCTGGAACATACTCTATCAGTTAGGGGTGATAAACTGTGCTAAACTTCAAACTTGTATCAAGTTCTTCATGTACCTACTTCCACCACATGGAAGTGACCAAGGGTATCCAGATAAACAAATTTCTCTATTTAATTATACAACAATTTCAGTCATAAAAAAATTCCCTATATTTCAGATTACTCTTATAACCTTTGTGAATACTTAGGGAAATATCATTAGGATATACTTTATACATTTAAAATGTGATTTTATCATCTGAAATTCATACAAACAGAGGAAGAATCCATTTCATATCATTTTGCAACAACTTAGATCAAACAGTCAATTCAGTGGTTGTAGTCGCATGCTAAGCAATTGAAGATTATGGATGCTTTAACAAATTTTCGTGCAATATACTATTTAATAGAAGTTCCCACTCACCCTAAGGTGTGAAAACATCTAAAAAATGCAGCTCATCCCTGAAAATCTCGATCTCATATCAAATCCCTAGCAATTCACCCAATTCTTCTTCCTTTCAATTTGGAAACCCTAAAAATGAGGGATTATGAAGAAAGAGTGAGAAAAGGGGAAGTTTTGATACCATTTCAGATCAAATCAGGGGAGGGACAGAATCTTGATATGTGAGAGAAGATTCACCATTAAAGTCTATGTAAAGAAGCTAAACTTACTTGATTTCATCATATCTCGGATAGAGAAACCATAAATAAGCAATTCCACCTCTTTCTCCTCTCAAACCCTAACTCTCCCTCTCTATGATGGAGTGGACTTTTAGAACCCTAAATGTCCAATGACACAAGTGAAGTCACACATGTTGAGTTGTTTTGAGAATCCCAAATGTTTTAATAAATTTGGAGTGTTGTTGAGGTTTATACAATGTTTTGGACCCATAATTTTATGCCTTCTTGAGGAATTTAATTGAATGGTCTAGTAGATGAGTTTGGTCATCAAATTCGTGTATAAGGTACCTTGAATAGTGAGGAACCTATGGTTAAAATTGGGTGACAATTGGCTGTTCCTAGAGGAAGTTAATTAGGTTTGAAATGTGTGAAATAATGTGCCTTTTTGGTGTTTATTAGACCTAAGTTTGGTTGTCACGCTTCCCTGGCTTGAGGAGCCGCAGATTGCTGACGTACACCCTGTCCTGACCATTGGATGGGTCGGATCTAATGGCTGAAAGGGTGTCTCCAAGAGCAGTGAGACATGGAAACGTGGGTGTGAAGAACTAAAAACTGGGATCGCGAGTTGTGATGGATCGTGGCTCTTTTGTAGCTCTGAAGTGGACAGTTGCCTTCGGTACAAGGAGAGAAGTCGGATGACCCCTCATTTGAAGCAAACCACCACTAGACCAGAGAGTTCCGAGTCCCGCTCCACCCCACCTCTTCACTGCCTTCTGTAGGTGACTCACAAGGATGAAGACGGAACTAGTGAGCTCGAGAAGTCAGATCCAAGGAGGAGGAAAGGCGCACCATCGCACGCCGGAGCAGAGTCCCAAGCGGCGGCTGGGAGAGTCCTGCTACAGACTCGACATGAGAAGGAAAACAGAAGATGTAGAACGCGTGGAGGAGCCACCACGGAGAGGGACTGGCTGCTGGAATCTGGAAGTTGCAGATGAAGTCCTTCACTGTTGATCAAGGACACAACCATGGCTCACGGACAGAGGACAACTTCAAGCGGGCAAATAAGAATCGAGGAGGCGTAGGATTCCCTATCGTCCTTCCTGCGTGCACCTGGCACTGAGGTTACAAGGGTAGTAGAGGAAAATTTGAGACCGAAGGAGAGGCAGTGATCTGGGGGGGAGCTATTGGGGAAAGAGTGTTGTGATCAGGTGATCACTCGTCGGAGTTGGTGCCTTGCGGTCCCTTGCGGAAGACTAGAGTCCCGCTCGGGACTCTAGCAGCCGATGCTAGGCGGAGACCCCGATTGTGCGAGGCTGAGAAAGAAAGAAGGAGAGGAGAGAGGGTGAACCGGGTCTAGAACCCAACCCTGACCAAGTGAACCAGACCGACTCAACCAAAGAACTGGCCACAGTAAGCAAAGGAGCTGCGCCAGACCTAGAGCCACGTGGCGGGCTCCCATTGGCCGAATAAGGTAATATTCCCAGAAATATGCAGTTCTTCATTAAATCATAGAAAATAGCTCTGATGTCTGAAAAATACAAATAATATACCAAAATTCTCAGAAAAATGCATAGCACAAGATGGAACAATAATATTAGGCTTTTGATGCATTAATATCAGCGATAATATGTAAGATGTGAAATGCTCATAGGATGGATAATAAATATCAAACATTGACCAAAAATTATGAGAAAATACCAGTAAGTGACAAATCATATCTGTAATCCATCTGATGTCAGTACTCATGATGTTGATACGCAAAATCTTATAATTTTCTCTATATGCCTTTTTAGGGCTTATAACCCTAAATAAAATGCAATAAATACATGCATGCTCAATATATATATTGAAATTCGCATAATAAGCTCATATCAATATATGGAACCTCAGTTTTAATTATGAGATCATAACGATGAACAGAATCCATGTTATATGAAGATGAACCTTGATACATGGGTTGTAACCCTAATTTGAATGATGTATATAAACTAGGGTTAATATGTCCACCAAAAAGGATATGGAACCTAATGTTCAGATAATGAACTATACTCTGGAATATGACATCAATAAGATAAATCTAGGACAAGAATGCAAGTAATAATGGAAATATACTAAAGAGATAAGGGAAACCCTAATGAACACAATTAGGGTTAAGACGAGATGTAAGATGATAAGAACCTGATGATAGTATATGATCTTGTCTTGATCAGGGTTTGAACAAGATCTAGTTGACATGAGGGATATCTGATGGTTAGGTTTGTCTTGGTTCAAGGTACGCCATTACCTCTTACTTGGCTTATTATACAATATGTTTGTGTTATATGTGTAGTAAAATACTTGGCATATGGTATTGGATGAAATGATTGTTCTTGTATGATATCCTGCTTGATTCTCCATACTTATTGCTATGAACACATGAAATGTAAAATATTCTGATCCATCATATGATAGCACTAAACTCTTTGGTAGTATAGTGCATTGACAAAACATCAAAGCCCTAGGGGCAGATGTACGATTTATATGACAAGGCCTAAAAACATCAAAGCCCTTGGGGGCAGATGTATGAGATATATGATGGAAATGTGATTAAAAATATGTGTTCTCTTTTGCTAATGAATATCTTTGTGCAAGTATACACTTTTATTATATTCTTCTGTCACTGCCAAGTATTAGTTTTATTTATTGCCAAGATATGATGAGAGGTATATAAAAGACACATAGGCGTACTCAGTACAATATTCTTGAATATTGTGTTGACGTGTATCACATGTAATTTTTGTTTAGGTTGTGGTTATGCTCTTGAAGATACAGGATAGTTGAGAGTTGTGTGGCAAGCTGATGTACAGGTGGACCTGTTGTCTTAAGATCTTGTTGTTTAGTTGTAGTACATGTATATGTATAAGTTTGCTATTCAATATGTAATATCAAATGTTATAACAATTCATGATGTAATTATATGTTGGATGGTGAACATGTGTGTATGGTTTTATTAGTGTTCATGTAAATGTGCTACTGATCATTTCCTTTTGACTTCCTTTGATATTCTTCTTCTTAGCCTTGTGTGGGATGTTTAAATTGGGATTCTCGCTGCGGTGAGGGTTTCAATTTTGACGTCTCATATCAGATTAAGATTTAGAAAATCTAGGGACGTCACAGGTGGTATCAGACCATGAACAATAGCAAAGCCTGCCATTTGCTCATTAAGCAACTCAAAACTAAAGAATCTTGAACATAATAATATTTTAGGGTTAGATTAGTCGTCTTTTAGAGACTAGATCTGACCTAGACTCTAGGTTAGCACCTAGATGTCCGAGAACTAGGTCTAGAATAGTGCTTGTTGAGTAGTAAGTCCTTAGATGTCGTTCTTTCCTTACAGTGCAGTGGTATGAGACGTTGCACTATTTGGAAATGACGTGCATCAAGGGAAGAGAAACCCTAGACATATTGTGTTACAACCCCAATTTTTGGGTTCATTGGTGAGAAATTTAATTTCTCATATTGAAGATAATTGAACAAATAAAGATATGATTTGTTTTGATGAGTGGATTTCTTTTACAATAGCCTTGATGATTGTGTTGTGGGCTTTATTGGCTATTGGGCCCAATAACAAGAAAATGAAGAAAGGAAAATTCAATTAATAAAATAGTAAATGAAAATTGAATATTTGAAGAATAGAAAGAGGTAGAAACCTCTAGAAGGAAAAGAGATGTAATCCAAGGATGGATTTCGTGCCTTTTGGGTTCCTTGGGTTCCAAGGAGTCCAAAGTTGCAAAAAGAAGGTAATTAGAAAAGAAAAGGTTGATTAAGTATTTCTTTATTAAGAAAGAAATTGAAAATGATGATAAAATGTGGAAAATGAGTGGAAAGAGGCATAAATGAGTTTTCTTGGTGATAATTCGTATCCATGAGGTTTCTAATGATAAAAGGAATACCCATGAGGAAAATAAAAGGGAAATAAAAAGAAATCCTCAAAAAGAGATATTTTAATAATCAAGATAATATGAAATAATGCATATAGATGTATCTAGAAGGATAATAAGTATCCTTAAAAAGTAATTTCGAAATCATGGAGTTTATTGGATCCAAGGAGTCCCAATAAAGAGAAAAGAAAGAGAAAATACTAAAAAGGCAGAATAAGAGGATAATGTGTTGCATTATTAAGGAAATATGTAGTATTAATAAAAAGGGAGTATTTTCTATTAAAAGAAAATAGAAATACATGGCCAATGAATTAAAAGCCAAGAGCAAGGATATTAAAAATGATAATTCTTGAATTTCCTAATAAACAAAGCATGAGGGTAAACAAGGAAATAAGTAGGAGAGAGAGAATTACTTCTCATGGAAGTAATAGGATTCCTTATGAGAAAAACTCAGTTTTTCTTGGATCAACGCCTATGAACGTGGATACACTCACCCTATAAGAAGGGGGTAAAACCATGGTCGAGACCCAGAGAGATCCCACGCGATACAACCCTTCCTCCTTCTTCTACCCGTGCTAACCCTAACCGAGAATGTATCGAGCGGTTTTGGGGGCATTAACAGTTATGGCGTGATCTTGGTGGGAGCACGAAGCCACCACGAAGATCCAGGGTGGTTAGCCACCTTTACCTGGCTTCCATCTTTACTCGTATCGCCCAGCGGACCTGCAGGATAGTACAGCGGCGGGCGCGGTCGTCGACCCAGTTCTGACCACCTCAGCCGCAACTACGGACCCCCGCAGGTGCAGAGGAAGGTGGCAGAGGACGGAGGAAGTCAAGGGGGTCGAAGCAGGCACTCTAGGGGTGCGGGGGAGGCGAGGAAGAAGCCTCTCGTGCTGCTACAGTCGACCGCAGAATAGGGTTCCCGAGGTTGGGGGTGACCAAGGCGAGTTGGATAGTTATGTCGCTCCGGGCATTGAGGAGCCGGCCACTCAAGGAGGGGCGTTTGCGTCTTTTAGTTATGTTTCCAGTTTGGGCGCATAAGTTGCATGGAAGGAGGCAGGTGGCGGCTTGCTATTGGCTGTGGTAAGTGATTTATTACAAAAATCATAACTCCTAATTGGTAGCTCCGATGAGAACACATAATATATGAATTTTGATCAGAAAAATGCAAGGAACCCATTAAAAATGGTTTTATAGCCTGAATCTGATCATAGTTGAAAATTTAGTGTAAATCATCATCTTTAATGAATTAAAGATTAAGAAACCCTATTTTGATATGATTAATGTGTTTAATAGGGTTTAATGGATCTTTAGAGGTGATATTAATCTGTTAAATGTAAAAAGGAACATTGAGTTCAAAAAGGAAGAACTTTTCATGTGATTAGTCTAATTTAGGGTTTATGTGCTTAAAAATGCATGGAATTTGAAAAGGGCATAAAGTTATTATCTTTAATGATTCAATTAAGGAAAAACCCTTAGATTTTATAATAGATGGATAATTCAAGATGATATTAACTTTTTGTTAATAAAAGTGAAAATAGGATTTAAAAAGATGATCTTTTTATATAGTTGGTTTAATTTAGGGTTCTATGTACATGAATATGCCTTAATGGGATTAGAAACCCTAATTTATGTTGATATGAATTCTAATGGTTTTAATTGTACAAATCGAAGAATAAAATAGAGATATGATGATTCGAAGATAAATTGAGTACCAAAGATCTTTAATGTGAATTATTTGGATAATTAGTGTTCCTAGTGTATAAAAGTGGAAATAGTGATAAATAAGGTTCATATATGTGAGTTGAACTATAATGAAATATGATTTGTCAATTTGAAAGAAACCGAAGATGATAATTAGCCTTAATGTTTTGGATATGACCTAAAAGGATAAAGATAATAGTTTTAGTGTAAAAGAAACATATTAGACTTAATTGACATTCAATTGTGCCTATGATGCAGAAATTAAGGTTTGTGAACTAAAAGAGCATTAAAAGTGATAAATGCATAATGAAGGCTAAAACCCTAATAAAACCCTAAAGTTGGCCTAGAAATCATAAGGTGGAATCCAAGTTGATCTTGAGGATGTTTTGAATAAAACAATGACACTTGAATGTTATGCATTATTTTCAGGATATTGTGGATTGCTTGTTAATTGTGTTGAATGTTAATGCATGGACATCAAGTTACTATGGATCAGGTATGTGGTTACGATTATGAATAACCGCTATAGTTTCCCGATGGATTCCCGGATGTTTAATCGCATTGAATGCAACTAAACTATTGGATGTTTATTTATTTCATGCCACTATAAAGTGACTATGATTATCACCATAAATGTGCATATATAACGGGCTAGATCTGGGTCCACCTCTGTTACTTTGAAAAGGCTAAAAAAGGGGTAATCCTAGAGTAAGGTCTAGGTTACCGTGAGTTAGAAACTGGGCTACCTACATGTAGTGCCATGAGACTCTTTAGCAAATCCCGAGTTAAGGAGTGGTCTACTTACGAGTAGTGCCATGTGACTCAACCCTAGAAACTGGTTCACTTATAGGTGGATCATGAGGGGTTTAATGGGGACAACACAGAGGATAGGGTACTCTTGGATCGCAGAGTTATATCTAAAACGTAATATTGGTTGTTAAATAAGTAATTGAATGATTACATTGTTATCGTAGTTGCATGTTTATTGTTTCCCCCACATACCAGCTACGGCTGACCGACGTTTTGTTTGTCGGCGTTTTAGGTACAATGAAAAGAACAAACAGTAAAGTGGCACATGTGATATTAAATGAGAATTAAAGTGAAAAGGAGGATTAGATAGATTAGTATCGGTGTGGATAGAAGAATAGAGATCCAAGTTTTCAAAAGGTATGCAAAAATTTATTTTATTACCATTTTCAGTATAGTCTGTTAGAATTCAATAATTGTTTATGGTTATATGTTGAACCTTTGATCCGGGATTAATGGGTGCGGCTTCAACCTCTCGGTCTCCCTTAATTGGGGGTTATCGGGAGGTGGGGTCGTAACATATTGCACACATTGTCTAGAGTAGCTACACTAGTCTACCCCTTGTTCTCATCCTTTTCACTAGTTTTCATGACACTGGACTCTCTACTATGTGTGGGACACTCATTTTCAGGATTTGGTTTTTGATTCTAATCGGATCGAACCTCGATAGTTTTCTCTGACGTTTATTTTATCGGAGAAAAACTATATAATATTTTATTATGTATATGTATTACAAAAATGTGTCCCCACACATGTATGAGTAGGAGGTGGTCATGTAACCTAAGTGAAAGTGAATGACATCAGTCTAGAAGAGAGAGTAGTTCTAGATTAGATGTCTAGAGCCTTGTTGGGATATATGATAGATGGAATAGACAAAATAAGCTATGATGTAAGTCTTACATAGATGACATAAGATGGTTATGATGATCTATGTTTGTCTTTGAGGACCTAAGTTCAGTTTTGAGGATTTGAGATAAGTGTTTATGGTGCAAGTAAATATGCTTTTATGAGATAGGATATGCTAAGTTAAGACAGGTTGTGAGTCAGCATGAGCCTCAAGCTCTTTTACAAAGGAGGACCTCTAGTGTTAGGACCAGTTTTGGGGTTAGCTCAGGAAAGAGCGAGACCCACAGGGAGAAGGTCATAGAACCTAGACTCCATGATATGAGAAATACGAGAAATATGTGATATGATATGTCCTAAACTAGAATACTCCTGAGTGAATGAGTTGAGTTTCCTAATGCATGATTCCTATAGTTTTGGTGATCCCTAGATGTCCTTGGGAAGACCAAACCCTAGAGACAAAGAGAGGCTAGTTATATGTGCATATAGAAATATGAATATGAGTGCCTGCCATCTGGGTGAGGGAGAGAGCCCAAGACCCTGGAGGAGGTAGTTATGTTAGTTTCTGTGAAGCCTCATGCTCGGGTTGGTGGTTTCCCACATAGGAATCTAGTGGTGTATATAAGAGTGTTTTGGGTAAGCATGTTTCATGGTTAGAGATCTATGAAGAGTATGGCATATCATGTTTTGTTTTGTGCTATGTGGATAGAGCTAATGAAGTTATCACTAGTGTCAATGAGGTAGACCTGGTAACCCTAGATGAAAGAGGGAAGATAAAGTTTTTTTTGTTTATGAGATACTCATAGAGTTGAGTTAGCTCAAAGAGTTTGAGCATGATAGTAGCCTCATTATATGGGGCAAGAAAACCTCAGTTGGACTAGATAAAGTTTTGATATATGTTTAACAAGTCACTTGTATAAGTTTGTTAGCACAACCATGATATAATATATGTAAGGATGTGATCTAATTTCGAAACGTTATATATGATCATGACATGATGGAAAACTTGGAGATGGTTTAATTGATATCAAATTATAAATGGTTAACCATATATATGTTAATAATGATGCTAATGCAAAATTTCTAGTTAATCTTGTGATGAAATCATTAGATAACGTTGTAACTTATTATGAGAAATGAAATAAGATCATATGAATGAATCATGTTATGTGAGGTGTTAATCTTAGTGCTTAATAAAGAAAAAAATATATATAGTTTGACAACTAGCACAACATAACGATTCTGACATCTTGATATTATCTAGTTGGATAAAGTGGGTTAATTATAGTGAAATCCCTCCTAAAAGGCATATGTTAATGTTGAACATGTTCTAAAAATTATCTCAATAATATGTTGATGACACCTTGATGTATGAGTTAATCTTAGTTAACTCCTTTAGAACATGGTAATATGATGTGGGAACCCTAATGTGTGGCCAAATATAAGGAAACAAATCTAACATATGATATATGTAATGACATAACCTAAGCTTCTACACCCTTGTTTGAGCCTTTTGTGGAGTGAGGTTTCACCCTTGATGCATTTGAAACCTCCTAATAGTGCTTGGATACATGGTACTAGGTAACCTTTGCGGATATGTTACACATAGAATGGTGCCTACATGAGGATGAGAGCAAGATAAGGTTTTCCCTGGAAGTATGAGTATGGTTTACATTCGAGGATGAAAGTTCTTTTAAGATGTATATGATGTAAAAGACTGGATTTCTGGCTTAATTCCGAGGAAGGAATTTCTTTTAAGGTGTGTAGGATGTGATGGAGTGGACTTTTAGAACCCTAAATGTACAATGACACAAGTGAAGTCACACATGTTGAGTTGTTTTGAGAATCCCAAATGTTTTAATAAATTTGGAGTGTTGTTGAGGTTTATACAATGGTTTGGATCCATAATTTTGTGCCTTCTTGAGGAATTTAATTGAATGGTCTAGTAGATGAGTTTGGTCATCAAATTCATGTACAAGGTACCTTGAATAGTGAGGAAGCTATGGTTAAAATTGGGTGACAATTGGCTGTTCCTAGAGGAAGTTAATTAGGTTTGAAATGTGTGAAATAATGTGCCTTTTTGGTGTTTATTAGACCTAAGTTTGGTTGTCACTTTTCCCTGGCTTGAGGAGCCGCGGATTGCTGATGTACACCCGGTCCTGACCATTGGATGGGTCGGATCTAATGGCTGAAAGGGTGTCTCCAAGAGCAGTGAGACATGGAAACGTGGGTGTGAAGAACTGGAAACTGGGATCGCGAGTTGTGATGGATCGTGGCTCTTTTGTAGCTCTGAAGTGGACAGTTGCCTTCGGTACAAGGAGATAAGTTGGATGACCCCTCATATGAAGCAAACAACCACCAGACCAGAGAGTTCCAGGTCTCGCTCCACCCCACCTCTTCACTGCCTTCTGTAGGTGACTCACGAGGATGAAGACAGAACTAGAGAGCTCGAGAAGCTGGATCCAAGGAGGAGGAAAGGCACACCATCACATGCCGGAGCAGAGTCCCAGGCGGCGGCTGGGAGAGTCCTGCTACAGACTCGACATTAGAAGGAAAACAGAAGATGTAGAACACGTGAAGGAGCCACCACGGAGAGGGACTGGCTGCTGGAATCTGGAAGTTGCAGATAAATTCCTTCACCATTGATAAAGGACATAACCATGGCTCACAGACAGAGGACAACTTCAAGCGGGCAAATAAGAATCGAGGAGGCGTAGGATTCCCTATTGTCCTTCATGCGTGCACCTGGCACTGAGGTCACAAGGGTAGCAGAGGAAGATTTGAGACCGAAGGAGAGGCAACAATTTGGGGGAGCTATTGGGGAAAGAGTGTTGTGATCAGGTGATCACTCGCCAGAGTTGGTACCTCGCGGTCCCTTGCGGAAGACTAGAGTCCCGCTCAGAACTCTAGCAGCCGATGCTAGGCGGAGACCCCGATTGTGCGAGGCTGAGAAAGAAAGAAGGAGAGGAGAGAGGGTGAACCGGGTCTAGAACCTAGCCCAGACCAAGTGAACCAGACCAGCTCAACCAAAGAACCGGCCACAGCAAGCAAAGGATCTATGCCAGACCTAGAGCCACGTGGCGGGCTCTCATTGGCCGAATAAGGTAATATTCCCAGAAATATGTAGTTTTTCATTAAATCATAGAAAATAGCTCTGATGTCCGAAAAATACAAACAATATACCGAAGTTCTCAGAAAAATAGCACAAGATGGAATAATAATATCAGGCTTTTGATGCATTAATATCAGTGATAAAATGTAAGATGTGAAATGCTCATAGGATGGATACTAAATATCAAACATTGACCAAAAATTATGAGAAAATACCAGTAAGTGACAAATCATATCTGTAATCCATCTGATGTCAGTAATCATGATGTTGATACACAAAATCTTGTAATTTTCTCTATATGCCTTTTTAGGGCTTATAACCCTAAATAAAATGTAATAAATACATGCATGCTCAATATATACATTGAAATTCGCAGAATAATCTCATATCAATATATGGAACCTCAGTTTTAGTTATGAGATCATAATGATGAATAGAATCCATGTTATATGAAGATGAACCTTGATACATGGGTTGTAACCCTAATTTGAATGATGTATATAAACTAGGGTTAATATGTCCACCAAAAAGGATATGGAACCTAATGTTCATATAATGGACTATACTCTGGAATATGACATCAGTAAGATAAATCTAGGACAAGAATGCAAGTAATAATGGAAATATACTAAAGAGATAAGGGAAACCCTAGTGAACACAATTAGGGTTAAGACGAGATGTAAGATGATAAGAACGTGATGATAGTATATGATCTTGTCTTGATCAGGGTTTGAACAAGATCTAGTTGACATGAGGGATATCTGATGGTTAGGTTTGTCTTGGTTCAAGGTACGCCATTACCTCTTACTTGGCTTATTATACAATATGCTTGTGTTATATGTGTAGTAAAATACTTGGCATATGGTATTGGATGAAATGATTATTCTTGTATGATATCCTGCTTGATTCTCCATACTTATTGCTATGAACACATGAAACATAAAATATTTTGATCCATCATATGATAGCACTAAACTCTTTGGTAGTACAGTGCATTGACAAAACATCAAAGCCCTAGGGGCAGATGTACGATTTATATGACAAGGCCTAAAAACATCAAAGCCCTTGGGGGTAGATGTACGAGATATATGATGGAAATGTGATTAAAAATATGTGTTCTCTTTTGCTAATAAATATCTTTGTGTATGTATACACTTTTATTATATTCTTCTGTCACTGCCAAGTATTAGTTTTATTTTATTGCCAAGATATGATGAGAGGTATATAAAATACACGTAGGCGTACTCAGTACAATATTCTTGAATATTGTGCTGACGTGTACCGCATGTAATCTTTTGTTTAGGTTGTGGTTATGCTCTTGAAGATCCATGATAGTTGAGAGTTGTGTGGTGAGCTGATGTACAGGTGGACATGTTGTCTTAAGATCTTGTTTGTTAGTTGTAGTACATGTATATGTATAAGTTTGCTATTCAATATGTAATATCAAATGTTATAACAATTCATGATGTAATTATATGTTGGATGGTGAACATGTGTGTATGGTTTTATTATTGTTCATGTACATGTGCTACTGATCGTTTCCTTTTGACTTCCTTTGATATTCTTCTTCTTAGCCTTGTGTGGGATGTTTAAATTGGGATTCTCGCTGCGGTGAGGGTTTCAATTTGGACGTCTCACATCAGATTAAGCTTTAGAAAATTTGGGGACGTCACACTCTCTCTCTAGGATTTCATTTCTCTAGAATGAATCACAAATTATGAGAACTGCTAGTGTGTTCGGTTGATTATACAGAGAAATTGAGCTGCTAGGGTCAAATGTACATTGACCCCTCGCTATACTTTCTCTTATTTCAACTGAAGTTTCTGCTATAAAACTATTACTATAATTCTTGTATTTCAAAGATCAAAACTTCTCCAAAAATTATGAAAATTTATCACTATGTCTAAAATGCACATTCAGAGCTCCAGTAAAATTTTTGGATCATTCAGAGTTACTAATAAATAACAAAAAAACAAACAATATACTACTGAACAACACTCTATCAACATGTCGGTTGAAGTATATCTCGACCGAGAATGACTTTTAAAGAACATCCAAATATTCTGAATTTTTTTCACTAAAATGCATGATTGAGTTATACATATTATATACAAATTTGAGTTCAATCAGAGTTACACATAAAATACTAAAAACCATTTAATGAGACACTATACTTATCAAATTCTGTATTCATATGTCATCAAAATCCTACTTTGGGCCGATTAGGGTTTCCAAATATTAAACCCTAATTATGTGAATCAAATTATGATTAAATCATCACATTACATTCAAAACTTCAAAACCTAACAACCATCACTAATCAAGTTTTAAAAATGATCAACTTAGTTAAGCATACAATCATCCAAGTAAACCCTAGTTTACCAATTAAGCTCAGATGCGGTCATAACAGATTGGATAGATCTTGATAACATGAGTAGTGAAGGAAATTGTATGGTTGTTTTAGGACCCTTGTTGTGTGAATTGCTTGCTTGCATGGATTTCATACTTGCTTGGAATATTTCTATCTTGTTTCGGCTGAACAAGTATGTGGTTATTTATGAATAATCGATCTAGTTTCACAAAGTTTCTCTCCAACGTTTGATCGATTGGATGCAACCTAAACTATTGTGTGTTTATTTATGCAATCCTTTAAAGTCACTATGATTATCACAATTAAGTATATATGTGCATTCTTGAACCTACATGCCACCCTGATGTATGATGCATGACCAAGCCCCGGAGGGAAGGTCTAATCCGTCAAGCCCCGGAGGGAAGACCATTGGTCACCATGAGAGGTGACCCCAGGAACCAAGCTCAGGATGGAGAAGGTGGCCTTATGTCCCTTACAAGGACAAAACCCTAAGAGAGGGTAAACCAGGGTTTAGGGGAAAATCGGTTGAGAATGTCACATTGAAAATGTAATTTGGATTGTTAATAACATATTTGTGATAATTAGGTTGTTAGAAACTATTTGTGATATTTTGATTGTCCCCCACATACCGGTATAGAAATATATTGACCGAAATTATGATTGTCAGCGTTTTAGGTACAATCTTTGAAAGAACAAATAGTAAATTGAAATATTGTGAAGATACGAATAATAAGTTCTAGGAGGATTAGATAGATAGACTCCATCTATGGATAGAAGTCTAGAAATCTGAAATTTTTACAAGGTATGCAAGAGATTTATTTTATTCCATCTTTCCAGTATAGTTTTAGTAGAATTTAATAGTGATTTTTGATTAAATGTTAAACCATGGATCCTGAGTTATTGGGATAGCGACTCTGACCTTTTGGTCTCTCTTGATTGGGGGTTACTGGGAGGCGGGGTCGTTACATTTGGTATCAGGGCCTTAGTTTCTCATTCAATCCTTAGTAATTATTAAATTTTACAAACTCAGTAGAATCGTGGGAGTTATTAGAGGATTTTCCAAATACTGAGGTGTCTAGAAAAGGATCACGGTCTGGGAGCTAGCAATATTTTCCTCCACCCCACTTGTCGGTCACGAGGACTCCCGGATGCAGTGTGACTGCCAGGCCAATGTTTGAGGTTCTGACTCAAAATAAGATACCTATTAGGACTCTCATCTATTTCATCCCTTCTCAACCCTAATTCTCTAAGGATTATAAGATTTAGGGTTTTTCTCTCTCTTCCCCACCCTCTTGTGGTCAAGGTATGTATGATAAGATTAAGGAATCCTCCACTAAATTAATAAAAAACATGTAAACAAGATTTCATGGATATAAGTTTAATAGTTTATGAATAAACTAAAGATTAGTTGAATGTTTAGGTTGCATGACATGTGTTGTCGTGCCCTCAGGGGAGACCTGAGGTTAAACCTTCTTGTCAGGAGGATGAGTAGAGAGGTAGCCTTGGAGGCAGAGGTTTCCAGGAAGAGGTTGAGACCTAGTGCATCCTTTGAGGATGATGCTAACCCTAACCCTAAGTGGATGTTAGAGGGAGATGACGTGATGAGGTAGATATCATGGTCAACCATATACGTGGGTTGACATGCTTTTTGGTTTTGAGTACCCATGAGAAGCATGAGCTATGTGACATTGGTTGACCTAGTGCCTTTTGGCGACCCAACCTTGGTAGGGTCGTGCCTGTTAGAGTGAAGGCCTCCTTCATTATAGAGGATGGTGGTGACCATATAGAAACCCTTATAGGCATATATGTACCAGGATGAGGCATGTGCCTATGTAAGATGACATGACAACAGTGCTGGTAGTAGGTTGAGACCTAGGCCAGAAGGGCATGCTGGATAGCTTATGAGATATCATGTCGAGCTTTGGATAACCTTGATCGAACATAGGTTTGGATCATACGTGTCACCCATGTAGGGTATGCATGAAAGCTTGATCCACCTTCTTAGAGAAGAACCTCCAGTCGTAAGGTCGGTTGTAGGGTTAGCTCCAGAGAGAGAGCGAGACCCGAGAAAGAAGTTTGGAAACTTAGACTCTAAGATATAAGGAGCCATGAGAAGTCGGGTATGTTATGACCTAGAATGGATGACCTAAGTGGGGGGTTGTGGGTGCCTCGTGCATGATCCTTGGAGGTTTGTGGTATCTTGGTTGCCTTTAGAGGAACCAAATCCTAGAAGAAGGACGAGGTTTCTGGTACTGATGTATAGATTTTATAGGTGCCTACCTGTTAGGTATAGGATGAGAGTTCCTTAGACTGAGGAGGTATAGTAACAAGTTGTGGGGCCTCATACCTAGTTGGTTGTCCTTGAGGAGGGCTAGACTCTAAGGTGTTGTTCATGTGGAAGGCTAGTAGGAAGTGCATGCTATACCTCATACATGTTTGGTTCATTGTTAAAAAGCTGAGCATGCAGTTGGACAACTGTTGCATAAGAAGTGAAACTAGGGTTCCTAGACCTGAGAGGGGAAGTAGTAGTACCTGGTGCACCTGATGCTCATGATGAGGTTTGAGTTCCTATAGATTCGAGCATGTCACCCCTCATGTTTAGAGGAAAAGGAAACCCCTTGGACTAAGGTATATGTTTGATGAACCCCTCATGTATAGGTTGGTGACATATGCATATAAGTTTTGGTCCAATGTTGAGGAATAGAAATAAGTATGACCTACCATGGAGACCTAGCATGGTTTAGTAGTTGGTCTTCTTGTTAGCTACGTGCCTTAGTAGCTTGATAAGGCTAAACATGCTCATTTTGATGTAAACCCTGGACGTAGGTGTAAGGACCCTGACCTGCGTTTAGGGTTTACCCTGTTTGTTTTGCTTAACCTTAGTGGTTTGATGCTTGCTAATCACCTTTGAATAGTGATTAGGGTTTTCGTTGTGCCTTGTGGAGAGTTCGAGGGGCTACTTGCAAATAACCCAAGTTTAGGGTTTTGTGTGCAAGTTGGTCATCTTGTGAGATGTTTTCCCCTCTTTGCTTCCTCTAGAGTTGAGAGGAAGGCTTGGGCTTGTTGTTTGAGTTCTTTGGACCTGAGTTGAGCTTGTTCGGGCCTTGAGATGTGTTTCTTGGGCTTGTTTGAGCTTTGTGTCGGCCATGGCTTGCCTTGTGTCGTCTAAGGTAAGTTTGTGTCGACCTAGGGTGTGGTGTGTCGCCCAGTAGCCTGTTTGTGTCGCCCAGTAGGAGTTGTTGCTTGTATCGCCCATGTGGCTTGACCTTGGTTGGTGACACTTGGTGCATGGCTTGGACAAGTGTCTTTTGGTGTGCTTATGTGTTGGCCTGAACCCCAGGACAAGTGTCCCCTGGGTGGACGACACTTGGCATGGTTGTACCTTGGTTTCTCCTCCCCTTCTTCCTATATAGGTATCTCTTCTCCTTGACTTAGTCTCCTTTGATCTTTTGGTCTCTCCTCCACCTCAAGTGCACGATATCCCTCTCCATCTAGCTTGTGTTGGCCGATACACCCTCCTAGAAGAGCTTGGTGGATGATAGATTTGGACCTTGGAGTACCTTGGAGCTTGGAGCTTAAGGTGGGTTGCATAACTTCTAACCCTAATTCCTTTACCTCTAGCAATAACCTTATTACATGTTAATTGTTAGCTTAGTTCCTTAGTTTTGTACCTTGCTTGAGTTTCCTTTGGTGGCCGATATACCCTTAGGCTTTAGGGTTTTCTAGTGATTTAGGGTTTGGGTTTCCTTGAGATGGAGGTTGATGATGAACTAGGGTTGGGCGATATCCCTTGGTTGTGGATGTGTTGGACGATATCCTTGAGGTTGGACGACATGGTTTCCTATGTCCTTGTGTTGGATGATAGGGTACTCTCTTTGTTGGACGATAGGGTACCTTGTTGGACGATATGGTGTGTCCTGGAGGTTGGCCGATACCCTGCCCATGTGTTGGTCGATAGGGTGAGCAATGGTTTGTTGGTCGATATGGTAGTGACCATGATAGACGATAGGTTCCTCTTGTGATGAACGATGATGTTGTTCCTCTTTTGGACGATGGGCCTTTGTTTTTGTGGTGGACGGCAGGGCTTCCTTTGGTAGATGGTTGAGTTGCACGACATGCAACTAAGTGTAACGACCGATAGCCCTGACGGGTGTTGCTTCTTAGTGTGTCAGCTGATAGGCCTGAGTGTGACGCGCGACAGAGAGTGGGGTTGTGACGGGCATCACGCCTCTAGTTGGGAGAGTGTTGGCCGTTAGGCCTTGAGAGTGGTTGCACAATATCAGGAGTACTTCCCTCTCTCCTTTCCTTCTTCTCTCCTTCTCTTTCCTGGATGCTAGGGGCTAGTTGTTAGCCTAGGATATCGGGCGTCATGTGTTGGCTGTGATGGGCGTTGCCCGATGGGGTGTGTCGCGCGACGCGTGCCACTCTTTGCCTTGTGACGGGGCGTTGCGGGCAGAAGGGCTGGGTGCAACGCAGCGTTGCTGCCTTCCCATGCCTAGCCGAGCAAGTTAGCTATAGTGAGGGTTGTGAGGTCCTAGGTGAGGGCAGTTAGGTCCTTTGGTGACGGTCCCAAGTATCATGACAGTAGACGCTTATGCATAATCAAATATCGATAGTAATACCTTGCTTAGTAACAATAATAATGACATGGTAGTATTAATGATAGTCATGATGATAATGTTGTTAATAACTAAGATGTCAATAGTGTTGATGATGTTGGTTGTGTTGATGAATGTGATGCCTTTCTAGTAAGAGAAAGTAATAATAATGATAATGATTGGAATAATGGCTAAGTGGCAGTTACTTTAATAGTTTTCTTAATGACATAGCAATGAAGGTAATAGTAGATGATGATGCTCATAATAGTAATAATGGTATCAAGAGTAGTAATGACATGATATTGATATGAGTCTTATGCTTACTTATTAATGATAATGATAAATGGTAGTTGCATTGATGGTTGCTTAATGACAAAGATATGAATGATGATAGTGGATGGTAACAGTAATGATTTTGGTAACAATAGTAGTTGCTTTGTATACTCAACATAATTATTATATAAAGTGAATACCTTGATTGTTTGTATAATCTTGAGATAAGGGTAGGCATGATTATGGTGTGATGTGCTTAACAAGCTTGATCATCAAATAGTGTAATATTGATAAATAGGTTATCTTGAATGATAGCTCATGATAGTGAGCATATTCCTTATGTTGAATCTATGGTTATTGTGTATCCTAACCATGCAGGTGATGTGTAGCCATGAAAGGGCTATGTAACATACGTGATGAGTAACATTACCTTGATATTTGTTCTATGAGATTATATATGTATAATGTGTTAAGTTCCATGATGATGATGTGAGCCTTGAGAGGCATTGACAGCCAATGATGAGGGATTGAGATCCCATGGTATGTGATGAACCTGGATGGTTGGCAAGAGGCCAAGTGGTAACATGTGATGTTGGATCCTTGTGATGGATCAGGTTGATGTGATTAAATAATAATATAATGTTGTTTACTTTCCATTATATCTTGCATGTTATACAACTTGGTTGAATCTTGCAATCCATCTAAAAGATACTAATTAATCATAGTGAAATATATCATGTAGTTGCCCTGGCCATAGATCCATCATCGTCAGGACTTGGTGATGGTGAAACAGTTCTCCTACGGGTTAACTTGGAAGCACATATTGTTGAATATGTGTAGGTTGCTCCTAGCCTGAAAATGAGGAGGTAAGAGTGTAACTTCGGTTACAAACTCAGATATGTATATAGAGCATGGTGAACAGGCCCATGGCTCAGGATACGTGATATGAGGAGCATGAATGCGTTCATGGCCCAGAGCACGGTGAACAGGCACGTGGCTCAGTTTTACTAGCGCCGAGACCTGTACCAAGGTGGGCTAGAATGAGGGTAGCCTAAGGAGCTGACCCTGTGGCTTAGACCACTTCAATATGTGACTGTAGTCCTGCTTGTGTTGTACTCGTGTACTGACCACGAGGTGGGAGGTCGTGGAGTCCGGCTCTTCCATTAACCTTGTATGGCACCGGCTTGGGTTTCGTAACCGAAGGTTGGATTTGAACGGTACGGTTCAAATCCTCAGGGCATAATAATACGTAATACAGCCGTTTAATACTTATTGCTTAGGATAAACACGAAACATTGGTTGAGGCCTTGTTTGTGTAATATCTTCATTATATGTTGCAGGATATGTGATAATATGTCTTATCTTGATAAGCAGGTTATGTGACATTATATCTTGTTCTGATAATCATGTTACATAGGGTTACATATTATCTTGATAATCATATTCCTTGAGATATATCTGGTTATATGCTTTTGTATAGCGGGTAAGCTTGTCGGTCAGAATAATCTGTTTTATATAGACTGCTCTTGTTATACCTGTTATTAGTTATCTGCTGTTATAGTTTATCTTGCTGAGGTTCTGTAGTTGCGGTGGGGAGTTATGTTTCCCACTGGGACAATTGTTCAATTGTCTCACCCCGCTGGTTTAACACCTTTTTAGGTGGTCGAGGTAGACGTGGCCGTGGTCGTGGTGTTGCGGCCGAGCATCTTGAGGAGCAGTAGAAGGCAAGCGTTGGACATGTTGCTATTTTGGATGTTTTGTAGTAGAGTCTAGAGTCATCCCTGTACTCTCAGGTCCTTGGCAGTGTTTTGACGATGTTTTACGTTGAACGCTCGATGATGTTGTATATCCTGCTATTGGCCGGATGTGGGCCTTGATGTATATGAACAGGTGGTGATCTCATGATATGGATAGACAGATGTTTCAGTAAGCTATGAACACGTATCAGATCTCGTGCATGTATATATATATGACATGTTTCTGTGCAGGATGAGGACTGGAAAGTAATAGTTCCACAGTTTATCAGTTTTCCACAATCGATTTTAATTAACCTGTATTTTCAAAATCTGTGGTTAGGGTGATTTCCGCACGTTTTCGCATAACACCTTGTTATCTATATGATAATGGGATGTGTTGCCACAAGTTTTGGTATCAGAGCTATAGGTTCGCTGAGTCTATAGGGATTTAGGACTAGGTTGAGTTGTTCTTATGAAGTCTTCCAGGTTTTCTTACAATATCTTCTGCCCTCGGCGGAAGAAAAGTCAAGATGTCTGGAAACCATGAAGAACACTCTGCTGAGTACAGTGATGCTGCATCAGTTGATGGAGTGGATGGACAGGCACACGAAGATAGGGTGCCTGAGGTTCCCCAATTTAACCCAGCCATACTTGAACATCCTGCTTACCAACAACTTATGGGGCAGTTAATGGCTACGATGAATCTCATGGTTGAGCGATTACCAGTGCCTCCTCCGCGAGAACAGGTTCCCCATGGAGAAGCATCGGGTATTGGGAAGACTTTCGAGTGGCTTCGCCGAGTTGGAGCTTCGGATTATGCTGGGACGGCTGATCCAACGGATGCAGATCTGTGGCTGACAAGTCTTGAGAAGGCTTTCCGGGTCCTTAACATCCCCGAAGCGGACAAGGTAAAGCATGCTGTCTACCTTCTGAAGGGTAGTGCTGGTCACTGGTAGACCATCAAGGAAGAGAAGCGGCCTGGTGAGGTGATCTGTTGGGAAGTGTTCTGATGCAAGTTCGTCAGCAGATACTTTCCAAAGACGTATCTAGATGAGAAGGTGAGTCAGTTCGAGAATTTGAGGCAAGGAACGATGAACATCACCGAGTATGAAGCCAAGTTTATGGATTTGTTGAGGTTTTGTCCTCACATGGCGGCGACAGATGAGGAACAGATCAGACGTTTCGAGAAGGGTTTGAGTGCTGAGTTGAAGACCCCGGTGTCTGCGTTGGAGAACCGAGAACGGTTTTCTACGTTCGTGGAATCAGTTCAGCGGATCGAGAGGACAGTACGGGAGAAAAGAGAGTCTATGTCCCTTAAAAGACATGCTCAATTTCAAGGACGTAGGTTTGGTGGCTTTAAGAAGCCCATGTTTTCAGCACCGTCAGCAATGAGAAGTGTTGGTGTACCATCTCAGTGGTCTCCGAGTAAAGGGAAAGGTTATGTTTCTTAACCGTCTAAGGCACATAATTCAGCTTCAGTGGCAGTAACAGGGCCAACTAGGCCACGGTTTGAGGACAAGTCATGTCATTTTGTGGACAAGTCGGGCATTTCAGGCTTAATTGCCCGAATAGAGATGTTGAAGTGACACAACAGCCGAGGCAGAGTTTTCAGAAGTCAGAGAGACCGCAGGCTAGTGGTAGCAGAGGTCGAGGACGCGGTCAAGCGTCTCAAGCTGGATCGTCTGCTCAAGGAAGCAGAGGTCATGGACAGCAAGCAACGGCTCGATTCTATGCCATGAATCAGCCGGAGGCGATAGTCAACCCGCAAGTGGTGACAGGTCAGATGGAGTTATTTCATTCTGATATGTCTTCTTCTTGCTTTATATCTGTTCTGGTTGACCCAGGTGCTACACACTCTTTTATCGCCTATAGTATGCTTGAAAACTGTCGTTTACCTATTAGTTATAAGAAGGATAGCTTGTTGTTAGAAACCCCTCTTGATGGTTCCTCTTTGCTTCGAGAAGAGTATCCATCTTGTGTTTTGTCTTTCTCGGGACATCGTATTCAAGTGGATCTTATACCACTTGATATGCATGGTTTCGATGTTATCCTTGGGATGGATACCTTAGAGAGGTATAAGGTTGTATTGGACTGTGGTTCCAATCAGGCAGTGTTTGATGTTGCTGGAGAGAAGTGGACCTTCCAGGGAGATAGGAAGATTCTTCCGACATGTCTAGTATCAGCTTTGGTGGCAGATAAGTTGTTACGACAGGGATGTGAGGCATTCCTAGCTCACGTGGTGGACACCGTTGTGGTTAACAAGGTGAAAGGTCCTAGTCTTGAGGAGGTGTCAGTAGTTCGAGAGTTTGTAGACGTGTTTCATGAGGAGTTTCCTGGTGTACCTCCACCCCGAGATATTGATTTCGGGATCAATCTGGTTCCTGGAACGCAGCCAGTTGCTCAGACAGCGTATAGGATGGCTCCAGCAGAGATGGCAGAGCTGAAGAAGTAGTTGCAAGAGTTGTTGGAGAAAGGTTTTATCTGACCGAGTACATCGTCGTGGGGTGCTCCCATGTTGTTTGTTAAGAAGAAGGATGGTTCAATGCGGTTGTGTATAGATTACCGGCAGTTGAACAAGGTCACGATCAAGAATAAGTACCTGTTGCCGAGGATAGATGATCTGTTCGATCAGTTGCATGGTGCTACAGTGTTTTCGAAGATCGATCTACGGTCTGGATACCATCAGTTGAGGATAAAGGCAGATGACATACCAAAGTCAGCTTTCAGGATGAGGTATGGTCATTTCGAGTTCGTGGTTATGCCGTTTGGGTTAACCAATGCACCTACTGCTTTCATGGATCTGATGAACAGAGTGTTCCGTTCGTTCTTAGATCAGTTTGTTGTAGTCTTTATAGATGACATCTTGATCTATAGTCGGGACAGTCTAGAGCATGAGAAACATCTTCGTCGAGCGTTGACTCTTCTTCGTCAATATCAGTTGTATGCCAAGTTCAGTAAGTGTGAGTTCTAGTTGGTAGAAGTGACTTTCTTGGGTCATGTGATATCTGCTGAAGGCGTCAAAGTAGATCCGAAGAAGGTGGAATCCGTTGCGGATTGGGAACAGCCAAAGACACCGACAGAATTCGTAGTTTCCTTGGTTTGGCTGGATACTACCGGAGGTTTATCAAGGACTTCAGTGTGATCGCGTTGCCGATGACGAAGTTGACTAGGAAGGATGTACCTTTTGTTTGGGATGATCGATGTCAGCAAGCTTTCCAGAGTTTGAAGGAGAAGCTGACCAGTGCTCCAGTGTTGATCTTGCCAGAGCCTGGGAAAGGCTATGTTGTTTTCTGTGATGCTTCCAAGAAAGGTTTAGGTTCTGTGTTGATGTAGGAAGATCATGTGGTTTCTTTTGCCTCGCGACAGCTCAAGAAGCATGAGGAGAACTATCTGACTCATGACCTGGAGTTAGCGGCAGTGGTTCATGCGCTAAAGATTTGGAGACACTATCTGTATGGGGAAGTGTGCCAGATCTTTACGGATCATAAGAATCTGAAGTATATATTTACGCAGCAAGAGTTGAACATGCGACAGCGTCAATGGATGGAGTTGATCAATGATTATGACTGCACTATCGAATATCATCCTGGTAAGGCGAACGTGGTGGCTGACGCGCTTAGCAGGAAGTCTTCTTCTCTTTCTTTAAAGAAGGCACAGTTGAGTTCTCTGGTATGCCATAGGCGAGATATGTTTGTTTCTCTTCGACAGATGAATGTGCAGATGGAAGTTTCTTTTTTTTCTGGTCTTTTCACACAGATGCAAGTTAAGCCTACGTTGAGACAGCAGATCAAGGATGCACAGCAGACAGATGATGCGGTACAGTTGATCAGATCAGAGTTCGGCAACAACAAGCGTGATGGGTTTCATGAGTCCGAGGATGGACTAGTTTGCTATCGTGATAGGATGATGGTTCCAGATGTTGAGGATCTGAGGAAGTTGGTACTTGAGGAAGCACATACGTCGATGTATGTGATGCATCCAGGTGTCACCAGGATGTATCATAGTCTGAAGGACTTGTATTGGTGGCCCGGTTTGAAGAGAGATGCAGCCGAGTTCGTTACGAGATGTGCGGTGTGTCAGCAAGTGAAGGTCGAACATCAGAAGCTGGCAGGAACGTTGCAACCTTTGCCGATACCGCAGTGGAAATGGGATCATATAACCATGGATTTCGTAGTTGGTCTACCCCGGACAACTAGGAATCATGATTCCATTTGGGTGATAGTGGACAGATTGACGAAGTCTGCCCATTTCCTACCAATGAAGACGACGTACACAGCTGAGAAGCTAGCTTGAGTATATGTGGATGAGATAGTACGTTTTCATGGTGTTCCAGCGACGATAGTTTCTGACAGAGGTCCTCAGTTTACAAGTCGTTTTTGGGAACAGTTGCACAAGGCGTTGGGGACGCAGTTAAGGTTCAGTACAGCTTTTCACCCGTAGACAGATGGACAGTCTAAAAGGACTATTCAGATTTTGGAAGATCTCCTTCGAGCTTGTGTTTTATAGTTTCCAGGAAACTGGGATGTACATCTGAGTTTGATATAGTTTGCCTACAACAACTGTAACGCCTCGGCCCACTGCCCAAGGCTCTAGTAGAGTTTCAGGAATGACGACTGGCCACACAGACCACCACTAGCCTTAACTGCACGCTTTTGTCCACTCACGCGCAAGCCAGGATCAACTTCCCGACTGGTCACCCATCCTAGTACTACTCCAAGCTGAGCACGCTTAACTATGGAGTTCTTTAGAGATGGGCTCCCGGAAAAGGAGGTGCACCTTGGTGATATGGGTAGTCCAATCATTCCTTTTAAGATCAACTTATCCAAGGCCTCAAATCCTGGGATATTACAATCTCCCCCACTTAGACTCTTGACGTCCTCGTCAAGGCTCAACTATATGGCCTCATAATCTGACCCCGTTTCAGTGTAGACCCACAATGGCCCATGGACACCCAGCTCCCGTCCATGGCTACCAGCGCAAGGGCGGCTCCATCTCGTCTCTACGGATAGCCCTTTCCAACTTGCCTGGACCGCACGGCTCAAGACTGGCATGCCACATGCCCATGTGGGCCCCACCTACTGGAGGGGTTATGGCTCTGATACCATTTGTAACGCCTCGGCCCACTGCCCAAGGCTCTAGTAGAGTTTCAGGAATGACGACTGGCCCCACAGACCACCACTAGCCTTAACAGCACGCTTTTGTCCACTCACGCGCAAGCCAGGATCAACTTCCCGACTGGTCACCCATCCTAGTACTACTCCAAGCTGAGCACGCTTAACTATGGAGTTCTTTAGAGATGGGCTCCCGGAAAAGGAGGTGCACCTTGGTGATATGGGTAGTCCAATCATTCCTTTTAAGATCAACTTATCCAAGGCCTCAAATCCTGGGATATTACAACAACAGTTATCAGCAGAGCATCGACATGGCTCCTTATGAGGCTTTGTATGGAAGGAAGTGCAGATCTCCTTTGTGTTGGTATGAATCAGGTGAGTATCATCTTTTGGGTCCTGAGTTAGTACAGCAGACAACAGAAAAGATCAAGGTGATACAACAACAGTTGAAAGTGGCATAGGACAGGAAGAAGTCTTATGCAGATGATCGCCGACGACCTTTGGAATTCCAAGTAGGAGACAGAGTGTACCTTAAAGTCTCGTCGTGGAAAGGTGTGCTAAGGTTTGGACGGAAGGGTAAGTTAGCTCCCAGGTATATGGGGCCTTACTCAGTCAGAGCACGTGTTGGCAAGGTAGCTTACGAGTTAGAGTTGCCTCCAGAGTTGCACAGGTTGCATCCAGTGTTTCATGTTAATATGCTGAAGAAAAGTCATCCAGATTCAGGTACAGTGATACAGCCAGTTGAGGTTGAGCTTGATGCAGATGTGACCTACGAGGAAGGTCCTGTGGCGATCCTTGACAGAAGGATCAAGAAGCTGAAGATGAAGGACCTGGTTCTTGTGAAGGTTCTTTGGCAGCGCCGTGGCGTTGAGGAAGCCACATGGGAGCTTGGGGAAGAGATGAGGAGGAAGTATCCCTCGCTTTTCTCTTCGGATTTTGGGGATGAAATCCCTTAAAGGGAGTTAGGTTGTAAGGACCCTGACCTGCGTTTAGGGTTTACCCTGTTTGTTTTGCTTAACCTTAGTGGTTTGATGCTTGCTAATCACCTTTGAATAGTGATTAGGGTTTTCGTTGTGCCTTGTTGAGAATTCGAGGGGCTACTTGCAAATAACCCAAGTTTAGGGTTTTGTGTGCAAGTTGGTCATCTTGTGAGATGTTTTCCCCTCTTTGCTTCCTCTAGAGTTGAGAGGAAAGCTTGGGCTTGTTGTTTGAGTTCTTTGGGCCTGAGTTGAGCTTGTTTGGGCCTTGAGATGTGTTGCTTGGGCTTGTTTGAGCTTTGTGTCGGCCATGGCTTGCCTTGTGTCGTCCAAGGTAAGTTTGTGTCGACCTAGGGTGTGGTGTGTCGCCCAGTAGCCTATTTGTGTCGCCCAGCAGGAGTTGTTGCTTGTATCGCCCATGTTGCTTGACCTTGGTTGGTGACACTTGGTGCATGGCTTGGACACGTGTCTTTTGGTGTGCTTATGTGTTGGCTTGAACCCTAGGACAAGTGTCCCCTGGGTGGATGACACTTGGCATGGTTGTACCTTGGTTTCTCCTCCCCTTCTTCCTATATAGGTAGCTCTTCTCCTTCCCTTAGTCTCCTTTGATCTTTTGGTCTCTCCTCCACCTCAAGTGCACGACATCCCTCTCCATCTAGCTTGTGTTAGCCGATACACCTTCCTAGAAGAGCTTGGTGGACGATAGCTTTGGACCTTGGAGTACCTTGGAGCTTGGAGCTTAAGGCGGGTTGCATAACTTCTAACCCTAATTCCTTTACCTCTAGCAATAACCTTATTACATGTTAATTGTTAGCTTAGTTCCTTAGTTTTGTACCTTGCTTAAGTTTCCTTTGGTGGCCGATATACCCTTAGGGTTTAGGGTTTTCTAGTGATTTAGGGTTTGGGTTTCCTTGAGATGGAGGTTGATGATGACCTAGGGTTGGGCGATATCCCTTGGTTGTGGATGTGTTGGACGATATCCTTGAGTTTGGACGACATGGTTTCCTTTGTCCTTGTGTTGGACAATAGGGTACTCTCTTTGTTGGACGATAGGGTACCTTGTTGGATGATATGGTGTGTCCTTGAGGTTGGCCGATACCCTGCCCATGTGTTGGGTGATAGGGTGAGCAATGGTTTGTTGGCCGATATGGTAGTGACCATGATAGACGATAGGTTCCTCTTGTGATGAACGATGCTCTTGTTCCTCTTTTGGACGATGGGCCTTTGTTCTTGTGGTGGACGGCAGGGCTTCCTTTGGTAGATGGTTGAGTTGCACGACATGCAACTAAGTGTAACGACCGATAGCCCTGACGGGCGTTTCTTCTTGGTGTGTCGGCCGATAGGCCTAAGTGTGACGCGCGACAGAGAGTGGGGTTGTGACGGGCGTCACGCCTCTAGTTGGGAGAGTGTTGGCCGTTAGGCCTTGAGAGTGGTTGCACGATATCAGGAGTACTTCCCTCTCTCCTTTCCTTCTTCTCTCCTTCTCTTTCCTGGACGCTAGGGGCTGGTTGTTAGCCTAGGATATCGGGCGTCAGGTGTTGGCTGTGATGGTCGTTGCCCGATGGGGTGTGTCGCGTGACGCGTGCCACTCTTTGCCTTATGACGGGGCGTTGCGGGCAGAAGGGTTGGGTGCAACGCAGCGTTGCTGCCTTCCCATGCCTAGCCGAGCAAGTTAGCTATAGTGAGGGTTGTGAGTTCCTAGGTGAGGGCAGTTAGGTCATTTGGTGATGGTCCCAAGTATCATGACAGTATACGCTTATGCATAATCAAATCTCGGTAGTAATACCTTGCTTAGTAACAATAATAATGACATGGTAGTATTAATGATAGTCATGATGATAATGTTGTTGATAACTAAGATGTCAATAGTGTTGGTGATGTTGGTTGTGTTGATGAATGTGATGCCTTGCTAGTAAGAGAAAGTAATAATAATGATAATGATTGGAATAATGCGGCTAAGTGGCAGTTACTTTAATAGTTTTCTTAATGACATAGCAATGAAGGTAATAGTAGATGATGATGCTGATAATAGTAATAATGGTATCAAGAGTAGTAATGACATGATATTGATATGAGTCTTATGCTTACTTATTAATGATAATGATAAATGGTAGTTGCATTGATGGTTGCTTAATGACAAAGATATGAATGATGATAGTGGATGGTAACAGTAATGATTTTGGTAACAATAGTAGTTGCTTTGTATACTCAACATAATTATTATATAAAGTGAATACCTTGATTGTTTGTATAATCCTGAGATAAGGGTAGGCATGATTATGGTGTGATGTGTTTAACAAGCTTGATCGTCAAATAGTGTAATATTGATAAATAGGTTATCTTGAATGATAGCTCATGATAGTGAGCATATTCCTTATGTTGAATCTATGGTTATTGTGTATCCTAACCATGCAGGTGATGTGTAGCCATGAAAGGGCTATGTGACATACGTGATGAGTAACATTACCTTGATATTTGTTCTATGAGATTATATATGTATAATGTGTTAAGTTCCATGATGATGATGTGAGCCTTGAGAGGCATTGACAGTACATGATGAGGGATTGAGATCCCATGGTATGTGATGATCCTTGAGATGGATCTGGATGGTTGAGGCCTTATTGCTTAGGATAAACACGAAACATTGGTTGAGGCCTTGTTTGTGTAATATCTTCGTTATATGTTGCATGATATGTGATAATATGTCTTATCTTGATAAGCAGGTTATGTGACATTATATCTTGTTCTGATAATCATGTTACATAGGGTTACATATTATCTTAATAATCATATTCCTTGAGATATATCTGGTTATATGCTTTTGTATAGCGGGTAAGCTTGTCGGTAAGAATAATATATTTTATATAGACTGCTCTTGTTATACCTGTTATTAGTTATCTGCTGTTATAGTTTATCTTGCTGAGGTTCTGTAGTTGTGATGGGGAGTTATGTTTCCCGCTGGGACAATTGTTCAATTGTCTCACCCCGCTGGTTTAATCCCTTTTCAGGTGGTCGAGGTAGACGTGGCCGTGGTCGTGGTGTTGCGGCCGAGCAGCTTGAGGAGCAGTAGAAGGCAAGCGTTGGACATGCTGCTATTTTGGATGTTTTGTAGTAGAGTCTAGAGTCATCCCTGTACTCTCAGGTCCTTGGAAGTGTTTTGACGATGTTTTACGATGAACGATCGATGATGTTGTATATCCTGTTGTTGGCCGGATGTGGGCCTTGATGTATATGAACAGGTGGTGATCTCATGAGATGGATAGACAGCTGTTTCAGTAAGCTGTGAACACGTATCAGATCTCGTGCATGTATATATATGACATGTTTCTGTGCAGGATGACGACTGGAAAGTAATAGTTCCACAGTTTATCAATTTTCCGCAACCGGTTTTAATTAACTCGTATTTTCAAAATCTGTGGTTATGGCGATTTCTGCACGTTTTCACATAACACCTTGTTATCTATATGATAATGGGATGTGTTGCCACAGTAGGGACATTTGTGACCTTTGTTGCTATCAAGAGAGATAGTTTTCTCCCATCTTGGGGAGGGACCCTTCTATAGGGTGAGTACCATCTTTTTTTTAGGTTTGAGGTAACCTAAAGAGGTTTCTCATAGGAGCTTGATGAGCTAAGTGGAGAACCCATAGTATGAGAACGAACCTATAGACCCATAGATAACCATCTCTAAGGGCATGTGGATGTATTTCCATGGAGGTAACACGTATGGGGCCTAACCGAGGTAGGTAGGTTGCCATGATCCCTATGAAAGGATGTAAGTTTTGCCGTGTATGTCCAGAGATGATGGAGTTTTGGGTAAGGATTCAAGTTTGAGTGATACCATGGTATAACCCTAATTCAATACTCTGGTCAGATGGGGATAAGACCGATGGGAGTAGGAGTTGTCTATTTCCCTAGTTGCATGAGACCATAGGGTCGGGAGGTAACAACTATCTTTGTCTGAGGATCATGGGTTATGAGATTGATCATCTTCTTGAGCTCATGGGACCCCAAGGGAAAATGAGGTGGGCACTCCCTGGTTGCACAAGGGAAAGGGATGACCCCAAAAGTACCGACACCCTACAAACCTAGAGGAGATGACTAAGGATTGTGTGACAACCCAAGTGTGTTTGAGACCAGTTTTCCATGGAAGTAAACTTGATATCGAGATGTTCATGATGTGGAGACATGTGATGCACGTTTCAACTTAGATTGGAAGGTGTACTTGAGATGTGGGATGCACCATCTCTACTCGTGGAATGGGAAGAACTCTGTGTTTGGACGGCCGCCAAATGCTTATTTCCTCTCGTTATGGGGATTAGAGATAGGACAGTACGCATGCCATACACTAAGGATAGAGATATTGTGAGTTGAAATGTTGTTATGATAGAGATAGTAGCGTACCTTTGTGGAGAGTACGATGTATGGATGGTTTATAAACACCAAGAGAACTGAGGTAGTCATCATGTAAGGATGTTCTTATCATGAGCAGTGTGGAATTTATGAGTTATATAAGTTTGTGTTTGATAACCAAGGTGATGAGCTCGACTCAGTTAGACCTAATCCGAGATGCAAAGGTTGAGTGAAGTATGTGAAGGTTTTTGTCTTCACATTTACCTAGCATAAGAGGATGTGAGGTGGTGATGGATGCTCTAGTTGAGACACAACTATCTTGTTTAGCCAGTATAGAGGCTATAAGAGGTTGTTAGGTGAACTCTATGTTTGAAGAGGTGACATGTATGGCTAACACTCAGATACAACCAGACCGATTGGTCGAGTTTAGGGATGTAAATGGATATGGGTATACCCGCATATCCTCAAACCCATACCCATTAAATCCGTCATGGGTATAAACTTTTATAACCATGTAACCGCTTACCCTTATACCCACTTACCCGCTTCTTAGAGGGTAAGGTTATGGTTATGTATATACCCATACCCTGTATACCCATATACCCATTTACTTATATTTTTATGTAAATAATTTACATTAAATATAATGGTGCTTATTGTAGGAGTCACATCTAGCAAGTATATGTACCTTAAAATAGTGAAAATTTATATTAGAATGCAGTTATCCATATCCTAGCACTCACATCTAGTAAATATAAGTAGCTTGTAGTAGTATAATGAACAAATCCATTAATACGACTTTGTAGCCAAAAAAGTACATTTTGTTAAATTAAGAAAGACTTGAAGTCATTTCTCATTCCACTTCTCTCTCCTCTCTACTTTGAATGATATTTTTCCATAACCTATCCATTTAAGTGTGGTAATTTTTTTATATCTTAAAGTTTGTAGCATATTACTATAGCAAGTTGAACATACCTATATACCCAATTACCCATTCATATACCCAGCAGTTATACAGATATGGGTATGTTGTGGGTATAACTTTTGATAAAGCAGGTATATAACTGTACCCATATCCGCTTAACTAAATGGTTACAATTATGGATATGACCATAACTGCACCATACCCTACCCATTTACAACCCTAGTCGAGTTAGTGGTTGTTGGGTTAGCTAGCCTAGAGCTTGATGAGATAGAAGGATGGTGGTAAGGACCTCAGATAAACCTCTTTGGAAAGGAAGGTGATGAAACCCACGACTAGAGTGTTTTAGGGTTTCTAAGGAACCAACCTTGATGAATCATGACATGTAGGAGATCATGATTGTAAGTTCACCATACACCGTGGTACTACTAAGATAGTAAAAGCTGTAGTAGTACTTTAGAGACCTGAGATGAAGAAGTATATGGAGTTGCATGTGGCTTGTCGCCATACATGTCAGGAGGTGAAGGTCGAACACTAGTAACCCAATGAGTTGCTATAGAGAATGAAGAGTCCCTAATAGAGGAAAAGGGGAGTAGGTCACCATAGATGTTGTGGTGGGTCTCCCCGGACCGAGAGAGGTCATGATGCAATATGGGTTATGGTAGATCGCCTTACCTAGATGACATAATCTAAGAGAAAGAGAGAGTACTGTCATGGTGACAGACCTGATTGAACTATATATGAGAGATAGAGATAGTTCAACTACACCACGATGTGAATTCAAAGGTACTTGAGCATGATCTAAGTATTTGAATTAGAGAATCTGAATCTCATAAACAAATCATACATGCATATAAGATAATATTCAGCTAAAAACCCACAATATCACATTAATCATCTCAATCAACCATTTACTACTAAATTAGATATATATATACTTTTAAAAGCATACTAGATTGGGTTTCCATCCTTGATTACTTGCTATTCACGAGATATGTATTATGAAAATTAGAAACTCTATTGTCTATATATCAAATCAAAGAGATCAAACATGTAGTTGAATGGACTAGGAACATAATTAAGATCAATTAAACTTAAATATGAATTTCAGCTGTAATGTTGTTCAAGCACCTGAATAACTTAATAATTCAGATCTTTAGAAGATTCCCAATCAACTTATAAATTCACATGAAATGATAAGTTATTATTCTATTGCAAGCAAAGAGATATGGCATGCCCTTGATTGGGATGTTACTGATGCCATGCATATATGTGTGAAATGTTGAATGAGAATACTTGTTTAGTAGACATGATATATGTTTGAATACATGAGAAATGTTATATGTGCATGAGTAAGGAGAAACCCTAAGAAAAGGGTAAACATTATGTTAAGCATTCAGTTCAGTTTTATCAGTGAATTCAGTTCAGTAGTCTGAGTAGTCAGTAAGATACATAGTTTAAAGAAATTAGTCTAAGAGAAAGATATAATCAAGTTATAATAGACTCAGGAGCCCTGAACATCATAGAATCCCTATGAGAGGTCTATGCCTTAGGGATGAAACAGCCTAACCCTGGCAGTATCCAGTATATGGGGGTTGGATCATACTAACAGGTGGTACGGGGGACGAAGACCTAGTAGAAGTCTCCTTAAATTACAGAATGTAATGTCCAACATCAACCAGAGGGCCTGGTGGCACTAGAGTACAAAAAACCAATAGGTGGTTTGACTCTCTACCTGTGTGCTCAGGTTAGAGGAGGAGTCCAGAGACCAGTGTCCCATTACACTGTTGCAGACCAGTGACGTAGTCAGACTTAGCATTCCTGGGTGTGTCAGCTAAATCTTATACGGTGTGATCATAGAGCACGATGAGTCTTCATATGTAGAGTACACTTCATATGATCATATGGGTTTAAAGAGTTTCTTATAAATAAAAGAGTTAAGAAAGATTTGAGTACAATTTTGTAGTAGTTGTTCTTTAAATGCAATATTTACATTCTCTATTATTTTAACTGTATTGTTTTAGATCTGCTCAGTGTAGTAATTTCTACTATTATAATTGATATCAGTTTCTTAAAGGTATATTTGTAATTATATCAGTGCTTTAGATTGTTTCTTTGAAGTACTCATTCACTGAGCGAGTAGGCTCAGCCCGCTACTCAAAATTTTTAGGAAAACCATGTGGACTTGAAGAAGGTCAAAGCATCAGACTAGATCTACCACATGAGTTAAGTATGATATTAGTTATGTTCAGTCGGTCCCTGTCACTCGAGGTCCTTGTGTAGATGTGAGAGAGTTATAAATTATGTTTTGTATCTTTGTTTCCTTGATAAGAGAGAATGTATCTGATTATCATGTCGTATGTACATATAAGTGTGAGAAACAGAATGAATATATGGATGTGTATCATTAATGTTGAGATCATATTAGAGTAATAAAAGTTTAATTCTCTTGTAAAGTTTATTTATGTGATTGAATTCGAGAAAACAAAGAGTTTGAAATAAAAAGGAAGTTGGGAGTGAAATTTTTATTAAGTGTAATCCTCATAGTCATGCCCTAATCTCATGATTAGTAGAAATCATGGGATGTGGGTGTGACATCTTGGTATCAGAGCTTAGGTTGAGTTGCCAGGGACCATAGGATAGAAAGTCAGAGTTATAAGTGTGGAAGATAGGAGGTGATGAGTCTATAGCTCTAGGAAGTCTGGGTATTTGGATACCCTAGCCCGATAACTGAATGATTAGATTGACTAGTATCAAGCTACTCTATCTATTCTTCTATGGATGCCCTAGACAGATATGCAGTAGAAGGATGGGCTAGAGAGAAACCCTAGAAATCTTAGGGTTAGGAGACCAGAAAGTAATGAAGGAGTAAGAGATTAAACATAGAATGTGATACAACTCTTGCTTTATATTGCTTTTTTATTGTACATAAATAGAAATTATCTTATATGTATGAATTCATAATATCAATTTGTAGAATATATATGGTTCTTTTATATTGTTGTGTATCATGAAGTGATTCAGTTATTATTTATATTATTTGTATCAAGTAGACCAGAATTTATGTTTGAATGAGTTTGCCCTAAGTGGATATTTTTTTCCACATGTTTGAGATTAATAGGAGTTAGTTAATCCTGAGTAGCTCTTGGCTTCAGGACTACAGGTTCGGCCTGGTCCAGCTGGCAGGGTGCGTTACTAGGATCTAATGACTCCTATTAAAAATATAATAAGAGTAGACTCTGGATAAATTAGACTGACATCATAGTGAGAATGTACATACACTAAGATGTTGAAACATATGGAAAATATTAGAATAGCTAAGAATTAGTTAGAACTAATATCTGAGATCCAACTTTGGGGCCTCATATGAGAAACCCTTAATTTGGAATAAAGGAACACGACATAAGGTTCAGATTAAGTTTAATGATTAGTATCATATGAACTCTAAATAAGAAATATGGAAAAGATATGAGAAAAGTATGTAAGGGCCAAGATAGTAAGAATCAATAATGAGGAATGGACTATATAATAGAGTACAATATTTTTATGTACTCCAAAGCAAAGGGAAAATAGAAGAAAAGAGTTAAGTAGACAATAAGTAAATATAAGTGAAGAGTTTTTAGAAGTGTTAAAGTAAAGAGAATTAGATGAACATGTAAATCATAAGACTAGGATAAGAAACTAAGTTAAAACAAAGATAAATGTTGGAAATGATGAGTTTGATTAAGGAATGAGGGTTATGATATAATTGAGAGCATGGAATGTATACCTTTATTGTGAAGTTAATACATTCATCCTTACTACCTTTGGATTCCAAGTCTCTATAGAACAACAAACTAGTTTCTAAAAGAAGAACAAAAGTGTAGCTTAACCAATGAATAAGTTATACAAAGGTAGACTATATTCAGGAGGGAAAAACTTGATTGAAAGAGATACTAAGTTTGACCCATGCATGAGCCGTTTGATTTAAAATGAAGGATATGTAATGTATTAAACATGAGTTGAAACTAGTAGAGAGATTATTGATTTAAAATTTCAACTTTACATTAGTATAAGGATAAAAAGAAATATGTACAACATGGTATATATGATCATACACATGAATAAGAAACATGATCATGAGGAAAAATTAGAAGTTAAAGATGACAAGTGGAAGAGTAGTATATGGTAAGAGGATTATGGAAAGTAAGGAAGGGTTTGAAACATGATAGAGTAGTATAGATTATAAAAGAAAGAGGTTAGGAGATTCAATCAAGTGCTAGTTAGTCAAGTATCCTTGTTGATAACTAATTAAACCTACATATGAGAAATGTATTAAGGGAATGTTTGAATATAAGAATTTCAAGTCTCAGAATCATCTTCTCTTTCATATCTTCCTTAATGAGAGCAATGTGGGAATGAAGTGATAGGAAAATGAATCATATATGATGCATAACCACCATGGTAAGGACATCTAGTGAATGTAATAATGACATACAATATGACGATGAAACCCTAGTAGGGTAAATTGAGAATGTAATCTATTTTAATGGCCAAGTAAGAAAGGAAATTCAATTGATAAGATAAGAAAGACTTTAGTAAAACTTGTGCGATATAAAGTTTGAATTTCAAATTAAGAGAATAAAGTCACATGACAATAACGTCATGCTACTGATAAAGACCAAACCCTAGAATATTTAGAGTTGTAGTAGTTCAAGGGTTGTCACTAGTGATTTGACCTTGAATACTATCATCTCTATAAAACAAGATTATGAGATTTGCACTATGAGAAGTAAACTAGCATTGATAGTAATCTAGGGTTTACGAGTAGCTAATCTGAAAGGTAGATAAATAATATAAAAATGATTCAGAGCAAAGAGTAAAATATAAATTTGAAATGTGACAAGCGTGTTTTGAACAAAAGGAGAAATACAATATGAGTGAAGTGCGATATGAAATAAATTCTTGCTGTGATAGCAAGAATGATGAATAAGCTATTCATACCTTGTATGTTTCAATTTTAAACATGTTTAATATACATGATTAAAATGAGAAGGATAAGTAGCAAAAAGTAAGTAGTAATGAATAAAGAGAGAGATAAGAGAAAATAATGGCTTTTAGTAATATGTGAATTTATTTTTAGAAGTATAATGTGTTGAAGGTATATTAAGGGATGTAAATTTGTTTTATATATGATTTCAGTTGTACATGTACAAGCAATATGTTAATTAAAGGTGTCTGATAGTTGTAGTCATTCATACCAGTAATCCATCCTAGTATTGTACAATTGTGGTATGGTGATATGGGTTGAATGATGATGGAACAAATGAAGGGTTACCCTGAATAAGGTAGTCTTACCTATTCACTCATATTAATAGAAGGGATGATAATCATATTGTGTTGATATGTTACCCTAATGAGGTATAGCTTGTTATACCTTGCTTTAATATAACTAAGTGATGGTAATTGAGTATGAATAGTCCTTGAATGACTAATACAATCATGGAGTATTCATTTACTATTGTTGAAACCCTAGTATGCTATAACCCGATGGTTACACCTTAAATTATGTGTGGGCTCATACTTAAGCATAGTATGGTATGTGATGGAAATGCTTCACCTTATGCATCCATGATCCAACAGGGATGTCGTGAGTGGTATTGTACAATTGTTGTTGGATTTAGTCTTCCAACTCAAGACTATTTTTCTATTTGAGTAGCAAAATAGTAAAATTCGAAATGACATGGTGAACTCTCTTTTGTGACTTAAAGGTAATACAGAACAATAGTACATATTGAGTCGTATGAATTGAGATAGTTGGATCAGATTATAAATGTTGAGGTAACACCTCAAGAGTATGAAAATATTGAAATGGTTGTTTATCTCTCTATTCTATGATTGATTGTGACATAGAGAATTTGTTTGTTATAATTGAGAACTATTCCAAACATGTTGTGATTTAGTAAAGAATTAAAGGACTTAATGTTGAAAACTGCATTCAAGTATGAAATATAAGAATATAATGACATGTAAGATTTCAAAAGCTTAAAATAAACTCTGAATGTACTTTTCTTGCACGTTTATGTTTTGGGGATGATACATTTCAAGGGGGGAAGAATTGTTATGACCGCATATGAGCTTAATTGGTAAACTAGGGTTTACTTAGATGATTGTATGCTTAACTAAATTGATCATTTTTAAAGCTTTATTAGTGATGGTTGTTAAGTTTTGATGTTTTAAATATAATGAGAAGATTTAATCATACTTTGATTCACATAATTAGGGTTTAAGATTTGGAAACCCTAATCAGCCCAAATTAGGGTTTTGATGACATATGAATACAGAATTTGATAAGTATAGTGTCTCACTAAATTATTTTTAGTATTTTATGTGTAACTCTGATTGAACTCAAATTTCGATATAATATGTATAACTCAATCGTGCATTTTAGTGAAAAAAATCAGAATATTTGGATGTTCTTTGAAAGTCATTCTTGGTCAAGATATACTTCAACCGACCATGCTGACAGAATGTTGTATAGCAATATATTGTTTGATTTTTAATTATTTACTGGTAACTCTGAATGATCTGAAAATTTTATTGGAAATCTGAAAATATATTTGAGAAATTTTGATAAATTTTCATAATTTTTGGAGAAGGTTTGATCTCTAAAATACACAAATTATAGTAACAGTTTTATAATAGAAAATTCAGCTGAAATAAGAGAAAGTATAGTGAGGGGTCAATGTGCAATTGACCCAAGCAGCTCAATTGCTCTATATGGTCAACCTAACATACTAGAAGCTCTCATAATTCATGATTTATTCTAGAGAAATGAAATCCTATAGAGAGAGGGAGAGTTAGGGTTTGAGAGGAGAAAGAGGTGGAATTGCTGATTTAGGTTTCTCTATCTGAGATATGATGAAATCAAGTAAGTTTAGATTCTTTGCATAGACTTTAATGGTGAATCTTCCCTCACATGTCAAGATTTTGTTCCTCCTCTGATTTGATCTGAAATGGTATCAAAACTTCCCCTTTTCTCACTCTTTCTTCATAATCCCTCATTTTTAGGGTTTCCAAGTTGAAAGGAAGAAGAATTGGGTGAATTGATAGGGATTTGATATGAGATCGAGATTTTTAGGGATGAGTTGTGTTTTTAAGGTGTTTTCACACCTTAGGGTGAGTGGGAACTTTCTTTAAATAATATATTGCATGACAATTTGTTAAATCATCCATAATCTTCAATTGTTTAACATTCGACTACAAACCTTGAATTGTTTATTTCATCTAAGTTGTTGCAAAATGATATGAAATGGATTCTTTCTCTGTTTAGATGAATTTTAGATGATAAAATCACATTATAAATGTATGTAATATATCCTAATGAGAATTCTCTAAGTATTTGCAAAGGTTATAAAAGTAAACTGAAATATAGGGAATTTGTCTATGACTAAAATTGATGTATAATTAAATAAATAAATTTGTTTATCTGGATCCCCTTGGTTATGAATGTTTGTTTATCTGAATCATAGTACATATATGTCAGATACTATCTTGGATTACATTTAAGGTGAATAATGTTTGTTTGATATCTCAGTAAAGAGGGTGAAACCCTAGATGCAAGGAAAGTTGGATATTTATGAATAGATATCGTGAAATCCATTTGAAGGGATTTTCTTGACATGATAGACTTTATCTAATCAATTTTACTCAATTAGATGATTTAGTTGATATTCTTGATTTCTGCCTAGATGACAATAAATGGAAAGAATTGTTTTTGAATTCAGTTTATAGTATACCTCAAACCATGTTCTAACTATGATCTGAAATTGTTTATATGATGACATTGATATAGATATCCATGTATCTTAAATAATTGAGAATTTATAAGTTGATTGAGAATATTCTGAAGATTTGAATTATTAAGTTATTCAGGTGCTTGAACAACATTACAGTTGAAATTCAGATTTAAGCTTAATTGATCTTACTTATGTTCCTAGTGCATTCACTTCTACATGTTTGATGTCTTTGATTTGATATAAAGACAATAGAGTTTCTTATTTTCATAATACATATCCCGTGAATAGCAAGTAATCAAGGATGGAAACCCAATCTAGTATGCTTTTAAAAGTATACATATCTAATTTAGTATTAAATGGTTGATTGAGATGATTAATGTGATATTGTGGGTTTTTAGCTGAATATTATCTTATATGCATGTATGATTTGTTTATGAGATTTGGATTCTCTAATTCAAATACTTGTCATGAAATGATAAGTTATTATGCTATTGCAAGCAGAGAGATATGACATGTCCTAGATTGAGATGTTATTGATGCCATGCATATATGTGTGAAATGTTGAATGAGAATACTTGTTTAGTAGACATGATATATGTTTGAATACATGAGAAATGCTATATGTGCATGAGTAAGGAGAAACCCTAAGGCCAGAGTGCCATTACACTGTTGCAGACCAGTGACGTAGTCAGAATTAGCATTCTCAGGTGTGTCAGATAAGTTTTGTACGGCATGATCATAGTGCATGATGAGTTTTCATATGTAGAGTACACTGCATATGATCAGGGCATAAACTAAAATATGATCATATAGGTTTATAGAGTTTCTTATAAATAAAAAGAGTTAAGAAATATTTGAGTACAATTTTGTAGTAGTTGTTCTTTAAATGCAATATTTACATTCTCTGTTATTTTAACTGTATTGTTTTGGATCTGCTCAGTGTAGTAATTTTTGTTGTTATAATTGATATCAGTTGCTTAAAGGTATATATGTAATTATATCAGTGCTTTAGACTGTTTTTTTGAAGTACTCATTCACTGAGCGAGTAGGCTCACCCCTCTACTCAAAAATTTTAGGAAAACCATGTGGACTTGAAGAAGGTCAAAGCATCATAGTAGATCTACCGCATGAGTTAAGTATGAGATTAGTTAAGTTTAGTCGGTCCCTGTCACTCTAGGTCCTTGTGTAGATGGGAGAGAGTTATAAATGATGTTTTGTATCTTTGTTTCCTTGATAAGAGAGAATGTATCTGATTATCATAACATATGTACATGGAAGTGTGAGAAATAGAATGAATATATAGATGTGTATCATTAATGTTGAGATCATATTAGAGTAATAAAAGTTTAATTCTCTTGTAAAGTTTGTTTATGTGATTAAATGCGAGAAAACAAAGAGTTTGAAATAAAAAGGAAAAGTCGGGAGTGAAATTTGTATTAAGTGTAATCCTCATAGTCATGCCCTAATCTCATGATTAGTTGAAATCGTGGGATGTGGGTGTGACACAATCTAATTTGCTTCCTAGGGTTTCTACTTTCTTTTAGGGTTTCACTTGCAATTAGGGTCTTGCTATCGCTTTTATCACAACAAACCCTAAATCAATAAAATTACTCATAAACCCTAATCATCTTACCCTATCTCTCCTAACAGGCTTAGGATCAACATTTATCAGCATATTTCCAAATATTTTGAAATTAACATATTAATCTCTTCCATTACCCTAAATTAGGGTTTCTAGATGCATTATCATATATTCTTGGTTTAAAACCTTAAATCATACAATTCCTCATCTAGATCAGATTTGAATCTATAATTATCATCCAACAAGTTATCATTATTCAAACTAACCCATTATTCATCATAGATTCAATCATTAATCTCAATTAGGGTTTCTAACCAAATTTTAATCCACTTTTCATCAACTTAACATACTTTTACAATTACGAACGAAATAAAGTTCTCAAACTATTTTTATCAGGTTCCTCATATTTTTCTAATCAAATTTCATATATTATTTGCTATCATCAGAGTTACAGTTAATTAGTTACAAATTTCACAAGATATACTTACTTGGACCAATCACCGAGCGTCACGTGTCCCTATTATATCTTTTTTTGGAGAATCTTTTCTTGCTCGCGAATCAGCATGTTGATCCAGTTACCTGATAACCTGGACCTGTGCGCCCCTTCTTTGTCTATGAAAAATGGGGAGGCATATCCTTTGTTTACTCTATAAAATAGGGGACGGCGGATCTGGCTGGGCGGCGACCTCCTCGCCCACCCGCGGTGCCACCTTGGGCTGATTGAGCGACATCCTCGCCTCCTCCTGTGTGGGGCACCGATGCTCGGATCCTCCATCTTGGTTGGCGACCGCAAGACCTCAAACTTCAGATACTTCCTTCAGTGCTCCCGCTCACGAACCAGCAGCTGCCCGCGGTCAACCCCAGGGTTGACTCTGAGCGCCTCGCCTGCCCAGCCACCGATGAAGGTCGGCGCACCTCTGCCAGGTACTACCGAATAGGCTGGCGGTCTCCAATTGCTCCTCCATGCACCCGACGATGGATGTTGACAAAGGGGGTAGTTCCAGTGGCACTCAGGATGGAACCGAAGCCATGGACGAGCTGCGGTGCAAACTTGGGAGTATGTAAAAGGACCAAAAGTCAAGAGATGACTTGCGAACATCGGTGTAACTTCAAAGGGATGAGTTATTTCACTTATATACATGTTTGCTCGAACGGATCTGACGGGAGTTCTACAAATTGGGGAAACTTGCGACACCCATGCAAAGGGGGTAAAACCCAGACTTGTCTGGTCTGAGTTGGTCTCGCAAACACAATGGGAAACTTCCCATGGTTTCCCAATCCTTGTGGGAAAAGCAAACAAATTCAGAAATCCTCAGGTATTGTTCCCATCTTTCCTAACCAGGCGTGAGGAAGGTGATGAGTTCACTACCGTGGAATCCATAGATCAACGGTCCTCATCACGTGCATCTAATTAACCACCAATCCTATTTGAATAATAAATCGTGACATTATCCATTATCCTCTTCACTTTAAGAAAACTTCCAAAAATCATATCTCCCAAACCACATTTCCAATTAATACCAAATTTTAGGGGAAACTCTATAATGAATTAAGCTTCTTTTGTGTAAAGTTTGGGACTCAAACCCGAAAGTATGAGGGACTTTTATTCATATGCAAGTTATCTCTTAATAAGGCATATTTTAAGCATATTTTCTCTTTCTTATTGCATTATCTTTGCAACTTAGACTCCTTGGAACCCAAGGAACCCTAAAGGAATGAAATACCCTCTTGGAGGATATCCCTATCCTTCTAGAGGCTTCTACCTCTTTCTTTTCTCCTTTTCTTATTTATTCATTTATTAGTTGAATTTCTTTTTTCTTTTTCTTTTAATTGTGCCCAATAGCCAATAAGGCCCACAAAACAATCAAGCAAGGCTATTTCAAATGAAATTCATACATTCAAAACAATTCACACCATCATATGTTTGTATGTCTTTAATAGGAGAAATTGCATTTCTCACCAAAAGAACCCAAAAAGTGGGGTTTGGCAGCTCCCCCTTCTCTCTACCATCCCGGCGGCTACTGCTGGGGAGAGGGAGCACCTCCTTGGTACTTTCCTCCCCCCGGCCTCCAACGGCTTGATGGTGACTACTTGGAGTCATAGGAGGAAGTTTTTACGCAGCTCTGGGCTCTCCATGGCAGGGAGTGAGGACGGACGGGTAGCGCCGCTGGAGAAGGACATATCTATGGTTCAGAAAATCGACCTAGTCGACTCCTTCTCACCCATGAGTGGCAGAGGAAGAGGAGCGGTGCCCTTCCGTCCTGAGTTCAAGAGAGCTGCTCCATCACCGCAATGTAGGGGTCCTCGCCTCTACCCCTGCTCCTTCTCGCCCGGTTTCTGTGCTGAGTGGCTCAGGGCCATGACGGCCTTCTTCCTCGACTGACCTGGTTCGACTGATGATTGGGCTTGGCATTGGGTGGGTTCCTTGCGGCCCCATCCCTGGTGCTCCTCGGCTTTGGCGGGTTCCTGTCCGGGTCCCCCCTAGCTTGCTCGGGTTTGCAGCTTCACCTCTGCGGTGATGGCGGCACCCCCTTATGGAGTTCAGCTCCCTGTCCTTTCCTGGTCTCCTGCTTCGCCATCGCATCCCCTGCTTGGACACGGAGGTGGAGGGTGGTTCCCTTGGCGGCTGGGTTTTTCCCTGCGGTTACCTGTTGCTGCGCGTGGGGGTGCCCTCAGGGTGTTCGACGCTTGTCCAGTCGGTGGTGTTGCTGTGTAAATAGCATCTTGTTCGTCGGGTTGCCTCCGTGCAAATAGGGCAACAGGTCTGCTAGTTGTTGATCGGACCCTCTGCACTAGTGCAGCTGCTGTTGGCGGGTATGAGGGGAACACCTCTATGGTGTTGATGAGTAACATCCTTGTGTCGCCTGCTAGGTGTTTTTTGATACAACCCAGTGCAAACAGGGGTTTCAAGCCTTGTGTGGGCGTCTCATGCTCTTTGCAGGTTTACCAGGGATCTGACGAGGAGCCATGTTGCTCGTGTGACATGGAGGCTGGTTTCCAGGGTGCAACCTGTCAGCTCATCAGGGGATTAGCCTGTCTTTATGGGTCAACACGATGTTCCTTAGTTGGTTATTCGGCACACTTTAAGAAGTTGTGGTTTATTGCAAGTGCTTGGATGGTCAGCTGTAGGTCTTGGTTCTGGTTCCACATCTTCAGGGTTTGAAATCTTGGTGTCCTGAGATCTTGCTAACCGGATGCTTTTGTTCTGGGTCTGGATAGAGTTTGGTTTTGGACCTTCCTGCTATGCTGTCGTTCTTTGATTATTTGCTTCCTTAGGCATCATAACTTCACTAGGATGTGGTTATTTCTATTGATGTCTTGGCTAGTTAGGTGTTCTTTGGACTGCTGTCTGGCTGGCAGGTTTGTCCCCTCCCTTTCCTTGTCCAGTTTGATGGCTCCTTAGGAGCTCTGTTTTTGCTTTGTTTCTTTGATTGTTTAGCATCCTAGTTGTAATGAGCTTTTAGCTCGGGTTGATGTAATGGGGTCTTAGTGCCCAAAGTTTTTGGTATTAATAGTAACACGCTTTTTGGACCGACCAACAAAAAATCAAAATGTACAATGATTATCCACTTCAAATTTATTTTATATATTTGTTTATTCCTTTTTGGAGAAAATTAACTTGTAGGAAAGAGAAAAGAGAGAATATTGATATTTATCTTTTATATTAGATGCTAAAGAAAGAAAACTTCTTATTCAAGTAATTTGTTTACATTTTCGAATTCCCTATCTTTTTCCTTTCTCTTTTATCTCTTTAAACATCCTAGAGGAAAAGTGGAAGGTGAAAATTAATTGGTATCATCTTTTGAGTTAGTTGAAACACAATATTGCATAAAAGAAAAGGTGTTTCGGGTTTATTTTATTTTCCTAATATATATTATTTCATGACCTTTTAACATTAATCCCTTCAACTATTTTTTATTTAGAAAACCACATTTGAAGGTTTAAAGTAGTTACAAAATTTGGGATGTTACATACAATCACCTCTGAAAGTATAAAATTGTAAAGCAATCCCTTAAAATGTCCATTCTAGTACACCTTTTAGGATATAATCCAAATGGAAAATTGAGCATGGTCAGTATCAAGCATGACTAAGGATACCATAAAGGTTATTCAACTCGAAGTTTTATTTTTGTCATAAGAACCTTAATAGATAACTATTAATAAAGAAATTGTATTTTTGTTATATATATATGTATATACTTTTATATTGATAAAAATGTTATGGAATAGCCATATATTATGTCTAATACCTTTTATTTATGTTTCAAGTAACTATGGTTATTACATGATACAAATAAATCTCTAGAATAATGCACATTATGTACGGTCCTTTGATGTTTCCATATCCTTTAGTTTATTGAAATATATTTGGGAAACTCATTTCAAATTATGAAATTTAGATAAACAGAACTCCCTATACATTTATCCACTAGTCATCTAATTACTTATTTTTTGTTGTATAAATAGAACAAGATTGAATGAGTGTGAAGTACATTAACTAAAAAAGTGGATAGATCCTCTTTGACAATTATAAGTCTGTTTCCAATAAAAATATAATAGATCCTTATCTAACCTAGTTAAATGATAATTTTGAGAAGGTCACCCACTATATAATCTATCAAAAGACAAATAACCAGTGACACAACTTCTAGATTAATTTTCTCAAGTTTGATGTGCTAATTCCTTGATATCCTCAACTACAAAAGGCTAAACTTCCATTTCTAGTTGGATTCTACATCTCACAATTAACCAATTCCCCTTGTGTGTGGCCAAACAAGTATCAATAAATTTCTCAGGATGAGATTGAGCTTAATAGTTATATACAACCAATTTCTTGTGACTAGGGTGTATGCTTTGAGGTAGTATCAATTCTATTAAACAATTAGACTACCCATTCCTTCCCTATTTTACTTACAAAGATCCAAATAATGCTTTAGGGCTGAGGATTCATGCAAATTGAATATCCCCCTAGTTTAAACATGGTTAAGGAGGAACTTTAGAGTGAAGAGATATGATTATAAAAAAAATATTTGAATAATACGTTCGATGAAATTAAGTATAGCTAGTTTAAATTGATGTTTTATCCTTAAGTTAGAAATTTTCTCCAAATTCACCAACTAGATAGCCCTTGTCAATTCTTTGCCTTAGGATAAATACTTCTGACTTCCAAATAGTGAAGAAGAGTAAAGTGTCAACATTAAATTTCTACAAGTTAGTTTTCACAATTTACTAATATCTATGTGACCGGCCATGAACAAATCCTACATAATTTTTGTTTCTTATAGGGCCATGTTGTGGTTAACTAGGATTGGTTGACTTAACAATGTTCCAAAAAAATGAATTTTCAATTTAGTTTATATTTGGATTTGTCCTTTGGTATGAACTATGAATATTTAATCAATTTGATTTGTCATTAGTTCTTTAGTTATTACAAACAACCCAATTTAAGTCAATTTAATTACTTATCAGCTTAACAATATTGTTATAACGAATGATTTTTTGCAAATAAACACTTAAATTTTGGATCCTTACACCCACATTGAAGCAATTTCTACCAACTTGTAATGCATAATTGATTGATTTCTTATTCAAATCAATTGTGATACCATTTACTAATTACTTGGTCTTATGTGCATGTTGTTGCTCATTTTTAGTAGCTTATTGTCAACAATCAGTCAGAATTTAGCAAAAAATGGCACTCGGGTCTTGTTTTGAAGCCCACTACAAACCTAGACAAATCATGTCCTCTCCATTAATTACCTTGGTTGTATCATAGTACAAGAAAATTATTCTTTATTTGCATTGTCAGGGTTCTCATGTGTGTCATAGATATGAATGAACTTTAAATCATTTTATATTGACTTTACCTAAACCATGAGTTGAACCTTCCCAACTTAGTCATAAAATATCAAACCCCAATCCAAGTGAAGCATGTTGTTTGGGTCGGGTTTGGATCACATATGTGGGCATTCTTGATTTCAACTACTATTTAGATTTCCAAATCCATATAATTGTTGGGCATAACTTATATTTATGAAGAAACAATGAACTCATGCCTTATGTGAGTGTGACAATGGAAAATGGTAGGTATAATATGAGAAAATAAAATTTATTTGATTATAGAATTAAAGGAAATATAGGTACTTGTTGTGATAAATTTGAATACCTTTAGATAGAGCAAGTGGTACTTGTAGTAAAACAAAGGAACATGTAATACTATAATAATGTTGAATGAGGGTCACACCCATATACTAACAATGTTATTACATTAAAATTCAAATTAATTGTATATCATATATAGACTAAGATGATGTAATTTAAAATAAAGGATAAAAAGCATACATAAAACTAATAGAACTTTTTAAAACTGTCATCAAACTAGCATCTGTCTAGAATTAAATCTTAAAATAGCACCTTTTGTATGATTCTGCCAAACATTGTGGTTGGTGCATTCAACCAACAATAGATAATGCACCACTGTGTGGGCGTATAATTGACAAAACAGTAAATGCGATAAATCTTTTGGTGTATATAGATCCACAGTAACTAATATGCCCATTCATACGTATTTGACTAACGTGGCAAGTAGTGTGCCAAATCAGATGGTGGATTCGGGTTGTGATGGTCATTTAAAAAAACTACTTCAGTGACGTGGCCTTTGTTTATTGTTGTTGCTAACTGAATGTGCCATCTAATTTGGCACATCCCATCACAAAGTTTTTGTAGCTGCAAGTCTCCTGTTCACTTCTTCACTCAGTTCAATTATGTTCTCATTCTTTTTCTCTGTAAAATCTATCACCTAGATCATCTATACTCTCTACTTCTAAACTCCATATATTTGTTTATTGTTGGGTTTGTATAGGAATTCTAATCATCCTATCTTGGGCTTCTATAGGAGTCATATTCATCCTATTCTCAGATTATTCATTTTTTTTTTTGCATTCTTGTTTAGAGCCCTAACCATCTCATGAATGGCTAATACTAGATCTATGTTAATATATTTCTTATATGAATTACTTAATGAATGTGTTCTGAAATTTGTATATGAAACACCAGTAATTATACTAAACTATATATCATTTTCATTGTGAAACTTTGTAAAATTCAAAATTAATTAAAATCAAAATCAAATGAAATTTCTTGCATGCTAGTAAATATAGTTAAATCACAATCATTTGTAATTTAAATTCATTTCTCCTATTTCAGCTTCATATATTTATAATTATGACTCGTCAAGACATTGAAATTAGACTCTCCCAACATTGTACATCCTCTATGTTATGGCAATCTACTAACCCTGATTTCAGATACTCCAACATAGTACATCCTCTATGGCGTGGCAAGCCACTTGCTAATGTGTTTTATAAATAAAGTGATGTGTTAGGGCATAATAGATGTGCAATTCCATATATTTTATACTATTTTCTCATCATTTTCCTTCCAGATTTCGTAGGGGTTCTTGTACATGCCTGATACTGGTAGATTTCGAGGGGAGTGGTAGTTTGTCTTGAGGTGGTGCAACCTTGTCCTATTTGTAGCACAAGCTTGATGAGACTACTTCACGACAGAAACTAGGTCGTAGGATATAAGGGTGTATACCTTTGTTACAAATGTGGTATTTGGAGAGGATCAACTCCGAAGGTACATGCTAGATTAGCATGTAGAGGGAGAGTTGGACAATGGACATACTTCAGTTTATTTTACTATATTTATAAACCTTAGCTTAGCGATGTTGTTGTTTTGTTATGAAATGCTAACCATTTTGGCATTTACTCCAATTAGGTGTACAAGAATGCTAATATAGACTGATGTAGTAATAGTTATACTAGAGTTTCTACATTGATTGATTAGATCACACCCATGAGAGTCAGCTATATAGTAGTAAAACCTACTATGTTTTATAAATAATCATGTGATATAAAATCTTCATCGACATCGAAATAGATGATATTTTATTCATTAACGGAGGCAATGTTATCACATCTTCCACCTTTTTTCGTAGAGGGAAAAGATATCTATTTGCCAAGAGTCCATATCATATTTTACATTGTCGCAAGGTCTCACTTACGTGACAGCCTTCTACAAAATTGTGGGCGTATTGACCAACTTCTTAAAACAATGATCCACTTGTTGATAAGGCATATGGAAGGAGTGATGCTACCATTGAATCGGTCTCATCTTTATAGGTGAGAAATTTATATATAGACTGATAAGTGAAATAAAACACCTAGTTCATCATCCACCTCATGTAGTACCACATGATCTTTTTGTCAGTTTCTAGACCCAATACCTAATATAGCCACCACCATAACCACATTTCACTTATAAGATTTTCCTACCTAGAACAGTACTTTGTAAGTAACAATGTATTTTTATTTTATTATGTACTGTTGGAAAAGGATGGTTCCAACCCATGTTTCAATTGGACTTGGACTTAAATAGGAGTTCATATTGTTGGTTGCCAATGCTAATTGGAGTTCAATCTAACACAAAAGAAGATACTTTCCTATTTGCAACATTAGAATTGGATTAGGAATTGGACTAGAAATTGGAGTGGGATTCCTAATTGCTACCACATGTCATGGAGGCCTACAAATAGAGTCCATAGGGGAGTACATTGAGATCATCTCATTAATTATTCATTGTTGATGTCTTCTGTGATAGAAGAGTCAAAAATAAGAACAACTGGTGGTACCCTCTTGTGGTAAGAGAGGGTCAGCAACTTTACCTTGAAGCGAAGTAGCGGCTGACACTTGGTGGAACATTGGGTGCACCGACAGTAAAACTCTCTTATGGATAAGAGATGACCAATGACTTTTCCTTGAAGTGAAGTAGCGGTCGGCAGTCAGCAACACATTGGTGATGCATCGACAGTGACAGCGTATCCGATCAACAGAAGACGCACAACATTCAGTGGCACTTCATCAGTGTTACATCAACGACTACGACAACAGGCCATCCGATCAGTAGAGGATGCACATCTGCTCTCGTAGGTGGAGAGAGCTTTTGATTGGTAGTGAAGTAGGTAACCTCATCAGGAGCAGAGGCGGCCTGGTCAGCGGTCACAACGACAACAGGTGAGGGCTCAACCGTGTGTTTGATCCCCTACAATGACAAAGGTGTCGTTAGGAGAAAAAGATAAGTGGGATATTTTGTACACATTGAGTGTAATATTGTTCTTCTGTATCTTTTCTCTCATGTGGGGGGGCTATCTAGATTTAGAGGTAATTAAATATGGACAGTCTGAGTTGTAATCTTGATTACATAGTATTTGTTGGTCGGTATTGCCCTGTGGTTTTTCTCTTCTCATCTTGGGGAGAGTTTTTCACGTTAAATCTTACACTTTTAATTTTTCTAAACATGTCACTTTTTCACTACAGTTATTAACAAGTGGTATCAGAGCAAAGTTTGAAGGTTGAAGTAGGAGCAGAAATGGCGTATGAAGACGGGAAAATGCGCATTGACAAGTTTGACAGCAAAGATTTCAGCTTTTGAATGAAGCATATTGAAGATTATGTATACCAGTAGAAATTGCATCAACCTCTGGCGGGGACTCAACTTGAATAGATGAAGTTGGAGGATTGGGATCTCCTTAATCGTTAGGCACTTAGAGTGGTCAAGTTGACATGGCCAAGAAATGTTGCATTCAACATTGCCAATGACAAGACAATCGTGGGACTTTTCAAAACGTTATCAAATATGTATGAGAAGCCAACTGTTGTAAACAAGATATATTTGATGTGTCATTTTTTCAACATGAAGATGAGTAAAAGAGCCTCACTATCATATCACATCAATAAGTTTAACATCACAATTACTCAACTAAACTCAATAGAGATAGAATTTGATGATGAAGTCAAAGTCCTTATTTTACTTTCCTCTTGCTACAGTTACAACAGTCAGCAGTTCGTCAGGAAGCATGAAGTTGAAGTTTCATGATATTCGGTATTTGTATCTAAGTGAAGACATATGAAGGAAATGTGCAAAATATGATTCTTCGGGATTAGATCTATACTTTGAAGGCAGAGGAAGAAATCAGAGTCGCAATCACAGTTCCAATCACGGGAAGTCAAAGTCAAAGAATAAAGAATGTTACGGTTGCGGAAAAGTTAGACACTTCGAGAAGGATTGTAAGATTTGGAAGGTGTGCCAAGAACTTGCCAAAGAACATTATAACGATGACTAGAACAATATAGCCGCCATTGCAAAAGATCTAATATTAACAGTACAAGAGCAGGGATTGAACATAGAGGATGGTGTTCACTAGGTTGTAGACACAGGAGTGACGTGTCATGCTGCAACTCACATGAAGTTCTTTACAAAATATAGAAGAGGGAACTTTGGCAATGTGATGATGGAGAATGCTAGATACTCAAAGATCATTGGGATCGGTGATATTTGTGTTAAAATAGATGTTGGGGGTAATATCATGCTCAAGGATGGCTATCATGTTCCATAGTTGAGGCTTAGTGTAATTTTTGGTTCCTTGTTGGATAGGAATGGATATGATCTTGGGTTCGGTGATGGCATGTACAAGGTAATAAAAGGGTGCTTGGTGATAGCTTGAGGCAGACTGTGTTGTAATATATATAAAACTACATTGAGAGTGCACAAAGAAAAGGTTCAGGATCTCAAGAAGCCAACACCAATTCAAAAGAGACAAGGAGGAATTGCAAGTACTCCTACAGATAGTCGCAGTTCTTAGCTACGTGATTCTCTCAATGATGCCAGCAAGGGTAGAAAGTTAATTTCTACAAGCATCAAGAGGTGCATCAAGATGACTCCCAGTAAGAGAAGGTCGCTCCAAAGACTTCTTCTAGACAACGCGCACGTGAGGTAGAAGGATAATTCAGTGGACATGTAATTGATGCATCCAGAATGGAGGATCAGGCTCTTGATGTGGGGTTACATCGACAGGGGGAGCGCCAAAAGAAGGTTTTTGAGTATTGTTGTAGAAGGTCAGAAGCACAATATTCATCTAAGATGGCTCGATTAATCAGTCAGGGGGAGCAAAAAAAGTTCCAAGTGTGGGTTTGGAGAGAGAAGTGGAACTGCCAAGATACTTCTTCTCAATTTCTTGGGAATAAAGTGAAGTCAGGGTGGTACTTCAAGAAAATGAATGAAATTGACAGGATGTTGACATGTTTGAGGAGAATGACCACCTATAGGAATCCATCACAGGTGGTAATGGAATCCAGAAGTTACTCTGGATGATTGTTGAAGACAATGTCTCCCTTATGGGATGGAGGAAGAGATTGTTAGAAAAGGATGGTTCCGGTCCATGTCCTAATTGGACTTGGATTAAAATAGGAATTGTTATTGTTGGTTGTCGATCCTAATTGGAGTTCAATCCAATAGGAAAGAAGATGGTTCCCTATTTGCAATATTGGAAATGGATTAGGAATTGGACTAAAAATTAGAGTGGGATTCCTAGTTGTCACTTGTCATGGAGGCTTATAAATAGAGGCTCTAGGGGAGGCCATTGACATCATCCCATCAATTGTTTATTGTTGGTGCCTTCTGTGGTAGAAGAGCCCAAAAATAAGAATAATTGATAGTGATCTCTTGTTGTAAGAGAGGGTCAGTGACTTTGTCTTGAAGTAAAGTAGCGATGATAGTTGGTAGCACATTAGATGCACCGGTAGTGCAACTCTCTTGTGGATAAGAGAGGGCCAATGGTTTTTCCTTGAAGTAAAATAGTGGTTGGCAGTCAACAACACAAGGGTGGTGCATCGATAGCGGTAGCGTATCCGATGAACAAAAGACGCACATCAGTCAGTGGGACTCCGTTGTTGCTACAACAACGACTACGATAGTAGTCTGTCTGATCAGTAGGGGATGCGCACCTGCTCTCTCAAGCAGAGAGAACTTCTAGTTGGCGGTGAGGTAGACAACCTCATCAAGGTTAGAGGTAGCCTGTTCAGCGGTCACAACGGCAACAAACAAGGGCACAACCGTGTGTCATCTCCTACAATGCAGAGGTGTCGTGAGGAGAAAAAGATAAGTGAGATATTTTGTACATGTTGGGTGTAATTATGTTCTTCTCTATCTTTGTTCTCATGTGGGGGAGAGCTATCCAGATTTAGAGGTAATTAAATATGAACGGTGTGAGTTGTAATTTTAATTACATAGTATTTGTTAGCCGGTATTGCCTCTGATTTTTCTCTTCTCGTTTTGGGGAGAGTTTTTCACGTTAAATCTTAGGCTTTCAGTTTTACAGATGATATTAATTTCTCCCTACAATTCCTAACATATACACATTAAGTATCATAAAATTTTAACAAGTGTATTACTTCCTTGCATGTTCCATCTCTATAGAGGATAGGGGCGTGATCGAGAGAGCACCTCAAGATGTTTGTGATGATTTTCTCAAGATCCAAACTAACTTTATGCAATAGCTTCCAAAGCATACAGCCAGTAGGCAATTGGGGGTATGCTCCATCAGAGATCATGACTGCATCTTACACGAGCCCATCAATGCATACACCTTCCAGAGCATTTTAGTGCTTGTAGCCTCCAATACACCCTATACATCGACACCACTATACATATGTCTATTACGTTTCCTCCTTAATATCCCAACTCGTCATCTTTTGGGGTTCCATGTTACAAACCTGTTTCGGTTAATCGTAGTCATAAAATTAATCCATCAATTTTTTAGGGGGTGGATTTTGGGGATAGATGGGTGATTAGGATTTGTTGTAACAGGATTTAAAACAGCATTAGGCAACAGAGATTCTGAATCCCATCTTTTGTAGTTTCACCAGCCACCTCACATGCACTATCATTCCCGCGTAGTCTAACCATCACATGTATATCTACTAGTTTAGTCCCGCCACCACCATTTATAGTCTTGCCCCTACTCGGTCCCAGCACCACCCTTTGTAGTCTTGTCCCCCTACTCACTCCCACCCCTTACTCAGTTCCACCTCCCACTCACAATAGTTACATGTCGGACATTCCTTCTCGTTTAACCTTTTTTGTCTTTTTGCACATCCTCTAATGCTAGCACTCATCCTATCCTTACGCCTTCTCCCCATATATGAAAGAATATCCCCCAATCGAAATGCACTTAAGCAATTGTGTTTGGTTTACCCTACACCAGACTTCGACGTTGAGGCTGTTGAGTCAAACATGGAGTCAACTAAGTAACATGTCCAAGAGGACCTTGAGCCTAACTATGAGGAGATTGAGCTCATAGAGTCAACCAAGATACATGTCCAAGAGTACCTTGAGCCTAACTATGAGGAGATTGTGGATGTGGAGATGGTGGTTGTGCACGTGGTTGTCGTTAGTGGGATCTTAGCTGCTGGGATTAGATATTATACGTTTATATTATGTTGTCATGTATATGTTTAATTATATTGACATGAAAAAAAAATTATATTGGCATGTAGCATTATAAAATTTATTTTTAATTGCCTCTAAGGGAAGGGATGGGGAATAAAATAACTTGTCAATTTATCAGTAGTTGTAAATTTATGATGACATTTGATAAAATTAAACAAGACATAATTGGTGTTGATTAAGATTCAAATACTCACATAACAACTTATTTATATAAAATTACATTTACCATTATTGACATCCAAAAATTAATAATATAATTAATCTAAAATACGTTATAGATAAAATGGTTAGTTAAACTACAGATTGGAAAATTCAAATGAACTCTCAACGTGCCAAAAGGTTTTGGCATTCAATCTGTTGTGAATGCGCCCAAAACTATTGGCGAATTCAGACTGGATGTTTCAAAACAGCTGCTGCATTCAGAAACCAAACGGGTTGCACGTTCAAACAAAATATAAAGAAAATTGACAGGGGTGTTTGTGTTCTATGATGGCGTCACAATTTTGACCTGTCCCACGTCATGAATGCGCCAACCGGTTTGTGGAAAAAAAACCAAAATGGCACATTTTAATACAAATAATTCCAGAAATAGTACATCCATGAAAATAATTCTTAAAGTAACCCACTTTTCTGATATAAACGTCATTTGAATTGGCGTTTTTTTTATCAAAATTCTGAAAACACCACTGCATTTGGAGCTTTCAATCAAAAATGAAAAAAAAACAAAAATAAAGCAAAACGCCAAGAAAGTTGATGCTTTCACCCAATACTTTTGGGTGAAAAAGCCAACTCTTTTGGCATTTTTACTTTGCTTTTATTTTCTTTTAAATTTTTTTTAGTAAAATCTCCAATTACAATGACGTTTTCACAACCTCCGTCAAAAAAACGTCAATTAATGTGGTATTTTCTCAGAAAAGTGGGCTAACTTGAGAATTATTTTCGCGGAGGTGCTAATTCCGGAATTATTTTTATCCAACAATGCCATTTTGACTTTTTTTCCCCGGTTTGTTGCAATCATCAGTAAAGTCAACCAAAGCAATTGGCACATTCATCTAGAAAAAGCTATAATTATGAGCATCAATTGTAGGTGCTAATTTGATAATAAAAAATATTATTGCCATTCTGATTTTTCTTTATTGAAAAAATGCACTGACTTTTAGATTTGGTACATCCTAAAGCCATCCTTCATTTTTGCTTAGCCCAACGGAAATCTCTTTCAATGGATCTTCAAGAAGTACATACATGGGTTATCAATAAGGAGATCACTACAAGATAGATGAAGTAGATACATGTTTAAGGCATCATTCTTCATACCAGAAGAAAAAAGAGTTGCACGTTACTTACCATAGAAGTTTGTACTGGTCTTTATAGCTCACCGAAACAACGGGAAGGTAATTCCAGAACGGGTTCTATACTACATGCATTGAAGAAGCCGCACGAGCTCAAGCATCTCGGCGGCAACGAGACTCTGAAGAACTTGTTCCACATGCGAGGCAATCACACTGAGGGCGACCATCCACAATGCTATTTAGCTGCAGTTCCGCGAGTTCTGTTCATTCTGTTGTATGGGAACGGTGTCTCCAGATTTGGGCGTCGGTTGATTTTCGATTTTCTGCTGGTTTTGTTCGGTGCACTTGCCAAACTGCTGGATGGAGGCGGCGACCTGCTCTCTCGCCTTGTGTTTAGCGCCATTAAAATGCTTGGTCAAATGCTCACTAGATGTGGTTGTGACCCAGCAGATGGTACAAACGAACTTCTGGCCGCTCGCGGCAGAGACCTTCGCCTTGTGCTTCCTGCCTCGCTTGTGGATTTCCATATTCTTCTGCGAGTTAGTGGCGAACTTGCATAGGGAACAGAAAAGGTAGTTGGAGTCACCAGTCCACATCCACCCGCCGTTGTCGGTGGAGCCTGTGACGGTCTTGACCGCCGCCTGCGTGCCCTCCTCGACGCCGTCGAGGGTGTCTAGACCCAGCGCAGCTGCCACCGCTTTTGGTGGCTTGCGGTCTTCATCACCAGCGGAGGTCACCCTGATCGTGAACCCTCCACCACGTTCCTCTGCACCCGCCAGCTCGGCTTTGTTTATAGCAGGCTTGCACTCTCTGCCCTGACAGTAGTGTATCTTTAATTCTTCCTCGCCCGTGAAGCTTAATTTGCACAGGGAGCAGAGAAAGATGGTGTCGCAACCTTCATCTCTATTGTCGCAGTTGTTGCTGCCTGTAAAGGTCTTAGTCGCTATCTTATCTTGCACATATGCGTATTCATCCATCAAAGGAAATCTAAGTTGCTGATAACCATCTCTGAAACACGCACTATCACAGGAGACGAGTTTTGCCATTTCCATGGCCGCCTTGTGCTTTCCACCCTGATGGTGTACTTCCAGCTGTTCATGGTTATTCGTGCGTAGATTGCACAAGGAGAAGAAGGATTCGCCGCCTCCGCCTTCATTATCATTGCTGGAGACGCCATCAGTGACGGTCTTGTTATTGCCATTGCCATTTTCTAGACCCAAAACTGTCGCCTCTTTGGATAGCTTGGCGTTGACGCCCACCATCGTCGGTGCGAGCTCACTCAGGGCACCTGTTTTGGCCCGGAGCAATGCTTCCTTCTCCTCGACCGCCCTGTGCTTCTTTCCGCGACAGTGTTCGCCGAACTGTATCTCCCCGTTGGTGCTCAGTTTGCACACGTTGCAGAAAAGGGAAGAGCCGCTTGCTTTGGCATCAGCACTCTTCGTCAGAGCCAACTCGGCATTCCTGTGAAGCTCGCTCCGTATATGCTGATCAAACTCCTCGTGGGTATCGCTGCCTACCCGGCAGATGGCGCAGCCAAAAAACTTCTTCTCGGACCGCTCATGGAGACCGGGTCCGTCCCCCGGGGCCGGTGGGAAGTTGGTGGCCGAAGGTGCATCTACATCGGCTTTCCTCTTGTTGGCGCCGGAGGATATCTGAAGCGCCGCCTGCTGAGCTTCGGTTTCTCCCTACAAAAATTGCCACATACCATAGCAGCTGATGAGATATGAACCCAGACAGAGACGTAGAGGAAAGAGCAGAAACCGGAAATATAGAAAACAAAAAAAAACAACGGAAGGACCAGATTTGCGACTGGAGATGATAAACACTCTAAATCTTTTCTTTCCATCTTGTTTTCAGAAACTTCGTAAACTTATCTTGACCTTACCCAAATCATCCTATTTGTGTCACAATTTTCTCTTCCATTACCATTTAAACTTCCAAGTAGATGATGAGATCAGCAAGTGTGAATGTCTTTTTTTCATTAGCACAAACTAGGTTATAGAAGCACGACATCTCACAAGTAAGGCAAACATGAAGTAATTAAAACATTGTAAACGTTCCAAGAAGACAAAACTAGCATAAATGCAACAGGTGGTACCGTTATTGATGCTAGTTATATCAGAAAAGTATCTTTTAATATCGTCTGGTGTATTTAATAAAAAAAATTTCCAAAACTCCTCTTATATTCCCCTCATTTCCAAAGCACCCCTCTTTTGTTAAATTCCAATCAGTCACCCTCAATAACCTTTCCGTCACCCACCGTTAAAGAAAAATAATGCTACTATTTTTTTTTCTATTATATACAGAATTGTTTTTAAGGGTTGCTTACTTAGATAATATAGGTACAAAATGTAACTAATAATGAAAATATTATTACATTTTCGATGAACCTAGGCGATACTTCATTAATCACACTCTTCCTCCTTGTACGATATTATTACATTATGGTAAGACACAGAATAAATTTTATTACATTATATTTATATTAATAATTTTATAAAATATGATACTTGAACATCTGAATCCAGCTTGGTTAGGCAAGCATATGGTCCTACACAGTAGTGTCAAACCCAGGCCAACCTTGATCTGGATTTTTGGCATAGTATGAACGAGGAATCTGTAACTTAGAGTGAGATTGGGTTCAATATTTTAATAAACATACAATAATATGATAGAACTTATCTAAAATAATACATGCAAAAGTAAAAAGTGTGGACCCAAGCCATAGATAGATTGTTTGGTGAAATGCAAAACAAAAACCAGACTCGATTCCGTGATGTCTAACTCAAAACCAAGTCTGAATTTTGTTACTTCCAGTTTTTCTTTAAATAGTAATATGATAAGTATTTACTTATTACATAAATATTAGTATCTTACTTTATTTATGATAATAATATATGATCCACATATATTTATATGTTAGTAAAGGTTTACCATATTTTTAGTTGAAGAACTAAAAAACTAAAACAATAATCAGTTTCGGGTTAGACATTATAGAACCATGTCCAAATTTGGGTTAACTCGTTTGAAGAATATTTAGAAGCAGATCTTGGATGGAGAGTTTTTAGGTAACTTTGATTCTTGTACGATTAGACAACTTTTCACACCCTTTCAACCTAAAACACATATGATCAAACATCTTGTTTAGGATTATCTTGAGTTTGAATTAGTGAACAAAAGTGACCAAGTTAAGATTTTCAAATACCACATTACTAAAATACCAATACCGGCCATAAGGTAAAAAGTTTACTCAAACTTTAACTCAAATTGGACCCAAGTTTTCAGTGTCTAACTAATAGTTGAGTCGTATTTCTATAAATTACAATATTTCTTCCAATAATCTACCAAATGCTTACAATATTGAAATACAATAACAAGACCAAATTTGGATTTGATTTTTTGAGAATACTAATACCTTGATCCCATAATTTCAGTGGACTCTTAAACCAAAATTTGGATGTCGTTCCATTTTTTATTTGTCATTAAAAAACAATATGATAATTATGTTTATGTATTAATAAAAAAAATAAGTATATATTTGAAGAAATAGAGAAAATTATAAAGCATGAGTTTGATTTTTGGGTTAGACAATATGGAATGAAATTTGCTTCCAACTCTAATACTTCACGAAATTCGGATTTGAGTTGTCCATCATTGACAGTTGAGTCAACCTATGTTAAGCAAATTTAACATACTATTAGTTTAATATAAAATTAGTGAACCCATACAAGCTTTGAGACAGACATCATAGAGCAGCATTTGTTGGAAGGAAGAAGTTTAATACTTGTCAGCAATGTGAGTTTAGCTTCGTTCTGGGATTAATAGTTTTATGTAAGGCCGGACGCTTGCTTGAACAAAACAGATTCATACTATTTATGAAAATAATAATATAACCCTACAATGATGATAATAAAATTACTAATTACTAGATCTTAACAATTAATATAATATACTTAAGCAATTATCCAAAGCACGGTCTTGATGCGAATTGAAGAAATAAAAGGTGGCTGACAGAAAGGGTTAAGAGAGGACTTGTGTGGAATATACAAAAGAGAGGATAGATTTTTAATTCTGGAAAAGACGATGAGCGTTTAGGAAACACTCTCATTCAATTCTATGAAAGAGGAAGACGTTTATTCAAAAATCTCCACCAAACAATGGACGTTCTAATAAAAGTGTTTTTTTAAATAAAAAGGTAACCCGTAGAACTGTTGTTACCGTACAGATGAGGGGACGGAAAAGACGAGACGTCGCATTCGAAAATAGCGTCCGCTTTTAATCCAGCTGTTGCTGTGACATGAGATGACACAGTCCTGCTATCTAGCTACCTTTTTTTTGAAAACTACCTAGCTACCTAGGTGAGGGTAATGTTGAATGCTTTCACTTGTTTAAACCAAAACCATGAGCAAATCGAACGACGACTTGGAGCTGTTCTTTACTCGTACAAGGAGAATTAAAACCCCGAGAAAACAAAAAATTAAAGAAGCAGGAAGCCATGGTAGCTAGCTCTACGCCGAGTATAGAACTGAGTTTAACATGAGAAGGAACGAAATGCCGGTAAAACAAACAGCGGATCAGTGAAGCAAGCGTCACCTTGGTAAAGGTTGGTAGATTTCCAGCGGCGCCCTTGGGTTCTAAGAGCGCAAAAGTGTGATCTGTCGAAGCCGCCGCTCCCACGCCGCGTGAGAAACCACCAAGGACACTGGCAGTAGAGTTCTTCCGTTCGGGATGATGCCACGGTTCCAGCGCCGACGGCGGCGACGGCAGAGTTGCCGCTAGCAAGGCCCATTCGTCCCTATCAGCTGCGCGCATTGCCGCTGCCAGAGAGGCCAGCTCGGCTTCCACCGTGAGCTGCTGCAGCGCCCTTGACCGCTGTTTGGACTCCAGCAACATCTGGTATAGCGCAGCCTCCTTTGCCTCCTCGCTGATCATCCTCCGAATAGCGGCCGCCCTCTCCTGATCAGCCTCCTCGGGGCCCCTCCTTGATTCCAGCCCACCCGTGAAGCCTAACAGACCGGCTGTACTCCCACGGACGTCAACGGGTCGCCGCTCGCCTGCGCCCCTGGGCATCGATGGAAGAACGCCGGATGAGGACGAGGACTCCGACAGAGAATGATCAACTGAGCCCTGGACGGCGTTGCTTCCAGCGATGTCGCGCATGGCTGTTGTGCAGCGCTTGAGGAAAGTTTACAGTCCTGCACTCTGATGTCTCTACACCCGCCGCGCGTCTCTGCATATGCAAGGAATACTGTCACTGAACAATAGCTCCGCAAGGATTTAACATGTGTCATGTCATGTTTTGGTCTCTCCCTCAAGTTTTGAATCTGTCACGCTACCCAAAGTAAGACGCTCATGACATTTGTTTTTAGCCTTTTAGATTTTTATAAATAAGCTAAGGAAAAACATAGACTATCTAAAATTAATCTTGTTATGAAAGCAAATCAGAAATAATATAGCTTTAAATTATGGCTGCTTTGATTATTTTACAGTTCTATTATTATTGCCTTACAAAGTAGATGTTTTAAACATAATAATCCTCATTAGAACTAAATCAGAGGGGGAAAATACCAAAATTACACATTGAACTAAATGCATGAAATGAGACCGTACAATCAACCAAACAACTATTTGAACTATTTGGGCATAATTGCGCCAAGTGAGAAGCACAATGAGGATCCCGTTGATGAAATGAGCTACGATCATGAGTTGTTGTCATCACGCTATAAACTAGCTAGAAGAAGAGAGGTGATTATTAATTATAGTAGCATTCTAGAGTAGCGGGTCATTTGAATGAATCTTCTTACAAGTAAATGGGTGAACCCAAACTAAACTCATTCACAGTTGTTACACAAACCTACTAGTAGGGGGTGATTGTGTTGGGGTGAATTGGCACTACTAAATTGAAAATGCGGAATGGAACAATGGTGATGTCGAACTTCATAATCTACGAAAGGTGTGGTATACTAGGATGAAGTTGGATTTGGTGATATACTATGAATTGCTTTTAGTAGAGTGTGTTGTCACCGCATAAATCCTTCTAAATTTAGAAGCTTTCTTACGACACTACTTTGCCCTTTTTGCCACATAGGGTTATGGGGCGAGAATAGAGGATCCTAGTTATAATCTATTAATAACAATAGATACGTACTTGTTGTAAAATAACAAATACATATGGCTTTGATATAATTAGGAGACCTTTGTTTGAGTTCATTGATAACATATAAATTTGTGGATACTAAATGACTCTTTTGTTCTCTCTTTTTTCTAATATTTCAGGTTTTGCCATGATAAATTTGATATTTGGGTATCTTTACAATTAATCTCCCACTACTACAAGTGCCCAGCACTTTTGTAGTAATAATCCCAAGTTTTCAGTCAAATAACAATTTCATTGAGTAAAGGCTTCATTGACCATCGCTCAACATATGGCTTCATTGGTCTAGAGTTTTTATCGAGCTTGGATCATCATTGGCCAACCAACATCTGTCGCCTCATTGGCTAGTGATTGATAAACTGCCAGTCAATGGCAAGACAGCAGATGCCTCATCAATCGATGAGGCCAGGGATGAAGAAAGACTTTCAACGAGTTGGTCTACCAATGAAGCTACATCCTCATCCACCGACGAAGTCACATGCTTCATCAACCGCTGAATAGCTACCATTGAATAGTCAACTAGTGGACAACTACCAGTAAATGGTTAATCGATGGTGCCATCAACCGATGAATCCATCGACGCACATCAACCAATAAACAACCACACAATGATTCATCCACCAATGAAGTCACAACCTCATTGACCGATGAGACTACTAAACAACCAATCAATGAAGACAAAAACTTCATCGACCAGTGGTTCCATAGGTCTTCTTCAACATATGAAAGTATTATTGGCATTTCTACAAGAAGCACAAAACATGACCCAAGGAATGTGTTCTAACACTGGAATCGTGAGATACATATTCTTGACTGAGTACTCAAAAGTGCCTCAGGCACCCCATTGTTCATATAAATAGGGGGCCCCAGCCTCCATTAGGAGGCATTTTCTCTTATGCCATCATGAATTGTTGTCGGATCTTCATCGGGCATCAAACTTTGAGACATGGAAGGTTGTGGACTAGTACTTCATCTACATCTACAATGACGCCAACATCTGCCTTCATTGACCAACCAAAGGAAAGAGAAGGTATTGTAGTGTTTCTATGACCATTGTACTACTCATTCTCCATTATCATCAACCATTGAGGAGGAAGATCACACCTACAACTTGTAATCGGATAGGACACATCCTTGTTACTACTGTCTTCCTCCCTCCACTCTGTTCATTTCAGTTCCATCCTCTAGTTTGGTTGAAGGGGCATCATACTTTATAAATATGTATTGTTCCTCATTAAAATGGGTGGATAGTTTTGTTGACTTGGGTTGGCCATTAGCCACTAGGCTATGATATGGTAGTAGAAATGGAAAAGGTGAATTTTAGATTTTTTAGTTTCTTATGATAATGTCTTGGCAGATACACATTCCAAGAAAAGAGATCCTCATATTATTACTTTCAAAAGGGTGCACAATTGTAGCCAAATTGATTACTACCATACAATACGGCTGAATCAAAAGGTATGCAAGGATTTTAAGTGATCCTTGGGGAAGAACTCACCACCCAACATAGATTGATAGTTTTGGATGTGAATATGAAGATCAACAAAGGTAAGAAAAACATAAGCCATGACAGAAGGATCAAGTGGTGGAATCATAAAGGAGAAAAGAAATTGACATTTTCATTATTAACTTATCAAGGAGAGAACTTGGAACTAGGATTCTGATGTTAACTCTATGTGCCAAAGTACGAGATCCTGCTTAACAAATTGCTAAAGAGGTTGTGGGAGAGTCCAAAGGGTGTGGGCCTCCACAAAAAGGAGACTTGGTCATGGAATGATGAAGTACAGAAGGCTATTAAACTATAAAATGAGATCTATAGGAGCTTTCCCAAATCTAAAGATAATGCAACTTTTTAGAGATACAAGAAAAGATAGATTCTAAGAAGGCAATTCAAGAGGCACGGTCCATATACTTTGATGAGAAATATAAGAAGTTGGATATTAGAGAAGGTGATAAAGATGTTTATAAAATGGATCGTGTAAGAGAAAAGAAAGGAAGAGACTTGGAGTCTGGTAAAATTACATCAAGAATGAAGATGGAAGAGTGTTGGTGAAAAACAATAATACAAAGAAGTGGATGAACTACTTTTAATGACTTTTGCAATGGAGATATTGTGAATAATTTAAGAGACTCAGGTGATATACATGGAAGATATATCACTTACATATCACAAGTTTCACTATCATAGGTCAAGAATTCTTTTAAAAATATGAAAATAAACAAGACATGTTGTCCAGACAGTATTCCCATTGATGTATGGAAGAGTATGGGGGATGAAGGAGCTACGTTGTTAACAAATTTCTTTAATAAGATTATGAAGACAAGGAATATGTCAGATCTATGGAGAAATAGTACTATAGTATTGAACTACAAGAACAAAGGAGATGTTTAGAGATGCACAAGCTAGAGGTATCAAGTTGATGAGTCACACTATAAAGCTCTGTGGGAGAATTATTAAGCAAAGGCTAAGATCGATAACACAAACATTTTGCAACTAGTTTGGTTTTATGTTGGGAAGATCAACAACGTGTGTTATTTTTCTAATAAGAAGGCTTATGGAGAAGTACAAAGTAAACAAAAGAGATACTAATATGGTGTTTATTGAACTGTAAAAGGCATATGATCCAGTACCCAGGGAAGTGTTATGTAGGTTTTTGCATAAAAAGAGTGTGCCTATTCAATGCATGACCTAATTAAAGATATGTATGATTACTAACTGCAGGTGTTGGGACTCCTAAAGGAGAGACATAATATTTTCTATCATCATTGGGGTACATCAAGGATCGACATTGATCCAATATCTATTTGTTCTTGTTATGGATAAGTTGACAAAAAATGTTGAACATTGTGTTCTTGTTATCTTCCACATTCTTTATTATTTACTGATGATATTGTGTTTATTGATGATAATCCCTTAGTGCATGTTATTTACTGATGATATTGTGTTGATTGATGAAAGAAAAAAAATTAAGTGATAAAGTTGTACTTTGGAAAATGCATGGGAATATAATGGATTTATGACCAGTAGAAGCAAAACTGAATGTATGCATTGCAATTTTACACAATCTAGAATTGTGAATGGTGTAGTGAAGTTTGATGGAATAGATGTGCTAATATGTGATAAGTTTTGGTACTTTGGTTCTATTATTGAAAGGAAGATCGTATTTTCAGATGATGTTTGTCACAAGATCATAGTGTTGGATCTAGGGCTCCAAAGGGGGGGTGAATGGAGTTTCAGAACTTGCACAAGAATAGTTAGACCTTCAAATTATATCAATTGAAACCAAATGGTAAAAGTGAATTTGAAGTCCTATCTAAACAAGTATAGCAAGGATGAGAGAGATTTAAATAAACACTTGGATTAGGTGTTTAGAGTGGTTCCAATCTCCAAACTAGGAGACAATCAGACCGCTACCTAGAGAGGTCAACCTCTAGGACTTTGCAGCCCATGCATACTTATATTCCATTATATGACATACAAGAAGACTACCTTACACCCAAGGTCTTATCTATCCAAAGCTATTATTCTACCTCACAATAGGTCTTACCCACTCTTGCAAGCAGCTCGATTCCTTCTCCTAGGACATCTCCTCCTTGCAATGAGTCTTCATCCTTAAGGATTTACCCACCAAGCTCCTTGGATCTTCTACCTTGTCCTTCTCCTTCACTTGGAGAAGATCTTCACACCTTCTTCAGCCTCGAAGAAGAACATCAACTCCCCCTTCACTCGGAGAAGATCACTTAAACCTTTGATCATGGAGAAAGAGGATTTGGGAGTGGAGAGATGAGAGCTTTGCAAGGTAACAATGTGGTAGCTCCCTTACAACATGCTTAACTCACTCATAATCATGAATTGCTTTATAAATGAAAGAGAGAAAGGGGATCAAAGGAGTTTAGCACACTCAACTATAGCAAGGACCACAGATAGAATGAATGAGCAACCTTGAAATGAACTCCAGGGGGTCCTATTTATAGTTGGGGTGTTTCTTTGAGTGTGGGATCACTTAAGAATGAAAACTAGTCATTTTACAACTTGAAACATGTCTATTTTTTTTCTAACAACTCTTCAATGGTTGGAATCACTTTTCTGTGTTTTCCGCAGTCTCTAGATTAATTGGCAAATTTTTTATTTTCTAATTGGCCGAATTTGTAAAATCCATAACTTTTGACTCGTTTGTCTAAAAATTAAAATAAAATATGTTCTGGAATAAAAAAAAGATGAGTTTTCCTTAAAAATATTTTTGAAACCTGGTTTTGAGTTTTTTGAGTAGGTATTTTTGTGGATGATTTAATTAACTAAAAATCACCAAAAATGCATCTAAAAGTCTATATCTTCAAAATACATAATATTATATATCATTTTGATCATAAAACCCTAACTAAGACAATGATGATGTTTTCGAGACCTAAATTGGTGGTTTGTAGAAAAGTTAGTAACTTTAGGGTTTTAAGCCTTTAATGAATATACATGTATCTAATACATAAATATGATGATCATATTAGGGAAAGTGGATCTAATCTCCAGTAAAAGTTATGAAAAGTGATTCTAGGATTCTAAAGAATAAGGTATGTGCTTAATACATTTTAGTTGGGAATTATTTGTTCCTTAACCTATGCTTTCCAAAATGAGGCTTATTTGCACCTTGTATTCTTTTCGTTTGAATCTATTGCTACACTTGCCCCATAATCATTTTGGAATATTGTTCTTGGGTCTTGGTACCCCTTTGCCATTTTCTATTTGGATGATGCTATTACTCGTCATTGTTTCTAGCATGTTGATTTTATTAGACTAATTAACTAGTGTAGTGGTACTTGTATGTACAACCACCCATAGTTGGGGAATGTGTTATTTCTCCCCTGGGGAACGTGTTACTCTGCCCCACACATAAAATGTGTGTAGATGATTGGGAATGTCTTATTCTCCCCTCACCCTTTGTTTGAAGGTCCAGTAGGTGCCTCAACCCTACTTAGTTAAGGTAGTCAATATTAATCATACATGCAATCCTTTTGTGATATGTTATCTATATCAAGCATCTATTGAAATATTTTATATATATATATATGGCCTCATTCTCTTGATTGTCTTCATCTTATGATGAACCCTAGCCCATTTTACATGTTTTGCTCATCTTGTTACATTAGAATAGCTTTGTGACACATACTTTTTATTTTCCTTTCCCTTTTGCTGGGTGCCTTCCCAACCACCCAGATGTGGAGCAAGGTGATGAATATGACTTGAAGATCTTGGCTTTGGCTTGGACTTAGTTGATGGATATGTTTCTTGGAGACAAAAGTGTAGTCTAGAATTCCCTCTATCTAGATCCTAGTTGTGTATGATGATGTAACCCTAAAAGGGAGAATTTGATGTATTTTTGTACAATCTTTTATGAAATTGAATATAGTCATAAAATTTTATTCCGCTGCTTTCCAATGACTTTTGATTATCATATTTTAGTACAAGGTGGTTTATCCCACTCTTTACAACATGGTATCAGAGCCCAAGGTCAGAATCTGGCTATTTCAGTTTTGTCTCCCTAATTAGAACCCTAGACTCGCATAGTTTTCTATAAGTTACATGGTTACCCTAGATTTGATCTACGTTGAAAGGTTGACTTAGAACCCTATAGTTTCACCTTAGAGTCTTGATGAATAAAACTCTAATATGATCATAATTAAAATATGCATAATTTGATGTTGTTTAGGTTTTGCCTTTAGGAAACTATTAGGGCATGAAGTTGAAGCAAAGGTGTCTAGAAAGGATCAGGGTTTCGGGGGCTGGCAATATTTTCCTCCATGCCACTAGCTTGGTTTATAAGGACTCACGTGCCCATATGATACCGACCTGGCCTGAGCTAATATGAATTGTCCAAAATAGTTTACTTTTAGGTAATAGTAACCTTAGACATATATGTTGGATATCTTTGAGAACCTTAATAGGTCGACCTAGTCTTTCAGGTGTGATAACCTTGAGACTTGTTTGAGGATATATACCCTATATAGTTCCTTATATCCTTTAGGACCATATGTTTGGATAGTATGACCTTTAAACCTAGACCTCAAAGTTAGGGTGTTTGGAAAGATACCAGAGTGCACAGTGGAAGCATGATGGATCATGAGAATGGTTTAGTTAGACTTATCCTTTAACCCTAGTTAGTTTGGCTTGATAGGTCGAACCCTTTAAGGGGTGGAGTATGGTTAGGTTGTATGTTTGAGTGGTTAGATTTTGAGGACGAAATCTTATTTAGGGAGATGGAACCCTATAATGTCTTAAAATCTATCTACTCTATCTTTAGAAACCCTAACTCCATAAATAGGAGGTTAATATGCTTGGATCCTTGGTCTTGACCAAACATGTCAAAATGGTAACCCCAACGTGGTTGTTTACATATTAATGAACATGTAATGGTCTTCTAATGAATAATTCATACGTTTAAACCCTAATAAATATCCAATGCACATAATATGAATATCAATGCTAATTGTCAATAAGTAAGATGTTAATAATGTCATGAACCAATAAACCCTAATGATATGATGAGTAAGGTTATAATTCGTAACTAATGCATGCTAAGGATGAATAAGTGAAATAAAATGGTCATGTCGACCTAAACCCTTAAGTTGCAATAATCTAACCCTAATCTATACATCTTTAATGCCTTTCATGATACATTAATGATGTTAAGAGCCATAATCAGTTAACATACTTTGATACACATAAATGATATATATATATATATATATATATAATCATCTAATCACATATTAATCAAGTCATCAATATAAAATGCAAGTTATCTTGTTATCTAATACACATGTGATTAGTCATTTAATGTGAATCAATTCATTAATAAGTAATAAGTCTCACCTTGATCATTAAAATACATGTAATGGCTTCCATATGAATATGAAATGATTGAATCTACATATATGTGCAAAATAAATAATATAAAGGAATAAATATGATAAATGATTAATTATGACATTAATGTGAGCAATAAATATAATATGACAATGTGAAAATTTTTAATATGAGTATAAGTAACTAATGTGACATTAATTGGAATAATTGTATGCTTAACCACAAATTGAATAGAATGTATTATTTCATATAAAATAATTTGTTATAATTGATAAAGTGGTGATATGAGGATAATGAACTATAAATACGAATTATTAAGGACAATGATAAAATATAATAATGAACGTTGAGATAATTGAGTAAACCCTAATTGTGCTAAAATTCTTAGAAGAAAAATGAGATACATATATAATGTTTCATGGATGATACTGAAATATAACTCCCTTGGTAATAAAGCGAATATGACATGACACAATTAATATAACGCTAATAATGTGATATCATAAAGAGTATAATGTTAATGAGACAAAAATGTAAATAATGTTAAATATCCTAAAAAGAATGTCTTAATAATGGACCCTAGGTGATCCATGAGAATCCGACCTATGATTAGTTGATGTATGTGAAGTTTCTGAACCCTTAGGTGTAGTTGAAGTATGAGTTGTTTGATGGAAGTTATGGTTGGAGAAACAACCTGAAGTTTTGTGATGTGAGGTTGCACACTCACCCTTCCTTAATTGCTAGTGATTTCAGGGATGAAATTCTCTTTAAGGGGTGGAGTGTTGTAACATACCGAATTCTAGACTTTTTACATTTTGGATCCTCTTTTCCATCTTTTTCTCTCATTTCTATCCTCTTTGTCTATTCTATTTATTTTGTAGAGAATATAATGGTTTAATGAACATTTGTTCACCTTTTATTCCAATATTTGGGTTTTATGCACAAATACCTCAGTGAAAGCTTAATAATGTGTTTAATATATAAAATGTCTACTTAAGTAATAAAAATAATAAAATATTTTGTCCTAGAACTTTCTAGTGCTTTTTAGAATATGAAAAAAATGGAAATCTCAAAATATACATAAAGGAGATGATAAATGTAATAATTGGAAATAATATGGGATATAATGGATAAAAGAAGATAATGTGGAATATATTGTTCCAAAAATCCCAAATAGGAAACCATGAGATAATTTGATATGCAAATTCGTTTTCTTGACTTAAAAGATACTTGATGGTCAAGTATCATCTAATTTGGATAATAAATAAATATATATAAGCCTTTATTATAAGATAATGAGAAATAAGCTAATAAGGTGAAATAAAATATCTAATGTCCTCAAATTAGAAAACTAACTCCAAATTCGTAATCTACATATCAAGATGAGTCTATGTGTGAATTTTTATTTAATTTGGCCAATGTTTAATATTTTATTTTATTCAGGAGAGAGAAAATAGTAATTGACTTAATTAACTAATCTAACTTTATCAAAAGACAAATCTAATTTTATATGAAGATTCCTCATCCCAAAATCAGTTAACCTACCAAATTTGAATTTATTTAGACTTTGTTTGTACCCTCAAATAATTGTAGAAAGATTTATACATTTAATGCATCAAAAGACCTAAGTTGGAAGGTTGTATTAAATGCTTTCCTTGCGGATCAACATCGACCCTCTGATGCACATCGGACGGCTGCTGAGTTGTCTCCTACCTTGAGTAGGAGACACCATGTGAACAGTAAACATAGACAAAAAAAGGTTCGGTTATTTAGCCATATCTCTCTCGTTTCTCAACGAAACTTCGCGAAACAAGTTGCATTGGATTGAAAATTCAATTCTGCATCCAAGTAGAACAATATCTCATGTTTTAATCGAGTATTCATGAAATGCCCAATCTTTTTTCCAAATCTATTCTGGAGCTCTGACTCCATACACCATAGCACCCAATCATATATATATATATATATATATACACCCATCTAGGGTTTCACCTCACCATGACAAACCTTTTTCTCAAGTCAATTTCTCCATTGCTCTTATGTTTGGACATCGAGAACCTTGATTGGAGCTTGACCTTACGGCGGCTCGCTCTCTTTCGCCTCACCTCCTCCGGTGAATTCCTCCTAGCAGTAAGTTACCATGTCCTTCCTCTACAATTCTATGTTCTTAGTTTTTTGAATCATCAACATATGTAAATTTGCCCAAAATCCCCTAGCTTCGGCCCTACTGCTGTGCAACCATGGCACGCGAGCAAGGAAGTGTACATGAGCCATCGTGATTTACCTTTTATGCCTCTCTCGTTTTCTATTTTGTTCGTTTTAACGGGTGAGGGCATATATGTCTTTTTGTTAGTTGTTTTCTTTGTTGCGAACGAGGCCATGCTGGTCATTGACCGGTGAGTTAGATGCCTGCTATTGGGCGAAGCTACCTTTGTGGGTCATCTTTTCATCTCTCTCACAATCTCTAGCTTATGTGGCAATTTTTGATTTTCTAATTGGCCGAATTTGTAAAATCCATAACTTTTGACTCGTTTGTCTAAAAATTAAAATAAAATATGTTCTGGAATAAAAAAAGATGAGATTTCTATTAAAAATATTTTTAAAGCTTGGTTTTGAGTTTTTCGAGTAGGTATTTTTGTGGATGATTTAATTAACTAAAAATCACAAAAAATACATCTAAAAGTATATATCTTCAAAATACATAATATTATATAACATTTTGATCATAAAACCCTAACTAAGACAATGATGGTGTTTTTTAGACCTAAATCTGTGTTTTGTAGAAAAAGTTAGTAGCTAGGGTTTTAAGCCTTTAATGAATATACATATATCTAATGCATAAATATGATGATCATATTAGGGAAAGTGGATCTGATCTAATGTAAAAGTTATGAAAAGTGATTCTAAGATTCTAAAGAATAAGTTATGTGCTTAATACACTTCAGTTGGGAATTATTTGTTCCTTAACCAATGCTTTCCATAATGAGACTTATTTGCACCTTGCATTCTTTTCTTTTGAATCTATTGCTATACTTGCCTCATAATCATTTTGGAATATTGTTCTTGGGTCTTGGTACCCCTTTGCCATTTTCTATTTGTATGATGTTATTACTCGTCATTGTTTCTAGCATTTTGATTTTATTAGACTAATTGACTAGTGTAGTGGTACTTGTATGTACAACCACCCATAGTTGGGGAATGTGTTATTTCTCCCCTGGGGAATGTGTTACTCTCCCCCATACACAAAATGGGTGTAGGTGACTGGGAATGTCTTATTCTCCCCTCACCCTTTGGTTGAAGGTCCGGTAAGTGTCTCAACCCTACTTAGTTAAGGTAGTCAATTAATATTAATCATACATGCAATTCTTTTGTGATATGTTGTTTATGACAAGCATCTTTTGAAATATTTTTTATATATATGGCCTCATTCTCTTGATTGTCTTCATCTTATGATGAACCCTATCTCATTTTACTTGTTTTGCTCATCTTGTTACATTACAATAGCTTTGTGACACATACTTTCACTACAACAATATGGTCATATACCAGCACCCAATAAAATGCTAGTATAGGTTCAAAAGTGTTGGTATAGGCTATACCAACATCCAACAAATGCTGGCTAATCTGATGACAACATAGATCTTTACCAGCATTTTTTGAAGCTATGCTGACACTTGTGAATGACAATATAGGTGTGTCGGGTTAGATCTCACCAATCATTATTCCATCTAAACCGTCACTTATGGGTTGCTAGTACATATTGTATGCTTGTTGGCATAGATACTATTAGCGCCAAAAATAACTAACTTTTAAAATATTACACCAGCATTGATAAGATGCCGATGTAGGTACTTGAAATACCAAAATAGTGTTTTCAGTGAAATGGAGAGAAACATTTACCAACTTGCTAAGGCTGTTGGTATAATTTTTTTTCATTTTATCTTTGGAAATATGTCTTAAGATTATAAGGGTATAGGTAATTAGGCTCCACAACTGATGGCACACTATATAGTGCTAGAAAGAGACCATAAAAATTATAATGCACAAATGTCATTCATGGTATTTCACATGTATTATACTTACAATCCAACTATTAACCTTGAAGTAATAATAACTCACAAATCATACATATGAACTCCTCATATGAAATATTTTTAACATTTTGGGAAGTTTCAATCAAATAGGTCTAGTTGCAAAGTACCTAAAAAAAGCTACAAAAATTAAGTTGCTTGATGTCACAAGCATTTGAAATACAAGATGAGGCCTTTCCTTTACAATTTAACCAAACATAAAAAAAGAACTTAATTCATCTGGATAATGGATGGTGTCTTATTTCTTCAATATTCGTCATCAACAATACTTTCCTCTGCACAAAAAAACAAAAGAATTAGAACCAATCATACTCAACAATAGAAACATCTTAAAACATGTGATGATAAGTGATAATATTATACAAACATACATACATTAATAATTGGGATGCCTGAGAGAATGACTCCAACTTTTACTATGATAATAGAACACATTGCAAATGGGGGTACTAATCATATTGTAATACAGATGCATTCAACTCCACTTTACGAGGTAGATATTACATAAACAAATTCTACATTGTACTCAAAATTTCTTGCTCCTAGTCATCCCCCTTTTCCATAACCAATTCACATAGTAAAACTCAAATTTTAAATTTGTCACCAAGAACCATATAATTTTGGAACAATTTGGATGTGTCAGTCTTGTCATGTATCATATAATATCATATTGAAGTTGTGGATCAAATAACCTAGTATTTATGATAAACATGTAAATCAAGAATTATAAGACAATGGTCCATTCAGTTAGTTTATTTTTCAATATACCAATACACTTATACTTTACACTGATAGAAGTTAAACATTAACATATGCTAAGTCACTGTGGTCTTTCTTTAGTGAGTACTAGAGTTTTAAGAAAATAGTTCTCAAACCAATTCATGTGCTTATATAGACTACTTGGATTGTATATACTTTTTTGTTTATACATAGAACACTACAACTTGTGAGTTAAGATCCGGAGACACAAAATAATCATATGAAATAATTTCTATAAGGACCACTTAGTATTATCTTTAGTAAACCATACTTGGATATAAAAAAACATATTCAACGAGAGCACAAGAGAAACATATTCCATAAGGCGAAAGAAACTCATTATAAATAATCAGAATAGAGTGATGACAATGAACTGTATACATGTTGCAAAGAGAAATAAAGCACAATGCTTATGTTCTTTATGTGTAGAAGTTATAACACATGATATCATGCTGCATCCCAACTGAATTGTCAACTCTCCCCATTAAGATTAAACAAGAGTCTGAGATCTTGGAAAAGAAATAATATAAGGAGAAGAGAAGACAATTCCCTTATATATAAAGTAAGAAATAGAAAAGTCTTTCTGATAGAATTACCATTTGTAGACCAATTGCACACTTGACATATTTAATGGATTACAAAACATATAATTAACATAATTTTGAGGTATGTAACAACTTAGCTTGGGAGAGACATGGAACATGAATAAGTAATAAACATGCATAGAGTATATGGTATGTTTTACAATAACAAAAAGTGTAAACATGCGTGGACCATATCAATTAATCTAGATGAAACAAAAATAATACTATAACACCATATCAATTAATAAATGGAAATTTATAAAGGCCATCTACCAAGAGAAAAACACCCATGGATTAATAGAAAAGTTTTGAAATCACTATAAGAAATAAAACTAGGAAGTAAGAACCTAGCTTAATGGAATCACGAGAAACATTAGGGAGGGGGGAGAGGAAAATTATGTAAAACTAGGAATGTCATCAGACAGGGTATGGGTGATGTAAATGCTTACATAAATTCACCTTGTTGGAGCAGAAAGTGTACTATAGGACTAGTCCTATACTATTTTTATAGGACAACCAATCACACTACAACATCTCCTTCTCTCCCCTCTTCAAGACCTCGCCCCCTAAAAAATTAGGAGAGAAAAACGGACAATGTACACTATAACAAATTTCCATTGGATCCTACCAATTTATTATAGGACCTTTCCTATAATAAATTTTTCCTTGTTGGAGTGGGTAAGAATGCAAGTAGTTTTGCTTCATGTTATTCCCCTTGTTTGATCTTTACCCTTGTCCTCTTACCCATAGGGTAAACGTTGTAAGAAAAGAAATAGTAATCTGGTAGCAAATATTAAAATGAACAAGTAGAATACGTTAGTGTACGAGGTAATGTTATAATTAGCTATTTGTCGCGCATACGAGACATTTCCACAAAAGCCACGTTCAATATTGCACATCTTTGTTAAAGGTATATATGTTTAAGAAGTAATTCATCTTCGTAGTTCACTCTTTCTTTAATAAAAAAATTTGTAGCACATTACATTAGATATTGTATAATTTACAAAACGCAAACATAGTGAAGATTCCCATATATAAAACAATTTCTATACGGAGATTTGGCCGTATGGTTAAAATTTGAAATGTCGTATTTAGTCAATGACATCTAAGTGTGCCCATCTTAGATGACATACATTTCAATACCAAGGGTATGGTTATTCATATGTTTAATTGGTATATGATTGTCGACTTTCTGCATAGGCTTAGTGAAAGTACTACACTTGTTTGATCATCTAACACCAGCCGTAAGTGTAGCATTAAGTGTCTTAAAAATTATTAGATCCAGCCGTATGCTCATTGGAGTCTTAAAAAAGTGCATCTACTACTTAACAAGAAATCACGCCATGTGATAATATTAATAATAAGAGGAGAGAAAGCACGGCGGACGATTTGACTAAGACCATCAAATTCAAATAATAAAATGTCAGAAACAAAGGAAATAAAGAATGGTAAATAAGTATATGTTCAAACATGAACAAAACACGGTCTAGAAACATCAATTATCTACCTGTTCACCACCGGCAATGTGTGGTGGCCGAGGTAAAAATGCCATGTTGAATAGTCAATTGCGAAACTCATTCTAGGCGCGATGCTTCAGGTCTCCACGCACATGTACTCAATACGTCATCTTCCATCGGATCTGGAATCTGGAAGCACATCCTTTTGCTTGGCGGCACGCATTGATTAGGATACCGGCAACGATTGTTACATCAACAGCGCTGATGACAACTCGCTTGGAAAATGATGTTGTGAGAAAAGAGCTCTGGATAGTTCTCGACAGCGCACTGCGGCGCTGGAGGATTTGATGTTTTTATTAAAGGGTTTAACTAAGCTAGGGTTCAGGCTTTTATTTGCTTTACTCTCGTTATATATCCAACAATACCAGCACTCATTTTATGTGTCCATAAATGTGATATATACCAGCAGAAAATATATGGTGCTGGGATAAGGTGTCTGTAACATCCCTGACCTGGATTATGAACTAACCCTAGGTGTTTTGCCTAAATATGTAATTAAATCCTTGTGATTAACTTTGGGCATGTAATTAAGTTCCTCAGAAACATATATTTCAATTTTGCTCCTTTATATATATATAGTTGTAGCATTGTTTTGTAATACAGGGATCTATGTGCAAATTACCCAGTTAAGGGATTAACTTGCAAATTGCACATGTTGAGATGTTCCTCTGATGTTGAGACATCATGAGGATGTTTATGATGAAGTTTGAGGGTTTTCCCAAACTTGAGCACCAAGGTGCAGCTGTGGGAGCAACCCCTGTACTTGAAAACCCTAATTTGGAGTAAAGTGCAATTTACCCAAATTGAGGGGTGCAATTTGTAAAATACTTCATCTAGAACATCTTTTATAACTCTTGTCATCATTTAGAGTAGAAATGATGAAAGGGACACATCAATGAACAATCACATAAGAAAAATGATCTTTGTGATAAAAATCACCTAATATGGGTATGGAGACCTTTCATGTATGTACCCTATTTGAAAGTTGGCTTTCTTTACCCTTAGATCTTGAGATTTCATGAGCTTTGCATAAGTTTAAATGAGTTTGGACGTGCCCTTGAGCAAGGAGGGACTTAGATGTAATTCCATGCTTTAGAGGTCCTTATGGTGTAAAAAGGCCTAAAGTATATAAGCCTTCTCCCTTGCAACAAGTGAACGGACCTTTCATTTCCTTCACTTCTTCTCTTCCTTCTCAACCGACCAAGGCTAGCTCTGGAGCAGAGAAGGACGACCAAGGGTCCTAGGTAAGTTTGGATCACCCCTTTTTGCTTGAATTCATGGAGGAAACTCGTTTTCAAGGTTGGATTCATGGCTAGCTCACCTAGCTCTATCTTTCTAGCCTTTCCTTCCCAACGTTTCCTTGGAGAATTCACCTTGGCTGATCTGTGGAGCTCTAAGACGCCATTAAAGCTTGGAGCTTGAAAGCTTGGAGCTCAAGGAACAACCTTTAGGCGGGTTTTATAACTCTAAACTCTTTGCTTTATATGCATATTTTGTTCTTGCAATTTAGCAATTAGTTCTTCTTCTACCTCTCTTCTTTCTTGCACTTTTGCAAGCAAAACGGTGGAATAACCGACCTTGACAGAGGTTGAAGATGATGGGCGTGAATTCCTAGGTTACTTTATCATACGGCCTTGGACCCTCTTGGTCCAAACGATTGCAAACCATTTAAGGTCAAACGGTTTCAAACCGTTTGCCCTCAAACGACCTTGCAAGACCGTTTGGATTGAAACGGTCTCAAGACCGTTTAATAGGGTTGACCAAGGGACGACCGTTTGAGGGTCTGTTGGTAATATACTGAATTTCATTCCTGCAAAATATCAAAGTTTAATTCGTAACCAATTGAGAGTTGAAGGCACTTCAACATCCTAATCCTAATCGGGTTGAAATTGCTGTTTTTAAACATAGATCTTGTTGAGTTTTGGGTTGAAGCACCCAAACGGTCTCAAGACCATTTGGGGGTTCTTCCAAACGATCTCAAGACCATTTGGGCACAACCCAAGACCGTTTGGAGGTCTAGGGTTGAGATAATCTAAAGGTTTGAAGGTCCAACTGCATTAAGTTGATGAATTGATAAAATTACTGATTTTAGACCTAATTGGAGTTCAACCCTAATCCAACCGACTTGGTTTTTGGTCAAACTTTGGGCAAACGGTCTCAAGACCGTTTGGATGATGTCCAAACGATCTCAAGACCGTTTGGGCCAAGTTTGGTCCCAATTGGAGGTCAATTGATAGGTTCAACCTTGAATTGATTCACATTGTTGAATATTGATGACCATACGATTTGAAACCCTAATTGAAGTGGACTTAACCCTAATTGGCTTTCAATTGAGGGTTAATTTGGTGTCCAAATGATTGAGGTTCATCCTAATTGACTCAATTTATAAGTGGTTAACATGGCTTTGGCCAAGTGAGGGCTTCAACATACTTAATTATAAACAATTGTAACTTTTGAACCTAGTTGGAGGTCCAAACGGTTTGAGCCCATTTGGACCAAACGATCTCAAGACCATTTGGATACAAATGGTCTCAAGACCGTTTGAGGCCAGGGCAAACGGTCTCAAGACCATTTGGGGGTTCTTCCAAACGGTCTCAAGACCGTTTGGGCTCAAACGATCTCAAGGTCGTTTGGACCAATCGATCTCAAGATACTTTGATCAAATGGTTTCAAACCGCATGAGCTTCAAACAGTTTGAAAGTCAAAACGGTCAACACACCCAAACGGTCTCAAGACCGTTTGAGGGCAAACGGTCTCAAGACCGTTTGACACCAAACGGTCTCAAGACCGTTTGGTGGTTGAAGGTTGAAACCGTTTGAAGGTGTTCAAGGTGGTTTGTGCTTAATCAATTGATGGTGTAATTGGTTCAATGGTGATTTAATCTAAATCCTAATGGTAACCTAGGTCATTAAGCGACTAAGAGGTTAATGAATTGACCCATGATGGTGATCATGAGGTAAATTACCAAAATACCCTTGAGGGGTTTAATTGAGTAATACCTTGTTCTAATCAAACCCTAATCACATGATAATGATGTTTTGGCTTATGCTAGTCAATGAGGACTTAACCCAACCTGATCTAGAGTGGTGTTGTCACCATCTACTGGTATGAGGAGAGAGAAAGTATCCTAAGAGAGAGAAAGTACCCTTTTATGGTGGAAACTCAAGTAAGATACCTTCAATACACATGAATGTGCATGTTTAGGGTATGATCCACCTATGTGAGATCATGGAAACCCTAATTATGATGTTTAGTGAATCTTAATCCTATTTAAGAGCTTTAATGATGATGTCTCTCATACATGATGTTGTTATGAGTTCAATTCACCATGGAGTGAATAGTAAACCCTAATTCTAGGGTAATGGCATGTAATATGAATAGTAAACCCTGATTGATGAATATTGGGGAACTTGACTCTTCTAAGAGTTTGGAAGTGTATCTTCTAGAATGAATTGTTTACTGTTATCAGTTGAATTAACCATGCAGGTTGTCATGAGATGATGATCATATCCAGGTATGGATTATGAAACTATATTCATTGAAAGCATGCTTTAGCTTTATGAATAGTAATATATCCCGATGCATTGTCAATAGCAACCTATGGATTAAAATGGGCTGTGAGAGCCATAATTACCATCAAGGTCATGCTTTAGAGATGACTTGTGATGAATGTATTGAGAAATGATGATTGATGAGAGTTAGGCTTGTTACATTTAGTATTCTCCTTTCATAGCTATTATGCTAATGTTATTGTTTGAAGAACAATGTATGATGTTAAAAGAATACTGAATGTACCTAACTAATCAAGTGTAATGTAGAGCCCTGATCATAGATCCATCATTGTCAGAGATCAAATGATGGTGAAATAGGTTTTCCTAAGGGAACTCCCGGATCACAAACTTTTGAGTATGTGGGGTATATGGATGTGTAGAACCTTACATCCTAGTGTAGGGGTTTGATGTAGATGTGTAATCCATCAATCCTTCACTATAATCCCATACCGTATCAGTGGATGGTAAACATGAAACCTCCTGATGATGAAGAAAGCACAGATATCCGTATCAGTGGAAGATAAACATGAAATCTCCTGATGACGAAGAGAGTACAGAACGCCACTGTAACTCTAAAATAGCGAAGGACCAGATTACCCTGGCAAGCTATTATAGTAGAGGCACGAGATGTCCTACAAGTAATCCTCTTACTGACTGAGGAAGGTGAAGGTCATGAGAATCCATCTCTTTCGATGACCTAGTATGATACCGAGGCACTTAGCAGTGATTGGTTGGAGTATGAGTGGTAAACCTCATCTCCACAGGGCATAAAAGTAATGTTTGAAAAACATAATCCACAGCGTAGTATACCTGTTAGAGATAACTATGAGTTGATTGATTGATGTTACACTGTATAGTGCAAATGTCTTCATATTTCATAACTGTTGAACTCAGGCTTACTATTATATCTGACGTTGAATACTGTGAAGCTTTTACTGTTTAAGTTATTCTTTGAGGTGCTATAATAAATCTTCTGGAGGAGAGTTATAACTCTCGCTGGGACAATTATGTAAAATTGTCTCACCCCGTAGACTTCAACTTTTTAGGTGGACGTCGAGGACGGAGGAACAGGTCTACAGGTGACCAGTCCCAGCAGCAGCAGCATCAGGGGCAGCAGTGAAATCTCAGGTGGAGATTTAGTCTGCCATGTGGTGTAGTTAGAGTCAGTCCTATGTGTCCTCTGTACTCTCAGGTCTTGGAGTCTTTTGGTCTGAGATTTTGGTTATGAGTTCTTGAGATTTTGTATCATGTTGTATATAATTACTCAAGAAGTAATTATCTGAGATGTAAATAGTTTATCTCCCTTTATGAAGGAAGTTTTATGGTTTCAATGCTTTATCTCAAAAAGTTTTAATTTCCACTGATTTTTGGTATTCCGCTGCTAATCGAATCGCTTCCCTTAAGTTTAAATCGTGTTTATATCGTGGTTTGGAGATCAGAGCCCACAATTAAGTGGTATCAGAGCTCTAGGTTCGCTGAGTCTATAGAGGCATAGGATTTAGGATGTCAAGTCTATCCTTAGTATCTCTTCCTTATCTAATAGAATCTTCTGCTCCTCAGGAGAAGAAGATACATAAGGATGGCAGAGCCACATGATGAGTACGTGGCAGAGAGTAGTCCTAGTGCACCTTGAGGAGGTGCAAGGGTTCCAGAAATAGAACAGCCTGCACCTGAACCACCCCAGTTTGACCCAGCTGATATGGGTAACCCAGCTGTTCAAACTATGTTCGGACAGTTTATGACTGCCATGACACACATTACCGACAGGATGCCCATGCCTGCACCTAGGGCACCTGCCCAGCCTGAAGGACAAGGTATTAGTAAGACGTTCGAACGACTTCGTCGTGTCAGAGCTACCGAGTACTTTGGGACTGCCGACCCCACAGATGCTGATCTGTGGTTAACAGAGTTGGAGAAAGCTTTCAGGATTCTTAATATCCCGGAGGCTGAGAAGGTTAGACATGTTGTCTATCTTCTCAAAGGCAGTGCTGGTCACTGGTGGAATATGGAAGAGCAGAAGAGATCTGGGATAGAGTTCTCGTGGGAAGAGTTTCGTCGGGAATTTATCAATAGATATTTTCCAAAGACCTTCCTAGATGAGAAGATCTCTCAATTTGAGAGATTGAGGCAGGGCATGATGAACATTAGCGAGTATGAAGCTAAGTTCATGGAGTTGCTGCGGTTCTGTCCGCACATGGCTGCCACAGAAGAGGAAAGAATCAGGAGATTCGAGAAGGGTTTGAATGCTGATATGTCAACCCCTATGTCTGCCTTAGAAAATCGAGAGAGATTCTCTACCTTCGTTGAGTCAGTCCGAAGGATAGAGAGATATGTGGTTGAGAAGAGGCAAACCCAGAAAAGATATCCACAGTTCCAGGGTTCTTCATCTAGGGATTTCAAGAAACTGAGATTCTCTGCACCTAACCCTCCACCACCTAGATCAAGTTCCCAAACTCAGTGGTCACCAAGTAGAGGCAGGGGACGAAGCCTACCTCAACAAGAGACTTACAGTTCTGTATCAATGTCAGTTACTGGACCACCAAGACCACAACAACTGGAGAGAAGTTGCTACAACTGTGGGAAGGTGGGATACTTGATGAAGGACTGCCGATCTAGGCCTGTCAGTGTGACACAACCTCAGAGGCAGAGTCAACAGGGATCTCAGAGAAGGCAATCTCAAGGAGCAGCTCGAGGACGTGGACAAGCGTCTCAAGCTGGATCATCAGCACCACCTCAACAGCAGGCTACAACGAGGTTCTATGCGATGAACCCACCAGATGCAGTGGTCAATCCATGGGTAGTGGCAGGTCAGATGGAACTTTTATATTCTGATATATCTACATCCTGTGTTGTATCTGTTCTGATTGACCCAGGTGCTACACACTCTTTTATCACTCAGAGAGTGATTCGTAACTGCAATATGACAGTTAGTCATAGGGCAGATAGTTTGTTGTTGGAGACTCCGTTGAGTGGGTCTTCCGTTTTGCAGGAGGTATGTTCTCCCTGCATCCTCTTCTTTTCTGATCATCACATTCAAGTGGACCTTATACCACTTGATATGCAAGGATTTGATATAATCCTCGGGATGGATACCTTAGAAAGGTATAGAGTTGTCTTGGATTGTGAATCCAAGTTGGCTATGTTTGCTGATGAAGGCAACACATGGATCTTTCAAGGTGAAAGAAAGATTCTGCCCACCTGTCTTGTATCAGCTATGGTTGCTGATAAGCTGTTGAGGCAAAGATGTTATGCATTCTTGGCCCATGTGGTAGATGTTACCAAGGAAAGTTCCAATCCTGCTGAAGTTCCCATAGTCAGGGAATTCGAGGATGTGTTTCCTGAAGAACTTCCTGGTATACCACCACCTCGGGAAATTGATTTTGAAATCAATTTGATCCCAGATAAAAAACCCATAGCCCAGACACCATACAGGATGGCGCCTGCCGAGATGGCAGAACTCAAGAAACAGCTTCAAGAATTACTTGAGAAGGGTTTTATCCGACCGAGCACTTCACCTTGGGGTGCTCCGGTCTTGTTTGTTAAAAAGAAAGATGGGTCAATGCGGTTGTGCATTGACTACAGACAACTTAATAAAGTAACAATAAAGAACAAGTACCCTTTGCCGAGGATTGATGATCTTTTGGACCAGTTGCGTGGTGCAACAGTCTTCTCAAAGATAGATTTGAGATTTGGATATCATCAACTCCGCATTAAGGATAGTGACATATCCAAGTCTGCTTTTAGGATAAGATATGGTCACTATGAGTTCACAGTTATGTCGTTTGGACTAACCAATGCACCAGCTGCATTTATGGAACTCATGAATAGAGTTTTTCGACCCTTCCTTGATCAGTGTGTTGTCGTCTTCATAGATGACATTCTGATCTATAGTAAGGATGCTCAGCAGCATGAGCAGCATCTTTGCCAAGCTTTGACCTTGCTAAGAGAACATAAGTTGTATGCTAAGTTTAGCAAGTGTGAGTTCTGGCTGCCGGAGGTATCTTTTCTTGGACATGTGATATCCGCCTTGGGAATTCGTGTTGACCCTGCAAAGGTAGAATCTGTTCTACAATGGGAACAACCGAAGACACCGACGGAGATTCGAAGCTTCTTGGGGTTAGCTGGTTACTATCGAAGGTTTATTAAAAACTTTAGTTCTATAGCCTTACCTTTGACCAAGTTAACCCGGAAAGATGTTCCTTTTGCTTGGAGTGATAATTGTCAACAATCTTTTCATCTGTTGAAGGAGAGGTTGACAAGTGTACCTGTGCTTATGCTACCTGAGCAAGGAAAAGGATATGTAGTCTTCTGTGATGCCTCCAAGAATGGACTTGGATGTGTGTTGGTGCAGGATAAACAAGTGATTTCTTTTGCTTCCCGACAGCTTAAGAAACACGAGGAAAATTATCCAGCACACGATCTGGAGTTAGCTGCTGTGGTCCATGCCTTGAAAATCTGGAGACATTACCTCTACGGAGAAACCTTCCAGATTTTCACAGACCACAAGAACCTTAAGTATATCTTCTCTCAGCATGAGCTTAACATGAGGCAACGTCGCTGGATGGAGTTAATCAAGGACTACGATTGTACTATTGATTACCATCCGGGCAAGGCCAATGTGGTTGCATATGCCTTGAGTAGGACATCAGCAACATCAACCATGGATAGAGCACAACTAAGTTCCTTAGTATGCTCTAAGAGAGATATGCTTATCTCTTTAAGGCAAGACAATGTGCAGTTGAAGGTGTCATTGTTAGCTGGTTTGTTAGCTGAAATGCAGATTAAACCTACTCTAAGAGAGCAGATTAAGGAGGCACAACAAGTAGATGCTGCAGTTCAACAGATTAGATCTGAGTATGGTAGTGAGAAGCATGATGGTTTTCATGAGTCAGATGACCAGGTGGCATGCTATCATGGGAGAATGATAGTACCAGATGTAGATAATCTGAGGAAGTTAGTTCTAGAGGAAGCTCATTCTTCGATGTATGCTATGCATCCAGGGAGCACCAAGATGTATCGAAACTTGAAAGATATGTATTGGTGGCCTGGGATGAAGAAGGATGTAGCTGAGTTTGATCTAAGGTGTCCTGTGTGTCAGCAGGTCAAGGCTGAGCACCAGAAACCTGCAGGAACAATGCAACCCTTACCCATACCATAGTGGAAGTGGGACCATGTGACCATGGACTTTGTTGTTGGCCTACCCAGGACAAGCAAAGGACATGATTCCATTTGGGTAGTTGTTGATAGGTTGACAAAGACAGCGCATTTCTTACCTGTCAAAACAACCTATTCTGCTGAAAGGTTATCACAGTTGTATGTGCAAGAGATAGTGCGGTTGCACATAGTTCCTGTCACTATAGTTTCTGACAGAGGTCCCCAGTTTACAAGTCATTTTTGGGAGCAGTTACACAGAGCTTTAGGCACCAAGTTAAGGTTTAGTACAACCTTTCATCCCCAGACTGATGGACAGTCTGAAAGGACTATACAGACCTTGGAAGATCTGTTGAGAGCATGTGTTCTCCAGTTTACCGGGAGTTGGGATCTACATATGAGCTTGATAGAGTTTGCCTATAACAATAGCTATCAGCATAGCATTGATATGGAACCATATGAAGCCTTATATGGTAGACGTTGTAGATCACCCTTGTGCTGGTATGAGACTGGTGAGAACCAGTTGTTAGGTCCTGATCTTGTGCAACAAACTACAGAGAAGATTAAAGTTATACAACAACATCTTAAGACTACACAGGACAGGCAGAAGTCGTATGCTGATAAACGTCGTAGACCCCTAGAGTTCCAGGTTGGAGACAGAGTGTATCTCAAGGTCTCACCTTGGAAAGGAGTCCTTCGTTTTGGAAGGAAAGGGAAGTTAGCTCCTAGATTTATTGGACCTTATCCAATTATTGAAAGAGTTGGAAAGGTGGCCTATAGACTAGAGTTACCTCAGGAGTTGCAGAAGTTACACCCTGTGTTTCACATTTCCATGCTAAAGAAATGTCACCCAGAAACTGAGTCAGTTCTACAACCTATGGAAGTAGAATTGAATGATGATATATCTTATGAGGAAGGACCCGTGTCAATCCTTGATAACAGAATTAAAAAGTTAAAGAAGAAAGATTTAAGCCTTGTGAAAGTCCTCTGGAACCACCGTGGTGTTGAAGAAGCCACATGGAAACTAGAGGATGAGATGAGAAGGAAATACCCTGCCCTTTTCTCTTAATACGTTTGATCGATTTCGGGGACGAAATCCTTATAAGGGGTGGATAATTTGTAACATCCCTGACCTGGGTTATGAACTAACCCTAGGTGTTTTGCCTAAATATGTAATTAAATCCTTGTGATTAAATTTGGGCATGTAATTAAGTTCCTCAGAAACATATATTTCAATTTTTCTCCTTTATATATATATAGTTGTAGCATTGTTTTATAATACATGGATCTATGTGCAAATTACCCAATTAAGGGATTAACTTGCAAATTGCACATGTTGAGATGTTCCTCTGATGTTGAGACATCATGAGGATGTTTATGATGAAGTTTGAGGGTTTTCCCAAGCTTGAGCACCAAGGTGCAGCTGTGGGAGCAACCCCTGTACTTGAAAACCCTAATTTGGAGTAAAGTGCAATTTACCCAAATTGAGGGGTGCAATTTGTAAAATACTTCATCTAGAACATCTTTTATAACTCTTGTCATCATTTAGAGTAGAAATGATGAAAGGGACACATCAATGAACAATCAGATAACAAAAATGATCTTTGTGATAAAAATCACCTAATATGGGTATGGAGACCTTTTATGTATGTACCCTAGTTGAAAGTTGGCTTTCTTTACCCTTAGATCTTGAGATTTCATGAGCTTTGCATAAGTTTAGATGAGTTTGGACGTGCCCTTGATCAAGGAGGGACTTAGATGTAATTCCATGCTTTAGAGGTCCTTATGGTGTAAAAAGGCCTAAAGTATATAAGCCTTCTCCCTTGCAACAAGTGAACAGACCTTTCATTTCCTTCACTTCTTCTCTTCCTTCTCAACCGACCAAGGCTAGCTCTGGAGTAGAGAAGGACGACCAAGGGTCCTAGGTAAGTTTGGATCACCCCTTTTTGCTTGAATTCATGGAGGAAACTCATTTTCAAGGTTGGATTCATGGCTAGCTCACCTAGCTCTATCTTTCTAGCCTTTCCTTCCCAACGTTTCCTTGGAGAATTCACCTTGGTCGATCTGTGGAGCTCTAAGACGCCATTAAAGCTTGGAGCTTGAAATCTTGGAGCTCAAGGAACAACCTTTAGGCGGGTTTTATAACTCTAAACTCTTTGCTTTATATGCATATTTTGTTCTTGCAATTTAGCAATTAGTTCTTCTTCTACCTCTCTTCTTTCTTGCACTTTTGCAAGCAAAACGGTGGAATAACCGACCTTGACAGAGGTTGAAGATGATGGGCGTGAATTACTAGGTTACTTTATCATACGGCCTTGGACCCTCTTGGTCCAAACGGTTGCAAACCATTTAAGGTCAAACGGTTTCAAACTGTTTGCCCTCAAACGACCTTGCAAGACCGTTTGGATTGAAACGGTCTCAAGACCATTTGATAGGGTTGACCAAGGGACGACCATTTTAGGGTCTGTTGGTAATATACTGAATTTCATTCCTGAAAAGAATCAAAGTTTAATTCTTAACCAATTGAGAGTTGAAGGCACTTCAACATCCTAACCCTAATCAGGTTGAAATTGCTGTTTTTAAACATAGATCTTGTTGAGTTTTGGGTTGAAGCACCCAAACGGTCTCAAGACTGTTTGGGGGTTCTTCCAAACGATCTCAAGACCATTTGGGCACAACCCAAGACCGTTTGGAGGTCTAGGGTTGAGATAATCTAAAGGTTTGAAGGTCCAACTGCATTAAGTTGATGAATTGATAAAATTACTGATTTTAGACCTAATTGGAGTTCAACCCTAATCCAACCGACTTGGTTTTTGGTCAAACTTTGGGCAAACGGTCTCAAGACCATTTGGATGATGTCCAAACGATCTCAAGACCGTTTGGGCCAAGTTTGGGCCCAATTGGAGGTCAATTGATAGGTTCAACCTTGAATTGATTCACATTGTTGAATATTGATGACCATACGATTTGAAACCCTAATTGAAGTGGACTTAACCCTAATTGGCTTTCAATTGAGGGTTAATTTGGTGTCCAAGTGATTGAGGTTCATCCTAATTGACTCAATTTATAAGTGGTTAACATGGCTTTGGCCAAGTGAGGGCTTCAACATACTTAATTATAAACAATTGTAACTTTTGAACCTAGTTGGAGGTCCAAACGGTTTGAGCCCATTTGGACCAAACGATCTCAAGACCATTTGGATCCAAATGGTCTCAAGACCATTTGAGGCCAGGGCAAACGGTCTCAAGACCATTTGGGGGTTCTTCCAAACGGTCTCAAGACCGTTTGGGCTCAAACGATCTCAAGGTCGTTTGGACCAATCGATCTCAAGATACTTTGATCAAATGGTTTCAAACCGCATGAGCTTCAAACAGTTTGAAAGTCAAAACGGTCAACACACCCAAACGGTCTCAAGACCGTTTGAGGGCAAACGGTCTCAAGACCGTTTGACACCAAACGGTCTCAAGACCGTTTGGTGGTTGAAGGTTGAAACCGTTTGAAGGTGTTCAAGGTGGTTTGTGCTTAATCAATTGATGGTGTAATTGGTTCAATGGTGATTTAATCTAAATCCTAATGGTAACCTAGGTCATTAAGTGACTAAGAGGTTAATGAATTGACCCATGATGGTGATCATGATGTAAATTACCAAAATACCCTTGAGGGGTTTAATTGAGTAATACCTTGTTCTAATCAAACCCTAATCACATGATAATGATGTTTTGGCTTATGCTAGTCAATGAGGACTTAACCCAACCTGATCTAGAGTGGTGTTGTCACCATCTACTGGTATGAGGAGAGAGAAAGTATCCTAAGAGAGAGAAAGTACCCTTTTATGGTGGAAACTCAAGTAAGATACCTTCAATACACATGAATGTGCATGTTTAGGGTATGATCCACCTATGTGAGATCATGGAAACCCTAATTATGATGTTTAGTGAATCTTAATCCTATTTAAGAGCTTTAATGATGATGTCTCTCATACATGATGTTGTTATGAGTTCAATTCACCATGGAGTGAATAGTAAACCCTAATTCTAGGGTAATGGCATGTAATATGAATAGTAAACCCTGATTGATGAATATTGGGGAACTTGACTCTTCTAAGAGTTTGGAAGTGTATCTTCTAGAATGAATTGTTTACTGTTATCAGTTGAATTAACCATGCAGGTTGTCATGAGATGATGATCATATCCAGGTATGGATTATGAAACTATATTCATTGAAAGCATGCTTTAGCTTTATGAATAGTAATATATCCCGATGCATTGTCAATAGCAACCTATGGATTAAAATGGGCTGTGAGAGCCATAATTACCATCAAGGTCATGCTTTAGAGATGACTTGTGATGAATGTATTGAGAAATGATGATTGATGAGAGTTAGGCTTGTTACATTTAGTATTCTCCTTTCATAGCTATTATGCTAATGTTATTGTTTGAAGAACAATGTATGATGTTAAAAGAATATTGAATGTAGCTAACTAATAAAGTGTAATGTAGAGCCCTGATCATAGATCCATCATTGTCAGAGATCAAATGATGGTGAAATAGGTTTTCCTAAGGGAACTCCTGGATCACATACTTTTTAGTATGTGGGGTATATGGATGTGTAGAACCTTACATCCTAGTGTAGGGGTTTGATGTAGATGTGTAATCCATCAATCCTTCACTATAATCCCATACCGTATCAGTGGATGGTAAACATGAAACCTCCTGATGACGAAGAAAGCACAGATATCCGTATCAGTGGAAGATAAACATGAAATCTCCTGATGACGAAGAGAGTACAGAACGCCACTGTAACTCTAAAATAGCGAAGGACCAGATTACCCTGGCAAGCTATTATAGTAGAGGCACGAGATGTCCTACAAGTAATCCTCTTACTGACTGAGGAAGGTGAAGGTCATGAGAATCCGTCTCTTTCGATGACCTAGTATGATACCGAGGCACTTAGCATTGATTGGTTGGAGTATGAGTGGTAAACCTCATCTCCACAGGGCATAAAAGTAATGTTTGAAAAACATAATCCACAGCGTAGTATACCTGTTAGAGATAACTACGAGTTGATTGATTGATGTTACACTGTATAGTGCAAATGTCTTCATATTTCATAACTATTGAACTCAGACTTACTATTATATCTGACGTTGAATACTGTGAAGCTTTTACTGTTTAAGTTATTCTTTGAGGTGCTATAATAAAGCTTCTGGCGGAGAGTTATAACTCTCGCTGGGACAATTATGTAAAATTGTCTCACCCCGTAGACTTCAACTTTTTAGGTGGACGTCGAGGACGGAGGAACAGGTCTACAGGTGACCAGTCCCAGCAACAGCAGCATCAGGGGCAGCAGTGAAATCTCAGGTGGAGATTTAGTCTGCCATGTGGTGTAGTTAGAGTCAGTCCTATGTGTCCTATGTACTCTCAGGTCTTGGAGTCTTTTGGTCTGAGATTTTGGTTATGAGTTCTTGAGATTTTGTATCATGTTGTATATAATTACTCAAGAAGTAATTATCTGAGATGTAAACAGTTTATCTCCCTTTATGAAGGAAGTTTTATGGTTTCAATGCTTTATCTCAAAAAGTTTTAATTTCCGCTGATTTTTGGTATTCCGCTGCTAATCAAATCGCTTCCGTTAAGTTTAAATCATGTTTATATCGTGGTTTGGAGATCAGAGCCCACAATTAAGTGGTATCAGAGCTCTAGGTTCGCTGAGTCTACAGAGGCATAGGATTTAGGATGTCAAGTCTATCCTTAGTATCTCTTCCTTATCTAATAGAATCTTCTGCTCCTCAGGAGAAGAAGATACATAAGGATGGCAGAGCCACATGATGAGTACGTGGCAGAGAGTAGTGCTAGTGCACCTCGAGGCGGTGCAAGGGTTCCAGAAATAGAACAACATGCACTTGAACCACCCCAATTTGACCCAGCTGATATGGGTAACCCAGCTGTTCAAACTATGTTCGGACAGTTTATGACTGCCATGACACACATTACCGACAGGATGCCCATGCCTGCACCTAGGGCACCTGCCCAGCCTGAAGGACAAGGTATCTGTAAGACGTTCGAATGACTTCGTTGTGTCGGAGCTACCGAGTACTTTGGGACTGCCAACCCCACAGATGCTGATCTGTGGTTAACAGAGTTGGAGAAAGCTTTCAGGATTCTTAATATCCCGGAGGCTGAGAAGGTTAGACATGCTGTCTATCTTCTCAAAGGCAGTGCTGGTCACTGGTGGAATATGGAAGAGCAGAAGAGATCTGGGATAGAGTTCTCGTGGGAAGAGTTTCGTTGGGAATTTATCAATAGATATTTTCCAAAGAACTTCCTAGATGAGAAGATCTCTCAGTTTGAGAGATTGAGGCAGGGCATGATGAACATTAGCGAGTATGAAGCTAAGTTCATGGAGTTGCTGCGGTTCTGTCCGCACATGGCTGCCACAGAAGAGGAAAGAATCAGGAGATTCGAGAAGGGTTTGAATGCTGATATGTCAACCCCTATGTCTGCCTTAGAAAACCGAGAGAGATTCTCTACCTTCATTGAGTCAGTCCGAAGGATAGAGAGATATGTGGTTGAGAAGAGGAAAACCCAGAAAAGATATCCACAGTTCCAGGGTTCTTCATCTAGGGATTTCAAGAAACTGAGATTCTCTGCACCTAACCCTCCACCACCCAGATCAAGTTCCCAAACTCAGTGGTCACCAAGTAGAGGCAGGGGACGAAGCCTACCTCAACAAGAGACTTACAGTTCTGTATCAATGTCAGTTACTGGACCACCAAGACCACAACAACTGGAGAGAAGTTGCTACAACTGTGGGAAGGTGGGACACTTGATGAAGGACTGCCGATCTAGGCCTGTCAGTGTGACACAACCTCAGAGGCAGAGTCAACAGGGATCTCAGAGAAGGCAATCTCAAGGAGCAGCTCGAGGACGTAGACAAGCGTCTCAAGCTGGATCATCAGCACCACCTCAACAGCAGGCTACAACGAGGTTCTATGCGATGAACCCACCAGATGCAGTGGTCAATCCACGGGTAGTGGCAGGTCAGATGGAACTTTTATATTCTGATATGTCTACATCCTGTGTTGTATCTGTTCTGATTGACCCGGGTGCTACGCACTCTTTTATCACTCGGAGAGTGATTCGTAACTGCAATATGACAGTTAGTCATAGGGCAGATAGTTTGTTGTTGGAGACTCCGTTGAGTGGGTCTGCCGTTTTGCAGGAGGTATGTTCTCCCTGCATCCTCTTCTTTTCTGATCATCGCATTCAAGTGGACCTTATACCACTTGATATGCAAGGATTTGATATAATCCTCGGGATGGATACCTTAGAAAGGTATAGAGTTGTCTTGGATTGTGAATCCAAGTTGGCTATGTTTGCTGATGAAGGCAACACATGGATCTTTCAAGGTGAAAAAATGATTCTACCCACCTGTCTTGTATCAGCTATGGTTGCTGATAAGCTGTTAAGGCAAGGATGTTATGCATTCTTGGCCCATGTGGTAGATGTTACCAAGGAAAGTTCCAATCTTGCTGAAGTTCCCATAGTCAGGGAATTCGAGGATGTGTTTCCTGAAGAACTTCCTGGTATACCACCACCTCGGGAAATTGATTTTGAAATCAATTTGATCCCAGATAAAAAACCCATAGCCCAGACACCATACAGGATGGCGCCTGCCGAGATGGCAGAACTCAAGAAACAGCTTCAAGAATTACTTGAGAAGGGTTTTATCTGACCGAGCACTTCACCTTGGGGTGCTCCGGTCTTGTTTGTTAAAAAGAAAGATGGGTCAATGCGGTTGTGCATTGACTACAGACAACTTAATAAAGTAACAATAAAGAACAAGTACCCTTTGCCGAGGATTGATGATCTTTTGGACCAGTTGCGTGGTGCAACAATCTTCTCAAAGATAGATTTGAGATTTGGATATAATCAACTCCGCATTAAGGATAGTGACATATCCAAGTCTGCTTTTAGGACAAGATATGGTCACTATGAGTTCACGGTTATGTCGTTTGGACTAACCAATGCACCAGCTGCATTTATGGAACTCATGAATAGAGTTTTTCGACCCTTCCTTGATCAGTGTGTTGTCGTCTTCATAGATGACATTCTGATCTATAGTAAGGATGCTCAGTAGCATGAGCAGCATCTTCGCCAAGCTTTGACCTTGCTAAGAGAACATAAGCTGTATGCTAAGTTTAGCAAGTGTGAGTTCTGGCTGCCGGAGGTATCTTTTCTTGGACATGTGATATCTGCCTCGGGAATTCGTGTTGACCCTACAAAGGTAGAATCTGTTCTACAATGGGAACAACCGAAGACACCGACGGAGATTCGAAGCTTCTTGGGGTTAGCTGGTTACTATCGAAGGTTTATTAAAAACTTTAGTTCTATAGCCTTACCTTTGACCAAGTTAACCCGAAAAGATGTTCCTTTTGCTTGGAGTGATAATTGTCAACAATCTTTTCAGCTATTGAAGGAGAGGTTGACAAGTGTACCTGTGCTTGTGCTACCTGAGCAAGGAAAAGGATATGTAGTCTTCTGTGATGCCTCCAAGAATGGACTTGGATGTGTGTTGATGCAGGATAAACAAGTGATTTCTTTTGCTTCCCGACAGCTTAAGAAACACGAGGAAAATTATCCGACACACGATCTGGAGTTAGCTGTTGTGGTCCATGCCTTGAAAATCTGGAGACATTACCTCTACGGAGAAACCTTCCAGATTTTCACAGACCACAAGAACCTTAAGTATATCTTCTCTCACCATGAGCTTAACATGAGGCAATGTCGCTGGATGGAGTTAATCAAGGACTACGATTGTACTATTGATTACCATCCGGGCAAGGCCAATGTGGTTGCAGATGCCTTGAGTAGGAAATCAGCAACATCAACCATGGATAGAGCACAACTAAGTTCCTTAGTATGCTCTAAGAGAGATATGTTTATCTCTTTAAGGCAAGACAATGTGCAGTTGAAGGTGTCATTGTTAGCTGGTTTGTTAGCTGAAATGCAGATTAAACCTACTCTAAGAGAGCAGATTAAGGAGGCACAACAAGTAGATGCTGCAGTTCAACAGATTAGATCTGAGTATGGTAGTGAGAAGCATGATGGTTTTCATGAGTCAGATGATCAGGTGGCATGCTATCATGGGAGAATGATAGTACCAGCTGTAGATAATCTGAGGAAGTTAGTTCTATAGGAAGCTCATTCTTCGATGTATGCTATGCATCCAGGGAGCACCAAGATGTATCGAAACTTGAAAGATATGTATTGGTGGCCTGGGATGAAGAAGGATGTAGTTGAGTTTGTTCTAAGGTGTCTTGTGTGTCAGCAGGTCAAGGCTGAGCACCAGAAACCTGCAGGAACAATGCAACCCTTACCCATACCACAGTGGAAGTGGGACCATGTGACCATGGACTTTGTTGTTGGCCTACCCAGGACAAGCAAAGGACATGATTCCATTTGGGTAGTTGTTGATAGGTTGACAAAGACAGCGCATTTCTTACCTGTCAAAACAACCTATTCTGCTGAAAGGTTATCACAGTTGTATGTGCAAGAGATAGTGCGGTTGCACAGAGTTCCTGTCACTATAGTTTCTGACAGAGGTCCCCAGTTTACAAGTCGTTTTTGGGAGCAGTTACACAGAGCTTTAGGCACCAAGTTAAGGTTTAGTATAGCCTTTCATCCCCAGACTGATGGACAGTCTGAAAGGACTATACAGACCTTGGAAGATCTGTTGAGAGCATGTGTTCTCCAGTTTATCGGGAGTTGGGATCTACATCTGAGCTTGATAGAGTTTTCCTATAACAATAGCTATCAGCATAGCATTGATATGTCACCATATGAAGCCTTATATGGTAGACGTTGTAGATCACCCTTGTGCTGGTATGAGACTGGTGAGCACCAGTTGTTAGGTCCTGATCTTGTGCAGCAAACTACAGAGAAGATTAAAGTTATACAACAACATCTTAAGACTACACAGGATAGGCAGAAGTCGTATGCTGATAAACGTCGTAGACCCCTAGAGTTCCAGGTTGGAGACAGAGTGTATCTCAAGGTCTCACCTTGGAAAGGAGTCCTTCGTTTTGGAAGGAAAGGGAAGTTAGCTCCTAGATTTATGGGACCTTATCCAATTATTGAAAGAGTTGGAAAGGTGGCCTATAGACTAGAGTTACCTCAGGAGTTGCAGAAGTTACACCCTGTGTTTCACATTTCCATGCTAAAGAAATGTCACCCAGACACTGAGTCAGTTCTACAACCTATGGAAGTAGAATTGAATGATGATATATCTTATGAGGAAGGACCCGTGTCAATCCTTGATAACATAATTAAAAAGTTAAAGAAGAAAGATTTAAGCCTTGTGAAAGTCCTCTGGAACCACCGTGGTGTTGAAGAAGCCACATGGGAACTAGAGGATGAGATGAGAAGGAAATACCCTGTCCTTTTCTCTTAATACGTTTTATCGATTTCGGGGACGAAATCCTTATAAGGGGTGGATAATTTGTAACATCCCTGACCTGGGTTATGAACTAACCCTAGGTGTTTTGCCTAAATATGTAATTAAATCCTTGTGATTAAATTTGGGCATGTAATTAAGTTCCTCAGAAACATATATTTCAATTTTGCTCCTTTATATATATATATAGTTGTAGCATTGTTTTGTAATATATGGATCTATGTGCAAATTACCCAGTTAAGGGATTAACTTGCAAATTGCACATGTTGAGATGTTCCTCTGATGTTGAGACATCATGAGGATGTTTATGATGAAGTTTGAGGGTTTTCCCAAGCTTGAGCACCAAGGTGCAGCTGTGGGAGCAACCCCTGTACTTGAAAACCCTAATTTGGAGTAAAGTGCAATTTACCCAAATTGAGGGGTGCAATTTGTAAAATACTTCATCTAGAACATCTTTTATAACTCTTGTCATCATTTAGAGTAGAAATGATGAAAGGGACACATCAATGAACAATCAGATAAGAAAAATGATCTTTGTGATAAAAATCACCTAATATGGGTATGGAGACCTTTTATGTATGTACCCTAGTTGAAAGTTGGCTTTCTTTACCCTTAGATCTTGAGATTTCATGAGCTTTTCATAAGTTTAGATGAGTTTGGACGTGCCCTTGAGCAAGGAGGGACTTAGATGTAATTCCATGCTTTAGAGGTCCTTATGGTGTAAAAAGGCCTAAAGTATATAAGCCTTCTCCCTTGCAACAAGTGAACGGACCTTTCATTTCCTTCACTTCTTCTCTTCCTTCTCAACCGACCAAGGCTAGCTCTGGAGCAGAGAAGAACGACCAAGGGTCCTAGGTAAGTTTGGATCACCCCTTTTTTCTTGAATTCATGGAGGAAACTCGTTTTCAAGGTTGGATTCATGGCTAGCTCACCTAGCTCTATCTTTCTAGCCTTTCCTTCCCAACATTTCCTTGGAGAATTCACCTTGACCGATCTGTGGAGCTCTAAGACGCCATTAAAGCTTGGATCTTGAAAGCTTGGAGCTCAAGGAACAACCTTTAGGCTGGTTTTATAACTCTAAACTCTTTGCTTTATATGCATATTTTGTTCTTGCAATTTAGCAATTAGTTCTTCTTCTACCTCTCTTCTTTCTTGCACTTTTGCAAGCAAAACGGTGGAATAACCGACCTTGACAGAGGTTGAAGATGATGGGCATGAATTCCTAGGTTACTTTATCATACGGCCTTGGACCCTCTTGGTCCAAACGGTTGCAAACCATTTAAGGTCAAACGGTTTCAAACCGTTTGCCCTCAAACGACCTTGCAAGACCGTTTGGATTGAAACGGTCTCAAGACCATTTGATAGGGTTGACCAACGGACGACCATTTGAGGGTCTGTTGGTAATATACTGAATTTCATTCCTGCAAAGAATCAAAGTTTAATTCTTAACCAATTGAGAGTTGAAGGCACTTCAACATCCTAACCCTAATCGGGTTGAAATTGCTGTTTTTAAACATAGATCTTGTTGAGTTTTGGGTTGAAGCACCCAAACGGTCTCAAGACCGTTTGGGGGTTCTTCCAAACGATCTCAAGACCATTTGGGCACAACCCAAGACCATTTGGAGGTCTAGGGTTGAGATAATCTAAAGGTTTGAAGGTCCAACTGCATTAAGTTGATGAATTGATAAAATTACTGATTTTAGACCTAATTGGAGTTCAACCCTAATCCAACCGACTTGGTTTTTGGTCAAACTTTGGGCAAACGGTCTCAAGACCATTTGGATGATGTCCAAACGATCGCAAGACCGTTTGGGCCATGTTTGGGCCCAATTGGAGGTCAATTGATAGGTTCAACCTTGAATTGATTCACATTGTTGAATATTGATGACCATACGATTTGAAACCCTAATTGAAGTGGACTTAACCCTAATTGGCTTTCAATTGAGGGTTAATTTGGTGTCCAAGTGATTGAGGTTCATCCTAATTGACTCAATTTATAAGTGGTTAACATGGCTTTGGCCAAGTGAGGGCTTCAACATACTTAATTATAAACAATTGTAACTTTTGAACCTAGTTGGAGGTCCAAACGGTTTGAGCCCATTTGGACCAAACGGTCTCAAGAACATTTGGATCCAAACGGTCTCAAGACTGTTTGAGGCCAAACGGTCTCAAGACCGTTTGAGGGAAAATGGTCTCAAGACCGTTTGGGGGTTCTTCCAAACGGTCTCAAGACCGTTTGGGCTCAAACGATCTCAAGGTCGTTTGGACCAATCGATCTCAAGATACTTTGATCAAATGGTTTCAAACCGCATGAGCTTCAAACAGTTTGAAAGTCAAAACGGTCAACACACCCAAACGGTCTCAAGACCGTTTGGTGGTTGAAGGTTGAAACCGTTTGAAGGTGTTCAAGGTGGTTTGTGCTTAATCAATTGATGGTGTAATTGGTTCAATGGTGATTTAATCTAAATCATAATGGTAACCTAGGTCATTAAGGGACTAAGAGGTTAATGAATTGACCCATGATGGTGATCATGAGGTAAATTACCAAAATACCCTTGAGGGGTTTAATTGAGTAATACCTTGTTCTAATCAAACCCTAATCACATGATAATGATGTTTTGGCTTATGCTAATCAATGAGGACTTAACCCAACCTGATCTAGAGTGGTGTTGTCACCATCTACTAGTATGAGGAGAGAGAAAGTATCCTAAGAGAGAGAAAGTACCCTTTTATGGTGGAAACTCAAGTAAGATACCTTCAATACACATGAATGTGCATGTTTAGGGTATGATCCACCTATGTGAGATCATGGAAACCCTAATTATGATGTTTAGTGAATCTTAATCCTATTTAAGAGCTTTAATGATGATGTCTCTCATACATGATGTTGTTATGAGTTCAATTCACCATGGAGTGAATAGTAAACCCTAATTCTAGGGTAATGGCATGTAATATGAATAGTAAACCCTGATTGATGAATATTGGGGAACTTGACTCTTCTAAGAGTTTGAAAGTGTATCTTCTAGAATGAATTGTTTACTGTTATCAGTTGAATTAACCATGCAGGTTGTCATGAGATGATGATCATATCCAGGTATGGATTATGAAACTATATTCATTGAAAGCATGCTTTAGCTTTATGAATAGTAATATATCCCGATGCATTGTCAATAGCAACCTATGGATTAAAATGGGATGTGAGAGCCATAATTACCATCAAGGTCATGCTTTAGAGATGACTTGTGATGAATGTATTGAGAAATGATGATTGATGAGAGTTAGGCTTGTTACATTTATTATTCTCCTTTCATAGCTATTATGCTAATGTTATTGTTTGAAGAACAATGCATGATGTTAAAAGAATACTGAATGTACCTAACTAATAAAGTGTAATGTAGAGCCCTGATCATAGATCCATCATTGTCAGAGATCAAAGGATGGTGAAACAGGTTTTCCTAAGGGAACTCCTGGATCACATACTTTTGAGTATGTGGGGTATATGGATGTGTAGAACCTTACATCCTAGTGTAGGGGTTTGATGTAGATGTGTAATCCATCAATCCTTCACTATAATCCCATACCGTATCAGTGGATGGTAAACATGAAACCTCCTGATGACGAAGAAAGCACAGATATCCGTATCAGTGGAAGATAAACATGAAATCTCCTGATGACGAAGAGAGTACAGAACGCCACTGTAACTCTAAAATAGCGAAGGACCAGATTACCCTGGCAAGCTATTATAGTAGAGGCACGAGATGTCCTACAAGTAATCCTCTTACTGACTGAGGAAGGTGAAGGTCATGAGAATCCGGCTCTTTCGATGACCTAGTATGATACCGAGGCACTTAGCAGTGATTGGTTGGAGTATGAGTGGTAAACCTCATCTCCACAGGGCATAAAAGTATTGTTTGAAAAACATAATCCACATCGTAGTATACCTGTTAGAGATAACTACGAGTTGATTGATTGATGTTACACTGTATAGTGCAAATGTCTTCATATTTCATAACTGTTGAACTCAGGCTTACTATTATATCTGATGTTGAATACTGTGAAGCTTTTACTGTTTAAGTTATTCTTTGAGGTGCTATAATAAAGCTTCTGGCGGAGAGTTATAACTCTCGCTGGGACAATTATGTAAAATTGTCTCACCCCGTAGACTTCAACTTTTTAGGTGGACGTCGAGGACGGAGGAACAGGTCTACAGGTGACCAGTCCCAGCAGCAGCAGCATCAGGGACAGCAGTGAAATCTCATGTGGAGATTTAGTCTTCCATGTGGTGTAGTTAGAGTCAGTCCTATGTGTCCTCTGTACTCTCAGGTCTTGGAGTCTTTTGGTTTGAGATTTTGGTTATGAGTTCTTGAGATTTTGTATCATGTTGTTTATAATTACTCAAGAAGTAATTATCTGAGATGCAAACAGTTTATCTCCCTTTATGAAGGAAGTTTTATGGTTTCAATGCTTTATCTCAAAAAGTTTTAATTTCTGCTGATTTTTGGTATTCCGCTGCTAATCGAATCGCTTCCGTTAAGTTTAAATCGTGTTTATATCGTGGTTTGGAGATCAGAGCCCACAGTGTCGGTATTGACAAGGTTTCTTGTAGTGTTTTTATTTTCCTTTCCCTTTTGCTGTGTGCCTTCCCAATCACCCAGATATGGAGCAAGGTGATGAATAGGACTTGAAGATCTTGGCTTTGGCTTGGACTTAGTTAATGGATATAGTGCTTGGAGACAAAAGTGGAGTAGTCTAGAATTCCCTCTATCTAGATCCTAGTTGTGTATGATGATGTAACCCTAAAAGGGAGAATTTGATGTATTTTTGTACAATCTTTTATGAACTGCTTTTCAATGAGTTTTGATTATCATATTTTAGTAGATGGTGGTTTATCCCACTCTTTACAATTATCCATCCTATAATGATGTGAAAAATAAATTGGAGAAATTAAATTCAATATTTTTAAGTAGGCTATTATTTGGAACTTATGAGGATACGATAACTATTCCCTAGTAGGTTTTTACCCATTTTTTATAATACCAATATTTATCATTAAATGTTGTACATGAGTATACATATATGTGGCATATACTAGTGTATCTCATATATGAAAAAAAGGGATATTACGTAACATAAGGCTTATGAATACAAAGGCTTGGGATAATGTACCCTATCACCATGAAGTCACGATAACACCTAGAATATGAATAAAGATAAATAGGATGAAGTTGATCCTAAAGGAACCTAATTAGTTCTTTCCAAAGCCAATGATCGCACAATAAAATGGAATATTTCCCCTTTGCTAAGATATGAGACTCCAGAGATCCCTGAGCTCTAAACGTAGAAAAGATTTATGTTTTTCTTGGAATATAAGGGACTAAATCTTTGATTTGATCATTGAAGTATGTTTTCCCTCTTAAGTTCTATACACATTATATTGATCAGTGGTAAAGATAAATTAAGAAGTTCCAGATGTCAAGTTCAATGTTATGTGTAAACTGCAAACTATCCAATATACTAAACCTTTCTAATCTCATTGGATCAGGAACCAAAATTGACTTCAAGGTGATTGGATTGCCTAAAGTCTGTCTTAGGAATCATACTATGTCTTAGATAGAAACAACATCACATCATGACTAATACTCTTTCATTCCACGAGTATGTGATGCGATGATTTTGAGTCACATTTATAGACTTGTTTTATTTGTGTTTTATGCATTTATTAGTCATTTTGGTGGTTAATATTGCATAATTCATCTACTTTGGTCTATGATCTTTCTCTATGTCAAATATCCCTTATTTCAGTATTTTGAGCATAAATTATCACAAGAATATGTTTTGTTTCAGCTTATGTAGTTTCATATTGAAATTTCAGGAAAAACAAGTATCTGTTGCTGTCGATACCATCGAAAGTGATCGATACCATCGACCAGACCACAGGTAGCCAGCCGCAAGGAGCAGCAAAATCTCGATACTATTGACAGGAGAGTCGATGGTATCGAGATACCATCAGGTTTCTTCAGAAAAGAGAGTCGATACTATCGACATAAAAGTCGATACCATCGACGAGTGGAGCTACAACGATGTAAAAGGACAAAATCGATGCCTATGAATGTCGATACCATCAACCCGTGTCGATGGTATCAAGGTGGCATCAGTCGCGACAAAGAAAAGAAAAGAAGACCAGCCGATACAATGCAGGGTCGATAACATCGACTCGCGTTGATGGTATCGACACCGTCAGATACATGTTTTCTTCAGATTGATCTAAATCTGACAGCTGTGGTAATTTGGCGACCTAATTAGGAGATTATACCTAATGCCGGTGGCCAAGAGCAATCTATCACGTCATTAGCCGATGCACACATCCCAAGAAGGTGTGGAGAGAAGAATGGAGCCCAGAAGCACGCCCCAGCCGTTCCGGATGCCGAAGAAGACGATTTCCACCACCGAAAGGCAGGAGAACGCGTATTCTACACCAAGGAGAGCTTGGACCTTCTCCGTTCAGGGGTTTCACCACTCAATCACGTTTTTCTCCATGTTTCCCCTTTTCTCTACCATGTTTTACTTTGAGATGAACATGCGGGGCGCTAATCCCCTTTGTCTTTAGGATCGGGAGTAGCCCGGGAAATCATTGTATGACAACTTTATCATAGTAATTCATCTTTTATCTCTTAAATCCGTGGTATAATTTTATTTTCTCAATTATATTGTTATGCTTGATCACCATAATAATAATCTAATGCCCTTAATTACTTTGAAAGAAGAATTAATGGTTGAAAAGAGACGAAATTTACATTAATTGAAAAATCCCTTGAACAAGGTGGTGTAAGGTTAATGGTGGATACCGAGAGATCATTTTTAATGCACCTAGTTTAGGGTATAGGTTACTACGACGGTGGAACCGACCTAGACATAGGTAGTAAATTGTACCACGACAGTGGGCAATTCTGATTTCAGGCCACTACCCGGATAGAGAGATAAATCTGAGTGACTAAATAGAAATTCATATAATGAAAACCCGCGGTGAAACCGCAATCCTAAAGATTCTCACTTGAATTGATTAAACTAAACATTTAATCGATTGCTTTGTTTTGTTTTATTTTATATTCCTTTAATTTTACAACAACCTCCAACTTTTTAACCGGTCTAGCTGATTGCGAGTAGTTAGTAGTAGTCTCCGATAATTCTCGTGTCCCTAAGTTCGACTCGGGCCTCACAAAGGCCTATATTACAGTGACGCGTACACTTGCATTTCTATGCACGTAAAAAGTGTGTCAGTATGAAACATGGCCGATGTAGTTCAAGGACCACACACACACTACTTTGTCATTGTCTCCAGATTTGATACTGAAGTTTGAACCATTTTGGGATCGGCTCATTTGGAACATATTTGAGAAAGAAATTTATCTCTATTATATCCAAGAAAGTGCTCAAGTTTTACATACATCTCCATCTCTCTTGAGTTGCAACATGATTTGTTGAAGCTTGGAGGAAATTATGAGAAAACAAAATGACATACTCTAGTGGACTCCCGAGATATCATACATAGAATAGTAGAAGATAATAGATTTTCTAAAACCCTATTTTTTTCTAGGTTAAGACTTCCACACAGAACATGATGTTCCACCACTAGGACTCCATTGCAAAACACTATTTTTCTAGAGTCACATAGGGCATGGATTCCAAGTTCCTCTTGGATGTGTTTGAGTTATTTATATTCTTCAATTGCAACCCGCATGTGAGTGACTTTGATCATATTCTTAAACAATTACCTTTATGTCCTGAATAATATTTGTAACTATTATAATAAATTCTTAAAACCCTCTATTTGAGTTGTTATTTTGTGTGATATGAACTTAATATGTTGGCAATACATCTAATAAAAAAAATTACAAATTATAAGAAATGACGAATATGTATCAACACATTATCGCTACCCATGTAGTAAGATAAATTAGATAAGAGTATACTACTAATGGGTAGTGATGTTTGTATGATTCCCTTGTCAAAGATATAAAAAATGAACTAGATGCATGAACATATCATTCTTAAGTATACTAGCAAGATATATGAGCTCACTAACACACCAACTCACATGAGGATGAGCATGTATTTTTATGTTGTTTTACTTATTAAAAGGCCTAACATACCACTCTTGTTATATAGGAGGGACACATTCCTTATGTATCATTCACAATTTATAACATTATTATAAGTTTCCCAACTACTACGTTTGTGGAAATATTCTTTATAAAATCATGTTGAGTATGTTGGATCCTATATGGGTGATTAGATGCTCTACAGGGGGGGTGAATAGAGCTGAAAGCACTTAAATAAAACTCATCAAACCTTCAAGATATATCAAAAGATAAGGTTTCTAAATAGTTAATTTGAGTGCAACTAAAACATGCATAGCAAGGATGAGAGAGATTGAACATGCACCAATTAGACAAGCTATTTAGAGTGGTTCCATACTTCAAACTAGAAGTGTGTCAGTCCACTTGCCTAGAGAGGTCAACCTCTAGGACTTCCAAACTATTGCACTCTTATATTCATTCATAAGACATACAATGCATGACCAAAAAAAAGACTTACCTATCCAAGACAAAGAGTCTTCAACCTTACCAAGGACTTACCCACTTTGCAAGAGTCTTCAGCCTTCTCCAAGGACTTACCCACTCTTGCACAAGTCTTCGGCCTTGAAGGAATTACCCACTCTTCTTGGATCTTCAGCTTTTGACTTCACCTTCACTTGGAGAAGCTTCCACCAAGGTCTTACCCACTTGATCTTGAGTCTTCTGCCTTCTCCAAGGGCTTACCCACTCTAGCTCCAAGCCTTCAGCCTTGATCTTCACCAAGGGACACCTTCCCTTGTTCTTCTTCACCTCTCTTGGACAAGAGAGAGAACCTTCATCTTCATGATTGCAAATGAGAGATGGGGAGGTGGTGGAAGTGAGAGCCTCACAAGATATACAAGTAGAACTATCTCTCTTACAAATCTCCTACTCACTCTAATGGATGTAGCAAGTGATTAAGCTTAGAGAGAGAGGAGGCTGTAGGAAGAACTCAACTATAAAATAGGAACCTCATAAAGAGTTTGCAATGAATTCTTAACCTTGGAATGAAGCCCAAGGGGTCCTATTTATAGCTGGGGATGCCTCTTAGCCTTTGGGAACACTTGTGAATGAAAACTAGCTGTTTTGTGGCTTGCAACAGATCTATTCTCACTTGTTGCAACTCCACAACGGCTAGTAGCACTTTTCCGTACAGTGCAATCGGTCGAGTTTCTATGGGTGTAACTCGACCGATCAAGTAGGAGGCAAACCGATGTTCAAAGGATCGGTCGAGTTTGTTCTGAGGAAACTCGACCGACCATTTCAACTGGAAATGGCCTACTACCCAATCGGTCGAGTTCTGTGAGTGCACAACTCAACCGATGCAATCTTCAGAAAATCGACCAAGGTGGATCGGTCGAGTTTCAGGCTGGGGAAACTCGACCGACCAAGTGCTTGTAATTGATTTTCAAAGTTGCATCTAAAGTGCTCTAAAATTCGATCTAAGTGTTCCTGATATTTTTCTAAGCTTAATTACAAGTCATACAATCATTACAAGTGATTTACAACATGATTCTAATGGATATACATCATATTACAAAAACATGCACTTGTATGACTTTGACTTGTCTTTTCTCCAATTTGAGATGCGCAAGTTAGGGCAATTGGAGTGTGTCTATACCTAATGTGAAATCACTCAAGTAGAAGCATTAGACACCAATATGTGGAATGGTTAGTCATCATCAAAACACGGGTTTAGTCAATTTAGACGTGAATCAACATTGACCTAATTGACCTTGAGTCAACAATCTCCCCCTTTTTGAAGATGACAAACCATTCCATAAATGTATTGAAAGCTTTTAAGTAAAGTCATACCTTTAGAGAAACCTAGGGGTTTCAATAGAATTGAGCTCATATGCTCCCCCTCAATTGATGCACATGGAGTTTTCATACTCCCCCTCAATTGATGCTATTTCTCCTGCATGGTTAGCTTTCATAACATTTATAGAAACTATGTCTTCTACTCATATATGTCTACACATATATGTCTCCTCCCCTTTACCTTCTCCCCTTTACATGGACATACTTCTCATCTTCATGTAAGACATGCCTTCTTCCTCTTTTTAAAAGAAGACATACATTTCTCCCCCTTTGTCATTTCAAAAAGGTGGGGGTTTTGAAGAAATAAGAAACATAACTTGTTAAAGAGAAAGGAGATAATACAAATATATAAGGAGAGTAGAAGAGCACAGATAGGGTCTTGTCCAAGCATAGAAAGAAAAGCAAGTTAAAGAATATACTTGAACAACCCAAAATGCAAGATGAAGTGCTACAGAAAAACAATAAATCACAATTTTGACCCTCAAGATGATGGAATTTGACCAAAAACCATCGGAGCTCATGGCAAAGCAATGAGTCTTGCTCAGAAGGTTGTTTCTGCATGAAAAACACTAGTCTTGCACCAAAAACTGAAACTGGAGCAAAAGCTGCGTAAAATCCAAAAATACTCCAATTTATACATATAATGTAGATCTATGTACCCTGCATCACAATGTTATGCAAGCAACTCAAGATAGTAGATATGCAATTCAAGGAACAATCTTGAGCATGTATGAGATAAGATACAAGTATAACATATAGATGATCAAAGATAGAAATTTTAAATAAGGCTAGAACTACATGTATATGAACTACTAGTAGATGATATGACAAGTTAGGACTACTAGTAGGATCTAGATCATAGCAAGAGATACAAAAAGATACACAAGATAAAGCAAGCTATGATTAGATGTAGAGATATATCCAAACAAAGAGATATGCAATTTTAGAAGCATGAAAGGATATAACTCATTAGATATGCATCCTTACCATAAGATGATTACCCCTATGAACCTCAAGGTTGTATCAAAACAAGATATACACCTATAGAGATGTAGCAAGTTAGAGTACAACGGAGGTGATTTTAGACACAACCAAGAGATTCAAAGAGATCATCATCAAAACCTGCAAAATAACTCAAAGCAAGTAATTGCAACATATAGATATGCCAATTTAGAGCAATTTAGAACATGGCAATATGCATATATAAAGGTAGCAAATGAGAGTGCCAAAGAATAAGGCTATTGGTTGAGAAAATCTAGTTGAGAGAGAAATTCTCATCCAATAAGCCAAATGTATATTCTGTGTACAGTGTTATCGGTCGAGTTCTGAGCATTGACAACTCGACCGATGACAGCTGTTGGCAACACCCATTGGTGCCTATCGGTCGAGTTTCAATAGGGAAAACTCGACCGACAGACCAACTGTCAAAGAGCACATATATTTCATAAAAACATATTTAAAGGCATGCTAAAAATACAAACCATATCCAAACATGTCTAAGCAAGTTAGTAATGCACTATAGAAGCATTAAAAACAGTTTTTGAGCAAGAGTGTGAAGAGAAACACAAAATACCACTTTTAACTCAAAAACCATATGTATAGTGCACACTAACTTGACAAAAACAAGTTAGAAATGGTTATAAGCAAAAGAAACATTACCTTTGTGCTTACCATTACTTTTTCCCACTTGTTGTCACCCTCTACACATCTCACCTTTCTTCTTTTATGTGGATTGACCAGTCAATTTGCAATTCAATAGCTCAAGTCAATCCATTTGTAAGTACCTACAAGAAGAAAGATGAAATGGTCCCCAATCATGTTTTTGGGTCCGGAGGGGTTAGTTTAGCAACCCAAATCCTATTGCTCTTGGGTGCTTTCCTAAAAGGACAACAATTAGAATAATGACCTAATTCATTGCAATAGTTGCATGTGCCCATAGTCTTGGAACTAGAGGATTCTCCATGGATATTGGAGGTCCTTTATCTTTGTTGTTCCCTTGACTACTATCATATCCTAAACCATGTCTACCAATTTGTTTAGTAGTATAATGTAGGATATCATTAAGATTCTTTTTACCCACTAAGAATCTTTGCAAAGAAGATCTCAAACTGTCATTATCATGCTTAAGAGAAGCAATAGTCGAAGACAATTGATTAATATTATCTATAGCATGCAAAAGATCATTTTCTAAGCAAAGAGATTTAGTTGAATAAGAATCTCTATCAATATGAAGAGCAGCAACATCATTCTCTCTATTTGTAGAACTAGAACAAGATTCATGCCCATTGATTTTAGCAAGCAAGGAGGCATTTTCTATTTCTAATTCATGCAAAACAAAATCTTTGTCCTTATTTTCAGATTTAAGAGTATCAAGCTCATGTATGAGAGAATCAACAATTAAAGTATGTTCTTCATTAGAACTAGGCATGAGAGGTTGAGCTTCTAGAAATTTAATCTTATCAAGCAAACTAGCATTTTCAAGTTTAAGAGAGTCTACTTGGCTAAGACAATCATTTTTATCATCAAGAAAGCAAGAATTAGCATGTTCAAGATCATCTAGTTCTTCATGCAAATTATCAACAATTTTAGCAAGCTTTTTCTTTTTTCTTTTAGAAGACTTAAGAGAGGCACAAACATCATGAATAATAGCAATCAAAGATTCTTTATCTAAAGAGTTTAGATTTACCTCACTTGTGTCTTCACTTGTTGATGCTATAAGACAAAAATGGCATTCTCCTGCATCACTAGAGCTTGAGCTTGATCCTTCACTTGAATCTTCACTTGAGCTTGAGTTGGAGGAGCCACTTGAGCTTGATTGCCATTTCTTCTTGTGAAGCTGGGTCTTTTTGCCTTGTGGGCAATCTTCCTTATAGTGACCCTTCTTTCCACATGTGAAGCACTGGATGGAGGAGGACTTGCCTTTGTAGAATTTACCCTTGGAGTACATGGCATCTTCTTTAGCTTGAGAGGATGGAGAGACTTGTTCCATGATAGCTTCAATTTGAGCCTTCATTTCAGCCTTCTTCATTCTCTTTAGCTCTTTCTTCTCTTATCTTTCTACTTCCTCCCTCTTGTCAAGTGTAGCTTCATGTGCTTGTAGATTTCCAATGAGCTCTTCAATAGGAATTTCCCTAAGAGACCTTGCTTCTTCAATAGAAGTCACCTTGGATTCCCACCTCTTGGGGAGAGTTCTAAGGATCTTTGAGTTGATCTCTCCACTAGACATAGGATGTCCTAAAATAGCAAGACCATTCAAAATGGTGTTGAGCCTTGAGTACATGTTGGCTATGCTCTCCTCCTTTCCCATCTTGAAGTTCTCAAGCATCCCTTTGAGCATGTAGACTTTGCTTTCCTTCACTTGATCTGTCCCTTCATAAGTGATGCAAAGCTTTCTCCATACCTCATAAGCCGTCTCACAAGAAGAAATCTGGTTGAACTCGGTGGGGGTCATGGAGGCATATAGGATATGCATGGCTCTAGCATTCAAGGTTGCTTTCATCAAGGCAACTTCATCCCATTCTTCAATCTTTGTCTTTGGTTGCATGTATGGGATATTCACCATTTGCCACATCTCAAGACTTGATCCTTGGATGTAGCATTGAAGCCTTCTTCTACAATAGAGGAAATTGCTCCCATCAAATATTGGTAGGCTAATTCTCCCTCCTTGGTAGTCACCCATCTTCTCCTACTTGTTGAAGTATTCTTGGAGAAGACCCGCTCTGATACCAATTATTGGATCCTATATGGGTGATTAGATGCTCTAGAGGGGGGGCGAATAGAGTTGAAAGCACTTAAACATAACTCATCAAACCTTCAAGATATATCAAAAGATAAGGTTGCTAAATAGTTAATTTGAGTGCAATTAAAACATGCATAGAAAGGATGAGAGAGATTGAACATGCACCAATTAGACAAGCTATTTAGAGTGGTTCCACACTTCAAACTAGAAGTGTGTCAGTCCACTTGCCTAGAGAGGTCAACCTCTAGGACTTCCAAACTATTGCACTCTTATATTCATTCATAAGACATACAATGCATGACCAAACAAAAGACTTACCTATCCAAGACAAAGAGTCTTAAGCCTTACCAAGGACTTACCCACTTTGCAAGAGTCTTCGGCCTTCTCCAAGGACTTACCCACTCTTACACAAGTCTTCGGCCTTGAAGGAATTACCCACTCTTCTTGGATCGTCAGCTTTTGACTTCACCTTCACTCGGAGAAGCTTCCAACAAGGTCTTACCCACTTGAGCTTGAGTCTTCTGCCTTCTCCAAGGGCTTACCCACTCTAGCTCCAAGCCTTCAGCCTTGATCTTCACCAAGGGATGCCTTCCCTTGTTATTCTTCACCTCTCTTGGACAAGAGAGAGAACCTTCATCTTCATGATTGCAAATGAGAGATGGGGAGGTGGTGGAAGTGAGAGCCTCACAAGATATACAAGTAGAACTAGCTCTCTTACAAATCTCCTACTCACTCTAATGGATGTAGCAAGTTATTAAGCTTAGAGAGAGAGGAGGCTGTAGGAAGCACTCAACTATAAAATAGGAACCTCATAAAGAGTTTGCAATGAATTCTCAACCTTGGAATGAAGCCCAAGGGGTCCTATTTATAGCTGGGGATGCCTCTTAGCCTTTGGGAACATTTGTGAACGAAAACTAGCCATTTTGTGGCTTGCAACGGATCTATTCTCACTTGTTGCAACTCCACAACGACTAGTAGCACTTTTCTGTACTTTTTCGTACAGTGCAATCGATCGAGTTTCTATGGGTGTAACTCAACCGATCAAGTAGGAGGCAAACCGATGTTCAAAGGATCGGTCGAGTTTGTTCTGAGGAAACTCGACCGACCATTTCAACTGGAAATGGCCTACTACCCAATCGGTCGAGTTCTGTGAGTGCACAACTCGACCGATGCAATCTTCAAAAAATCGACCAAGGTGGATCGGTCGAGTTTCAGGCTGGGGAAACTCGACCGACCAAGTGCTTGTAATTGATTTTCAAAGTCGCATCTAAAGTGCTCTAAAATTCGATCTAAGTGTTCTTGATATTTTTCTAAGCTTAATTACAAGTCATACAATCATTACAAGTGATTTACAACATGATTCTAATGGATATACATCATATTACAAAAACGTGCACTTGTATGACTTTGACTTGTCTTTTCTCCAATTTGGGATGCACAAGTTAGGGCAATTGGAGTGTGTCTATACCTAATCTGAAATCACTCAAGTAGAAGCATTAGACACCAATATGTGGAATGGTTAGTCATCATCAAAACACGAGTTTAGTCAATTTAGACGTGAGTCAACATTGACCTAATTGACCTTGAGTCAACAGAGTAGTTCCAAGATATGATTATCATCATGTGCACAATGCAGTGTTGAATGATCAAAGAAACATTGTCATATTCAAAGTTTATAGTGAGAATCATATATCATTTTTTATAAAGAATACAAATTTCTTCCAATAGATAGTTTGCAGAGGCAATGCCAATGTTAATTGTTAAGCAGACACAATGTAAAAAATGCAATAGTGAGACATGGAGCACATCTCTTTGAATCGTGAGTTATAAACCACTACTTCTACTTGAAGTAATAAATTGAACATGTTCAGTGATTGTATTATAAACATGACTGCATCAGATATAAAGGTAGGACACAATCATTATGCATATGGAATCATGTGTCAAATCTTGTTGTAGTGAACATAATTGAGTAAATATCTCATAATCTAATAGGGAACATGCCCACATGTGCTAACATGGACTCTTCCGCTTCTATTGGTGTTTATGTTTAAAAGGAAAAGTATTTGATGAATTTATAATGATGCATGTATTTGTATTTGACATAAAATTATACTTGTTTATTTTTCTCAGAATATAAGGTACTAAATCTTTGCTTTGATCATTGAAGTATTGTTTTTCCTCTTAAGTGTCATACATATTATCTTGATCAGTGGTGAACCTAAAATAAGAAGTTCCAGATGTCTAGTTCAATGTTATGTGTAAACTGCAACTGCCCAATCTACTAAACCTTTCTAATCTCATTGGATCAGGAACCAGAATAGACTTCAAGGTGATTAGATTGCCTGAAGTCTGTCTTAGGAATCATACAATGTCTTAGATAGAAACAACATGACATCACGACTAAAAAAATATTTCATTCCACGAGTATGAAACATGGTCATATGTAGTTCAATGATCACACACACACTACATTGTCATTGTCTCCAGATTTGATATTCATTTTTGAACCATTTTGGGATCTACTCATCCGGAACATATTTGAGAAACAAATATATCTCTATTATATCCAAGAAAGTGCTCAAATTTTACATACCTCTCTATCTCTCTCAAGTTGCAACATGATTTGTTGAAGCTTGGAGGAAATTATGAGAAAACAAAATGACATACTCTAGTAAACTCTAGCGATATCATACATAGTAGAGTAGAAGATAATGGATTTTATAAAACCCTATTTTTTCTAGGTCAAGACTTACACATGGACCTTGATATTCCACCACTAGGACTCCATTGCAAAACACTTTGTTTCAAGAGTCACACAGGGCATGGATTCCAAGTTCCTCTTGTATGTGTTTGAGTTATTTATATTCTCCATTTCCAACCCACATGTGAGAGACTATAATCATATTCTTAAAGAATTACCTTTATGCCCCGAATAATAATTGTAACTATTATAATAAATTCCTAGCAACCTTTATGTGACTTGTCAATTTGTGTGATATGAACCTTAATATGTTGGCAATACATCTAATAACAAATTTTACAAATCATAAGAAATGACTAATATGTATCAACACATTATTGCTACCCATGTAGTAGGATAAATTAGACAAGACTAAACCACTAATGAGTACTGATATTTGTATGATTCCCTTGTAAAATATATAAAAATGAACTAGATGCTTGGATATATCATTCTTAAGTATACTAGTAAGATATATGAGCTCACTAGCACATCAACTCACATGAGCATGAGAATGCATTTTATGTTGTCTTACTTACGAAAAGTCCTAGCATACCACTCTTGTTATATAGGAGGGACAAAGTCTTTATGTATCATTCACGATTTATAGCATTATTCTCACTTTCCCAACTACCACATTTGTGGAAATATTCTTCAAAAAATTATGTTGAGTAGTGCCAAGCTATGATCATCATCATGTGAACATTGTAGTGTTGAATGATCCAAGCACCATTGTCGTATTCAGAGTCGACTGTGAGAATCATAGCATTTTTGTATATGTTTCCGCATTACTTATTTAATATATGTCAATCATATAGTGGCTCATGAATTAGACTTAAGGAAAGCCAGTTTGATAGGCTTGGTATCTAACAAGTATCCATCTTTCTATCAACACCTAAATCTCATGAGGAATGGTCACGGGTTGGCAGACATGCTAGTCCTATATCGTTGTTGTTGTTTGACCCACAATAATACTTAATGAAGTATGTTTTACGAATGTTGCTATTAACATCCAATGTGATCTTATGCTCAACTAACATGCTTGAAGTCCCATCACTTGGAACCAATTTTTGGAAGTACGATTGTTATGTTTACTAATATAACAATAATAAATAAGCATAAATTAACAAATATAATTTTACGTCAAATACAAATACATACATCATTATTTTTGAAAGTACGATTGCTATGTTTACTAATATAACAATAATAAATAAGCATAAATTAACAAATATAATTTTATGTCGAATACAAATACATACATCATTATAAATTTCATCAAATAATTTTCTTTTGGACATAAACACCAATAGCAGCGGCAGAGTCCATGCTGGCACATATGGGCATGTTCCCTACTTATTCCGTAACATTTACTAAATTATGTTCACTACAACAAGATTTGACGCATGATTCCATATGAATAATGACTTTGTGTCCTACCTTTGTATCTGATGCAGTCAATTTTATAATACAATCACAGAACATGTTCAATTTATTACTTCAAGTAAAAGTAGTGGTTTATAACTCAGGATGCAAAGAGCTATGCTTCATTTCTTCTGCATTTTTTACATCGTGTCCGCTTTACAATAATTAGCATTGGCATTGGCTCTGCCAACATCTATTGGAAGAAATTTGTATTCTTTCTCAAAAGCCAACAAAGTCCATTGCTAGGTGAGAAATGTTCTGTATACATCCCAGAGCGTGATAAACCATCGACGACCGGTTGCAATTGTCAACATGGAATACACTGGGTAAAGACAGTTAGAGTTTAGCCATTGTGTACTCATATTATACATATGTACTCAACGTTAGTCACCAGACATGCGCAGACAGTAGATTTGTGCAGTGCATGGTTTTTCGTAGGAGACCATAGAAAGAAATTGGATGTCATTTCAGAAATACTTCTATAACTTATGCCTAGACAGTTCTCCGATGCATTTGCCATACATTGTTTGAGTTATATCAAAACGCTGTAGATGCGATGAGCTAGCAACAAAAGCATGTAGTTTGAGACATTAGGTCTATAGCTGTAACAAACTATAGAACACGTCTGATATGTATGACTTCGCTTCATGGTGTCCACTCTCACTCAAATTGACCAACACTTAAGTGTCGTGTAATGAGACTTGACTGGTTTGTTCGCTTGCAATCTTACAAACCCTAAATTACAGTCCATTGGATTGGATGGCCTATCCAGAATGCCAGACCGCTTACCATATCTCCATGATTTCGCCAAGCGGCATACATGTTGCCCCCGTAGCGTTTAAACGGGACGAAGGATTGCTGAATTTGTCTGGGTGACCGCAGTTTTATGGCATGAAATAAATGTGACCGCAACGTCACGGCATGAACACATTTCTGTTACACGTCAAAATGTAATGGTCACCATCTCATGTATATACATGACTAGAGGGAGTCAAAAGTCAATGTTTACATGAGGGAGTAATAATTATGTTAGGGTGGGGGTGGGGGGCGATGGGGACATGGGGTTGGTGGTGACATTTGTAGGTTGCAGCGAATTTGAGCTTATCAATGGGCCTGTGAACGATGGACACGAGTACTCGCATGATGGGCCGTTCTTAAATTCTCATCACATTCCAATCTGGTGAATCTATGTAGCGACAAACACTTTAACATGGTCGGGAACCAATCTTGAAGACAGACGTTGAATCAACAAGCAGCATAAGATTGATCCATGGACGGTGTGGAGGTATTGGTAGCGGTTACAAGGGACCACCCTCGGAGAAGAATAAATCACATTTTCACATAAGACGTAAAATAATTAGTGGAATAAGTAGATCCATTTAGATGCATCAGTCTAAATTTCTTGTCAAAGAGGCAGTCTAGTGTGGGCGGTTAAGAATTCCCAGGAGGCGAATAGAGGGAAGATAAAAAAGCAATGGAAGGCAGAAAACCTGGTGTACAAATGACGATATGGTAGGGTTGGGCTATTATTATTGTTGGCCCTGACGCCAAATGAAAATGATAAAGGTTAAACGAATTGGAAGAAGGTGTGGAGGATAGCTTTGTGGCCTAGAAGTCCTAGCTGATGCTCCTACGGCTGTCATTAATTGAAGGAAGAGTAAAGTTTAGAGAATGGATGGAATTAAAGGCTTTGACTAATGGCTATGTAATACCATATGGTATCTCATCTTCACATAGAAAAAATATATTAAAAAAAAGATGGGACACATGGGATGGCACATTTGCACTCGTAGTGATGATGATGCCAATTCCAACAACGCTAAAATTTATGCGCGTGCAATGCAAAACTAAGTGATGATGATGCCAATTCCAACAACGCTAAAATTCATGCGCGTGCAATGCAAAACTATGCGTTAGAATTGTAAAGGGATTGAAAGAGCCGCGAATGACAATCTCATTGAATTATGACTACTAGAGAGTACAACTAACTAAAATTGATCAACTAGGTTTAAAAAAAGTGTCAGTTGATTGATTAAACTAAGAAGTAGAATTCAACATCAGATAATAGAACCATATTGAAGATCTATTAGTGAAGTCTTTCAGGTATCAGTTTCACCATAGTGTGACTATGCATTTATTCTCTCTCATTGGTACAAATTATCTTGTTTCTTAGATTAAATGTATGAAGATTGTACTATCCATTCTCGTAGTGCATCACACTATTTAGTCTAATTACCAACCTACTCTCGTAGTGTTAATATAGAAAGCTAAATGATATGATATCTCGTTGAACAATCTACTTCACAATGGTTATCCCGTTCTCGTAGAGCATTATCAACTGTGTTGATAATGACTTCTTTAACTATTAATCCCGCTCTCGCAATTATAAACAATCTATCACATATCGAAGACGATCACGCACAAATAAGGTAATGAAGTCTTTTTATTAAAAATCCAAAGCAAAACAATCTATATTGAATCAAACATAAATACATACATAGTCAATACCGGCTACTCATGGGTCTTGAAGAACATGGGTTTAGCCCCTCGTGCTCAACATAAGATCAAAGGAAGGATGGGAGAATAAGAAAGCCACAAAACTCCTATAACACAAGACAAGGTTGATTCAACTCTGAAGAACGATGCAACCATACAACGTTCCTATCATAGGACCGCTCCTTGAAGGTGTCGAGACGCACCTTTTTTTTTTTTGGTGGAAGCCAGGAGGCTATTTATTCATCTCGCCCTCCTCGTGCAAGCCAATATGGAAAGACATTACAGGGCATCAAATTTTCATGAAGTGGAAACCAAAAAGGAAATGTGGTAGTACTACTACCATTACATCTATCTTCCAGTAAAACATTATCAATACAATCTGGCAGTCGGGTAAAGTCGAAATACCCATTGAATCTTTGTTGGTGTTGCTTTGCTAGTAGATCTGCTGCTTTATTACAGTTCCTTGGAGCGAATCCTACACTCCATTCAGACCTGTCCTTTAACCTTCTTTGCATTCTATCAATGAACCGCGCAAGCTTAGGTTTACTTTCAAGCTGGCATTTCAGTAGATCTACTAAGACCTTGCAATCAGTTTCGAATATGACTCTTTGGATATTATTTCATCCTGCAATCTCTATAGCCAGATCGACCACCATAGCTTCTGCTATGAGTGCAGATTTGGTTGTCGTTGTTCTAGCATGCCCATGGATCCAACGTCCCTCCTGATCCCTTGCCACCACAGCTATTGTAGCCTTCCTTTTAGTCCAAGCTGCATCAGTATTGATTTTGATATACCCAGCGGGCGGGGTGGACCATCTAGGTTTTTTTTGGTATTCCTGAGTTGTGCTCTGAAACCTCTGTCTTCCACGCTATGTTGTTTAATTGGATCTCCTTGTTGAAACCTCTGTCTTCCTGAGATGCACCTTGTTCCATGCATTTTCCTCTCCTTATTGAAATCTGGTCCCTCGTAGAATTAGAGATGAACATTAGTCCAGAACCGGACCGACCCGAGGACTAAATTTTAACAAATTTATGGACCATGGATCGAACCATTTCGAAGTTGGACCAGACCGGTATCGGACCGAGACTGAACTGTCTGGACCACAATCATACTTTATATGTATTACAAAACTTATTTAATAATAAAAAAGAGATAATCTTAATTATTTTTAACAATTATATAATATAAATATTAAACATTTACAATAATAGTATTTATGTGTGTGATGTGTTTTTACTTGTGACATAATGTGTGTGTGTGTGTGTGTGTATATATATATATATATATATATATATATATATATATATATATATATATACACACACACATACATACATGCATACATACAAAACGCGTCTAAAAATTTATATCCAAATGGACTCAAAATTTATATGTAGCCTAGTTATAGTATGGCAGTGAAGATCAATGGTTTACATTTTGTGAAAAATAGTCTTGATATGAAAACACACTTGAGTGTATTCATGCAATCTGTACACTGGAGTGTATTCTAGCCTGACTCTCTCTCTCTCTCTCCATATATATATATATATATATATATATATATATATATATATATATATTCTACATATAAGCCGACCTACAGTCCATATCATAGTCTGACCAGTTTCTCTGATGCAACCAAGTTGTATATCGATATTATTGAGATTTCTCTGATGCTTCTTTGATCCTCTTCACGATGCCACTGAGCTGGATGTCGGTGGTGCCAACTTTCGTCTCAATGGTCTCAAATCCGATCTTGGTGGTACTAATATTTCTCTGTGAGGAAATCATCTATTATTTAATCGGTGCCACTAATATAATTCAATATTACTGATTTTCTTCAACTTATGCTTGATTTTGTCTGCAACAAAATAAGCACGCATTAGGAAATAGTTAAAATGTAATATCTCAAACTAAATGTATGAAAAATAGATGAAATGGATGCACAAAAGATATTTCAAGAAATTTAGGCAAAGGATACATAAAACACATAAATACAAGATAATTTCTCATGCAAACATGCCTAAATTAGTCCTAATTTTTATAGAAAACCATGTGCATCAAAATCTCCTAAGCTTGTATGTTGATCATCCTCGAGCAACACATTTTTTTTCTTCTGCTACCTATATCAGCGTCCCATTTTTCAACACAACCTTTCAAGAGATGTGTCCATCCAAGGGACACAACTCTTCGCTAACATATATGAAAGTTACCGGGCAATGTTATTGTAAATGTTAGTGGAGTGATTGGGTTCTTGTGGCACAACCCCTACTACTCGCGTCCCTTCATAAGATGTAATGATATGTGTGCTAATCCTATACAAAGCAAGGGAGAGCACTTGGAAAACTCAATCAACAAGCGAGTTGAGAAAGCACAACTCAAGAGTGAGTGTGTGCTTGAGTGTTGTGGCCTCGACCTCCACGAGTGTAATATGTTTAGAAGTGCATCAAGTTGCCCATAATAAAGAATTCTGTTGCAGATCTCTCTATGTCTATTTTCAACTATAATCAGCTAGATTGGTAGATTCTCACTCACATTTATGGGACATTTCGAGTAAAACTCTCTGCAAAATATTTTCTCCAAATGAAAAACTCTGTTACATATAATAGTTCTTCGTATTTGATCTTAAACATCATTTTAAGTCTCATTCGATTGGTAAATTATTCACAATGTTCATGAGTAGACTCATATTTCAATCCCTCCAAATTCATTTTTTGTATACAAAAATATTGATTACAACCCCCATGTTCTTGAGTACCAACTTTGTTGAAGACTCAGACCCCCTAATTAAATTTTGCTGGATCCACTATTGTTCAAGGTTGACATCTACCACCCATGAAAGATGGAAACAAAGACATGCCATCGAAGATACTAAAAGAACGAAATTAACTATCATTATGGTACTATTGTTTAAAACGTGATACAAAGAGATAGTGGCGGAGCCACATACAAACTTTGGTGGGCACATGCCCCACCCAAAATGTTAGATTATGCATACATTTAAACAAAGATGGATTAAGTATAGATGAAATAATGTTGTGGCAACACATCCCACTATCACACAGACAATGAGGTGTTACGCGAAAATGTGCGGAAATCACCATAACCACAAATTACCAAGAACACGGGTTAATTAAAACTGATTGCAGAAAACTGATAAACAAAGAAACTATTACGTTCCAATCCACATCTTGCAAGAAAACAAGTCATATATACATATACAAGATCTGATACGTGTCCACAGCTCAAAGGAACAGCTGTCTATCCATCACATGAGTTCACCACCTGTTCATATACATAAAGGCCCACATCCGGCCAACAGAAGGATATACAAAACATTATCGATCGTACATCGTGAAACAACGCCAAAACACTGCCAAGGACCTGAGGGTACATGGATGACTCTAGACTCTGCTACAAAACATCCAAAACAGTAGCATATCCATCGCTTGCCTTCTACTGCTCGTCTAGCTGCTCGGCCGCAACACCACGACCACCACCACGTCTAGCTCAACCACCTAAAAAGGGTGTAAACCAGCAGAGTGAGACAATTGAACATTGTCCCAGCGGGAAACATAACTCCCCACCGCAACTACAGAACCTCAGAAAGATAGAGCTTATAACAGCAGATAACCGATAAGAGATATAACTAGAGCAGTTTATGTAAGGCAAAGCTATTCTTACTGACAAGCTTACCAGATGTACAAAGGGCATGTAACCAAGTAACTCTCAATGGAACATGATTTACAAGATAAGATATATTGTTATGTTGCATGAGGAACATATAAGATATATCACCACATATCCTGAGAAACATATAAACAACTACAAGATGTAACTACACAAGAAAGGCCTCAACCAATGTTCCATGTTTTGCCTTAAGCAATATATACTATACGGCTGGATTACGTATTCTTATGCCCTAAGGAAGTGAACCGTACCGTTCAAATCCAACCGACGGTTGCGAAACCCGGAGCCGGTGCCATACAAGGTCACCTGGAAGAGCCGGACTCCACGACCTCCCACCTCATAGTCAGTGCACGAGTACAACACAAGTAGGACCGTAGTCTCATGTTGAAGTGGTCTTAGCCACAGGGTCAGGCTACCCTCTGCCTAGTCCGCCTTGGTACAGGTATCGGCGCTAGTGAAACAGAGCCACATGCCTGTTCACCATGCTCTGAGCCATGAACGCATTCATGCTCCTCATATCACATTTCCTGAGCCATGGGCCTGTTCACCATGCTCTTCACATATATGGGCTACGGGCCTGAATCCGCACCCTGGAGTCTACAACCGAAGTTGCACTCTTACCTCCTCACTTTAGGCTAGGAGCAACCTCGCACATTCAACAATATGCGCTTCGGGTTAACCCGTAGGAAAACCCATTTCACCATCACCAAATCCTGACGATGATGGATCTATGGCCAGGGCAAACTACATAATATATTTCAATGTGATTATTTAGTGTCTTTTAGATGGATTGCAAGGTTCAACCAAGTTGTATAACATGCAAACTATAACAGAATAAACATCATAAAACTCAACATTATGATTTTATTGTAATCACATCAACCTGATCCATCTCAAGGATCCAACGTCACATGTTATCACTTGACCTCTTGCCAACCATCCAGATCTATCTCAAGGATCATCACATACCATGGGATCTCAATCCCCCATCATGTGTTGCCACTGCCTCTCAAGGCTTACATTATCATCATGGAACAATCACATCACATGTGCAATCTCATCAACAAGAGTAATTATCAGAGTGATGTTTCTCATCACATATTTTTCATAGCCTTTTCATGGCTAAGCATCACCTGCATGGTTAGTGTACTCAATAATCATAGTTTCAACATAAAGACTATGCTTACTATTGTGAGATGACATTCAAGATGCTATACCTATCGATTATACATCATCTGGTGATCATGTGCGTAAGACACATTATTAAGCAAATCATATCTATGCTTATCCTCATCTCAGTATTATATAGATAATCAAGATGATTAATTCATGCATATAGTCATGTTGGATATACAGAACAAGCGTTATCATTACCACTACCATTATCATTATCATGACTATTACCATCATCATTATCATTAAGTGAGCAAGGAGTCACCAACGTTTAGGCAAGGGTATATATTAGTCTGTTTCCATGATACGAGGAACCGTCACAAAAGGATAAAACGAACCCTCACTATAGATCACCACGATCCCACAAAAAAAGGGGTGTATCGGCCACCTGCCCTCACCCAAAAACGCAACGCATAACGACAGATATAAACAAGCAGCAATGCTGCGTTGCCACCAAGGCAACCAGCGCACGACACAACGTCACAAGGAAAGGGTAACACGTGATAGGAATGGGGTGTCGGGCATTCCTCACATATCGGGCCGCACCCGATACAAAGTGATGTCGACCAAGACAACCCACAAAAGGCTATCGTCCAGGAGAGAGAACACACTCCACAAAACGTGCAATGACTTGGTCAAGGCCTAACGACCGACATAAAGCAAAGGAAAGGGCGTGACGCCCATCACAGGAGCAAGGGGTGTCGCCCGACACCTCAACCTATCGCCCAAAACAAGAGCAAACGTGTCGCCCAACACACACACACACTCATGTCGAGAAAAACTAAACTAGAGGGCTGTCGGGAAGCACCTCATCATCCTCATCTCGACCAAGATACATCTCACAAGGTCGTCTTCTACCTCAAGCAAAAGATACCCAAAACCCTAGAGGGTCAAGGAGATGGCTCACCTCAATCAACCAAGAAAGAGTGGTCTTGCACACCACCTATCACCCATCGGGCAACACAAACAACAACCCGAAACAAGGTCCATTACAACCGAGCTCACCCTTCTAGTCCATGGTGAGAGGAGAGTGTTGCTCAAGCAACTAGGACAAAAGCTCACCTCAATCGACTATGAAAGAGGGGTGTTGCTCATGAGACTAGAAGCTTAAACTCACTCCTCTAGACCAAAGAGAGAAAGGAGTATTGCTCACCCAAGATTACCAAGAGGATCGGCCAACAAGGATACTAAGCAAGATACAAAACTAATCAACAACATATAAGCATGAAAGGAGATAATGTAGCTAGGGTTAGAAGTTATGCAACCCGCCTTAAGCTCCAAGCTCCAAAGAAGAAGAAGAGCTCCAAGCTTCAAGGGATGTCGACCACCACATGCTCCTTCAAGGGGGTGTATCAGCTGACAAAAGCAAGGAAGAAGGGAGAGTCGTGCACTCAAGGTAGAGAAAAGGCTAAGGGATCAAAGGAACTCAAAGCAAGGAAAAGAACCACCTATATAGAAGGAAAGGGGGAGAAAACAAAGTAGAGCAAGGCAAGGTGTCGTCCACCTAAGGACACTTGTCCTAGAGCTCAAGCCACCACTCTAGAAAGCCTTATACACTTGTCCAAGGTCATTGCCACATGCATGCATCAAGCTCCAAGTGTCCACTAGTGGTGACACAAATGAGGTCAAAGCTGGGTCAAACACCATGGGTGACACAACACTTGCCTCATGGGCGACACACCTCACATGTTGGCCGAAACACTCACCTCTAGGTCGACACACACCTCTCTTGGGCGACAAAAAGCTCAACCAAGCCCAAACAAGGCACCTCAAGGCCCAAACAAGCTCAACCAGGCCCAAAAGAACTCAAGCAACGAGACCAAGCCTTCCTCTCAACCCTAGAGGAAGCAAAGAGAGACAGGAACACCTCACAAGGTGGCAAACTTGCCCACAAAACCCTGGACTTGGGTTATTTGCAAGTAGCACCTCCAACTCTCAACAAAGCACAACCAAACCCTAATCACCACTAAAGGTGATTAGCAAGCATCAAAGCATCAAGGTTAAGCAAAACAAACAAGGTAAACCCTAAATGAAGGTCAGGGTCCTTACAAGCTAACCCCCTTCAAGGGATTTCGTCCCTGAAATCCGAAGTGAAAAGCGAGGGATACTTTCTCCTCATCTCTTCCTCAAGCTCCCACGTGGCTTCCTCAACGCCATGACGCTGCCAAAGAACCTTCACAAGAACCAGGTCCTTCCTCTTCAGCTTCTTGACCCTTCTATCAAGGATCGCCACAGGACCCTCCTCGTAGGTCACATCTTCATCAAGCTCAACCTCAACTGGCTGTATCATTGTACCTGAATCTGGATGACTTTTCTTCAACATACTGACATGGAATACTGGATGCAACCTGTGCAACTCTGGAGACAACTCTAACTCGTAAGCTACCTTGCCAACACGTGCTATGACTGGATAAGGCCCCATATACTTGGGTGCTAACTTACCCTTCCGACCAAACCTTAGCACACCTTTCCATGACGAGACCTTAAGATATACTTTGTCTCCTACTTGGAACTCCAAAGGTCGTCGGCAATTATCTGCATAAGACTTCTGCCTCTCCTGTGCCACTTTCAACTGTTGCTGTATCACTTTGATCTTTTCTGTTGTTTGTTGTACTAACTCAGGACCCAAAAGCTGATACTCACCGGACTCATACCAACACAAAGGAGATCTGCATTTCCCTCCATACAGAGCCTCATAAGGAGCCATGTCAATGCTCCACTGATAACTGTTGTTGTAGACAAACTCTATCAAACTAAGATGTACATCCCAGTTGCCTAGAAACTTCAAAACACAAGCTCAAAGGAGATCTTCCAAAGTATGAATAGTCCTTTCAGACTGTCCATCTGTCTGCGGGTGAAAAGCTGTACTGAACCTCAACTGCGTTCCCAACGCTTCATGCAACTGTTCCCAGAAACGACTCATAAACTGAGGACCTCTGTCAGAAACTATCATTGCTGGCACACCGTGCAAACGTACTATCTCATCAACATACACTCGAGCGAGTTTCTCAGATGTATACGTCATCTTCACTGGTAGGAAATGGGCAGACTTCGTCAATCTGTCCACTATCACCCAAATGGAATCATGATTCCTAGTTGTCCGGGGTAGACCAACTATGAAATCCATGGTTATATGATCCCATTTCCACTGCGGTATCGGCAAAGGTTGCAACGTACCTGCCGGCTTCTGATGTTCAGCCTTCACTTACTGGCAAACCACACATCTCGCTACGAACTCAGCTACATCTTTCTTCAAACCGGGCCACCAATACAAGTCCTTCAGACTATGATACATCTTGGTGACACATGGATGCATAGCATAAATCGACATATGTGCTTCCTCACGCACCAACTTCCTCAGATCATCAGCATCTGGAACCACCATCCTCTCACGATAACAAACTAGCCCATCCTCGGACTCATGGAACCCTTCACGCTTTTCACTGCCGAACTCTGATCTGATCAACTGTACCGCATCATCTGTATGCTGTGCATTTTTGATTTACTGTCTCAACGTAGGCTTGACTTGCATCTGTGCTAAAAGACCAGACAACAAGGAAACTTCCATCTGTACATTCATCTGTTGCAGCAAAACAAACCTATCTCGCCTATGGCATACCAGAGAACTCAACCGTGCCTTCTTTGAAAAAAGAGAAGAAGACTTTCTGCTCAGCACATTAGCTACCATGTTCACCTTACCAGGATGATACTCGATAGTGCAGTCGTAATCATTGATCAACTTCATCCATCGACGTTGTCGCATGTTTAACTCATGCTGCGAAAAGATGTACTTCAGATTCTTATGATCCGCAAAGATTTGACATACTTCCCCATATAGATAGTGTCTCCAAATCTTTAACACATGAACCACAACTGCCAACTCCAAGTCATGAGTCAGATAGTTCTCCTCATGTTTCTTGAGCTGTCGTGAGGCAAAAGAAACCACATGATCTTCCTGCATCAGCACACAACCTAAACCTTTCTTGGAAGCATCACAGAAAACAACATAGCCCTTCCCAGGCTCTGGCAGGGTTAACACTGGAGCACTGGTCAGCTTCTCCTTCATACTCTGGAAAGCTTGCTAACATCGATCATCCCAAACAAAAGGTACATCCTTCCTGGTCAACTTCGTCATTGGAAACGCGATCGTACTGAAGTCCTTAATAAACCTCCGCTAGTATCCTGCTAAACCCAAGAAACTACGAACTTCTTTCGGCGTCTTCGGTTGCTCCCAATCTGCAACGGATTCCACCTTCTTCAGATCGACTTTGATTCCTTTAGCAGATATCACATGACCCAAGAAAGTCACTTCCTCCAACCAGAACTCACACTTACTGAACTTGGCATATAGCTGACGTTGACGAAGAAGAGTCAACGCCAGATGAATATGTCGATCATGCTCTTGCTTATCCCGACTATAGATCAAAATGTCATCTATAAAGACTATGACAAACTGATCTAAGAACGGACAGAACACTCTGTTCATCAGATCCATGAAAGCAGCAGGTGCATTGGTTAGCCCAAACGACATAACCACAAACATGAAGTGACCATACCTCGTCCTAAAAGCAGACTTTGGTATGTCATCTGCCTTAATACTCACCTGATGATATCCAGACCGTAGATCGATATTTGAAAATACTGTAGCACCACGCAACTGATCAAACAGATCATCTATCCTCAGTAACGGGTACTTGTTCTTGATCGTGACTTTGTTCAACTGTCGGTAATCTATACACAACCGCATCGAACCATCCTTCTTCTTAACAAACAACAGTGGAGCACCTTAAGGCGACATACTCAGCCGGAGAAAACCTTTGTCCAGCAACTCTTGCAACTGCTTCTTCAGCTCTGCCGTCTCTACTGGAGCCATCCTATACGGTGTCTGTGCAACTGGCTGTGTTCCTGGTACCAAATTGATCTCGAAATCAATCTCTCGGGGTGGAGGAACACCAGGAAACTCCTCAGGAAACACGTCTGCAAACTCTCGAACAACTGACACCTCCTCAAGGCTAGGACCTTTCTCCTTGGCAACCACAACGGTATCCACCACGTGAGCTAAGAACGCCTCACATCCTTGCCGTAGCAACTTCTCTGCCACCATAGCTGATATCAGACATGTCGGAAGAATCTTACTATCTCCCTGGAAGATCCACTTCTATCCAGCATCATCAAACACTGCCTGCTTGGAACCACAGTCCAAAACAACCTTATACTTCTCTAAGGTATCCATCCCAAGGATAACATCAAAACCATGCATATCAAGTGGTATAAGATCCACTTGGATGCGGTGTCCCGAGAAAGACAAGACACAAGATGGACACTCTTCTCGAAGCAAGGAGGAACCATCAAAAGGGGTTTCTAACAACAAACTATCCTCCTTACAGCTAACAGATAAACAACAGTTTTCAAGCATACTATAGGCGAAGAAAGAGTGTGTAGCACCTGGGTCAACCAGAACAGATATAAAGTAAGAAGAAGATATATCGGAATGAAATAACTCCATCTGACCTGTCACTACTCGCGGGTTGACTATCGCCTCCGGCTGACTCATAGCATAGAATCGACCTGTTGCTTGCTGTCCACGACCTCTGCTTCCTTGAGCAGACGAACCTGCTTGCGACGCCTGACCGCATCCTCGCCCTCTGCTACCACTGGGCTGCTGTCTTTCTGACCTTTGAAAACTCTGCCTTGGCTGATGCGTCACTTCAACACCTCTGTTCGGGCAATTGATCCTGAAATGCCCGACTTGTCCACAAAGATGACATGTCCTGTCCTCAAACCGTGGCCTAGCTGGCCCTGTCACTGCCACATAAGCTATACTATGTGCCTTAGATGGCGAAGAAACATAACCTCTCCCCTTACTTGGAGACCACTGGGATGGTACACCAGAACCTCTCATCACTGACGGTGATGAAAACCTAGGCTTCTTAAAGCCACCAAACCTGCGTCCCTGAAACTGAGCAGGTCCTTTATGATACATGGACTCTCTTTTCTCCCTTACTGACCTCTCAATCCTTTGAACAAATTCCACGAACGTAGCAAACCGTTCTCGGTTATCCAACGCAGACACAGGAGTGTCAGCTCAGAAGTCAGACCCTTCTCAAAATGTCTGATCCGCTCCTCATCTGTTTCCTCCATGTGAGGACAAAACCTCAACAGATCCATAAACTTGGATTCATACTTGGTGATGTTCATCATTCCTTGTCGCAAACTCTCAAACTGACTGATCTTCTCATCCATATACATCTTTGGAAAGTATCTGCTAATGAACTCGCGCCAGAACACATCCCAACAGATCACCTCACCAGGCCGCTTCTCTTCTTCGAATGTCTACCAGTGACCAGCACTACCCTTCAGAAGGTAGACAACATGCTTTACTTTGTCTGCTTCGAGGATGTCAAGGATCTGGAAAGACTTCTCAAGACTTGCCAGCCACAGATCTGCATCCACTGGATCAGCTGTTCCAGCATACTCCGAAGCTCCGACTCAGCGAAACCACTCAAAGGTCTTCCCAATACCCGATGCTTCTCCATGGGGAACCTGTGCTCTCGGAGGAGGCACTGGAAATCGCTCAACCATGAGAATCATCGTAGCCATCAGCTGCCCCATAAGCTGTTGATAGGCAGGGTGTTCAAGAATGGCTGGGTCAGGTTGGGGGACCTCAGGCACCCGATCTCCATGTGCCTGCCCTTCAGCTGAAGCAGCATCACTATACTCAGCTGAGTGTTCTTCATGGTTTCCAGACATCTTGACTTTTCTTCTGCTGAGGGCAGAAGACGGTTGTAAGAAAATCTGGACAACACACAAGAATAGACGGCCTAGTCCTAAATCCCTGTAGACTCAGCGAACCTAAGGCTCTGATACCAAACTTGTGGCAACACATCCCACTATCACACAGACAGCGAGGTGCTACGCGAAAACGTGCGGAAATCACCATAACCACAGATTACCAAGAACACAGGTTAATTAAAACCGATTGCAGAAAACTGATAAACTGAGAAACTATTACATTCCAGTCCACATCCTGCAAGAAAACAAGTCATATATACATATACAAGATCTGATACATGTCCACAACTCAAAGGAACAACTTTCTACCCATCACATGAGTTCACCACCTGTTCATATACATAAAGGCCCACATCCGGCCAATAATAGGATATACAAAACATTATCGATCGTACATTGTGAAACAACGCCAAAACACTGCCAAGGACCTGAGGGTACAGGGATGACTCTAGACTCTGCTACAAAACATCCAAAATAGTAGAATATCCATCGCTTGCCTTCTACTGCTCGTCTAGATGCTCGACCGCAACACCACGACCACCACCACGTCTAGCTCGATCACCTAAAAAGGGTGTAAACCAGCGGAGTGAGACAATTGAATATTGTCCCAGTGGGAAACATAACTCCCCACCGCAACTACAGAACCTCAGAAAGATAGAGCTTATAACAGCAGATAACCAATAAGAGATATAACAGGAGCAGTTTATGTAAGGCAAAGCTATTCTTACTGACAAGCTTACCAGTTGTACAAAGGGCATGTAACCAAGTAACTCTCAATGGAACATGATTGACAAGATAAGATATAATGTTATGTTGCATGGGGAACATATAAGATATATCACCACATATCCTGAGAAACATATAAGCAACTACAAGATGTAACTACACAAGAAAGGCCTCAACCAATGTTCCGTGTTTTGCCTTAAGCAATATATAGTATACGGCTGGATTACGTATTCTTATGCCGTGAGGAAGTGAACCGTACCGTTCAAATCCAATCGACGGCTGTGAAACCCGAAGCCGGTGCCATACAAGGTCACATGGAAGAGCCGGACTCCACGACCTCCCACCTCGTAGTCAGTGCACGAGTACAACACAAGAAGGACCGCAGTCTCATGCTGAAGTGGTCTAAGCCACATGGTCAGGCTACCCTCTGCCTAGCCCGCCTCAGTACATGTATCGACGCTAGTGAAACGGAGCCACGGGCCTGTTCTCCGTGCTCTGAGCCATGAACGCATTCATGCTCCTCATATCACATATCCTGAGCCACGGGCCTATTCACCATGCTCTTCACATATATGGGCTTCGGGCCTGAATCCGCACCCTGGAGTCTACAACCGAAGTTGCACTCTTACCTCCTCACTTTAGGCTAGGAGCAACCTCGCATATTCAACAATATGCGCTCCGGGTTAACCCGTAGGAGAACCCGTTTCACCATCACCAAATCCTGACGATGATGGATTTATGGCCAGGGCAAACTACATGATATATTTCACTATGAGTCTATGGCCAGGGCAAACTACATGATATATTTCACTGTAATTATTTAGTGTCTTTTAGATGGATTGCAAGGTTCAACCAAGTTGTATAACATGCAAACTATAACAGAATAAACATCATAAAACTCAACATTATGCTTTTATTGTAATCACATCAACCTGATCCATCTCAAGGATCCAACGTCACATGTTATCACTTGACCTCTTGCCAACCATCCAGATCTATCTCAAGGATCATCACATACCATGGGATCTCAATCCCCCATCATGGGTTGCCACTGCCTCTCAAGGCTTACATTATCATCATGGAACAATCACATCACATGTGCAATCTCATCAACAAGAGTAATTATCAGAGTGATGTTTCTCATCACATATTTTTCATAGCCTTTTCATGGCTAAGCATCACCTGCATGGTTAGTGTACTCAATAATCATAGTTTCAACATAAAGACTATGCTTACTATCATGAGATGATATTCAAGATGCTATACCTATCGATTATACATCATCTGGTGATCATGTGCGTAAGACACATTATTAAGCAAATCATATCTATGCTTATCCCCATCTCAGTATTATATAGATAATCAAGATGATTACTTCATGCATATAGTCATGTTGGATATACAGAACAAGCGTTATCATTACTACTACCATTATCATTATCATGACTATTACCATCATCATTATCATTAAGTGAGCAAGGAGTCACCAACGTTTAGGCAAGGGTATATATGTACATACAAATAGTCTGTTTCCATGATACGAGGAACCATCACAAAAGGATAACACCAACCCTCACTCTAGATCACCACGATCCCACAAAAAAGGGGTGTATCGGCCACCTGCCCTCACCCAAAAACTCAACGCATAACGGCAGATATAAACAAGAAGCAACGCTGCGTTGCCACCAAGGCAACCAGCACGCGACACAGTGTCACAAGAAAAGGGTAACACGTGATAGGAGTGGGGTGTTGGGCATTCCTCCCATATCGGGCCACACCTGATACAGAGTGATGTCGACCAAGACAACCCACAAAAGGCTATCGTCCAGGAGAGAGAACACACTCCACAAAACATGCAACAACTTGGTCAAGGCCTAACGGCCGACACAAAGCAAAGGAAAGGGCGTGACGCCCATCATAGGAGCAAGGGGTGTCGCCCGACACCTCAACCTATCACCCAACACAAGAGCAAACGTGTCGCCCAACACACACACACTCATGTCGAGCAAAACTAAACTAGAGGGCTATCGGGCACCACCTCATCATCCTCATCTCGACCAAGATACATCTCACAAGGTCGTCTTCTACCTCAAGCAAAAGATACCCAAAACCCTAGAGGGTCAAGGATATGGCTCACCTCAATAAACCAAGAAAGAGGGGTCTTACACACCACCTATCACCCATCGGGCAACACAAACACCAACCCAAAACAAGGTCCACTACAACCGAGCTCACCCTTCTAGTCCATGGTGATAGGAGAGTGTTGCTCAAGCAACTAGGACTCAAGCTCACCTCAATCGACTATGAAAGAGGGGTGTTTCTCATGAGACTAGAAGCTTAAACTCACTCCTCTAGACCAAAGAGAGAAAGGAGTATTGCTCACCCAAGATTACCAAGAGGATCGGCCAATAAGGATACTAAGCAAGATACAAAACTAATCAACAACATATAAGCAAGAAAGGAGAGAATGTAGCTAGGGTTAGAAGGTATGCATCCCACCTTAAGCTCCAAGCTCAAAAGAAGAAGAAGAGATCCAAGCTTCAAGGGATGTCGACCACCACTTGCTCCTTCAAGGGGGTGTATCAGCCGACACAAGCAAGGAAGAAGGGAGAGTCGTGCACTCAAGGTGGAGAAAAGGCTAAGGGATCAAAGGAACTCCAAGCAAGGAAAAGAACCACCTATATAGAAGGAAAGGGGGGAGAAAACAAAGTAGAGCAAGGCAAGGTGTCGTCCACCTAAGGACACTTGTCCTAGAGGTCAAGCCACCACTCTAGCAAGCCTTATACACTTGTCCAAGGTCATTGCCACATGCATGCATCAAGATCCAAGTGTCCACTAGTGGTGACACAAATGAGGTCAAAGCTTGGTCAAACACCATGGGCGACACAACACTTGCCCCATGGGCGACACACCTCACATGTTGGCCGACACACTCACCTCTAGGTCGACACACACCTCTCTTGGGCGACACAAAGCTCAACCAAGCCCAAACAAGGCACCTCAAGGCCCAAACAAGCTCAACCAGGCCCAAAAGAACTCCAGCAAAGAGCCCAAGCCTTCCTCTCAACCCTAGAGGAAGCAAAGAGAGAGAGAGGAACACCTCACAAGGTGGCAAACTTGCCCACAAAACCCTATACTTAGGTTATTTGCAAGTAGCACCTCCAACTCTCAACAAAGCACAACCAAACCCTAATCACCACTAAAGGTGATTAGCAAGCATCAAAGCATCATGGTTAAGCAAAAAAAACAGGGTAAACCCTAAACGAAGGTCAGGGTCCTTACAAGCTAACCCCCTTCAAGGGATTTCGTCCCCGAAATCCGAAGAGAAAAGCGAGGGATTGTTTCTCCTCATCTCGTCTTCAAGCTCCCATGTGGCTTCCTCAACGCCACGACACTGCCAAAGAACCTTCACAAGAATCAGGTCCTTCCTCTTCAGCTTCTTGACCCTTCTGTCAAGGATCGCCACAAGACCCTCCTCGTAGGTCACATCTTCATCAAGCTCAACCTCAACTGGCTGTATCACTGTACCTGAATCTGGATGACTTTTCTTCAACATACTGACATGGAACACTAGATGCAACCTGTGCAACTCTGGAGGCAACTCTAACTCGTAAGCTACCTTGACAACACGTGCTATGACTGGATAAGGCCCCATATACCTGGGTGCTAACTTACCCTTCCAACCAAACCTTAGCACACCTTTCCACGGCGAGACCTTAAGATACACTTTGTCTCCTACTTGGAACTCCAAAGGTCGTCGGCGATTGTCTGCATAAGAATTCTGCCTGTCCTGTGCCACTTTCAACTGTTGCTGTATCACTTTGATCTTTTTTGTTATTTGTTGTACTAACTTAGGACCCAAAAGCTGATACTCACCAGACTTGTACCAACACAAAGGAGATCTGCATTTCCTTCCATACAAATTCTCATAAGGAGCCATGTCAATGCTCCGTTGATAACTGTTGTTGTAGGCAAACTCTATCAAACTAAGCTGTACATCCCAGTTGCCTAGAAACTGAAAAACACAAGCTCGAAGGAGATCTTCCAAAGTCTGAATAGTCCTTTTAGACTATCCATCTGTCTGCGGGTGAAAAGCTGTACTGAACCTCAACTGCGTTCCCAACGCTTTGTGCAACTGTTCCCAGAAATGACTCATAAACTGAGGACCTCTGTCAGAAACTATCATTGCTGGCACACCGTGCAAATGTACTATCTCATCAACATACACTCGAGCGAGTTTCTCAAATGTATACGTCGTCTTCACTGGTAGGAAATGGGCAGACTTCGTCAATCTGTCCACTATCACCCAAATGGAATCATGATTCCTAGTTGTCCGGTGTCGACCAACTACGAAATCCATGGTTATATGATCCCATTTCCACTGTGGTATCGGCAAAGGTTGCAACGTACCTGCCAGCTTCTGATGTTCAGCCTTCACTTGCTGGCAATCCGCACATCTCGCTATGAACTCAGCTACATCTTCCTTCAAACCGGGCCACCAATACAAGTCCTTCAGACTATGATACATCTTGGTGACACCTGGATGCATAGCATACATCGACATATGTGCTTCCTCGTGCACCAACTTCCTCAGATCATCAGCATCTGGAACCACCATCCTCTCACGATAACAAACTAGCCCATCCACAGACTCATGGAACCCTTCATGCTTTTCACTGCCAAACTCTGATTTGATCAACTGTACCGCATCATATGTCTGCTGTGCATTTTTGATTTGCTGTCTCAACGTAGGCTTGACTTGCATCTGTGCTAAAAGACCAGACAACAAGGAAACTTCCATCTATACATTCATCTATCGCAGCAAAACAAACATATCTCGCCTATGGCATATCAGAGAACTCAACCGTGCCTTCTTTGAAGAAAGAGAAGAAGACTTTCTGCTCAGCGCATCAGCTACCACATTCGCCTTACCAGGATGATACTCGATAGTGCAGTCATAATCATTGATCAACTCCATCCATTGATGTTGTCGCATGTTTAACTCATGCTGCGAAAAGATGTACTTCAAATTCTTATGATCTGTAAAGATTTGACATACTTCCCCATACAGATAGTGTCTCCAAATCTTTAATGCATGAACCACAACCGCCAACTCCAAGTCATGAGTCGGATAGTTCTCCTCATGTTTCTTGAGCTGTCACGAGGCAAAAGAAACCACATGATCTTCCTTCATCAGCACACAACCTAAACCTTTCTTGGAAGCATCACAGAAAACAACATAGCCCTTCCCAGGCTCTGGCAGGGTTAACACTGGAGCACTGGTCAGCTTCTCCTTCAAACTCTGGAAAGCTTGCTGACATCGATCATCCCAAACAAAAGGTACATCCTTCCTAGTCAACTTCATCATTGGAAACACGATCGTACTGAAGTCCTTAATAAACCTCCGGTAGTATCCTGCTAAACCCAAGAAACTACGAACTTCTGTCGGCATCTTCGGTTGCTCCCAATCTACAACGGATTCCACCTTCTTTGGATCGACTTTGACTCCTTCAGCAGATATCACATGACCCAAGAAAGTCACTTCCTCCAACCAGAACTCACACTTACTGAACTTGGCATATAGCTGATGTTGACGAAGAAGAGTCAACGCCAGACGAAGATGTCGATCATGCTCTTACTTATCCCGACTATAGGTCAAAATGTCATCTATAAAGACTACGACAAACTGATCTAAGAACGGACGGAACACTCTGTTCATCAGATCCATGAAAGCAGCAGGTGCATTGGTTAGCCCAAACGACATAACCATAAACTTGAAGTGACCATACCTCGTCCTGAAAGCAGACTTTGGTATGTCATCCGCCTTAATCCTCAGCTGATGATATCCGGACCGTAGATCAATCTTTGAAAACACTATATCACCACACAACTGATCAAACAGATCATCTATCCTCGGTAACGGGTACTTGTTCTTGATCGTGACTTTGTTCAACTGCCGGTAATCTATACACAACCGCATCGAACCATCCTTCTTCTTAACAAACAACAGTGGAGCACCTTAAGGCGACATACTCGGCCGGAGAAAACCTTTGTCCAGCAACTCTTGCAACTGCTTCTTCAGCTCTGCCATCTCTACTGGAGCCATCCTATACGGTGTCTGTGCAACTGGCTGTGTTCCTGGTACCAAATTGATCTCGAAATCAATCTCTCGGGGTGGAGGAACACCAGGAAACTCCTCAGGAAACACGTCTGCAAACTCTCGAACAACTGACACCTCCTCAAGGCTAGGACCTTTCTCCTTGGCAACCACAACGGTATCCACCACGTGAGCTAAGAACGCCTCACATCCTTGCCGTAGCAACTTCTCTGCCACCATAGCTGATATCAGACATGTCGGAAGAATCTTACTATCTCCCTGGAAGATCCACTTCTATCCAGCATCATCAAACACTGCCTGCTTGGAACCACAGTCCAAAACAACCTTATACTTCTCTAAGGTATCCATCCCAAGGATAACATCAAAACCATGCATATCAAGTGGTATAAGATCCACTTGGATGCGGTGTCCCGAGAAAGACAAGACACAAGATGGACACTCTTCTCGAAGCAAGGAGGAACCATCAAAAGGGGTTTCTAACAACAAACTATCCTCCTTACAGCTAACAGATAAACAACAGTTTTCAAGCATACTATAGGCGAAGAAAGAGTGTGTAGCACCCGGGTCAACCAGAACAGATATAAAGTAAGAAGAAGATATATCGGAATGAAATAACTCCATCTGACCTGTCACTACTCGCGGGTTGACTATCGCCTCCGGCTGACTCATAGCATAGAATCGACCTGTTGCTTGCTGTCCACGACCTCTGCTTCCTTGAGCAGACGAACCTGCTTGCGACGCCTGACCACGTCCTCGCCCTCTGCTACCACTGGGCTGCTATCTTTTTGACCTTTGAAAACTCTGCCTTGGCTTCTGCATCACTTCAACACCTCTGTTCGGGCAATTGAGCCTGAAATGCTCGACATGTCCACAAAGATGACATGTCCTGTCCTCAAACCATGGCCTAGCTGGCCCTGTCACTGCCACAGAAGCTGTACTATGCGCCTTAGATGGCTAAGAAACATAACCTCTCCCCTTACTTGGAGACCACTGGGACGGTACACCAGAACCTCACATCACTGACGGTGATGAAAACCTAGGCTTCTTAAAGCCACCAAACCTCCGTCCCTGAAACTGAGCAGGTCCTTTATGTGACATGGACTCTCTTTTCTCCCTTACTGACCTCTAAATCCTTCAAACAAATTCCATGAACGTAGCAAACCGTTCTCGGTTCTCCAACAAAGACATAGGTGTTGTCAGCTCAGAACTCAGACCCTTCTCAAAACGTCTGATATGCTCCTCATCTGTTTCCACCATGTGAGGACAAAACCTCAACAGATCCATAAACTTGGCTTCATACTTGGTGATGTTCATCGTTCCTTGTTGCAAACTCTCAAACTGACTGATCTTCTCATCCAGATACGTCTTTGGAAAGTATCTGTTGATGAACTCGCGCCGAAACACGTCCCAACAGATCACCTCACCAGGCCGCTTCTCTTCTTCGATGGTCCACCAGTGACCGACACTACCCTTCAGAAGGTAGACAACATGCTTTACTTTGTCTGCTTCGGGGATGTCAAGGATCCGAAAAGCCTTCTCAAGACTTGTCAGTCACACATCTGCATCCGCTGGATCAGCCATTCCAGCATACTCTGAAGCTCCAACTCGGCGAAGCCGCTCAAAGGTCTTCCCAATACCCGATGCTTCTCCATGGGGAACCTGTACTCTCGAAGGAGGCACTGGCAATCGCTCAACCATGAGACTCATTGTAGCCATCAGCTGCCCCATAAGATGTTGATAGGCAGGGTGTTCAAGAATGGCTGGGTCAGGTTGGGGGACCTCAGGCACCCGATCTCCATGTGCCTGCCCTTCAGCTGAAGCAGCATCACTATACTCAACTGAGTGTTCTTCATGGTTTCCAGACATCTTGACTTTTCTTCCGCTGAGGGCAGAAGACGGTTGTAAGAAAATCTGGACAACAAACAAGAACAAATGACCTAGTCCTAAATCCCTGTAGACTATTCGAACCAAAGGCTCTGATACCAAACTTGTGGAAACACATCCCACTATCACACAGACATCGAGGTGTTACACGAAAACATGCAGAAATCACCATAACCACAGATTACCAAGAACATGGGTTAATTAAAACCGATTGCGGAAAACTGATAAACTGAGAAACTATTACATTCCAGTCCACATCCTGCAAGAAAACAAGTCATATATACATATACAAGATCTGATACGTGTCCACAGCTCAAAGGAACATCTGTCTATCCATCACATGAGTTCACCACCTGTTCATATACATAAAGGCCCACATCCGACCAACAACAGGATATACAAAACATTATCGATCATACATTGTGAAACAACGCCAAAACACTGCCAAGGACCTCAGGGTACAGGGATGACTCTAGACTCTGCTACAAAACATCCAAAACAGCAACATATCCATCGCTTGCCTTCTAGTGCTCGTCTAGCTGCTCGGCCGCAACACCACGACCACCACCACGTCTAGCTCGACCACCTAAAAAGGGTGTAAACCAATGGAGTGAGACAATTGAACATTGTCCCAGTGGGAAACATAACTCCCCACCGCAACTACAGAACCTCAGAAAGATAGAGCTTATAACAGTAGATAACCGATAAGAGATATAACAGAAGCAGTTTATGTAAGGCAAAGCTATTCTTACTCACAAGCTTACCAGCTGTACAAAGGGAATGTAACCAAGTAACTCTCAATGGAACATGATTGACAAGATAAGATATATTGTTATGTTGCATGAGGAACATATAAGATATATCGCCACATATCCTGAGAAACATATAAGCAACTACAAGATGTAACTACACAAGCAAGGCCTCAACCAATGTTCCGTGTTTTGCCTTAAGCAATATATACTATACGGCTGGATTACGTATTCTTATGCCTTGAGGAAGTGAACCATACCGTTCAAATCCAACCGACGGCTATGAAACCCGGAGCCGGTGCCATACAAGGTCACATGGAAGAGCCGGACTCCACGACCTCCCACCTCGTAGTCAGTGCACGAGTACAACACAAGAAGGACCGCAGTCTCATGCTGAAGTGGTCTTAGCCATAGGGTCAGGCTACCCTCTGCCTAGCCCGCCTCGATACAGGTATCGGCGCTAGTGAAACGGAGCCACGGGCCCGTTCACCGTGCTCTGAGCCATGAACACATTCATGCTCCTCATATCCCATATCCTGAGCCATGGGCCTGTTCACCATGCTCTTCACATATATGGGCTACGGGCCTGAATTCACACCCTGGAGTCTACAACCAAAGTTGCACTCTTACCTCCTCACTTTAGGCTAGGAGCAACCTCACATATTCAACAATATGCACTCCAGGTTAACCCGTAGGAGAACCCGTTTCACCATCACCAAATCTTGATGATGATGGATCTATGGCCAGGGCAAACTACATGATATATTTCACTGTGATTATTTAGTGTCTTTTAGATGGATTGCAAGGTTCAAACAAGTTGTATAACATGCAAACTATAATAGAATAAACATCATAAAACTCAACATTATGCTTTTATTGTAATCACATCAACCTGATCCATCTCAAGGATCCAACGTCACATGTTATTACTTGACCTCTTGCCAACCATCCAGATCTATCTCAAGGATCATCACATACCATGGGATCTCAATCCCCCATCATGTGTTGCCACTGCCTCTCAAGGCTTACATTATCATCATGGAACAATCACATCACATGTGCAATCTCATCAACAAGAGTAATTATCAGAGTGATGTTTCTCATCACATATTTTTCATAGCCTTTTCATGGCTAAGCATCACCTGCATGGTTAGTGTACTCAATAATCATAGTTTCAACATAAAGACTATGGTTACTATCATGAGATGACATTCAAGATGCTATACCTATTGATTATACATCATCTGGTGATCATGTGCGTAAGACACATTATTAAGCAAATCATATCTATGCTTATCCTCATCTCAGTATTATATAGATAATCAAGATGATTACTTCATGCATATAGTCATGTTGGATATATAGAACAAGCGTTGTCATTACCACTACCATTATCATTATCATGACTATTACCATCATCATTATCATTAAGTGAGCAAGGAGTCACCAACGTTTAGGCAAGGGTATATATGTACATACAACTAGTCTGTTTCCATGATACGAGGAACCATCACAAAAGGATAACACGAACCCTCACTATAGATCACCACGATCCCACAAAAAAAAGGGTGTATTGGCCACCTGCCCTCACCCAAAAACTCAACGTATAACATCAGATATAAACAAGCAGCAACGCTGCGTTGCCACCAAGGCAACCATCGCGCGACACATCATCACAAGGAAAGGGTAACACATGATAGGAGTGGGGTGTCGGGCATTCCTCCCATATCGGGCCGCGCCCGATACAGAGTGATGTCGACCAAGACAACCCACAAAAGGCTATCGTCTAGGAGAGAGAACACACTCAACAAAACGTGCAACAACTTGGTCAAGGCCTAACGGCCGACACAAAGCAAAGTGAAGGGCGTGACGCCCATCACAGGAGCAAGGGGTGTCGCCCAACACCTCAACCTATCGCCCAACACAAGAGCAAACGTGTCGCCCAACACACACACACTCATGTCGAGCAAAACTAAACTAGAGGGCTGTCGGGCAGCACCCATCATCCTCATCTCGACCAAGATACATCTCACAAGGTCGTCTTCTACCTCAAGCAAAAGATACCCAAAACCCTAGAGGGTCAAGGAGATGGCTCACCTCAATCAACCAAGAAAGAGGGGTCTTGCACACCACCTATCACCCATCGGGCAACACAAACACCAATCCGAAACAAGGTTCACTACAACCGAGCTCACCCTTCAGGTCCATGGTGAGAGGAGAATGTTTCTCAAGCAACTAGGACACAAGCTCACCTAAATCGACTATGAAAGAGGGGTGTTGCTCATGAGACTAGAAGCTTAAACTCACTCCTCTAGACCAAAGAGAGAAAGGAGTATTGCTCACCCAAGATTACTAAGAGGATCGCCCAACAAGGATACTAAGCAAGATACAAAACTAATCAACAACACATAAGCAAGAAAGGAGATAATGTAGCTAGGGTTAGAAGTTATGCAACCCGCCTTAAGCTCCAAGCTCCAAAGAAGAAGAAGAGCTCCAAGTTTCAAGGGATGTCGACCACCACTTGCTCCTTCAAGGGGGTGTATCGGCCAACACAAGCAAGGAAGAAGGGAGTGTCGTGCACTCAAGGTGGAGAAAAGGCTAAGGGATCAAAGGAACTCAAAGCAAGGAAAAGAACCACCTATATAGAAGGAAAGGGGGGAGAAAACAAAGTATAGCAAGGCAAGGTGTCGTCCACCTAAGGACACTTGTCCTAGAGCTCAAGCCACCACTCTAGCAAGCCTTATACACTTGTCCAAGGTCATTGCCACATGCACACATCAAGCTCCAAGTGTCCACTAGTGGTGACACAAATGAGGTCAAAGCTGGGTCAAACACCATGGGCAACACACCTCACATGTTGACCGACACACTCACCTCTAGGTCGACACACACCTCTCTTGGGAGACACAAAGCTCAACCAAGCCCAAACAAGGCACCTCAAGGCCCAAACAAGCTCAACCAAGCCCAAAAGAACTCAAGCAACGAGCCCAAGCCTTCCTCTCAACCCTAGAGGAAGCGAAGAGAGAGAGGAACACCTCACAAGGTGGCAAACTTTCCCACAAAACCCTAGACTTGGGTTATTTGCAAGTAGCACCTCCAACTCTCAACAAAGCACAATCAAACCCTAATCACCACTAAAGGTGATTAGAAAGCATCAAAGCATCAAGGTTAAGCAAAACAAACAGGGTAAACCCTAAACGAAGGTCAGGGTCCTTACATATGCTACCATGCCCTACATAACGGTTCTAAACTAGAGTCTTTATGGGCTGTTTGGTCAGAACTCGATCCGAATTTCACGCTGTCGTTTTGTGCCACGTATGCGCTAATCCTGACTAACCCAGTCGGGATCCAGTCTTTTTTTGTTTGGCAAAAACTGGACAGACAAGATTCGTTTTGGATCCTCTAATCCAGACTAAGTCTTGAGAACCTAGTTCCGATTTGGCTCTATTTTTTGTGTTATTCTGTTTTCTATGTCAGACTAAAAAATACAAGTTACGAGACCAGTCTAGTTTAATGAGTGTTTGCAATGGAATTGAGTTTCCAAACAAAAATATGATTGAAACCAGATAAACTGATATATATCTATCGACTAACGCTGTCTAGATTTTGTTATCCGGATCTCCAAACAGGAGCTACTGCAAAGAGGGATTGCAAATGTGACGACACCTCATCATCCAAATGTCCTGCTTTTGACGACAGATGGTTTGTCTCAATACAAAAAGAAAAATCCTATACAAAATATTCAAATATCCCCCCCCGTAAAAATACACAACTTTTTGTTATGCATAATTATCGAGTGTGACACGACGAGTCCAGGACCTCTAGGCCTAGTTTGAAAGAAAAAGTTTAAAATGTGGTAGTTTTATACAGATGGCACTGTATTATATCAACTAGATAGTAATTATAAATGTTATATTCTTTAGATTTAATAACTAAAATTTGTATTATGAAAACTCACGAAAATCAACCGACTTTTAGATCAACTTTCCGTCAAGTTGGGTCTCCCAGGACGTGCAAGGGCTCTTCAACTTTGCAGCAAGAGCCGCTTAACCGATGGGGGCGATATTTCACATGATACTGTTTAGGTATTAAATAACGGTAATCTAGCGGAACACAATAACCTATGTTTGGTTCGAGATCAAAATTACGAAATCCGGATCAAGTTAGTCCGGGTTAGTCCATATATCCAGAGTATTTATCTGGAGTTGATCTAATTTTTGTTTGTCAACTCAATCCCATTACAAGCACTCATTAAACTGGACTGGCCTCGTAACTTGTATTTTTCAGACTGACATATAACTTGTATTAGACTAGCCAGCTGGTCCAACTAGATGTAGATGTGGACTTGCTTGGTTTCCTCAGGAAGTGCAGAGTTGACGTAGGAGATTAATATTAGAGTAATTCTAGCCGTAACCGGCTGCCCACCCGGCCACCCACCCATCTGGGTTGCTGCAAAGTCCAATGTGGACCAGTTTTATTTATTTATAAATAGGAGGGAAGTAAAAATAAAGTGAAAACTTTTATTGATCATAACTTTCAAGCCACAATGAATTTTTCAATGAAACAAAAAGTACTAGATTAATAATAAAAAATACTTTTCAATAAGACTAATGTTGACATATTTTGAAAAAATAATAATATGAGAAAATAAGGATGAGAGAAGTAGAAGAGAGAGAAAATGTTTTTGTCCATAACTTTCACTCTGGAGCATATTTTTTAATGAAATAAATTGTATTAGAATCCTTGTAAAAAATACTTTCCAACAAGACTAGTGTTGACATACTTTAAAATAATGATAATATGATAAAAATATAGTATCCGTATTTTAGGATACCATACACATGCTTTGGGTATAGACGTACAATACTTGTGAGTATAGTACATAACATTCGTGTTTCTCCCAAATCATATACAATATTTACTTGTTCATCTATGGATTCGATTGAAATAACATTAGCAATGAGTTTAGTATTGTACTTTTGAATGAATAAGATCAATGATTAGTTGTTCTTAAACATAGGTGAAAGTATTGCAGTTTAGTAAAATGTGTATGTTTTTAATGAAATGTGAATTAGTTTATATAGGTACGGTATGTGATTATTGACAATCTTTTATACATGATATGTCTCATACTGTACCAACAAGATCATCAAATCATGTATTGTTGTTATGTCTCGTACAGTACCTCTAGTACTGTACGTCTAGTATAATACTTTGTATTACAAAATGTGGTTGTTAGTACAGTACTTCTTGTACCAACAAGATCATCAAATCATGTATTGTTCTTGTGTCTTGTACGGTACTTCTAGTACTGTACGTCTAATATTATACTTTGTATTACAAAATGTGGCTGTTAGTACTGTACTTCTAGTAACAACAAGATCATCAAATCATGTATTGTTGGTATGTTTCGTACAATACCTCTAGTACTGTACGTCTAGTACTATACTTTGTATTACAAAATGTGTCTGTTAGTACTATACTTCTTGTACCAATAAGATCATCAAATCATTACTGTATGTCTCATACAGTACCTCTAGTGCTGTACGTCTAGTACTATACTTTGTATTACAAAATGTGGCTGTTAGTATTGTACTTCTTGTACCAACAAGATCATAAAATCATGCACTGTATGTCTCGTAAAGTACCTCTAGTATTGTACGTCTAGTATTATACTTTGTATTACAAAATGTGGTTGTTAGTACTGTACTTCTTGCACCAATAAGTTCATCAAATCATGTATTGTTGTTTTGTCTCGTACAATACCTCTTGTATTGTACGTTTAATACTATATTTTGTATTACAAAATGTGGTCGTTAGTACTGTACTTCTAGTAACAACAAGATCATCAAATTATATATTGTTGTTGTGTCTCGTATAGTACCTTGAGTATCCTTGTATATGATTATTGTCAAACGTTACATTTGAATGTATGCAAAAATTAATATAAATGATAACATGTACGATACTTATGGATTTATGACATAATATAGAATATGAAGAAATAAAGAGGTAATAAGTATTGTACCTGAATGGTCAATCTGAGTACAATATCTAAAAACGTACTGTACTTTTGTATACTTCTCTCACATCTTAATATACTTCTAATATTATTTTTTCCAAAGTATGTCAACATTGGTCTTGATAGAATTTTTTTTTTCATTAGGAATTTGATGTTTTTTATTTCGAAAAAAAAATTATTTGGAATTGATAGTTATGAGCAAAACCAGTTTCTCTCTCTTCTTTTTATTCTCTTTTTAACTTTCCAGCAACTTTTTGCCACATCGGCAGCAGTGCCTCATTCCCAACTACCGGGTAGGCTCCCGGGAATGTAGACGGGTGCCTATAGACGATTATGACACGAACAGTCCAGGTTAAGGTATTTGATTAGTCAGCTGGTCCAACTAGACGTGGACAAGCTTGATTTCTTCGTGAGGTGCAGAGTTGACACAGGAGATCAATATTCACAGTAGTATGTCAACAAAAAGCGGTAGATTTTTTATAGATTATAATCATGTTAAAAATAGGCCCTGTCTAAATACTCCGCACTAGCTCACAATGAATATGCAGCTGAGGCGCCAACCTAGCGTAGGTACGTCTAAGGCCACAATGGAACAGACTCCATCAGTTGATCATTTGTCCGCCCCACATGGCTACGTGGACGTGGACTCTGACGAGTTCTGCAGGACCGGATACGACACATACATGACTACAGGCAGCCGTGTGGGTTCGGTCGTCGTCTGGCGCCTGAGTGTGGCGGTTTAGACTTGAACCCTTTTGTTTGCACCCGATTGGAAGGTTGTTGTGATGGACTGAAATTTCTTTCTTCCTATAGGTACCTTCAAAATCCTATCTTGCTCTATGTAGTTTATCTTGCTTTCAATTACGCCACTTGATACTTTTGATGCATAATTGATGAATTTTTTTTAATTATTGAGAGAATCGCCCCCGTAGAAGCGCCACTTTTGTGACCCCCTAGACAGTGTAAAACTCTCGGGCCCCGAGCGCCCAGCACACCCAGGAACCGGTTAAAGCGCATAGTTGGCCGGCCTGCACGACGGGTATCATTTCAGAGGTGGCCTCTGGGTATCAAACCCGGGTCCCTTCATGAGGGGACTCCGTGCCGAACCACCTGAACCACTCCTCCCGACATAATTGATGAATTTTGAATGCATTGAATGCACATAGGATATCAATTTCACTCAAAATCTAGTTTGCAACCCTAACACTCATCAACGTTCTTCTCCTTTGTTTTGATCTTATCTCTGAATATGCAATCACCATATTGCCACTCCAACACATGTCTTTTTGCTCCACTTAAAGTCCAATGAGAGTCTGATGGTCTTTTGAGTATACCCTTTTCCTCACTCTATTTCTCTACTTTATTTTGCACTTTTCTAGACTTTGGTCCGCCTCCTTTGGGCCCAGGTTGATCGCCGCATGTACCCTTCCCCCTCCCTTCTCTTTTGATGCTTCCTTCTCACACATTCTTATGCTCTGGCTCACGCGACACCACCCCTGGATCAAGTCCATTTTGGACCGGTTGATGGGGAAGCCATGGATTCTGGGCGCCATCCGACAACCCACTCTCTTCGTCGTCTCCCGCCATGAAAGGAAGCAGGTGGATAGGGAAAGGTTGTGACAACATCGTGAGAAGTGATGGGTTGAGGTACCTGATCCCACTTTTGGCCTTGTGACCCGCCGATGCGACCAGTGAAGCTCACCGACATAGGCCAGGGCAGCTGACACCAACCTCAAAAGCCATGGTCGTCATCCCCCTTCCGCTAGCCCTAACCAATCATCCATGCTCTCCTATATTTAAGGCCCCTAACCCTTCCTTCTCTTCCAGTTCACATCCACCCACCTTGGAGAAACAATGCTTCTTTCCTTGCTTAGCTGCCGCCTCCCTTGCTTCGGTCCAAGCCATGCAACTGCGTGGAGGACGACGACCACACTGATCGTCGTCGACCACCTACAGTCACCCGTAGACACCCTCCCCCCTTACGTACATCAGAGCTAGGAGCCCAGGTCGTGTCTCAACATTGAGCCAAACACACTCCATCTTTGCCCGCCTCTCTACAGACCACTGCAGATCACCACCAAACACCTGTCAACATGAGCGAGAGTGAGCAAAGGGCTATTGAGCATTGTTGACCGACCCCGACCCAGAACGACAACTTGCGGCCCAACTCGCCCCTTTTCACGACACAAATAGTTATAAAACCTTCCTAAAATCCCATTCTATGCTTAATTTTAAATGTGATGGATCTCCCCCATCCACGATCCAAATACCTAAGTCTCATATATCAAAATGATCTGAAACACCACCTTTCCAATGGTGATGTTTATTATTCTTCATTTTGTGCATATCTTCTATGATTTGCTATTTAATGACACTGCATGCCCCCTTAAACTTATAAACTTGGTTAAACTTGCAAATCATGTAACACTAATGACTTATAACCCTAATTCAAAATACATCAATAACTTATACTCTCTTGAAACGAGTTTAAACTGATCTAGTAGACCTACTTTCTCCCTAATGACACCTTTCATGTATCATGACTCATAAGTTGCCTTTTTGTGTACTAAATGATGTAACTTGAGCATATGCATGATTTTATACTTATGTGATCCTCTTGAAACGTGTTAACTCTAAAATCAGTGACCCTTAATGTGTCTTATGCACTCTTGAATGATGATCTCCTACTATTATGTCTTATGGTCCACATAATACCTTAAGTTCTCACCTTTGTACATGAATATGATCTAAGATTGTAACCACATGATGAAAGTACGAAAGTTTATGCATTTCCTGACCTATCTAGTTGAAATTAGATCTAAAACCATCTTGTATATCTTGTAAACATGGATTTTCTACCTAGACATAAGGTGCCTTATGATGTTAGTACCCTGATAACTATAATATCCACATGTTGATATAAAAGAGAAGCATGATTGATTGTTGTAGGACCTAAGTTTATAAGAACATCCATATGCCTTACAACCTGATTATGTTTTCAATCTCTACTATCTAAAGACTCCCCCTCTTTGTACTTATTATACCATAGGTCAACCTTGAGGGGTTTCAACTTTGAGCATCTTGTGCTAGGTTTACCACTTGGACCTACTTAGCAAGGTACACTTTCTACCCTTCTTGATCTATTGCTATTGTTATGACTTGTTTGCTACTTACATATATGTAGAGTCTAAATGCTTGGCTATGAATATTGTTTAAAATAATCGACCTTATGATATCATTTCAACTTTTACTACATTATATGTTGAATAAAACCTTCTTATAATAAAGTAGAAAACCATTGTACTCAAACCCTTATGCCGTACCCAATTAATGGGATTTGGGCATAAGGCTCAATGCTCCTCCTTGAATTGTCAAGAGGGTAACACAACCATTATAGAACACAGGGTGACCCTATGGAAATGGCCATTTGGGCCCCTCATGGTTGAAATGTATGCAGCTATTGGCTATGTGCCTTAGTTTTCCCTATGGACTCTTCCATTGGAAGTTGTCACAAGAATATAAGGCCTTACGATGACATGATGAACTATAATGGATCAATACACTTAAAACTTTGTTACATATTTTCAATGTTGGTTGTCCTTTAGCATTTTACTTCTTGTTCTATTGCCAAGTTGATATAATGTTAACCTTTAGACTTGCTAGTTTCAATTTTAAGTGTACCCTTACATGCACATTGAATTTGTGTCCTATTTGCTCCCTATTTAGGTAATAAAAAATGAATGCATCTATGTGCAGGATGTTCTACACCAAAGGACATCACCATATCATGGGACACTAGTAGAATTAAATGGGTTACTCTTTCCCTCTATGTAATAGTTTAGTTATTCCAAAAACTTATATATCTTATGGTTTTGCATGGATCTATGATGTACTTAAACCGTGGTTCTATTTATGATGTTGAACTCTAGTTTGCCCTATCTATGTATGCTTGTGTGTTATCTCATGTTATTTCACAAACGGGCCCCCAAAACTAATTTCCAATGACTCTATAGTGAGTGGGGGTAGGATGAAGGTAACAAATAGTCATGTAACAAATGGTATTAGAGTGAAACACATGGGCCTCTATGTGTGTGGGGCATATCACATCATTAGAACCTAGGAAGGACCAAAGTCCATAATGGTAAAGCTAAGGTAGTAGGTATGATGCACAACATGGATGTTCTGGCTTGTAATTACTCCAAATCTGCCTAGTTGCAGTGGTTGGGGTTCCTACGCACATCTACTTGCCCTAAGTGGATCCACAACTGGATAAGGTATATTTCTTTAAAACTAGCATCTCATCTCTTCTCTAAGGACTACCCCTGTCCACCCAATTAGACATGTTTAGGTAGTGTCTTATCTCCTTCTCTCTGGGCTATTCTCTCATGATCCCTCTATTTTGGGTAGATTAAGGATGGATTACAATAAAATACAAAATTAATTCATAATAATGTGACTACGAGATTATAATGATGCTCTACTCTTATACCAATGCTTGAACTATGATCACATAATTCTCTCTCTAATAATGTTAATACCCCACCTTGTACAGGCCTCCTAAGACTCATGCCACCTGTGCCAGCATCTCAACTACCAAACTAGTTGACAAGGGCAAGGCAAAGAGAGAAAGAGTGGAGTTAGAGGAGACTGAAGAAATCCTTGCTAGCAAGACCATGTCCTCACGGGACTGGGAGGAGCATAGATGTGTCCTCATGGATGCCATGCAAAATGTGTTCAACCACACCTCATCAATACTACCCAAGGGACCTGAACCACATAACCCCAGTCCTTGAGTCCCCACCACCTCTAATTTCCTCAAGCTTAACCCTAAAACCTTCCATGGTGAGGATGAGAGTGATGTCATAGACAAGGATGGTGCTTGGCTCCTTGACATGGACAACACTTTTAGGGTTCTTAGGTTCCATAAAGGGGATAAGATCACATATGCCTCCTTCTAGCTTAGGGAGAAGCCAAGTTATGATGGGACAACTACATGCACTCATATCCTGATCTCCATCTTGATTGGGAAGCCTTCAAACCTATCTTCACCAACCGTTTCATGTCTATCTGTGAGAGGAAGGAGAAGCATGAATAGTTCTATAGCCTCACCCAAGGGAACCTGTTTGTAGCTGACTATGGGAGTGAATTCTATCTCTTAGAACGTCATGGCCCTGGATTGACTAAAGAGAATAGGATGGACTATTTTCTCAATGGGTTACACCTCACCATCCATGCCTTTGTGTCTGCTTGTCGCCCCACCACCTTTCAGGACACATATGATCAAGCCTTGTCCATGGAGAGAACTCTACATTCGAGAATCAATAAAACACCTAGTCTAGCCTACCTAGGGTTTATCGATGCGGTGTCTGCTACCCAAGGCCCGAAAGGACCACCTCATCACAACAACAACAACAACAACGGGGGATGGGTCCGGGGTCATGGTAGAGGAAATGGTGCCCAAAATAGAGGTCAGGGAAGGGGAAACAAAAAAAACCAAAAGCCCAAGCCAAGTCAGAATCATGGGGATAATAACGGTCAAGGTGTGGTCTCAAGGTGCACCAACTGTGGGGCCCGTCACCCTGGCCCGTGTAGATTCCAGAAGCCAGTGTGCCACTTTTGGAAGGAAGAGGGGAACTTCAAGGGATCATGTCCCTATCCTCCTCTGCCATGGGCCAACAAGGGTAAGCAACCTAAACATTAACAAGCTCGTGGTTTTTCCATTAATGTCGAGGAAGCTAATGCCAATGGAAATCATTTGATTGAAGGTATCCCTAACTCAAAATTACTACTTTTCAATAACGAGACTAAATGGAAATGAATAAATAACTTACACATGTTTGTAATCATGTACCCTAAACCTCTAAGATCACCCTATTGTGGCTCTTTTTGACTCTAAATCTACTCATACCTTCATATCCCAAAGTCTTTCAATGTTGCTTGACCTTAAACTGAAAGACCTAGGATATACCCTCGGTGTTTCAACCCATAGTGCAAGGATATACACCTCTTATAATGTGGAAGAAATGCCCCCTCTTTTATGGGCCTCATAAATTTGTAACTGACTTCATCTTGCTTGACACGGAGAACTTTGACCTAATCCTTGGAATGGATTGGTTGTATAATAACCATGCCATTATTTATTTTCATTTAAAGAAAATCATCATCTCTAAACCTGATACTCCTATCCTTACCATTCCTGGTAGGAAATACGGAGACCAGAACCTTGTTATTTCTGCCATTAAGGCTCAATCGTTGATATCCAAAGGGTGTAGAGCTTATTTCACTAATGTGACCTTAGTGAATATGGACACATCAACTCTAAACTATATTAAAGTGGCACATGAGTATCACACTATCTTTCCTAAAGAACTTCCTGGTCTTCCTCCCACTCGTGAAATTAATTTTTCTATAGACCTTGTCCCTATTAGTGCATGTATCTCTCAAGCCCCATACCCGATGGCCCTTGCAAAGCTGTGTGAGCTCAAGAAATAGTTACAAAGGCTTCTTGATAAGGTTTTTGTACACCCAAGTTCTTCTCCTTGGGGCGCACATGTTCTCTTTGTGAAAAATAAAGATGGTTCTTGTAAGGACCCTGATCTCCGTTTAGGGCTTATCCTGTTTGCTTTGCTTAACCCTAATGCTTAGTTGCTTGCTAATCACCTTTGGTGGTGATTAGGGTTTGTTGGTGCCTTGTTGAGAACTGGAGGTACTACTTGCAATGAACCCAAGTCTAGGGTTTGTGGGCAAGTTTGCCACCTTGTGAGGTGTTCCTCCCTCTCCTTACTTCCTCTAGTGTTGAGAGGAAGGTTTGGGCTCGTTGCTTGAGTTCCTTTGGGCTTGGTTGAGCTTGTTGGGCTTTGTGGTGCCTTGTCTTTGCTTCTTTGGATCTTGTGTCGGGAAAGAGTGCCATGTGTCGACCTAGGTGTGTCGGCCTGTGCTTGTGTCGACCTGTGGTGTGTCGCCCAGGGTGTGTGTCGACCATGGTGTGGGTGTGTCGGCCATGGTGTGGAGGTGTGTCGCCCATGGACCCCTTTGGCTCTCTTTGACCTCGTTTGTGTCACCACTAGTGGACACTTGGTGTTTGATGCTTGCATGTGGCATTGCTCATGGACAAGTGTCCCTAGGTGGGCGACACCTTGCCTTGTCTTTCCTTGGTTTCTCCTCCATCCTTTCCTATATATGTGTTCCCTTTCTCTTACTAAGGATCCCTTTAGTTCCCTAGTCTCCTTCTCCTATGGTTCACGACACCCCCTTCTTTTGCAAGCTTGGTGGCCGATCCTTCTTGGAGTCTCCTTCTTCCTCTAGTGGTGGCCGAACCCTAGAGTGCCTTGCTCTTCTTCATTGGTGGTGCTTGGAGCTAAAAGCTTGGAGCTTGCTTAAGGCGGGTTACATAACTCCTAACCCTAACTATACTACCTCTCCTATGTTCATGTATGCTTCCTTATGATCATATCGCTATGCATGTTGCTAGTTTAGTTTCTTGCTTAGTTGCTTCTTTTTGGCCAAGCCATGTTCTAGGTCTTCTTATTGAGCAACACCCCTCTCCCTCCTTGGTCTTGATAAGTGAGCTTGAACTCTAGAGGTATGAGAAATACTCCTCTCTCGTTTGAGTTGAGAGGTGAGCATGTATTCTAGTTGCTTGAGCAACACCCTTCTCTCACCATGGATTCTAGAGGTGAGCTTTGTAGTGGTTATAGACCTTGGTTGTGGTTGAACCTTGTATTGCACGATTGGTGTTAAGAAGCTTGGCAAGACCCCTCTCTCTTGATAGTTGAGAGGTGAGTCATCTTCTTGATCCATTAGGGTTTTGGTGCCCTTGTGCTTGAGGTTGGTGGTGACCCTGTCGGGTTGCATCTTGGCTGATATGGCCTTGGGGTTGGTGTTGCCCGATATCCCCTCTTGATCTTGAGCCTTGGATGACACATGTTGTGGCTGTGTTGGGCGTTGCACCTGGTTCCTGCCTTGTGTGTGTGTCGGACATCACACCTTGATGAACCTATGAGGTGGATTGGTGTCGTGATGCTCTGATTCTATGGAAGCTTGTTAGCTGGTTCTGTGGTGGGCGTCACCCCTTGACCCTGCCTTTGTGTGTCAGCCGATAGATGTGGCTAGCTTTGTGCTGGGCGTTATGTTTTCTTTGCTGCACGTGTTGCACCTTTGGGCGTTATGCCTTGCCGTGTGTGTGCTGCCTGATATACCTAGTGCGCAACACGCCATTGCACGATATGCCTCTTTGGATGAGCTGCACGCCTTTGTTTCCCGATATGTATATGGTGCATGACACAGCGTTGCACGACACATGAGGTGCGCGACACAGTGTTGCCCGATACATCCTGAGATGGTAGTCCGATACCTTTGATGTATGCTTGACCAATATGTAGAGCGGTTGCTTGGCCGTTAGGTGGTTGTAGTGTTGGGCAACATGTGGGGAGTGATCTGCCCGATACCATCTCTAGTGAGGGTTCCCTACCCGTCACACCTTTGGTGAGGATAGTCAGCACTTCTAGTGAGGGTCTTGTCTCTTATGGAAAACCTATACGTTAGCTCTTGTTCATGAATCACGTTGGTTTTTGATAGTAACCCTTGACATGCTTGATGGTAATCGTGATAGTAGATTACATCTATGTATCTTGCCATGATAATACCTGTGTTGTGATCATCTTCAATCATCTGTATAATGCTAAGGAAATGGTAAGCATATAAGATGCTTTGCTTTATGATATGACCTATGTCTATGGTCACAGGTTGAGGCATGAATGATAACGTAAATAATCATCAATGTTGCCCTATGTTGATAATATGAATCTTCTGTTAATCCATGATGATTGTGTATACTAACCATGAAGGTGACTCATACAGTTGCATAGCCAGAAATAAGGGCTATGAGGTATATATATGTTTGAGTAACAATGTTTTGATGGTTACTCTTGATGATGAGATAACATGCTTGATGTGTTTTGGTCCGAGGACCTGGGTTGGCTAAAGTACCTAGATGATGTGTTATCCTTTGATGATGACCTGGGATTGCTATCGCATGGTGATGATGTAAGCCTTGAGAGGCAGTGACATTATGTGATGAGGGATTGAGATCCCATGGCAATGTGATGATCCTTGTGATGGATCTATATGATTGGCAAGAGGCTAAGTGGTAACATGTAATGTTGGATCCTTGTAATGGATCAGGATGGTGTTGATGACAATAAAAGCATGATATTGAGTTTCATGTCATTTATTCTTGTTCTAGTTTCATGTTATACAACTTGGCTGAATCTTGCAATCCACTTAAAATATACTAACTAATCACAGTGGAATATATCATGTAGTTTGCCCTGGCCATAGATCCATCATCGTCAGGAGCTAGTGATGGTGAAACGGGTTCTCCTACGGGTTAACCCAGAGCACATATTGTTGAGTATGCGAGGTTTCTCCTAGCCTAAAGTGAGGAGGTAAGAGTGCAACTTCGGTTGTAGACTCCAGGGTGCGGATTCAGGCCCGTAGCCCAAATATGATAAGAGCATGGTGAACAGACCCATGGCTCAAGATGTGTGATATGGGAGCATGAATGCGTCCATGGCTCAGAGCACGATGAACAGGCCTGTGGCTCAGTTTCACTAGCGCTGATACCTGTACCAAGGCAGGCTAGGCAGAGGGTAGCCTGACCCTGTGGCTGAGGCCACTTAAGCACGAGACTGCAGTCCTGCTTGTGTCGTACTCGTGCACTGACCACAAGGTGGGAGGTCGTAGAGTCTGGCTCTTCCATTGACCTTGTATGGCACCGAATCTGGGTTTCGCAGCCGTCGGATGGATCTGAGCGGCACGACTCACTTCCTCAGGGCATAATATTACATAATCCAGCCGAATAGTATTTACTGCTTAAGGCAAAACACAAAACATTGGTTGAGGCCTTGCTTGCGTAGATAATCTTGTTATACTTGCAGTTACTTATACGTCCTTATGATCTTATCTTGTTAATCATGTTCCATAAAGAAATACTTAGTTATCTGCCTTACGTACATCTTGGTAAGCTTGATGGTATGAATAGCTTTACTTTATAAACTGCTCTTGTTATACCTCTTATCAGTTATATGTTGTTGTTGCTTTAATCTTCCTTGGGTTTCATGGTTTCGGCGGGGAGTTATGTTTCTCGCTGGGACTGTATGTCTCACCCCGCTGGTTTATAAGCTTTTTAGGTGTTCGAACTAGATGTGGTGGTGATCGCGGGGTTGCGGCCGAGCAGCAAGAAGAGCAGTAGAAGGCAAGAGATGGTCATGCTGCTGTTTTGGTCATTTTGTAGTAGAGTCTTAGAGTCATCCCTGTACTCTCATGTCCTTGGAGGCGTTTTGACGTTGTTTCATGATGTATAGCTGCTGATGCTTGTTATATCCTGCTACTGGCCGGATGTGGGCCATTATGTATGTAATAACAGGTGATGAACTCATGTGATGACAAGAAAGTTGATCTCCTAAGATGTGGACACGTGTCAAGATCTTGTAAATGTTTATATAACATGTTTTCTTGCAGGATGAGGACTTGAATGTAATAGTTTCTTAGTTTATCTACTTTCTACAATCGGTTTTAATGAACTTGTGTTTTTGGTAATTAGTGGTTTATGGTGTTTTCCGCACATTTTCGCGTAACACCTCGCTGTCTATGTGATAGTGGGATGTGTTGCCAGAGTTCTATGAGGATGTGTATCTATTACCACGTGCTTAATAAAGCTACTATCAATAACCAATATCCCCTCCCCAAAATCGATGAACTCTTTGATCATCTTTGCCATTCCCACATCTTCTCAAAGATTGACCTTTGTTCTGGTTACCACCAACTCAAAGTAAAAAAGAAAGACATCCTAGAGGAAACCTTCAGGACTCGTTATGGGCACTATGAATTCCTAGTTATGTCATTTGGCTTGACAAATGCCATTGTCGTGTTCATGAATCTAATGAATAGAGTTTTCCATCCTTTCATGGACGACTTTGTGGTGGTCTTTATCAACAAAATCCTTATCTTCTCCAAGGACCGTGACTCACATCGATCCCATCTTCACCCAGTGTTAGACGTTCTCCAGATGTAGAAGTTCTATGAGAAGCTATCCAAATGTGACTTTTGGATTGATAAAGTCATGTTCTTGGGACACTTCATATCTGAAGGAAAGATTTCTATTGACCCTACCAAAATCTCAGTTGTTTTTAAATGGAAAACCCCAAAGACTGTTTATGAGATATGCAGTTTCCCTAGGTTAGCATGTTACTATCACCACTTCATTCTGAACTTTAGTAAAGCTGCTTTGCTCCTCACCCAGTTAACTCAAAAAGGGGAACACTTTGTATGGTCCAAAGCTGGTGAGTCTAGATTCTAGGAGGTTAAGACCAGGCTCACCTCTACTCATGTTCTGACCCTTCCTCCATGCAATGATGGGTTCGTCATCTTCACTGATGCTTCAAGGTTTGGTTTTGGATGTGTGCTGACACAAGAAGGCAAGGTAGTTGCCTATGCTTTTAGACACTTGAAACCAAATGAGGTCAACTATCCCACACATGATCTTGATCTCACAGCCTTCATCTATGCCCTAAAGATCTAGCACCACTACCTCTATGGTGCTAGTTTTGACACCTCACAAATCATAAAAGTCTGAAGTTTATCTTGACTCAGAAGGACCTGAATCTGAGACAAAGGAGATGGTTGGAGTAACTTAATGACTACAACTTCACTATCACGTACCATCTTAGTAAGGCAAATGTAGGAGTTGACACCCTAAGAAGGAAACATGACACATGTGTTGCAATCTTTATGACAAAGTGGAAGCATATGGAGTTTCTTTCTCCCATGGCCCCAAAGCACTTGGGTGACAAGATTATACTGGCTAGCATCAATGTGAAACTTGATCTTCAATATGATATTCTAGTAGCACAAGAAGGCAGTTCCAATCTGGAAGAGATGATGAAACTCATGGAGAAACCTCAGGCTCACCTATTTATGGGTGTTGACGGAGGTACCGGTACAAACAACATTTATAGGTCCCTGACTACTCTTCTATGAGGGATAGAATTCTAAAAAAAGCTCATGGATCCAAGTACACATTTCATCCTAGTTTGATGAAGATGTTCAATGACTTGTAAAGGCAATTCTGGTGGAGAAACATGAAGACTGATATAGTTACCTTCATCTAAAAATGCCTTACATGCCAATAGATCAAAGCTGAACACCAGAGACTTGGAGCTTTGATACAACCATTACCTATCCCAGAGTGGAAGTGGAATAACATCACCATGGACTTTGTAGTGGCCCTGCCAAGGATTGAGAAAGGAAGTGATGCTATATGGGTCATTATGGACCGCTTGACCAAGTCATCTCACTTCATTCCTATCAAGACAACCACCAAGGTCACTGAACTTGTTGAGCTATACATCAAATATATAGTGAGAGTGCATGGGATTACCATATCTATTGTCTCATACATGGATGCCGAGTTCACTTCACACCTTTGGCAATAGATTCAATAAGAGTTGGATACTTAGTTGAACTTAAGTACTTCATATCATCCTCAGACTGAAAGGCAGTCAGAAATGACAATTTAGATCTTGAATGATCTTTTGAGGTCTTGTTTTCTTAATTAGGGTGGTTCGTGGGACTACTACCATCCCTTAGTAGAGTTTTCCTACAAAAACCAATACCAATCTAGTATCGAAATGCCTCCATAAAAGCCATGTATGGGAGGCCATGCAGGTCACCTCTCTACTGGGATGAAGTCAACAAAAGAGGGATTCTGAAATCTAAAGAGTTGCAATTGTACTCTGATAATGTTCACCTGATCAAGAAAAGGTTGAAAAGGGCACAGGGCAGACAGAAATCATACACTGATGCACTCAGGACTAATTAATCGTTCAAAATTGGAGAGCATGTATTCTTGAAGATCAGACCAATTTGGGTCATTGCAAAGAACAAGGGGAGGTTGATCCCTAGATATGTGGGTCCTTTCAAAATATTGGCTAGTATTGAAGAATGTGCATATATACTGGCCTTGACTCCACAATATAGTATGATGCACCCTATTTCCAACTTGAAGAGATACGTGAAGGATCCTAGCCATGTTCTGAACCATAGACCAATTGCGTTGGGAAACTCTTTGATTTATCAGGAAGTGCAGTCAAGATTCCAGATAGCCAGACTAAGGAGCTCAAAAACAAGAAGATATATATGGTGAAGGTGTCATGGAAGCACCAGAACAATGATGACACCAACTAGGAGCTCAAGTCTGACATGGAGTGTAACACCCCACTTTTCACCACATAATTATATCACTGAGCGGAAGCATCCTGACTCAAGGGGGTGTCACAAAATGTTATTCATTGCAATTTAAGTAAATAAACACCATGCATTTATTCAATAATTGATTCATACATGGTTCTTGGCATAAAAGGAACTACATCATATTATCTAATCTATGTAGTAACATGACTAAACATAAGGTAAAACTATGGATCGACTTGGTAAATGGCACCTGACCAGGCTAATCTTGAATTCCTCCTAGTCCTTGATTGATCCTTGGTACTCTTCACTTGCTCAAAGTCCAGCGGACATTGCATCCCCAACGATGAAAAACAAACAACACATCAGTAAGCTGTATTGGCACTTTATATGACATAAAATAAATATAACTTGACATGACATGAAATAACTTGACATAAACTTGAACACGGTTTTTATTATGCATTCATGATTCATTCATGACATGAATAACTAAAATAGTAATTATATGTATCTCTCTTTGACGCCCATTTAAGAACACATGATTGACGCAAATGCGTATGATTTGGCCAAAAGGCCCACAATGACCCCTTGAGGTCCATGATTCACTATAAAGCCCATAATTGGCATAAATGCCCATGATTTGGCCAAAAGGCCCATAACGACCCTTGAGGTCCACAATGGCGAGATCATATATAAAAAAAATTAAATTCCATTTATCTTAACATTAACATTAACACGATCTTTGATCATTTTATATGATGAATTTGAAAAGTAGATATATGCCACCTCTCTTAATGCCCCACATGAGCTCATGATTGCTAGGAAATCCCATAATGAAAAGAAAGCCCAAATGACACTTTTAAGTCCACAAACGAGGCACATATAAAAATTTAGCCAATTCCTCAATTTTCCTCATTAACATATCTCTTGACTTACACATTAACTGTAACATACCGAAACTTCAATATATTCTCTTTTTGGCTCTTTCCCAATCTTTTTATATCATTTCTATCATTTTTGGCCTTGATGCTTAAACTATGGAATTTATAGTGGTTTGGTGAACATTTGTGCAATAATTATACCAATGGAAGGTATTATGTACAAATACCTCAGTGAAATATTATTTAAGGATCTAAAATGTAAAATCACCACTTTAGTAGAACAATGGTTTATTAATTTGTGCTAGAAGTGCAAGGCCCTAAACCTTGATTAAATGTATTAAACAAGCTTAATTACCATAATTAAGTGATATGAACCTTAATATGACTTTTTGATTTTATTTGAAAACATAAAATGAGCCTAAGTTTTAAATTTGGTTCGATTTGGATATTATTTGTGCCAGTTATGCAATTTTAGGTACATTCTGGACTTTTATGCAATTTACCCAATTGAGAGGTTTTCTTTGCAAATTATCACCTGAATTTTAATCCATAGATATTACATTACCATTATTGATATTTTAACCATGGTTCACCTAGTTTCACCTTGGTTTGAATGTGTTACTTTCCAAGGGCATTATAGGGATTACCCTCTTTATAAATGAGCATATCTTTAAAAGCTATCAACCAATGGGGTTATTTCTTTGTTTGGAGGACAGTGGGGATGGCCTAGAAGCCTCCATGGGCTTCTAGGACTGACCTTGGACATACAAGAAGTCTCTATGAGTTGTCCTCTTGCATGGCCATGAAGCCTTAGCCTAAGGACACATGGAAAGTCACATGGACACCTCATGCTTGCCCCCTTCTTTATGAAGCCATGCCTACCCCTTCCCACCTCCCAATACAAGAAGCAATCCTCTCCTTCTCTTTCCCCCAGATTATATAATTGTCCCTTCTATGTTTGTCTATGAAGTTTCTGTCCCAAGGTAAAAGAGGGTGCCTACCTTGGTGAAGAAGGCTCCTAGGGTTCCGAATTTCTCTATTTAGGATTTCTTAAGCTCCTCCTTGGCAATTTTGACCAAAAATAGTAAGTATCCTCCTTTCCTTCCCTATTTTCATGCTGTTAGTATTCCTCCCACCTTCTTCCAGGTCGAAACCATGACCTTGCATGGTAAAACTCCACCTAGAGCCCTAAAACATCTCATCTCCATGCTCTTTTGCTAGGGTTTGCACCTCTAAAGTGGAGAAGGTGATCTTTGCTCAAGAAAGGAGCTTGGCTTGGAGCAATCAAACCTTCTAATCTTGAGATCCTTACTGTTTGGACCTTATTACCTCCCTAGAGGTGAGTTTTATGACCCCCTTCTCATATATTGCTTACTACATGCTTAAAACTCATGCTTCTATGTTTAAAATCGATGATCTCCATCTCTATTTACCATGTTCTTCTAGGGTTTTGGTTTCTTACTATTTTACCTTTTCTAGAAGCTCTAGTTTGGTTATCTATGAAACTTCAAACCTGATCTTGGGTCAAATGGTGTTTTCTCCCTGTCCCTCTCTCTTCAATTATCTCGACCGGTTTGATGATGTGGCAATTTCCTATTGGTAAGTATTGAAAATTTTATGTCTATTAATCCGCTTATCCAAATTTAACAAATAAATATGTTTTTGAATTGGAAAAATAATCTCTATCTAATAAAAATATTTTCAAGGTCCGATTTAATGGTTTGAAGAAGGGTGGTTTTTGTAAAATGAATTTGATGCATAAAATCCATAAAAATTACATATTAATCATCATAACTCCAAAATTAACATAAAATATGTTTTCTTGACCATGAGAACCTAATAAGTTCATTGGTGATATTTTCAAAATCTAACTCTGAATTTTGATAATTTTTTTTGAAATTAGGGTTTCTATACATTAATGTGCACTATGTACTCTAATACATGTTAATACATTGAAAATAGGCAAAGTGGAACTTGGACTCAATTAAAGTGGTGAAAGTTAGTAATTGATATCAGTAAGAGACGTATGCAAAATTCCTTACACCCTATGTTGGGATAATTGTAGCCAAACCCTATATTTCCCTAGTGAGGCTTAAATGAACCCTAAATATTCTATTCTTGAATCCTAATGTTGTTCATGCCTCAAATCAGATTATGATTTCTTCTTATTTGGGTCTTATACCCCACTACCATGCTTATTGAATTTTATGACTACTCTTGCCATGATTACTTTTCTATAATGTAGATTTATGTTCTATTTAATTAAAAGTAGTGGTACTTATGTACAACCATCCACATAGGGCATGTATTTAATCACCTTGGGAAATGTTTTTATTCTCCCCTATATAATTGTGTAGGTGATTGGGAATGTCTTATTCTCCACTCCCCTATAGGTTAGAGGTCCGGTAGGTGCCTCAACCCTACTTAGTTAGGTAGACATAATTATCGTACATGCAAATCCTTTTTGATATAATTGTTAATGGCAAGTTTCTTTTGAATATAACCTCATACTCTTGTTATCTTCATCTTATAATGAAATGTTAGCCTTTACTTTCATGTTATTTCCTTATCTTTTGTTCTTGTTCATTATATGACACATACCTTGTTTCTCTCTCTTGTTGGGTAATTTCCCAACCACCCAAGTTTATTTTGAGGTGTTGAACATGACTAAGGAGAACATAGCTTCCAACATGGACCTAGCTTTTGGAGATATTGCTTGGAGATAGATTTGAAGTAGTTTAGACTTTCCTCTACTTAGATCCTTATGTTGTATCATACATGTAAACCCTTATGGGAGATTATGATATACTTTTGTAATCTTTTGTGAAAATTGAATATAATCATTTGTTTAATTCTGCTGCTACACTTTGGTCTTTTGCATACCATATAATAAATTTGGAAAATTTATACCTATTCCAACATACCTTTGAGTGTGTTTGGAATGGATGTTTTATTCTTCAATTTTTTTAGTGGGGAGTGGATCCCACTCCTTATAGCATGGTATCAGAGCCCGTGGTAGTAAGAATCTGACTATTTCAATTTTGTCTCCCTAGTTAGAATACTTGCCTTACCTTTAAGTGACATGTTTGTCCTAGAGTTGATCAATAAATGATGAAGGGTTGATTTAGGATCCTATAGTTTCACATTAAAATAATGATGAATAGATTCCTAAAATACTTACAACTAAAAGATGCATAAGTAACCATAGTAACTTGAGTTTGTTTATGTAGGCCTTTAGGCAACTACTAGGACATGAAGTTGAAAGCAAAGGTGTCTAGAAAGGATCAGGGTTCGGGGGATGACAAGATTTTCCTCCGCACCACTAGCTTGGTTTACGAGGACTCCTGAATCCATATGATACCGACCTGGTCTGAGATGATATGAATTGTTCAAAATAACATACATTTAGGCAATAGTAACCTTAGACATCTATATGATTAATCTTCAGGAACCCTAATATGTTGAACTACTCTTTCAGATGTAATGACTTATTTGAGGATGGATACTCAATATAGTTCCCTTATGACCCATAAAACCACATGTTTGGATAGTTATCCTTAGAACCTAGACTTTGAAGTTTGGTTTTTAGTAAGCAATCAGAGTGTGCAGTGAAGCGTGATGCATCTTGTATATGGTTTAGTTAGACTCATCCTTTTACCTCTAATATAATTTAGCTTGGTAGGCCAAACCTTTTAAGGAGTGGAGAGTAGTTGGTTTGATGATGTTTGGGTAGTTAGATTTTGAGAATGAAATCCTTTCCAAGGGGATGGAGTCATGTAACATACTGAAATCTAGCTACTCTGACTTTAGAAACCCTAACTTCCTAATTCAAAAGTTAGTGTGCTTGAATCCTTAGTTTTGACCAAACAAGTTATAGTTGTAACCACATGTTTCTTGGTATCCAAAAGAACATATAACGATCATCTAATGAATAGTTCATATGTTTGAACCCTAATGAATATCTAATGCACATAATAAGAGTAACTCATATTTTAATATTAATAGTAGATAGGAATGATGTTGACCATGTCATAAACCAATAAACCCTAATGATATGATGGGCAATATAATTGTAGTCTAACCTTGGACTTAATGTATCCTAAGAAGGTATAGGTGAAGAATAATGATCATATTAATCTAAACCCTAAGTTGTAATCATCTAACCTTAACGTATACATCCTTAATGACATTCATGATACATTGGTGTCACTAGGTGTCATAATCAGATAACATACTTTAATACACATAAATCATACATTAATCAGGTTATCAATATGAAATGCATATCACCTTATTCTCTAATACACACCTAATTGATCACCTAATGACTTAGTATGCGAATCAAATCATTAATGTGGAATATGTCCCACCTTGATCACTAAAATACATATAATGACTCCAATATGGATAAGTAGTAATTGGTTCACATAAAAGTGCATAACCAGTCATAAGAACTGAATACATATGAGAAAATGATTAACGATGACAATAATGTGAATAAGAAAGTTAATGTGACAATGTGACAATGTTAAATATAGATATAAGTGATTAATGTGACATTATTTAGATTACTTGTAACAAGTTGGTTAAAATGTCTTAATTCAATTATGTGATTATATGTGATTAATGTGACATTATTTGTTACAATTCAATATGTTGATAATAGAGACTAAATCCAATTATTAAGGATAATAATCAAGTATATTGATAATTGAGTAAACTATAATTGTGCTAAAACTCATAATGAGGTAAATAAGAAATATCTATGGTTTTAAGCATAATAATGAAATATAATTCTTTTGGAAACAAAGTAAATATGACATGACACAATTAAAAGAATAATAATGATAATGTGATATCCTAATGAATATAACTCTAGTAAGCCAATTTTTTTTAAAAAGAAATAATAAAATTGGAACCTTTAGGTGATCCATGAGAACTTGACCTATGTGGAGTTTCTTGAGAATATTCTGAACTCCCAAGTTAAGCAGTTGAAAAACAAGGAGTTTAAGTTGGTAAAAGTTTTGGCGGAAGTTAATGGATTCAACCTGGGAATTTAGTGGTGATATGTTGCATACTCACCCTTCTCACTTTGATTTAGATTTTTAGGATGAAATACTCTTTAAGGGGTGGAGTGTTGTAACATACCAAAACTTCAACATATTCTCTTTTTGGACCTTTCCCAATATTTTTGTATCGTTTCTATCCTTTTTGGCCTTGATGCTTAAGATGTGGAATTTATAGTGGTTTGGTGAACCTTTGTTCAATAATTATACCGGTGGAATGATTTATGTGCAAATACCTTGGCGGAATATTATTTAAGGATCTAAAATGTAAAATCACCACTTTAATAGAACAATAGTTTATTAATTTGTGCTAGAAGTGCAAGGCCCTAAACCTTGATTAAATGTATTAAACAATCTTAATTACCATATTTAAGTGCTCTAAACCTTAATCTAACTTTTTGATGTTATTTGAAAACATAAAATGAGCCTAAGTTTGAAATTTGGTTTGATTTAGATGTTATTTGTGCAAGTTATGCAATTTTAGGTACATTTAGGACTTTTATGCAATTTATCCAATTGGGAGGTTTTCTTTGCACATTATCACAGGAATTTTAATCCTTATATATTACCTTACCATTCTCGAGATTTTGGACCATGGGGAACCTAGTTGAGCCTTGGTTTGAAAGTGTTACTTTCCAAGGGCATTATAGGGATTACCCGCTTTATAAATGAGCTTATCTTTAAAAGATATCTACCAATGGGGTTATTTCTTTATTTGGATGATGGTGGGGATGGCCTAGAAGCCTCCATGGAATTTTAGGACCAACCTTGGACATACAACAAGTCTCTATGAGCTGTCCTCTTGCATGGTCGTCAAGCCTTAGCCTAAGGACAATGGAAAGTCACATGGACACCACACGCTTGCCCCCTTCTTTATAAAGCCATGCCTACCCCTTACCAACTCTTAATACAAGAAGCAATCCTCTCCTTATCTTTCCCCCAACTTAGATAACTGTCCCTTCTATATTTGGCCATGAAGTTCCTGTCCCAAGGTAAAAGAGGGTGCCTACCTTGGTATAGAAGGCTCCTAGGGTTCCAAATTTATCTATTTAGGAATTCTTAAGCTCATCCTTGGTGATTTTGACCAAAACTAGTAAGTATCCTCCTTTCCTTACCTATTTGCATGCTGTTAGTATTCCTCCCACCTTCTTCCAGGTCGGAACCATGACCTTCCATGGTAAAACTCCACCTAGAGCCCTAAAACATCTCATCTCCATGCTCTTTTGCTAGGGTTTGCACCTCTAAAGTGGAGACGGTGATCTTTTCTCAAGAAAGGAGCTTGGCTTGGAGTGACCAAACCTTCTAATCTTGATATCCTTGCTGTTTGAACCTTACTACCTCCATAGAGGTGAGTTATATAACCCCCTTCTCATATATTTCTTACTACATGCTTAAAACTCATGCTTCTATGTTTAAAATCGATGATCTCCATCTCTATTTACCATGTTCTTCTAGGGTTTTGGTTCCTTACTATTTTACCTTCTTTAGACGCTCTAATTTGGTTACCTATACAACTTCAAATATGATCTTGGGTCAAATGGTGTTTTATCCCTCTCCCTCTCTCTTCAATTATCTCTATCGGTTTGATGATGTGATAATTTCCTATTGGTCTGTATTGAAAAATTCATATCTTTTAATCCGCTTATCCAAATTTGACAAATAAATATGTTTTGAAATGGGAAAATTAATATCTATCTAATAAAAATATTTTCTTTGATGACCCAATTACAAATCAAGCCATCTCCAGTAATAATTGCGGAATAATCATAAGCAGTGGAATAAAAAAATCACTTAAAGTTTAGAACTAGGGTATGGAAGCGGAGTGGGGGGCGGCGACGGCGGGCGATCCAGGAGAAGAAGATGGTACAGTCTCTACGGAGACTAGGATTTCACCGGAAGATGGGAGTAAGACGGGCCGCGATCCACAGCATGAACGGAGCCATGAAAGACGATCTGGGAGTCCAGGAAGGGAGAGGAAGGGAGGTGCTGATGTGCACCATGGCGTTGAAGCCACGAGCGTGGCTAAAATATGCATCCCAAATATGGGAATAGAATTCCATTATGGAGGCATGCGAGGATCATCCCAGATAGGGAATCAAAGCAGGGGAGTACCGAAGGATAGCGGCGCTGTGATTACCCCAGAAGCCGACGGAGGAACACATCCACTGGGGTTTTTCTCACCCCTTGCAGTAAGCAACCAGGAGACGCAAGCCCCCCGATACCTCAACCTGCACATGTGTGGGGGAAAAATAGATCCAGAACCACTGCTGGAATGGAGACGAATGGATCAATGGATCTTTTCCTAAACAAGCTGTTCGAAGAGCACCTTGATCTAGAGGCAGTTAACCTTTACATCTCCGATGGACAGCCTGAAATCACGATCGACCCCATGTATGAAGAATTCCTTGTTAGGCCTTGGCAATATGCTGTCGCCGTGAAGGCCATGGGGACCCAACTAGGGTATATGACCCTAAGAGATCGCCTACGAGCCATGTGGAGCCTAGTAGGAAAGTATAACATATACGAACTAGACCTGAATCATTTTGTAATCCAACTTTCATGCCGGCGGGATTACGACATGGCCATGACAGGTGGCCCTTGGAAAATATTCAGATGTAACCTAATTGTCTAGGATTGGCATCCTTCCTTTATCCCTTCATCTGATTTGCCACGTAAGATCGTTTGCTGGGTCAGGATCCTGAATCTCCCACTACATCTATACATCTAAACATTCTTCAATTGCATAGGTACGGCTCTCGGAAGGCTGGTAAAGGTTGACGACCACACCATTAAACGCACCAGAAGCAAATTCGCTCATCTCGCTGTCGAACTCGACACCACATCAGAATTGGCGGCCAGTATTGTTATCAATGGTTTATACTTTGAAATAGAATACGAAGGATTCCCGTTTCAGTGTGCAACCTGCGGCGAAGAAGGCCACACTTCTGTGCAATATTCCGTAGGGAATGAGCAGCCGGAAGCTAACCGAAATAATCCAACCCCAGCTACGGACGAACCTATTACAAACTCTGACAAGCAGTGGAGAACACAGAAGCAACGACGGGGATACTAGGGGAAATAACAGCCTATTGGAATGCCTATGAGCTCTGCCACACGGACGAGGAACCGATTTGATGAACTGATAGTCGAAGATGAATCGACTGAAGCAAGCACGAACACCAGCCAAGAGGGAAAGCAGCTGGTAGAAAAGCCTGTGGGACACAAGAACCCTAAAATCTGGAGGAAGAAGAAGACTTCAGAGAATATTGAGACAGCTGAACAAAAGGGGAAAGTCCTAAGGGACATCACAAACCAGCTCCAACAACCTAAGGTAGGCCTTGTACAGGGCGAGCAGAGCAATAAAACACCGGACCACACGGTAGTGAACCCGACGATTGATGAGGTGATCGAAATCATCCCTGAGGTGGAGGAACCTGTGACCACTGCTGCTACAACGCATACCTCCCGTAGTAGAAAGAAGAAGCGTGATAGTGACACCGCAACGACCACCTCTGCTACTCCCAGAAAATCCTTGACATGAAAGATGTTTAAGGGCAGTGGAACGAAGATGAAGCGGTCGGGGGTTGCAAAATCGGCAATGGAAGGAATCCGAAGAAGCCCCAGGCTCAGAGAAAGCGCGGACGCAGAAATCATTCTGGACGTGCTAGGTGGAGCAGAAAACAATGGTGCAGATAACAGGGAGACCAATGAAAATTAGTCTTAACTTCCTGTTTAAAAGAACCTTAGTTATAATCCTTGTGTGATGTCTAAGTTGTTGTGCTGGGATGTGAGAGGAATCAGAAACGATGACACATGTAGAGTTCTCAAAGAACTCGTCCATACGCACAAACCTGCTATTACTGCTATCTTAGAACCTCGCATCAGTGCGGACAAAGCTACACAGACTGTAGCATCCAACTAACAAAAACATAATTAACTAACGCGGAAGCGTTCACTAAGCAGCAGATTACAGAAAATCACTAAAAATTTTAAACCTTTTTCAAGAGATCCATTCACAGGAAAACTCTTTAACCAAAAACCAAAGTATTTCAAATTCATCCTGGTTCACAAGTATACAACCTGTACCATTCCTTCTCAAAGATTACAACATCAACTATCTTGTTAAAAGCTAACACAGACAGCATAATAACCTCGAGGCATCAAGCCAAAATCTCAAAATGATACATTAAAAGCACTAAGTACTAACTCCGAGGACCTGAGAGTACAGAGACGACACATAGGACTTCTATCTACCAAACACGATAGACAGCACACTCAACCTGAGTTGTCACTGCTGTCCTTGTAGCTGCTGATGTTCTTCATCCGAAAGATATTCTCAGTCTCTTTCACACTCGTCCACCTAAAAATGTTGGTTCCCACGGGGGTGAGACAATTGAAAATTGCCCCAGCGAGAGATATAACTCTCCGCCAGAAACATCATTATTGTAGTTTAATTAATATAAAACTGAGCAGAGGATAAGCAGTTTAGATCATTCTCATCTTTTAAAGTATTACACCTATCTATGACTGAACAATAATTCATCTATTCTCTTTATAAGAAATAGAAAGAACATGTATAACATTTATCTACCATACATTTTCAACATCTCAAGCTTTGCTCATGTCATTCATTATTCTGATGTGTCACCCATGATTCATTCTTGTTTCTATTTGTTGGCCTTAGCCAATCTGCTAAACAAGTATTCACTTATGCCAGACATGTGATTATATAAATCATCATGTCTTATTCAAGCATTAAACTATATCAGTCAGGTATAAATGTTTCAGGCATTGGACTATACCAATCCTGATTACACATCCAGGCATTGGACTTTAACCAAACCTAATTATAGGCATTAAGCCTATGTCAGGTATTTCTAATTATAGAGGCATGGATAGCATGCGAAACATAACTATCAACATGAGATATCTAGCATCATGATTATAATCAATAGTAGCAGTAAGATATCAACATAAGCATGACCATTGTATGTACACAATTACAATATTATGCATATCCACAACATAAGTATAATTACTATCCCTTAGTTGCACTAAGCATCATCTTTATGTAAAGAGAACAAACATGGGTTATCATTCAATGTGAAGCGTCATGTATAACCCTAAACAGATATGCTATACGACTGTATTACATCTTTTATTATGTCCTGAGGAAATTGAGGATACCACTCAAAATCCAGCTGACCACTGCTAAGTCGAAATCAGTGCCATACAAGATCTAGGAAGAGCCGGACTCCTAAGATCTTCTCTGCCCCCGGTCAGTACGGGTCCGCCACAGTGACACAAAAGGTCAAGCTGCTAACAGCCTAGTCCGTCCTTGGTACAGGTCATGGCACTAGTGAAAGAGGTGGGTACGCATACCCTACCATCTGAGGTACAACCACAGTTGTCCTCTAATATCATCACATATATAATCACCGAGAACCGACCGCAACCGTTCTCGAACTAAGGGCTAGGTATGACCACAGTCATCCTCCCTAAACACTTGAATTCAGGATGACAAGCACCCCGCATACTCATCAGTATGCGCTCCACGTTTCCCTTAGGAATACTCGTTTCACCATCTGGCAAGTTCTGACACTCAGATGGATCTATGGCACAGGACACTACATAATTAGAGTTGCACTTGATTAGTTATGCCAATTGGGTGAATTAAGGCTGCATCAAACAAGTGGACATACAAACCCTAATTCACTTCTAACAAGCATATAAATATCAAAACCTGAAAAGATATAAAACATATGAAACATAATTTCTCATCTCATCATCACATGGTAATATTCACTTGCCATTCATGAGACTACACCAGTCATCATGCTATCACAGGATATAAATCCTTTTCACAATATTACAGGGTATCAACCCTTATCAACATAAGAGGAATACACCTCATTCAGGGCTCAATCATGCCCATGAAACATCTTGTTACTTCTTACTAAGTAACATCTAACCATATGGCTCACAAGGCCATTAAACATCTTGTCACCTCTCACTAGGAAACAATAACATATTAACTCATGTAATATAATAGTAACACCACTATTTCCTCCACAGGGTTAGGGTTTACTATTCACATCAATTAGGGTTTCATGTTCATTTTATCAATACAACCCTAATATATTGTTCCATACATCTAGGAGCATCCATCGACATTCCAAGTATTTAATATTCTTATCATTTATCATTAAATGATCATCAACACAAGGTATGAGTTTATCTCTCATCATTATCATGGTATGATTACATCATACTCATTTTATCTTACTTATCAAGTATGTTAAACTCATTACATTTCATTGTGACAATTTACATAACACTCTCCTTGTGTATCTTATCTAAAAATATTGGATTTGAGATGCATCAAGGTATATCAACCCTGAAATGCTAAATGTGATATCTATCATGTCTCAATGTATCACTTCCCTCATCACTTCTATCTTACATGAGTTTATTAACTTATCTTATAATAAGGAATTTCACATCTTAATACTTTCATCCACCAACCTATCACCTTTACCATGATGTGCATAGATCACACACAAGGATTGTCCAACTATCTTCAATGATATGGACTCATCTCAAATTAAGGCATTGCTTGTTATAAGGTTGCCTATAGTCAACCACTTGAGATATTTCATCATTATAGGGTATTACTCATTATTTCATCATTAATGTTTACTCATATCATTACCCAGACATTAGGGTTATGATTTATCATCATATTGCCCATGATTAGAATTCCATGCACTATAGGCCAAATTTAGGGTTTTACATAGCTTTACTCTGTGTTAGGTTTAAGGTTTCATATGACATCGCCCTCAATTAGGGTTTCACATGGAATCATCCTCAATTAGATTTTCTCATGGAATCACCCTCAATTAGGGTTTCACTAATCATCCCAATCAGGGTTTCATTCAATTACCCATAAATTAGGGATTCATTATTCATCCAATTAGGGTTTGGTATTTCATTACCTTAATTTAGAGTTACCCAAGTCATTACCCTTAATTACGGTTACACTATTACCCTAGATTAGGGTTTTACTCATAATTTCCCTAAATCAGGGTTAGGGTTCGTTAACCTTCTCAATTAGGGTTTCTTGATCTCTTTACTAAGGATCCTACCCTAAATCACCATATCAATCACACTCATGTATGAATTCATTTCTATCATTCTCTCCACTTGATTTGGTTACATCAACCATCCGATCAAATACAAACAACTATGTTTGACATAGTATACTGAGTAATTGCTTCCATAAACAATTAGGGTTTGCTTAATTGAATAGCCTTCAACTCACGATTCCTTGGGAGTTAATCCCTCAAGTTTGGTGAGTCATTAGACCACATCATTAGGAACAGTAATCCCAAACAGTCAACCCTTGGTCAATGCATTCAAACGGTCTTGAGACCGTTTACTCAAAAAGGTCAATTAAATCAGATTGAAAATCAGCACTTAATTCAATTAGGTTTCCCTAATTGATTAGGCTTCAACTCACGATTCCTTGGGAGTTAATCCCTCAAATTTGGAGGGGCATTAACCAAAAACATTATGAACAAGAATCCCAAACGGTCAACGCTTGGTCAACACAATGAAACGGTCTTGAAACCGTTTTCCAAAACATGTCAAGTTGATCAGGTTGAAAATCAGCATTTAATTCAATTCGCTTTATCTAATTGATTGGCCTTCAACTCACGATTCCTTTGGAGTTAACCCCTCAAATTTGGAGGGTCATTAGCCTACATAATTAGGAAAAAGATTCCCAAATGGTAAATGCTTGGTCAACCATATCAAACGGTCTTGAAACCGTTTGTCCTAAAACGGTTTTCTGAAACCGCATAGCCAATCAATTTAAAACGATTTGGAATAGCTATCAAGACCATTTGGCTTGGTACTTTTCTTTGGATAAGCATCTAGGATGATATCATCATCCCCTTCCTTCGAACAACCAAGAACAGCAACCGTTCTTGATGGAAATTGCAGGAAGGAAACAAGTATGTATCAAATTGAAGAAAACAATCAACAAAGCATAATTGATTGATGCAATTGCAATGATTAAGGGTTTGAGTTATAAAACCTGCTTCCAATTGAGCTCCAAAGCTTCAATATCACGCCATTAATGGTGTATGAAGCTCTAGCAACTCCCCCTAAGCTCGTCCTCAAGCTTTTGGATGAAAAAGTTGGCTAGGGTTGAAGAGGAGATCCAAATAAGAAGAAATCAATGATTTATTTTTGATTTCCACCATGGAATCAAGGAGAACGAAGGTCAAGGACCTTACCAACAGGTTGGGGTCGTCCTCCTGCTCCTCCACAGCTCCTTATTCGTTTTCCAAGCAAGGGTAAAGAAAAGAATCCGAAATAGCCTTTGTTTTGGCTTGGTAAAGGTACTTTTATAAGAAAATTGATGAGAGAGAAAATGCATTATTAAAATGCATTAAATTCCAAAAATATGGCCGCCTCTTCCCCCTCAAATTCCCCTCAAAATCCTTAAGGACGAGGCTATCTTCATTGCCTCTTATTCCTCTTCATTATCCATTATTTAAAGAAAATCAAATTAAGCACCTTAATGCTTATTATATTAATATCCATATGTGAGTGGGTTTTCTTTTCCTTATAATAATGGTGAGTGGAATTTCACCTTCTTAGGATATTTTCGTTCCTTATCTTGGAAAAAGAACGTCCATCCTTATTCAAATTCAACCAATAACATTTTGGTTGAAGGCCCTTTAATTAATACATTCATTTTTTCCCTAATTTGAATTAGGGTTTCACTTATGATTAAATCTTGATTATTTTAATATCAAGATTCTCTCTCCTCCAACTTAATTCAAATGAGGCACCCCTCTCATTTTATTTACTCTACAGGATGCCAAGGAACATTAAGGACCTTATTGAAGTGGTAATTTTCATATTGAACCCTAGGTTTTGGGTAAATTGCACATTACACCAAAACTAGGTTTTCATGCACATACATTGCTTTATCAGCTCTTTCTTGGTATTCAGGCTTCCATAAGCCATACCTCAGCATCATATTTACTCTCATGATGCTTCAACACATGAGGAACATATTATCATGCACAATTTGCACTTAAACCCCTCAACTTGGGTAATTTGCACTTTAGTCCAAAACAGGCAAAACATTGATTTCAACAATGTTCAAAAAGGACTAGAATTGCAATATAAGTTCCTCTTGAACCCTAATTACCTTTCACAAGATAAGATTAAGCATTTAATCATCTTTCTTAATCAAAACACCTAGGGTTAAAGTATAACCCAGGTCAGGGGTGTTACAAATTATAAACCCCTAACAAGGATTTCGTCCTCGAAATCCAGATAAAGGAGGACAGATATATTTCATTTATCATACTATCTAGTCTTCACATAACATCTCATTATTATGGAGACACCATAAAACTTTGATCAGCACCAAGTGTTTCCATATAAGATTCTCATAGAATCAACACACAAGGCACATGCCCCACGGTCCCTCATCATTGACTATAGAGTCAACTTTGTGTCAAATAACACTTTTCTTATTCAGAGAAGCATCATACATTCTTTATTAATATCATGTTTATGCAGAGCATAAACCCCTAACATATGATGTTCATATTATTATAATCAGACTAATTTCACAGTTGACCACTCTAGGTAGCCAACCTAACCCATCTAATAACTCTCAGATACCAGAATCTTTCACCTTGGTATCTATCACATGTGTTGGAAACACATCATATATATCTCTTCCTTTCATCTTGGAACGTTAATTGTTTCATGTCCTCATCTTGGGACCAAAGTCCAAGATAACTGATACTTTTCTAAGTATCCATCACATGAACACATTTATCTTATGCACATCAAGTGTCCTAAGACCCACTTGATTTCCATGTCCCTGAAAGGAAAGAAAACAAGGATTCATATTCCTCTTATTAATTTATGTATTTTCAATTATTCATGAACCATTTACTTTTTATCTCATCCTAGGTTCCTTGCCTTTAGCATTGAAATTTGTAAGGATGATTGCATGTCATTATCCCTTTCTTTATTATTATCTAGCATGTTTATGATCATCTCATGATCTCATCACAATTCCCATTTCCTCATTATGGGAAAGATCTCTATTATGCTTGCAGCATTGTTGAACAGGGTTCATCTCCCTTATTCTTACTCTTATCTTATGAGGAGTACACTTTTAGTTCCTCATATAACATGCTCATTTGAGATTATCTCATACTTCTGTTTCTTATACTTAGTATATCACACATTTATTCATTCCATATTTCTGATTTCATGATACTCATTAGATTGTATCAGAATGACTGCTTGATCAGGGCAATCAGAGAGATTACAATCTAAGAGTTTCCATACTCACTTTATCATCAATAGTTGTATACCTGGCCAGGGTATATAAATACTGAGATTAAGTGGTATGCACTTTGTATACTATCATATTCCTCACTTTTCATATCATTATACACACATGACTTTCCCTTGTTCCAATATGACTAAGTCATTTAGGAACTCTTTTAAAGCTCAAACTTCTGTATTAAGGACTGATAACCTAGATCGTAAAGCTAGTATCCAGTCCACTATATGCATTACTGTTGCTCTAATCTACCCAATAGTAATACTTAAAGAAAGATTTTCTTATCATAAATGGATCAACTAGGAGACTCTTAGGCAATTGTCTCTGTCTTGCCTGCTCCCATGCACCTCTTCTTGGTGAAATATTGCTGCTCTCAGTAGCAATCTCCTAATGTGACCCAGTCATCTTTAAGTTCTTCTTCTCTTATATGAGCATAAGACATTATCAGATACAATGGATGATACCAGAACAGACTCTACTACCTTAGTCCTATGTCTCTGTAGACTCAGCGAACCTAGAGCTCTGATACCACTAAATTGTAGCATCCAACTAACAAAAACATAATTAACTAATGCGGAAGCGTTCACTAAGCAGCAGATTACAGAAAATCACTAAAATTTTTAAACCTTTTTCAAGAGATCCATTCACAGGAAAACTCTTTAACCAAAAACCAAAGTATTTCAAATTCATCCTGGTTCACAAGTATACAACCTGTACCATTCCTTCTCAAAGATTACAACATCAACTATCTTGTTAAAAGCTAACACAGATAGCATAATAACCTCGAGGCATCAAGCCAAAATCTCAAAATGATACATTAAAAGCACTAAGTACTAACTCCAAGGACCTAAGAGTACAGAGACGACACATAGGACTTCTATCTACCAAACACGATAGACAGCACACTCAACCTGAGTTGTCACTGCTGTCCTTGTAGCTGCTGATGTTCTTCATCCGAAAGATATTCTCAGTCTCTTTCACACTCGTCCACCTAAAAGTGTTGGTTCCCACGGGGGTGAGACAATTGAAAATTGCCCCAGCGAGAGATATAACTCTCCGCCAGAAACATCATTATTGTAGTTTAATTAATATAAAACTGAGCAGAGGATAAGCAGTTTAGATCATTCTCATCTTTTAAAGTATTACACCTATCTATGATTGAACAATAATTCATCTATTCTCTTTATAAGAAATAGAAAGAACATGTATAACATTTATCTACCATACATTTTCAACATCTCAAGCTTTGCTCATGTCATTCATTATTCTGATGTGTCACCCATGATTCATTCTTGTTTCTATTTGTTGGCCTTAGCCAATCTGCTAAACAAGTATTCACTTATGCCAGACATGTGATTATATAAATCATCATGTCTTATTCAAGCATTAAACTATATCAATCAGGTATAAATGTTTCAGGCATTGGACTATACCAATCCTGATTACACATCCAGGCATTGGACTTTAACCAAACCTAATTATAGGCATTAAGCCTCTGTCAGGTATTTCTAATTATAGAGGCATGGATAGCATGCGAAACATAACTATCAACATGAGATATCTAGCATCATGATTATAATCAATAGTAGCAGTAAGATATCAACATAAGCATGACCATTGTATGTACACAATTACAATATTATGCATATCCACAACATAAGTATAATTACTATCCCTTAGTTGCACTAAGCATCATCTTTATGTAAAGAGAACAAACATGGGTTATCATTCAATGTGAAGCGTCATGTATAACCCTAAACAGATATGCTATACGACTGTATTACATCTTTTATTATGTCCTGAGGAAATTGAGGATACCACTCAAAATCCAACTGACCACTGCTAAGTCGAAATCAGTGCCATTCAAGATCTAGGAAGAGCCGGACTCCTAAGATCTTCTCCGCCCCCGGTCAGTACGGGTCCGCCACAGTGACACAAAAGGTCAAGCTGCTAACAGCCTAGTCCGTCCTTGGTACAGGTCACAACACTAGTGAAAGAGGTGGGTACGCATACCCTACCATCTGAGGTACAACCACAGTTGTCCTCTAATATCATCACATATATAATCACCGAGACACGACCGCAGCCATTCTCAAACTAAGGGCTAGGTATGACCACAATCATCCTCCCTAAACACTTGAATTCAGGATGACAAGCACCCCGCATACTCATCAGCATGCGCTCCGAGTTTCCCTTAGGAATACTCGTTTCACCATCTGGCAAGTTCTGACACTCAGATGGATCTATGGCACAGGACACTACATGATTAGAGTTGCACTTGATTAGTTATGCCAATTGGGTGAATTAAGGCTGCATCAAACAAGTGCACATACAAACCCTAATTCACTTCTAGCAAGCATATAAATATCAAAACCTGAAAAGATATAAAACATATGAAACATAATTTCTCATCTCATCATTACATGGTAATATTCACTTGCCATTCATGAGAGTACACCAGTCACCATGCTATCACAGGATATAAATCCTTTTCACAATATTACAGGGTATCAACCCTTATCAACATAAGAGGAATACACCTCATTCAGGGCTCAATCATGCCCATGAAACATCTTGTTACTTCTTACTAAGTAACATCTAACCATATGGCTCACAAGGCCATTAAACATCTTGTCACCTCTCACTAGGCAACAATAACATATTAACTTATGTAATATAATAGTAACACCACTATTTCCTCCACAGGGTTAGGGTTTACTATTCACATCAATTAGGGTTTCATGTTCATTTTATCAATACAAACCTAATATATTGTTCCATACATCTAGGAGCATCCATCGACATTCCAAGTATTTAATATTCTTATCATTTATCAGTAAATGATCATCAACACAAGGTATGAGTTTATCTCTCATCATTATCATGGTATGATTACATCATACTCATTTTAGCTTACTTATCAAGTATGTTAAACTCATTACATTTCATTGTGACAATTTACATAACACTCTCCTTGTGTATCTTATCTAAAAATATTGGATTTGAGATGCATTAAGGTATATCAACCCTGAAATGCTAAATGTGATATCTATCATGTCTCAATGTATCACTTCCCTCATCACTTCTATCTTACATGAGTTTATTAACTTATCTTATAATAAGGAATTTCACATCTTAATACTTTCATCCACCAACCTATCACCTTTACCATGATGTGCATAGATCACACACAAGGATTGTCCAACTATCTTCAATGATATGGACTCATCTCAGATTAAGGCATTGCTTGTTATAAGGTTGCCTATAGTCAACCACTTGAGATATTTCATCATTATAGGGTATTACTCATTATTTCATCATTAAGGTTTACTCATATCATTACCCAGACATTAGGGTTATGATTTATCATCATATTGCCCATGATTAGAATTCCATGCACTATAGGCCAAATTTAGGGTTTTACATAGCTTTACTCTGTGTTAGGTTTAAGGTTTCATATGACATCGCCCTCAATTAGGGTTTCACATGGAATCATCCTCAATTAGAGTTTCTCATGGAATCACCCTCAATTAGGGTTTCACTAATCATCCCAATTAGGGTTTCATTCAATTACCCATAAATTAGGGATTAATTATTCATCCAATTAGGGTTTGGTATTTCATTACCTTAATTTAGAGTTACCCAAGTCATTACCCTTAATTACGGTTATACTATTACCCTAGATTAGGGTTTTACTCATAATTTCCCTAAATTAGGGTTAGGGTTCGTTAACCTTCTCAATTAGGGTTTCTTGATCTCTTTACTAAGGATCATACCCTAAATCACCATATCAATCATACTCATGTATGAATTCATTTCTATCATTCTCTCCACTTGATTTGGTTACATCAACCATCCGATCAAATACAAACAACTATGTATGACATAGTATACTGAGTTATTGCTTCCATAAACAATTAGGGTTTTCTTAATTGAATAGCCTTCAACTCACGATTCCTTGGGAGTTAATCCCTCAAGTTTGGTGAGTCATTAGACCACATCATTAGGAACAGTAATCCCAAACAGTCAACCCTTGGTCAATGCATTCAAACGGTCTTGAGACCGTTTACTCAAAAAGGTCAATTAAATCAGATTGAAAATCAACACTTAATTCAATTAGGTTTCCCTAATTGATTAGGCTTCAACTCACGATTCCTTGGGAGTTAATCCCTCAAATTTGGAGGGTCATTAACCAACATCATTATGAACAGGAATCCCAAACGTTCAACGCTTGGTCAACACAATCAAACGGTCTTGAAACCGTTTTCCAAAACAGGTCAAGTTGATCAGGTTGAAAATCAGCATTTAATTCAATTCGATTTATCTAATTGATTGGCCTTCAACTCACGATTCCTTTGGAGTTAACCCCTCAAATGTGGAGGGTCATTATCCTACAAAATGAGGAAAAAGATTTCCAAATGGTAAATGCTTGGTCAACCATATCAAATGGTCTTGAAACCGTTTGCCCTAAAACGGTTTTCTGAAACCGCATAGCCAATCGATTTAAAACGATTTGGAATAGCTATCAAGACCATTTGGCTTTGTACTTTTCTTTGGATAAGCATCTAGGATGATATAATCATCCCCTTCCTTCGAACAACCAAGAACAGCAACCGTTCTTGATGGAAATTGCAGCAAGGAAACAAGTATGTATCAAATTGAAGAAAACAATCAACAAAGCATAATTGATTGATGCAATAGCAATGATTAAGGGTTTGAGTTATAAAACCCGCCTCCAATTGAGCTCAAAAGCTTCAAGCTCACGCCATTAATGGTGGATGAAGCTCTAGCAACTCCCCCTAAGCTCGTCCTCAAGCTTTTGGATGAAAAAGTTGGCTAGGGTTGAAGAGGAGATCCAAATAAGAAGAAATCAATGATTTATTTTTGATTTCCACCATGGAATCAAGGAGAACGAAGGTAAAGGACCTTACCAACAGGTTGGGGTCGTCCTCCTGCTCCTCCACAGCTCCTTAGTCGTTTTCCAAGCAAGGGTAAAGAAAAGAATCCGAAATAGCCTTTGTTTTGGCTTGGTAAAGGTACTTTTATAAGAAAATTGATGAGAGAGAAAATGCATTATTAAAATGCTTTAAATTCCAAAAATATGGCCGCCTCTTCCCCCTCAAATTCCCCTCAAAATCCTTAAGGACGAGGCTATCTTCATTGCCTCTTATTCCTCTTCATTATCCATTATTTAAAGAAAATCAAATTAAGCACCTTAATGCTTATTATATTAATATCCATATGTGAGTGGGTTTTCTTTTCCTTATAATAATGGTGAGTGGAATTTCACCTTCTTAGGATATTTTCGTTCCTTATCTTGGAAAAAGAACGTCCATCCTTATTCAAAATCAACCAATAACATTTTGGTTGAAGGCCCTTTAATTAATACATTCATTTTTGCCCTAATTTGAATTAGGGTTTCACTTATGATTAAATCTTGATTATTTTAATATCAAGATTCTCTCTCCTCCAACTTAATTCAAATGAGGCACGCCTCTCATTTTATTTGCTCTACGTGATGCCAAGGAACATTAAGGACCTTATTGAAGTGGTAATTTTCATATTGAACCCTAGGTTTTGGGTAAATTGCACATTACACCAAAAGTAGGTTTTCATGTACATACATTGCTTTATCAGCTCTTTCTTGGTATTCAAGCTTCCATAAGCCATACCTCAGCATCATCTTTACTCTCATGATGCTTCAACACATGAGGAACATATTATCATGCACAATTTGCACTTAAACCCCTCAACTTGGGTAATTTGCACTTTAGTCCAAAACAGGCAAAACATTGATTTCAACAATATTCAAAAAGGACTAGAATTGCAATATAAGTTCCTGTTGAACCCTAATTACCTTTCACAAGATAAGATTAAGCATTTAATCATCTTTCTTAATCAAAACACCTAGGGTTAAAGTATAACCCAGGTCAGGGGTGTTACACAGACTATTAAAAAGCTTGGATTTCCGAACTCTCATCGCTCTGAAGCTCGGGGCTTCTCAGGAGGGATTTGGATCTGCTGGGATGCCACTGTATGTGATGTACAAATCCTCAAAACACACCGCCAGTTTATAACCTGTCGCGTGAAAAAGTCTTACATTGCTACTTTCATATATGCTAACCCCCACTTTCAGGTCCACAATCTTCTTTGGAAGCACATCAACGATATAGGCAATAGCTTTTCTGAACCGTGGATAGTCACCGGAGACTTCAACACTACCATTTCTCCGTCTGAGACTGTTGGCTACCAGATTTATAACCACTGTGAGGCTCAACTCTTTTCAGCTACTCTCCTTGAAGCAGGCCTATCAGACCTCAATTTCTCTGGGCAAAAGTTCACTTTCAGGCATAGCGTTAAACAAAGCAGGCTCGATCGAGGCTTGGCAAATAATGACTTCTTTTCTGCCTTCCCGGAGGTTGCGGTGACCCATCTCCCTAAGGTTGAATCAGACCACTTCCCTCTTTTGATTCAAACTCAGTCGAGCTCGTACAACAAGAAGAGATTTGTTACCAGGGCTTCATGGGCACAAGACCCCTCTTTCAACCTCTGCCTTGAACGACATTGGAGTAGAAATCTCCCTTTCCATGAGGCCCTTGCGATCGCCAGACAACATATCAGTGAATGGTATTTAGAAAAAAACAAGAAGAAGAGAGAAACTAAAGATCGGCTCCTATAGAACATAAACACTCTTCAATCGAATTTAGCTGCTAATTATGATGTCATTACTGACAATCTATGCACTCAGATGGAGGGTGAGCTCAAAATCATTCTTAAACAAGAGGAGGAGGATTGGAAGCAGAAAAGACACGTCAACTAGATTAGAGAAGGGGAGTCCAATACCCGTTTCTACCAAGCCTTTGTGAACCAAAGGAGAAGATCCAACAAGTGCCAAATTATCAAAAGTCCATCTGGGGAATGGATCACGAACGAGGATGATATCTTCAAACTGGTCACAGATTACTTTATAGACCTGTTCACTTCTAACAGCAATACCCGTCACCAACACATTGATAAAATCCCTATGCGGTTTGCTCTTGTGGTTGGTGATGAACACAACCATTTGGCTAAACAAGCTCAAAAGGATGAGATTTATGAAATCCTGAAATCCATGGACCCATATAAAGAAGCTGGTCCAGACAGCACAACCACACATTTCCTGTTATCCAACTGGCCGATCCTTCAAGATTCTATATGCAAGACTATCCAGGAGGCTCTAAGTTATGGAATTCTGAACGAACAACTTTGTAATGCTACTATTGTCCTTATTCCCAAAGTTCCCAAACCTGAACTCACAAGCCAGTTCCGCCCCATTTCTCTTAATAACACCATCCTTAAACTTTGTTCAAAGGTCGTCGTTGAAAGATTGAAGAAATGGCTACCGGTTTGGATTAACCCAGCGTAAAGCGCCTTCGTCCCGGGTAGGAAGATTTCAGACAACATTTCTACAGCTCAGGAAATTATACATTCCATGAAACGGAAGAACTCCAAGAAGACAATGGCCATTAAAATCGATCTTATGAAAGCTTCTGATAGATTGACGTGGAATTTCATTGAGGATACTTTGAAAAGGGTGAACCTCCCCGCCTGTATGGTTAAGTACATCATGAGTTCAATCACCAGCAGTAGCTCTACCATCACTTGGAATGGCAGGAGTTCGACCAGCTTCAGAAGGAGAAGGGGTCTGAGACAGGGCGACCCTTTAAGCCCTTATATATTTTTTCTTTGTATTGAACGCTTAAGTCAAATGATTGTAGAGTGTGTCAACTCTAAAAGATGGAAACCCATAAAATTGGGCAGAAAGGGTCTGCGGATTGCTCATCTCTGTTTTGCTGATGACATACTTCTGTTTGCCAAAGCCAATACTACCAACATTGATACAATCCTGCATTGCTTCAAGGAATTTGAGATGGCTTCGGGTCAAGCCATTTCGGCTGAGAAGATTAGGATCTTCTATTCCAAGAGTGTTTCCCATTAGGAAGCTACCTAAATCTGTAATCGCAGCGGGCTGCAACGAACCTAGGACCTCGGGAGATATCTAGGGGTCCCGATCCTCCACACGCGGGTGAACAAGAAGACATACAGCGAAGTGCAGGATAAAGTTACCAATAGAGTTAGCTCCTGGGCTGCTAAGACCTTATCTTTAGTGGGACACATCTGCCTTGCCAAGAGCACCCTCGCCACCATTCCTACTTACATTATGTAAACTTCAAAGCTCCCACTACAACTCTGTGATAGAATTGATGGAGAAATCTGACAGTTTATTTGGAGTGGAGGGCGGAACAGGAGAGGGACACACCTTGTGTCCTGGGAACGGCTTACAAGTAAGAAGATTCATGGAGGCCTGGGCCTCAAAGCCATGCGGGACTGGAACCAAGCGCTCTTGCTTCATCACAACTGGGATATCTGGTGCGGAAGGAGTACTATATGGTGCATGGCCATGCGTGACAAACTGATGAATAGCACCCCAGGGATAACTTGTAATCTGTCTCGCCTGGCGATAACTGTGCTAAAAATGAAACCCTTTATGCAAGCAAATACGTTCCTAAGCCCTATGAGTGGGAATAACATTAATGTGTGGCATGACTGCTGGCTCCCGAGTGGCACTCGTTTGGAGGATCATGCTAGACGAGCTATTGCAGAGGACCTGCGCGACCTGAAAGTGAGTAGCCTGGTGAACCTAGAAGGCCAATGGGACCAATAATTTCTAGATCTATGGCTTCCTGCAGATGTAACCCAGGAGATTCATAACATTCAACCGCCTGTCGATACTGAGGCTGAAGACATATGTGTCTGGAAACTCAACAATGGTGGCAGCTATACGGCCAAGTCGGCCTATACGGTGCTGCGGACGAACTTTGAGATTAAACATCCAGGACAATGGCCAATTATTTGGAGCGCCCAGGTGGCGGCAAAGGTGAAGGTCTTCATGTGGATCGCTGCTAATGGAGCCCTTCTCACAAACTGGAAACGTAGAAGAAGGCGGATGACCACCAACTCTATATCCAGCCGCTGTAATAAGGTCGACGAAACCAGTCTCCATGCTTTGAGAGACTGTGAGAAGGTGAAGCCAATTTGGCAATGCTTACACGCCGGTTCCATGCCTGGGAACGCCGGGTCTGTATCAACGGATTTTTGGTCTTCAAACAATATTGAGCAATGGATCAGTCAGGGGCTCCGATCAAGCGAGGATACCAGAACTATGTTTCTTATAGCTTGTTGGGTGATCTGGAAACAACGTAACTTGGAGGTCTTTGAAGCTAAAGAAATCCTAGTTACACAACAAGTGAACAGAATCCTGTTGGAAACCAGGAGAACCTTCGAAGCCTGGGGCAAAGAGAAAGCCTTGAAGAATTCTGCTACACCGGAGCAGCATGTCCCCCATATCATGAGACACTTCTCGATGCATGTAGACGCTGCCTGGAAGAAGGACAAAGGCGCTATAGATGTGGTTATACAAGACCGAGATAACCAATGGAAGGGAGGAGTAGGCCAACTGATCTCAGCAGACAACCCTCTACATGCAGAGTTGATGGCCATTTCCCTTGCTGCTAAGCTCATCAAATCTAGCATGATGCACGACACTGATGTGGTTACCGAATGTATGACGGCCAGGAATATGCTACAAGATGACTATAACAAATATCCTCGATATGCTAATATGATAAGGGGGATCCAATTGATTTTGGAAGACACTATGGCAATTCACCATGTGGAGAGGAAGCACAATGGTCCAGCTGATGCTTTGGCTAAGGTCCATTTCCAAAACAACATTGGAGTCCGGTACTATGATATACCCCCCCCCAAGGATGTCATTAATACTGGACAAATCCGTTTCTGTAATGGTAGTAGTACTACCATGTTTAATTCTATGCAAATAACTCAAATCTGTAATTTGCCTTTGAATATGCTTGCAAGAGGTGAGCAAGATGAATAAAATTATCGCCTGACTTTCCCAAAAAAAATCACTAAGAATTAAAACCATTTTGCACATATATCCTTTTCTAGGAAGTTTTTACAAAAAGAACCAAAACTTCATATACATGTGGTTCATATCGTACATACATTGTACTATCTCATCTCAAGGATAACATGTACCGATTGCTTTACTTTAACATATTCACAACAACATAAAACCTCTAGGATAGCAAACCCAAAATCTCACGTCGTTCGTAAAAACCACTAAGAACTATCTCCCAAGGACTTGAGAGTACAAAGACGACACATAGGACTTCTATCTACAAGACACGATAGTCAGTGTACTCAACCTGAGCTACTACTACTGTTCTTGTTGATGTGGTCCTTCCTTTATAGTCTGATTCCTATGCCCTCGTCCGCGTCCACCTAAAAATTGTGCATCCCACGGGGTGAGACTATTATCCCAGCAAGAGATATAACTCTCTGCCAACAATATTATTATCATAGGAAATGGTATAAATATGAACAGAGAATACTTTATGCAATTAACAGGTATATTTGCAGTGCAAGGCATAAATATTGATAATATAATTATAAATCATCTATTTGCTTTTAAAAGGAATATGAAGAACATGTATGACATCTATCTACTAAGATGTATAAAACTAATAAAGTATCAACCAATGTTTTCTGTATTTGAACCTTAAGCAAATACACTATACGGCTGATTACAGATTCACATTCACACTTATGCCCAGAGGAGATGAGGTATACCGCTCATACTACAACGGACCACTAGTAAGTCGAAATTGGTACCATACAAGGTCGGTGGCAGAGCCGACTATCAAGACCTCACCTGTCTCTATCAGTACGAGATAACTTGGCAGGACATCTCGTGTCACTTTATTTAGCTATGTCAGGGTATAGAGACATCTTCTCTATAGACTTACATCCATAGCATGTACTCTCTTCGGGAGAAGACCACTAAGATTTCCTGGATATTTGTCATCAGGAAGACCACTGGGCAATCCTAGTTTAGTTTCACCAGGAAGTCCACTGAGCAACCTGGTGTATTTGGGGAGTCCACTGAGCACCCCAGTATAATAATTATATATTCAAAAATATGCATACTGAGTAAAACTCATTTCACGATTCATCAAATCTTGACACGGAATGGATCTATGGTCTGGGAAACTACATGATAATATGTATCTTGCTTAATTAAATACATTTTAGTACCTTTTAGCATCAATCAAGTTACAAACAAGAATTATATCAGAAGCTATAAAAGGCATAAATATGTTTATGAAGTACTTTCATATTCTTTGGAACACATATATCACTTAGAATCTCAATCTCTTATCATCATCATGCTTGGATATTCAAACCCTTAGTTCATCAATGAGTACTGTCACCACTTAGCAGATAACCATTACCTCTAGGTCATTAGACCAAGGTATTAATTCACATAGTTCGCATAGCTCATTTAATCTGTATCATATAAACATCATAGATCTTACTTGGATATTCTCATTACCTCATGATACCTACAGGGTTAGTACATCATGCTATTAACAATATCAAAAACATGTCATAGCCTTATATGGAAAAAGTACACATTCTCCCCATTGAATTAGGGTTAGGAATTCCCTTCATCAACCGATTAGTGTTTCAAGATTTCATTACAAAAGATTAATCCCTAATTCATTCTCCATTCTTCTTGGGAGTATCAACATATGCATAATGCATAATTAACTTTCCAATCTTAGTTTCTCTCTCATACTCACTAGGATGTTGGTTACTTAATTCACCTCTTAAGGTCTATTTTCTCCCCATAATTTAATTAAATTAAAATCATTGTATCTCAATGTTGCATTAATCATACAACATACATTACTTAGACAAATCTACTGAATTGGAGCATGCCTACCAGATTGGGTATCATGGTATATAATGTTATCCTATCGTGATTGAAGATGCACTTGTCGTTATATTATGTATCCATATTAGTCATGTGGTAAAACCACATCATCATATCGGGTTTATGGTATATCCCCTAACACCATATCGTGTAGCCATGTCGGGTTAGCTATCACTTTGCATTTATCATCTCGAGCCAACCTCATTTTGTGTATGGGTTAGACTCTTGACCTCATATCGGGTATAGAGATATATTGGGTTCTTATATTGTTCACAAGAGTGCACCATATTGGGTATAGAATGTATTGCCTCATCATATATTGTCTAAGTGGTATATCTGTTTCCCCATCTTGGGTTTCCATATTGGTTTATATGTTTGATATCATATCGGGTTACATATTAGATAAACCCTTAAACTCATAATCTCTTTATACTTTTCAAGGATCAGTTCTATCATTATAGTTACATGACAAGCTAGATACTTAGTTACTCTTCAACCCGTCACAAGGTAATAGGGGTATGTCTGGTTTCAAAGGCAATTCATCTTGGGTTCCCTTTCTTCATCTAGGATTTTAACCATATCGGGTAGAGTATGACATATCGTGTGAAAGGTATAACCTTATCCTTGTATCATATATAAGTTACAAATAGGTATCTCCCATATCGTCCATAGGACATGCCTCATATCATGTATGGGGTGTCACCCACTTCTATATAGGGTGAACCATCATCTTTGATTCCATATTGGATTTTAAGGCACTTCAACCCATATTGGGTTGTACCATGATGATGTCATCATCATCAACCTCAAGACCTTTGTATTTCTATTATAAACCATGGACAAAAGTCCTAACTACTTTTTGGAACTCATAGATATATCAATTAATCAAAGGAAATCAAAATTTGAAAGTAATCAATAAGTTCAACAATATTGAAAAGGAATAATAATATAGTTGGGTTCAAGTTATATAACCCACCTCTAAAGCAACTTCCAACCTCCAAGATTGAACTTATTTAAGTTCCCAAGGTTGAAGATGAGCTTCTCCAAGATCCAAGACTTGAGCTCCTTAGCTTTTACACGATATCTTCCTTCCTTGTGGCCGATATCACCTTACTAGGTTGATATCCTCTACTTGGATGATATCCCTTGTCCTTGACCTATACCAAGCCCTTATACTCAACTCTCCTCAATCATGCACAATACAAGAAAGTTATGCACAATATGTAAGGGAAGGTTGATAAAAATATTTCGAAAAGTCTACTAATAGGTGAAGGGAAGGGTATTTATACTTGGATTTTTATGAAAAAGAGTGTAAGAGGTGTCGTTATCTTAAGCTACTAAGTGCCACATAGCCATGCATGGTTTACACATGTATTTGCATGCATCCTATCTTTATATTTCCATGAAAAATAAAATCTCAAGGATAATTCAAAGGATATGGGTCGGGTTCCTTAGTTATCTTCTAGGACAAACTACTTTCCACTCACTTTATTATTATATTCAACACAATCTTTTCTAAGGAAAAGTTGTAAGACGATACATATGACTTTATTAAGTGTATATCCCATCATGGGCAAAGACAAGACCCTACAAACCGATAGGAGAATCTCTTTATGGCTCCATGGCCGATAGGGACTCCCATTCTAAGTCCACAACTCAATATAGCTCATATATATAGCTTTCAACTATGCATTTTCTTAGTCTTTTCATTACTAAGAGTGCCATCACTCTAGGATAATTAAAGAATAGTGTCTCCTTCTTTCTATTTCCTCTATATGACACTAGGGAGGAGTAGAGATACTCTAAAAGTGGTAATTTACACATCAACCCTACATTTTGAATATATTACAATTTGTACCATAATTGATGCACAAAGCACTTAGCATTTTTCAAACAAGTTCTCAGTTAGAGTTTAGGCTTTCCACAAGTCACCACTTAGCATCATTTTCTCTCTCATGAGGTTAGAACACTTAGGTTACATTCAACATGTGATATTTACAATATAACCCCTCATCTTGGGTAAATTGCACTTTACACTCAGATTATCATATAATGCACAAATAGTTTGCAATTGGGCTCAAATTTTAAAACAAACTTCACAAAGTGTATTAACTACTTTTCAAAAGATTAGAACAAGTTTGTAAGTAACTTACTTAAACAAAACTTCTAGGGTTAAGCCATAACCCAGGTCAAGGATATTACAATTATCAACTGCTAAAAAGGATTTTGTCCCTGAAATCTCAACAGAAAAGTGAAGGGTACTTCCTCCTCATCTCTTCCTCTAGTTCCCATGTGGCTTCCTCAACGCCATGGTGATGCCATAGAACTTTCACCAGAACTATGTCTTTCTTCTTCAAATTCTTGACTCTTCTATCAAGAATCATCATTGGACCTTCCACATAGGATATATCTTCATTCAATTTGACTTCTACAGGTTGCAACACCAACTCTGTATCAGGATGACACTTTCTTAGGATAGACAAATGAAATAATGGATGTAGTCTATGTAGCTCAGGTGGCAATTCCAACCTATAAGATACCTTTCCAATCTGTGATGTCACTGGGTAAGGTCCCATAAATCTAGGAGCTAACTTACCCTTCTTCCCAAATATAAGAACACCTTTCCAAGGAGAGACCTTGAGATACACTTTGTCTCCAACTTGGAATTCTAAAGGTCTATGACATTTATCAGCATAAGACTTCTATCTATCTTGTGCAACCTTCAACCGTTGTTGTATTACTTTAATCTTTTTAGTTGATTGTTGCACTAACTCAGGACCCAGAAGTTGGTATTCTCCGGTTTAAAACCAACATAATGGAGATCGACAACATCTACCTATAATGCTTAATATGGTGCCATATCAATACTAGTCTGATAACTATTATTATAAGCAAAAAACTATTATTATAAGAAAACTCTATCAAGCTCAAGTGTAAGTCCCAAATTCCCACAAACTGGAGAACACATGCTCTAAGAAAGTCTTCCAAAGTATGTATAGTCCTTTTAGTCTACCCATCTGTCTAAGGGTGAAAGGCTGTACTAAACTTCAACTGTGTATCCAGGGCATTATGTAGTCGTTGCCAAAAATGACTTGTAAATTGGGGACCTCTATCAGACACAATCATAGCTGGAACTCTGTGCAACCACACTATCTCATCTATGTAGATTTGTGCAAGCTTCTCAGCAGTATAGGTTGTTTTGACAGGAAGAAAATGTGCTGTCTTAGTCAATCTATCAACTATCACCCAAATGGAATCATGACTTTTGGCTGGTCTAGGTAGACCAATCACAAAGTCCATCATTACGTGATCCCATTTCCATTGAGGTATAGGTAGGGGTTGTAGCATTACTACAGGCTTCTGGTGTTCTACTTTAACCTACTGACATACCAGACACTGCATAACAAACTCAACTACATCTTTCTTCAAACTGGGCCACCAATACATTTCTTTTAAGTTATGATACATTTTAGTGCTCCCTGGATGCATTGCATACATGGATGAGTGAGCTTCTTCCATAAATAACTTTCTTAAGTCACTAGCATCAGGCACTATCATCCTACTATGATAACAGACTATCCCATCCTCTAATTCATGGAAACTTTCCCATTTCTCACTGCCCAATTCTGACCTAATATGCTAAATCACAATATCTTCATGTTGTGCCTCTTTGATCTGTTCTTTCAGCATAGGTTTCACATGCATCTCTGCTAACAAACCTGCTAACAAAGATACCTCTAATTGCACATTCATCTATCTCAAAGAGACAAACATATCCCATTTACAGCACACTAAAGAATTCAACTCTGCTTTATCAGAGGATGGAGACAAGGATTTTCTACTGAGTGCATCCGCCACTACATCGATTTGTCCTAGATGATAATCAATTGTACAATCATAGTCCTTGATTAATTCCATCCAGTGATGTTGTCTCATATTCGGCTCATGTTGTGAGAAAATGTATTTTAAGTTTTTATGGTCTGTGAAAATCTGACATGTCTCTCCATAGAGATAATGCCTCTAAAATTTCAACGCGTGAACTACTGCAACTAGTTCTAGATCATGTGTCAGATAATTTTCCTCATGTTTCTTAAGCTGCCGAGAAGCAAAAGAAACTACATGATCACTCTACATCAACACACAACCTAGACCATTCTTAGAAGCATCACAAAAAATAACATATTCCTTCCCTTGTTCAGGAAAAACTAATATAGCTGCACCAGTCAACCTTTCTTTCAACAACTGGAAAGAATGCTGACACTTTTCATTCCAGACAAAAAGAACTTCCTTCCTGGTCAACCTGGTTAAGGGTAATGCTACAGAACTAAAGTCTCTGATAAACCTTTTGTAGTAACCTGCGAAACCTAGGAAACTATGAACCTCAGTCGGTGTCTCGGGCTCTTCCCACTCCACAATAGACTCTACTTTCTTGGGATCAACATAAATACCTGAAGAAGATATAACATGTCTAAGAAAAGACACTTCTGACAACCAAAATTTGCACTTGCTAAACTTAGCATATAACTTGTGCTATCTCAACAAAGTCAAAGCTTGATGAAGTTGTTGTTCATGTTGTTGTCTGTCTCTACTATATATTAAGATGTCATCTATGAAAACTACTACAAACTAATCAAGGAATGGCCAGAAGATTCTATTCATCAACTCCATGAATGTAGCTGGTGCATTAGTTAAACGAAACGACATAACTAAAAATTCATAATGACCATACCTTTTCCTAAATGCTGACTTAGATATGTCATTCTCCTTGATATGTAACTGATGGCATCCTGATCTTAGATCTATCTTAGAGAACACCGTTGCACCACACAATTGGTGAAATAGATCATCAATCCTTAGCAAAGGATATTTGTTCTTAATGGTCACTTTGTTAAGCTGTCTATAGTCTATGTATAGTCTCATAGACCCATCTTTCTTTTTAATAAAAAGAACTGGATTACCCAATGGAAAAGTACTCGGTCATATGAAACCCTTCTCAAGTAACTCCTATAACTGTTTCTTGAGTTCTGCCATCTCTTTTAGTGCCATCATATAAGGTGTTTGGGCTATAGGTTGCGTACCCAGCATTAAATTAATCTCAAAATCAATCTCTTGGGGTGGAGGAAAATCTGGAAATTCCTCAGGAAACACATCCTCAAATTCCCTAACAAAAGGAACTTTGAAGGGACTAGGGCTCTCTGCTCTGGTGTCTACCACATGTGCCAAGAATGTGAAGCATCCTCATCGCATCAGTCTCTCATCTACCATCACTGACACTAGACATGCTGGAAGAATCTTTTTATCCCCCTAAAAGACCTATGTATTATCACTGTGTGCAAACATAGTTTGTTTGGAACCACAATAAAAAAAACCTTATACTTATCAAGGGTATTTATATCGAGAATAACATCAAACCCATGCATTTCAAGTGGTATAAGATCCACCTGAATGCTGTGTTCTGAGAAAGAAAGAACACAAGGAGAGCATACCTCCCGCAACACTGTAGATCTAACTAATAGAGTTTCTAATGACAGATTGTCCATTCTAGGATTCACAGTTATATTGTAGTCATGAATCATTTCTCAAGTGATAAAGGAATGTATATCACTAGATCAATCAAGATAGATATGAAACAAGATGAAGACATATCAGAATGAAATAATTCCATCTGACCTGTCACAACTCATGGGTTAACCACTGCCTCCAGCTGATTCCTAGCATAAAATCTCGCTGTTTCCTATTGCCAACCTCATGCTCTGTTGGCTAGTGTAGATGATCTTACCTGGGACGCCTGTCCATGTCCTCGAGTGCCACTGCTGAACTGTTGTCTCTGAGAGCCTTGTTGACTCTGCCTCAGTCATTGGGTTACTTCCACATTTCTAACTAGACAACCCTTTATCACATGTCATGTCTGCCTACACCCATAGTAGACTCTTATCTCCCATTGCGACCTAGGTGGTCCTGTCACTGACATCGATGCTGAGCTATGGGATCCACTTGGCAAAAAACTACAACCTCTACCTCAGCTAGACGTCACTGTGTCTGAGCATTGAACCTATGTGGTTCTACTGGTGTAATAAACCTTGGTTTCTTAAAACTGTCAAACCTCTGACCCTAGAAGTGTGTAGGTACTTTCCTACTGTTCGCCTCTTGTTTCTCATTCATGGACCTCTCTATCAGCCTAACTGACTCCAAAAAAGTAGCAAATCTCTCTCTATTCTCTAGAGCATATACATGTGTGGTTAATTCAGCGTTGACACCCTTCTTGAAATGCATAATTCTCTCCTCATCTATGGTAGCCATGTGTAGACAAAACTGTAGAAGATCCATAAACTTAGCGTCATACTCACTAAGCTTCATCATTACCTGTCTAATTCGCTCAAACTATGAGATCTTCTCATCAAGATAAGTCTTAGGAAAGTATCTACAAACAAACTCTTGTCGGAATTTCTACCATCCAATCTCAATACCAAGTCTTTTCTCTTCTTTAATGAACCACCAATGGCCAGTACTTCCTTTCAGAAGGCATACGACATGTTTAACCTTATCAGCTTCTGGAATATCAAGGATTCTAAAGGCTTTCTCTATCTTAGTAAGCCATGAATCTGCATCTGCTGGGTTAGTTATGCCAGCATATTTAGTGGCTCCTACCCGACACAACCATTCAAAGGTCTTACCAGATCCATGTCCCTCACTTGAAACTGGTGTCCTAGGGGATGGTGTTGGTATCCAATCATCCATAAGCATCATTGTATTCATGATCTATCCAAAAAGAGCATGAAAAGTTGGGTTTTCTAACATCGTTTAGTCAAGCTGGGGATTCTCAGGCATTGGTTCTTCTCTAGTGTCATCCCTTACACCACCTCCTGATGCATCAACACTACTCTCAGTAGTGTGTTCTTTGTGTGATACATCCATCTTTCAGTTTTACTCTTTCTCCTGTATGAGGAGAAGTCACTATAAGATACACTGGAGGACACTAGAATAGACTCAACAAACTTAATCATATGTCTTTATAGACTCAACGAACCTTAGGCTCTGATACTAAAACTTTGTGATGACCCGATTAAAAATCAATCCATCACAAGTAATAATTGTAGAATAATCATAAGCAATAGAATTAAATAAAAATCACTAAGAATTAAAACCATTTTGCACATAGATCCTTTTACATGATTTTTTTTAATAAAAGAACCAAAACTTCATATACATGTGGTTCATTTCATACATACATTATACTGTCTCATCTCGAGGATAAGATGTACCCGTTTCTTTACTTTAACATATTCAAAACAACATAAAACCTCGAGAATAGCAAACCCAAAATCTCAAGTCATTCGTAAAAAACCACTAAGAACTATCTCCCAATGACCTGAGAGTATAGAGACAACACATATGACTTCTATCTACAAGACATGACAGTTTGTGTACTCAACCTGAGCTACTACTGCTGTTCCTACTGATGTAGTCCTTCCTCTATAGTCTGGTTCCTATGCCCTTGTCCACATCCACCTAAAAATTGTGGATCCCATAGGTTGAGACTATCACTACAAAAAATTTGGCTTTTGTTGAAGAACATTTGTGAGGAACCAAAAATCGTGAATAATGATGTCCATTTGTGAGGGCTCATCCTTCAAATATGGGACCAAATCCCTCAACCGTGTTCTTGACATCGTTAGGCATTTTATGTGAACATTGGTCCCTCACAAATACATTTCTTACGAATCACCCCCTCAAAAACTCCATGCTAAATGTTCCCTCCATCTCATAATCCTTCCCTCCATTCTAAAACACTGATTCGTCTATCAAAATTCATGAAAAAAATCACCCAGTCCCTGCGGGCACTCCTTTCCCCCTCATTTCCTCCGCACTCATCCACTGAACCCTCCCCCTCCCGATTCTCTCATCGGTTATTCCGCACTCCTCCACTGAACCCTCCCCCTCCCGATTCTCTCATCGGTTCCTCCGCATTGGGTTATCCTTGACGCCAATCGCCCTGCTCGGTTGTTGTCGTTCATCCTTCGCATTGGGCTCATCCTTCATAACTCCTTGCCGCCATTGACGGTTTCTGCCCTCCGCCATTGACAGTTGCTACCCTCCGCATTGGTCGTTGCTGCTACGCAGTCACCGTGCTTGATTGCCGCTGATCGTCCTGCTCGGCCATTGGTCGTTTCTTCTACGCAGCTTGCTTCTTCGGCCACTGGAATCCTCTGTAGGTTCGTATCTTTTTCTCTTTTTCTCATTTGGGAGATCACTAGCCCCCACATCGACCCCTGATAGCCAAGATTGGTTCTTCCTCCAATGGGCTTGCAGTTCATACCTCATGTGTCCGCCTCATCTCCCCCCAATGTGATCTGCATAGGATTAGCTGGGTTTACTTAGTAAAAATACTAACCATCTAGTATTCATATGAGTTATCTCCCCCTCCCCTAAGGGTTAACGTTCACACGTATAAGAAACATATCACAATGTTGAAAAACTTTGACTATCCTCAGTTGCATGGAGATGGTCATACAACAGTAATAGAGAGTAGTGAGGGGCGTGTTCAATATTTGGAAGCGAGGAAATAGCTCCTTGGGAGTAGCTACCATAACTAAATGGAAGGGAATCAAAGTTGTGATGTACATAAATTCCTAGGCTATGCATCTATAGTATAGCATCCTCATAATGATTTTCTATCATACAACTTTGTGTTTTGTCAATAAGAAAAGAATAATTTACTGATGTGATTGAGTAGATATAGTATTTGATTGAATATTGTCATTCTCGAATATGTACAATATCTATTAATTGTACAAACTCGAATTTATGTATAATACCTACCATGTAATCCAAGTCATACTTGATCAAATATTACTCATATATAATTGTTGAGGCTCAAACTTGGTTCAAAGCAATACACATGTGTGCATGTATGTTTAATTTTACTCCTCTATTCTATTCTATATGAACAAGTGTTCTCATGACACACATATATATGGGTCAGAGCCAAAGTAGTTGATAATGAATGTATTAATAATATTCCTAGTTTCTTTGAAGACAGTATGAAGGAAATAAGCAATACCTCCTTTAAATCTATTATATGTATCCTTTACTATATCTGGTGGTATAGAAATAAGGTGATTTTTGAGGAATGGTTAGTCAATGTGAGTGTGCTATAGTCTATTATCCATAATGAGATAAAAGTGCTTCTTTACTAAACGAGCCCTGTGTTCTTTTTTCTGGAATTGCTATGCTTGTGCTTATTTTCTAAAGATGAAGAAGGGTTCCATCTGATGTTACTGGTTTATTGATGTAGTGGTGATCAAGATGGTTGTATGTGTTCTACAATGTTGGAGTTTCCATACTAAGTTAAAAGTGCTTCTTTTCTAAGGGGGTTCTGTCTCCCTTTTTTGGAATTTCCTACTTGTCCTTATGTTTAGAAGATGAAGTAGAGCTTCTATCTGGTGTTTTTTAGTCTATTGATCCAGTGATGATCAAGATGGTTGCTTGTAAACTGTTGTGCTGAAATGACCTTTCTTTTGAAGAGCAGTTCTAGAGGTGACCAAAGCATCATTCTGATTAAAAACCCTTACATTTAAACCCATTCCTATAAACACATTTCTTATTGGGTGAAAATTGTAGATTGCTTTGGTGGATGCATTAACTTGCTTCTCAAGTGAGGCAAAGCTTGGGGAGTTACATTCTTCTCTTCTAACTCAGCATTGTTGGCTTTTCTTTTCCCATAGTCAATTTTCTTAGGAAAGATCTTGTCAAACATGTATGATGGAATCACCAACATGGGATTATATTTTTATCTTCCTCCATGCCAACATGGTTTAGATAGTTGACTCTCATGGAAATAATATTGTCATGGGGGTTCACTTGATTTTTCATGTATTTTCATTCTCATGTGGACACTCTATAGAGTATCAACAAGAGTTCTAGGATTCTTTTGTGGATACTTCACACATTTCATCTAAGTCTCATCCATCTTTTGAAGGGGAAGTGGTTAACCTTGTTACCCCTCCCAACTCTATTGAGAAAAATAACTTAGAACCTTCATTTGAGTTTCTAAAATGTAATAAGAAGAATACGTCCAGAGGTAGAGGGAGAAAGGGGTCAACTGAGGATAACAATGCTACTTTATCCAATAAGTTTGATAACTTAGCAATTGTTTATCCAATACATTTGGGTAGTTATAGTGGATTTCTCATCACACTAGTCATGGTATTGGGAGAGTTTTTATTTTGTGGAATGGTATCTAATGCTCTGTTGAAAAGCTTTTTTAATATGATAAATTAATACATACTAGAATCACTACTGGGGATAAAAGATTTCTTCTTACTGCTATTTATGGTCACTTGTACGAGTGCTATTCTGTTTTCTCACTGCGTTGTTTTTGAATGTTTTGTTTTTGGTACTAAGTATAATATAGCCTGGTGTTTTTGCATTTTGCAGAGGCACACTAAGTCATTGTCAACATTTTGGAAGTCTAGCCAGAAGCCTCAAGAAAGAATGGGTGTTCTTAGTAATGTGGGTTCCTCCTTGTTCCCTTAATTATTAAAACACCATTTGTATATATGTCTTTTTTCCTTCACCCCCTTCATCTAAAATAATACCCTTTCTGTAACATGTGGTTGTGATGCAGGCCTTAAAAGCAAATAACTATAGTAATGATCCTCTGCTAAGTGCAGCTCTGTACTTGGAGATTAATTAAAGGCCGGCTGCCCAGGGCTCCCATGGGATACGTCCATTCCTGATATAATAGTTGGCACTTTGGAGATCTTTGGCATGGATGGAGGATGCTCAGCTGTGGTGAACTTCTCTGCAGGCTTATTTAGGATCTCATTCGCTGTGGAAACATGAAGGGCGTTGTAAGTAAAATCTTTTAATGTATTTCGTTTAAATTAGTTAAACAAAATACATAAATTTTTTTTACAGACAACACACTTAATGTTTCCACAGCGAATGAGATCCTGAATAAGCCTGCAGAGAAGTTCACCACAACTGAGCATCTTCCATCCATGCCAAATATCTCATAAGAGCCAACTATTATATTAGGAATGGATGTGTCCCATGGGAGCCCTGTGCAGTCGGCCTTTAATTAATCTCCAGGTACAAAGCTGCAGTTAGCAGAGGATCATTACCATAGTTATTGGCTTTTAGGGCCTGCATCACAACCACATGTTAAAGAAAGGGTATTTTATATGGAGGGGGTAAAGGAAAAAAGAAAAATATACAAATGTTGTTTTAACAATAAAGGGAACAAGGAGGAACCCACATTACTAAGACAAATATACAAATGTTGTTTTAACAAATGTTGTTTTCAAAGACTCCTTTTGTTGAATGCATGTCTGAAGCTTTCCATGGGCATGACAGACATTCTATTGATGCTAAGTGTGCAAAAAATGGTATGCTACTAACTTATAATGATACATATCATACAAGTGAACCAGAAGTTACCATCATTATTTCTGCCCATGCTTTAGTGCTTCTATGCCCATCATTTGATTTTTAAAGATACCAAACTTATTTACATATCATTTCAGTTTCCATTGGAGACTAGAACTTTGTAATTCTACTATGTCCACCAATCAAAATTTCTGGTCCTCTTCCTTTTCACTTCCTACTTCTATCTGTGATGAAGTGGAAATAACTATTATAAATTTCTTGTGGGGATAGTGTGAAGGCAAGAATGATATCCATCTTATTAAGTGGGATGATGTAACCAAGGTAAAGGATGAAGGTGGTATGTCTATAAAAAAGTCAAAGACGTTTGTAAGGTTGCTATGATCCTAAATATATGGATAGTAGCTTCAAAGAAAGGTAATCTATGGATCAAATTGATCCATGAGAAATACCTTCTCAAGGATTCTATCTAAAATATTGATATCTATGGTCAACTTTCTTGGTATTTAATTCAGATGATCATACATCTGAATTTAAAATCCTATTACAAAAGATTGCTAGAAACAACATCTCAGTGATGAACAACCTAAAAAAAGAGGGTTTTTCTATACTTCTATATGTTTGCTGTGTAGAAGTTCTAATGAATTTATCATTCATTTATTCTTTAATTTCCATGTAGCTGATTTCATCAGGGTAAGGTTGTTGAGTGTAAACTCACTGATTGGATTCCCCTGTCATGAAGATTGGACTCATGATATAAAATATTTAAGGTATACTGTCTTGTCTAAGATCAGGTTGTTGTTGCCTAAGGGAGATGCTGGGTCTACTTTCTGAATCCTTTTGGTGATCTTGTGATATGAAGTGATGTCTTGATGATCTATTTTCTTCAAGATTTTGTGATTGGATTGTCTCTTGGCCCTGTTATATAGTCTCTCTATTTGGGATGGATGGGTACCTATGCTACTGCAGTTCTTGAAGGATTTTTCTTGTTCTTTTGAAGCTCAACTCTGGGGATGCATATGAAGAATGTTTAGTGATCAACAAAAGTTTCTTCTGCCTCTTTTTTGCTTCTTGTATATTGATAGACTTCATGTATGTCTTCTCCCTTCCCTCCCCTTTTCTCTTTTTCCTTTTCATGTTGTATATTCGACCCCCTTTTGCTGCAATTGTTGCAAAAAAATCAGTCCTTTTATACTACTGTTTCTTTGATTTTTTTCTATTTCCTCTTGTGTCTCCTATTCTAGCTTCTTTTCTTTTCTTTTTTTGCAATTTCTCCTTCATTTCCTGTTCTTGCTATTGCATCTAAATTTTTGTTACTTCTATGTCCCCTCTTATTTCTATTTCCTTGTTACTCATATCAAAAATTCAGATTCTTACTCAAACCTAGACTACTAGTACCACTTCTATTTGCAAGTTTTCTTCTAATTTTTCTTACTTATTCTTGCTCCTGCATGACTACATCTCAAACAACTGTTGTTGTTTGCATGTATTTGTTAAAGCTTCCTGATCTCTTCTTATATTTTCCTAACAGCTGTTTCCTAACATCTCAAACAATTGTGCTTAACTTATTATATATTTTCCTTCATGTAGATGGATTTTCTAATAGATCGGAGTTGGATGTATATTGGGAACAGAGTGCGAAGTGATGTATTCAAGGCAGGGTTACGAAAGTTCATTGAGTTTGCTCTTATCCATCAGAGACCAACTAGACAGGGGAAATTAATATGTCCTTGCAAGGTATGTTTGAACAGATACCTTAAAACAGAGGAGGAGGTATTCTCACATGTACTACAAAAAGGATTTGTGCATAGCTATGATGTTTGGACGTTTCATGGGGAGGTGATTAGTAGGAGCAATCCTGTTGTGGCACCAAACATGCCTAGCACCGACAATATGCATCAGATGCTGGAGGATTTGTTTGGTATGGGTAACACAACAAACGACCACTCTACTGAAGCTACATAGGAACCTGCAAATGTAGATGCACAAAGATTTTACAAGCTACTAAAAGAGGCGGATCAACCACTCTATAGAGGTTGCACAAGTCATTCTAAGCTATCGTATTTGGTTGCCTTGCTATTTCTGAAGGAGGAATCTGGATGGTCCAACGATTCTTTCACAAAGTTGTTACAGTTGATTATTTCAGGATTTCCAGAAGAAAATTGTCTATTCCCGGAGACTTACTATGAAGCAAATGCGATCATGAAGGATTTACGACTTGATAATTCTACTATAGACGTATGTACAAATAATTGCATACTTTTTCGCAAAGATGCAACTTCAAAAGAAAATTGTGATACTTGTGGTGCTTCAAGATGGAATGAAAAGCAATACAAAGCAAAGGGAAAGAAGGTAGCTGCTAAGTTCATGTATCACTTCCCTTTGATACCTCGGTTAGAGAGGCTCTATATGTCTTCATCTATTGCTAAAGATATGATTTGGCCATCAGAAGTAAAAGGCAAGGATGGTCGTATTCATCATCCTTCAGACACACCAGAATGACTGTCTATTGATGCCAGGTATCCAAACTTTGCTGCTGAACCACACAATATTAGATTGGCATTAGCAACAGATGGATTTAATGCATTTGGAAATATGAGTGCATCACATAGCATCTGGCCTGTGTTGGTGACACCTCTCAATCTTCCGCCTTGGCTTCTTACGAAAGAACAATTTATTATGATGTCCCTATTAATCCCAAGTCCACATATGGTTGGCAATGACCTTGATGTATACTTGGAGCCATTAATTGAGGAGTTGCAACTACTTTGGGAGCTTGGAGTCAAAGTTTATGATGCATATAGCAAAAGGAACTTCACTATGCGGGCAATGATTTTATGGACCATTAATGATTTCCCAGCATATGGTGACTTATCTGGTTGGATCACTAAAGGTAAGAAAGATTTGGGATGTCCTTGTTGTAATGTGGAGACTGTATCAAAATGGTTACAGTATGGGAAAAATCAATTCTATGGTTTCCATCGACATTTTCTTCCAATGAATCATCCATATAGATGTGATAGGAAAAATTTTGATGGTGAAAAAGATTTTCGACTTCCACCTAAGCCACTATCTGGAGAAGATATACTAAGGCAATTTGATGGATATGAAGATATCACATTTGGAAAAAAGAATAAGCGCAAGAGGCTTGGAGATCAAATTCAACCATTACCTCCTGGTTGGAATAAGATAAGCATCTTTTTTCAGCTACCTTATTGGAAGTATTTATCTGTTAGACACAATCTGGATGTGATGCACATAGAAAAGAATGTGTGCGAGAATATTTTAAACACATTATTGGGTGATTCTAAGAAAAGCAAAGACAACTTACAAGCTCGTCAAGATATGAAGAAAATGCACATTCGAAGAGATTTATGGCCAGTAGATGCAGGTGACCGCTATTACTTGCCTCCAACATCTTACACCATGACTAATGCGTAGAAAGATAAGTTCCTGTCTGTGTTAGAAAAGTTGAAAGTTCCTGATGGCTATTCTTCTAACATATCTAGGTGTGTTAGCAAATCTGATAGAAATTTGTTGGGCTGAAAAGTCATGATTGCCATGTTCTTATGCATCAACTTCAACCTGTTGCCTTGAGACATTGCATAAGCTTAGATGTGTACAAGCCTATTGCTAATTTGTGCTCATTTTTCAACAAGCTTTGCTCTAACATTATTGATGTGGAGGAATTCAAAGAATTGGAACAAGAAATTGCTGTCACTCTTTGCCAGTTGGAGAGAATCTTCCCTCCTTCTTTCTTCACCATCATGATGCATTTGCCCATTCATTTAGCTTATGAAGCCAGGCAAGCCGGATCTGTTCGAACTAGGTGGATGTACCCAATAGAGAGATACTTGAAGAAATTGAAGAAGTATGTAAGAAACAAAGCTAAACCGGCTGGTTGTATTGCTAGTGGCTATTTAGCTGAAGAAAGTTTGACATTTTGTGCTAGGTACTTGCATAATTTTGAGACAAAACTAAACCGCACTCCTCATAATGTTGATGGATCTCCAATTAGAGTTGGAGTGTCAACAAATTTCGACATCCACACTTTGGAACAAGCCCATCGTTATGTCCTTTTCAATAAAGAGGAATTGGATGTTTATAGAAGGTAATATTTAATTACGTCCTAAAATTCTTGCTGATATTTGTATATTTGTTGTACATTAATTTAGACACTTCTTATAAAGCAGTGAACACGTGTATTCTTCAAGATATGGAACCCAACATTGCCCCACGGACCCTAGAAACAAAACATGCAAAGGAGTTTTCTAAGTGGTTGAAAGAGCATGTAAGTCTCAAACATAAATATTGTTGTCACTCTTAATGTTCAAGTTAGTGTAGATTACATTAATGTTTTACTTTTTTATGAAGGTAATGCAAATGCGAGAGATTAGGCCGAACAATATTAGCGATGATTTGAGATGGTTATCCCAAGGCCCTTATGCTGAGGGAATGTCTTATGAAGGATTTTCGGTCAATGGATATCGTTTCCGTTCAACGCACATTGAAAGTACATGTGTTACACAAAATAGTGGAGTGTATTTGTGTGCTGACACTTCAAGTTATTCAAGTGGTAGAGATCGAAATCCTATAAATGATGAAGTCACGTACTATGGCTACTTAGAGGAGGTTATTGAGCTAACTTATGGTCCAGGAATCAAAGTTCCGTTGTTCAGATGTTCTTGGTATGAGGAAAGCACTTCTAACGGGTTGCGAATTGATGAATATGGGTTCACACAAATCAACACTTGAAGGATAAAAAAAAAGGAGGAACCGTTTATCCTGGCTTCTCAAGCATTGCAATGCTTTTATGTGAAGGATCCTAATGCTGATGATTGGTGCATAGTGCTAAAGCATCCTCCTAAAGATTACTCTGAAGTACCTCTTATTGAGAATTGTTTGACTGGTTTATAATATGAAGCTATTGATGGCGGTGTAACTAGTGATGTGTCTTGGATGAGGAGTGACACCGAGGGATCTTTTGTTGATAGAACTAAAAAAAAGAATGATGGGGCTAATGTTTAGTTCATTAATCTGTCTGTTTTCATCACATGTAACTAGTGATGTGTCTTGGACGAGGAGTGACACCGAGGGATATTTTGTTTGCAAGTCTAGAATAATTTACTTGGGGAATATGTTCTATTGCATTTTTTTGGCAAACTGTTACTATATGGCATTTTCTTTGCAATTTATTTATTCTTGTTTCATATACCAGCAAGTAGGACATCATTATTCTTTTTTGGGATATGAAACCAAGGTACTCTACAAGTTATATGTTTTTCAAATGCTGAATATTTATATGTTGGTGTCTCATATTCTCCGCAATTTATTTGTTTTTCAAATGTAGCTACTACTTTTGTTACTGACATTTTTGCACTAATAATCTAATTTTTTTTCTTTTCAGTTGAAGGATGGCAGGAAGAAGAATCACTAGATCTAGTTGTAACAACACACAGGAGTTGCAACCTATTGCTGTCCCTCCATCCACAATTGTAGAAAATTGTGAGGATGAACCAACTCTACTGTCCAACAATATTGAAAATGATGTAACAGCTAAAGAAAATGTTGAGGATGAACAGGAGAATAGGAAGTATGGACGTGGGCCTGCAAGTGAGCAAAGCCTACTTCCTAAGCAAGGGCAGCCACGTCACAAGGTCCAATGGGATTATGAAGGAAATGCTATTGGGGAGAATGGTGCCAAATTGAATCGTTATTGTCATATGCTAGCAAGGAAACCACACATATGGCATCTAGACTTGAAGTGGAACGAACAACCAGAACAAGCTTTTGTAGATAGAAAATCAATTATTGAGGTAATCTTTTTCATAAAAAGACCAACAATTGTATGATTGTTATATCTAAAGTAATATTTTCTATGTTTTTATAGAAATACTTCGATTTAGGCCATCACCCTAATGCATGGAATCACATTGATGAACACATTAGCAAAGGGATATCAGTGTGGATGGAACGTGTAAAGAACGATTACTATGAAAAGTACAAGATTGAACCAGAATTGATGATGAAGAAAGTTGAGAAAAATGCTTCCATAGATATGGACCAGTTTAAAAATCTTGTTAAAGAATGGGGAACTGAGAAGTCTAAGGTACAATGGTTTCATATAACTTACATGTATACCTATCTACTTTTTCTAAACTTGAACTATTAGTTACAACTAGTCTATTAGATTGATGTTTGTAATTTGTTTTCTATTTCAGGATAAACTTAAGGAACTTGAAGAAACAATAAATGGATTGCAGAACTCTGTCTCCCAATTAATGACTTGGTATAATCAATCACAGGTAACTCAGATTCACTTGTCTATGTCAATGTAATATATCATTTTTTTTTACATTGTTGATGTATTTGTTATAGGATGGCGGTATTAATGTTGATTGTGCAGCTGAATACCCCAATCAGAATACTACAAGTGTCTTACACATGCAAAGTGGCACAAATAGGTCGGATGTGGGTTCTTTTCACATACAAGACAATACAAGTAATGGTGCAGATGTAGGCATGTTTCCCAGGCAAAATAATTCAAGCTGGGATGGCTTAGGAAGACTTTCTAGACAAATCAATTCAAGCAATTCAAGGGAGACTGGAGTAGGCATGCTTTCCATACAAGGCAATTCAAGGGAGAATGGAGTAGGCAGACTTTCCATACAAGGGAATTCAAGGGAGAATGGAGTAGGCAGGCTTTCCATACAAGGCAATGGACATCCACTAAGATTTCAGCCACAGGTACCTCATAACAGCTATAGATTATTTTCAATATTCATACACATAAGAATATTAACATGTACACTTTATTAAAGGCTGCAGTTGAAAGTTGGTGCCCTTCTTCTGGTAATAATGGACAAAGTCATCCTCAAATGTAGAACACACCAAGCACATCTTCATAAGTGTCTTTCACACCAAGAACTCAGCGTTTAAATCAGGTATTCAATACGTGCTTGATTAAACTTCTACTGATCTGAATGACATGATTTTAAAAAAAGTGAAGGCTTTACATTTTTCATGTGTTTAAGATATATTCAGTATTGTATATGTTTTTCCTACCTGTGACATATTTGAATTTGTCACAAGACATCCAGAGTTTCAGATTATAGTTTGTATTTTTTAAGTTTATAGTTGTTTTGTGTGAATGGACTTTATAGAGTTCAAATTTTATGTTTATGTTTTTATAGAGTTCTGTTGTACAATTCATGTTTACAACCAGTGTTGGTTATGTCGTTTCCATTTGGTAGGGTATTAATACTTGAACTTGTCACTGACTTAAATCTGCATTAGTAGGGTATTAACATAACCAATGTTGGTTATGTTGTTTTCTATCTCGCATGAGTTCAAGCATCAATTTGTGTAGCAACTGGATTGAAGCAAAGTGCTTTCTTCAGCTCGTTTGATTCAGATGAAAATGGGATAATATTACTACTTTCAAATGACATACTAGTAGCTAGGATGACTTCAGTTTGGAATTTCACGAATATCCTTACTACTAAATCTTAAGCCATTCTATCATCTTGATCTTTCTTTGGCTTGTGAAAAGTAGCTCAAAAAACGATATTCTGATGGATTTTTAAAATGATTTCTAAAATGTAGGCATGTTGATAATGCTATCTACAAGCTGCATGTTTCATTACTATTAAAATGATTTAGGTATATTCTGGCAGGTTAGCCAATTTTCAGTGTAATAGATCATTGTGATTTTCTTGATCAATATGTTGGCTTGCTAAACGAGTTCAAGAACGACATATTCTGAGGGATATTTAGATGAGCTCTAAATCTTAGGCATGTTGATTATGTTATCTACAAGCTGCATCATTATTTACAATTAGAATGGTATAGGGACATTCATCTCCAGACCTTTTAGTTGCATACTGTTTATCTGTTGGATGGCATGTTTTTCACTAGAAACGACCAGCAGTAATTTATTAATTCAATTTTATCCGGCACCAGGTTTATTCAATGATCATGAAAGGTTTTATTTTTTCTTACGATGGCTGGTTCTGTTCTGTTTTTATGCTGTCTTGAAGCTGCTGTTGACCTCTTTCCTAGTTGTTTGTTGCTGGTTCAGATCTGGGTTGGAATGGCAGGGATCTATAGTTGGTTCTTGTTTCTTTTGTTCCTTTGGTTTCTGGCTGCCTGGCGTTGGTGGCTGTGATCTCTTTACTTTGTGTTGTGTAGTCTTGAGTGCTGCTGGTTGTTGACGGCTAGGGCAGGGTAGGTGCTGCCATTGTGATTCTTTCGAAGTGTTGATGATCTGCAGTATATGTTGGTCGGCTTGTTCTGCTGTTTTGTGCCTGAGTTGTTGGCTCTACTGTGTTGGTCGAGTCCTCTTACTTTTATAGAGATGGTCGAGTCTAGTTGTGTGGTCCGGTAGCTTGCTGAGGCAGTTGTTCACTTACATTCATCTCTACTTCGCACTCACTCTGATTCCTTTTGGTATTTATATTGATAGGGTAGAATTACTTTTAATGATGGATTTCGACAGACAATGCACCTTGGAGTAGACCAAAACTGAAATATAAGGGTAATTTGTTTGTTGTACTATGATTTATGTATAAACTTTAAATTCTATTAATATAATGATTTGTCATTTTTAGGAGAAGAATATTCAAGTACCTAACCGTATGAGGCATGTCATTGATGAAGAGCAGCACACCATTTGAAGGAATATGGAGACATTATAGATCTTAAGAGTTTCTAGCATGATATGTTCATTGTCATCAATCTCAAAATTTTGAACCATATGTACTCTTTATTTATATCAACGTTGAGCTCGCAATGTATGGATAATATTTTGCTTCAATAACAAAATTTGGTTTGAGGTGATTTAACATTTTTATGTGTCATTTTGGTGTTGAATCTTCTTATGATGTCATGTGAATTAGTATAAAAATTTTGCTTGAGGTTATGTATACAAAGTTTTCATTTAAAATTTGATATTCACTATAGTAAAAATTAATTATCATTTAATAAATCATTCAATAATCAATAAAAAATCATTTATAGTAGTCCCTCATAAATATATTGATGAAGGTCCAGATTGACCATCAAAATTGCATTGATGACGACCACATAGCCCCTCAAAAATAATATTAATGAAGGCATTATCCTTCAAAAATATATTCTCCAGGACCATCAAGTCCCTCAAAAATGTATTTATGAGAACTAAATAGTCCCTCAAAAATGTATTTATGAAGGCTAAATAGTCCCTCAAAAATGTATTTATGAAGGCTAAATAGTCCCTCAATATAACATTCTTGAGGGTCAGTTGGTCCGTGACAATTGTATTCGTGAGGGCCACTGGTATTTGTCACGTGATTTCTCTTCACAGACCATTTGTGAGGGCCAGACCCACAACCGTCCCTATTTCTGAGGGCCTGTAGAGAGGGGTTTGTGACAGGACTCTCCCGTGAATAATGGCCCAATTTTTAGTAGTGTATTGTCCTAGTGAGAGATATAACTCTCTGCCAACAATATTATTATCATAGGAAATGGTATAAAACTGAGCAGAGAATACTTTATTCAATTAATAGGTATATTTGCAGTGCAAGACATAAATATTGATAACATAATTATAAATCATCTATTTTCTTTTAAAAGGAATATGAAGAACATGTATGATAGCTATCTACTAAGATGTATAAAAGTAAAGAAGTATCAACCAATGTTTTCTGTATTCAAACCTTAAGAAAATACGCTATACGATTGATTACAAATTCACATTCACACTTATGCCCAGAGGAGATGAGGTATACCGCTCATACTCCGACCGACCACTAGTAAGTCAAAATTGGTACCATACAAGGTTAGTGGCAGAGCCGGCTGTCAAGACCTCACCTGTCTTAGCTAGCATGAGATAACTTGGAAGGACATCTAGTGTCACTATATTTAGCTATGCTGGGGTATAGCGGCATCTTCTCTATAGAGTTACAACCGTAGCATGTACTCTCTTCGGGAGAAGACCACTAAGTTTTCCCGGATTATTTGTCATCAGGAAGACCACTGAGCGATCCTGGTTTAGTTTCATCAGGAATTCCACAGAGGAACCTGGTGTATTTTGCGAATCCACTGATCACCCTCATTAAGCTTGGGGAGTCCATTAAGCACTCCAGTATAATAATTACATATTAAAAAATATGCATACCAAGTAAAACTCATTTCACCATTCAACAAATCCTGACACTGAATGTATCTATGGTCTGGGAAACTACATGATAATATTTATCTTGCTTAATTAAGTATATTTTAGTACCTTTTGTCATCAATCAAGTTACAAATAAGAATTATATTAGATGCTATAAAAAGTCATAAATATCTTTATGAAGTACTTTCATATTCTTTAGAACACATATGTCACTTAGAATCTCAATATCTTATCATCATCATGCTTGGGTATTCAAACCCTTAGTTCATCACTGAGTACTATCACCACTTAGCAGATAACCATTACCTCTAGTTCATCAGACCAAGGTATTAATTCACATAGTTCACATAGCTCATTGAATCTGTATCATATAAACATCATAGCTCTTACTTGGCTATTCTCATTACCTCATGATACCTACATGGTTAGTACATCATGCTATTAACATTATCAAACACATGTCATAGCCTTATATAGTAAAAGAACACATTCTCCCCATTGAATTGGGGTTAGGATTTCCCTTCATCAACCGATTAGTGTTTCAAGATTTCATTACAAAAGATTAATCCCTAATTCATTCTCCATTCTTCTTGGGAGTATCAACATATGCATAATGCATAATTAACTTTCCAATATTAGTTTCTCTCTCATCCTCACTAGGATGTTGGTTACTTAATTCACCTCTTAAGGTCTATTTTCTCCCCATAATTTAATTAAATTAAAATCATTGTATCTCAATGTTGCATTAATCATACAACATACATTACTTAGACAAATCTACTGAATTGGAGCATGCCTACCATATTGGGTATCATGGTATATAATGTTATCCTATCGTGATTGAAGATGCACTTGTCGTTATATTATGTATCCATATTAGTCATGTGGTAAAACCACATCATCATATCGGGTTTATGGTATATCCCCTAACACCATATCGTGTAGCCATGTCGGGTTAGCTATCACTTTGCATTTATCATCTCGAGCCAACCTCATTTTGTGTATGGGTTAGACTCTTGACCTCATATCGGGTATAGAGATATATTGGGTTCTTATATTGTGCACAAGAGTGCACCATATTGGGTATAGAATGTATTGCCTCATCATATATTGTCTAAGTGGTATATCGATTTCCCCATCTTAGGTTACCATATTAGTTTATATGTTGGGTATCATATCGGGTTACATATTAGATAAACCCTTAAACTCATAACCTATTTATTCTTTTGAAGGATCAGTTCTATCATTATAGTTACACGACAAGCTAGATACATAGTTACGCTTCAACCCGCCACAAGGTAATAAGGGTATGTCGGGTTTCAAAGGCAATTCATCTCGGGTTCCCTTTCTTCATCTTGGGTTTAAACCATATCAAGTAGAGTATGACATATCATGTGAAAGGTATAACATTATCCTTGTATCATGTATAAGTTACAAATAGGTATCTCCCATATCATCCATAGGACATGCATCATATCATGTATGGGGTGTCACCCACTTCTATATCGGGTTAACCATCATCTTGGATTCCATATCGGATTTTAAGGTACTTCAACCCATATCGGGTTGTAGAATGACGGTGTCATCATCATAATAAACCTCAAGACCTTTGTCTTGCTATTCTAAACCCTGGAAAACAGTCCTAACTACTTGTTGGAACTCATAGATATATCAATTAATCAAAGGAAATCTGAATTTGAAAGTAATCAATAAGTTCAACAATATTGAAAAGGATTAATAATATAGTTGGGTTCAAGTTATATAACCCACCTCTAAAGAAACTTCCAATATCCAAGCTCCAACTTCTTCAAGTTCCCAAGGTTGAAGATGAGATTCTCCAAGATCCAAGACTTGAGCTCCTTAACTTTTGCACGATATCTTCCTTCCTTGTGGCCGATATCACCTTACTAGGTTGATATCCTCTACTTGGCCGATATCCCTTGTCCTTGGCCTATACCAAGCCCTTATACTCAACTCTCCTCACTCATGCACGATAAAAGAAAGTTATGCATGATATGTAAGGGAAGGCTGATAACAAGATTTCAAAAAGTCTACTAATAGGTGAAGGGAAGGGTATTTATACTTGGGTTTTATGAAAAAGAGTGTAAGAGGTGTCATTATCTTAAGCTACTAAGTTCCACATAGCCATGCATGGTTTACACATGTATTTTCATGCATCCTATCTTTATATTTCCATGCAAAAATAAAATCTCAAGGATAATTCAAAGGATAAAGGTTGAGCTCCTTAGTTATCTTCCAGGACAAACTACTTTCCACTCACTTTATTATTATATTCAATACAATCTTTTCCAAGGAAAAGTTGTAAGCCGATACATATGACTTTCTTAAGTGTCTATCCCGCCATGGGCAAAGCCAAGACCCCACAAACTGATAGGAGACTCCCTTTATGGCTCCATGGCTGATAGGGACTCCCATTCTAAGTCCACAACTCGATATAGCTCATATATATAGCTTTCAACTATGCATTTTCTTGGTCTTTTCATTACTAAGAGTGCCATCACTCTAGGATGATTAATACATGGTGTCTCATTATTTATATTTCCTCTAGATGACACTAGGGAGGAGTAGAGATACTCTAAAAGTGGTAATTTACACATCAACCCTACATTTTGAATATATTACAATTTGTACCATAATTGATGCACAAAACACTTAGCATTTTTCAAACAAGTTCTCACTTAGAATTTAGGCTATCCACAAGATACAAATTAGCGTAATTTCTCTCTCATGAGGTTTGAACACTTAGGGTACATTCAACATGTGATATTTGCAATATAACCCCTCATATTGGGTAAATTGCACTTTACACTCAGATTATCATATAATGTGCAGATTGTTTGCAATTGGGCTCAAATTTGAAAATAAACTTCACAAAGAGTATTAATTATTTTTCAAAAGATTAGAATAAGTTTGTAAGTAACTCACTTAAATAAAACTTCTTGGGTTAAGCCATAACCCAGGCCAGGGATGTTACATTTTTCTTAAGCATTCATGATTCATTAATGACTTGAAGAATCAAACAATAAGTGTATGCATTTCTATATGACGCCCATTTAAGAGAACATGATTGGCACAAATGCCCATGATTTGTCTAAAAGGCCCATAACAACCCCTTGAGGTCCATGATTGGCTATAAATCCCATAATTGACATAGATTCACATGATTTGGCCAAAAGGCCCATAACGAACCCTTGAGGTTCATGATCGTGAAATAATATAACAAATAATTGAATTCTATTTATTTTAACATTAACATGATCTTTGATCATTTAACATAATGAATTGGGAAAGTAGATATATGCCACCTCTCTTAATGCCTCATAGGTGCCCATGATTTCTAGGAAAGCCCATAATGCTAGGAAATCCCATAACGACCCTTTTAGGTCTATAAATGAGGAACATATTAAAACTTAGACAGTTCCATAAATTTCCTCATTAACTTATCTCTTAAATTACGCATTAACTCTTGTTAATATTAATCTTGAACATGATGATCAAAAGCCTACTTGAAGTAGAAGGTACTTATGCTTGTAGAAATCTAAGACACTCTTTGAATGTGCATCTTGCTTCCCGTGTGGGTTTTGATTTTTTGCTAAATGTTTATACTTGTTTTTTAGCTATGAATCAAAACATACATATTAATCAATAATATTTCATAGTTAGTCATCCCAGAATATAACTATTTCATTCATTATTTTATCTTATGATTGAAGTGTAATTGATTTGAATTGTTTGTTGCATTATTTCCCTATAATGAGCAATTCACATATTTCCTTGTGGGCTTGCAGCTTGCTACCATGAGACATACCATAAAAATCTCATCATTAACAACAACTTGTCCTTGAAAACCCATGAATCCAAAAAGGTAGCCCAAGTTGACAATTTATTGTCACCAGCCTTGGTCAGCATTCTGGAATGATGATGAAGTCAAATGTTGGTGCATACATAAGAAGTTTCTTTTTAATTGTGTTCTTCCACATGCGCTTTCCACACTTACTGTTAAACTATGTATGACAAGAAATGTGTGTTACCAGATCAAAAATCCATGAGTTGGAGACGGGAACCTACCACAAATATACATTGAGTGAATTTCCTATGGCCAATGAGAAATAAAGAACAGAGAAATTCTCTATTTTCAATCAAGAAAAGAAATACCTTAATAGTCTTTGTCTTCTTATGAGTTTATCAACATTATCATATCCGTGGACAACACAAGTGGTGGAATATCTACAAAAGAGAAATCATGATAGTAGAAGATACACATGATTATGTGGCATATAGAGTCTACAATGGATAGATGTAGTCAGAAGAAGACATCAACATAACATACATCATCGTGAGGCACATAGAGGATATTGTATACATGTATCTTTTTTCAACGAATATTGTAAAATAGGGGCTAGGTTAATGTCCTTCCCACGTGTACTCATTATTCAAATATAAATAAAAGTATGATTATCGATATTATAAGTACAACTTGATCTTGAACAATATTAAGTATTTCTTCTTTTTGAAAAACACCTCTATATTGGCAAGTTACTAACTAGATACATAATCTAACTACATATGTATGTGTACTACATGATGACTCTCACTGCACACTAACTATAATTACAAGTGTAGTAAGTGCTCATTTTTGCTAGACATGAACTACATATACAAATTGTATCCAATGTCATTTCCCCCTACATATCATAGCTACAAATAGAATTGTAGTCATATACTCAACTACAATGAAAACTACATTTTTATGTGTAAGGACATTTTTTTACCTACAATTAGGGTTACATATGCATTTGTAGCCAGATCAATATCTAACTATAATTTTGAAAAATGTAGCCTAAATAATTAGCTATAGGCTTATTATCTTCATATTCAAAATGTAAGGATAAATTTATCCAAAGCTTTTATCTAATAATATTTTGGGGTTTTCACTACAAATATTTTTTTGTAGTTTATCAAATAGAATCACATTGAGTAATCAATCATTGTAACACTATGGCCATGGGGCTACTCTTAATAGCTCGATATGAGGACTACTCACTACTTGTATTAATAAAAGAAGGAGCAAGAGAAAGAAGGAATGAAGCCATAGACCAAAATAGGAAAAATCTCCAAGGAGATGGTGTCAGTGATAATTAAACTACTTGATTCCTAAATTCCCCTTAAGGAGTAGGGCCCACGAGGGAATGCACTCCTTATTTTAATTTTGAATAATAATAAACAACCCAATCAAACAAAATCCACATGATATAAAAGAAAGGGTTGCATAATATTATCCAAAATAACATGGGTATCAAGCAACAATGTGTTTAAGCAGCACAAAAGAAACTAAGTTATTACATGAGTTGAAAAGTGTCCATAAAATGTCCATGTAAAGTCTAAAAGATAATAAACCAAAAAGAGAACTATTTTCTCATCTAACTAGGGTAGGAAGCAGTGAGAAAGCTGGATACACTACAAAAAATGGTGAATTAGCTACAATTATTCTGACTACAAATATTATATTTGTAGTGAAAAGCTATTTTTGTTTACAAACTATAACATATAAGTAAAACGAAGTAGTTAATTGTAATAGCTACAAATTTCCCAATGCATCCTAATTTTACTACAAAATAATTTTCGTATTTACATCTCTCCTTCCCCTCTCTCCCCCCTCTAAAATAACAAAAGTGTCCAAAATTTCAATTTCCCTTGTGCTACTCACTACTCCACCGGTTGGCGTAGTTTCATGCATGCCACCCCATTATGCGGCTTGCTCCTGTACTCCCTATCCTCTCCCCAATCATTCCCCTCACCCCCCAATAGACGACTCACACCCATGATGACCCCCATTCATCACACACTCTCCCTTTCACTCACTTCTCCTACCCTTCAAGTCTCTGATTCAATCACATTCTCTCCCTATCATCGTATTCTCCTCCCTCTACACCCCCGACTACTATCATATGACTCACAGACCCCCAGAGAGGAGGTGTTGGAATGAGAAAACTCCCAAGGAAATAGAAAAGTGGAGGGGTGAGGATACAACTTCTAGATGACTACTCTTGGTTAGGGATCATTCTGAATCACTTTTGGTAAGAATAATTGATCTAATGTCAAACACATTTATAATATATGTTGCTGGAGCATTGTGATTCCCATTATTCATTTATTTCCTATGTTCTAATTTCAATATAAACTTTTACGGTATTCAATTTAGTGTTGGCACTTGATGTTGGGATTTTGAGAGATTCTGCAGTTCAGATTGTCCAAACCCTGAGTTGATGAGGCTTGCTGACAGATTAAGACTAATATCAACAAGCCATCCCATGTCTCTGTTGTGTTATTCCCAAGTGCATAATCTTGTTGGTGTTGAATTCAATTAGTGTTATATTTATTCTCCATGTATTGCATGTGTTCCCGTTGTTTTGTTTTTGTAGCTGTCTTTCTAAAGCTCCTAGCCGACAAGATATCAACAATGTGGCTGCCAAGAAGAAGAGGTGGTTCCAGAGGTAGAAGCAATGACACTGCGGGAGAGGTTGTGGTCAGGGAAGTCAAGGTGGTAGAGGTGAGGGTCAGGGTAGAGTTCGTGGTGATGGCAAGGGTCGAGGGAACACTGAACTGTTGTTACAGTTGTGGTGATTTTTAGTTGGAAATATGACATATTCTTCAACAATGTGTTCATCCCAATCACCATGAAATGCTTTTGCTGCAAAAATCACTATTTAATGCACTTTTAAAGATTGCTAAAAGAGACACATTTTGCTTCCATACCATTATTGTATTTATTCTCATAGGCTTCCTGATGTTTGAAATATGGATCTAAATTTTGGTTGGTAACCTGATCCGATTTTTATATGGACAATCTTAAATGGATTTAGGGCATTTATCTGCATATTCCATTGGATTTGTATTATCTGTACCCCCCAATCTATATCCACCCCACCCAAGTGCATTTCCTCTCTCACTGACCACGTAAACACGATATTGATTGTTCACTTAGCTGACCTTTAATACCTAAATTGGATGGATAATGTGGATTTCATCAGATACCATCTTTGAAAATCCACACCCATTTCACAAACAAATCCCAACTATGGGTAGTGAAAATAGTGGATGATTTTCCATCCTTAGACACCACAATCCAATATCCACGCTAAGTTAAAAGTACAAGCTTACTTGCAAATCAAAGTACTTTCCTTTTCATGGACAACATTTGTTTCCTAAGAAGCTTCCCATTTTTTGTCTTACATCTAGGATATGGTCTTACACTATTTACTATGACAGTTATTTAAAACTATATGCGTAATTGTTGATTGCTGCAGATGTACGTCAATTCCTAAAAACTTGCCCTCAGAAAACTCTATAAACTTGTATGTTGTAGGAATAGCTACTCCTGGAAGTTGGAAGAAAGCTTGAGGCTGTTATTGCTCAAAAGGCACTTGAAATCCATGATAGACAAGTAGTATATCAGGTAGTGCCTCATGTATTTCTGAATGACCATCAAATGGTCTGTGATTTTCCCAATCACAACATTTATATATAGTGTACTATCCTTTTTTCTAGTTGTGTTGAACACATTGCCAGTTGAATATGTTATAGATAAAGTTACCCTTCTATTGGGCCCAACATTCCGTTTCTGCTTTACTAACACATCAACCCTTTCTGTATGAGCACATTAACCCTTTCTATATTATTGTCCTCTGCATCAATATCTCCTCAGATCATGCTTTCTAGATACATTATGTAAGATACTAGAACATAGATCGAGTAGGCTTTCTAATAGGATCTCAGTATTTTCTTTTTGTCACTCTAGGGAACCTATGCTATTACTACCCTATAGCTAACATCTGATTCTTGCTTGAATATACTATCGTGAAAGGCATTATTAATCTAAAGCAACATACTAATTTCCCATAGAGAAAGCATTAAGGCTAGTGGCTTGTATTGGGCACTAGAGAAAGTATTTTGGCTAGCATGTAACCCCATGTAGATAAACTACTCAATTTAATTCAGTAATGATGTGAAGATAACTACCTTGCATTTGAATATTTTGATTAATGTAGTGATTTCCTCATATGTCAGCGTAGTAACGCCTTTCAGTATTAGAGAATCATAAAGAAGTATAATTGGAAGACTCTTTGTGTTGATTTTAAGGTTTGCACAATGAAGCATTCAACTAAGTCAGTCATGTGTGGCCCAGGAGAGGTTCTGGGATCATTCATTGTTGAATCTGTCATTGATCATGTTGCATATTTTATTTCAATTGATTCTAATTGTGTTAGACAAATAAATATGCATACTTTTGAAACACCAAAGTCTTTTCATGAACATAGCCCTGGTGAGCCATCTGAATATGATTTGCCTCATGTATTTAGAAAGACGGTGTTCTCTGCTAATTTTGATGTTTGTGTTGAGGCAATCAAACAATTTAATAGTTGTAATAGGTGGATGAAAATGGGGATTTCTAGTGAACATGTTTTTGTACTAGAAACTCTAAGACTACCTCTAGGAAAATATGTAACTATCAATGATAGTTCAACAGAGGTTGGTAGAATTGAATTGGGTCATGGGATCTTGACAAAGGCAAAACAAATGGCTGCATTTTCTCTTGGAAAACTATTTGAGGACTGACCATGACCTTCTTCCAAGAATGCTAGTAGTCCAAGCTGACATTTTAAATTTCATTTAGGGATAATTTACTATAAGGAGTACAACATTTGAATAAAATTGTAAAGTTTTAAGATGTGCCTACAATATTTTAGTTGACATATGTAATGCTCTATATGGTAAAGGTTCTCATATCTCTAGAACCTTAACCCAATCAGGCTGCTACTTATGGTGTTGCTGGTCATGGGGGATATGCTAGCTATGAATCTACTGGGTGATGGTTATCTTGTGGAGGTTTTGGTATATGTGTATCAACTTCCCAATAGTCATGTAGGACACCAATCAAGGATGCAGTTGTCGTGTCTATGTAAATACTCAATGGTTCTTATACTAACCAGTGTTTCTATTGTGTTGTTGGAGGCAATGGTGATAGTGTTGGTTCTCCTGCTCCTGTTGGAAGTAGGGCCATCATGTAGGATCTTCTTTTGGTAATATTGGTGAAAACTTCATCGATGACAATGGAGATTCAAGGTAGCAAAATTATTGTAGGTCAGATCCTACTCATAGTGCAACCATGCATGTTGTGTAGCCAAACAGGTGAACGCTCTGCTGATGTCAAGCTAGTTATGGGGGTTATTTTGCTAGTCATCCTGAATAATAGGGACATCGAGAATAGCTAGAACGTCAATGGTAATTTTCCTTTGATGTCCCTCCCTCTTTTCAATGTTGGAATTAGTTGAAGCTAAGACTCTTCACATTTAAGTAGCAATATAAATCTTTTACTACTTGATGAGTAGACGTCATGATTGGATTTGTACTGAGGTTCTTGTGTGTAATTTCTATAAAGTATTAACATTCAATCCTCGTGTGTAATTTTTTATTTTATCATATCTTATAAAACTCCAGATATTACCTATGACATACCCAAAGGGGAAATGAAGCCACCCGTTTCTATTGAAGCATTTTCCATTAGATTGGACAAAATATGTTGAATTTGTGTTTGAATGGTTGTTCAATGTGTTAATTTTGATCTAAACCATTTTTATAATATCCTTTTCTTGATTGTAAGAATGATTTTATTTTGTATTGCATCACCATTATGTGAACCTATAATCTTGTGGTGGTCACTCGCCCATAGTAAACAAGAGGGTATGAGCTAGAAGATGAAGGTGAAAGCTTCATTTTTTCTTATTAAATCAAATATGTGTGGAAGCACATTTTTTGGTCACGTAATGAATGTGTTTTCATTATGGCCTTACAAACATTTAGAGGTGTTATTATAGTGTATATGTTGGGAAGAGGAATATTGTTTATCTCTTTGTTCTTACTTCTTAGTGGGTGTTACCCTTAAATAATAAAATATGAAATGCATAGACATGCATATAGTTTGAAAGGGTTGATAGTTACTAGTAGTACTTGGGTATCTAATCAAATAGTCTTGCCGAAACCTCAAGTAAAAAGAATCCTCATGGTTACTGTAGAAAGCTATATATATTAGGCTCCTTGTCTCTTTTATGCCACCCTTAGCTCATTTGATATGAAGTCAACACATCTCAAATTCGAACACAAGGAAATTAAGTAGGTGAAGAAGCAAGATGATTATGCACCTCTCCAAACACCATGTCACATCTTCTAAAGCAGTAAAGTGGGTAATGTGTAGGGGAGCCAAAGAGTGGGTAAGGTCCACTAAATGCAAACTCCTAATATAAATTCCTTGGTCCCATCTTGATTTGTGAATACAATATGTCACCCTTCTAAGTCATCAGTTCATTAATAAAAAAATTATTTCATATGGTGGACTCCCAGATCATTGAGTCGCTAATAAGTAATGATTTCTAATATTGGAAGAAAAAGAACGAATCCAAGTGGTGGCCTATGAAAATCTAAGTTTATCCTGTCAAACTTTAAGAAGGTATTTCTCGTGTTCTCTGTCCACCATTTCTTTATGTCCATTGTGTTTCTTTTTGTTGATCGCTATCATTAGACAAAACTGTTATTTTCTTATAGCAACCTCTTGTGTGTTCAACTTGACATTCATTTCTTCAGGTGAACTATGCCTAGTCAGTTAGTGACGTGGTAAATATCGCACTAACAAATTCACTCGGGGTAAAAATCCCTGAGCTTTTACCAAAACCTCATGCAATAATACCACCCGCAAGTGGACGAGTCTTATCACAATATAGCTAAGGATCAAATCCCAAGACATAATGTTTTTAAGAATCTTTTTTAATCAAATCTAGCTTAAGTAAAACTAATATTTAAAATGATTGATTTGGTTGAGGTTAATTAAACTAAATGCAAGAGGGTAAAAGAGCAGAATTAAAGTTTGTTTTTAGATTAAATGATATGGAATCGTTGGATGTTATCGGGTTTCACCACCACTGCACATACAAACACATCTAAACACATAACATCTAGACAAGCATCTAACTATCCAAATGGAACTACAGCGAACCCTCTCGGAGGAATGTTTAGGCCCGCGTAAGCATCCCCTTAGGAATCAGATTTGTCGCCGCCATCCAGATCATGCACTTACGGTTCTGAAGATACAACATCCAACTAAGGTTGTGGCCCTCCCTGAGGGATGTTTAGACCACAGAAGCATCACCGTAGGCTAGATGGCTCATCCCCTCACAGATCATATACTTATGACCCCAAGGAACCCCATTCTATTTCTAGTCTAGGAGTCAACTGTGCTAATCAATATACATGTAGGCGATTAGTTTGCAAGCAAACATCGACGATTAACAAGAAGATACAACATCCAACTAAGACTGTGGTCCTCCCTGAGGGATGTTTAGACCACAGAAGCATCACCGTAGGTTAGATGACTCGTCCCCTCACAGATCATACACTTACGACCTCAAGGAACCCCATCAAATTTCTCGTCAAGGAGTCTACCTCATTAATAGACATTCTACACTACGAAGATAAGAACAAGATGAAAGCAAGTAGGTAATCAACTACAAGTATATCAACTAGAAACGAAATGAAAAGTTATATACATTGCCTTGAATGTTAAATGATAAGACATGCATGCATGGCAGCGAGGCTAGTCCCCACACCCCAGTGAAAAGGAACTACTCGCTCATGATGCAAGAAATAAGAAGAATAAGAAAGAGAGAGGATTCTGCCATGAGCATGATGCAGAAGGTAGTTGTAGCTCGGTGAAGATGATGTGGTCTTCTACGTCGTGTCGGAGCAGATCTAGAAGAATGAGGGATGCCAAGACAGTCCGGGCAGTATTTCTCAGTCCTCCTTCCTACTCTTCTTAGTCTCCTTGAGTTGCAGCAGGAACGGTAGGTGAAGTGGTAGTGGCAGGATTGGATCAGCGTACAGACAACCTATCAGCATCCCGGAACCGATGCCCAAATGAGGACCCTGCTGGTCGTATTTATAGGCACATGTTTGGCCCTCACACTTTTGGTGTGAGTCCAAACAATTTGATTATAATTGACCAAATGGTCTTGAGATATTTTACTCCTACTGGTTTAGTTATATTAGACCAAACAGTCTTCAATATCCTTTATCAAACGGTCTTGGAAGTGCCTTTATCAAACGGTTTGGGAAACTGATTCTAATCCAATCGGTCTTGCATGTATTTTTGGTTCTATCGGTTTGGGAGATATCAGTTCCAAACGGTCTTTTTATCTTTTATCAAATAGTCTTGGATGAGTATTCTTCAAAACGGTTTGGAAAAATGACCATACGGTCTTAGTATGCACTGACCAAATGGTTTGACAGTCCTTTAGTTTTATCGGTCTTGGAGACCATTGCCCAAACAGTTAGGAATACTAAGATCTTCGAACGGTCTTAGAAGCAATGCTCTATAAGTCTGCTACTCACGACTCCAAATAGTCTCCAACTATCGGTCTCTCAGCCCTACCGGTTTGGCAATGCTTCTCTTCCAAACGGTCTCATGCGAGAGTGACCAAACAGTCTTGGTATACAACTGACCAAATAGTCTTGGACTCTCCCTTGCTCAAATGGTTTGGCTACAGTGGATCATTCGGTCTTGGAATGAATTCCTTCATTCAGTCTGCTACTTTGGTTCTGTTCAGTTTGGAAACTAATTAATTAGCCCAAACTGTCTTTGTGATGAGATCATCCGGCTTTTCTCTACCAGTCTTGGAGTGCTCAGTGATCAAACGACCTTGGATCAATCGATCTGTTGGTGAGTCCAAGCGGTCATCGCTCTTTCGGTCTTGTAGGTCTATCGGTCTTGGTCGTCTATTGCTGACCAAACAGTCTTGGGCGGTGGTGGGCAGTGAGGTTGCAGGATGTGCTTGGCGGCGGTAGCTAGGGTTAAGGCGGGAGGTAGAAAAAGAAGAAGGTGGATGCAGGTGCCATTGCTGTCGAGTTGAGAGATCAATAATATCAGAGAAATTGCGGGCGCCGACGATGGTGGTGCTAGGCGACGTTGGTAGCAGACAATTCTAGGGTTACAGAGGTTGAAGATGACAGAAGTGAGGGGTCCTTCAGTTGGTCTTCAACAGATCACTCAAACAATCTTGAAGAACGATTGATATCAAACAGTTTTGAGGTGAAGCGGTCGATACGGTCTTGAGACCGAATGAATGAAACCGATTGGTCAAGACTGAATGGTGAGACCGAATGGTGAGACCGTTTGGTGAGACCGTTTGGTCAGAACTAAGGGTGAGTGAAAGGTGGGTCCCAGCTGATTGTTCAACCTCATCAAGACCTGCATCATATCAACATAAATTCAGTTAAAATCGTGATAGTTGGACCAATTAAGTAATTTTGCAAATTTTGATAATTAGTAAATGAAATTGAATGCATTGAGTCGAATTTGACCCAATAAGGTAATTGAATTCCATGATGAATATGCATTCATCAAAATACCCCAAACTTAAACGTTGCTTGTCCTCGAGTAACACAAAATTTGAAATGGTCGCCAAATGAATACTTTCTGGTCATGTGATTGCCTCATCTTCACATCACGATTATTTTCTTTCTACTCAGTATGACTCAGTATCTCAACCTCCTGAGACCACTAAACACATCTTACCATATCTTCATTCCTAAGTTCGCTTTCCAACCGGAGGCTATTAGCACTGGAGTAATCGAAGGCAAACCATCCATACTCATAGACCCAATGGAGGAGAAACACCTGACAAGGCCATGGAAATACACAGTTATCGTCAAGGCCTTGGGCACAGAACTGGGCTATATGACCCTCAGAGATAGGTTGCGTGCTATGTGGAGTCTGGTAGGGAGATTTAACATATATGAATTAGACCTGAATCATTTCATAGTTCAACTTTCATGCAGACGTGATTATGATATGGCCATGACCGGAGGCCCTTGGAAGATCTTCGGCTGTCATCTTGTAGTTTGGGATTGGTATTCTACGTTCATACCTTCTAATGATATGCCAAGACACATAGTATGTTGGGTGAGAATTCTAAATATGCCGCTACATCTCTACGTGAAATCTATGTTTAATATCGTAGGATTGTTGCTGGGCAAATTGGTGAAGGTGGATGAACATACGACCAAGAGAACACGGAGTAAATTTGCAAGACTTGCAATAGAGATCGACACGAACAAAGAACTGATACCATCGATCTTTATAAATGGCATGGAATATGAAGTAGAATATGAAGGTTTTCCTTTTGCTTGCGCCGTTTGTGGAGAAGCGGGACACACCTCCAAAAATTGCAGAAGTAATGTTGATAGGCCACCTGACACTGTAGACAACAGCGGGAACGCAAGACAAGAAAACGGGAAAGAGGGGGATACTGAAACTTGGCAGACACAGTGAAGGAGAAGAAATCCAAACCCAAGAAGAGGAAACAAGCAGGATAAAGTTCAGGAACCTTCAACTCTTTCTAAAAATCAGTTCGAGGAGTTGGAGGAAGAAGGCTAAGAGGAATCGAGAGGGATGTAGAGGAACCTCGTCGTACCCAAGAAAATGCTAGTAGTCATGTGACACCGAAAATCTGGAGGAAGAAGAAAATGAACAGTAACTCGGAGGAACAACAACAGAAAAAGGAGGGGCTTGCAGACATCACGAACACATTGTAAAGTAGAGCAGTTCACAAAGGAAAAGATGCGTCCCTAGCTAACAAGGAAGGACATACATCTCTACATACGGAGGTAGATGAAGTTATAGAACAGATAGAAGACAATGAAGAGCAAGAGGACATGTGTATTACCGATCAAGCTACTATAAAATCGACTGGTGACCAGCCTCGACCGAAAGAGGTTGATAAGGAATCCACGCCAAGGACTGTCATTGCGAGTAGAGCTATTAAGGGTTGCGGAACAAAAATGAAAAGACAAAGAAATGCTAAGAGGGTGCTGTCGGCGGAAGTAAAGAGGAAAAGTCCTAGGCTACGAGCAGAACATACTAAAGCAGCTATCCAAGAAGCGTTGAATGGAGTGTCCAACAAGGAGAACCAAGTCCCTGTTATTGAAAATTAATTTTATCTATCCAACTTCCCTAAGGAACATGGTGAGTTTCATTTGCTGTAACGTAAGGGGTATAGGGAACAAAGATACTTGGAGAGTTCTAAAAGAGTACATTTCATTGTACAAACCGATGTTCACTGTTATTCTGGAACCGAGAATAAGTGTTGATCGAGCTACGACTACTATCAAACGGATAGGTTTCTCTAATTCTCATAGATCTGAGGCAAGGGGCTTTTCAGGAGGTATATGGGTCTGTTGGAACGAAAGGAAGATAAAGATCGAGATTGTTAACACTCACAGACAGTTCATTACTTGTAAGGTTAGCAATGCTTTCTATGCAATGTTTGTATACGCCAACCCTCATATTCAAGTCAGAAGCTTACTTTGGAAACACATTATAAGACTTGGTAATATCTTTGATAAGCCTTGGGTAGTGGCAGGCGATTTTAACACTTTCATCTCTCCTGCGAAAACTATGGGTTATCAATCGTTCAACAACCAGGAAGCCTTTATGTTCTCTGATACTATCCTTGAAGCTGGCCTATCTGATATTGGTTTCTCGGGCCAGAGATTTACATACCGTCATGGCCTTAAACAGAGCAGATTGGATCGTGTTCTTGCCAATGATGACTTTATTCTGAACTTTTCTGGTGTTACAGTCACTCATCTCCCTAAAGTTGAATCGGACCATTGTCCGCTGCTTGTGAGAACTATTCCTACGAATAGACATACTGGAAGGTTCTCCACCAAGGCTTCTTAGAATATGGATAGCTCTTTCAAGCCTACGCTGACGGATTGCTGGAATAGCAACAATAGTTATATGGCTGCTCTTCGGAATGATCAGACTCGCTTAACAGAGTGGGAGAAGAAGCGAGCTAGAAACATAAATTCTCATAAGATGCATCTCCATCGGAACATCGACATCCTTCAGAAAAACCTAGCAATCAAATATGATAGCATGACGGACAATTTCATCATTGACATGCAAGCTGAATTGACCCAGCTTCTGAAGAAGGAGGAGGAAGACTGGAAGGAACGCAGCCACGTTACCTGGCTGAAGGATGGAGACAACAACACCCACTTTTACCAGGCTTATGTCAACTAAAGAAAACAGGCCAACCACATAAGTGCTATCAAGAATCATCAAGGAGGCTGGGTTACGGACGCCAAAGACATCTTCAATATTGTAATCGATTATTTCATAAATATGTTTACTTGTCCTAACAGCATACATAAGCATCTGTTCGACAGTATCCATGCTAGATTCTCGGCTATTCCGCAGGAGGCTCAAGTCTTTTTAGCTAGAGAAGTGAGGGCTTCTAAAATTGAGGAGGTTTTGAGTAAGATGAATCCTTTGAAAGCTGCGGGGCCTGATGGAACCACTACCCTCTTCATCAAGTCTAACTGGTGCATTATTCAAAACTCTGTGATTCATACTGTAAACGATGTTGTTCATAATTCTATGATGGAGGAAGGTTTGTGTGATTCTACCATCATCCTTATACCTAAAGTTACTAGGCTTGAATCGAGCAAGCAGTTCAGGCCTATATCCCTAAATAATGCCACTCTGAAAATCGGCTCGAAGGTTGTGGTGGAGAGACGTAAAAGTTGGCTACCAAAATGGATTAACCCAGCGCAAAGCGCCTTTGTGCCTGGTCAGAAAATTGCTGATAATATTGTGTTAGCTCAGGAGCTCGTGCATTTGATGAGGAGGAGCTCTTCTACTAAATCTATGGCCATCAAGATTGATTTGACTAAAGCCTACGACATGATGGATTGGAGTTTCATTGAAGATACTTTGCAAAAGACTGATATACTGATCAATATCTGCAAATATATCATGAATTCGATTACTGGGGGTCGTACAACCATGGCTTGGAATGGAGAAACTACTGGCGAGTTTAAAGCTACCAAGGGTCTTAGGCAAGGAGACCCGCTCAACCCTTATATCTTCGTTCTGTGTATCGAAAGGCTTAGTCAAATGATTGAAGATGCTGTCCAGGACAGATCGTGGACTCCAGTAAAGATGGGAAGACATGGACCACGCATAGCGCATCTATGTTTTGCTGATGACATCCTTCTGTTTGCCAAAGCTAATACCTCTAATATTAACGCGATCTTGAATTGTTTCAGGAAGTTCGAGAAGGTGTCTGGACAAGCTATCTCCATTGATAAAACTAGAATTTTTTTCTCTAGGAGAGTCACCAATGTGGAAGCTGACCGCATTTGTGAAATTAGTGGCTTGACGAAAACCTTGAACTTGGGGAAATACCTAGGTGTTCCTCTTCTTCACAGCAGAGTCAACAAGGATACCTACAATGAGGTCTTGGATAAGGTAAATGCTAGAGTGAATTCTTGGGCGGCACACAGTTTATCTATGGCTGGAAGGGTATGTTTGGCCAAAAGCACCCTTACGGCTATTCCTACTTACATCATGCAAATGACTAAGCTTCCTATGCAGCTTTGCGATAGAGTTGATAGAGCTATTAGAAATTTCATCTGGAATGGAGGTCGCAATAAGCAAGGAGTACATCTTATATCTTGGGCCAGATTGGTGAGTCACAAATCTAATGGGGGCTTGAGCATAAGGACTATGAGGGACTGGAACAACGCCTTAATTATGAAGCATACGTGGGAAGTTATGAGTAGGAAACAATCTATCTGGAGCAGATCTATGGCAACTAGAATGGAAGGCGAGCCTAATGCCACCAATGCACACCTTTCTGGAGTAGCTAGATCGCTGATTCTTAACAAGGACTTCGTGTCCTCCAATTCTTATATCTGCCCGATAAATGGTCTTTCCACTAATGTCTGGAGTGACATATGGCTGCCGAGTGGAAAAGTTCTGAAGGAGCATGCACAACAGCAAATTCCTGTGGATTTAGAAGACCTGCAAGTCTGCAGTTTGGTTAATTTAGAAGGCGTGTGGGATCTGGACTTTCTGAATTGCTGGTTCCCTCATGATATAGTGCTTGAAATTACTTCGATTCTCCCACCGTCTGCACAAGGAGGAGCCGATGCTAGAATATGGCGTCTAGACCCGAGAGGAAGATTCACAGTGTCCTCTGCTTACAAAGCTTTAAGGGATGACAGGGAAATAAAACGGGATGGTCAGTGGAGCATCATTTGGAAGTCGAAAGTTGCAGCTAGAATAAGAATGTTCATATGGTTAGTGGAGAACAATGCCATTCTAACAAACAAAAGCAGACACAGAAGGCAGCTGACCGCCGACGCCACTTGCAGCAGATGTAGCTCCAGCGAAGAAGACATCTTGCACACTTTACGTGACTGCAGCAAAGTCCATCCCATTTGGATGGAAATCCTGAAATCGAATGAGCCTCCGAGTTTCTGGAATGAAGTCAACCTCAACAAATGGGTTAAACTCAACCTTAAACATTCTGAGATCATCAAATTATGTTCATGGTGACGTGCTGGCACATTTGGACACAAAGGAACCTGTGGGTGTTCGAGAAGAGAGAAAACACGATACATAATCAAATCCATATGATCAGTACCGAAGTTAAGCTCACTGTTCTTGCTTGGCAGTCCGAGAGTAAAGAGGATAGGGGCACCACTTTGACGGGATGGCAGTGTCCAGCTCAAGGTATGCTGAAAATTAATACTGATACAGCATACAAAGGACGACGAGGAGCTATTGCTACTGTGATTAGAAATGACAACGGAGAATGGTTGGGCGGCATAGGTCAATCTATAAAAGCTGATTCTCCTTTTGATGCGGAGCTGCAAGCTGTGGAGTTAGCTTATAAAATCTGCATAGTTTGCAACTTGGATAATACTGTCATTGAGACAGATTGCAAGCAGGCCGTCACTGTTATCAATGAGGACTATAAAGATAACCTCAGGTATGCTAGACGGATTTGGGCGATGCAGAAGAAAATCCGTCATTCTATCAGCTTATGTTTCGGAAAGAGAGAAGGTAATAGCCTTGCTGATTACCTAGCCAAGTTTCATCTTAAAAACAAAAATGGAAATTGTGTTTACCACAAATTTCCGAATGATACACCTAGTAGTATAGAAGGTGTCTCATGTAATGGTCGTAGTACGACCATATTTAATTTGTTGCAATTTTCTAGAATATGTAATACTAGCTTGAGTTTTCTTGCACGAGGTGGGCAAGATGAATAAAATCGCCACCTGACTTCTCCAAAAAAAAAAGAGTTTTGTAAGAGTCCAGAGATACCCGCAGAACAACAAGTGTATATCTGATCTGATGCTGGTGTATTTCAGGGTGGTAGAGGCATTAATTGTGCCTTTAGGTAGAAAAGGGATTGAATGGGGGTATGGAAGGAAGAAATAAATCTCTCCTCTATTCGACTTGAGATTTTTATTAAATAATTTGCAATTTCATTTATTGCATTTTTTGTGTGAATCTCTCCTCTATTCGACTCGAGATTGCATTTCTTTTTGTGTGCGCTTTGACATCTTTTCTTGGTGGTACGCCCCTATTTTTTGCGAGGGGTATGGAAGAAGAGGATATAGAGGGAAGTGGCGTGCCACCCTAAACTTAGGGTTTGGCATCATTTTGGCTATTTTTGTTTCCTTTTGATGGATGGAGGGGTACGAAGATGATAGAAGAAGTGTAGAAGAGAGTTCAGATCAGAATGCAACTTGATTTACAATTCCTTGCACTAGGTTGTTGCTCTATTTGTTGTATTCTGCTCTAATAATAACTTAATGAGGGTCCATGGGGATTCCATGTTGTTGTTCCATTAGTCAGTTAGGAAGCATGATGTGTTTGATCCCTATCAGTATGACAGACACTTGCCATATTTGCATAAAGATCATGATGTTAGGATTCAGAAGCTTCACAAGATGATTTCAATCAAAAGGCTAGTTTTCAGAAGAAGGTTCTTTTGAGGGCCCACTTTGAAAAAGGAGGGTATAATGATTCAAAATGCATAGAGATTTAAAAAGTAACAGAACTTCATCCAGTATCTATTCAAATTTCTTTTGAAAACTTTAAAATTTTGAAAATTTTACTTGAAATTTTTGAAAATTTTACTTGAAATTTTTGAAAATTTAGGTCAAAAATGCGACAATGAAATCTTAAGTTTGATTTAGATGGGTGAAGGTGGAAAGTAAGATACGTACCACCCACCCTCCACCCCGAACTTAGAAATTTTCTCATCTCGAGCTAACTCTAAATATGAGATGGAGGGGAAAGTTCATGCCATTTGGACCACTAGATGTGGTAGCGTTCCAATGAACGTGTTTCCTCCATCTGAAAATCTCAAACAAAAAGACCATTCAAAACTCAAAATAGCATCTCACGATGCAATTTTTTATTTAGTGAAAAATTATCTAAAATATTAAAAACAAAATTAACGAAAATTTCTAATTCAAATTTGAAAGTAAAATGAATTTATTGATCGAGTTGCCTCCCGACAAGCGCCTTTATTTTACGTTGATGGCTCGACGTGGATACTATCACCATGGTGGGGCTCTAGGTGAAACTTGATTGACATATTCTTTTGGTGGTTTCTTTCTCAACCATTCATTAATCTTCACTTTGATTTTAGCTTCTTGTATCCTTCCCCATACAAAATGAGCAATGTTAGAGCATATAGGGAAACAGCCTGATTTACATTGACTTGTTCTTTGTTGCTCAATTTGAGGTAGAAAATAGTTGTATGGAATCTGAACGACATCATTGATAATGTATGTTGAGGTTCGAAAAAAAAAATTCATTTCTTGATGCACTATCCCTTCATCATAGTAATGTTGGTTATTAACATCTATCAGATATGGATTCGAGGGATGTTCTTGGTAGAAACTGTAGTCCAAATTTTGTTGCGGAGGGAGGGTGAAATCAATAGTCTCTGTCTGTTGGGCTACTGGTGCATTCCTGAGGATGGTTGTTTCTAGATGGGGAGTCTCATTGGCACCTGAAGATGGTTTGATATGTGTCATGACAGGGTTGGGAGGTGTCTCCTCCTTTCCACAAATGTCTTCAATAGTTTCCATAGGCTTGAGTTCTTCAAAAGTAGCTTCAACATCTTCTTCTACAGATTTGAGAAATTCGATGCAATCCTTTACTTGTTCGTCAATAGGTTCATCAGCTGAGGGGTCCGTTAGAGAAACTTCTAAAGGATCGTCTGACTCATGATTCTCTTGAGTGAGAAGTGACATCTTCTCTATGCAATCAATAATATATACTTCTTCTTGCATGCTTGGTCTCCACATACTTTCAAAAACTTTGAATTCGAGAGTTTCTTTACCCAATCTGAGCAGAAAAGTTCTTGCTTCAACATCAATTAGGGCTCTGGCAGTGGTAAGGAATGGATGACCAAAAATGATAGGGTATCTGGTGTCTTCCTTTATGTCCATTATGACAAAATCACACGGGACATAGGTGTCCTTTCCAACCTTGACCGGGACATCTTCGAGAATTCCTAACGGATGTTTTATCGAATTGTCTGCAAGCTGTATAGTCATGCCAGTCAGGAGAAATTCTGAAAATCCTAGCCTCTTGCAATGGCTAAGCGACATGATCAAAATGCTAGCACCGAGATCAGCTAGTCCCTTCTTATGTGTAGAATGACCAATATGGCATTAGATACCAAAAGATCCTGGATCTTTCTGCTTCTTGGGCATCTTACTCTGGATGATGTCTGAAGTAGTCATTGCTAATTTGACTGTCTCATAGTCTTCAATTATATATTTCCTTGTGAGGAGTGACTTTAAGTACTTTGTCTAGGCTGGTATCTCGGCCAACACATCCAAAAAGGGTATATCAACATGGAGTTTCTTCATAGCTTCTTTAAACTTGTTGAACCGAGTATCAAGCTTGGTTTGCCTTAAACGAGCTGGGAAAGGTATACGAGGCTTGTATACAAGGATATCAGGTTCTGGTGTTTCAGTTTCTTCATAAATAGGTTTCTCAGGACCTTCCTTGTCTATCTTATCAGTAGTTACTGACTGTTTTGGTTGTGGCTCAGGTGTTGTTGAGTCTTGGACAATCATAGGTTCATCCCCTTCTATAATAACCATAGGTGTCTTGACGGGAGGATCACAATAATCTTTTCCCAATGTGGTTGTGACCTCCTTCAGTTGTTCTGGGTGCTTAGAATTTTTCGTGGGTTGGCCAGCAAAGGCTCCAGCAGGTGGCTTCATGCTAGCTGCAAGTTGAGCCAGTTGAGATTCAATAGCTTTTTGGTGGGCTTGCTGGTTAGCTATCATAGTTTGCTGTGATTGCAACATCTTATCAATTGTTGTTAGTTTGTCATCTGGAGGGACGAGGCTGGATTGTTTCCCTTGTTGTTTTTGGTAGGGGACTTGGTTAGGATTCTGGAACTGAGAACTATAATGATAATTATTGTAGTTCATATTCTGAAAGTTATCCCTAAAGTTTCCTTGACTCCCAAAATTTTGTTGTTGGTTACACTGGAATCCTGGTGGGCCTCATGGTTGATTGTTCGAACCAAATTGATGGGAGTTTACTACTCCAGAGGGGTTTCCATATTGAAAACCCGGATGGTTCCTATTCTGATTCGGATTGTAATAACCTTGATCAGGGACGGTTTTAACAACATTCAAGTTCTCCATTTGACTATTATCTCCTTGGCCACATACATTGCTTAGAACAACATCATAGAGAACATTGCATGCCAAAGTGGAATGATCTGTGCCTTTACATGCTTCACAGAACAGTGAAGTAGACTTGACCTGTTCTTGTTGTTTTGAGGGCAAATGTCCTCTTCCAATCGCAGCAAGGGATGATTCAATATGGTCTTATTTGGCAACTAAGAATTTGAGAGTTTCAGCGATAGACTTGTATTCTGGAATAACTTCAGCCATAACTACCTTCAACACTCCTTTACCTACAAATCTACCCCAATCAGCTTGATTTTCAACTCCTAGGGTGATGACCCTCCAGGCGCTGTCATAACTTTGACGCATGAAGTTTCCTCCCAATGAGGAATCTAAAAATATTTTGATATCATCATCCACACCCATATATAAAATTTCGATGAGTTGGTTCTTAGGAATTTCATAGTGTGGACACTTGCGTACAAGCTCTTTGTATCTATCCCATGCTTCTGTAAGGGTTTCTCTAGGGACTTGAGTGAAATTTGTTATTCGTCCCCTAATTTCATAGGTGAGAGAGGGAGGGTAGAACTTTTCTAGAAATACATTTTGAAGTTTTTCCCAAGTGGTGATGGGTTCACTTTACAATGAATTGTACCAACTTATTGCTCTATCAGCAAGTGAATACTTGAAGAGACAAAGACGAATGGCATCGTCAGATACTCCATTTTTCTTTATCATAGCACATAGATCAATAAACCTCAAAAGATGCTCCTGACTATCCTCTCCTTATTTTCCATAGAATGGATTGTTTTGAAGAAATGAGATCCAATGTGCCTTAATCTCAAAATTGGCAACATTGATGGGAGGAGGTTGTACTGGATGATGAACATTCACAGCTTTGGGGATTGAGAATTCTCTAAGATCCTTTTGTAGTTCTACTGCTTGTGCTGCTTGAATTTCTTCTTGAACCACAACTCTAGCTTCTTGCATGAATATTTCTCTCTGTGCATTAAGGGCTTGGGCCACCCTTCGGGCTATTTCTTCCTCTTGAGCCATTCTTGCTTGGTTCTCTCCGATCTGACGCTGAAAAGTTGTATCTATCTCAGGATCAAAGCTCACTGTGAGTCCGGGACTGTCCGAACGGTGCATTCACTATTCTTTGGGTGGTTCCTAAAATGGAAAGTTCTTTCTGAAGTAAGGGTGATGGAATAGAAATGAATTCAAGTAGATGATCAATTGTATCAAAAGAAAAAGCAAAATCCTAGATTAGCCTTAAAAGAACTAGATTTGACTAATTGATTCCATTGTCCCTGGCAATGGTGCCAGAATTTGACGTGGCAAATATCGCACTAACAAATTCACTCGGGGTAAAAATCCCCGAGCTTTTACCAAAACATCGTGCAATATTGCCACCCACAAGCAGACGGGTCTTATCACAGTATAGCTAAGGATTGAATCCCAAGAGACAATGTTTTCAAGAATCTTTGTTAATCAAATCTAGCTCAAGTAAGACTAATATTTAAAACGATTGATTTGGTTGAGGTTAATTACTCTAAATGCAAGAAAGTAAAAGAGAAGAATTAAAGTTTGTTTTTAGATTAAATGATATGGAATCGCTGGATGGTATCGGGTTTCACCACCATTGTACATGCAAACACATCTAAACACATAACATCTAGGCAAGCATCTAACTATCCAAATGCAACTGCTGCGAACCCTCCCGGAGGGATGTTTAGGCCCACGTAAGCGTCCCCTTAGGCATCAGATTTCTCATCGCCATCCAGATCATGGACTTACGGTTCCGAAGATACAACATCCAACTAAGGTTGTGGCCCTCCCTGAGTGATGTTTAGATCACAGAAACATCACCGTAGGCTAGATGGCTCGTCCCCTCATAGATCATACACTTATGACCTCAAGGAACCCCATTCTATTTCTTGTCTGGGAGTCAACCGTGCTAATCAACATACATGTAGGCGATTAGATTGCAAGCAAACATCGACGATTAACAAGAAGATACAACATCCAAGTAAGGTTGTGGTCCTCCCTGAGGAATGTTTAGACCACAGAAGCATCATTGTAGGTTAGATGGCTCATCCCCTCGCAGATCATACACTTACGACCTCAAGGAACCCCATCAAATTTCTCGTCAAGGAGTCTACCTCATTAATCGACATTCTACACTATAAAGATAAGAACAAGATGAAAGAAAGTAGGTAATCAACTACAAGCATATCAACTAGCAATGAAATGAAAAGTTATATACATTGCCTTGAATGTTAAATGAAAAGAAATGAATGCATGGGAAATAGGGCTAGTCCCCGCATCCTAGTGAAAAGGAACTATTCGCTCATGATGCGAGAAACAAGAAGAATAAGAAAGAGAGAGGATTCCGCCATGAGCATGATACAGAAGGTAGTCACAGCTCGATGAAGATGATGCGGTCTTCTACGTCGTGTCGGAGTAGATCTAGAAGAACGAGGGACACCAAGACAGTCCAGGCAGTCTTTCTCACTCCTCCTTCCTACTCTTTTCAGTCTCCTTGAGTTGCAACAGGAACGACAGGTGAAGTGGCCGTGGCAGGATCAGACCAGCGTACAGGCAACATGTCGGTGTCCCGAAACTGATGCCCAAATGAGGACCATGCTGGTCCTATTTATAGGCACATGTCTGGCCCTCATGCTTTTGGTGTGAGTCCAAACGGTTTGGTTATAATTGACCATATGGTCTTGAGATATTTTTCTCCAACCAGTTTAGTTATATTAGACCAAACAGTCTTTAGTATCCTTTATCAAACGGTCTTGGAAGTGCCTTTATCAAACTGTTTGGTTAATTGATTCTAATCCAATCGGTCTTGCAGGTATTGTTGGCTCTATCGGTTTGGGAGATATTAGTTCCAAATGGTCTTTGTATCTTTTACTCAAACGGTCTTGGATGAGTATTCTTCAAAATAGTTTGGAAAAATGACGATACGGTCTTAGTATGCACTGACCAAATGGTTTGACAGTCCTTTGGTTCTATCAGTCTTGGAGACCAATGCCCAAACAATTTGGAATACTAAGATCTTAATACGGTCTTGGAAGCAATGCTCTTTCGGTCGGCTACTCACAACTCCAAATGGTCTCCATCTATCGATCTCTCATCCCTACCAGTTTGGCAATGCTTCACTTCCAAACGGTCTCATGCGAGAGTGACCAAATGGTCTTGGCATACAACAGACCAAATGGTCTTGGCATACAACAGACCAAATGGTCTTGGACTCTCCCTTGCTCAAACATCTTGGAATGAATTCCTTCATTCGGTCTGCTACTTTGGCTCTGTTCGGTTTGGAAACCGATTGAATAGCCCAAACTATCTACGTGATGAGATCATCCAGATTTTCTCTGTCGGGCTTGGAGTGCTCAGCGATCAAACGAATTTGGATCAATCGGTCTGCTGGTGAGTCCAAGCGGTCGTCGCTCTTTCAATCTTGTAGGTCTATCGGTCTTGGTCATCTGCTGCTGACCAAACGGTCTTGGGCAGTGGTGGGCAATGATGTTATAGGCGGTGCTTGGCGTCGTTAGCTAGGGTTAAGGCAGGAGGTAGAAAAAGAAGAAGGTGGAAGCAGGTGCCATTGCTGTCAAGTTGAGAGATCAATAATGACAGAGGAAGTGTGGGCACCGATGGTGGTGGTGCTAGGCGACCTTGGTAGCAGGCAGTTCTTGGGTTATAGAGGTTGATGACGACGGAAGTGAGGGGTCCTTCATTCGGTCTTCAACAGATCACTCAAATGGTCTTGAAGAACGGTTGATATCAAATGATTTTGAGGTGAAGCCGTCCATACGGTCTTGAGACCGAATGGATGAAACAGATTGGTTAAGACTGAATGGTGAGACCGAATGGTGAGACTGTTTGGTGAGACCATTTGGTAAGACCGATTGGCCAGAACAAAGGGTGAGTGAAAGGTGGGTCCCAGTTGATTGTTCAACCTCATCAAGACCTGCATCAAATCAATATAAATTCAGTTAAAATCATGATAATTGGACCAATTAAGTAATTTTGCACATTTTCATATTTAGTAAATGAAATTGAATGCATTGAGTTGACTTTGACCCAATAAGGTAATTGAATTCCATGATGAATATGCATTCATCAGTTAGATAGGATTTGGTTGAGTTGTTTAGAAGAAGAGGCAACATGTAGTGATGGTCATCTATTTTGACATAAAGTGATGTACTATTATGCAATTGCTTTTGAAGATGGCACCCTAGTTTAGACAAGTCAAATTATCAACTTTGTGTTGTGATGCACATTTCTCATATACTCACAAGAAAAACTATGGGTTGTTAGGTCACAATCATGATTTGTGGATATATAGCACAACATCTGTGTATTTGAGGATATATACATATGGATATTAGTGTTATGTTGCCATGCCCAACTTTGAGGATAGTTGGAAGGAAGTTTTAAATAGTATCCTATTGAGAGAGGAAAAGGATGCATGAATTCGACTTAGGTTCTTAGGAAATCTAGGTTTTGTCTTAGTGTTCTACTCATTTTTTGTCTTTTGGTTAAGAACCAACCATTATTGTAACTATGAGTGTGAATGATTGTTATTTGTTCTGAATTCTCATGTGTTCCATCTTCAACACAAATTGTTTTAATGGAAATTTTTGTCCGTGTTCTTAGGCCATAGTGTTTGTTAATGAGGATGTAATTTTTGAAGTTGATGATGTAAAGATAGTAAAGACCTTGAGAATTTCTCTTCGCATTTTTTATTTATCTTCTTCGATACTTATAATTGAGTGTCATTCTCTTTACATTGTTTCTTTATCTAATTTATACCCTGCATTATTTTTTCTTTTAATTTTCTTTGGCATTCAGTGCATTGGATTCCACCCATATGTGGCTAAAGCTCAAGTTGTAATAGGCATCAACTTGTAGCAGTCATTAAAGAGGTAAATTGCGTAGCATTGCATTGGGAAAGTTGAACATTTCCTAGGCATTGTTATCACCTGCATAGTCACAATACCTCCTTTGTTATCTTTGAAAACTATTGTCAAACTTGTCCAATTTCCCTTGAATACAGTAGGAGGTGAGTATTAACAAGCAGAACGTTTACACAGTTGAACTCTCTTCTCAAATCTACAGCTTACACCTTCACGGTCTTTCACCCATTGTGTAAATCAAAAAATTATGATACTTGCCTTAGGTTATAGATTCTTGAACAAAGCTTCAACCATGGACTTAACCAAAAGGTAGAGAGCAATTGAAGCTATAATGTTGGGTTTATCTTCCAATTCTACTACCATGGAAAAATGTGGATCAATGTTTCATTAAGGTATGCTGAAATAAATGAATTTTTGGGTATCAATTTATCATCATTCATGGCGATGTCATGTGCACATCTTGAGGCTTCACTTTTTGTTGTTCCTTTTTTGTGGTTTTTATGATCCCTATGTGGGTGTAGTGCCCCATGTACATTCTCTGGCCTTGGCAGTTTGGTTAATTTTCTTATCACCATGGTGTTCTTTTTTATTTCCTATCTTTTGCATATTAGAATTCCATGTTTGATTATGTAAGCATCTTGGAAATTATTCTTGTCGATCCTTTAATTTAATGGTGATTCTGACAATAATGTATCAGTATGATACAACTGTTATGCTATCAAGCAAGGAGTGAGCTGAACTGTTTCTGGCACAAACTCAAGGCTCTAAAGCCTTTACTAAAGCAACAACATTCACTGAACAAAGGCTAATACACTTGTGCCATTCAGAATGATCTAAATACTACATGGAATGAGTAGACAATTGATAGACCTAGGATTATGGCAAAAAAAATCCTATACTTACATATTTTTTAAAACTGGAGAGAGTTGAACCATTTTTGGTACAAGATTAAGGCTCTAAGGCCTCTACTAAAGGAACCACATTCACTGAACAAAGGCTAATACACTAGTACCATTTAGAACAATCTAAATACTTCATGGAATGAGTAGACAATATAGGGATTACTACCTCTTAATTCCATGATGGGATTTCACCCTCTTAAATCATAGTAGGGTTTCCCCTTCTTGAACACGAGTCATTAAATCTCAATTCCTAATCATAATCATAATTAGGGTTCTAACATAAACTATAAGTAAACAAGCAATGAATCAATGATAATTATACATGATGTATTCTTGAAAAGACATTCATAAATCATGAAATCAACTAAAGTGCATAATCATAAATAGCAACCAATAAACCAAAGTATTTGTGCCAAAAATGCATGGTGCACTGAAATAGTGTAGCTCACCTTAAGATCAAGTCTCCTTAGCTGATTGAGCCTCTAATCTTCCTTAATTTGATTAAGAACATAATGATACATAACTGCTTAATCATTAAACCCTAATCTTAGACTTTGGATTATTTCAAGTGATTGAATATGTAGAAAATCTTTTGAAAATAGGCTAGGTCTATAAGAAATCAAAAGAGCTTTCCAAAAAATATTTTTGCATGTTTTTCTGAGGTCAAAAGAAAAATTATGAATTTTGTAACATGGACCAATCAGAGGTCAGGAAAACTATAGCATGGCATCAATTTAAATCAAACATAAATCTGATGTGAATAATGTGCAAAAGGACTGATAAACCCTGGACATGTGTTACATTTGACCAAATCAGTAAGGGAAAAAGCATCATTTAGACTTACATCTACCTCACGGCTAATAAAATCAAAAGTGAGCGGTAAGATACCCAAAATGCCCTTGAAACATTAATTGCATAATTAATGGCACATGGGTAGCAAGGTAGTTTTACTCTTACCATTGTTTTCATCCTTGCTTAATGCTCCATGGCATCCATGCCATTACTAGAGATCCCTTGCTCTAATACTGGGCATGGTCTGCTGCTCTTTTAGGGAGAGAAGACCTCCCCATTGCATTCCCAAGGAGGAGGTAGACATGAGGATCCTTGGTTTGGATAAAAGGGAGCACAAGCACCTGAGAGGTAGTCAGCCATGGTGGGGCACAACACTGCAAGGAGCTGCTACCCAAAAACCCAAGTGTAACAAGTTGTGATATGGTCACGAGTCAAAGCTGCAAATTCTGGTGAAGTCAAAGCAACATAAGTGAGGAATAAAGGAACATTGTTTCCAAGTGTTTGTTGGAAAACTAGAGAATAGGGGAAGAAGTTGAAAGTGAGAAATAGTAGCAACTGGTCGGATACACACCAATGAACAAGGGTAAAGGAATCACAAAGGTGTAGTGATATCATCGATGAAGTCTACGTGACTAGAGAGGCACTGTAGTGCTAGGGTGATAAGCGCTAGTAAGCTCCAAAATGTTGACCACTGGGGCTAACCTAGAGTGAGAAGGTGGTTGTGAAACATCGATTGGGTACCGAGGAAGCTTACAACGTGCTTAATTGAGTTGACAGAGGCAGAGGTAGCCGAGACTATATATCAATCGTTGGGAAGCAAGGACGAGTAGGTCAGAGCTTTTAGGGGTATGAGGGATGGAATTTATGGTGGAGGAGAGACTTTTCAGGGCCAATGCTTCTCAGGGTGGCATAAAATAGGAAGGAGGGGTACTAAGGAGGCGGCTGCGAGTGCAACATGAGAGATTAGAAAGAGGTGTCTCATCCACAGTTCATGAAGGAAGGAAAAATTAGGGCTCAATGGATTTATAATAGCCATCAAAGATTCAATGGATAAGAGATCTCTGAAGATGATCGAGAAAAGAGGGAGGACGAGGTCGAAAAACACATCACTGTAAAACAGACCTCTTTCACACGAGAAACAGGAAGGTAGGGGACGATGAGTTGGTCGTTGGATTGAGGCCTTATTAAACCCTGGTTGTCTGATTGTGTGTAAAGAAGGAGAAATAATAAAAGTAACATGTGATAGGGAATTAAATCTTAGACTATAAGGGCATTCGTTGCATTGAATGCATTTTTAATTAAATTGTATACAAATCTATATGAAAACTTGTATGATCACTTTGAAGGGTCAACCATGGTCAAAATGAACCCAAATTTGGACCACATGTTCGATAAAGCATCTCGATTCTTGCTATGTCATTATATTTTCAATTTTCTCTTGTTTGACACATAATTTCTATAAATGTCATTTTAATTTGTTTGAATGCATTAAAATGTGTAATGTGGTTTATGTTTTTGCCTTAATTCCACTTTCTTGAGTAAAAAATTGATATGTAGAAAATTGTTTGAAAATAGGCTAGATCGATAGTAAATTGAAAGATTTTTCCAACATATATTTTTACATATTTTTCTGAGGTCAAAAGAAAAAGTTATGAATTTTGTAATATGGACCAATCAGAGGTCAGGAAAACTATAGAGTGACATCAATTTAAATCAAACATAAATCTGATGTAAATATTGCACAAAAAGACTAATAAACCCTGGACATGCGTTACATCCGATCAAATTAGTGAGGGCAAAATCATCATTAAGACTTATATATACCTCACGACTAATAAAAGTAAAAGAGAGCAGTAAGATCCTCAAAATAGCCTTGAAACCTTAATGTACTGAGTAAGGGCGCATGGGAAGCATGATAGTTTTACCCTTTCCATTGTGTTTTTCCTTGCTCAATGCCCCATGGTGTCCATGCCATTACTGGAGCTCCCTTGCTCCAATATTAGGCAGGGTCTGCATCCTTTCAGGGAGAGAATACCTCCCCATTGCATTCCCAAGGAGGATACACACCTAAGGAGCCTTGGTTTGGGTAAAAGGGAGCACATGCGCCTGAGAGGTAGTCCACCATGGTGGGGCACAAAACGACAAGGAACTTCTAATCAAAAACCCTAGTATAACAAGCCATGATATAGTCACAAGACAAAGATATGTAGATTCAGGTGAAGTCGAAGCAACATAAGTGAGGAATAAAGGACCACTGTGTCCATGTGTTTGTTGGAAAACCATAGATCAGGGGAAGAAGTCAGAAGTGAGAAATTGTAGCAAATGGGAAGAGACACACCAATGAACAAGGGTAAAGGAATCACAAAGAGTGATATCATCGATGAACTCTATGTAACTAGAGAGGCACTGGAGTGCTAGGGTGATAAGTGTCAGTAAGGCCCAAAACGCCGGCCTATAGGGTACACTCATTGGAGCTAATCTAGAGTAAGAAGGAAGTTGCAAAGCATTGACTAGGTACTGAGGAAGCTTATAGCGTGCTTAATTGAGTTAGAAGATAGTTGAGACTAGATGTGGATTGCCAAGGAGAAAGGCCAAGTAGTTCAAAGCTTTTGGGGGTATGTGGGATGAAATCAATGGTGAAGGTGAGACTATTCAGGGCCTTGCTTCTTAGGGTGGCATAAAATAGAAAGTAAAGGTACTAAGGAGGCGGCTACAAGTGCGGCATGAGAGAGAGTTGAGAGAGGTGTTTCATCCACAATTTAGTTCATGAGGAGAGGAAAAATTGGGGCTTAATGGTTTCGTAATGCCATCGTCGATTCAATGGAGAAGAGATCTCTAAAAATGATTTATAAAAGAGGAGGACATGGTCAGAAAATGCATCACCTATGAAACAAACCTCTGTCCTGTGAGAAACACAGAGGTAGGGGACGATGAGTTGGCTGTTGGATTGGGGGTTGATTAAACCCTGGTCGTCCAATGATGCTCAAAGAAGGAGAAATAAAAAAAGTAACACGTGAGAGGGAATTGAATCCCCGACTATAGGTGTATTCATTGCATTGAATGCATTTTTATTTAATTTGTGTACAAATCTATACGGAAACTTGTATAATCACTTTGAAGGGTCAAACATGGGCAAATTGAACCCAAATTTGGACCACATTTCCTATAAAGTGTCTAGATTATTGTTATGTCCTTAGATTTTCATTTTCTCTAGTTTTACATGTAATTTCTATAAATTTCATGTTACTTGGTTTTAATGCATTAAAATGTGTAATGTGGTATATTTTCCCCTTAATTCCCTTTCCTTGAGTAAAAAATGAGGTAATAACTTATTACTCACTAATTATATCATTTTTGAACATTAAATCTCTTATCTTGCTATTTTATGTCCTTTAAGCATCATGAATGATAAGAGAGAGTTAAAATGGAAAAAGGAATCTAATGTCATATCATCTTTGAATTAATTGAAATTCATAATGCACATATGTGAGGGGATAAGTATTTTGAGTCACTTTTTGTTCTTCTCCCTCCATTAACCTCCATGAAATTTCATTTCATGATCTTTTTGCATCAATGTCCTCAAATATTTTTATTTAAGTAAAACTACATCCCAAGGCTTAAATTATTATTGAAATTTTAGGATGTTACAATTCTACCCACCTTAAATAAATTTCATCCTCAAAATTTTGTATGGTACTACGCACCTTAGGATTTTTCTTACTTCTTCATTTAATGCTAGCTATCATACTAAAATTTTGCATGAATGAAAATGGATTTCATAAAAGGGTTATGTATGTTGAAAATTTTGCATGACATTTAAGTTTTGTACATTATATATGTGACCATGAATTAGCTATTACCTTACTCCTCATCTTCCCAACTCATACTTAGGGTTTATGAAACCAATCCTATCTTTATAGTTAGGACACCTACGTTCAATTTGGCATGACTTTCTAAGATTAGGCATAGGTGACTATCAACCCTTAAGTCTTTAGGTGCTTCCCACATTCCTAGACATGTGGTGATCAGTCACATACCCAGAGATGTGGGATCCTAATATGCTACCTCTCCCTAACCCACTAATGCACATGTCCCACACCACATGAACTAGGAAGAAAGGAGAATTGCATTAAAATGTCTCATGCTTATTGAAATGACCGTTCTCAAACCGTCAAACAAATCATTATTAATTAAGCAGAGTAACCATAAAGAGTGGATTAATAAGAATAACTAAAATTTAAAACCAACTTACACAGGTCCATCTTCCACAAAACTCTTACAAAAAGAACCATAGTCTCATATACACATGGTTCACATTTTACATTTAGTGTTCGGTCTTCTTCTCAAGAATAACAAGTACTGACTGTCTTGGTTTCATATACACAGTAACAACATAAGATCCTCGAGGTAAGCAAACCAAAATCTCAAGTCGCACTTGAAAACCACTAAGACTATCTCCCAAGGACCTGAGAGTACAGAGATGACACATAGGACTTCTATCTACAGGACATTACAAACAACATACTCAACTTGAGATACAACTTATGATTCTTGCGGATACACTCCTTCTTCTGTAGCCCGATTCTTAATCTCTCATCCGCGTCTTATCTAAAAAAAATAGTGAATCCCACGGGTTGAGACTATTGATCCAGCAAGAGATATAACTCTCGTCCAACAATATTATTATCAAAGGAAATAATATGAAATTGAACAAAACTATAAAACATCTATTTACTTGAAAAGGAATATAAAGAACATGTATATCATCTATCTTATCAAGATGTATGAAAGTAATAAGGCATAGACCAATGTTTCCATATTTGGTCCTTAAATGAATATACTACGTGGATGATTACATGTTCACATTCATACTTATGCCCAGAGGAGATGATGTATACCACTAATACTCCAACCAACCACTAGTAAGTGAAAATCGGTACCATGAAAGGTAAATGGTAGAGCCGACTGTCAAGACCTCTTCTTTCTCGGTCAGCATGAGAACACTTAGGATTAACATGACATCTTGTATCTACTATAATTAGCTATGTCATGGTATAGATGCATCTTCGCTATAGTGTTGCTGCCGTAGCATGTACTCTCTCTTCGGGAGAAGACCAATTAGCTTTTCCCCAGGTTATCAGGATGACCACTAAGCGATCATGTTTTGATTTCTATTAGGAAGTACATTGAGAAACCTGATGTATTTAGGGAGTCCACTGAGAACCCTTACTCAGAAACTTTATATAATCACATATTCAAAAATATGTGTTCTGAGTAACAACTCATTTAACCATTCAACAAATGCTGACACTGAATGGGTTTATGGTCTGGGCAACTACATGATAATATTCATCTTGCTTAATTAAGTACATTACTGTATCCTATCAACTAAGCTACAAGATAGGATTATAATGAATTCTACAAAGACAAGGCATAATTCTATTAGATACTTATATATTCACTGATTCACATAGATCTCTTATTTCATTCTCTTATCATCCTCATCATACTTGGGTATTCAACCTTTAACTCATAATTGAGTACTGACACGACTTAGTCACCACTTAGCAGATGATCATCACCTCTGAGTTATCAGACCAGAACATTTATCCACATAGCTTATTGAATCTGTATCACACATAACCCTTTCTTGGCCATGCTTATTGTCTTAAGTTAAAATGCATGGTTATTATATCTTTTATTCAACTACTTCAAAACACATGTCTATGAGAATACTAAGAAACATATCCTCTCTAAAGAATTAAGGTAATCTTTAATCAATTAAAGATTTCAAGATTTCATTATCATCATGATTACTGGGTCTAGGTATTCAAACCCCTAGATCCCCACATAGCATTAACACCTCTGTAACAAGTAGCTAATATCTCTCGGTTCTCTGATCCAGGTATTCTTCTTTTCTTACTGTATAAGCATTTCACATAGCTCACATAGTTCATAAAACATCTCGTCACCTCATTCTAGGAAACAAATTATCCTTTAAGACATTAGGATACTTGTTATACAATTATGCCACACAGTTTACAAGACTTATTTAAACCTATCAATATATAACGTCTTAGCTCATATATTGAGATATTCATCATTTCAGGATTCAGATGTAGCATACACATTAGGATGAAAGACTTATTATAATATCATTATTCAATATTAGTGAGAGGTACATCCTAACCATGCTTAGGGTTAGGATTATCTACATCACCTCTCTGTGATATATGAAGTGCATCCCTCCCATTATTAGGTCAGGATCATTTCAATTTGATTGATTATAATTGCACAAGTATATCATCACCCTTCATTAGGGTTGGATTTCTCTTTCATCACCAATTAGGGATTTCAAGATCATAATACCTAGAATCAAACCCTAATTCATACTCCACTCATCATAGGAGCATCAATACATACTTCCCCACATAATTACCACTCATGTTAAAGTCTTTCTTTCTTATCCTTAATAGGATATTGATTGTATCTTATTTAATTCACATCTTAAGGTCTGTTACCTTAACATCATTAAATTATATTAATCTCATTATAACTCAATACTAATCACATGACATACATCACTTGGACATTTTTAATGGATTAGAGCATGCCTACTATCGGGTAGCATGATCAATAATACTATTATATTATTCATGAGAATGCATATATCATCTTAACAAAATAATTATTTCGTTGTGTGGAGAAATCACACCATCATGTCGGACTTAGGGCATATCCCTAATTATCAAATCATGTAGTCAGGTTCAGTTAAGGTGTGCTAAATACATACTCATATTTCAAGTCCTAGATTCTCTCTCATCCTTATTAGGATGTAAATTACTTAGTTCATATATTTAAGGTCTACAACCTTATCAATATCAAATAAGTTAGGCTCATTGTGTCTCACTATTACATTAATCATATTCATCACTTAGTCGATCTTAATAATTTAGGACATGTCTACCCTAACAAGTTAGAATGATTGATAATGTTATTCATATATCATTTTGTCCAGTATTCAATTTGATCATGTGGTATAACCACATCCTTATATCGGGTATAAGCATATCTCCTATCACCATATTGTGCATCCTCTTGGGTTAACATATCGTGCATCCACATGGATTACCATATCATGCATCCACTTGGGTTACCATATCATGTACCCAATATCATGTACCCACTTGGGTTACTATATCATACACCACCTAGGGTTATAGTGTGCACCCTCTTAGGTTACTATAGCATGTACCCACTTAGGTTACTATATGGCCCCTCAATCTTGGACACCATATTGTCCATCCATCTTGGACACCATATCAGCCATCCATATCATCCATCCATCTTGGACACCATATCAGCCATCCATATCAGCCATCCATCTTGGACACCATATCGGCCATCCATATTGGGCACCATATCGGGTACCCATGCTAAGTGATACCTCATGACTATATTGTGTGCCCATGAATGACAAGAACTCTTACTCTAAAATCATGAGAAGATGGATACCAAATTGATCCTTCAATGTAAATGAAGGATATAAGTTTTCAAAGGTCAAAGGGCATATCGAATTCCCTACCCTCATTCTAGGGTAATACTTATATCAGGAACAAGATATTATTTCACCTTTTTACTAAGTACAAGTGATAGACAAGGGTCCTTCATATCGTCCATAAGACCTACTATGACTTAACTACATGTCGGGAAAGTCTCCATATTTACTTCCATATTGGTTTTCCCTAGTTTTCAACCCATGTCGGGTTGCAAGACCCTCAACCCATATCAGGTTGTTCAAGGTTAATCAACTTATATCGGGTATCCAATGATGATGTCATCATCATCAACCTCAAGGTCATTAATATAATTCTAGATTATAAATAACAATCCTAGTTAAATATTGGAACTCATGATTATATAAATTGATCATAGAAAACCCTAATTTTCAAAATAATCAACAAATTGAATAATTATTGAAGAAGGATAATTATATTGAAGGGTTTAAGTTATATAACCCGCCTATTATGAGCTTGCAAGCTCCAAGTTTCACTTCCTCACGTTCCAAGGTTGAGGATGGACCTTCTCCAAGATCCAAGACTTGGGCTCCAAGCTCTTGCACGATATCCTTCATCATGTGGGTGATATCACCTTAATTGGTTGCTTCAACCTTCCTTGGCCGGTATCTCTCCTCTTTGACTGATACCACTCAACCCTATTCACCATGGGTGACACAATAAGTTATGTTGCATGATACAAGATAAAATGGCACTTGCTAGATCTAAAAATCTTGCCAACAAATGAAGGTCAAGGTATTTATACTTGAGGTTCATTGATAAGAGAGTCATAGGTGTCACTTACTTAAGGTGCTTCATGCCACCTAGCCATGCATGGTTGACACATGCTTTTGCTTGTATGCCACTTATTATTTTTTCATGTAAAAATGATAAGGAAAGATAAGAGGGTGGCCCTTGGGTTTCCTCCTAGGACAAGCTCTCTTCCAATAACTTATTATTTATTCAACTCCACCATTCCCAAGGTAAGTTGCAAATCGATGCTTTATTCTCCCTTGAAGTGTGTTGCCTGTCATGGGTCAATCCAAGGCTCCAAAAATGATAGGATGCTCTCCCTATGGCTCTATGGCCTCTAGGGGCTCCTTTCCGTAGTCCACAATCGATATGGTTCATTTGTATAATTTCAACTTATGTGTTTCCTTGTTTTTTGTATTATTAAGAGTGATTATACTTTAATACGCTTCAAACATATTGCCTCCTTATTTCTCTTTCCTCTAGATAAGACTAAGTAAGAGTAAAATCAATGTAGAGGTGGTAAATTACAGATTAGACCTACATTTTTTACATATTTGCAAATCGCACTACAATTGATGCACCAAGCACTTAGCATTATTTACACAAGTTGTCACTTAGGGTTTAGGCTTTGCACAAGCCACCACTTAGTATCATATTCTCTTTCATGACATAAAAAACACTTAGAATATATTCATCATGTAACATTTGCAACATGACCTTTGTCTTGGGTAAATTGCACTTTTCACTTAGACTATCTTAAAATGCACACATAGTTTGCATATAAGCTAAATTTTGAGAATAAACTTCACAAAGGACTTAATTACTTTTCTCAAAAGATAAGAATAAGTTGTAAGAAACTTACTTAATCAAAACCTCTAGTATTAGGCCAAAACCCAGATCAGGGGTGTTACAATTGTAAACCCCTAACAAGGATTTCATCCCCGAAATCCCAGATAAAGGGAGACAGTTGTTGTTCATGCATCATATCACAAAGTGTCCACATAACATCTTGATGTTATGGAGATACTACAAAACTTTGACCGGCACAAGGTTCTTTCACACATGATTATTATAAAATTAGTTATACTCAACTATCGTTCCCAGACTAGAGTTACATCATGTCCTTCATTTGAGACTACAAGTTTAATCATACTTCTATTGTATCAGTCTAATATGTTGGTTCAACACTAGCTTACTTAGGGCTTGTATCCACTATCCCGTTATCCGTTTACTTCCTTATCATAAAGAGAGACTAATTGTACAAGATAAACCTATCTCAAAGGTATTTCTATAGATTAGGTATAAGTTTCCCTCAACAGATCCAGTTAAGGATATTTTAAGGAATAATTTTTGGCTTGATAAGTTTTTTATTAAAATGACTCTACATTTGTTCCTTCAATTAGTACTTCCTTATTGATGTTATGTTTATGCAGAGCATAAACTCCTAACATATGACTTCCATACTAAGTTATCTCAAGGTTGACCCTTCTAAGTTACCAATCATTATTCATTTTATCAGAAGTTATATTCTTAATCTCTCATATCATTTGACACATATTGGGTACCATAATTCCTCATTTTGGTATTCTTCACATGTGTCAAAAACCCATCATGTCCTACTTATTTTTCCATCTCCTCATTACACACACAAAAGGATATTTCTTTATCCTTTTGACATTATATATATTACACATATCTAAATTTTGGAACTAAACTCCCAAACAAACTAATACTTTTCTAAGTATCCATCAAATGAATGCTTTTAACTCATGCACATCAAGTGTCATAAAAGTCATTTGATTTCCATCTTTATGAAAGGAAGGAACATACCCCTATCATTACCCAAGGTTGTTCATAAAAAACAAAACATATATTTAGTTGAGGAAGTCCACTTAGCAACCCCTGTTAGTTAGGGAAGTCCACTTAGCAACCCCTGTTAGTTAGGGAAGTTCACTTAGCAATCCCTGTCTGGTTAAGAAAGTCCACTTAGCATTTATTTATTACTTAGGGAAGTCCACTTAGCAATCCCTATCTAGTTAGTAAAGTCCACTTAGCAATCCTTTATTAGTTAGGGAAGTCCACTTAGCAACCCCTGTTAGTTAGGGAAGTCCACTTAGCAATCCTCTATTAGTTAGGGAAGTCCACTTAGCAATCCCTATCTAGTTAGGAAAGTCCACTTAGCAATCCTTTATTAGTTAGGTAAGTCCACTTAGCAATCTCTATCTGGTTGAGAAAGTTCACTTAGCAATCCTTTTTCAGTTGGGAAAGTTCACTTAGCAATTCCCTATTTTGTTTCATTTGTTTCATTGTTTTTGTCTAACATGTTTATGAGCATTCTTGAATTTCATCACATTTCTCATTTCCATTTTATGGAAAGGATCCTTAGTATTCACACAGACCTCATTGAATAGGGGTCATCTCCCTCATTCTACTTCCTATTATCATAAGGATTATACTTTTTACTTCCTCCTACACACATAGATTAATCTGAGATCATCTTAGATTCCAATTTACTGCACTTAGGATGTAATGAAAATACCCATGCCATACTTCCAGTCTTGTTAGGCTTACTAGATTGTCCCAAAATGATCACTTGATTAGAGTAATCATAGAGATAAAAATCATTTCTTTACTTTTTGATATTATCAAAGCATAGGACTTAGCATCCCTACATTTTCTTCAAGCATCGCCTCTATGCCTCATCCTCTTTCACACAAATAAGAGTAATTATAAAGCATTTAAAAGAATACTGAACATATTATAAATTCTAGTTCTCACTATTCCCTCCCTGTGCTCCCTTAGAGTCATAAATAGAGAAGCCAATAACAACAATCCCCCTTATGTCTATCAAAAGAAGGCATATTAAAATGAGAAAGCTCTATCTAATTGTCACCCCTCGCGGTCATCTACTGCTTCTGGTTGATTTAGCACATAGAGTCTAATTGTCTCATGTCGTTATTTTTGCTTTTTTACCCTATTGGGTTGTAACTTTCGTATGCCCTGCCGAGTTTTCCTCATTTGTTGGGTCATTTCCTCCCTTCTTTCAAACAAAAGGGTTTAGTATGCTCAACATGTATGTATCTATAACATGTTTTGTCCTCGTGCCACGGTCTTATCGTTCTTATTACAAATGTAAAAGCTAAGTCAAAAGCTCTTACAAGTGGAAGGTTAGGACTTTTGCCTTTACTTAGTAACTACTATTCCATAGAAGTAAGTATTTATTGCACTAGTCGCACCAAAAACTATGGTCTTTTTAGAACAACTAGACAAATGTTTCTAGAATTGTAGAGACTTCTACTTAATTTTCATCTTTTTGCCCCTCCTTGGGTACTTCCATCACAGATATACTATTTGTCTTTACTTATGACAGAGTCTATTTTCTCGCCATAGGTTAACTCTTCCCATATTTTCCATTGTTCCAACATGACTATGTCATTCAGGAACCTTTTCAGAACCCAATGTTTCTTCATTGAGGATTGGTAACCTAGGTTGTAATGCTAGTATCCAGTCTACTATATGCATTACTGTAGTTCTAATCTGCTCAACAAGAGCATAAAAAATAGGATTCTCTATCCTGATTGGGTCAAGATGGGAATTCTCAGGCACTCATTCTTCCCTTGCTTGATTCCTTGCACCCATCCCTGGTGCAAACAACATTACTGTAAGCAACGTATTCCTCGTATTCTCGAGTCATTCTTAAACTTCACCCTTTCTTCTACGTAAGCAGAAGTCACCATAGGGTATACTCGAGGACACTCACACAGACTCAACACCTTAGTCCTATGTCTCTGTAGACTCAGAGAACCTTAAGCTCTGATACCAAACTTGAAACAACCATTCTCAAATCGTCAAAAAAATCGTTATTAATTAAGTGGAATAACCATAAACAACAGATTAACAAGAATCACTAAAATTTAAAACCAACTTACACATAGGTCCATCTTCCAGAAAACTCTTACATAAAGAACCATATCCTCATATACACATGGTTTACATTTTACATTTGGTGTTCGGTCTTCTTCTTAAGAATAACAAGTACCGACTGTCTTGCTTTTGATATACACAGTAACAACATAAGATCCTCAAGGTAAGCAAACCAAAAACTCAAGTCGCACATGAAAACCACTAAGACTATATCCCAAGGACCTAAGAGTACAAAGACAACACATGTGACTTCTATCTACAGGACATTACAGATAGTGTACTCAACTTGAGATACAACTTATGATCCTTGCTGATACAGTCCTTCTTCTGTAGCCCGATTCTTAATCTCCCATACGCATCTTATCTAAAAAAATTGTGAATCCCGCAGGGTGAGACTATTGTCCCAACAAGAGATATAACTCTCAGCCAACAATATTATAATTAAAGGAAATAATATGAAATTGAACAGAGCTATAAAACATCTATTTACTTGAAAAAGAATATAAAGAACATGCATATCATATATCTTATCAAGATGTATCAATGTTAAAAGGCATCAACCAATGTTTCCATATTTGGTCCTTAAGCAAATATACTACGCGGCTAATTACATGTTCACATTCATACTTATGCCCAGAGGAGATGAGGTATACCACTCATACTCCAACCGACCACTAGTAAGTCAAAATCAGTGCCATACAAGGTTAATGGAAGAGTTGACTGTCAAGACCTCTTTTTTCTCGGTTAGCACGAGAACACTTAGGCTTAGCATGACATCTTGTGTCTATTGTAATTAGCTATGCCATGGTAAAGAGGAATCTTCTCTATATTGTTACTGTCATAGCATGTACTCTCTCTTCGGTAGAAGACCACTTAGCTTTTCCCCGGCTTATCAGGATGACCACTAAGTGATCCTATTTTGATTTCTATTAGGAAATACACTGAGAAACCCGATGTATTTAGGGAGTCCACTGAGCAGAGAAACTTTATATTATCACATATTTGAAAATATGCGTTCTGAGTAACAACACATTTCGCCATTTAGCAAATGCTGACATTGAATGGGTTTATGGTCTGGCCAACTCAAGATAATATACATCTTGCTTAATTAAGTATATTACTATATCCTATCGACTAAGATACATGCACGGATTATAATTAATGCTACAAAGACAAGGCATAATTCTATTAGATACTTTCATATTCACTGAGTCATGTAGATCTCTTATTTCATTCTCTTATCATCATCATACTTGGGTATTCAACCTTTAACTCATAATGGAGTACTGACACTATTTAGTCACCACTTAGCAGATGATCATCACCTCTGAGTAATTAGACCCGAGCATTTATCCACATAGCTTATTGAATCTGTATCACATATCACATAACTCATTCTTGACCATGCTTATTGTCTTAAGTGAAAATGCATGATTATTATATCTTTTATTCGACTACTTCAAAACACATGTCTATGAGAATACTAAGACACATATCCTCTCTAAAGAATTAAGGTAATATTTAATCGATTAAAGATTTCAAGATTTCATTATCGTCATGATTACTGGGTCTAGGTATTCAAACCCCTAGATCCCCACATAGCATTAACACCTCTGTAACAAGTAACTAATATCTCTTGGTTCTCTGATCCAAGTATTCTTCTTTTCTTACTGTATAATCATTTCACATAGCTCACATAGTTCATAAAACATTTGGTCACCTCATTCTAGGCAACAAATTATCCATTAAGACATTAAGCTACTTGTTATACAAGTATTCCACACAATTTACAAGACTTATTTACACCTATCACTATTTAATGTCTTAGCTCATATATTGCGATATTCATCATTTCAGGATTCAGGTGTAGTGTACACATTAGGATGAAAGACTTCTTATAATATCATTTTTCAATCTTAGTGAGAAGTACATCCTACCCATGATTAGGGTTAGGATTATATACATCACCTCTCTATGATATAGGAAGTGCATCCCTCCCATTATTAGGGTCAGGATCATTTCAATTTAACTGATTATAATTGTACAAACATATCATCACCCTTCATTAGGGTTGGATTTCTCTTTCATTACCAATTATGGATTTGAAGATCATAACGCCTAGAATCAAACCCTAATTCATACTCCACTCATCATAGGAGCATCAGTACATACTTCCCCACATAATTACTACTCATGTTAAAGTCTTTCTCTGTTATCCTTAATAGGATATTGATTACATCTTATTTAATTCACCTCTTAAGGTCTGTTACCTTAACATCATTAAATTATATTAATCTCATTATAACTCAATACTAATCACACAACATACATCACTTGGACATTTTTAATGGATTAGAGCATGCCTACAATATCAGGTAGCATGATCAATAATACAATTAATTATGCTTGAGAATGCATATATTATCATAACCAAATAATTATTTCATTGTGTGGAGAAATCACACCATCATACCAGACTCTGGGCATATCCCTTATTATCAAATCATGTAGTTAGGTTGAGTTAAGGTGTGCTAAATACATATTCATCTTTCAAGTCCTTGATTCTCTCTCATCCTTATTAGGATGCAAATTACTTAGTTCATATCTTTAAGGTGTACAACCTTATCAATATCAAATAAGTTAGGCTCATTGTTTCTCACTATTACATTAATCATATTCATACTTAGTCGATCTTAATAATTTAGGACATGCCTACCATAACAAGTTAGCATGATTGATAATGTTATTCATATATCATTTTGTCAAGTATTCAATTTGATCATGTGGTATAACCACATCCTTATATTGGTTATAGTTATATCTCCTATCACCATATTGTGCAGCTGCTTGGGTTACCATATCGTGCACCCACTTGAATTACTATATCGTGCATCCACTTGGGTTACCATATCATGTACCCACTTAGGTTACTATATAATGTACCCACTTAGGTTACTATATCATACACCACCTAGGGTTACCATAGTGTGCATCCTATTAGGTTACTATATCATGCACCCACCTAGGTTACTGTAATGGCCCTCAATCTTGGACACCATATCATCCATCCATATCGGTCATCCATATTGGACACCATATTAGCCATCCATATCGGCCATCCATATTGGGGACCATATTGGGTACCCATGCTACGTGATACCTCATGACTACATCGTGTGCCCATTAATGATATGAACTCTTACTCTCAAATCATGACAAGATGGATACCAAACGTAAAGGAAGGATATCAATTTTTAAAGGTCAAAGGGCATATCGGGTTCCCTATTCTCATTCTAGGTTTTACTTATATTGGGAACAAGATATTATTTCACCTTTGTACTAAGTACAAGTGATAGACAAGGGTCCTTCATATCATCCATAAGACCTACTATGAATTACCTACATGTCAGGAAAGTCTCCATATTAAGTTCCATATTGGTTTTCCCTAGTTTTCAACCCATGTCAGGTTGCAAGTGTTGGTATGTATACCCTCAGAGCCAATCATGGGATGATTGGTGGGATACATTAAGATTGATTTGATAAACATCAAAGGCAAGCTTCAAATTCTTTATGGTTCAGTCATATGAGATAATGATAGAACATACTAAATGTCTAGAGAATGATAATACACAATGACGTATGCTTTCAGGTTAAGGACCTGAACGATGAGATCATACAGATGCTAAGAGTTTGTACATTCTTATTATGTCCCTAGTTAGATGTCATTGTGGATACAAGACTGCGGCTGCGTTTTGGGCTCTGGCAATTCTGGGCGCCTCGACTAGGTTTTCCGGTGGGCGGCGGCGGACTTGGGGGAGGGGGTTCCGGCGGTCAGTGCACGCCTCCCCACTCCCCCCAAGCTTTTCTCGCTCAGGCACGTTCGAGATCCGACGACGAGGATCGGGTGGTGGAGGCTCGGCGGACTCCTTTGAGCGGCGTGGTTCTGCTAGAGCTGACGGCGCGGGGGGTCGGACCGCCGGTTGCGTTTGGATTCTGAGGCCTACCTCAGTTCCCCTGTGAGCGGTGCCCTCACCGCTTCTCCCTACTGCCGGATCAAGCGGCTTGGTGCTTCCTTCCCTGTCTGTTTCATTGTTTTTTCTGTTTAGGTTTAGGTCGTTTTTGTTGGGTTGTCGCTGGTTCACATCCTTGGTTGTTGTCTTTCTTCTTCGTCGTGGTAGTTGTTTCCTTGCGTTTGAGTGGCGTTTTGCTTCTAGTCTGACTAGAGCACGTCTTGTTTAGCATCTCCTCGGGTTCCTTCTTGGGCAGACGGAGGGATCGGGCACCCCTTGGTGCTCCAGGTAGAGGAGGAGGAAGCTGGGTTTTGGGCTTCGTGAGGGTCTTCCTCCCCCTGTTCGTAGTGGTGGTTGGGAGTGGCGGTGGAGTTCCCGGCACTCTCAACTCCCCGCCCTATTATCCGCATGAGCCATCCTTCCTTTGTACCTGCATCGCTGGGGTTTGGCCTCCTTCCCGGTTCTGCTGGTTGGAAACCTTAGTGCGTCGCTGGTTTTTGTGTTTCTCATGCTGGTTGGTGGGGTGTTGTGTCTGTGTTGTTAGTTTTGAGTTGTTTCTTTGGGGTCAAGCTCTTTATCTTGTAATCTTTCATTGTCTTCATGATGGTAATCTCTGTCAGTGGCTTTGCATACTCCTTTCAAGATGTACTCATAGGTTCTGGTAGATTGACGAATTCCATCCGAGATAGCTGCTTTAGACAGCCACGACAAGAGGTGGACGGTGCAGAAGCATACCTATCACATCCCAATCTGAGCCTTGTGCTATGTCTTTCCACAAAAGGAGTTGCTGCTTGTTTACTTGATGAGAGATGTCTATCTTGTAGATGTCGTATGGCTTACTTTTAATGATATTGAGCTATTTTCAAAAAAAAAAAAGATGTCATTGTGGAAGGTAGATAGACAACAATGACACACAAGACTAGATTGTGGTGTTGGTTTATGACAGAATCTCATTAGTCATGATATGGAGATATCAAACCAAACACATATGTACTTGTTAAAGAACAAGTGTACCAGACAGAGCCACCATGAGTTTGACACATGGAACCATGACATGGTAGTCATAGTCAGTTCTCACAGTGATGGTGGTGAGTGTGATTCTTTTACCTGAAATCACTAAACTCAACACATGTCGTTGGGTACACTTTGACATCATCAAACGCAGTCCTAAAACATGGGTTGTTATAAAGGTGATGATAGGGTGACTTGGACATATGGGGCTTTTGAGGGGTGAGTGATAGATATGGGATTTGTCTCTCCCGAGGGAGTTTGATATCCATGGCCACTTGATGAGTAGGATTGAGATAGGCGTGCATGCATTTGTGAATCAGTATGTGATATTGATGTCATACATATCTCCTCCAATCTACTCTGAGATCAAGAAAGTGAATGAAAATTGAAAGGATGACTATTCCATGCCTTGAGTTCATTCAGGATATCAGTGACAAAGGAATTATACATTCAATGTTACACCATTCACAGATTGTAGGATTCAAAGTTGTTCTCAAACTTTCCTTTTCACTTGGGTAGCACTGATGTATGACTAGGCACTACTCTTTTCTTGTGAAGTCATAAGTGTTATGGACTTTCACTGCCAACGTGAAATGGACCTGTAGGGTCACACACATAGGATTTAACCTGGAAGAGGAGTTTATCCACAAATGATTTTTAGATTGATTACTAAAGGAGTTTGGTAGTTAAATTAAACACTTAATCAATTGATAGCTCAGTATCATAGTGTTCAAGGTGTTGGACTGGTTGATTGGAGTATTAGATTGATTGAAACTGCAATTGACTCATTTGCATAGTTTGCTGCCCCAACTGATCGACTCATAGGGATGAACCGATCGGCTCAAGGTAGTGAGACAATCGGCTTAGGTGTCATGAAACCATCGGCTCAATTGTTGAATCGGTTGATTCGTAGACCAACAAAGATCGTTTGGAAAGTCAGATGACTATTTTGCAAAGACAAATTTGTTTCACTTGTACAAATTTGATTTAGACAAGGATTAATATTTGATTAGTTGGAAACAAATATGGAAAGTCAATTTGATTTGGACCAGGACCACGAACCGATCAGATCAAAAGTGAAACGATCGGCTCAGGTGCCCCAACCGATCAGTTCAGATGTGAGCCAATCGGCTCAGATACCCAACTGACCGTTTCATGCTTGAAATGATCGGTTCAGGTGGCGCAGTTGGTTGTTTTGTGGAAAATCTTGAACCCTTCTACTCCTACTTTAATCCTGCATTTCCCGAGGTAGAGAACCCTATCCCATTACCCTCCTATATATAGGGGTGTTGGGGGATTCTCAAAGTACAACACAGAACACCAGTTACTCTGCAAAGTTGTCGTTCTCTCTGGTTGTGGTAACCGAGAGAGCCCGAGCAAGTGCTACCCGATAAGGGAGGCACAAAAAGGGAAAGACAACTGTAGAAAAGCGACTGGTGGTAGGATAGTGTGTCGGTGACTAGTACACCGATAGGAGGGTACAACTCCTTCTAATTCCTTATACGACAAGGAGATTGGAGTTCCAGGTGGTTCGTGTGGCCTACTTCAGAGGTGGGAGACTTCTGCCGCTTAGAGGACAACTGTCAATCACGACAGTCCTAGTGAGACCAGGAGCTGCACAGACACCGTCCAAGACTAGAGGTGAAGATCGTGCAAGCCGTGAGGTAACATCGCCAAGCAAGCCTTAGGACAAGGTATGCCTCTACAAACCATCCTTCCTATTGTATAAACATTAACACGATCCCTTTATTCTGGGTTTGGGAGGAGAATTTTTTTTTGTTTTTGCTACCTTCTCTGTCTCCCCTAAAACCCAATAGTGGTATCAGAGCCACGTCAACTGATCTATACTTTAGGATTATCGATATGATTGATTTTGGTTTGTTGCCTTTATTTATTGCATACGATGCTAATAAAATTGGCTTTATGCATATCCAATCTTAAATCCACAAATCCCAAAATACATATATGATATGTAATATGAATGCACTCGATACACATCGCCCTTAAATGAGTTTTGTGGTGGATGTATAACATGGTTATTGCCAATAAATCCTATTTATGTGTGCTTGGTTGAATGTGGTTGCTTGCATCTTGGTCTGCATACCGATTCTCTATCTTTTATTCCTGATGTTACTCAAGTTAACTCGAGATTTATTTTCTACCTTTGCTCCCCCCAAATGTAACTCGGGGTTTCCCAATTTAAATGTAAATAGGATAGATCCTTTTATTTCCTGTTATGTCAAAGAATGGAGGATAATGTGACGACAACTGAGACGATCGGTTCAAGGAGTGAACCGATCAGTTGGCGATCTAGACGACCGGTTTGAGGAGCAAGACGAGTGGGTGGCAGCCATGAGGAGATGTACGATGACCAAGTGAATCGATTGGTTGGAGAAGCCAACCGATCGGCTGGTGGCACCCAGATGACTGGCCAGAGCAAGGAGGTCATTCATGTGATGAGTTGATCAACTCAGACGACTATAGCACTTCATCATGAACAGGTTGCATGTGATGTAGACCTAGATGACCATGATTCCTCTTGGCTTGAGGAATCACATTAGGATGGCTATAATCATCGAATTTATCATTTTGCATGTTTTCTGTGGGATATAGCATGTATATGATACATACTATGTATTGTGGTGATTGGATATGTATACGTACCTATAAAACCAAATCCCTCATCTAAATATTAAATCTTTTACACCTTCCATTAGAGACACACATGGAAAACTCGATCGACCAAGCGTAGGTTACGCCAAAGCGTGGTGCGCCTTCCATCTTGCGGAAGTGTGAAGGGTAAACATGTATGTTCTGCCAAAGTAGGGTGCATGTTTACCATGTTGGCTTTTGGGATAGACTTAACTGGTGATTCTTAGAGCGGCTAAGCCCAGAGGCACAAAATGTTCATGGCAAGGTGTTGTGCATGTTCATTCATCAAGAGTTGCATATGATGCAATTGGCATGATGGCCTACCTAAATAGTCAAGATTGTGGGCGATCAACCAAAGCTGACTGATGACTTGATGAAATATGGATCTTGACCCACTAGAAGATTATATGCTGCAATCTTCCAAATTGATGGTGAGGGCTATCAATTCAAACAAAAATAGTGAGAGCGATAATTAATTAAAGTCCTAATTATATCGTAAACCTTTCAAATCAATCAAATAAGTCAAAATTGAGTTTTGGACTAAATTGCATATATTTCCTTTTGTAGTACAAATGACAACTAACAACAATCACTTTTCATTATGATCGGTCCTTGAAAAGGACAAGCTAAATGGGACTAACTTCCACAACTAGTTTAGGACATTGAGAATTGTTCTCACTCAAGAGCGAAAGCTCTATGTCTTGGATACTCTAGCTCCAGAGGAACCTGCTCCTACTGCAATAAAGGCAGAAAGGGATGCTTATAAGAAACATTCTAAATATGCCATTGATGAAAAGTGCTTGATGTTGTACTCCATGAACCATGAGTTGTAGAGACAACATGAGAACATGGGTGTCATTGAGATGATTCAGCATCTCAGGAACATGTATGAAGATCAAGCACGACAAGAGAGATATGATGTCTCTAGGGCATTATTCAAGTGTGTCATGACAGAAGGAGATCCAGTTGGTTCTCACACGCTCAAGATGATTGGGTATGTGGAGAACCTAATGAGACTGGGATTTCCCCTGAGACAAGAGTTGTCTACTGACGTGATATTGCAATCGTTTCCAGAATCCTACAGTCAGTTTGTGATGAACTACAACATGAACAACTTTGACAAGCCGTTGATAGAGTTGTTAGGCATGTTGAGGACAACCGAGGCACAGATGAAGAAGGAAAAGCGTAAGTATGTGATGTTGATCAACAGAAAGAAAGGCAACTCCAAGGGCAAGCACAAGGGAAAAGCTAATTAAGGTTCTGATGCTAGCCAGTAGCCCAAGTCGTCTTCATCTCTCAAGGCCAAAGGAGGCGTGACCAAGAGAGGCAATTGCCACCATTGTCAAAAACCAGGACATTGGAAAAGGAATTGTCCTCTCTATCTGGAAGAACTAAAGAAGAAGGAGGCGACAAATGTCTCCACCTGAAGGTGTCATGAAATAAACTTGTAACACTTTTTGAGGTATATGATACCAAGATATAAAGTGTAAAGCACCCAATAAATGGGGCAAATGTTGCCGCCATAGATAGGAGTACTTTAGTTTATTTTCAGCCTTAAAGGCATGTAATAGATTTATGAACTGCGATTTCATATTTTCCAATAGATAGAAACACATTATTTTGGCATATTGTATGACAATAATGGCAATTAATAAAGTTGATGTTTCCTTATGGCAATGCCTTGTTTATCTTGTGGTACTTGGTATGCATAAGATAAAATGATACCTAAAAGTTATTGATAACTCAAACAATCAAATTAGCATAAATCATGAGAAACTCATTTCTAGTTTCCATATGATGGATAAATCTAGACTCTTTTGGTTAGAGAACCAATAAGAGACATAATCTCTTAGACATGATTAACCAATCTTCACTAGTAATAGTGGGAGAATGATTATCCTATTAGGTATAATACATGTGATGTATTTACATACCTATTAGAGTTAATGCTAGTACTTCAAACAATGTTTATAGAAATACCAATATGAATATCTTGAAGTGTTCAAGAATATCATAGATAAAGTACGAATTTGGTAAAGTGTTAATTCTTGATGAGATCAATGAATGAAATACTTAGACCAAATATTTGAGAACCTTGTGAGTGATTATGATAGTGTATCATAGTGAGCTCGTGATTAAGGCATGGTGATGTCTAAATCAACTAGGAGTCATACTCTAAGGAGTTAGAGGATGATTATCAAATAACTAATTTCTTCTTAAATAAAGAATACTCCACACTAATAAAGGACATTAAGAATCACAAAGTGTTGTGAGTTCTTATATCCTTGATAGATAAACCTCAATTATCTATGTGATGAGTTAGTCATGTGATGATTCAACTATCTAGATGATATTGAGGAATCGGATTTTAAGTTATGGTTTATGACCATTACATCATAAATGACTTCCATGTAAACCATAAGGTATGACCTTGATGGTAGCACCCATTGGGATGAAATCCATAAGTACGAATGAGTCTTAAGCATTAAGACACATGGATAACATTTTGAGAAGGATGATGCTTGTTTATTGCAACTTAATGACTAAGAAATTTGGTATACGGATACTAAAACCACATTCTTATGAGGAATAAAAACAAGGATGTGTACGTGTCACAACCTATAAGGTTTATGAATCCATTAATTGAAATGAACTCTATAAATTACAATGGACTAATCAATGTGATTGATTAAGTACAAGCAACTCAGAGCTGGATCTTTACTTAGATGATATGGTCAAAGGGTTTGACTGATATGTCAAAGATAAAGAAGGGATCTATGATTTAGTGGGAGCGTATTTGCATTCCACATGTCGATGTGGAATGAGATGTTCTATAATGGATATCCAAAGTGGAAATTATCTTTAGGGAAGATAGAGAAGTTTCCTATGTGATAGGAATAGAGATCTATAGAGATAGTTCTCGAAAACCTCTTGACCTGAAAAGAGAAAGCATACATTGGCAATCTATACTGAAAGGTTCAGTGTGCACAAATTCAGTGGGAGAAAACTTGTCCATGTTACATGGATTTAGTATCCAAAGGCCAAGTGTCCAATTCTTATGAAGAATGGGAACACTAAGAATAGATATGGATCTATCATGTATGTAATCATCCCATTGTCTTGCATGTATGGACATAGCAAGAATAAAATGCATTCATCATCTTGTATGTAGGACATGACAATATGATGTGCTCATCATGATAACTCGTATGTGGGACATGACGATTGGATATCTGTCTAGTTCCAGTAAGGGTTACTGGAATACCATAAGAACTTGATAAGTACTTGAGAAGTACTAGTTATATGGAAATAAGGAAGGGTTCACTATAAAGGTTACACTGATGTGAACTTCTGAGAAAGCCAGAAAATTAATCGCAAAATATATATTGGATATATATAAAATTGAATGTTTGTTGATAAATGAAAAAGGTTCCAATAAAGCCATTTTAAAAGGAAAAGCCGAGTATCCGTGTGTTAGAAAACAACAGTGGATACTATATGGATCTAGGAGTTCGTCGAGATGAACTTATAGTTATTCTGGTCATTAATGACAAGTTAGGAGTGCTTGGTCATGCAATGTGGATAAAGGTTAGCAAAGGAATACTAGATCGCATATTACGGCAACTCCATCTCATACGTATGACGTACAACGAAGAGATGAGAGACATGTAGTTAATACCAACTTTGGCAAAGTGTTGCCATAACTCACTATGTTAGCACTAGAGCATAGTAACATGTGGGACATGTTTGAGGATCACTATGAATATGATTCAAGGGTGATTGGCTCATAGTGCAAGTGGGAGTCTATTGGTATGTATACCCTGAGTGCCAATCAAAGGCAAGCTTCTAATTCTTTTTGGTTCAGTCATATGAGATAATGATAGAACAGATTGAATGTCTAGAGAATGACAATACTCAATGATGTATGCTTTCAAGTTAAGGACCTGAAAGATGAGATCATACATATGCTAAGAGTTTTTACATTCTTATTATGTCCCTAGTTGGATGTCATTGTGGAAGGTAGATAGACAACAATGACACACAAGACTAGATTGTGGTGTTGGTTGATGACAAAATCTCATTAGTCAAGATATGGAGATATCAAACCAAACACATAGGTACTTGTTAGAGAACAAGTGTATCAGACAGACCCACCATGAGTTTGACACATGGAACCATGACATGGTACTCACAGTCAATTCTCACAGTGATGATGGTGAGTGTGATTCTTTTACCTAAAATCACTACACTCAACACATGTCATTGGGTACACTTTGACATCATCAAATGCAGTCCTGAAACATGGGTTGTTATAAAGGTGATGATTGGGTGACTTTGACACATGGGGCTTTTGAGGGGTGAGTGATAGATATAGGATTTGTCTCTCCCGTGGGAGTTTGATATCCATGGGCACTTAATGAGTAGGATTGAGATAGGTGTGCACACAAGTGTGAATCAGTATGTGATATTGATGTCATACAGAACTCCTCCAATCTACTCTGAGATCAAGAAAGTGAATGAACGTTGAAAGGATGACTGTTCCATGCCTTAAGTTCGTTCGGGATATCAGTGACAAAGGAATTATACACTGTAACACCATTCATAGATTGTAGGATTGAAAGTTGTTCTCTAACTTTCCTTTTCACTTGGGTAGCACTGATGTGTGACTAGGCACCGCTCTTTTCTTGTGAAGTCATAAGTGTTATGGACTTTCACTACCAACGTGAAATGGACTTGTAGGGTCACACACATAGGATTTAACCTGGAAGAGGAGTTTATCCACAAATGATATTTAAATTGATTATTAAAGGAGTTTGGTAGTTCAATTAAACACTCAATCAATTGATAGCTCAGTATCATAGTGTTCAAGGTGTTGGATTGATTGATTGGAGTATCAGATTGATTGAAACTGCAATTGACTGATGTTAAAACCCCAATTTTTGGGTTCATTTGGTGAGGAATGTAATTTATCATATTAATGATATTTGAAAAAAATTAATGATATAATTTGTTTCGTTTACAATAGCCTTGATGATTGTGTTGTGGGCTTTATTGGCTATTGGGCCCAATAACAAGGAAATTCAATTAATAAATGAATAATTGCGTTTTTGAGAAAAGAGAGATGTGGAAACCTCTAGAAGACAAAATAATGTAATCCAAAGGTGGATTTCGTGCCTCTTAGGTTCCTTGGGTCCCAAGTAGTCCAAAGTTGCAAATAAAATACAATAAGAAAAGAAAAGATCAATTAAATATTCCTTTATTATGAACGAAATTGAAAACAATGAAAAAATGTGGAAAATAAGTGGAAAGAGGTATAATTGAGTTATCCTTGGTGAATTTTGTATCCATGAGGTTTCTAATATTAAAAGGAATGCCAATGATGAAAATAAAAAAGAAAGATAAAGAGAAATCCTCAAAAAGAGATATTTTAATAAGAAATAAACAAGATAATGATAGATAATGGATAAAGGATAAGTAAAAGGCTAATGTATATCCCAAGATGGGATTTCGAGCCATTAAGGTTCCTTGAGGTTCAAGGAACTCAGAATGATAATTCAATAGCAAAGGAAAGAGAAAATATGTGAGAAATATATATAATTAAGTGATATCTTGCACCTAAAGAAAAGGCACGTTTTCTTTTACATAATGAGCCCAATTTTGGCAGAGAGGTAGATTAAGTCATTAATAAGTTTCCCTCAAAATTTGGTATTGATTGGACATGTGGTTTGGGAAATATGTTTTTTGCGAGATTCTCTAAAGTGAAAAGGAAATCCTTAAATGTCACACTCATTTTATTAATTCGAAAATTATGTTCTTGGCTCTGGGTTGAGGGCCATTGGATTTAGGATCCAAAAAAAGTTGCTCTTCATGCTCTTCTTTTGGGAAAGAATAGGGAAACGAGTTTGTAGGATTGGATTTCTCAATGACCTCTACACGAGAGTTTTCGGGAAGAGTCCCATTGAGATCAGGGAGGGAAGGCGCACCCAATGACCCCTAAAATCCTAACATATCGACTGGGATAGGGAGTTTCCCTGATGGAGCCAAACTCCATGGAACTAGCCTGCTGCCTGCCTATATATAAGGGGTAGAGTTCCCCTTTGAGAACTCCCCCGTACTAGCGTGACCCTGTGAGATCCCCAGAACTTATCCCCTACCTTTGTTTTGATGTTGATTCCCTGAATTTCCCCTGTTCTACCCTGGTGTCGTTGCCAAGGAAGGTCCTTCTCGTTCCCAACCTTCTCGTGCCCCTACACAGAAATTGGTCCCACTGGTAGGTTCGGCCAGAGTTGGCGAAGGGAAGCGTGACTTTTTATAAGGGATCGAGCGGCGACATCACAAAGTCAACATTGGAGTTGACCGGGCGTCGGCGCTCCTGTCTCACACTGGGCAACACGGAGTTCAGCTGCAAGGTTGAAGAAGATTAGAGAGAAAAGTCTCTCTTACCCCTGGCATGTGAGAAGGAGAGCAGGGACAAAAGGGGTAAATGCCGGATCGCTGGAAAAGAAAATAGGAAGGACAGGTGGCGTTTTTCCATTGGCCTAAAAGGTATATTCTTCACAAATTCGTAATTAATTATCTGTAGCTCCGATGATAGAAAGTAATTCATGAAAACTGATCAGAAAAACGTGAAGAATACAATAAAAATATAATTAGAACTTGATATTTCTTGCAATTTAAAAAGTTCACCAACTTATCACCTTTGATGTATTAAATTATGGTAAAACCCTAATTTGATATGGAACTCAGATTTAATGAATCTTTTGGGTTAATTTGGTTTGGAACCCTAATTCTGAGCAATATTAACCTATTAAGAGTAAAAGGGAGAGTTGATTTTGAAAAAGGTAGTTTCATGCTTGTTTTAGGGTTTTATGCACATGATTATGTTTAGAAACCCTAATTTGGGAAAATATGGGTTTTAATGAGTTAAATCCGAAAATATAATTATGGAATTGAGTTCTTATGGTTCTAAGCTATTTTGATGATAAATGAGCATAATGATCTTGTTATGGATTAAAAGGATAAAAATAGTATCTTTAATGTAAAAGAGGTTTAAGAGGCTTAATTATGGATAATTATGCCTTTAATATGAAACTGAGGATTAGATGTTGAGATAATTAGGGTTTGTGATCAATTGCATTAAATTAGGGTTTAAAATAGTAAAAGATGAAGGGAAACTCTAATTGCCATGGAAACCCTAAAAGTGGACTAGAAACCCTAGGAAGCAAGCAAGATTTAATGGGTCTTGCTAACATGAGTAATAAAAGGGAATTGTATAATTGTTTTAGGATCTTATTGAATGCTTGCTTGCCTATTGTTGATTGGATTATTTCTGTCTCACATCAGCTTGATAGGTATGTGGTTAAATATGATTAATCGCATTAGTTTCCCGAGGATTTCCCGAATGTTTCCTCGCATTGAATGCAATCTAAACAGTTTGGATGTTCATACTGCAATTATAAAGTCACTATGGCTATCACAATTATATATACATGTGAATTCTCGCACCTACATGCCACCCTGATGGAAGATGCCATGAAGGTCAGGCCCAGGAGGGTAGACCAGGAACCAAGCTCGGGATTGAGAAGGTGGCCTTAAGTCAATGGCAAAAGAGAAACCCTAGAGGGGTATGCCAGGGTTAGGGCAAAAGTGGTGGAGAATGACACATTGAAAATGTAAAGTGTCTTGTTAAATAATTTGATTGTGATTATTAAATTGTTAGCTATATTTGTAAGATTTTGGTTGTTCCAAATACCAGTATATTTCGATATACTGACTGACGTTTTGTTTGTCGTCATTTTAGGAACAACAATTGAAAGAACAAACAGTAAAGTGACACATTGTGGAAATAAGAAATAAAGTGCAAGGAGGATTAGATAGAATAATTCAAGCTCTGGATAGATAGATTTCCAAAGTTTTCAAAGGTAAGTAAAGTTTTAATTTTATACTAAATTCCAGTTAGTTAGTAGAATTTTATAATTATTATTGATTATTTTTCGAACCTTTGATCCTGTTAATTGAACAACAACTCTGACCTTCAGGTCTCCCTTAATTGGGGGTAACCGGGAGGCGGGGTCGTTACAACAGATTTGCATAGTGTGTTGCCCCAACCGATCGACTCATAGGGATGAACCGATCAGCTTAGGTTGGTGAACCGGTCGGCTCAAGGCAGTGAGATGATCGACTCATGTGTCATGAAATGATCAACTCAATTGTTGAACTGGTCAATTCGTGGACCAACAGAGATCCTTTGGAAAGTCAGAAGACTATTTTGCAAAGACAAATTTGTTTCACTTGTACAAATTCGATTTGGACAAGGATTAATATTTGATTAGTTGGAAACAAATATGGTATGTCAATTTGAGTTGGACCAGGACCACGAACCGACTGGATCAGAAGTGAACCGATCGGCTCAGGTGCCCCAACCGATCAGTTCAGATGTGAGCCCATCGTCTCAGATACCCAACTGACTGTTTCATGCTTGAAATGATCAGTTCAGGTGGCACAGTTGGTTGTTTTGTCAAAAATCTTGAACCCTTCTACTCCTGCTTTAATCCCGCATTGCCCGGGGTAGAGAACTCTGTCCCATGACCCTCCCACATATATTGGGGTATTGGGGGCTTCTCAAATTACAACACAGAACACCAGTTACTATGGAAAGTTGTCATTCTCTCTGGTTGTGGTAACCGAGAGAGCCCGAGCAAGTGCTACCTGATAAGGGAGGCACATCAAGGGAAAGATAACTGTAGAAAAGTGACTCGTGACAGGAGAGTGTGTCGGTGACTAGTACACTGACAGGAGGGTGTGACTCCTTACGATTACTTGTATGATAAGGAGATCGAATTTCCAGGTGGTCTGTGTGGACTACTTCAGAGGTGGGAGACTTCTACCACTCGGAGGGCATATGTCAATCCTGACAGTCCCGCTTAGACCAGGAGCTGCACAGACACCGTCCAAGACCAGAGGTGAAGATCGCGCAAGTCACGAGGTAACGTCGCCAAGAAAGCCTCGGGATAAGGTATGCCTCTACAAACCATCCTTCCTATTATATAGACATTGATGCAATTCCTTTATTCTGGGTTTGGGAGGAGAATGTTTTTTTGTTTCCACTGCCTTCTCTGTCTCCCCTAAAACCCAACAGTAAGACCCACAACCCATATCGGGTTGTTAAAGGGTAATCAAATTATATCAGGTATCCAAGGATGATGCCATCATCATCAACCTCAAGGTCATTAATATGATTCAATATTATAAATAACAATCCTAGTTACATATTGGAACTCGTGATTATATCAATTGATCATAGAAAACCCTAATTTGCAAAATAATCAACAAATTGAATAATTATTAAAGAAGGATAATAATATTGAAGGGTTTAAGTTATATAACCCGCCTCTTATGAGCTTACAAGCTCCAATCTTCACTTCCTCATGTTACAAGGTTGAGGATCGACCTTCTCCAAGCTCCAAGACTTGGGCTCCAAGATCTTGCATGATATCCTTCATCATTTGGGCGATATCACATTAATTGGTTGCTTCAACCTTCCTTGGCCGATATCTCTCCTCTTTGGCTAATACCACTTAACCCTCTTCACCATGGACGACACAAGAAGTGATGTTGCATGATACAAGAGAAAAGGGCACTTGCTAGATTCGAAAATCTTTCCAAAAAATGAAGGTCAAGGTATTTATACTTGTGGTTCATTGATAAGAGAGTCATAGGTGTCACTTACTTAAGGTGCTTCATGCCACCTACCCATTCAAGGTTGACACATGCTTTTTCTTATATGCAACTTATTATTTTTTCTTGCAAAAAGGATAAGAAAAGATAAGGGGGCGGCGCTTGAGTGGCCTCCTAGGGCAAGCTCTCTTCTAATAACTTATTATTTATTCAACTCCACCATTTCCAAGGCAAGTTGCAAATCGATGCCTTATTCTCCCTTGAAGTGTCATGCCCGTCATGGGTCAAGACAAGGCTCCAAAAACTGATAGGATGGACTCCCTATGGCTCTATGGCCGATAGGGGCTCCTTTCCTTATCCACAATCGATATGGTTCATATGTATATCTTCAACTTATGCATTTCTTTATTTTCTGTATTATTAAGAGAGCTAAAACTTTAAGATCGCTTCAAACATATTGCCTCCTTCTTTCTCTTTCCTCTAGGTAACACTAAATAAGAGTAAAATCAATGTAGAGGTGGTAAATTACACATTAGCCCTACATTTTTTATATATTTGCAAATTGCACTACAATTGATGCACCAAACACTTAACATTATTTACACAAGTTCTCACTTAGGGTTTAGGATTTGCACAAGATACCACTTAGTATCATATTCTCTTTCATTACATACAAAAAACTTAGAATATATTCATCATGTAACATTTGCAACATGACCTTTGTCTTGGGTAAATTGCACTTTTCACTTAGACTATCTTAAAATGCACACATAGTTTGCATATAAGCTAAATTTTGAGAATAAACTTCACAAATGCCTTAATTACTTTTCTCAAAAGATGAGAATAAGTTGTAAGCATCTTACTTAAGAAAAAACTCTAGGGTTAGGCCAGAACCCAGGTCAGGGGTGTTGCACTTATGACACCCCTCTCGATTTTAATTGATTGTCCATAACCATTGAGTGTGGATAGGTTATACCATTAGCTAGGGCTAGGTTGGTACTTGAGATCTAAACTAGGTAAAATCTAATTTGGTCATCTCTATCTTTTTTAGGATGAAAACTCTAGTCATTCAGGTCATAGAATCTTTCCTTGGGAATCCATTGCTAAACCCTAATTCATTCTAGGGCGACTATGGGAATCATGTTTGCCTAGTGGCCATTTACTAAAATTGTTCTGATACCATAATGTAACACCCCACTTTTCACCACATAACTATATCATTGAGTGGAAGTATCCTTACTCAAGGGGGGTGTCAAAAAATGCTATTCATTGCAATTTAAGTAAATAAACACCATGCATTTATTCAGAACTAATTCATACATAGTTCTTGGCATAAAAGGAACTGCATCATATTACCTAATCTATCTAGAAACATGACTAAACATAAGGTAAAACTTTGGATCGACTTGGTAAATGGAACCCCACCATGCTAAGCTTGAAGTCCTCCTAGTCCTTGATTGTCCTTGGTACTCTTCACTTGCTCCAAGTCCTCATATTATCTAATCTATCTAGTAACATGACAAAACATAAGGTAAAACTCTGGATCGACTTGGTAAATGGCACCCCACCACACTGAGATTGAAGTCCTCCTAGTCCTTGATTGTCCTTGGTACTCTTCACTTGCTCCAAGTCCTACAGATATCGCGTCTCCAGCCATGTAAAACAAACAACACATCAGTAAGCGGTATTTGGCACTTTATATGAATAAAATAAATATAACTTGACATGACATGAAATAACTTGACATAAACTTGAACAACATTTTTCTTAAGCATTCATGATTCATTAATGACTTGAAGAATTGAACAATAAGTATATGCATTTCTTTATGACACCCATTTAAGAGAAAATAATTGGCACGAATACCCATGATTTGGCTAAAAGGCCCATAACAACCCCTTGAGGTCCATGATTGGCTATAAAGCCCATAATTGGCATAAATTCCCATGATTTGTTCAAAAGGCCCATAATGAACCCTTGAGGTCCATGACCGTGTGATAATATAAAAACTAATTGAATTCCATTTATCTTAACTTTAACATTAACATGATCTTTGATAATTTAACATGATGAATTTGAAAAGTAGATATATGTCACCTCTCTTAATGCCCCATAGGAGCCCATGATTTCTAGGAAAGTCCATAATGCTAGGAAATCACATAATGACCCTTTTAGGTCTATAAACGAGGCATATATAAAAACTTAGCCAATTCCTTAATTTTCCTCATTAACTTATCTCTTAAGTTACACATTAACTCTTCTTAATCTTAATCTTGAACGTGATAATCAAAAGCCTACTTGAAGTAGAAGGTACTTATGCTTGCAGAAATCTAAGGCACTCTTTGAATGTGCATCTTGCTTCCCGTGTGGGTTTTGATTTTTTGCTAAATGTTTATGCTTGTTTAGCTATGAATCAAAACATACATATTAATGAATAATATTTCATAGTTAGTCATCCCAAAATATAACTATTTCATTCATTATTTTGTCTAATGATTGAAGTGCAATTGATTTGAATTGTTTGTTGCATTATTTCCCTATAATGAGTTATTTACATATTTCCATATGAGCTTGCAGCTTGCTACTATGAGACATACCAAAACAATCTCATCATTAACAATGGCTTGTCCTTGAAAACCCACGAAGCCAAGAAGGTAGCACAAGTTGACAATTTATTGTCACCGGCCTTGGTCAGCATTCTGGAATGATGATGAAGTCAGATGTTGGTGCATCCATAAGAAGTTTCTTTTTAATTGTGTTCTTCCACATGCACTTTCCACACTTATTGCCAAACTAAGTATGAAAAGCAGTGTTTGTTACAAGATAAAAAATCCACGAGTTGGAGACGGGAACCTACCACAAATATACATTGAGTGAATTTCCTATGGCCAATGAGAAACAAAGCACAGAGAAATTCTCTATTTTCAATCCAGAAGAGAAATACCTTAATAGTCTTTGTCTTCTTATGAGTTTATCAACATTATCATATCCGTTGACAACACAAGTGGTTGAATTCCTACCAAAGAGAAACCATGATAGAAGAAGATACACATCAGAAGAAGACATCAACATAACATACATCATCATGAGGCGCATAGAGGATATTGTATACATGTATCTTTTTTCCATGCATATTGTAAAATAGGGGCTATGTTAATGTCCTTCCCATGTGTACTCATTAAACAAATATAAATAAAAGTATGATTATTGATATTATAAGTACAACTTGATCTTGATCAATATTACGTTTTTCTTCTTTTTGAAAAACACCTCTATATTGACAAGTTACTAACTAGATACATAATCTAAATACATATGTATGTGTAGTACATGATGTCTCTCACTACACACTAACTATAATTACAAGTGTAGTAAATGCTCATTTTTGCTAGACATGAACTACATATACAAATTGTATCCAATGTCATTTCCCCCTACATATCATAGTTACAAATAGAATTGTAGTCGTATGTTTAAATACAATGACAACTACATTTTTATGTGTAAGGACATATTTTTACCTACAATTAGGGTTACATATGCATTTGTAGCCAGATGAGTATCTAACTATAATTTTGAAAAATGTAGCCTAAATAATTAGCTAAAGGCTTAATAGCTTCATATTCAAAATGTAAGGCTAAATTTAGCCAAAGCTTTTAGCTACAAATTTTGGGGTTTTCACTACAAATATTTTTTTTGTAGTTTATTGAATAGAATCATATATAGGAATCAATCATTGTAACACTATGGCCATGGGGTTACTCTCAATGGCTCGATATGAGGACTACTCGCTACTCATAGACATAACATAACAATCTCATCATTCTAAGTATGACAAGCAATGTTTGTTACCAGATCAAAAATCCATGAGTTGAAGACAGGAACCTACCACAAATATACATTGAGTGAATTTCCTATGGCCAATGAGAAATAAAGAATGGAGAAATTCTCTATTTTCAATGAAGAAGAGAAATACCTTAATAGTCTTTGTCTTCTTATGAGTTTATCATCATTTTCATATCTGTTGAGAACACAAGTGCTGGAATTTCTACAAAGGAGAAACCGTGACAGAAGAACATACACATGATTATGTGGCATATATAGTCTGCAATGCATAGAGGTAGTCAGAAGAAGACATCAACATAACATACATCATCATGAGGCGCATAGAGGATACTATATACATGTATCTTTTGTCCATTCATATTGTAAAATAGGGGCTTGGTTAATCTCCTTCCCATTTGTACTCATTATTCAAATATGAATAAAGGTATGATTATTGATATTGTAAGTACAACTTGATCTTGATCAATATTAAGTTTTTCTTCTTTTTGAAAAACACCTCTATATTGGCAAGTTACTAACTAGATACATAATCTAACTACATATGTATATGTAGCACATGATGTCTCTCACTGCACACTAACTATAATTACAAGTGTAGTAAGTGCTCATTTTTTCTAGATATGAACTAGATATACAAATTGCATCGAATGTCATTTTCCCCTACATATCATAGCTACAAATAGAATTGTAGTCGTATATTTAACTACAATGACAACTACATTTTTATGTGTAAGGACATTTTTCACCTACAATTAGGGTTACATATTTATTTGTATCCAGATGAATATCTAACTATTATTTTGAAAAATGTAGCCTAAATAATTAGCTATAGGGTTATTAGATTCATAATAAAAATGTAAGGATACATTTAGCCAAATCTTTTAGCTACAAATTTTGGGGTTTTCACAACAAATATTCTTTTGTAGTTTATCGAATAGAATCATATAGAGGAATCAATCATTGTAACACTATGACCATGGGGTTACTCTCAATGGATTGATATGAGGACTACTCGCTACTCATAGTAATGAAAGAAGGAGCAAGGGAAAGAAGGAATGAAGTCATAGACCAGAAAAGGAAAAATCTCTAAGGAGATGGTGTCGATGATAATTAAACAGCTTGATTCCTAAATTCCCCTATAAGGAGTAGGGACCACGAGGGAATACACCCCTTATTTTAATTTTGAATAATAATAAACAACCCAATCCAAAAAAATCCACATCATATAAAAGAAAGGGTTGAATAATATTTTCCAAAATAACATAGATATCTAGCAACAATGTATTTAAGTAGCGGAAAAGAAACTAAGTTATTACATGAGTTGAAAAGTGTCCATAAAATGTCTATGTAAAGTCTAAAAGATAATAAACCAAAAGGAGAACTATTTTCTGATCTAATTAGCATAGGAAGCAGTGAGAAACCTAGACACACTACAAAAAAATGGTGAATTGTCTACAATTATTCTGACTACAAATATTATATTTGTAGTGAAAAGCTATTTTTGTTTACAAACTATAAAATATATGTAAAACTAAGTAGTTAATTGTAATAACTACAAATTTCCCAACCATCCTAATTTGAATACAAAAAATAATTATCGTATTAACGTCTCTCCTTCTCCCTCTCTCCCCACCCTCTAAAATAACAAAAGTGTCCAAAATTTCAATTTCCCTTGCGCTACTCGCTACTCCATCGATTGGTGTTGTTTCATGCGTGACACCCCATATGCGGCTTGTGCATGTACTCCTTGTCCTCTCCCCCATCATTCACATCACCCCTCAATAGATGGATCACCCCCATGATGACCCCCATTCATCACACACTCTCCATTTCACTCACTTCTCCTACCCTTCAAGTCTATGATTCAATCACATTCTCTCCCTATCATCCTGTTCTCCTCCCTCCACACCCCCAACTACTAGCATCTGACTCACAGACCACCAAAGAGGAGGTGTTGGAATGAAGAAACTCCCATGGAAATAGAAAAGTGGAGGGGCGAGGATCTTACTTGCAGCTTCTACCTGACTACTCTGGGTTAGGCATCATTCTAAATCAGTTTTGGTAAGAACAATTGATCTAATGCCAAACACATTTAGAATATTTGTTGCTGGAGCATTGTGATTCCCATTATTCATTTCTTTCCTATGTTCTAATTTCAATATATTTAACTTTTACGATATTCAATTCAGTGTTGGCACTTGATGTTGGGATTTTGAGAGATTCTGGAGTTCAGAATGTCCAACCCCTAAGTTGATGAGGCTTGCTGACAGATTAAGATTGATATCAATAAGCCATCCCATGTCTATGTTGTGTTATTCCCAAGTGCATACTCTCATTAATTTTGAATTCAATTATTGTTATATTTTTATTCTCCATGTAAAACATGTGTCCCTGTTGTTTTGTTTTTGTAGCTATCTTCCTAAAGCTCCTAACCAACAAGATATCAACAATGTTGCTTCCAAGAAGAAGAGGTGGTTCCGGAGGTAGAAGAAATGACACTATGGGAGAGGTTGTGGTCAGGGAAGTCAAGGTGGTAGAGGTGAGGGTCAAGGTGGAGGTTGTGGTGATGGAAAGGGTCAAGGGAACACTAAACCGTTGTTATAGTTGTGGTGATTTTCAATTCGAAAAATGACATATGCTTCAACAATGTGTTCGTCCCAATCACCATGAAATGCTTTTGCTTAATGCACTTTTAAAGCTTTCTAAAAGAGACTGGTTTTTCTTCCATAACATTATTGTATAGATTCTCATAGTCTTCCTGATGTTTGAAATATGGATCTAAATTTTGGTTGGTAACCTGATCCAATTTTTAAATGGCCAATCTTAAATGGATTTAGGGGATTTATTTGCATATTCCATTGGATTTGTATTATCTCTACCCCCCGCCCTCAAATCTATATCCTCCCACCCAGGTGCATTTCCACTCTCACTGGCCCCATAAACACGATATTGATTGTTCACTTAGTTGACCTCTAACACCTAAACTGGATGGAAAATGTCGATTTCATCATATACCATCTTTGAAAATCCACACCCATTTCACAATCAAATCCCAACTATGGGTAGTGAAAATAGTGGATGATTTTACATCCTTAGACACCACAATCCCATATCCGCTCTAAGTCAAAAGTACAAGCCTATTTGCAAATCAAAGTACTTTCCTATTCATGGACAACATTTGTTTTGTAAAAAGATTCCTATTTTTCATCTTACATCTAGGATATTGTCTTTCACTATTTACTATGACATATCTTTAAAACTATATGAGTAATTGTTGATTGTTGTAGATGTATTTCAGTTCCTAAAAAATTGCCCTCAGAAAACTCTGTAGACTTGTATGTTGTAGGAATAACTACTCTTGGAAGTTGGAAGAAAGCTTGAGGCTGTCATTGCTCAAAAGGCACTTGAAATCCATGATATACATGTAGTAGTTCAGGTAATTCCTCATGTATTTCTATATGACCATCAAATGGTCTGTGATTTTCCCAATCAAAACATTTATATATAGTGTACTACCCTTTTTTCTAGTTGTGTTGAACACATTGTCAGTTGAATATGTTATAGAAAAGTTACCCTTCTACTGGGCCCAGCATTCCATTTTTTGCTTTACTAACACATCAACCCTTTCTGCAAGAGCATATTAACCCTTTCTATATTATTGTCCTCTGCATCAATATCTCCTCGGATCATGATTGCTAGATACAATATGTAAGATACTAGAACATAGATTGAATAGGCTTTCTAATAGGATCTCAGTATTTTCTTTTTGTCACTCTAGGGAACCTATGATATTACTACCCTATAGCTAACATCCGATGCTTGCTTGAATATGCTATCATGAAAGGCATTATTAATCTAAATCAACATACTAATTTCCCATAGAGAAAGCATTAATGCTAGTGGCTTTTATTGGGCACTAGAGAAAGCATTTTGTCTAGGATGTAACCCCATATAGATAAAGTACTCTATTTAATTCATTAATGATGTGAAGATAACTACCTTGCATTTGAATATTTTAATTAATGTAGCGATTTCCTCATATGTCAGCGCAGTAATGCCTTTTAGTATTAGAGAATAAAAAAGAAGTATAATTAGAAGACTCTTTGTGTATATTTTAAGGTTTGCAAAATGAAGCATTCAACTAAGTCAATCATGTGTGGCCCAAGAGAGGTTCTGGTATCATTAATTGTTGAATCTATTATTGAGCATGTTGCATCTTTTATGTCAAATGATTCTAATTATGTTAGACAAATAAATATGCATACTTTTGAAATTCTAAAGTCTTTTCATGAACACAATGCTAGTGAGCCATCTGAATATGCTTTGCCTCATGTATTTAGAAAGATGGTGTTCTCTGCTAATTTTGATGTTTGTGTTGAGGCAATCAAACAATTTAATAGTTGTAATAGGTGGACAAAAATGGGGATTTTTCTAACGAACATGTTGTTGTACTAACAAATCTAAGATTGCCTCTAGGAAAAGATGTAACTAAAAATGATGGTTCAATAGATGTTGGTGGAATTTAATTGGGTCATGGGATCTTGACAAAGGCAAAACAAATGGCTGCATTTTCTCTTGGAAAACTATTTGAGGACCATCCAGGACCTTATTCCAAGAATTCTAGTGGTCCAAGCCGACATTTGAAATTTTATTTAAGGATGATTTACTATTAGGAGTGCAACATTTGAATAAAGTTGTGAAGTTTTGATATGTGCCTGCAATATTTTGGTTGACATATGTAATACTCTATATGGTAAAGGTTCTGATATCTCTAGAACCTTAACATGATTAGACTGCTACTTATGATGTTGTTGGTCATGGGGGAAATGCTAGCTATGAATCTGCTGGGTGATGGGTATCTTGTAGCGGTTTTGGTATATGTGTATCAACTTTCCAATCACCATGTAGGACACCAATCAAGGATGCAATTTTCATGTTTATGTAAATACTCAATGGTTCTTATACTAACTAGTTTTTCTATTGTGTTGTTGGAGGCCATGGTGATAGTGTTGGTTCTCCTGCTCCTATTGGAAGTAGGGCCATCATGTAGGGTCTTCTTTTGGTAATATTAGTGGAAACTTCATCGATGACAATGGAGATTCAAGGTAGCAAAATTCTTGTAGGTCAGATCCTACTCACGGTGTAACCGTGCATGTTGTATAGCCAGACAGGTGAATTGTTACAACCCCATTTTTTTGGGTTCTTTGGGTGGGAAATGTAATTTCTCCTATTAAATATATTTGAGCAAATAATGATATAATTTGTTTTTGAAAAATGGATTTCATTTACAATAGCCTTGTTGGTTGTTTTGTGGTCTTTATTGGCTATTGGGCCCAATAACAAGGAAATTCAATTAGTAAATGAATAATTGAGATTTGGAGGAAAGGAAAATGTCGAAACCTCTAGAAGGAAAGAGAATATAATCCAAAGGTGGATTTCATGCCTCCTGGGTTCCTTGGGTTCCAAGGAGTCTAAAGTTGTAAATATAATGCAACAAGAAAAGAAAAGATCAATTAAATATTTCTTTATTAAGAAAGAAATTGAAAACAATGATAAAATGTGGAAAATAAGTGGAAAGAGGTATAATTGAGTTATCCTTAGTGGATTTTCGTATCCAAAGGATTCCTAATGTTAAAAGGAATGTCAATGAGGAGAATAAAAATAAAGATAAAGAAAAATCCTCAAAAAGAAATATTTTAATAAGAAATAAACAAGATAATGAGAAATAATGGATATAGATGCATGTAGAAGAATAATGAGTATCCAATAATAATGATTTTGAAATATTAGAGTTTCTTGGGGTCCAAGGAGCCCCAATGAAGAAAAAGAAAGAGAAAATACCAATAATGCAAAATAAGAGGATAATGTGATACATAATTAATGAATTTTGTGGCATTGTTAAAAAGGAGGTATTTTAAACTAAAAGAAAATATAAATTTGTGCCAATGGATTAAAAGGAAAGCATAAAGAGAATAAGAGAGGGAATTGTCGAATTCATAAATATCCAAAAAGTATAGTTTCTTAAGAAGATAATTAGGAGAGAGAAGCTTGCTTCCTAATAAAGGAACTTGGGTTCCTATTGGGAAAAGAACTTATTTATTCATGAATGCACACCTTAGGGCGTGCATATCCTCCCCTATATAAGGGTTGGAAGCATAGCCTCGAATCCAAGAGGATCTCAGACCTCCCACATCTTCTTCAAACCTTGAATCCATTCAAACCCTAACCGGAAGGGGGGTGGTGTGATCCTTGAAGCAATGAGCGTAGTTTGAGGAGATCGCAATGCTCTTATGACATCAGAGAGGGACTTAGCAATCATCTTGTCAGCTCCTTACACCTATGTGATGCCCACAAGTTGGCTGCAGGTCGGCCATTGCTGCAGACCTACTGGGCTTGATCCTGACCATCCTAGCCACGTACCAAAGGCATCCTCGCCTGCGCGGGGGCACGACGGAGATAAGGGATAACTCCCTAGTGTCTGTCGGGGTCAGAGAAGGAAGGAGGAGACACACCATCACAGCTAGGGAGGCATCGTAGGGCTGCGTGAGGTGGAAGAAAGGAGGAGGCGTCGTTGGATGAAAATGCCCCTCCAGGTATTGAAGAAATGATCAACTTATTGAGGGTAGAAATGTCTTTCCATTATAATTCAAAATTGGCGGGCGAAGTTGCATGAAATGGGTGACGTGGCGTGCGTTGATTGGCTCAAGTAAGTATATATTTGCAAAAATCGTATCTTCTTATTGGTGGCTCGGATGAATGCACTTAAAATATGAAAGTTGCTTAGAAAAATGAGGTAAATCCATTAAAAATAGTTTTAGAAAATAATTCCTCTTGCAATTCGAAAAGTAGTGGAAGTTATCAACTTTAATGCTTTAATAATTAAGAAATCCTATTTTGAGATGATTAATGTATTTCGTAGGGTTTAATGGATGATTAAAGTTGATACTAACCTGTTAATTGTAAAAAGGTACATTAAGAACAAAAAGGATGAACTTTGCACGTAATTTGTTTAATTTAGAGTTTCATGTACATGAACGAGCTTTAATGGGCCTTGAAACACTAAAGTTAGTAAATGTGACTCTTAATGGCTTTAATTGTTCAATTTCATGGTTAAAGTTGAGATATGATAGTTCTAAGCTATTTTGAGCATAAAGGTTCCTAATTGTGGATAAATACCATTAATATGGAAATTAGGGTTTTCTAATGGATAAAGGTGGATTTAATGACAAATAGAGTTCAATCATAATGAACTATGAGTTGTTAATCTGGAAGGAACCAAAGATGATAATTGGGCTTAATGATATTGTCATGAATTAAAAAGAAAAAATGGTAGTTTTAATATAAAAGAGGCTTAATGGACTTAATTGATGGATAATTGTGCCTTTAATACAAAATTAAGGTTATGTGTTGTTAAAAGGTAACCTTAATATCTTTTGTGAAGAATAGATGAGATAATCAGGGTCTGTGAGTAATTGTGTAAAATTAGGGTTTAAAATAGTATAAACAAAGAGAAACCCTAATTTCAATAGAAACCCTAAAAGTGGACTAGAAACCCTAGGAAGTGAGCTAGGTTTAATAGATCTTGATGGCATGACCAATAATAGGAAAATTGTATGCATGTTTTAGGATCTCTTTGTGTGCTTGCTTTCCTATTGGATTTCTTGCATTGATTAGATTAGCTCTGTCTCAAATCAGCCTGTCAGGTATGTGGTTAATTATGGTTAATCACATTAGTTTCCCGAAGAGTTTCCCAGATGATTCATCACATTGAATGCAACTTAACAGTTTGGATGTGCATACTTGCAAATAATAAAGTCACTATGATTATCACAATAATAATAGAAGTGTGTATTCTCTCACCTACATGCCACCCTAATGGATGATGCCAAAGGTCAAGCCTAGGAGGGAAGACCAATGGGCACCATGAGTGGTGTCCCTAGACACCAAGCTCAGGATTGAGAAGGTGGTATTTATAGAATGACTAACAGGCACTATGAAGGGTGACCCCAGACACCAAGCTCGGGATTGAGAAGGCGGCCTTAAATCATTGGCAAAAGAAAAACCCGAAAGGGGGTGTGCCAAGGTTAGGGCAAAAGTAGGGGAGAATGTCACATTGAAAGCATAATTTTGGGTTGTTAATTAACTTGATTGTGATATTTAGATTGTTAGCCATATGAGAAAAATTTTGGTTGTCCCCACATACCAACATATTCATTATGTTGACCGACGTTTTGTTTGTCGGCGTTTTAGGTACAAGTGAAAAGGACAAACAGTAAAGTGGCATATGTGGAATCAAATATGCACTAAGGTACAAAGGAGGATTAGTTAGAATAGATTGAAGATGTGGATAGAAGTAGATATCCAAGTTTTTGAAAAATGTATGCAAAGCTTAATTTTATTACCGCCTTTTAGTTTAGTTTAGTAGAAGTTCATAATTATTACTGATTAATTGTTGAACCTTTGATCATGTTAATTGGGATAATGGCTCTGACCTTCTAGTCTCCCTTAATTAGGGGTTATCGGGAGGCAGGGTCGTTACATGAACACTCTGTTGATGTCAAGCTAGTTATGAGGGTTATTTTTCTAGTCATCCTTAATAGTAGGGACATCGAGAATAGTTGGAACCTCAATGGTAATTTTCCTTTTGATGTCCCTCCCTCTTTTCAATGTTGGAATTGGTTGAAGCTAGGACTCTTCACATTTAAGTAGCAATGTCAATCTTTTACTACTTGATGAGTAGACGTCATGATTGGATTTATATTGAGGTTTTTGTGTGTAATTTCTATAAAGTATTAACATTCAATCCTCATGTGTAATTTTTTATTTTATCATATCTTATAAAACTCTAGATATTTCCTATGACATACCTAAAAGGGGAAATGAAGCCACCCATTTCTATTGAAGCATTTTTCATTAAAGTGGACAAAATATGGTGAATCTGTGTTTGAATGGTTGTTCAATGTGTTAATTTTGATCTAAACCATTTTAATAATATCATTTTCTTGATTGTAAGAATGATTTTATTTTGTATCACATCACCATTATGTGAACCTATAATCTTATGGTGGTCACACACCCACAGTAAACAAGAGGTTATGATCTAGAAGATGAAGGTGAAAGCTTCATTTTTCTTATTAAATCGAATATGTGTGGAAGCACATTTTTTGGTCACGTAATGAATGAGGTTTTAGCATGTCCTTACAAACATTTAGAGGTGTTATTATAGTGTATATCTTGGTAAGAGGAATAGTATTTATCTCTTTGTTCTTACTTCTTAGAGGGTGTTACCCTTAAATAATAAAATATGAAATGCATAGACATGCATATAGTTTGAAAGGGTTGATAGTTACTAGTATTACTTGGGTATCTAATCAAATAGTCTTTCCGAAACCTTAAGTAAAAAGAATCCTCATGGTTACTGTAGAAAGCTATATAGATCAGTCTCCTTGTCTCTTTTATGCCACCCTTAGCGCATTTGATATGAAGTCAACACATATCAAATTCGAACACAAGGAAGATTAAGTAGGTGAAGAAGCAAAATGATTATGCACCTATCCAAACACCATGTAACATCTTCTAAAGTAGTAAAGTGGGTAACGTGTAGGGGAGACAAAGAGTGGGTAAGCTCCACTAAATGCAAAATCCTAATATAAATTCCTTGGTCCCGTCTTGATCTGTGAATACAATATGTCATGCTTCTAAGTCATTAGTTCATTAATAAAAATTTTATGTCATATGGTGGACTCTTGGATCATTCAGTAGCAAATTAGTAATGATTTCTAATATTGGAAGGAAAAGGAACGAATCCAAGTTGTGGCCTATGAAAATCTAAGTTTATCTTGTCAAACTGTAAGAAGGGGTTTCTCATGTTCTCTGTCCACCACTTCTTTATGTCCATTGTGTTTCTTTTTTTGATCTCTATCATTAGACAACACTCTTATTTTCTTATAGAAACCTCTTGTGTGTTCAACTTGACATTCATCGCTTCTGGTGAACTATGCCTAGTCAGTTCGATAGGATTTGGTTGAGTTGTATAGAAGAAAAGGCAACATGTAGTGTTGGTCATCTATTTTGACATAAAGTTATGTACTATTATGCAATTGCTTATGAAGATGGAACCCTAGTTCAGACAAGTCAAATTATCAACTTTGTGTTGTGATGCACATTTCTCATATACTCGTAAGAAACTATGGTTGTTAAGTAACAATCATGATTTGTGAATATCTAGCACAACATCTACGTATTTGAGGATATATATATATATATATATGGATATTAGTGTTATGTTGCCATGCCCAACTTTGAGGATAGCTGGAAGGAAGTTTTAAATAGTATCCTATTAAGAGAAGAAAAGTACACATGAATTTGACTTAGGTTCTGAGTAAATCCAGGTACTGTCTCAGTGTTCTACTCATTTGTTTTGTGTTTTGGGTAAGAACCAACAATTATTGGAACTATGAGTGTGTATGATTGTTATTTGTTCTGAATTCGCAAGTGCACCATCTTCAACACAAATAGTTTTAATGGAAATTTTTGTCTATGTTCTTAGGCCATAAAGTTTATTAATGAGGATGTAATTTTTGAAGATGATGATGTAAAGATAGTAAAGACCTTGAGAATTTCTCTTTGCATTTTTTCTTTATCTTCTTTGATTTTTGTCTATGTTCTTAGATTTTCAAATTTCTCTTGTTGGACACATAATTTCTATAAATGTCATTTTAATTGGTTTTAATGCATTAAAATGTGTAACGTGGTTTATTTTTTTCCCTAATTCCTTTTTCTTGAGTAAAAAACGAGGTAACAACTTATTTCTCACTAATTATATCATTTTTGAACTTCAAATCTCTTATCTTTCTCTTTTATGTCCTTTACACATAATGAATGATAAGAGAGAGAGAAAATGGAAAAAGGAAACTAATGGCATATCATCTTTGAATTAATTAAAATTCATAATGCACATATGAAAGTGGAAAAGTATTTGAGTCACATTGTGTTCTTCTCACTCCATTAAACTCCATGAAATTTCATTTGATGATCTTCTTGCATCAAGGTCCACAACTATTTTTATTTAAGTAAAACTAAATCCCAAGGCTTAAATCTTTATTGAAATTTTGGGTTGTTACATGGAATCACATTTTCTCGAACTTTTCAAGGATGTCCAGTTTTGAGGACAAAATTCATTTTTAAGGAGGGGAGGATGTGATGGAATGGAATTTCCTTCTTCATATAGGTACCTTCAAAACCCTATCTTGCCCTATGTAGTTTATCTTGCTTCCAAATTTCATCACTTGATACTTTTGTATGCATAATTGATGAACTTTGAATGCACATAGGATACCATTTTCATCAAAACATAGTTTGCAACCCTAACACTCATCACCATTCTTCTCCTTTGTTTTTATCTTATCTCTAAATATGAAATAAACCTATTGCCACACTCATCTTTTAGATCTCTCTCTCTCATGAATCCAACACGTCTATTTTCATCCATCGGAATCCAAATGTGGGTCTTATGGTCTTTTGAATATACCCTTTTCCTCACTATATTTCTCTACTTTAATTTTCCCTTTTCTAGACTTTGGTTGGGCCTCCTTTGGGCCCAGGTCAGTTGCGACATGTACCCTTCCCCCTCCCTTCTCTTTTCACGCTTCCTTATCATGCATTCTTCTGCTCTGCCTCACATGACACCACCCCTAGATCAAGTCCGTTTTGGACTGCTTGATGGGGAAGCCACAGATTCTGGGAGCCATCTGACGGCCCACACTCTTCGTCGCCTCCCGCCATGCAATGGAGCCGGTGGATAGGGAAAGGTCATGATAGCATTGCGAGAAGTGTTGATCGATGTGCTCGATCTCACTTTTGGCCATGCAACCTGCTGCTGCAGCCAATAAGGCTCGTGGGTACAGGATGGGGTACTTGGCACCCACCTCGAAAGCCATGGCCTCCACCCTTGTGACAAAGTGAAATTTAGCATAATTATGAATTAATTTCAATTTTATCCTTATTATGTTCACTCTTGACCCCAATATTTTTTGGCCTCTAAATCGATATTGATACCTTAATTTGAAATATGGTGATCAATGTGAATTATATACTCATTGTGACATCATATATTTGATTAATTTGCTACTTTACTCAATGAAATAAATTTGTACATAAAATTTCATCTTTTGGTCCTCAAAAAGTTTCTAAATATTTTGCACTTTATTTTAACTTATGGTCCAAATTTCATCTCATTAAGACATTTTTACAACTTTCTATGAATTATTGAAGTTAATGTGTTGAAAATAACTTGATTTGCCTTTTTATATGGCTTTGTCCATGTCAGCGATCTGTGGAATGAATAAGGGGTGCTCCTCGACCCTTGGATCTACCTCTCATGGATCCAGACATGATCCAATGACCATCAAGTCATCTTCTACCTCTCACAATCTATGGGGAGGAGATAAGATCACTATAATGGCTGATCTATCGCTAATGACCATGATTCAAAAATCTAAGAGAATAGAAATCTTGGTGTTGCAATTTTAAACTCAACCATACCCCATTTGATCACAATAAGGACCTATCTTGCCAATAAAACCTTTACCTCTTTCCTCCTTCTAACTTAAGCAACCTTGGTTTGCAACCAAGGTCTGTCTCATCACAAACCCTAGCCCCACGCTATAAAAAGGGTCCCCGAGGCTCACCACCATCACGCCATGCTTAGAGCCTCATTCTTTCTCTCCTTCTCAGCCTCCCCTATGTCCCTTTTCCTCACTATTTTTCTACCACTTGGGTAGTGCCATCGCACAACCCACTTTGGGCACTCATCATCCACGCCACCTATCCTCAACCCACCACCACCATCACCCTTGCTAGGGACAGACGAACACGAACGACATCTTGGATTCCTCCATATGCCCCTCCTGCTTCCAAAGCACCTTCAGTTCATCAAGAACCTCCACTTGTCTTTTTGGCTCGCACAAGTCCTGCGTAAGGAAGGGGTAGAACAAAGAACTTCCGGTCCAAAGGGATTGACCTGGTTCAAATTGAATTCAAAGAACTTGGCAAAATCGGACTCAAATCGGCCAAAATCAATGGATTGAACTGCGTTGAACCAGAATAGTATGCTAGAAATCCATACACCTATGTGGTGAAATCTCATCTGCCTGATTTAGTGATCCAACGATCGCCTATTTTCCATATTAAGGTATTCTTCCTCCTCTCTGCTAAAAAAATCAATAAATTGACCAAAACTTGCAAAACTCGTATCGTTTGATTCCTAGCACCAACAATTATGAATGAATATATATCTTAATAAAAAATATTCAAAGAACCGATTAAAAATGCTTGTGGAGCCTAAATCCTTATGGATTTCACTGATATCCCTAGATTTGTGATCTCTTGCATATTTAAATTATCAAATGACTACACTTTTTTATTAACCCTTGAAAACCCTAACATTTGACTCTGTTGTTCATTTTGAGAGTCTAAAATCATAGCTTGACTAATGAAGATTTATATCTATATTTGTTCTTCATTATGATTCCTATGATTAATGAATAATCTTGATGATTTCATCTTAATGATTGGCCTAAATCTTATGAAAAACTTGATCTTTTGATCTAATATCTAAACCATGACTTTATTTTTACATCAAGAAAAACTTGATCTAAAATTAAACACCAATGATTATTATTATCATGATGATGATCTAAAAATTGATGATGACTTGGATAATTATCATAAAGTTAGGGTTAACACATATAATCCTACAAAACCTAGGTAGGTCATTCATTCTTGAAACATTCGTGACACTTAAATAATGTTGGACATATTGAAATATTATTGATTATAAGTGGACGGCCTAACCCTAAGGTTGACATAGGAAAGTGTAACCCTAATATTTAATATTTAAACATGATATTTTAAACATAATGATCTTGACCCTTGATCTAATCTTGTTGATTTAGGATCCGACTTGAAGAGTTGACCTATTACTTGTTATGATTTTATACTCTAAATCTTCAATGAAAAGTACACTATTATACCTCCTCCTTTGTGTATTGAAGATGCATTTTATGTATCCATTGATTGTATACTTGGATATATACCTAGTTGAGCTACTATCCCCTATTGATTAGTCTTCCATTTTTCCTATATTATAATTTGAGACAAACTAGAAAACATAATGATATCGCCCATTATGACTGCTCATATATTGATGTTGATAATGTTGATATTGAGTACAAGTGACCTCCTCATTCACAGGGTGGAACTTGTACCTATCAAATAATATTAAATCTTGCACATTCCAATCGACCACCTACCTCATATGGAGAGAAGGAGCCTGGTGACCTCCCCCATCTTGTTGGGGTGATGGAGCCACATAAAATATATAAGCATGCTTCTCAAAACAACATAATGGGAATTCATAATAAAAGTTGAATTGTTTAAAATAAACATCTTGTTGAATAAATATTGGTTTTGGAAAATCACTTGTTATACTTTTGAATATGAGTCCTACCAAATGTTCTATTTTTCTATAAATATTTTACTTGTTTTTTTATAGCGTACTGTGCAATTCCATGATCATGTCTTGTTTTTTTTTATTTTAGGAAAACCAAATGGAACATTGACTATATCACTTTTGCACTTGATATACTCTGATGGCAAGGATAAATATGCAATATCTTGTATTATGGGTTAGTTGTTCCTTAAATCCCTTATTTATGAGTTATTTTTTCTTATTGTATATGCTAGTGTGTGAGATCCTATTGGGCCACTTAGGGACGGGTGCTTCAATCCTTTTAGCACTCTCTAAGAAGTAGGATTGGGATTGGGGTAAGAATGGTTCCATGATAGTTGGTATCAGAGCATACACACTCCCATATACTTTAATTAAATAACATCTTGAGTCTTTTGAACTCTAGAAACCCTAAACTCCATAATAGCGAAAATTGAGGTGTCTAGGCTTGGGGTCCTAGCATAATTTCTCCTATCTGTCTTCATAGTGGTTGAGATTCCTCTCTCTAACTGGCCTTAATTGATCCAGAACTAGACCTAAAGGTTCTCCATTGAAACCCTAGAGAGTCCTCTAGCAACTTATGTCTTCTTTAAGGACTACCATAATCTACCCGAGTAGGTGATGCTTAGGTAGTCTTCTCATCTCCTCATGCGGTCCTTCTCTTGTGACCATTTTCCACATGATGTCTCAATTATGGGTAGATTATATATAGGAAAAATGAATGTCATTAGAAATTGTGAAAACTGATAAGATAATGATACCATGATATGACCTTAATTTGAAAAACTCGATTTTATTCAGTGAAAATTAATTTTGAAATTAGATACTCATGTGACCCCATCATATCATGTAAACGTAATTTCACCTAAACTAGACTACATGCTTTGTATGTTTGAGGTAATGATAAAAATTCTGATTTTGTGAAATAAGAAGGATTTATACCTTATACCTCATTGTTGATGAGGTACCTATTTGATTAAGTTCATTTTCCCTATTGTTGACTAAACATCAAAACATAGATAAGAAAACTCTTACCCTATTTGATACACATCATGATTATGACACCAAATTATTAAGTATTAGAACTCAAAAAAATCATGAAGTGAGACTATGATGCAAAAGCTACTTTCCCTATTAACTATTTATGCCTTTTGTAATCTCGATTTTGATATGATGATTATGGACCAAAATCATGCACTATTCAATTTTGATTCTTTGAATACCCAATCTAATTCTTTGAATGCCCAATCTAAATCTTTGATGTCCAAATTATACCACTACCTTGATCATGAAAGGAAAGGAATGCAAATATTACATTGACCTTGTAAAACCTTGACATTATTACCCTATTATAGTCTTGAATTTTGATCTTATTACCTTCTGGAATATGATTTGGTTGTTGATAATCTCCCTATTTGAATAAGCTCAATGGATAATGAATAATGTAGGTAATGTGCTGGATTAGGGTGGTAGTTGATTCATGACTCCCCTTACCTAGGTCACATCCCTTTTATGACTACCTCGAAATTTTCACCTTGTTAATTATTTAGAGTTTCCCCAAAAAAAAAAAGAGTTTTTGAAAGGTGGCTATCTCCTTTCAACTGATTTTGAATACTTAGCCTAAGTCTAATAGGTTAAATCTATGATGGATACTCGATCTTGAATGTTGATTTAATAATGACCTTGAAATATGATAATATGGACTATAGCTTGTGTTTGACTTCCTAGATAGACCTAGGTCTAGATCATTCATCAACCTTGGATAGCATGATAATGAAATCTTGATATGTTGCTCTAATATTACTTGAATATTGTTGCTTGGAATTGAATATAAATGAGTGATATCCCCTAAGGTCTAAATAGGAATCTAAACCCTAGCTTTGGAATATTTATACATATGATCTTGAAGTCTAAACTTCAACTCTCGATATTGATGTACAAAATCTTGAAACATGATATGGATCTTCAGACCACCCTTGATATATAAATAGTGACTTTCATCATCCCAAAATTTGAAATTTTGAAATGATGAATATTTTGACTCTCTTGATATATGACTTATGGTTTAGCTCTCGTTAGGACTAGGGAGGAACAACCCATTAATTTTGAGATCAAAATCATGATATTGAATGTATGATGTTGTCTCAAATTGTTGAAATATGAAATCTCAAATCATGGATGTATAACCCCACCTAGGCCAATGTAGAAGCTAGGACCCTATGATATTGGGATTGAAAGTCACATTATACACTTGATTCAAGAGATCTATTTGTTTGACCTAAAATGTGATATCTCCAAATTTGTGATCAATATGATGTTTTCCAGATTTTGACTCATATGATGACTTTGAACAATATCTGCAATGACGAAATGATGTTGGTACAATTGGTTACAATATGGAACATGGAATCACAATTATGATTATTAGACTATTTGAATTTAGAGGATATAATGTTGATTACACAATTGAGGATGTTCCAGTATTTAAGGATATGACTTGGATTAAACAATCCCAAATTTTGTAGATGTTTTTGAATTTCACTTTGTCACATCCTTGCCTCCCTAAAAAGGAATTTTGGGGACAAAATTCCATTTTAAGGAGGCAAGCATGTGACAAAGTGAAATTTAGAATAATTATGAATTATTTCCTATTTTACACTCGTTATGTTCACTCTTGACCCCAATATATTTTTCTTTGCTTCTAAATCAATATTGATACCTAAATTCGAAATATGGTGCTCAATGTGAAATGTATACTCTTTGTGACATCATATATTTGACTTATCTCTTATACTCAAAGAAATAAATTTGTACATCAAACTTCAATTTTTGGCCCTCAATTGTTTTTTAAATATTCTACACTTTATTTTGAACTTATGATCCAAATTTCATCTCATTTGGACATTCCTACAATTTTCTATGAATTATTGAAGTGAATGTGTTGAAAATCCCTTGACTTGACTTTTTATATGGCTTTGTCCATGTCACTGATCTATGGAATGAAGGGGTGCTCCTAGGACATTGGATCTACCTTTCGTGGATCTAGGTGTGATCCAATGACCATCAGGTCATCTTCTACCGCCCGCGATCTATAGGGAGGAGACAAGATCACCATAATGGTCGATCTCCCGCTAATGACCACAATTCAGAAATATAATCAAATAGAAATCTTGGTCTCGCAATTTCAAACTCAACCATAACCTATTTGACCACCATTAAGGACCTATATTTCCAATAAAACCTTTCCCTCTTTTTTCCTTCTCACCCTGGCGACATTGGGTGTGCATCCTCCACACCACCTCTCCTCAACTTGCCACCACCATCACCCTCGCGAGGGACAGATGAACATGAACGTAAGCTTGGCTGCCTCCATATGCCCCTCCTACTCCCAAAGAACATCCACTCCGATGAGCATCTCTTCTTTCCTTTATGTCTCATGCGAGGCATGTGTGAGGAATGGGTGCACCGAAGAACCGCCAGTCCAAAGGGGTTGACCCAATTCAAATTGAATTCAAAGAACTCGAAAAAACCATATTCAAACCGGCCAAAGTCAAAGGTTTGAACCAGGTTGAACTAGAACAGTATGTGAGAAAACCATGCACCTATGTGGAAAAATCTTTAGCCGCCCGATCAAGTTATCCAACAATCACCTATTTTCCATATTAAGGCATTCTACCTCCTCTCTGCTAAGAAAATCAATACATTGACCAAAACTTGCAAAAAATCATATCTTTTGATTCCTAGCTCCGAAAATTATGAATGAATAGTATATCTTGATTAGAAAAGTCCAATGAACCGACTAAAAATGCTTGTGGAGCCTAAATACTTATGGATTTCACTGATATACCTAGATCTTTGATCTCTTGCATTTTTAAATTATCAAATGACTATACTTTTTTATTAACCCTTGAAAACCCTAACATTTGGCTCTGATGTTTGTTTTGAGACTCTAAAATCATATCTTGACTTATGAAGATATATATCTATATTTTATCTTGAATATGATTCGTATGAGTAATGAATAATCTTGATGATGGTATCTTAATGATTGGCCTAAATCTTGTGGAACACTTGATCATTTGATCTAATATCTGAACCATGACTTTACTTTTGCATCAAGAAAAACTTGATTTAATCTTAAACACAAATGATTATTATTATCATGATTATGATCTACAAATTGATGATAACTTCGATGATGATCACAAAGTAAGGGTTAACACATGTTCCTAGAAAACCTAGGTAGGTCATTTATTCTTGAAACATTCTTAACACTTGAATAATTTTGGACATATTGAAATATTATTGATTATAAGTGGATGAATCAACCCTAAGGTTGATATAGGAAAGTGTAAACCTAATCTTGAATATTCAAAAATAATCTTTTAAACATCATGATCTTAACACTTGATCCAACCTTGTTGATTTAGAATCTGACTCCAAGAGTTGACCTATTACTTGTTGAGATTTTTTACTCTAAATCTTCGGTGAAAGGTACGCTAGTATACCTCCTCAATGGTTGTATTGAAGATACCTTTTATGTATCTATTGATTGTATAGTTGGCTATATATTTGGTTGAGCTACTATTCCCTATTTATTAGGCTTCCATTTTTCCTATATTATATTTTTAGACAAACTTAAAAACATAATGATATTGCCCATTATGACTGCCCATATATTGATATTGATAATGTTGATATTGAGTACAAGTGACCTCCTCATTTGGAGGGTGGAACTTGTACATGTCGAATGATATTGAATTTTTTACATGTCGATTGACCTCCTACCTCATGGAGAGAAGGATCCTAGTGACCTCCCCCATCTTGTTGGGGCGATGCAACCACACAAAATATATAAGCATGCTTCACAAAACAACATAATGGAAACTCGTAATAAAAGTTGAATTGTTCCAAATAAACCTCTTGTCGAATAAATATTATTTTTGGAAAATCACTTGTTATACTTTTGAATATAAGTTCTTCCAATTGTACTATTTTTCTATTAACTATTTTACTTATTTTTGGCAGCATACCATGTAATTGCATGATTGTGTCTTAATTTTTTTGATTTTAGGCAAACCAAATGGAACATTGACTAGATCACTTTCATACTCGATATACTCTGATGACAAGGATAAATATGCAATATCTCCTATTTTGGGCTAGTTGTTCTTTAAATCCCCTTTTTATGAGTTATTATTTTTTATTGTATATGCCAATGTGTTAGACCCTATTGGGCCACTCAGGGATGGGCACTGTAATCCTTTTACCACTATCTAGGCATTTGGATTGGTATTGGGGTAAGAATAGTTTTGTGACAACCCCCTTCTCTATGCTTCTTACCTTCTCTATTTAAGGCCCCTAACCCTTCTTTCTCTTCCAGTTCGTATACACCCACCTCGCAGAAGCACTGCTTCTTTCCCTGCTTCCACCACCTCCCTTGCTTTGGTCTGGGCCTTACATGTGTGGAGGTCAAAAACCATGTTGGATTGCCTTCCATCACCCATGGTCACCCACATACACCTTCTCCACCTCGTGTACAGTTGTAACATACTGAAACTCAGGGTCTTCCCTGCAATTTACCCACTTTTGAGCTTTTCTTTGCTTTCTAGTCCATTTGGACCTTTTTCATAAATTTCCCATCCTTTTGGATCATTTTTAGACTCTAGGTGCAATTTGGGCATAATTTGATGTTGAAATCACTATCTACCATCATTTATGTATATGGAGGGGTGTTTGCACAAATAACCCACTTAAGGAGATAAGTTTGGGTTAATCATGTAATTTGGTCATTAAGGATGGTAATGTAGTAGATAATATTAATTTGGAGTTTTTTGGATAAATATATTAATAATAATAAGCATTTGAATTAATTATGAGTATATTAATCTCTTTATCTTCTCTCTCCTCTTAAGTGGATGAAATGTGTGAAAATGGGATAATATGGTGAGTTATTTCTCTTGAAAAAATTAGGAGATGATTGCCTCGAAATATTACTCCCATATTTCAATTAATTAGTTTTCCACATTATTCCACCTCTTTTAATATATTAACACATATAATAATGGACAACATATGAGTTATGAGCATTAGTGAGCTTAAATGCGAAATCTAATTGCATAGCAATGTTATACACATTAATATGAGCGAGTCGTCCAAATTTGGTGTCATTTGGACTTCATTTGACCCCTCTAATTGATTTTATAAGCTTTTATTGTAGTGTGATTATAGTAGCTGAATCGATTTCATTTATATCATGTGTCACGCTATGGTTCCGGTTTATTTCCTTTGTCACGTGACCCGGACCACTGTGGACCCCAATCTGACAGCCCATTTTGCACAAGCGTTGATCCGACGACCTGGAGGTCATCTTCCTCCTCCAAGCGTTCCGCTGTTTCGACCCCTGCACTTCCACGACGCCGTTCTCTCGCTGCACTCATCTGTTTTGTGCGATTCTTCTTGCGCTGGTTCCGTCTCTCAATGCTCGTTCCAACGAGCCCTAACTCATCACTTCTCACCCAATGTAGGTGAAACGCCCAACAAGGGCACTTCCCCTCCTCTCCACCGAGGAGTTGCAGAGGGAGCCACAGCTCCTCCCCCACCTATTTATGGGGCTCTAGAGCACCCTCAGGCTCCGAGCCTTCCTCCTCTCCCTCTAATTTCTTCCGGTTTGCTCTGAAGCTCCAGGTCCTACTCGCTCTTCTTCTCTGATGACCTCGAACCGCTGCTCGTTGCTCCAACCACCTCCGTTCAATTAGCTTCTGGGTAAGCATCCTCGAAGTTTGTTCTTCAATTATATGTCCTTGTTTCACTTCGCGACGCTCTCGTTCGTTGGATCCTATAGCTCACCGAAAGAGCCTTGCATCTCCGTACGTTTCCCCATTTTCGGGCTTCTCCGCCTTCTCTGGTGTCTCAGTTGAACTCGCCTCGTGTCAGCGAGTGCGGTGGTGGCCTAGAACGGCAGTTTTCCCTTTGGTTTTCGATGCTTTGGATCGCCGATCTTCTTTCTCTATTTTTGACCCTCGGCGGAGCTCTCTCGGAGCTTCTGAGCGTTGCGAGACCCATTGTTGGGCTCGGCATGTACTTTGTGCAGAAGGGGCGTGCGTGATTCCCTCAGAATCCAGCGGCAGCCGGTATTTCGCAAGCTATGACCCTGGAGTCGAGCGACAGCACGAGCTCTTCGCCATGGATGCAGGCTGAAGCAAACCTGGTCAAGCAATGACCAGGGTGCCTATGCCCTTGCAATCACAAGATTTAATCCCCATGGGCATTTGTGTAATTTCACATCCTACATTCGTTTGTCGCCAACAAAGATATGTTTCCAAATGACCGTTCCACCCTCGATTCTTTAGTCAAACGTATTATGCGACTGAGGGCAATTTTGTCATTTACCCTCTTCCCAACTCACCTTTGACCTAGGTCAGCAAGAGTGGACCTGCTGATGCGGCCAATTGTGATTGGTCCGCGTCAGCGTGGCCCCGGTCTCAATGGCCCAATTGCCCCTTTTTTTCTAAAGAGGCTTTTCCCTTAATTCTGATTGGCTGAAATGATTTAATTCATGATAAATCATTCTCATGTCAGAAAAATTCGAATAAATAGTCAATGGAAAGGATTTTTAACGTACAATTTGATTTTATGGTTTTTAAGTCATGATTTGTATTCCTTTTTCGAAGTTTGCTTTGAATACCTTTTAAGTGTATAAAATGTTCTAAAATACATAATTAATTCATTTTAACTCCAAATTGTAAAATAAAATATGTTTTATTATTCAGGAGAATATGACTAATCTTTTGGGGTAAGTTTTAAACCTTAAATCCTGATTTTGTAGAAATAGGTTTTTTCCTATGTTTTATGTCATTATATATATTAATACATGTGTAATAATGTAACTAGGGAATTATGGAATTGGATGCAATCAACTTGGGGGATGTTATGGTAATTAAATAAAATAGGTATGTGAATCCTATTTTGTATGTGAGCCCTATTTTAGTATGTGGATCCTATTTGTGAACATCTATGTTGAATGTGAAATGAATGTGGAATGTATAATGTGCAAACTACCTATCTTTCAGTTGGGTCTTTTCCAACCCCACAATCATCATTGTGCTAGCCTGATTATCCCTCTAATTGCATTTATTGGGTCTTTATTTCTTTTATGCTTCTAATGCCATTGTGGCTCATTCATTTGAATTATGTGAAACTTGCTACTACATATGTTGCCTCCTTTACTTGGAAATGCTTTAATCTTATTATTGCCTATGTGGATCATTCTTTTGAAATATTTGGAAGCATTGTATAATGTTGTTGCTTGTTGACTCATTTACTTCTTGGAGTTCTTGGATGTTGTTGTGTCCTGTGATGGCCTAGTTATTTATTTATTTGGGTTTTATTCCCAATGCTATGTTGTTATCTTGATATACTTTTCACTCTACTGCCAAGTGAATGTTTATGCATGATATAGTTATTGGCCAATTGACAATGTAGTGTACATGAGTAAAAACCACCCACAAGGCACTGGGGTTTTAGTCCCCCTGCTAGGCACTGGGGTTTTAGTCCCCCTGCCATTTTATATATTAGGCACTGGGGTTTTAGTCCCCATGCCACCTTTTAGGCACTGGGGTTTTAGTCCCCCTGCCATTGGTGAGGTCCGGTAGGTGCCTCACCCTACATTGAGAGGATGTTGTGTCATAATTTATATTCATGCAATTGTGATATTTGTTGATATTGGAATGTGGCAGTTTTCTAGAATCTTATTCACTCATTTGCTCTCACTTCTTGAAATCCCTTAATGGATTACTACGCTTAACTTTATGATTGCCTTTATCCTTTTATTAAGACATACCTTTTATCTCTCTCTTGCTGGATGACCCCAACCATCCAAGTTAGGATCAGAGTGCGCATGGAAGCTTGGTGAACCTAAGGCTAAGGATAGGACAAGAAGAAGAGCATATAGATTGCATGATCATAGTTGCTTTTATGTTATATAGTTGTTTTGCTTGGAGACAATTTTGTATTAGTTAAGTCTTCCTCTACCTAGATCCTAGTTGCTTGTATAAAGTTGTACTCCCATTTGGGAAATTTTTATAATGTACTCTTTATACATTTTGAAAAAAGTCAAGATTTAAATTTCCGCTGCTACACACATTGGTGTTTTTGTTTATCATGTTTAATAGTAGAGACTTGGTCTTTACAGCATGGTATCAGAGCATCAAGGTAGTCGGATTCTTGACTAACTCAAATTGTCTCCTAGTTAGAACCCTTATCTCATCTAGTTTCCCTTAGTAAGCTTTTCACCTTAGAGTTAACCAATGATGAAAATTTGATTTAGGACCATAATAATTTCATATTAGAAATAAAATTGTCAACTTTTTGGTGAATTGTCTATTGAGTAGCTATTAGAGCAAGAAGTTGAAGTGATGGTGTCTAGAAAGGGTCAGAGCTTAGGGGCAGGGCAATATTTTCCTCCACCCCACTAGCTTGGTAACGAGGACTCCTGAGCTCATGTGACATGGCCTGTCCTGATCTGAAACGGACAGCTCGAAATAGTCTACCCTTAGACATATTACCTTATTGTTGAGTAACCTTTATAACCCTTATATGGTGATTTGACTTTTTCCAAAATAAAAAAACTCATCTTGCAATCCCTAAGTATCTTGTATGAGCCTTAGATTTCCATGTTTAGGGTTTAGTGTACCCTATGCCCTATGTTATACCTTGAGTTGGAAGATAGAGTTTAGTAAGACTTTCATGTTGGATCTTATACCCATAAAATAGTTTGACTTAGTCAACCCTTTAAGTGGAAAGGTACTGTTAGTACCCCATTTGGTTTTGCAAATCTGATTTCGAGGACGAAATCCCTCTTTAGGGGGGATGGAATCCCAATTGAAAGCAAAATCAAATACCTTTAGAGTTAGAAACCCTATCCATGTGGACTTATGTTCATAATAACTTATGTGAACAATAATTTACCAAACACATTATACTTGTAATTCAACTTGTTTGTTTATACACACATGAATATGTAATAAGTCATATAGAGATAGTTCATATGCTTGAAACTTCACATATAGGCTTGATGTACATAATAAACAAGTTACTAATGGTGAATATACATGATGTTGGCTATGCCCCCCTAATGATAAAATATGTATGGATAATGCACCCTAATGATGTTTTAACATGTAATGATCAAGTTGACCTAAACCCTAATATGTAATCATATAGTATTGACAACATCTACATATATATACCCTTAATGCCTTTCATGATACATTAGTGACATTAGGTGTCATCATCAAATAATATACCCTAATGCATATAAATGGATTATAGTCACTAAGTTATCAATACATGTAAGGTATATCACCTTTTTCTCTAGTGAACACCTCATCATAACTTGATATATGAATTAATTCATTAATATTTAATGTGTTACATCATATTTACTAAATGCATATAATTACTCAAACATGATAATGAATAATTGGATTCACATAAATATTCATAAATGCCTAATGTGAAGTAAAATATGTATAATTTCTAATACAAAGTGTAATGGACGAAAAAGATTAATGATGTCATTAATATGAGTATGAAAGATGATATGAAAATGTGCAATATGAATACTATTTGGAATTATAATAGGCTTAATAACTTGTTGGATAATATTAACTTCTTTTTCTACAAAATAATTTGTGATAATTCTACATGATAGTTTTAAGAGGATAATGGAAAATGAATTCATGTTATTAAGGCTTTTGACCTAATACATTAATTAATGTTGAAATGGCTTAGTAAACCCTAATTGTGCTTAAAACCCTTGATGAGGGAAGTACACATGATAAAATATTGAGATATAATTGTTTTGAATAAAATGTGGCACAAATGATAGTATAATAAATATGATACCTCTTCATGATGGAGATTATGTTAACGAGGCAAAAATGCTAGTTTGAGATTGATAAAAGGCTATAGGTTTTGTGGAAACCTTAGTAATACCTGGCTTATGTAGATTGTGTGTTGTACCCTAGATTAAGGGTTATAACCTAGTTGGTTAAGGTTGGGATGTTACACACACACCCTCTCTTTCCTCTTGTTGTGATTTCGGGGGCAAAATCCTCTTGAAGGGGTGGTGTGCTATAACATACAGAAATTCAGGGTCTTCCCTACAATTTACCCACTTTTGAGCTTTTCTTTGCTTTCTAGTCCATTTGGACCTTCTTCATAAATTTCCCATCCTTTTGGATCATTTTTGGACTCTATGTGCAATTTGGGCATAATTTGATGTTGAAATCACTATCTACCATCATTTATGTATATGGAGGGGTGTTTGCACAAATAACCCACTTAAGGAGTTAAGTTAGGGTTAATCATGTAATTTGGTCATTAAGGATGGTAATGTAGTAGATAATATTAATTTGGAGTTTTTTGGATAAATATATTAATAATAATAAGCATTTGAATTAATTATGAGTATATTAACCTCTTTATCTTCTCTCTCCTCTTAAGTGGATAAAATGTGTGAAAATGGGATAATATGGTGAGTTATTTCTCTTGAAATGATTAGGAGATGATTTCCTCGAAATATTACTCCCATATTTCAGTTAATTAGTTTTCCACATTATTCCACCTCTTTTAATATATTAATACATGTAATAATGGACAACATATGAGTTATGACCCTTAGTGAGCATAAATACGAAATCTAATTGCATATCAATGTTCTACACATTAATATGAGCGAGTGTTCCAATTTTGGTGTCATTTGGACTTCATTTGACCCCTCAAATTGATTTTATAAGCTTTTATTATAGTGTGATTATAGTAGCTGAATCGATTTCATTTATATCATGTGTCACACTATGGTTCCAGTTTATTTCCTTTGTCACGTGACCCAGACCACTGTGGACCCCAATCCGACGGCCCATTTTGCACACACGTTGATCCGACCACCAGGAGGTCATCTTCCTCCTCCAACCGTTCCGCAGTCTCGACCCCTGCTCTTCCGCGACACCGTTCTCTCGCTGCACTCATCTGTTTTGCGCGATTCTTCATTTGCTGGTTCCGTCTCTCAACGCTCATTCCAACGAGCCCTAACTCATCACTTCTCACCCAATGTAGGTGAAACGCCCAACCTGGGCTCTTCCCCTCCTCTCCATTGAGGAGTTGTAGAGGGAGCCGCAACTCCTCCCCCACCTATTTATGGGGCTTTATAGCACCCTCAGGCTCCGAGCCTTCCTCCTCTTTCTCCAATTTCTTCCGGTTTGCTCTGAAGCTCCACGTCCTACTTGCTCTTCTTCTTCGACGACCTCGAACCACTACTCGCTGCTCCAACCACCTCCGTTCAATTAGCTTCTGGGTAAGCATCCTCGAAGCTTGTTCTTCAATTATATGTCCTTGTTTCTCTTCGCGACGCTCTCGTTCGTTGGATCCTATAGCTCACCGGAAGAGCCTTGCGTCGCCGTACGTTTCCCCATTTTTGGGCTTCTCCGCCTTCTCTAGTATCTCAGTTGAACTCGCCTCGTCTGAGCGAGTGTGGTGGTTGCCTAGAACGACAGTTTTCCCTTTGGTTTTCGATGCTTTGGATCGTCGGTCTTCTTTCTCTATTTTTGACCCTCGGCGGAGCTCTCTCGGAGCTTCTGAGCGCTGCGAGACCCATTGTTGGGCTCGGCATGTTCGTTGTGCGGAAGGGGCATGCATGATTCCCTCATAATCCTGCGGCAGCCGGTATTTCGTGAGCTATGACCCTGGAGTCGAGCGACAGCACGAGCTCTTCGCCATGGATGCAGGCTGAAGCAAACTTGGTCAGGCAATAACCAGGGTGCCTATGCCCTTGCAATCATAAGATTTAATCCCCATGGGCATTTGTGTAATTTCACATCCTGCATTCGTTTGTCGCCAACAAAGTTATGTTTCCAAATGACCGTTCCACCCTCGATTCTTTAATCAAACGTATTATGTGACTGAGGGCAATTTGGTCATTTACCCTCTTCCCAACTCGCCTTTGACCTAGGTCAGCAAGAGTGGACCTGTTGATGCAGTCAAATTTGATTGGTCCACGTCAGCGTGGGCCCGGCCTCAGTGGCCCAATTGCCCCTATTTTTCTAAAGAGGCTTTTCCCTGAATTTTGATTGGCTGAGATGATTTAATTCATAATAAATCATTCTCATGTCAGAAAAATTCGAATAAATAGTCAATGGAAAGGATTTTTTATGTAGAATTCGATTTTAAGGTTTGTAAGTCATGATTTGGATTCCTTTTTCGAAGTTTGCTTTAAATACCTTTTAAGTGTATAAAATGTTCTAAAATACATAATTAATTCATTTTAACTCCAAATTGTAAAATAAAATATTTTTTATTATTTAGGAGAATATGACTAATCTTTTGGGGTAAGTTTTAAACCTTAAATCCCGATTTTGTAGAATTAGGGTTTTCCTATGTTTTATGTCATTATATATATTAATACATGTGTAATAATGTAACTAGGGAATTATGGAATTGGATGCAATCAACTTGGGGGATGTTATGGTAATTAAATAAAACAGGTATGTGAATCCTATTTTGTATGTGAGCCCTATTTCAATATGTGGATCCTATTTGTGAACATCTATGTTGAATGTGAAATGAATGTGGAATGTATAATGTGCAAACTACCTATCTTTCAGTTGGGTCTTTTCCAACCCCACAATCATCATTGTGCTAGCCTGATTATCCCTCTAATTGCATTTATTGGCTCTTTACTTCTTTTATGCTTCTAATGCCATTGTGGCTCATTGATTTGAATTATGTGAACCTTGCTACTACATATGTTGCCTCCTTTACTTGGAAATGCTTTAATCTTATTATTGCCTATGTGGCTCATTCTTTTGAAATATTTGGAAGCATTGTATAATGTTGTTACTTGTTGACTGGTTTACTTCTTGGAGTTCTTGGATGTTGTTGTGGCATGTGATGGCATATTTATTTATTTATTTGGGTTTTATTCCCAATGCTATGTTGTTATCTTGATATACTTTTCACTCTACTGCCAAGTGAATGTTTATGCATGATATAGTTATTGGCCATTTGACAATGTAGTGTACATGAGTACAAACCACCCACAGGGCACTGGGGTTTTAGTCCCCCTGCCGGGCACTGGGGTTTTAGTCCCCCTGCCATTTTATATATTAGGCACTGGGGTTTTAGTCCCCCTGCCACATTTTAGGCATTGGGGTTTTAGTCCCCCTGTCATTGGTGAGGTCCGGTAGGTGCCTCACCCTACATTGAGAGGATGTTGTGTCATAATTTATATTCATGCAATTGTGATATTTGTTGATATTGGAATGTGGCAGTTTTCTAGAATCTTATTCACTCATTTGCTCTCACTTCTTGAAATCCCTTAATGGATTACCATGCTTAACATTATGATTGCCTTTATCCTTTTATTAACACATACCTTTTATCTCTCTCTTGCTGGATGACCCCAACCATCCAGGTTAGGATTAGAGTGCGCATGGAAGCTTGGTGAACCTAAGGCTAAGGATAGGACAAGAAGAAGAGCATATAGATTGCATGATCATAGTTGCTTTTATGTTATATAGTTGTTTTGCTTGGAGACAATTTTGTATTAGTTAAGTCTTCCTCTACCTAGATCCTAGTTGCTTGTATAAATTTGTACTCCCATTTGGGAAATTTTTATAATGTACTCTTTATACATTTTGAATAAAGTCAAGATTTAAATTTCCGCTGCTACACACATTGGTGTTTTTGTTTATCATGTTTAATAGTAGTAACTTGGTCTTTACAACATGGTATCAGAGCATCAAGGTAGTTGGATTCTTGACTAATTCAAATTGTCTCCTAGTTAGAACCCGTATCTCATCTAGTTTCCCTTAGTAAGCTTTTCACCTTAGAGTTAACCAATGATGAAAATTTGATTTAGGACCATAATAATTTCATATTAGAAATAAAATTTGTCAACTTTTTGGTGAATTGTCTATTGAGTAGCTATTAGAGCAAGAAGTTGAAGTGATGGTGTCTGGAAAGGGTCAAAGATTAGGGGCTGGCAATATTTTCCTCCGCCCCATTAGCTTGGTAACGAGGACTCCTGAGCTCATATGACCTGGCATGGCCTGATCTGAAACGGACAGCTCGAAATAGTCTACCCTTAGACATATTACCTTATTGTTGATGCGGAAGGGGCATGCATGATTCCCTCATATTCCTGCGGCAGCCGGTATTTCGTGAGCTATGACCCTGGAGTCGAGCGACAGCACGAGCTCTTCGCCATGGATGCAGGCTGAAGCAAACTTGGTCAGGCAATGACCAGGGTGCCTATGCCCTTGCAATCATAAGATTTAATCCCCATGGGCATTTGTGTAATTTCACATCCTGCATTCGTTTGTCGCCAACAAAGATATGTTTCCAAATGACCGTTCCACCCTCGATTCTTTAATCAAACGTATTATGTGACTGAGGGCAATTTGGTCATTTACCCTCTTCCCAACTCGCCTTTGACCTAGGTCAGCAAGAGTGGACCTGTTGATGCAGTCAAATTTGATTGGTCCACGTCAGCGTGGGCCCGGCCTCAGTGGCCCAATTGCCACTATTTTTCTAAAGAGGCTTTTGCCTAAATTTTGATTGGCTGAGATGATTTAATTCATAATAAATCATTCTCATGTCAGAAAAATTCGAATAAATAGTCAATGGAAAGGATTTTTAATGTAGAATTCGATTTTAAGGTTTGTAAGTCATGATTTGGATTCCTTTTTCGAAGTTTGCTTTAAATACCTTATAAGTGTATAAAATGTTCTAAAATACATAATTAATTCATTTTAACTCCAAATTGTAAAATAAAATATGTTTTATTATTTAGGAGAATATGACTAATCTTTTGGGGTAAGTTTTAAACCTTAAATCCCGATTTTGTAGAATTAGGGTTTTTCCTATGTTTTATGTCATTATATATATTAATACATGTGTAATAATGTAACTAGGGAATTATGGAATTGGATGCAATCAACTTGGGGGATGTTATGGTAATTAAATAAAACAGGTATGTGAATCCTATTTTGTATGTGAGCCCTATTTCAATATGTGGATCCTATTTGTGAACATCTATGTTGAATGTGAAATGAATGTGGAATGTATAATGTGCAAACTACCTATCTTTCAGTTGGGTCTTTTCCAACCCCACAATCATCATTGTGCTAGCCTGATTATCCCTCTAATTGCATTTATTGGCTCTTTACTTCTTTTATGCTTCTAATGCCATTGTGGCTCATTGATTTGAATTATGTGAACCTTGCTACTACATATGTTGCCTCCTTTACTTGGAAATGCTTTAATCTTATTATTGCCTATGTGGCTCATTCTTTTGAAATATTTGGAAGCATTGTATAATGTTGTTACTTGTTGACTGGTTTACTTCTTGGAGTTCTTGGATGTTGTTGTGGCATGTGATGGCCTATTTATTTATTTATTTGGGTTTTATTCCCAATGCTATGTTGTTATCTTGATATACTTTTCACTCTACTGCCAAGTGAATGTTTATGCATGATATAGTTATTGGCCATTTGGCAATGTAGTGTACATGAGTACAAACCACCCACAGGGCACTGGGGTTTTAGTCCCCCTGTCGGGCACTGGGGTTTTAGTCCCCCTGCCATTTTATATATTAGGCACTGGGGTTTTAGTCCCCCTGCCACATTTTAGGCACTGGGGTTTTAGTCCCCCTGTCATTGGTGAGGTCCGGTAGGTGCCTCACCCTACATTGAGAGGATGTTGTGTCATAATTTATATTCATGCAATTGTGATATTTGTTGATATTGGAATGTGGCAGTTTTCTAGAATCTTATTCACTCATTTGCTCTCACTTCTTGAAATCCCTTAATGGATTACCATGCTTAACATTATGATTGCCTTTATCCTTTTATTAACACATACCTTTTATCTCTCTCTTGCTGGATGACCCCAACCATCCAGGTTAGGATCAGAGTGCGCATGGAAGCTTGGTGAACCTAAGGCTAAGGATAGGACAAGAAGAAGAGCATATAGATTGCATGATCATAGTTGCTTTTATGTTATATAGTTGTTTTGCTTGGAGACAATTTTGTATTAGTTAAGTCTTCCTCTACCTAGATCCTAGTTGCTTGTATAAAGTTGTACTCCCATTTGGGAAATTTTTATAATGTACTCTTTATACATTTTGAATAAAGTCAAGATTTAAATTTCCGCTGCTACACACATTGGTGTTTTTGTTTATCATGTTTAATAGTAGTAACTTGGTCTTTACAACATGGTATCATAGCATCAAGGTAGTTGGATTCTTGACTAATTCAAATTGTCTCCTAGTTAGAACCCGTATCTCATCTAGTTTCCCTTAGTAAGCTTTTCACCTTGGAGTTAACCAATGATGAAAATTTGATTTAGGACCATAATAATTTCATATTAGAAATAAAATTTGTCAACTTTTTGGTGAATTGTCTATTGAGTAGCTATTAGAGCAAGAAGTTGAAGTGATGGTGTCTAGAAAGGGTCAGAGATTAGGGGCTGGCAATATTTTCCTCCGCCCCACTAGCTTGGTAACGAGGACTCCTGAGCTCATATGACCTGGCCTGGCCTGATCTGAAACGGACAGCTCAAAATAGTCTACCCTTAGACATATTACCTTATTGTTGAGTAACCTTTATAACCCTTATATGGTGATTTGACTTTTTCCAAAATAAAAAAGTGTAATCCCTAAGTATCTTGTATGAGCTTTAGATTTCCATGTTTAGGGTTTAGTGTACCCTATGCCCTATGTTATACCTTGAGTTGGAAGATAGAGTTTAGTAAGACTTTCATGTTGGATCTTATACCCATAAAATAGTTTGACTTAGTCAACCCTTTAAGTGGAAAAGTAGTGTTAGCACCACCATTTGGTTTTGCAAATCTGATTTCGAAGATGAAATCCCTCTTTAGGGGGGATGGAATCCCAATTGAAAGCAAAATCAAATACCTTTAGAGTTAGAAACCCTATCCATGTGGACTTATGTGCATAATAACTTATGTCAACAATAATTTACCAAATACATTATACTTGTAATTCAACTTGTTTGTTTATACACACATGAATATGTAGTAAGTCATATAGAGATAGTTCATATGCTTGAACCTTCACATATAGGCTTCATGTACATAATAAACAAGTTACTAATGGTGAATATACATGATGTTGGCTACGCCCCCCTAATGATAAAATATGTATGGATAATGCACCCTAAGGATGTCTTAACATGTAATGATCAAGTTGAACTAAACCCTAATATGTAATCATCTAGTTTTGACAACATCTACATATATATACCCTTAATGCCTTTCATGATACATTAGTGACATTAGGTGTCATCATCACATAGTATACCCTAATGCATATAAATGGATTACAGTCACTAAGTTATCAATACATGTAAGGTATATCACCTTTTTCTCTAGTGAACACCTCGTCATAACTTGATATATGAATTAATTCATTAATATTTAATGTGTTACATCATATTTACTAAATGCATATAATGAGTCAAACATGATAATGAATAATTGGATTCACATAAATATTCATAAATGCCTAATGTGAAGTAAAATATGTATAATTTCTAATACAAAGTGTAATGGACGAAAAAGATTAATGATGTCATTAATATGAGTATGAAAGATGATATGAAAATGTGCAATATGAATATTATTTGGAATAATAATAGGCTTAATAAATTGTTGGATAATATTAACTTCTTTTTCACAAAATAATTTGTGATAATTCTACATGATAGTTTTAAGAGGATAATGGAAAATGAATTCATGTTATTAAGGCTTTTGACCTAATACATTAATTAATGTTGAAATGGCTTAGTAAACCCTAATTGTGCTTAAAACCCTTGATGAGGGAAATACACATGATAAAATATTGAGATATAATTGTTTTTAATAAAATGTGGCACAAATGATAGTATAATAAATATGATACCTCTTCATGATGGAGATTATGTTAACGAGGCAAAAATGCTAGTTTGAGTTTGATAAAAGGCTATAGGTTTTGTGGAAACCTTAGTAATACATGACTTACGTAGATTGTGTGTTGTACCCTAGATTAAGGGTTATAACCTAGTTGGTTAAGGTTGGGATGTTGCACACACACCCTCTCTTTCCTCTTGTTGTGATTTTGGGGACGAAATCCTATTTAAGGGGTGGTGTGCTGTAACATACTAAATTCAGGGTCTTCCCTGCAATTTACCCACTTTTGAGCTTTTCTTTGCTTTCTAGTCCATTTGGACCTTTTTCATAAATTTCCCATCCATTTGGATCATTTTTGGACTCTAGGTGCAATTTGGGCATAATTTGATGTTGAAATCACTATCTACCACCATTTATGTATATGGAGGGGTGTTTGCACAAATAACCCACTTAAGGAGATAAGTTAGGGTTAATCATGTAATTTAGTCATTAAGGATGGTAATGTAGTAGATAATATTAATTTGGAGTTTTTTGGATAAATATATTAATAATAATAAGCATTTGAATTAATTATGAGTATATTGACCTCTTTATCTTCTCTCTCCTCTTAAGTGGATAAAATGTGTGAAAATGGGATAATATGGTGAGTTATTTCTCTTGAAATAATTAGGAGATGATTTCCTCGAAATATTACTCCCATATTTCAATTAATTAGTTTTCTACATTATTCCACCTCTTTTAATATATTAATACATGTAATAATGGACAACATATGAGTTATGAGCCTTAGTGAGCTTAAATACGAAATATAATTACATATCAATGTTCTACACATTAATATGAGCGAGTGGTCCAAATTTGGTGTCATTTGGACTTCAGTTGACCCCTCAAATTGATTTTATAAGCTTTTATTATAGTGTGATTATAGTAGCTGAATCGATTTCATTTATATCATGTGTCACGCTATGGTTCCAGTTTATTTCCTTTGTCACGCGACCCGGACCACTGTGGACCCCAATCCGACGCCCCATTTTGCACACGCGTTGATCCGACGACCAGGAGGTCATCTTCCTCCTCCAACCGTTCCGCTGTCTCGACCCCTGCACTTCCGCGACGCCGTTCTCTCGCTGCACTCATCCGTTTTGTGCAATTCTTCTTGCACTGGTTCCGTCTCTCAACGCTCATTCCAATGAGCCCTAACTCATCACTTCTCACCCAATGTAGGTGAAACGCCCAACCTGGGCTCTTCCCCTCCTCTCCACCGAGGAGTTGTAGAGGGAGCCGCAGCTCCTCCCCCACCTATTTATGGGGCTCTAGAGCACCCTCAGGCTCCGAGCCTTCCTCCTCTCCCTCCAATTTCTTCCGGTTTGCTCTGAAGCTCCATGTCCTACTCGCTCTTCTTCTCCGAAGACCTCGAACCACTGCTCACTCCTCCAACCACCTCCATTCAATTAGGTTCTGGGTAAGCATCCTCGAAGCTTGTTCTTCAATTATATGTCCTTGTTTCGCTTGGCGACGCTCTCGTTCGTTGGATCCTATAGCTCACCGGAAGAGCCTTGCATCGCCATACGTTTCCCCATTTTCGGGCTTCTCCTCCTTCTCTGGTATCTTAGTTGAACTCGCCTCGTGTCAGCGAGTGTGGTGGTGGCCTAGAACGACAGTTTTCCCTTTGGTTTTCGATGCTTTGGATTGCCGGTCTTCTTTGTCTATTTTTGACCCTCGGCGGAGCTCTCTTGGAGCTTTTGAGCACTGCGAGACCCATTGTTGGGCTCGGCATGTTCGTTGTGTGGAAGGGGCGTGCGTGATTCCCTCAGAATCCAGCGGCAGCCGGTATTTCGCGAGCTATGACCCTGGAGTCGAGCGACAGCACGAGCTCTTCGCCATGGATGCGGGCTGAAGCAAACCTGGTCAGGAAATGACCAGGGTGCCTATGCCCTTGCAATCACAAGATTTAATCCCCATGGGCATTTGTGTAATTTCACATCCTGCATTCATTTGTCTCCAACAAAGATATGTTTCCAAATGACCGTTCCACCCTCGATTCTTTAATCAAACGTATTATGCGAATGAGGGCAATTTGGTCATTTACCCTCTTCCCAACTCGCCTTTGACCTAGGTCAGCAAGAGTGGACTTGCTGATGCAGCCAATTGTGATTGGTCCGCTTCAGTGTGAGCCCGGCCTCAGTGGCCCAATTGCCCCTATTTTTCTAAAGAGTCTTTTCCCTGAATTCTGATTGGCTGAGATGATTTAATTCATAATAAATCATTCTCATGTCAGGAAAATTCGAATAAATAGTCAATGGAAAGGATTTTTAACTTAGAATTCGATTTATGGTTTGTAAGTCATGATTTGGATTCCTTTTTCGAAGTTTGCTTTGAATACCTTTTAAGTGTATAAAATGTTCTAAAATACATAATTAATTCATTTTAACTCCAAATTGTAAAATAAAATATGTTTTATTATTCAGGAGAATATGACTAATCTTTTGGGGTAAGTTTTAAACCTTAAATCCCGATTTTGTAGAATTAGGGTTTTTCCTATGTTTTATGTCATTATATATATTAATACATGTGTAATAATGTAACTAGGGAATTATGGAATTGGATGCAATCAACTTGGGGGATCTTATGGTAATTAAATAAAATAGGTATGTGAATCCTATTTTGTATGTGAGCCCTATTTCAGTATGTGGATCCTATTTGTGATAATCTATGTTGAATGTGAAATGAATGTGGAATGTATAATGTGCAAAGTACCTATCTTTCAGTTAGGTCTTTTCCAACCCCACAATCATCATTGTGCTAGCCTGATTATCCCTCTAATTGCATTTATTGGCTCTTTACTTCTTTTATGCTTCTAATGCCATTGTGGCTCATTCATTTGAATTATGTGAACCTTTCTACTACATATGTTGCCTCCTTTACTTGGAAATGCTTTAATCTTATTATTGCCTATGTGGCTCATTCTTTTGAAATATTTGGAAGCATTGTATAATGTTGTTGCTTGTTGACTCATTTACTTCTTGGAGTTCTTGGATGTTGTTATGGCATGTGATGGCCTATTTATTTATTTATTTGGGTTTTATTCCCAATGCTATGTTGTTATCTTGATATACTTTTCACTCTACTGCCAAGTGAATGTTTATGCATGATATAGTTATTGGCCAATTGACAATGTAGTGTACATGAGTACAAACCACCCATAGGGCACTGGGGTTTTAGTCCACTTGTCGGGCACTGGGGTTTTAGTCCCCCTGCCATTTTATATATTAGGCACTGGGGTTTTAGTCCCCCTGCGGCACTGGGGTTTTAGTCCCCCTGCCATTGGTGAGGTCCGGTAGGTGCCTCACCCTACATTGAGAGGATGTTGTGTCATAATTTATATTCATGCAATTGTGATATTTGTTGATATTGGAATGTGGCGGTTTTCTAGAATCTTATTCACTCATTTGCTCTCACTTCTTGAAATCCCTTAATGGATTACTATTCTTAACTTTATGATTGCCTTTATCCTTTTATTAACACATACCTTTTATCTCTCTCTTGCTGGATGACCCAAACCATCCAGGTTAGGATCAGAGTGTGCATGGAAGCTTGGTGAACCTAAGGCTAAGGATAGGACAAGAAGAAGAGCATATAGATTGCATGATCATAGTTGCTTTTATGTTATATAGTTGTTTTGCTTGGAGACAATGTTGTATTAGTTAAGTCTTCCTCTACCTAGATCCTTGTTGCTTGTATAAAGTTGTACTCCCATTTGGGAAATTTTTATAATGTACTCTTTATACATTTTGAATAAAGTCAAGATTTAAATTTCCGCTGCTACACACATTGGTGTTTTTGTTTATCATGTTTAATAGTAGAGACTTGGTCTTTACAACAGTAGAGCTTGAAGCCCAGGTCACGACTCAACGCTGAGCCAAACACATCCCACCTTTGCTCGCCTTGCCATAGTCTGTTTCCAATCACTACCAAATGACGATCAACATGAGCATGAGTGAGTAGAGGGATGTCGAGCATTGTTGACTGAACCCAATGTGGAGAGACAACTTGCATCCCAACTTTCCCCTTTTCACGACCCAAATAGGTATAAAACCTTCTTAAAATCCAATTATATGCTCAATAATCAAAGTGATGGATCTCCCACATCCATGATCCTAATACCTAAGTGTCATATATAAAAATGATCGGAAAAATGCCACCTTTCCAATGGTGTTGTTTATTATGCTTAGTTTCGTGCATATATTCCCTGATTTTATGTTCTATTGCATTGCATGCCCCCATAATCTTATAAACTTGGTCAAACTTGCAAATTGTGTAGCACTAATGACTTGTCATCGTAATTTGAAATACAATAGTAGCTTCTACTTTCATGAAATGAGTTCAAACTGATCTAGGACACCTATTTTCTCCCTAATGACACCTTTCATGTATCATGACTCATAAGTTGCCTTTTTGTGTACTAAATAATATAACTTGAGCATTTCCATGATTTTATACATATGTGATCCTCTTGAAATGTGTTAACTCCAAAATAGATGACCCTTAATGTGTCTTATGCACTCTATAATCATGATCTCCTACTATTATGCCTTATAGTCCACATAATACCTTAAGTGCTCACCTTTGTACATGAATATAAGCTAAGCTTTTAACTACATTATGAAAGTACGAATGTTTATGAATTCCCTGATCTATCTAGTTGAAATTAGATCTAAAACCATCTTGTATATCTTATAAACATGGATATTCTAACTAGAACTAAGGTGCCTTATGATGTTAGTTCCATGATAACTGTTTTGTGCACATGTTGATATAAAAGAGAATCATGATTGATTGTTGTTATGACCTAAGTCTATAAGAATTATGCCTTGCAACATGATTATATTTTGAATCTCTGCTATCTAAAGACTCTCCCTCTTTTTTCTTCTTATACCAAAGGTCACCATGAGGGTTTTCCACTACGATCATCTTGTGTTAGGTTTACCACTTCAACCTACTTAGCAAGATACACTTTCTACCCTCCTTGATCTATTGATATTGCTATGGCTTGTTTTCTACTTATATAATGTAGAGTCTAAATGCTTGGCTATGAATATTTTTTTAAATAAGTGACCTTATGGTATCTTTTCAAATTTCTCTATATTATATATTGAATAAAACCTTCAAACAATAAAGTAAAAAACCATTGTACTAAAACCCTTGTGCCCTACCCAATTCATGGGATTTAGGCATAAGACTTGGTACTCCTCCTTCAATTGTCAAGAGGGGAGCATAACCCTTATAGAATATCGGGTGACCCTATAGCAATGGCCATTTGAGCCCCTCATGGTTCAAATGTGTGCAACTATTGGCTATGTGCATTAGTTTTCCCTATGGACTCTTACATTGGAAGTTGTCACAAGAATATAAGGCCTTATGATGACATGATAAAGTATAATGGTTCAATACACTTAAAAAGTTCTTTTAAAACTTTTTTTACATGTTTTAAATGTTGTTTTTCCTTTATCCTTTACTTCTTGTTATATTTGCAAGATGATATTATGTTAACCTTTTAGACTTGCTAGTTTCAATTTTCAAGTGTACACTTGCTCCCACATTGAATTTGTGTCCTACTTGTTCCCAATTTAGGTAATAAAAAATGAATGCAGCTGCATGAAGGATGTCCTACACCAAAGGACGTCGCCTTATCATGGGGTAAGGCGTTACTCTTTCTCTATATGTAATATTTTAGTTATTTCAAAAACTTATCTATCTTTTTATTTTGCATGGATCTATGATGAACTTAAACCGCGGTTCTATTTATGATTTTGAACTCTAGTTTGCCCTATCTATATATTCTTGTGTGTGATCTCATGTTATTTCACGTACGGGTGCCCAAAACCTATTGCCACTGACTCTGTAGTCAGTGGGGGTAGGATGAGGGTAACAAATAGTCTCATGTCAATTGTATCCAATGACAAAGCTCACCTTGTTTTGTTGTGCCCCATGAACACATACAAACCATACCCATATTTCTCTCTCTTGATTAATTTTGCATTTTTCCTTGAAGTTTAGTGTTGTAACTGTTGGAATAGTCTCACATCACTAATCTCTAGGGCGATCATGAGGCTTACAAAGTGTGTGGTCCCCTAACTCGTTGCCAATTTGGTTTTAAGTTGAATACCACACATTCTCGTATTGTATCAGAACGGACCCGCACGATAATTGTAAGAAACATATCCTACCTAAGATAATAAGTGCAGTCACACAAAAGTGGTTTCACTTGAGGGGGGTTGTCAAAATAGCCCCACACAGTTGAGCTCAGGAGTTCACATGTGGCTTATAATGTGTGTGGTCCCTTCATTCGTTGCCAATTGATTTTCAATTGAATACTAGTCATTTTCATAACCACCACCTCCTGAAGAAGAGCGGCTCTTATCAAACATGCATCCATGTATTGTTGGGGTAATGTTTTGGGATAAAATCACACTTAGCCCACCGACCACTTTTAACCCCATAAGACTTTGTGTTAGGTTGGTTGCTATTGTATTTCATGTGAAGTATTTCAATTTATTTTCATAGTTCAATCTGCAAGACCGAAATAACAAACTGTGTTTTCTTACGATTAAAGTGGTGTTACTTTGATCAAGAGCACAATGCATTATGCATGAATAAATCACATTGATTTAAGATATCACTGATTTAGTGACACATGTAAAATTGGATCTCTTCAAAGAGGTTAGCCATATACGCTTCCCACCCATGAGGAGTCTGGTATGATAATCTCCTTAACAAAAATCTGCCATCAATGATAATGAAAGAATGAAGGAGCCATGTTTTAACATGTTATTGTTTAAATGAATTAGTATAAGAGTTGTTTCGTTCGATTTTTTTGCCAACTATAGAGAGCAATGATGGCATCCTTACGTTATCTTCCAAATGCACTGGATCTTCTAATGATGGATGGTTTATCTCAATAGAAGCAACATTTTATTCAAAAAGAAGAGAACATCTATGCAAGCTATGAAAGCATTCCCCTGCAAAGCAAAATTTTTTGTTATGTATAGTTGAAGAGTGTGACAGAAACAGTCTAAATTAAGGTCTCATATGCAGTACCACTAGATGTGAACTTGCTTGATTTTCTCGGGAGGTGCAAAGTTGACGTAGGAGAATTACGTCTACACTAGTTTTTTTATACATTGATACTAAAAATAGGCACCGTCTAAGTAGTCTGCACAGTTGACGTTCGCGTGGCCGCACGATGCAATCTCAGGAGTCCGAAACTGCAGGACCGGATTTGGACAATGAACACAAACCCACTGAGGCAGTCGTGAGGGTCCGTCGTCGTCTCGCACATGAGCGCGGTAGTTTACATTTTAATCCTTCTGTTTGCATCCCGATCGGTAGGTCGTATACTAGTCGAAGAACGTCACCACACTACATCCAGCTGACGAAGCTCACCTTCTATCCTTGCGCCTCATTGACGCGTACATGCCATACCCATCTCTCTCTTCATTAATTTTTCAAGTTTTCTTTTCTCTCTCAATTAATTTTGCAGGTTTGAATGATAAGTTAGTTTTCCTGTTCTCTCGTGCGTTCATGTATTGTTTTCCATTGGTGTGGATAGTACGGGGTTGATACACCAATCAACAAAAAGTGACCATACTGTTGCCACGGGCTCCCAAAGGAGAGCGACTCCTATACTACATATATATCTATAGCTGGCAATCGGGTGGGTCGGGTCGAGTTTGGGTCGGGTCATTTCAGGTCGGGCTTTTACGGTTTGAGATAATTCCAGTTATTTTATTCTTTTGGGTCGTGTTGGGTCTGGGTCGGGATAGTATCGGGTTGGGTCCCTTCGGATCATTTTGTATTTTTGGGTCAACTCGGGTTCAGGTCAGGTCAATTTTGGTATAGATTTTTTCAGATTACTTTATCGGGTCGGGTCGGGTCAGGTTCAAGTCAAAATCATTTTGAGTCCTCTAAATATCAAGTCAAATTTGTACTATTTTCTTGGGCTAATTTGATCTCAGGTCGAGTCATTTTTGCGTTAGATAGTAATCAGATCGGGTCTTCTTGGGTTGGATATTTTGTTTGGGTCTAGTTTTTTTGGGTTGGGTCTAAGTCTATTTAGGTTGGAGAGTTAGACAATCAGGCAAGTTAGTTCGTGTTTGTCCAGAGTCATTATGGGTCAAAGATAATTGAGGTTATTTTATCCTTTCATGTTGAGTTGAGTTAGTATCGGTTTGGTCCCTTCGGTTCATTTTGCATTTTTGGGTCAACTCATGTTTTGGTCAAGTCAGTTTTGGTACAAGTTTGTTCAAATTTATTGGGTTGGTTTGGGTTCACATCAAATCACTTCAGGTCATTTCAGTTTACACTATTTCCTGGAGCTAACAAGTTGGGGTTGCTTGGACTGTATATTTGTATAGTCAAGTTTTTTTGAGTTGAACATCATTCAGGTCACGATGTGACTTGTGATAATGAGTAATGACTAATATGTTGCATTAACTAAAAAAATAAAGAAAATATTTTTTCACTTCTTATTTTCTTCTTTTACTATCCATCATCCCATATATTTCCCCTTCCTTTTCCTTACTATCAAATTATCAAGCAAACTATTTCTTGTTAAATAATATACCGATAAATCCATAGCAAAATTAATTGTAAAATTAAAACTTGACTTCTCAGCTTCTCACTAGCTGTTACTCACTAGTACTCGGTCAAGTTGACATTGGGTCGGGTCGGTGTTCAACTGGACTGATTTTGAGTCGGGTTGACATTGGGTTGGTCAGTGTAGGGTTAATTTGACGTCAAGTCATGTTGATATAGGGTCGGGTTGGTGTTGGATCGGGTTGACATTGGGTTGAGTTGGTGTTGGGTGGGTTGACATTGGGTCGGGTCAATGTCAGGTCAAGTTGATATCGAGTCGGGTGAAGTTGGTTGTGATTTTTTCAGGTTGATTCAGTTCACAATATATCATCAGGTCGGGTGTCAGATCAAGTTTGTGTCTGACAATTTTGGGTCATATTGAGTTTCGGATAAACATCGGGTCAGGTCGGGTTGGGTATATGTTTATATTTTCTTTGAGTTTAATCGGGTCGAGTTGCGGATAGGACGTGTCAGGTTTCTCGGGTCGGGTTAACTTTTACCGGCATTACATATATCCATGGCTTCTTAGCGTATATTTTGTAGTAAACTCACCGTTAGCCCACCGACCACCTTTAGCCGCACAAACCCACATTTAAGGTTTACCAGTATTGTATTCTATGTGAGATATTTCAAATTATTTTCATAGTTCAACTCGTTTGTTTAGTTTGCTAGTTGTAGGTTGTGCGTTCAATACAAATATATAGTTAAAGCAATAAAAAGGAAATTAAAAATAACAATTTTCTGAATAGCGAGCTGTAGTTTAAAAAAAGACATGACCTCCTCCAAAAGAATGAACGACATATATAAAACATATTATTTACCCTTAAAGTAAGAGATATCCAGACTATGAGCGAAGACTAAAAGTCACGTGAGTATGTATGTGCATGTAAATTTAAGGCTTATTGGAGTTGTTGGTTTTAAAGCTTTGTTCAAATTAAATTACTCGCACACCAAATATCAATTCAGTGAGTTGCATGGTCGGTTATGTGTGTTGTTTGACTAGATACACCGACAAATTCTGTTCTTTTTTATACTTTTATTCAATTGGACAATTTTTTTTCTATTATCTAAATATTATTTTTACCAGGTCGTATACATTTGCATCCGAGCTGATGAATTTTCTGTCAAATTGAATATGCCTGTCCAGTTCTGATATTTATAGGCATTTATGAGAGTCATTTTAAATGACTCGTCGATCCAAATCAAGTTGAATGAATGATTGATTTTTGGAACCACAAGATGAGTTACTCCATGAGGGGAATGACCAGACATGTCCCTTCTTCCTTTATATAAAGGGAGACGTAAACCTACTTGTTTTATACAATTCATACAACTCACCACATGTATGATTATGTTCTTCTTGTTGTGTGTGAACTGATTTTCAAAGTCTTATTCTTCTCCATCATGCTTCGTATGAAACTCTTATTGGAATCGATCTTCCATTCATCCATCACCCACCATGTTGTTGTACGACAACTTGTGGTCTCACACAAACGATTTCTCCAAGGACATATATGGCCAATAGAGGATTTGACCACGATATCCCACTAGCATCATGTGATAAAAAATTGAGTTATATACTTAGAGGTGAGTGAATCTCATAGGCAAAAACCGATAAAGTTTTTGCATAGGAGTAACAAAATTTGCCTTCACGATAGTGATCACCTTACGATGTATTTAACTCCTCAACTCAAACCTTGTAACACAATTATTTCATTGCTGCTTATTTCTACAAAGATCTCTATGGTGTCTTCTCATATATTGAAACCCAAAATTGCTGAATAAAACAATAACTAACATTCCATATTTTCAACATTAGTGAAGACAAATTCATGCTATATAATTATTGCTATGATCGATTTCTAAAAATCTTTGGTTATCTTGTCTTGATATTGATAAGTGTGATTAGTACTAAGTTTCCATTCATATTTAAATGGTACTTAACAATTTCTTTTCTTCTTCATTTTGACCTGATATTTTGTGTGTAGTAGTTATTCATGTTGTTGATAGAAAATATTTTGTTACTTCAATTTATTTGATCAATTATGGACAAGGGTCATGCATTAGTGGTAATCCCTCAGGTCCATAATATCCTATCCAATATGGAAGTGCATAAAGACAAAGTTCAATAGAAACTGAAAATGACATGGTCAGTTTCCTCTACGACACGATGTGCATGCCATTAGTAACTCAAAACCAACTCAAGATTTAGTAGATATGATACATCTCCCATTGGTATATTGTTCCATATATCAATGCGTTCAACCTCAATTAATCTTTAAGCGACACCAAATCTTTGGAAAATGAGATTGCCCACTAGTTAATTGTAACAAGTTCAAAGAGAGTATAATGTATCATCCCATGATCATTTCTTGTCAAGTGGTTATTTATCTCAAACATGGGAAAGGTGTACATTTGACATGTTGTTCAATTAGTGTCACATCACATCACTACAAATTTGAACAAAAAATAGAAATTGAATGAAGATAACTATTTTGGTTCGTCGATCTTTTGCTTCTGAAATTCTCTAGTTTGGACAAAATTCAAGAAGGGTGTGATTCTTTCATCTCCAATGGATAAATATTGGGAGAAAAGAAGATGGAGAAAAATGAAGATCTACAAGTACTTCTCTATGTAGAACACACCCTTGAACCTTCTTTCTCCTCCTTCCTTTCTCCCACTTTAGTCCTAAGATATGGACGTACCACTTCCCACTTCGTCTCTCTTGTCCAAAATAGAGTTTCAGAGCCAACGATTAATGGCTCAAAGTTGTTGTCTTAGGAAAATTAATATTATTTTTCAAATTAATGGTGACACAACATGTCCTTATGGTGATTGGGCATGTCATATGCACACCTTGTTCAAAAATGTAACATCCCTGACATGGGTTATGAATTAACCCTAGATGTTTTGTCTAATAAGGTTGAGTAGATTCTTAATATTATCTTGGGAAAAGTAATTAGGCCTCATAAGAAACTTATGTTTCAATTTTGGTCCTGTTTGAGCAATGTTGAAGCAATGTTTGCTTATTTTGGACTAAAGTGCAAATTACCCAAGTCGAGGGGTTAACTTGCAAATGTTGCATGATAAGATGTTCCTCTGATGTTAAGACATCATAATAATGAATGTGATGTAGTGGTATGGTTTCCACAAGCTTGGGCACCAATATTAAGCTTGTAAAGCAATGTTGTGCATTAAAACCTAGTTTTGGTGAAAAGTGCAATTTATCCAAAATCTAGGGTTCAATATGCAAATTACCACTTCAATAAAGTCCCTAATGTTTCTTGGCATCATGTAGAGCAAAGAAAATGAGATTTACTTCTCATTTGAATTAAGATGGAGGAGAGAGAATCTTGATATTAAAATAATCAAGATTTAATCCTAATTGAAACCCTAATTCAATTTAGGGCAAAAATGAATAAAAATAAAGGAAGGGCTTTCAACCAAAATGTTTTGGGTTGATTTTTAATAAGGATGGACGTTCCTTTGCCAAGATAAGGAACGAAAATATCTTAAGTAGGTGAAATTCCACTCACCTTATTATAAAGAAAAGTAATTTCCACTCACATATGGGATATTAATATAATAAGCATTAAGGTGCTTAATTTTCTTTTCTTTAAATTGAGGATAATGAAGGATAATTAAAGGCAAAGGGATATGCCTCGTATACATGGAGTTGAGGGGGAAGAGGCGGCCATAATTTTTGGATTAATTGGATTTTTATAAGGCATATTCTCTCTCATCAATTTCTTTATAAAAGTGCCATTTCCAAGCCCAAACTAAGGCCTTTTTCGGATTTTCTTCTTCCCCTTGCTTGCAAAACCGACCAAGGAGCTAGGGAGGAGCAGGGAGCACGTCCCCAACCTGTGGGTAAGCCCTTGACCTTCGTTCTCCTTGATTTCATGGTGGAAATCGAAAATAAATTATGGATTCCTTCTTATTTCGATCTCCTCTTCAACCCTAGCCAACTTTTGCAATCAAAAGCTTGAGAACGAGCCTAGGGGGAGTTGCTAGAGCTTCATACACCATTAATGGCGTGAGCTTGGAGCTTTGGAGCTCAATTGGAGGCGGGTTTTATAACTCAAACCCTTAAACATTGCTATTGCATCAATTCTCTATGCTTTGTTGATTGATTTCTTCAATTTGATACACTCTTGTTTCTTTGCTGCAATTTCCATCAAGAACGGTTGCTGATCTTGGTTGTTCGAAGGAAGGGGATGATGACATCATCCTAGATGCTTATCCAAAGAAAATTACCAAGCAAAACCGTTTTGATAGCTACTCCAAATCGTTTTAATTTGATTGGCTATGCGGTTTCAGCAAACCGTTTAAGGGCAAACGGTTTGAAACCGTTTGGGAGAAAACGGTTTCAAGACCATTTGCGATGGTTGACCAAGTGTTGACCGCTTGTGAATTGTGTTCCTAATTATGTAGGCTAATAACCCTCCAAATTTGAGGGATTAACTCTAAAGGAATCGAGAGTTGAAGGACAATTAATTAGGCAATCGAATTGAATTATGTGCTGATTTTCAACCTGATTAACTTGACCTGGTTGAGCAAACGGTTTCAAGACCATTTGAGATGGTTGACCAAGCATTGACCATTTTTTATTCCTGTTAATAATTATGTTTATTAATAACCCTCCAAATTTTAGGGATTAACTCCAAAGGAATCGTGAGTTGAAGCCTAATCAATTAGGGAAACCTAATTGGATTAAGTGCTGATTTTCAATCTGATTTAATTGAACGTTTTGGGCAAACGGTCTCAAGACCGTTTGAGTGCGTTGACCAAGCATTTATCGTTTGTGATTACTGTTCCTAATGATGTGGTCTAATGACTCACCGAATTTGAGGGATTAAATCCCAAGGAATCATGAGTTGAAGGCTATTCAATTAGGCAAACCCTAATTGAAATCAGTGCTGAAATCACAATGAGCTAATTTGAGATTTTGGGTTGATTAGCCCAAACGGTTTCAAGACCGTTTGGGGATCACCCAAACGGTCTCAAGACAGTTTGGGGATCACCCCAAGACCGTTTGGAGGTCTGGGGTCAAGTATAGTTGACCAATGGAAGGTCCAAAGTTACTAATCATATTGCAATGTAGTGCTGATTTGTTGATCAACTCGATAGACCAATCCATGATGATTTTTCACTAGAATCCAAAGGTTGGATGGGCCAAACGGTCTCAAGACCGTTTGGAGCTCATCCAAACGGTCTCAAGACCGTTTGGTGGTCACCCAAGACCGTTTGGAGGTCTAGGGTTGAGTATGGTTAGGTTTTTGAAGGTCTAAAGGTACCAAGTTGTTATACAATGCAATGCTGATTTGGTGATCAATCCAATGATCCAAACCTTAATTGGATGGCTTGGATTTGAGTGATATGATGGGCAAACGGTCTCAAGACCGTTTGGAGGTCATCCAAACGACCTCAAGACCGTTTGGGGTCAGGTCATACCCAATTTGAATAATGGTTCAATAGTTTCAAAGTAACCAATCTTGCATTGATGAGTGTTGTTGGATCTTCGATTCCAAACCCTAATTCAATTGAATCAAACCCTAATTGATGATCAATTGAGGATCAATTGAGGGTCAGATAAGTTTAAGGTTGACCTATTAAACTCAATTGAAGTATGAGTATAGGTCCAATTGATGATTGGTTCCATGAATTCAATGATTGAAGGAATCAACATTGAAAACCCCAATTCAATTGGATACCTCATGTCATTGAAGGTCCAATTGATCAAACCTTTTTGGAAACCTAATGTAATTAGGTGAGAGATACCCTTAATGGTACTAATCAATAATGCATAACAAATGCATGGATCCAATATATGATTAGTAAACCCTAGTTGAGGGTGTATCCTTATGAACCCTGGTTGAGGGTGTATCCTTGTGAAACCCTAGTTGAGGGTGTATCCTTATAAACCCTGGTTGAGGGTGTATACTTGTGAAACCCTAGTGGAGGGTGTATCATTGTGAACCCTGGTTGAGGGTGTAACCTTGTGAAACCCTAGTGGAGGGTGTATCATTGTGAACCCTGGTTGAGGGTGTATCCTTGTGAAACCCTAGTTGAGGGTGTATCATTGCGATTTTTGATAGGCAACTTTATAATAAAGTTATGCCTTAAACTAAGATAAGTCCATATCATGTGAGATAGTTGGACAATTCTAATGTGTGGCCTATGCATTATATGCTAAGGGTGAGTATTCTGTGATGGAATGTATTAAGAGGGCAAATACCTTAATACAAGATAAAGTTCGTTAACTCAAGAGGGTCTGAATTAATGAGAAATGGGGAACCCTAACCCTAATTTGGGGAAAACGGAATGATAAGCCATGTTTGATAGTGAACCCTAATTCCTGGTTAAGGAATGATGGTGTTACTATTGTATCACATGATGTGATGAATATCTTGTATGACTGTTATCATGCCTAATAACCATGCAGGTATGATGAGATGATGCATATAGCCAAGTTTGGGCTGTGACATTTATATAATAAATGTTGATTGGCTTTTTGTGAGTTGATGTTGTTGTTGCTTAATAAAAGTAACAATATGTACGGATTTTATGAACCATGTGAATAAGTTGTTGCCTAGTGAGAGGTGACAAGATGTGAATGGCCTTATGAACCATGTGAATAAGTTGTTTCCTTGTGAGAGGTGACAAGATGTGAATGGCCTTATGAACCATGTGAATAAGTTGTTGCCTAGTGAGAGGTGATAAGATGTGAATGGCCTTGTGAGCCATGTGAATACGTTGTTGCCTAGTGAGAGGTGACAAGATGTGAATGGCCTTGTGAGCCATGTGAATAAGTTGTTGCCTAGTGAGAGGTGACAAGATATGAATGGCCTTGTGAGCCATGTGTGATGCTTGGGTAACAAGTATCATGTTTCTTTGTAGCATTTGTGTTAATAAGTTATGCTAGAGAACTTGGCTGATGTTATATTTCTGTTATATATCTATAGTTCATTGATGATTATTCATATCTGTTGTATTCATTACAAGTAGATGGATGAACTATGAGTCTACCATGGGTAGATGCAATGTTCTTATTGAAAATGGAGATTATCTTATTCTGTTCTATGAAGAATAATTCTGCCTATTAATGTAATAGTAACCCCTGCTCAGTTTAATTTCATAATCTTCTATAACAATGTTTCTGGCGGAGAGTTATATCTCTCGCTGGGGCAATTTACAATTGTCTCACCCCCGTGGGAAACATTTTTAGGTATGCATGAAAGGCAGAGCAGAAACCCTAGAACATGGAAAGAGAAGCAGCAACAGCAACAGCAGGGACAACAATAAGATCTCAGGTGGAGATATTGTCTGTCTAGTCATATAAATAGTAGTCCTATGTGTCGTCTCTATACTCTCAGGTCCTCGGAGTTTTTAGTCAGTGTTTTTGATATATCAGTCTGAGGTTTTGGCTTGATGCCTCGAGATTTGTATGCTGCCTGCATATATGTTTATAAGGCAGCTGATGATGTAGTCCCTGGAAAAAGATGGTACAGGATATGTACGTTTGAAATAGAATGTATATGATATACAATGGCATTTGTTGGAAAAGATTTCCTATGTGTGGATCTCTTTGCAAAAAGTTTTAATTTTTAGTGATTTTCGCTAATCCGCTGCTTGATGAATGCTTCCGTGTTAGTTAATCTTGTTTTTGCGAGACGGTCGTCACAATTTAGTGGTATCAGAGCTCTAGGTTCGCTGAGTCTACAGAGACATAGGACTAAGGTATCGAGTCTGTGTTAGTGTCCTCCAGTATACCCTATAATGATTTCTGCTTGTGCAGAGAAAGGGTAAAGTTTTAAAATGATTGGAGAGCACAAGGAACACATTGCTTAGGGCAATATTGTTGCACCAAGAAGTGGTGCAAGGATCATGCAAGAATAGAATGAGTGCCTGAAAATCCCCATTAAGACCTGATCAGGATAGAGAATCCTAGGATCATGCTCTTATTTGGCAAATCAGGGCAACAATGATGCATAAAGAAGACTGGATATTGGTGTTACAACCTAGGTCACCAGTCCTTAATACATAAGCTTTGGGCTTTGAAAGGATTCCTGAATGACATAGTCATGTTGGAACAAGGGAAAATATGGAAAAGATTAACTTATGGCAAGAAAGTAGACTCTGCCATGAGTTTAGACAAACAATATATCTGTGATGGTAGTGCTCAAGGAGGGGCCATAAGATGAGATTTAGAAAATGATGCCTGGAGGAAATCTAGGAATGGAAAATATTGTATGTATAATGGTATGAAAAGTGAGGAATATGATAGTAAATAAGGTACATACTACCTGATCTTACAATACTTGTATACCCTGGCCAGGTATATGATTATTGTAGATAAGGAAAGTATGAAACTCTTAGATTGTTATCTTTTTGATTACTCTGATCAAGTAGTCATTCTGAAACAATCTAGAGAATATAATGAAATTAAATAGGAAGACCTAGGTGAATTTTCCCAAACAACATACTCAGTGAACTTCCTTAGTGAATATTGTCAAAAACATACTTAGTGAACATACTCAGTGAACTTCCTTAGTGAATATTTTCAAAAACATACTTAGTGAATATACTCAATGAACTTCCTTAGTGAATATTTTCAAAAACATACTTAGTGAATATACTCAGTGAACTTCCTTAGTGAATATTTTCAAAAACATACTTAGTGAACATACTCAGTGAACTTCCTTAGTGAATATTTTCAAAAACATACTTAGTGAACATACTTTGTGAACATACTTTGTGAACATACTCTGTGAACATACTCTGTGAACATACTTAGTGAACATACTCTGTGAACATACTCTGTGAACATACTTTGTGAACATACTTTGTGAACATACTTTGTGAACATACTCTGTGAACATACTTGGTGAACATACTCTGTGAACATACTTAGTGAACATACTCAGTGAACATACTCTGTGAACATACTTTGTGAACATACTCTGTGAACATACTTTGTGAACATACTATGTGAACATACTTAGTGAACATACTCAGTGAACATACTTTGTGAAACTTCTCGGTGAATTTTCCCAAACAAATAAAGGATTGTTGAATGAATTATCTTTGTTATACATATATGTTTCACCCCTTTGATAATATTCTTAGGTGATGATAGATGTATGTTCTTTTATGCTTTTTCCTTTCAATGATATGGACATCATATGTTAGGGGTTTATGCTCTGCATAAACATTGATGAGGTTGAACTAATGAAAGGAGCTTTGTGTGGAATCACAGAGTTCATAATATCTCCAGGATATTAAGATGATATGTGGAGACTTGAGGGCATGATTAATGAACAATCTGTTCCTCCTTTTCCTGGGATTTCGAGGACGAAATCCTTGTTAGGGGTTTATAATTTGTAACATCCCTGACCTGGGTTATGAATTAACCCTAGATGTTTTGTCTAATAAGGTTGAGTAGATTCTTAATCTTATCTTGGGAAAAGTAATTAGGCCTCATAAGAAACTTATGTTTCAATTTTGGTCCTGTTTGAGCAATGTTGAAGCAATGTTTGCTTATTTTGGACTAAAGTGCAAATTACCCAAGTCGAGGGGTTAACTTGCAAATGTTGCATGATAAGATGTTCCTCTGATGTTAAGACATCATAATAATGAATGTGATGTAGTGTTATGGTTTCCACAAGCTTGGGCACCAAGATTAAGCTTGTAAAGCAATGTTGTGCATTAAAACCTAGTTTTGGTGAAAAGCGCAATTTACCCAAAATCTAGGGTTAAATATGCAAATTACCACTTCAATAAAGTCCCTAATATTTGTTGGCATCATGTATAGAAAAGAAAATGAGAGTTACTTCTCATTTGAATTACGATGGAGGAGAGAGAATCTTGATATTAAAATAATCAAGATTTAATCCTAATTGAAACCCTAATTCAATTTAGGGCAAAAATGAATAAAATAAAGGAAGGGATTTCAACCAAAATGTTTTGGGTTGATTTTGAATTAGGATGGACGTTCCTTTGCCAAGATAAGGAACGAAAATATCTTAAGTAGGTGAAATTCTACTCACCTTATTATAAAGAAAAGTAATTTCCACTCACATATGGGATATTAATATAATAAGCATTAAGGTGCTTAATTTGCTTTTCTTTAAATTGAGGATAATGAAGGAGAATTAAAGGCAAAGGGATATGCCTCGTATCCATGGATTTGAGGGGGAAGAGGCGGCCATAATTTTTGGATTAATTGGATTTTTATAAGGCATATTCTCTCTCATCAATTTCTTTATAAAAGTGCCATTTCCAAGCCCAAACCAAGGACTTTTTCGGATTTTCTTCTTCCCCTTGCTTTAAAAACCGACCAAGGAGCTAGGTAGGAGCAGGGAGAACGTCCCCAACCTGTGGGTAAGCCCTTGACCTTCATTCTCGTTGATTTCATGGTGGAAATCGAAAATAAATTATGGATTCCTTCTTATTTCGATCTCCTCTTCAACCCTAGCCAACTTTTGCAATCAAAAGCTTGAGGACGAGCCTAGGGGGAGTTGCTAGAGCTTCATCCACCATTAATGGCGTGAGCTTGGAGCTTTGGAGCTCAATTGGAGGCGGGTTTTATAACTCAAACCCTTAAACATTGCTATTGCATCAATTCTCTATGCTTTGTTGATTGATTTCTTCAATTTGATACACTCTTGTTTCTTTGCTGCAATTTCCATCAAGAACGGTTTCTGTTCTTGGTTGTTAAAAGGAAGGGGATGATGAAATCATCCTAGATGCTTATCCAAAGAAAATTACCAAGCAAAACCGTTTTGATAGCTACTCCAAATCGTTTTAATTTGATTGGCTATGCGGTTTCAGCAAACCATTTAAGGGCAAACAGTTTGAAACCGTTTGGGAGCAAACGGTTTCAAGACCGTTTGCGATGGCTGACCAAGCGTTGACCATTTGGTAATTTTGTTCCCAATTATGTAGGCTGATAACCCTACAAATTTGAGGGATTAACTCCAAAGGAATCGAGAGTTGAAGGCCAATCTATTAGGCAATCGAATTGAATTATGTGCTGATTTTCAACCTGATTAACTTGACCTGGTTGAGCAAACGGTTTCAAGACCATTTGAGATGGTTGACCAAGCGTTGACCGTTTGGGATTACTGTTCATAATTATGTTTATTAATAACCATCCAAATTTGAGGGATTAACTCCAAAAGAATCGTGAGTTGAAGCCTAATCAATTAGGGAAACCTAATTGGATTAAGTGCTGATTTTCAATCTGATTTAATTGAACTTTTTGGGCAAACGGTCTCAAGACCGTTTGAGTGCGTTGACCAAGCATTTACCATTTGGGATTACTGTTCCTAATGATGTGGTCTAATGACTCACCGAATTTGAGGGATTAACTCCCAAGGAATCATGAGTTGAAGGCTATTCAATTAGGCAAACCCTAAATGAAATCAATGCTGAAATCACAATGAGCTAATTTGAGATTTTGGGTTGATTAGCCCAAACGGTTTCAAGACCGTTTGGGGATCCCCAAACGGTCTTGAAACCGTTTGGGCTAATCAACCCAAAATTTCAAATTAGCTCATTGTGATTTCAGCATTGATTCACCCAAACGGTCTCAAGACCGTTTGGGGATCACCCCAAGACCGTTTGGAGGTCTGGGGTCAAGTATAGTTGACCAATTGAAGGTCCAAAGGTACTAATCATATTGAAATGTAGTGCTGATTTGTTGATCAACTCGATAGACCAATCCATGATGATTTTTCACTAGAATCCAAAGGTTGGATGGGCCAAATGGTCTCAATACCATTTGGAGCTCATCCAAACGGTCTCAAGACCGTTTGGTGGTCACCCAAGACCGTTTGGAGGTCTAGGGTTGAGTATGGTTAGGTGTTTGAAGGTCTAAAGGTACCAAGCTGTTATACAATGCAATGCTGATTTGGTGATGAATCCAATGATCCAAACCTTAATTGGATGGCATGGATTTGAGTGATATGATGGGCAAACAGTCGCACGACCGTTTGGAGGTCATCCAAACGACCTCAAGACCGTTTGGGGTCAGGTCATACCCAATTTGGATAATGGTTCAATAGTTTCAAAGTAACCAATCTTGCATTGATGAGTGTTGTTAGATCTTCGATTCCAAACCCTAATTCAATTGAATCAAACCCTAATTGATGATCAATTGAGGGTCAATTGAGGGTCAAATCAGTTTAAGGTTGACCTATTAAACTCAATTGAAGTATGAGTATAGGTCCAATTGATGATTGGTTCCATGAATTCAATGACTGAAGGAATCAACATTGAAAACCCCAATTCAATTGGATACCTCATGTCATTGAAGGTCCAATTGATCAAACCTTTTTGGAAACCTAATGTAATTAGGTGAGAGATACCCTTAATTGTACTAATCAATAATGCATAAAAAATGCATGGATCCAATATATGATTAGTAAACCCTAGTTGAGGGTGTATCCTTATGAACCATGGTTGAGGGTGTATCCTTGTGAAACCCTAGTTGAGGGTGTATCCTTATAAACCCTGGTTGAGGGTGTATCCTTGTAAAACCCTAGTGGAGGGTGTATCATTGTGAACCCTGGTTGAGGGTGTAACCTTGTGAAACCCTAGTGGAGGGTGAATCATTGTGAACCCTGGTTGAGGGTGTATCCTTGTGAAACCCTAGTTGAGGGCGTATCATTGCGATTGTTTATAGGCAACTTTATAATAAAGTTATGCCTTAAACTAAGATAAGTCCATATCATGTGAGATAGTTGGACTATTCTAATGTGTGGCCTATGCATTATATGCTAAGGGTGAGTATTCTGTGATGGAATGTATTAAGAGGGCAAACACCTTAATACAAGATAAAGTTGGTTAACTCAAGAGGGTCTGAATTAATGAGAAATGGGGAACCCTAACCCTAATTTGGGGAAAAGGGAATGATAAGCCATGTTTGATAGTGAACCCTAATTCCCGGTTAAGGAATGATGGTGTTGCTATTGTATCACATGATGTGATGAATATCTTGTATGACTGTTATCATGCCTAATAACCATGCAGGTATGATGAGATGATGAATATAGCCAAGTTTGGGCTGTGACATTTATATAATCAATGTTGATTGGATTTTTGTGCGTTGATGTTGTTGTTGCTTAATAAAAGTAACAATGTGTATGGATTTTATGAACCATGTGAAGAAGTTGTTGCCTAGTGAGAGGTGACAAGATGTGAATGGCCTTATGAACCATGTGAATAAGTTGTTGCCTAGTGAGAGGTGACAAGATGTGAATGGCCTTATGAACCATGTGAATAAGTTGTTACCTAGTGAGAGGTGACAAGATGTGAATGGCCTTGTGAGCCATGTGAATAAGTTGTTGCCTAGTGAGAGGTGACAAGATGTGAATGGCCTTGTGAGCCATGTGAATAAGTTGTTGCCTAGTGAGAGGTGACAAGATATGAATGGCCTTGTGAGCCATGTGTGATGCTTGGGTAACAAGTATCATGTTTCTTTGTAGCATTTGTGTTAATAAGTTATGCTAGAGAACTTGGCTGATGTTACATTTCTATTATATATCTATAGTTCATTGATGATTATTCATATCTGTTGTATTCATTACAAGTAGATGGATGAACTATGAGTCTACCATGGGTAGATGCAATGCTCTTATTGAAAATGGAGATTATCTTATTCTGTTCTATGAAGAATAATTCTGCCTATTAATGTAAAAGTAACCCTTGCTCAATTTAATTTCATAATCTTCTATAATAATGTTTCTGGCGGAGAGTTATATCTCTCGCTGGGGCAATTTACAATTGTCTCACCCCCATGGGAAACATTTTTAGGTATGCATGAAAGGCAGAGCAGAAACCCTAGAACAGGGAAAGAGTAGCAGCAACAGCAACAACAGGGACAACAATAAGATCTCAGGTGGAGATATTGTCTGTCTAGTCATATAGATAGTAGTCCTATGTGTCGTCTCTGTACTCTCAGGTCCTCGGAGTTTTTAGTCAGTGTTTTTGATATATCAGTCTGAGGTTTTGGCTTGATGCCTCGAGATTTGTATGCTGCCTGCATATATGTTTATAAGGCAGCTGATGATGTAGTCTCTGGAAAAAGATGGTACAGGATATGTACGTTTGAAATAGAATGTATATGATATACAATGGCATTTGTTGGAAAAGATTTCCTATGTGTGGATCTCTTTGCAAAAAGTTTTAATTTTTAGTGATTTTCGCTAATCCGCTGCTTGATGAACGCTTCCGCATTAGTTAATCTTGTTTTTGCGAGACAGTCGTCACAATTAATCTCTTGGTGTGGCTTGTTGAAGAAATGATACATTGATATATCTTTTCTTACGATGTCATTGTTGGCGTACATACTATGCAAATTCATATATCATGTCACTTGAAGATTGATTGAGGCTGATCACATCGACATAGAATAGAGTGGGTTGATGATAGACATTTAATGTTGATGAAAAGACACCATATATTCTTAATCTTGAGCAAGAAGCGAGTCAATTATGACAATCAAGATGTTTTACAAAGGCAAGCGACATGTCATTTTGACTTTCTACAAAACATGACCTTTCTTTTTCCTTGATCTTAATTTAGATATCTTGTACTTAAGGGTTAATTTCTAATACATCGTGCCTCTCTAAAAATTATTAAAGACATTAAAGTGACATGCTATTTTTTGACAACGTAATATATACTTCATGATGTATATCAAGTCAAATTGAGGAAAAGTTATTGATAAGTGCTACTAAAACATTAATAAAAACCTTGTACTAATTAAACTTATTAAAACACCCCACGATTTAAGAAAATTCTTATCCTAAAGCAAATAATGAATAGAAATAAAAAAATTCTTATCCTTGCTACAATAGATCGATTTTCCCTAAATAGGCCCTCTAAACACTCAAAGATTGGTTAATCCAGGACAATATATGGGAAGATAGGCTCCTTGTCAAAATAATTCATAAATTGTAAAAAATTAATATATGACTAAATATGAATTCATGAATCATTGGGTGTGTGAATATATTGTGATACCATGGTAATCCATCATTGACTAAAGTCTTAAGAAGATAATGTCATAGAAGTTTTTCAAAATATCGATCATCAATATATAGAGAAATAACACAATATTTAGCTCAAAGTTCTCAAACACAATAAATAACCACTTAAATCCTTGACTAATATCAAAAATAGAATTTAAAACGAATTCAGATTCCTCAATTGATTTAGATTTAGAACATGAAGATAAAAAAGAGTTAAACATGAAAAATGACCTAACATTTAATGCTATAAGATAAACATAAGCAAATTACTCAATGGAATTGAATTAGGACAAAGATAAGCTACAAGTATGGTCACCACCCCACCACTTGATTACTAACAATAGTTTGATTTTTTTGTTTTGTTTTGAGCATTAGAGAAATAACATGAAAATCACATAGGTAGTGGGGGTCAATGACCCCCTTTGCACAGTGGATACTCTGGCTCAATGGCATTGTTGGAGGTGGTGGGGTTTTGTGATCTCATGTCCTACCAAAATAGATTGAAGGGTTCAAGATAATGCCTTGGTAGTATTCCAAATTTCCATATGACCCAGGACGACTGAAGTCATGTGATGCTGGAAAGGGAATGCACGAATTTCAGTAACCTAGTGATTGTAGTAGGCTGACCACTTCAAAAATTATCTTGACATATATGAACACAAGTGTTTCTAGTTAAGTGTGTACTACTCATGATTTTTCTATGTGTTTCTAGATGATGGTCCCAAAAGAGTCAGTGATGTGGTCATAAATCAATTTATGAAGGTAGGTGCTACTATGGTGTTTATCCTACGAAACCCACATATAATGTGTCTTCTATGAAATTTTAGTTGATTGGTATTTAGAGCATGAATAATTCTCTAAAATAACCGTGAATGCAATGCATAATTCTTAAAGATAAACCAAAATTTTAATATTTTAGGTGTTTCGAAGGTGATCAGAAACTAATCCAAACTATATTTAATAATAAATAATTAGAAATCTACCAATAACTAAAATGACAATACATTAAGCTAAGGTCATGCATGGGTATTTCCAAACTTATGTTTGGCTTAAGGACTTGCCAATGTGTATACATGGAGGAGTTTGCAACTTACTTTGATAGAGGACGACACGGGTCAATTGAGGATATTTTGGTATGTGCAGGTCCCTTCTTTGGGGATCTTCAATGGTGATTGGCCTCCTTACCTATCAAACTTGGTGGTATGGGTCTGTATTTGGAAATTGAGGCTTCATTATATGCTTTTTTGACTTCTAGGGTCCAATCTTGGGTGCTTCAAGATCATATCTTGTTAGATAGTGGGATACATGGTATGGAGTCTGATTTTGATAATGCTTTCAATTTTTTACGTGTCATGATTTCATCTTTTGATCTTAGTTGTTTTGCTAATAAGGTCACTGTCCCCACTAAAGCCCAGAATGCTTTGGTGAGTGCCATTTTTATCAAAATTGGTAAGGACATGGATGTTCATTTTAACATGATCATTAGACCGAAAGTAGTATTCAAGTATTTGCAAGCTGAGCACACCTAAAATTTTCTTCTTGCTATTGCTATTGAAGGACTTGGACTGCACATGTCACTAGTAGAGTACCATACTATCCGCAAGTATTTCCTTTTGATCCCTCTTTTTTCAATTGATGAGGTATGTCCTGTTTGTCACAAGGCGTGCTTAGATACCTTTGGTGAGCAAGTAGTTCATTGTAAGGATCTCCAAACTTTACATGTAGACATGATCTTGTTATAGATGTTCTCTATGATGTACTTAGACATGTTGGAGTTGTTTCTAAAAAAGAGGTACCTGTGAATTTTTTGACTGATCCATAGGAGGGGAGATCGACACTTAGACTAGCAGAGGTCCTGATTTTTGAGTGGTCTAGAGGTAAACATGTGTGTGTCGATCTAACAGGAGTGTCCCCATTGGAGGGCTTGAAATATGGAGATTTTATTGTGGGACATGTTGCCCGAAAAGCTGTTTCAACCAAAGTGGCTAAGCATGAGAAAGCCTACATCAAAAATCAACATGTATTTATTCCTTTGGGGTTTGATAATTTTGGATTCTTAGCACCATAGGTAGTGGAGCTTCTCAAAAGGATCCAAACAATTATGCATCATAATGTTATGACTCCTAGATATATGGATGCAGTATTTTGGAGGATTGGTTTTGCCATCCACAGGGGGATGGAAGCGCAACTTGTTGCTTGTTTTCCTTCTATTTAATTATAATTGCCTTTCTTTATTTATCATTAAGATATTAAAACCATAGTTTGCATATTTGTTTTTCATAGGATATCATTGACAATAATTACATCCCATTTACATCAAGTCACTCATTTATATTCTAGATTTATTAACAAAAGACATTTACTATGTTTATACAATATTCAAAGTACCTCTACTACTGTCTTGATGTATAATTTATTGTGTTTAAACATAGAATACATAGATACATTCTATTATGTAGAATACTAGTTATTAAGTCTCAACACATAATATCTCATATTAAATGCCTAGTGCTCCACATATCCATGAAAACAATGAAATGTAATAATTGGATATTAATTATGAGAAATAAACACACCAATATGAGCAATACTATTTTCTTATTTCTGCTATTTTCTTCTAAGCTCTTTATCTAGAGCTGCAAAATTGCAAAATTGGGATAATCTTTTATCACTCTGACGAAAACATGTGGTACATACTATAGAATCATCATTGTGCAACTAGGGATGATTTGTTCTTCTATAAGAAAATAGAGAAGAAAGGACACCAAGTACTACCTCTACAAGGGGTGGGAAGGAGTATGTGGATTCTATAATAAAAATAAGAAGAAACTTTATGAAGCTCATAATTACTTGATGATTGTACACAATATGTTTGTGGCTTCTTGTTCTATTACTATATGTTTCAACACTATCCCCAGTCACTGAATCAGTGAGGTAACCCGATTAGACAATCATATAATCTTAGATCAATATGTTTCTATCTGTATTGAGAATAGATTTTAAATTTTGTGTACAATTTCCCCTTTTATTCTATGTATACAAACACTATGGTTGATGAATTTAAGTTTATTAATTTAAGATCTCTCTCAATTTTGAATCCTTACTTTGCTATTGACTTTACACCCACCACCCTCTCTCTTTCCACCAACTGGTCCCAACAAGTGCATGTTGTTGATTTTTTGTGAACACATGGGTTTTGCCAATCACACATGATTTACATATTTTGAACACCCAGAGAGATAGGAGAACCCTCTATCAAAGTCAAACCACTATGTAATAAACTAAATTTTGTTTATGCTCATGACCTGGTATCCCTCCTTTCGATTTCTATGCAAGACTCCCAACATTCAGAATATACACAATTATATATATGAATTTTAGAAGAATGTATGAACCAAGTTTGGTTTCTAAAATGAATTCAGGCACCTCCACTTTAGTTAGATCCGAAAGGGAAAAATTTAGAAGTACGTAAAACACCATAGTTTCACCACATTTGAAGATAAATGCATAGTATTTAGTCATTTCTATTGTTTATATCCAAAAATATTTTGTTATCTTGTCTTGGTAGTTATAAGTGTGAACAATAGTAAGTTTTTATTCCTAAATTTATCATACTTATTGACTTTTTTTCTACATCATTTTACATGATATTTAACATGTAGTTATTCGTGTTGTTGCAAGCATATATTTCGTCACTTTGATTTATTTGATGAATTCTAGACAAGGGTCATGCATTAGAGGTATCCCAATGTCCATAATAGCTAATCCAAGATGAGAGTCCATAAAGACCAAGTTCGATAGAAATTTGAAATGACATAGTCTGTTGCCTCTACAACTTTTTGTGGATGCCCTTAGTAACTCACAAGAAACTCAAGATTTAGCAGATACAATACATCTTCCAGTAGCATAACGTGTCATATATCAATGAGTACAACCTTAGTTTGTCTTTATGTGACACCAAATGTATTGAAAACAACATTGTACCACTAGAGAACAATAAAAAAGTAAAAGATAGTATCATGTGTCACGCCATTATCACTTCATGTAAAGAAGTAATTTCTCCCATGTTTGATAAGTATACAATGAGATCATATAGATATCTAAAGTATATACATTCTTAAAAAACAATAATACTTAAGACTAGAGTTTGTGTTGGTAAATGATAGAATCTCATTAGTCATGGTCTATGATATCAAACCAAACACCTAAATACTTGTTAGAGAACATTATATCATACATACCCACCTTGAGAGTAATACATGAAACCATGGAATAGTAGTCATTGTTAGCTCTCTTAGGCTGGCAGTGATTGAAGTTCTTAGACCTAAAATCACTACACTCATCACATGTTATTTGATTTACATTGTCATCATAAAATGTGACCTTGAATAAGGGTTGCCATAAAGGTGATGCTCAAATGCATTATGACACATGGGGAATGTCTATGAGTGATGTAGATGGGATTTGTCCCTAGTATAGGAGTTTGATAAGAAAGACTGAGAAAAGCATAGCCATGCATATGTGAATCAATATATGATGTTTAGTTCACATATGTCTCAAACTATCTTCTCAAGTTCAAGGAACATAGATTGAATGTTGAAGAGGATGATGATTCCGTGCATTGAGTTCAATCTAGATATCAGAGACAAAGGAACTATACAATCACTATAACACTAAAAATGAACCCTGACCCTCCTATAAATAGAAGGGTATTGGGAGATTTCCAGACACAACCAGAAGCTCTAAAAATTATTGTATTCTCTGGTTGTGCTAACAAAGAAAGCCCAAGAAAGTTCTACCCATCAAAGGAATGAACAAGAAGGGAGAGACAATTGTGGGAGAACAAGTTGATGCTAGCTCTTCAACTAGAAGGGACAAGTCATTCCTATCCATTCATCTAGAATGACAGTAGTTCCCAGTGGTCTGCATGGACTACTCTAGAGGCGAGAGGCACTAGCCCCGCTCAAAAGATGCCATCAACCTCTATCCATGGTAGGGGTGAGCAAATAATGGTCCAGACCACAAAACCAGACCAGATGCTCAATTTGGTCTGATCTGATCCATTTTGAGTTCGGTTTGGTCCGTGGTCTGGGAATTTTGATGATTTCGGTCTTCGGTCCGGTCCGGTCCAGACCGCAGACTGACGTTTACACAAAATTCATGTATATTTGAAGGTGTATTCTATAATCACTACAAATAAAGTACATATATAAGCACTACTAGTATAAATGTTTCATACTAAAGTTATATAATTGTTAGAAGTGACTAAGATTATCAACTTTGTACAATTAAATAAGTTTAAAACATGTAAAAAAGGATGATTATGGTCCAAGTGATCCGGTCCAGTCCTAGCACAAAATGGTCTGGTCCGACCTCGAAATGGTCCGGTCCGACTTTGAAACTGTCCGGTCTACGGTCCATATATTTGTTGAAATCCGGTCTGTAGTTTGGTCCAGTTCAGTCCGGTCCGGTCTAGTTTTAGAACGATGATCAACCCTAATCCGTGGTGTCTGACTAGGAAACCGACAATGACAAACATCAAGGTGGGACTTGAAGAAGTATTGTTAAGGAATTGTCACTAGACTTGTTCCAAGACAAGGTATAACCTCCCAACTCTCTTTCCCATCTCATAGTTGTTGACACAATCTACTGTTTAATGAGGAATATGGAAAGTAAAATATTTATTTTGACTTGTCTGATGCCATATTTCACAATAGTTGTATCAGAGCCACGTCAATTTACTATGTTTTGGGATTTATAGATGTGATCAGATGCAAGTTTTAATGATTTATTTATTACATGTTATGCATATATTTAAATGGTGAATGCACATACTCAACTAAATGTCACATACGATCCAACACACACACACACACACAGAGAGACACACACACACACACACACACATATATATATATATATATATATATATATATATATATATATATATATATATATATATATATATATATATATATATATATATATATATATATATTATTGGGTTTTAGGGGAGGAAGAGAAGGCAGCGGAAACAAAAATTTTCTCCTCCCCAAACCCAGAACAAGGAAACGTGTCAATGTCTATACAATAGGAAAGGATGGTTTGTGGAATCATACCTTGTCCTAAGGCTTGCTCGGCGACAATACCTCGTGGCTTGCGTGGTCTTAACCTCCGATCTTGGACGGCGTGTGTGCAGCTCCTGGTCACATTGGGACTGACGACTCCTGGTCTCACCGGGACTGTCAGGATTGATAGCTATCCTCCGAGCGGCAGAAATCTCCCGCCACTGAAGTAGTCCACACAGACTACCTGGAACTCCAATCTCCTTATCCCATAAGGAATTGGAAGGAGTCGTACCCTCCTGTCAGCGTACTAGTCACTGACACACTCTCCGGCCACCAGTCACTTTCTGCAGTTGTCTTTCCCTTGCTGTGCCTCCCTTATCGGGTAGCACTTGCTCGGGCTCTCTCGGTTACCAAAACCAGAGAGAACGACAACTTTACAGAGCAACTGGTTACATTGTGTTGTTCTTCGAGAAGCCACCAATACCCCTATATATAGGATGGTCATGGGACAGGGTTCTCCATCCCGGGCAATGCGGGACTAAAGCAGGAGTAGAAGGGTTTGAGATTTTCCACAAAAAACAACCAACTGCTCAACCTGAATCGATCGTTTCATTTCTGAAACGGTCGGTTGGGGACCTGAGCCGGTCGGTTGACACCTCAACTGGTCAGTTGGGACCCATGAACCGGTCGGTTCACTACTAAACTGGTCGGTTCGTGGTCCTGGTCAGTTCCAGATTGACTTTTCTTCTTTTGTTTCTAATTGGTATCAAATACCAATCCTTGTTCCAATCAAATTGGGCAAGTGAAACGTAAGGAAATTTCTCACCAATCCTACTTTCCCAACTTGCTCGGTTGCATCAGTTGAACCGATCGTTTCAACACTTGAAGTAATCGTTTCACCCTATGCATGAGCCGATCGACTCACCACCTGAGCCGACCGGTTCACCAAGCTCAACCGATCGATTTATCTCATGAACCGATCGGTTGGGAGTGCAGATTGTGCAGAAACAGTCAATTGTAGTTTCAATCAATCCGATTCTCTAATCAATCAGTCCATCACCTTGAACATTATGATACTGAGCTATCAAATAATTGAGTGTTTAATTGAACTACTAAACTCCTTTAGTAATCAATCTAAACATTGTTTGTGGACAAAACTCCTCTTCCAGGTTAAATCCTATGTGTGTGACCCTGCATATCCATTTCACGTTGGTAGTGAAAGTACATAACACTTATGGCTTCACAAGAAAAGAGCTGTGCCTAGTCACACATCAGTGCTACCCAAGTGAAATAGAAAGTTGGAGAACAACTTTCAATCCTACAATCCGTGAATGGTGTTACAGTGAATGTATAATTCCTTTGTCACTGATATCCCGAATGAACTCGAGGCATGGAACAGTCATCCTGTCAACATTCATTCACTTTCTTGATGTCAGAGTAGATTGGAAGAGATATGTATGACACCAATATCACATACTGATTCACACATGCGTGTACGCCTTTCTCAATCCTACTCATCAAGTGGCCATGGATATCAAACTCCCTCAGGAGAGACAAATCCCATATCTATCACTCACCCCTCAAAAGCCCCATGTGTCAAAGCCACCCAATCATCACCTTTATAACAACCCATGTTTTATGACTGCATTTGATGATGTCAAAGTGTGCCCAACGACAAGTTTTGAGTGTAGTGATTTCAGGTCAAAGAATCACACTCACCACCATCACTGTGAGTACTGACTGTGACTACCATGTCATGGTTCCATGTGTCAAACTCACAATGGGTCTGTCCGGTACACTTGTTCTCTAACAAGTACCTATGTGTTTGGTTTGATATCTCTATATCATGACTAATGAGATTATGTCATCAACCAACACCACAATCTAGTCTTGTGTGTCATTGCTGTCTATCTACCTTCCACAATGACATCCGACTAGGGACATAATGAGAATGTACAAACTCTTAGCATCCGTATGATCTCATCGTTCAGGTCCTTAACCTGAAAGCATACGTCATTGAGTACTGTCATTATCTAGACATTCAATATGTTCTATCACTATCTCATATGACTGAACCAGAAAGAATTGGAAGCTTGCCTTTGATGTTTATCAAATCAATCTTAATGTATCTGTTACAACCCCAATTTCTGGGTTCATTTGGTGAGAAATGTAATTTCTCATATTAAAGATATTTGAACAAAGAGTGATATAATTTGCTTCAAATACATGGATTTTGTTTACAATAGCCTTGATGTTTGTGTTGTGGGCTTTATTGGCTATTGGGCCCAAATAACAAGGAAACTCAATTAGTAAATGGATAATTGAATTCTTAAGAAAAGAAATATGTAGAAACCTCTAGAAGGCACATCCAAAGAGGATTTCGTGCCTCTTGGGTTCCTTGGGTACCAAGGAGTCCAAGGTTGCAAAAAGAAAGCAATAAGAAAAGAAAAGAGTAATTAAGTACTTCTTTATTAAGAAATAAATTGAAACTAATGATAAAATGTGGAAAATGAGTGGAAAGAGGCATAAATAAGATTTCTTGGTGAAATTTCGTATCCATGAGGTTGCTAATATAAAAAGGAATGTCAATGAGGAAAATAAAAGAAAAATAAAGAGAAATCCTCAAAAAGAGATATTGTAATGAGGAATAAACATGATAATGCAAAATAATGCATTTAGATGCATCTAGAAGGATAATAAATATCCTTGGAAAAGGATTTCGAAATAATGGAGTACCTTGGGATCCAAGGAGTCCCAATAAAGAGGAGAGAAAGAGAAAATACTAAAAAGGCAAAATAAGAGGATAATGTAATAAATTATTAATGAATTTGGTGTTGTTTATCAAAAGATAGTATGTTCTATTAAAAGGAAACTTGTTTCCATGTAAATAGATTAAAAAGCACGAACAAAGAGAATAAGAGGGATACTTTTTGAAATCCTAATAGCAAAAGAAAAGGAACATTAAAGAAATAAGAGAGAGAGAGAGAAACTAGCCTTTTAATATAGGAATTACATTCCTAATAGGAAAGGGGTGTTGCTAATCCCTTGACGAGCGATGAAGGGCATGGATACTCTCCCCTATATAAGGGGTAGAGCTCTTGGCCAGATTTGGAAAGATTTTACACACCTCTCTCTCTCCCCTCTTCATGTTTCTTGCACGTAAAACTCTAAGGAGGGAGTATTTCTACCTATAGAGCAACAAAGGAAGTTTCATGATCTTGCTGAGGGCAGGAAGACCGCACGACATCTTAGGACCGATCGACTACCAACCCAGCCCCTCCGTCTTCACACACCTTCCACCGTAGGTGTGCAAAATTGCAGTGGTTGCAGCAGCAAGAAAGAGGTGTTTCCGTGCTTGGGTGGCTACCTTGACGACGGCCAGAAGCACCCTCACATGCACGGAGGCATGGCGGAGGCTGAGGGACCGTCCTGGAGGTCGATGAGGCCGAGGGGGAGGAGCGGGAGTAGTGCCTAGGGCGGCAGCACGCCGCTGGCGCAAGGAAGGAGAAGGGCGGAGAGTCGTTGGACCATTTTGCCCTCCACGGGCTGAAGGGGAGGCCGACTTAACCAGGGACAAAATCGTCTTTCTATTATATTTCCAAAAATCGATCACATTGCATGAGCCAGGGCGACGTGGCGCTCTGTGATTGGTCCGAGGTAAGTGGTTTAATGAAAGAATCATATTTATTTAACCGTAGCTCGGATTAAAACAAGTTATAGATGAATTTTGATCAGGAGAACACAAGGAATCCAATAAAAATAGTTTTATAGCCTGAATCTGATCATAGTTCGAGATGTAGTGTAAATTATCATCTTTGATTAATTAAAGATTAAGAAACCCTATTTTGACATGATTAATGTGTTTAATAGGGTTTAATGGATCATTAGAGTTGATGTTAACCTGTTAAATGTAAAAAGGTACATTATGTTCAAAAAGGAATAACTTTGCACATGATTAGTCTAATTTAGAGTTTATGTGCTAAAATATGCATGAAATTTGAAAAGGGCATAAAATTATCATCTTTAACGATTTAATTAAGGAAAAACCCTTAGATTTGATGATAGATGGACTTACTAAAGTTATTTGGATAATTCAAGTTGATATTAACATGTTGTTAATAAAAGTGAAAATTAGGATCTAAAAAGATGATCTTTTTATATATTTGGCTTAATTTAGGGTTTTGTGCATGATTATGCACTAATGAGCTTGAAAACCCTAATTTAGATGAATATGTCTTTTAATTGTTCAAATCCATGAATAAATAGAGAAGTGATGATCCTAAGTCAATTGGGTATAAACGACTATTAAAATGAATAGTTGAGCAATTAAGGTTCATATAAATGGAAAAAAAGATATTTTAGGGTTTGTTAACTTAAAAAGGATAAAGTTTGAGAAATTGATCTAAGAAACCCTAATGAATAGTAATGAAACCTTAATGCAGATTAGAAACCATAGAAAGTGAATCCAAGTTAATAAAGTAGGTTCTTGATAAAGTGTGTAGTAAATGGAATACATGTGTTTTTCAGGATTCTTGATTATGTGGTTGAATTACTTCCTTGGATTGCTTTCTTGGTTGGAATTGATATTAGCTTGAGAAATCTACTGAATCAGGTATGTGGTTACGATTATGAATAACCACTTTAGTTTCCCGATGGTTTCTCAGATGTTTAATCGCATTGAGTGCAACTAAACTGTTGGATGTTTATTTATTTCTTGCAACTATAAAGTGACTACGATTATCACATAAGATATGTGCCTATTAGCTCAGATCCTGGTCCCCTCTGTGTCGTAATGGCTGACTTGGTATATGGCTACCTAGAGGGTAGGTCCATCAGGTCATGAATGACTTAGTATATGGCTGCCTAGAGGGTAGGTCCATCAAGTCACCTTTATAGAGGTACCATATAAGTCCTTACAGGGACAACACAGAGTTGTGGATAGGTATGGATTGAGTAATTTGGCTTAAAACGTAATCTTGATTGTTAAATGATTAATTGAGTGATTATATTGTTAACATAGTTGAACATTATTTGTTTCCCCCACATACCAGCTTCAGCTGACCGACGTTTTGTTTGTCGGCGTTTTAGGTACAATGAAAAGAGCAAACAGTAAAGTGGCACATGTGGTACTAAATGAGAATTAAAGTGCAAAGGAGGATTAGATAGATTAGTATTGGTATGGATAGAAGTTTATAGATCCAAGTTTTCAAAAAGGTATGCAAAAATTTATTTTCTTACAGCTTTCAATATAGTCTATTAAAATTTGATAAGTATTCTTGGTTAATTGACGAACCTTTGATCCGGAAGTCATTGGTGCGGCTTCGACCTCTCGGTCTCCCTTAATTGGGGGTTATCGAGAGGTGGGGTCGTAACATTTGGTATCAGAGCGTAGGTTCCTCATTTAACCATTAATAATTATTAAATTTTACAAACTCCTTAGAACCCAAGGGAGTTATTAGAGGATTATCCAAAATATGGAGGTGTCTAGAAAAGGATCACGACCGGGGGCTGGCAATATTTTCCTCCGCACCACTAGTCAGAATACGAGGACTCCCAGATCCGTGTGACTGCCTGGCCAAAGTATTAGGGTATGAATCGAAATAAGATACCTTTAGGACCTCTCATCTTATTCATCCCTTCTCATCACAAAATTCTATTAAGGACCTAAAGGATTAGGGTTTTCTTTCTTCTCCTCACCCTCTTGAGGTATGGGTAAGGTTAATAAGGTTTAAGGAATCCTCCACCAAATTAATGAAAAGCATGTAAATAAGATGTCATGGACATAAGCTTAATAGATTAAGCGCAAACTAAAGAATAGATACATGCTTAGGTCGTATGACATAAGATGTTATGTCCTCAGAAGAGACCTGAGGCTAGACTTACTTGTCAGGAGGATAAGTTCATCTTGGAGATAGAGATCTCTATGGCAAGTAGAGACCTGGCACATCCTCTGAGGATGATGCTAACCCTAACCCTAAGTGAAGGTTAGAGAGAGATGAGTTGGACCAGGTGTTTGAAAGAACATGCCTTTGGGATGCCATATGATCCATGGGTGACCTAGCACCTCTGACAACCCAACCCTGGGAAGGGTCATGCATGTTAGGGTAAAGGGTAGCTCCTTAGATGATGATGCTAGTGAAGGACCATAGAAACCCTATGGGCTTGTGCAAGTAGGGTATAGATGGCAGCTAGGGCACGCCATAGTGCGGACAGTAGGATGAAACCCTGGGTAAGGAATCATGATGGAGCACAAAGGGTTATGGATGATCTTGAGCAAACATAAGTTTGAACCTAGTCTTCACCCATATGGAGCATGCCTTTGAGGTTGATCCTTCATGATGAAAGGACCTCTAATGGTGAGGTTGGATGTGGGGTTAGCTCTAGAAGAGTGCAGGAAACCCAGCAAGGAGGTAGGAAGCCTAAAACCCTGAGATATGAGGAACAATGGATGATAGTGGTTGCCTCATGATCGATCCCTGAAAGTCTATGATACCTTGGTTGCCTTTAGAGAGACCAAACCCTTGAGAAAAGATGAAGCTTATGGTACCTACGTGCCTATGGTATAGATGTTTACCTTCCGAGGTAGGAAGAAGAGTTCCTTAGACCTAGAAAGGTTTAGTAGCAGGTTATGATGCCTTGTACCTTGTTGGCTGTCCTTAAGGAGGACCCAACTCTAAGTGTTGCTTGGGTTGAAGGATGACAAGGAGTGCATGTCATGCCTTTATCATGCTTGGTTCGTAGATAAGAGACAGAGCATGCAGTGAACCTATGATTCCTAGGCCTAAGAGGGGAAGTGGGGTACCTCAGGCTCATGATGAGAAGTTGAGTTCCTATAGAAACGAGCATGGTACTCCTCATGTATAGAGGAAAAGGGGAGCCCTTTAAGTTTAGGGTATGTTTGATGAACCCCTCATAGCTAGGCTGATGATAAAGAAAGGTATGACCTTGATCTAATGTTAAGAAATGAGAACCCAGATGACCTAGCATGATACAGTAGGTGATCTGCTTGTGCCTTAATAGATTGCTAGGGTTAAGTAGGCTCAGGTGGATGTAAACCCTGGACCTAAGATTTTTTGTGACCTTGTTGTCAAGAGATAGTTTTCCTCCCATCCTGGGAGAGGGACCCCTTTGGTAGGGTGTATATCAGTTTTGTTGGTTTAAGGGAACCTAAAGAAGTCTCATAGGATCTTGAGAAGCTAAGTGAAAAGTACATGGTATGAGAATGAACCTGTAGACCCATGGATATCCATCTCTAATTTCATATGAATGTGTTAACATGGAGGTAACCGGTATGGGGCTTGACCAAGGTAGGCAAGTTGCCATGATCCCTATGAAAGGATGGGAGCCAGCCATGAATGCAGAAAGAGAGATGATGAAGACTTGGGTAAGGTTCTAAGTGGACATGTACTATAATGGTGAATCCTAAGTCTATCCTAGGGTCAGGTAGGGATAAGACTGATGAAAGCAGGAGTTTCCTAATTCCCCAGTTGCACATGACCATAGGGTCGGGAGGTAACAGCTATCATTGTCTGAGGGCCATGGGTCAGGAGATTGATCACCTTCATGAACTCATGGGACCCAAAGGGCAGATGAGTAGGGCACTCCCTTGATGCATGAGGGAAGAGGGATGACCCCAAAAGTGTCGCCCCCCTATAGACCTAGAGGTGATGACCAAGGATTGTGAGGTGACCCAAGTGGGTTCAAAACTAGTTTCCCATGGAGGTAACTTGGATATCAAGATGATTGTAATATGGAAGCATAAACAACACATTTCAACGTAGATGTAAAGGTGTACTGGCAAGGTGGGATGTACCATCTCTACTCTTGGAACAGAAGGAACTCTGTATTTGGACTGCAGCCAAATGCTTATTTCCTCTTATTATGGGAGTGATAGATAGGACATTACGCATGCCATACCCCAAGGATAAGAGATGATGTAGGTTGGAACGTTGCCACGAGAAATGGGGATAGAGAAGATAACCTACCCTGGTAAAGTGAATGATACATGGATGGCTTGCAAACACTAAGAGGAATGAGGTAATCACCTTATGAGGATGTTTTTATCATGGGCTATGTGGAACTTACGAGTTATACCAGATTGAGGTTGATCACCATGATGATGAAATCAGAGAGTGTTCTTAATGAAGAAGAGGATAAGTGAAATGCATGGAAGTGTATGTCTTCAATGTTACCTAATACCTAAGGACGTGAAGTGGTAATGGATACTCTGGTTGAGATACATCTGGCTTGTTTGACTAGAAGCAACAAGAGGTTGTTTGGCTAACCCTAAGTTTGGAAAGGAGAGGTGTTTGGACAACACTCAGATGTAACAAGATACGTTGAAAAGTTAAGGGTTGTTTGGTTAGCCAATTTAGTCCTTGATACGATGAAAGGATGGTGATAGAACCTCAAGTGCACTTCTTTGGAAAAGGAAGTGATGAAACCCCGACTAGAGTGGTTTAGGGTTTCATAGGAATTGATCTTGAAAGAATCATGACATACAGGAAATCATGGTTGAAGATCACCACACACCGTGGAAAATGGCAATAGCACTTTGGATGCTTAAGATGGAGTTGCATGTGGTTTATGGCCATGCAAGCCAGAAGGTAAAGGACGAACCCCAGTAACCCAGTGTATCGATATAGATAACAAAAGAGTCCCTAAGAGGGAATGGGAGCTCAACACTATGGATGTTGTGATAGGTCTTCCCTGGGCCAAGGAAGGTTGAGATACAATATGGGTTATGGTAGGTCGCCTTACCTAGATGACATGAGAAAGAAAGACTTCTGTTAAGGGACAGATCTAGTTGAACTACCCATGAGAGAGATGGTTCAACTACACCATGAAGCGAGTTCAAAGGTTCTTGAGTTTGATCTAAAGGTTTCCTTCCAAAAGATGGAAGTAGGTGCATGAAGGACTCAATGTTAGTATAGTTTATCACCCCTAACTATGGTTAGCATGATCCAGACTAGAGGGTCTGATGAAGGCATGTGTGCTCATTCAGGGTGATATCTAGAGACAGTTCTTATCCTATGAAAGATGTGACAATGACCACCATAGCCAGTATCGGGTTTTATAAGAAGCTCTGTAAGGGAGGTTGTGTCGGTCACCACTTCAGTAAAGTGATGTTGGTGAAAAGGGCCACATGATGGTTAGAAAAGGACCACATGATGGTTAGAGAAAGGGGCCCCAGTGCATGTAGATGAAGTCACTTTGATTGTGCAAGGGCTGAAAGGAGCCTAGAGACGATGAGAGTCGTGAGCAGATGCAAAGTAGACTGACATACAAGTTACTATGGGAGAAAATGTGACATGAAAATCCGACCCCTCTAAGTTATAACTAAGAGAGCTGAGTCCCCGATACATGGGTCCATTAGAGATGGATGGGTGGACAAGAATAGGTTTGACCCTACCCCTCAGGATAGAGTAATGGGAGATGTTTTCCATGTGTCCAATTTAGAGCACTATGTTAGGTACCCCAACCATGTGCTGAGCAATGAACCTAGTGAGCCCCAAGGGAGGCTGAAATGGCCTGAGTCACCTGTGTAGTTTATAGACACCAGGATGAAAGAACTCAGAGAAAAGAATATGTGATGATAAAGTTTCTTTGGAAATGCCATGAGTACGACAAAGACACATAGAGGCCAATGATGGACATGGAAAGTCTTATCCTGAATTGATTGTTTGTTTGCTTGTTTGAATTTTGAGGACAAAATTCCTATAAGAGGGGAAGGATGTTACAACCCCAATTTCTGGGTTCATTTGGTGAGAAATGTAATTTCTCATATTAAAGATATTTGAACAAAGAGTGATATAATTTGCTTCAAATACATGGATTTTGTTTACAATAGCCTTGATGTCTGTGTTGTGGGCTTTATTGGCTATTGGGCCCAAATAACAAGGAAACTCAATTAGTAAATGGATAATTGAATTCTTAAGAAAAGAAATATGTAGAAACCTCTAGAAGGCACATCCAAAGACGATTTCGTGCCTCTTAGGTTCCTTGGGTACCAAGGAGTCCAAGGTTGCAAAAAGAAAGCAATAAGAAAAGAAAAGAGTAATTAAGTATTTCTTTATTAAGAAATAAATTGAAAATAATGATAAAATGTGGAAAATGGGTGGAAAGAGGCATAAATAAGATTTCTTGATGAAATTTCGTATCCATGAGGTTGCTAATATAAAAAGGAATGTCAATGAGGAAAATAAAAGAAAAATAAAGAGAAATCCTCAAAAAGAGATATTGTAATGAGGAATAAACATGATAATGCAAAATAATGCATTTAGATGCATCTAGAATGATAATAAATATCCTTGGAAAAGGATTTCGAAATAATGGAGTATCTTGGGATCCAAGGAGTCCCAATAAAGAGGAAAGAAAGAGAAAATACTAAAAAGGCAAAATAAGAGGATAATGTAATACATTATTAATGAATTTTGTGTTGTTTATCAAAAGATAGTATGTTCTATTAAAAGGAAACTTGTTTCCATGTAAATAGATTAAAAAGCACGAACAAAGAGAATAAGAGGGATACTTTTTGAAATCCTAATAGCAAAAGAAAAGGAACATTAAAGAAATAAGAGAGAGAGAGAGAAACTAGCCTTTTAATATAGGAATTACATTCCTAATAGGAAAGGGGTGTTGCTAATCCCTTGACGAGCGATGAAGGGTATGGATACTCTCCCCTATATAAGGGGTAGAGCTCTTGACCAGATTTGGAAAGATTTTACACACCTCTCTCTCCCCCCTCTTCATGTTTCTTGCATGTAAAACCCTAAGGAGGGAGTAGTTCTACCTATAGAGCAGCAAAGGAAGTTTCGTGGTCTTGCTGAGGGCAGGAAGACTCCACGACAGCTTAGGACCGATTGACTACCAACGCAGCCCCTCTGTCTTCATGCACCTTCCACCGTAGGTCTGCAAAATTACAGTGGTTGCAGCAGCAAGAAAGGGGTGTTTCCGTGCTTGGGTGGCTACCTTGACGACGGCCAGAAGCACCCTCACATGCGCAGAGGCACGACAAAGGCTGAGGGACCATCCTGGAGGTCGATGAGGCTGAGGGGGAGGAGCTGGAGCAGCGCCTAGGGCGGTAGCACGCCGCTGGCGCAAGGAAGGAGAAGGGCGGAGAGCCGTTGGACCGTTTTGCCCTCCACGGGCTGAAGGGGCGGCCGAATTAACCAGGGGCAAAATTGCCTTTCTGTTATATTTCCAAAATTCGATCACATTGCATGAGCCAGGGCGATGTGGCACTCTGTGATTGGTCTGAGGTAAGTGGTTTAATGCAAAAATCATATTTATTTAACTGTAGATCGGATTAAAACAAGTTATATATGAATTTTGATCAGGAGAACATAAGGAATCCAATAAAAATAGTTTTATAGCCTGAATCAGACCATAGTTCGAGATGTAGTGTAAATTATCATCTTTGATTAATTAAAGATTAAGAAACCCTATTTTGATATGATTAATGTGTTTAATAGGGTTTAATGGATCATTAGAGTTGATGATAACCTATTAAATGTAAAAAGGTACATTATGTTAAAAAAGGAATAACTTTGCACATGATTAGTCTAATTTAGAGTTTATGTGCTAAAATATGCATGAAATTTGAAAAGGGCATAAAATTATCATCTTTAATGATTTAATTAAGGAAAAACCCTTAGATTTTATGATAGATGGACTTTCTAAAGTTATTTGGATAATTCAAGTTGATATTAACATGTTGTTAATAAAAGTGAAAATTAGGATCTAAAAAGATGATCTTTTTATATATTTGGCTTAATTTAGGGTTTTGTGCATGATTATGCACTAATGAGCTTGAAAACCCTAATTTAGATGAATATGTCTTTTAATTGTTCAAATCCATGAATAAATAGGGATGTGATGATCCTAAGTCAATTGGGAATAAAGGACTATTAAAATGAATAGTTGAGCAATTAAGGTTCATACAAATGGAAAAAAAGATATTTTAGGGTTTGTTAACTTAAAAAGGATAAAGTTTGAGAAATTGATCTAAGAAACCCTAATAAATAGTAATGAAACCTTAATGCGGATTAGAAACCATAGAAAGTGAATCCAAGTTAATAAAGTAGGTTCTTGATAAAGTGTGTAGTAAATGGAATACATGTGTTTTTCAGGATTCTTGATTATGTGGTTGAATTACTTCCTTGGATTGCTTTCTTGGTTGGAATTGATATTAACTTGAGAAATCTACTGAATCAGGTATGTGGTTACGATTATGAATAACCACTTTAGTTTCCCGATGGTTTCCCGGATGTTTAATCGCATTGAATGCAACTAAACTGTTGGATGTTTATTTATTTCTTGCAACTATAAAGTGACTACGATTATCACATAAGATATGTGCCTATTAGCTCAGATCCTGGTCCCCTCTGTGTCGTAATGGTTGACCTGGTATATGGCTACCTAGAGGGTAGGTCCATCAGGTCATGAATGACTTAGTATATGGCTGCCTAGAGGGTAGGTCCCTCAAGTCACCTTTATAGAGGTACCATATAAGTCCTTACAGGGACAACATAGAGTTGTGGATAGGTATGGATTGAGTAATTTGGCTTAAAATAATCTTGATTGTTAAATGATTAATGGAGTGTTTATATTGTTAACATAGTTGAACATTATTTGTTTCCCCCACATACCAGCTTCAGCTGACCAACGTTTTGTTTGTCGGCGTTTTAGGTACAATGAAAAGAGCAAACTGTAAAGTGGCACATGTGATACTAAATGAGAATTAAAGTGCAAAGGAGGATTAGATAGATTAGTATTGGTGTGGATAGAAGTTTATAGATCCAAGTTTTCAAAAAGGTATGCGAAAATGTATTTTCTTACAGCTTTCAGTATAGTCTGTTAAAATTTGATAATTATTCTAGGTTAATTGTCGAACCTTTGACCCGGAAGTCATGGGTGCAGCTTCGACCTCTCGGTCTCCCTTAATTGGGGGTTATCAGGAGGTGGGGTCGTAATAGTTTTCATCAATCATCCCATGATTGGCTCTCAGGGCATACATACCAACAGACTCCCACTTGCACTGCGAGCCAATCACCTTTGAATCATATTTATAGTGGTCTTCAAACATGTCCCACATGTTACTCTTCTCTAGTGCCAACATAGTGAGTTATGGCAACACCTTGCCAAAGTTAGTTTTAACTGCATGTCTCTCATCTCTTCGTAGTACATCACACGTATGAGATGGAGTTGTTGTAATATGCGATCTAGTATTCCTTTGCTAACCTTTAGCCACATTGCATGATCAAGGATTACATACTTGTCATCAATGAGCGGAATATCTATAAGTTCATCTCATGAACTTCTAGATCCGTATAGTATCAACTATTGTTCTCTAACGCATAGATACTCGACATTTCCTTTTAAATGGTTTTATTGGAACACTTCCAATTATCAACAAACTTTCACTTTTATATATCCTACATATATTTTGCGATTAATTTTTTGTCCTTTCGGAATTTTGCATCAATGTAACTCTTTACATTGAACTCTTCCTTATCTCCATAGAACTAGTACTTCTCAAGTACTTGTGAAGTTCTCATGGTATTCCAGTAACCCTTACTGGAAGTAGACAGACATCCACTAGTCATGTCTCACATACAAGTTTTCAGGATAAGCACATCATATTGCTATGTCATACATATAAGATGATGAATGCATTTTGTTCTTGCCATGCAAGATAATGGGATGATTACATACATGATAGATCCACATCTATTCTTAGTGTTTCCATTCTTCATAAGAATTGGACACTTGGCCTTGGGATACTAACTCCATGTAACATGGAAAAGTTTTCTCCCACTGAATCTGTGCATACTAAACCCTTCAGTATAGATTGCCAATGTATGCTTTCTCTTTTTAGGTGAAGAGGTTTTTGAGAACTATCTCTATAGATCTCTATTCTTATCACATAGGAAACATCTCTATCTTCCTTAAAGATAATTTCCACTTTTGGATTTCCATTCTAGAACATTTCCATTTCACATCAACATGTGGAATGTGAATACGCTCCCACTAAATCACATATCCCTTCTTTATCTTTGACATATCAGTCAAACCCTTTGACTATATCATCAAAGTAAAGATCCAATTATGAGTTTCTTGTACTCAATAAATGACATTGATTAGTCCATTGTAACTTATAGACTTCATTTGCATTAGTGGATTCATAAACCTTATAGGTTGTGTCACGTACACATCCTTGTTTTATTCCTCATAGGAATGCGGTTTTAGTATCCATATGCCAAATGTTTAGTCATTAAGTTGCAACAAGCATCATCCTTCTCAAAATGTTATCCATGTGTCTTAACACTTAAGATTCATTTGCACTTATGGATTTCATCCAATGGGTGCTACCATCAAGGTCATACCTTATGGTTCACATGGATGTCATTTAGGATAAAATGGTCATAAACCATAACTCAAAATTCGGTTCCTCATATTCATCTAGATAGTTGACTCATCACATGAACAACTCATCACATAGATAATTGAGGTGTAAGGATATAAGAATTCACAACCCTTGTGATTCTTAATTTCTTTTATTAGTGAGGGGTATTCTTTTATTAAGAAGAATTCAGTTATTTGATAATCATTCTCTAACTCCTTAGAGTATGATCCCTTCTTGATTTAGACATCACCATGCCTTAATCATGAGTTCACTATGATACACTATCATAATCACTCATAAGGATCTCAAACATTTGGTCCAATTATTTCATTCATTGATCTCATCAAGAATTAACACTTTACCAAATTTGCACTTCATCTATGATATTCTTGAACACTTCAAGATATTCATATTGGTATTTCTGTAAACACCATTTGAAGTATTAGCATTTGTTCCAATAGGTATGTAAATACATCACATGTATCATACCTAATAGGATAATCATTCTCACACTACCATTAGTGAAGATTAATTAATCATGTCCAAGATATTCATGTCTCTTACTGGTTCTCTAACCAAAAAAGTCTAGATTTATCCATCACATGGAAACTAAAAATGAATTTCTCATGATTGATGCTAATTTGATTGTTTGAGTTATCTATAACTTTTAGGTATCATTTTATCTTATGCATATCAAATACCACAAGATAAATAAGGCATTTCCACAAAGATCATATCTTTATAAATTGAAACATCTCTTTATTGATTGCCATCATTGTCATACAATATGCAAAAATAAAGTGTTTCTATCTATTGGCAAATATGAAATAGTAGTTCATAACTGTATTACATGCCTTTTAGGCTAAAAATAAACTAAAGTACTCCTATCTATGGGGGCAACACTTTCCCCATTTATTGAGTGCTTTACACTTTACATCTTGGTATCATATACCTCAAAAGTGTTACAAGTTTACTTTCATGACACCTTTAAGTAGAGACGTGTATCGCCTCCTTCTTCTTTTGTTCTTCCAGATAGATAGGACAATTCCTTTTCCAATGTCCTGGCTTTTGACAATGGTGGAAATTGCCTTTCTTGATCACGCCTCCCTTGGCCTTGAGAGCTAAACACGACTTGGGCTCCTGGCTAGCATCAGAACCTTTCTTAGCTTTGCCCTTGCCCTTGCGCTTGGACTTGCCTTTCTTGCTTGTGATCACCATCACAAACTTATGCTTGTCCTTCTTCATCTGTGTCTCAGCTGTCCTCAACATGCCCAACAACTCTGACAGTGGCCTATCAAAGTTGTTCATGTTGCAGTTCATCACAAACTGACTGTAGGATTCTGGCAACGATTGCAGTATCACGTCAGTAGCCAAGTCTTGGCTCAGTGTAAATCCCAGTCTTGTCAGGTTCTCCACATACCCAATCATCTTGAGCGTGTGAGGACCAACTGGATCTCCTTCTGTCATGAAGAACTTGAACAATGCCCTTGAGACATCGTATCTCTCTTGCTATGCTTGATCTTCATACATGTTCCTGAGATGCTGAATCATCCCAATCACACCCATGTTCTCATTTTGTCTCTGCAACTCATGGTTCATAGAGCGCAACATAAAGCACTTTGCATCAATGGCATCATCAGAATGCTTCTTGTAAGCATCCCTTTCTGTCTTTAGTGCATTAGTAGTAGGTTCCTCTGGAATTGGAGTATCCAGGACATAGAGCTTTCGCTCTTGAGTGAGAACAATTCTCAATGTCCTATACCAGTCGTGGAAGTTTGTCCCATTTAGCCTGTCCTTTTCAAGGACCGATCGCAAAGAAAAGTGATTATTGTTTGTTGTCATTTGTACTACAAAAGGAAATATGCAATTTTAGTCCAAAAACTCATTTTTGACTTATTTGATTGATTTGAAAAGATGACGATATAATTAGGCCTTTAATTAATTATCGCTCCCACTATTTTACTTCAAATTGATAGCCCTCACCATTAATTTGGAAGATTGCAGCGTACAACCTTCTAGTGGGCAAGATCTTGAAATCCTCTAAGTCATGGACCAGCTTGGGCTGTCACCCACAACTTAGATCTCTTAGGTAGGCAACTCTTGCCAATTGCATCATATGCAACTCTTGATAAGATGTCATATGGAACTCCTTGCCATGATCATCTCCATGCCTCAAGGTGCTATATCCTATCTAGGTCACCTTGTTAAGTCTGACCCAAAGCCAACACGATGAATATGCACCCTGCTTGGGCAGACCCACATATCCATCCTTCATGCTTCCACGAGATAGATGGTGCACCACGCTTGGGCGTGCCCACACTTGGTCGATCAAGCTTTTCACGTGTGTCACATTTGGAAGGCATCTAAAACTTAATATTTAATGAGGGATTTGGTTTTTATATACATATACATAATCATTCACCACAATATATAGTATGTATCATATACATGCTATATCCAACAGAAAACATGCAAAACGATAAAAGCGATGATTATGGCCATCCTAATGTGATTCCTCGAGCCAAAAGGAATCGCGATCATCTAGGTCTACATCACATGCAACCTGTACAAGATGAAATCTGTGCTTTGCCTTTCTGGGTTTGATCAACTCATCACATGACTGATCGGCTCGCCATCAGGTCGGTCGGCTGGGTGCCACCAGCCGATCGGTTCACCTGGTCATCGTGCATCTCATCATGGCCGCCACCTGCTCGTCTTACTCCTCGAACCGGTCATCAACTGATCGTCTCACTCCTTGAACCGATCGTCTCGAATGTCAGTCGATCGATTCACGCCTTGAACCGATCGTCTCAGATATCGTCAGGATGTCCTCCGTTCTTTGACATAATTGGAAATAAAATTCTATCCTATTTTACATTGTAAAACGAGAAACCTCGAGTTACATTCAAGGGGAGCAAAGGTAGGAAAGAAATCTCAAATTATTTCGAGTTACATCAGGAATTAGAGAAGGAAGATCAGTGTGCAGACCGAGATGCAAGCAACCACATACAACCATACACAGATAGAGTTTATTGGCCATAACCACGCTATACATCCACCACAAAACTCGTTTAAGGGTGACGTGTATCGAGTGCATTCATATTACATATCATATATGTATATTGGGATTTGTGGATTTAGGATTGGACATGCATAAAGCCAATTTTATTCGCATCGTATGCAATAAATAAAGGCAACAAACCAAAATCAATCATATCTATAATCCTAAAGTATAGAGTAGTTGACGTGGCTCTAATACCACTGTTGGGTTTTAGGGGAGGCAGAGAAGGCAGCGGAAACAAAAATTTTCTCCTCCCCAAACCCAGAATAAGGAAACGCGTCAATGTCTATACAATAGGAAAGGATGGTTTGTGGAATCATACCTTGTCCCAAGGCTTTCTTGGCGACAATACCTCGCGGCTTGCACGGTCTTCACCTCCGGTCTTGGACGGTGTCTGTGCAGCTTCTGGTCGCACTGGGACTGACGACTCCTAGTCTCACTGGGACTGTCGAGATTGATAGCTGTCCTCCGAGCGGCAAATATCTCCCGCCTCTGAAGTAGTCCACACGGACCACCTGGAACTCCAATCTCCTTGTCCCACAAGGAATTGGAAGGAGTCACACCCTCCTGTCAGTGTACTAGTCACTAACACACTCTCCTACCACCAGTCACTTTCTGCAGTTGTCTTTCCCTTACTGTGCCTCCCTTATCGGGTAGCACTTGCTCGGGCTCTCTCAGTTACCAAAACCAGAGAGAACGACAACTTTACAGAGAAACTAGTTGCACTGTGTTGTTCTTTGAGAAGCCCCCAATACCCCTATATATAGGAGGGTCATGGGACAGGGTTCTCCATCCCAGGCAATGCGGGACTAAAGCAGGAGTAGAAGGGTTCGAGATTTTCCACAAAAAAACAACCAACTGCGCAACCTAAACCGATCGTTTCATTTCTGAAACGGTCGGTTGGGGTCCTGAGCCGGTCGGTTGACACCTCAACCGATCGGTTGGGACCCATGAAATGGTCAGTTCACTTCTGAACCGGTCAGTTCGTGGTCCTGGTCAGTTCCCGATTGACTTTTCTTCTTTTGTGTCTAATTGGTATCAAATACCAATCCTTGTTCCAATCAAATTGGGCAAGTGAAACAAAAGGAAATTTCTCACCAATCCTAATTTCCCAACTTGCTCAGTTGCATCAATTGAACCAATCATTTCAACACTTGAAGAAATCATTTTTCCCTGTCCATGAGCCGATCAACTCACCACCTGAGCCGATCAGTTCACCAAGCTCAACCGATTGGTTCATCTCATGAGTCGATTGGTTGGGAGTACAGATTGTCTAGAAACAGTCAATTGCAGTTTCAATCAATCTGATACTCTAATTAATCAGTCAAACACCTTGAACATTATGATATTGAGCTATCAATTAATTGAGTGTTTAATTGAACCACTAAACTCCTTTAATAATCAATCTAAACATTGTTTGTGGACAATATTCCTCTTCCAGGTTAAATCCTATGTGTGTGACCCTGCAGGTCCATTTCACGTTGGCAGTGAAAGTCCATAACACTTATGACTTCACAAGCAAAGAGCGGTGCCTAGTCACACATCAGTGCTACCCAAGTGAAATAGAAAGTTGGAGAACAACTTTCAATCCTACAATCCGTGAATGGTGTTACAATGAATGTATAATTCCTTTATCACTGATATCTCGAATGAACTCGAGGCATAAAATAGTCATCCTGTCAACATTCATTCACTTTCTTCATCTCAGAGTAGATTGGAAGGGATATGTATGACATCGATATCGCATACTGATTCACACATGCGTGCACGCCTTTCTCAATCCTACTCGTCAAGTGGCCATGGATATCAAACTCCCTTAGGAGAGACAAATCCCATATCTATCACTCACCCCTTAAAAGCCCCATGTGTCAAAGCCACCCAATCATCACCTTTATAACAACCCATGTTTCAAGACTGCGTTTGATGATGTCAAAGTGTGTCCAACGACATGTGTTGATTGTAGTGATTTCAGGTCAAAGAATCACACTCACCACCATCACTGTGAGTACTGATTGTGACTACCATGTCATGGTTCCATGTGTCAAACTCACGGTGGGTCTGTCCGGTACACTTGTTCTCTAACAAGTACCTATGTGTTTGGTTTGATATCTCTATATCATGACTAATGATATTCTATCATGAACCAACACCACAATCTAGTCTTGTGTGTCATTGCTATCTATCTACCTTCCACAATGACGTCTGACTAGGGACATAATGAGAATGTACAAACTCTTAGCATCTGTATGATCTCGTACTACAGAAACAACATTCAGTGTCACTTTTCTGGGCGTCGGTTATTTAGGAAAACCGACGCCTATAACATTCAACGTCGGTCATCTAGGTCATCCGACGTCTGTATCCAAGACACGGGTACCGCTTTGTATTCAGCGTCGGTTTTTTGGTAAAAAACCGACGCCTAAAACTGCCCGCGAAATCCAAATTTCGAGCAAAAAAAATATGTCACATACGGCATCAGTTATTTACCACAAACCCGACGCCTATATAAGATGAAAATTGGCGCGAAAATGTACAGCTTAGGTGTCAGTTATCCTTAGATAACCGACGCCGATAGTGGTTCCCGCCAATTTATTTAGGGCAAATTTTATCTAATTGGACGTCGGTTTTGTAATAGGAACCGACGCTGAAGACTTTAGGCGTCGGTTTTGTTAGATAACCGATGCCCTTTACGAACTTATTAGACGCACGATCGATCGACTTTAGGTCCCCTTTCCTGTTTCATTGTCTTCATCGCCCGCGCTTGCTACTGCTCACCAACGTCGCTGCCCGCCACCCTCCGCTACCATCGCCCGACCCTCCGCTGCTGCTGTTGATTGTGTGCCGCCGCCGCTTCCTGCTCCTTCTGCTGCCGGTGTCGCCACCGCCTGCCTGCTCCTTCTCCGCCGCCTGCCTGCCCGCCGCCACCTGCCTGCCCGCCGCCGCCTGCCGCTCCCTGCTCGCCGGTGTCGCTGCCGCTACCTGCCTGACTTGTGCCGGTGGTCCTGGAGCTCACCGGTGTCACCGCCGCCCACCTACTCGACCTACTCGACCTCGCCCTGCTCGCTTGCCCAGGTACCTCGCCCTGCTGTCGCCCACCTATTCAGTGATTAATGATTGGTACTACTGGTTAGTATTACTTTAGTGATTACTTTAATTCAATCATGGATGTCCATTTGTAATCGTTGCACCCCAGAGTTTATATATGGTCTTGATCAGTTTATTAGATTTGCCGAGGAACATAGGAAAAAACCTATAGATAGGTTCTACTGTCCATGTAGGCATTGCGGTAACAACTTGAAAGTCAACACTGGTGAGGAAATCAAAAGTCATGTCATGTGCAACGGGATTGTACAAGGCTATACAGAATGGCACTGACATGGAGAGATTTCAAAATCGAAACCAGTAGATGTCGATAGCAGTGCTTGGGTGGAAGAAGAAATTGCCTCCGATGACGTAAATGTGAACGAACCAGTTCCAGCAGACATCGTTGATGCGATGCTGGATAGTTGTAGGGTAGAGCACACCGATCCACCTCCTATCTTTACAAACATTGTGCATGATGCTGAGATACCGTTATACACAGGCTGTGCTAAGTTTACGAAGCTTAGCGCTGTGTTGAGATTGTATAAGTTGAAAGCTAACAATAGATGGAGCGACAAAAGCTTCACTTCATTGTTGACTTTGTTGAAAGAAATTCTTCCTGAAGGAAACGAGCTTCCAATCTCAACATACCAGGTAAAGAAAATGTTGTGCCCAATGGGAATGGAGGCCAAGAAGATACACGCATGCCCGAATGATTGTGTATTATTTCAAAAGGACTATGTAGATTTGAAAGATTGTCCAAAATGTGGTGCGTCACGGTATAAATTGACGACTTCGGGGGAGTCCAAAACTGGTTCTCCTGCCAAGGTGTTGTGGTATCTACCTATAATATCACGGTTTCAATGCTTGTTTGCAAATCCGAAAGATGCGAAGAATTTGAGGTGGCATGCAGATGTTAAGAAAAATAATGATGGGATCCTACGACATGCGTCTGATTCCCCACAGTGGAAGAAGATTGATCTATTGTACCCTAAATTTGGTGAAGAAGATAGGAATCTAAGACTTGGGCTTTGTACAGATGGGATGAATCCGTACGGGACATTGAGCAGCCAACATAGCACTTGGCCAGTCATGCTTGTTATATACAATCTTCCTCCCTGGATGTGTATGAAAAATAAGTACGTTATGTTGTCATTGTTGATATCGGGCCCTAAACAACCCGGAAATGATATCGATGTTTATCTTGAACCTTTGATTGATGACTTAAAGAAACTTTGGGCTGAAGGTGTGATGACCTATGATGCTTCAGCAAGAGAGACATTTCGTTTGCACGCTATGTTGTTTTGCACTATTAATGACTTTCCAGCATATGGGAATTTGTCTGGATATAGTGTCAAAGGAGCTAAAGCGTGTCCTATATGTGAAGAAAAAACTGATTCAATAAGACTAAAACATGGCGGCAAGACTGTATATCTTGGTCATCGAAGGTTTCTTTCAAAATTCCATCCGTATCATAGGAAGCGCAAAGCATTCAATGGATGGAATGATGAACGGAGTGCACCTAAACCTATACCAGGGGATGTTGTTTATGAAAGAGTAAAAGACATTGTCAATGAATTTGGTAAGAAATCACAATGTAGTATGGCCACACGGAGTGACAATTCTTCATTCAAGAAGAAGTCAATATTTTGGGATCTTCCTTATTGGAGTTCTTTCTTAGTCAGGCATTGTATCGATGTAATGCACGTTGAGAAAAATGTTTGTGATAGCATCATTGGTACTCTATTAAATATACCAGGTAAGACTAAAGATGGGATAAAATCCAGACTGGACCTACGTGAAATGGGAATAAGGTCAGAATTAACAGAATTACATGAAATGGGTAATAAAAGAACATACTTACCTCCCGCTTGTTACACGTTGTCTAGAAAGGAGAAGAAAACTTTTTGTGAATGCTTGGTAAATGTTAAGGTGCCACATGGTTACTCATCCAACATCCGTAGATTGGTATCAATGAAAGATCTGAAGTTGATAGGTCTTAAATCTCATGATTGTCACACTCTAATGCAATAAATATTGCCCGTGGCAATTCGATCTATATTGCCGAAGCATGTAAGGTTTGCAATTACCAGACTTTGTTTCTTTTTCAACAGTCTATGCAACAAAGTTATTGACCCTGATACTCTCGATAATTTGCAAAGAGAAGTGGTTGTTACCCTATGTCAGCTTGAGATGTATTTCCCTCCTTCGTTCTTTGATATCATGGTACATCTTGTTGTCCACTTGACTAGGGAAGCGAAAATGTTGGGACCAGTTTTCTTGCATTGAATGTATCCATTTGAACGATACATGAGCATTTTTAAAGGTGATGTTCGAAACCGTTATCGGCCTGAAGGGAGTATTATTGAAGGTTATGTGGCGAGAGAGGTTATGGATTTTTGCAATGACTTTTTCAGTGGTAATGACACTCCTGATAATGACAAGAATATTGAGGAGGGCAAAGGAATTTTGGGATCACGGGTGAAAGTATTCAGCCGTGAGGAGTTGGAACAAGCTCACTTGTATATTTTACACAATATGGACGAAGTGAGTGTTTATATCGAGGAACATACCAATTTCATAAAGAGACAACATCCTCGAGCAAGTTCAATGTGGCTTGCTAGAGAGCATAATAAGACTTTTACTAAGTGGTTTGAAGATAAAGTCTTACATCAACTATCTCAAACACCAAATGATATTACAGAAACTATCAAATGCCTCGCCTTTAAACCAAAACCGAATGTTATGTCTTATGAAGGGTTTGACATTAATGGATTCACATATTACACAAAACGCCAAGATGATAAGAGTGTCGTCCAAAATAGTGGGGTCACTCTTCAAGCGTCGACTATGTACTTTGCAAGTGCAAAGGATAAGAGTCCACGTGAAGCTAAAATGTCATATTACGGTGTCATTGAAGACATTTGGGAGTTTGACTACATAGATTTCAAAATTCCGCTCTTTAAATGTAATTGGGTTGATAACACCAAAGGAGTTATAGTGGATGAATTGGGTTTCACTTTGGTGAACTTTGAAAAGATTGGCGAAAAGGGTGAACCATTCATATTGGCATCACAGGAGAAACAAATATTCTATATCGATGATCCTGCAAATGATAAATGGTCAGTTGTTCTTCATGGTAAAAGACAGTTCATTGAAGATCCTATAGATGAAGAAGAGTACTATGATAAGTATGATGACTCCAGTCCATTCTCAGTTGGGTTGCCCACTCCACAAAATATTGAAGCTAATGATGACTTATATGTGCGCGGAGATCACAATGAAGGATTGTTAATTGATAAAAGATCACAATTTTAGAGACATGTATGTTAATACAAATGCTAAATGTTTGCCTTTTTCTAGTTAATACAAATGCTAAATGTTTGCCTTTTTCTAGTTAATACAAATGCTAAATGTTTGCCTTTTTCTAGTTAATACAAATGCTAAATGTTTGCATTTTAAATGACATTTTCAGATGGCTGACCATGATGAGCATGATGTCCATGATGAGCATGAAGTCCATGATGAGCATGCTGTCCATGACGAGCATGGCGAGGATACTAATGTAAGTTCTAAAAACATATCCTGTATTTCTATAAAATTCATTATCTTCTAGTTATGTCATATATCCTATATTTCTATATTGGGCTAATTTAGTGTGTTTTATTTTTGTCAAATTTTAGGTTGATGCACCTGTACCCACTGAAGCACTGGAGCAACTTGATGCGCAACACCAAACACTTAACAAGAAAAGGGGCATCACTCTGTTGAAGAAGTTATTAGCGCTAAGTGGTAGTGGATCCAAATTGGTGGTGGAGTTTGATAATGGAGGAAATCCAATTGGAGTGAACCGCAATAATTTTGTAAACTATCTTGGGTGTACCACTCGGAGCCATTGTGGTGTTAAGTATGACAATTGGCATAAAGTTCCTCAAGGGAAAAAAGACTTGATATGGAAGGATTTATGCGTGAGTTATTATTATTTGCAATTCTATTTTGTAGATTACAAATTCTATTATTTGCAATTCTATTTTGGATACTAGTTAATAACATTTCTATTTTACAGAATCTGTTTGCATTGGATGAGAAGTTGCATCGTAAAAATGTGATGCAATGCGCTGGAAAGATGCTTAGGAATTATAGGACAAATCTGAACAGAGAATACATAAAAGAGGGTGATAAGAAGAAGAAGTCAGCCCTTGAACAATGGAACTTCTTGGACAAAGAAGATTGGGACAATTTTGTTGCTTCAAGAAAATCTGAAGAATTCAAGGTATTAGGCGTCACTCCCAATTTAATTAATATACATTGTATTCACCTATTCAAGATTAGCATTTAGTGCTACTAACCAAATCATTAATGTGCATACTAACTAGGCCCTCAGTGACGCACAAAAAGCAAGGCGTGCATTGAATGTGCATGACCACACTATGGGTCCAAAAGGCTATGCAAGCGTTCGCCAAAGACTACAGGCGGAGTCTGCGGCTACTCAGGAGTCTGCTCCTACTCAGGAGTCTGCCACACCCATGCCTCGCCATGATATCTGGATAGCTGGCAGGCAAAACAAGAAGGGTGAAATAAAGAAGCCTGTAACTGCTGAGGCGGCTGCAAAAATGGTAAAATAACACTCTTAGAGAAATCGTTTGGATATTGATTATTTGTGGTGTTAACTTACCAATTTCTGTTTATGGTAATTAGCGGGAGCTGCACGAGCAGAGGAAACAAGGCACGTTCATCCCTCAGGGCACAAGGGATGAATTGACAGTTGCTCTGGGTAACCCAGAGCATCCTGGATGTGTTAGAGGTGCCGGCGCTGGTGTTGGCATCAAAGAATTCTTTGGGCCATCCCAACGCAAACCCAGAGCGGGACTTTCTCAAGAAGAGGTAACCTATTCTTTTTTTAGAATGTTACTGCAAAAGGAAATTCATTAATAAGAAGCTAATGTTTCTTTTATCCATGTATAGGAGAATAAGAGAGTTGAGGATTTAGTTGCTAAGAAGGTCAATGATGTAGTTGCTGAGAAGGTCAAGGAAGAATTGCTGCGGTGGCAGGCATCTCAGGCTTCCAATCAGCCTATGGCGACCCACTCTTCTCCTGATGCACAGACTGCGAGTAATCCTGGAGACCCATCGCCTAGCACGTCTGCTGTAAGTATTGTTTATGACATTGTAGCTAGTCTTTTCAAGATGATATGTTTTCAAGATTATATGTATATATGTATAACATTCTTTACGTAAATTTGTAGGCATTGAAGCCATGCCGCTTAAGAATACAAGACTATGTTGTTGCAGAGGCGCAAGCTTACCCGTCCCTTCCTGGGGAAAGGTTTCACGGGACTCCAATGCCACAGGGCTATGTTCGTGTGGGCCCATTACATGTTTTACCCGATTGGAGGGAAGTTGCGTTGCGATATGCCCACCCAGATATTGATACACTTGGTGAGGCAGAAGGCGGGGTCATATTGTGGCCCAAAGCAGATGTCGTCTACACGACTGAAATTGTAAGATAAATTTACATTGATTTAGACTGTTAATGTGTATATATGATGTCAATTGATCTGAAATTATATATACAGGTTAAAAAGAAGACACCAGGAGCACCTAGGCCTCCACCTCCATTTCCCGCATTACAAACTTGGGTTCCAACTAACCTAACATACCCGTTAGGTCCTGCTTGTAGGGGAATGGCATGTTGGCTACAGGCACATAATATACATTGCCCTAATAGTTTCTTTAGATGTAGATTATGCAGGTCGATCATACGATAGCTCTTTATTTATACAAGATATTATTGAGCTGTTTATGTATGATTGGCTGAATACATCAATGATAGAGACATGGATAAGGTGAGATCTTATTTATACATCCATATAGCTTGTGTAAGATCCGGTGATCTGGTTTCTTATATATTAATGCATATGCCTATATGTTTTGCATCTACTTAGTCGAAGATCATTGCAAACAATTTGCATTTGATCATGTGGGATTTTTGATTCCATCATTGATTAGTTTGGTAGCTAAAGACCCTGATAATGTTCAACAATACTGTATAGATGCTTTTACAATTTTTGGTCAGCAAAAAAAGACGATAATAATAGCTCCATTCAATGTCAAGTAAGTTTACTTTATTTATAATTTGTACTTAAGAAAATTCCATTTTTATTTTGCATTTTTAGTTATTAATTGTTAACTTCTTACTTCTAGCGGTAGACATTGGGAGTTACTAGTTATTGTCCTCGGGACATTCACTGTTTATTATCTAGATCCTGCGGGGAGTACATTGAACACTAAAATTGGACACGTAATGAGAATGCCATTATTCTGGTGAGAAATATTTCATTTTTATATCCGTTAACATCTTTTATTACATTACTATTTACTTATGCAATTTATTGTGTTATATTAACATGTAGGGGTTTAGATGCATTCAAAAAGGCTGGAGGAACGGTCCCAAGGAAAAAGAACCAGCCAATAAATTGGCAGAACGTACAAGTAAGTTCCCGACTCGAATATATATATTATTGATGTGAATTGTGCTTAGTTGTATTATTTTGTATGTTTCAATTTATAGTGTGCTACACAAGACAATGGTTGGGCATGCGCATACTATGTGATGCAATTTATGCAGATGATTATCAAATATGCCGCATTGGACATCGATACCATACATGAGGTATTATATATAGTCTCATTAGTTAGTATGAAATATATCAATCTTATCTTATTTTTATATTATTACTTATATATATACATCATTCTCTTTGTAGGTGTTTAAAACTGACAACACTACAGGTAAACGCTTAAAAAATATACATGCTCCATATACGATGGAAGCATTAAATGAAGTAAGAGAAGAATGGGCAAAAGCCATACAAGCAGTGGCAACTGTAAGATATAATTGGGATGTTGATAGCGATAATGAATGATACTTTGTAAATGAATATTTCTGAATGTTAATACATGTATTTGAATGTTTCTATATGTGTGAATGTGCGAATTGAATTGATGTCTGAATGTATGTACTTGTGTAGAATTTTCCTTGTGACTTTTGCAGGTTTGCGGCCTGTTTGTAGGCTGATATCAATGGATGTCGTAAACCTGCAGTTCAGAAAACTGAACTGCAGGTTCTCATCCTGCTGACCAGCCACAGCAGGCCTGCAAACTGATATGAAAAAAAAAATATAAATAGGCGTCGGTTATTTATAGAAAACCGTCAGCAAAGACATACATCGTCGGTTATTTGATAAAAACCGATGCCTGATGTGGCCAAAGCAGTCCTGGAAATGGCGTCAGATATTCGTATCAAACCGCCACCTATTTAATCTATAGGCGTCAGTGTTTTAGTATATAACCGACGCCAAAAGTGTTCGCGCCACAGAAAATGGCATCATCTAGGGCACTTTATGCATCGGTTATCTACTAAAACACCGACGCTATATTCTATATAGGCGTCGGTTATTTAGTAAATAATCGACGCACAAAGTGCCCTAGATGACGCCATTTTCTGTGGCGCGAACACTTTTGGCGGCGGTTATTTACTAAACAACCGACGCCTATAGAATAAATAGGCGTCGGTTAAAAAACTGACGCTGAAGTGTTCGACCTTTAGCGGCGCCCACATAGGCGTCGGTCGGAAACCGACGCCAAATGGGGTTAAACGACCGACGCCAAAGGCCGTTTCTGTAGTAGTGGCCATCGTTTAGGTCCTTAACCTGAAAGCATACGTCATTGAGTACTGTCATTCTCTAGACATTCAATATGTTCTATCACTATCTCATATGACTGAACCAGAAAGAATTGGAAGCTTGCCTTTGATGTTTATCAAATCAATCTTAATGTATCCCATCAATCATCCCATGATTGGCTCTCAGGGCATACCTACCAACATATATATATATATATAGTATGTGTGTGTGCATGGAGATAATCAATTGAATGGTGGCTCAGCCGACCGGGTGGATGCCTGATGTCAGAAGGACCTAAATATCAATTCGTGAGCCAAATAGACTAACTAGGAGGCCAGCCAACCAGTTCAAGGGTTGAACTGACTGACTCATACTGGTTGCAAAATATATCATCATCAACAATAGGTTCCTATATGTGATGTAGAAATTAGGTGGTATTTATTGTTAGGTTCATGTGGAGGCAACAATCACAACAAAATAACAATAATTTTCTTCACATACCCTACTAAAAGATCTTGTCGATAATAATGTATTCAAAAAGAGGGTGTGTGGGATATACCTTGTGGTGGAGCAAGTCCAATGACATTCCTTCACATGATGATGTGTGTCCCTCCTCACTTGCACTGATTGTCCTCGTCTATCGTTCGAACACAGGTGCTCAACGTCTGTGTTTTTACTTTTACCATTCAGATGGAATGGAACTTCACGTCGCACTTCCTGATTTGTTGGGAAGGAGTACCATTCTGTTTGATGACGTGCTAGCATCATAATATCTCTCCTTCTCTCTCTAGGGGATGATGATAGAAATGATTCATGTAAAAGAGTGTATCTATGAAATCCAACTATCATGCCCCTATAAATATTATAGGAAAGGAAGTAGGGTTTCACAAAACCCCTAGGAAAATAAAAGGTTGTGGTTGCGTTTAAAACAAGCCACTTTGGGACTATTAAAAGAATATTCTAGAATAGATTAATCAACTAATTAATCATAGTATTGATTAATTAATTTTCATCATCATGTCTCTAGTATATTTCTCTAATCCAATGGTGGATGTTAGTTCGTACCCTAAGTGCCTTCTATGAATCAGGGGGAAGAAGGCCAGACTAGGGGGATGGCCATTTCCATTGCACGACAACTAGAGAGAGACAGAAGAGAAGAACCGAGGATCAAAAGCTTCAACCAGGAAGATCCAAGCACCTCCATAGGATGATTCTGTAGCTGGAAAATAGCAGAATGCATGTACGACAGAGGCGATCTTCCGGATAGACATAGATCCAGGGGTTACTTTAGTTTCCTAATGTTTCCCACATTTTCTTCGTGCTTTCTATGTATTCATTAATGAAAACCATGCAATGCTAAAAACCTTTATTCCTTAGGATCCGGGAGTAGCGCGGATATACAATGTAACTGATTTCTATGCATTAATATCAATTTTATCTCTTTTTACTAGATATAAATATGTGAAACCTTTGTGTTCTGTTTGTTCTTGATTACCATAAGTGGATTAATAGATGCTTAGTCATCTCGGGTGAGGGATTAAGGGTTGGAAAGCATAGATTTACTTGTGTATTGTGCCCTTTGAAATAATAGAGTGTAAATAGGAGGAGAAACCCAGAGAACAAGTATAAAGTATCTAACTAATCAACCAATAACTACAGAAGTGGGATTGGCATTAGATTAAGTAGTGAATGACACTGTAGGAGTAGGTAATTCTAGCTACATGTTCCTTATCCAAGGATTGAGATAATAGATATTAGTGTGTGAGGTTAATTATTAGTGTTATCTATGGTGAAACCACTGTCCTAAGAAATTCATTCCATCTCTGATTAATTCAAACTTTTAATTCATTTTGTTTCTACATTAATTTTGTAACTCAAACCAATTCAACCATTTACAACTGGCCTAGCTAATTAGACTGTAGTTAGTAGTAGTTTACTAGAGAAATGTTTCCCTATGTTCAACTCGGGCCTCAAAAGGGGCTATATTACTTTGATATGTTCACTTGCGTATAACGCATGATAAACACATGTCAAGTTTTTGGTGCCATTGTCGGGGAAGTAAAAACATCCAGAACTATGAGCAATGTGGTCAGCCACTCTAGGCCAACCTTTTTATTTTATTTTATCATTTTCAAATTTCATTCAAGATGAATGATAATATCTTTTTGATAGATCATAAATTTCTTTCTCTAATACCCACTTTTTATTATTTCAGGGAAACTAGTGCATGTTGCGTACCAGAGCCCTAGAATACAGAGAACCATCCTCACCGGGCCTTGGACAAGTAGAGATCTTACAAGGAGAATGGGTGTCTGATAGATCTGTGGGTTGGTTCAACTGAACCCCTCCACTGACTCCTCCTTTGCTTGAAGAACCAAAACAACAAGTAGAACCTGAGCCAAGAGAAATGGGTGACCAAGTAGAAGAACATACAATATGGGAAAGGATAAAGGCTTCATCAACTGTGGCCCAGAAAGGGCCCATCAAAAGGCAAGCCATTAATGTGGGCAGCTACAAGATAGATCATGGACTTATTGCCTTAGTCAAATCTCAAGCGTTCCATGGCCATCCTTCTGAAGATCCAATGACACATATCGACAATTTCATGGAGAACTGTGATATTCTCAAGATAGACAGGGTCCCAACTACTATAATATATCTTAAGCTATTTTCATCTTCACCAGAGGATAGTGCAAAGTCATTGTTCAACAATCTTGATGATGAGAGCATAGAAACATGGGATCCGATGATAGACACATTCTTCGAGAGCTATTTCCCTCTGTGAAAGACAAATGACCTAGTGAAGAAGATTCACAACTTCAGACATCAAGATGATGAGTCATATTCTAAGGCATAGGAGAGGCTTTAGAAGTTGCTGAGAAAGGTGCCTCATCATGGCATTGATCTACTAGGGCATGCCAAGATCTTCTATTATGGCCTACACAAATGAGAGAGAACAATTCTTGATAGTTAAGGAGTAGATTTCTTCCTCAAAACCAAGCCCGCTCGATGCCATGAAATGCTCAAGAACATGTCTAAAAACCAATCATGGGGAGAAGAAAGAGAGATACCGGCAACCATCAAGAGTGTCGGGGAATCCAAGGTGATATCTGCTTAAAACAAGAAGTTAGATTTGATTGCTAAGAATCTACGTTCTACAAAAAAATTTCCTACTGAGGAAGAAGAAGAAGCGTGCAAGTATGTGCACCAGGGGTAATACAGGAACAATTACTATTTTTGGAGGAAGGATCCCAAATTTCCTTGGAAGGATCCTAACAACTTACAACAAGATCCATCAAAGGAACAAAAACAACATCCTAAGACACATCAGTATGGTGGCCAAGCACAATATCAACTAGAGCCGCAGAAGATTGACAAGATTGAAGAAATGTTGGGCAAGTTGGTGAGACAGAATGAGCTACATATTGCACAAACTCAAAGGGATCTTCAGAATCAAGGGGCATGTATTCACAACATAGAGACACAAATCTCTCAAATAGCGGCAGATGTTAGACCACTAAAGCAACCAACCCAAAAAGGATTTCCGGTGAACACCAATGTATCTTTTGGGAATCAACATGTGAAAGATGTTCTACTTTGCAGAGGAAAGAAGCTATTGAATGATGCATCACACAGTGCATGTACAAAAGAAGCTACAAATCAAACTACACCAATGGATGTAGAAGAACCAGACATGTCAGCATAAGAGAAGACTACAGAGGAGCAAGTTGATGACGTTGGGGGTAATAAAACTTAGGCTTATATCTCGACTCACTGGAGGACACCTGTGGTTCCTGTGCCCTTTCCAAATAGTTTGAAGGAGACTAAGATTGTCTGACAGTTCAAGAAATTTCTAGATAATTTTTGGAAGATATCTGTGAGCATTCCCTTGATAGATGGTATTGAGAAGATACCATCTTATGGAAAGTTTTTGAAGGATATAATTAAAAAGAAGAGAAGGATACCGGAGTCTGATGTTGTGGTTCCAAAAGAGTAGGTTAGTGTTTTTATTTTGGGGACACTACATCCTAAAAGATTGGATCCAAGATGCTTCAATATCACATGCTTCATGGGAAAGACAAAATTTGGAGAGGCTTTATGTGATTCTAGGGCGAGTATAAATATGATGCCCCTATCTACCTTCAAGAAGCTCAGACTCAAGGAATCCAAGAAGAGCAGCATGAAAATCTAATTGGTAGACAAATCAGTAGTTAAGCCATATGGTTTATGTGAGGATGTCTTAGTGAAAGTGGATAGGTTCGTCTTTCCTGCAGATTTTGAAGTGTTGGAAATGTAGGACGACCATGGAAATGAGCTTCTACTTGGAAGAGCATTTCAAGCCACTACAAACATGATGCCTGAGATGGGCAGAGGATGTCTAACTATGGGAATCCAAGATGACATGTTCGAGATCAAGATACTAGATCACTCTAAAGCCATGAGAGATAAGGTGCAATGCAACATGCTTCAACACATGGATAGCAAGTTTTCTCGATTTCTAAGGAAGTCGTTCCTAGATATGGCCCATGTTATGAATAAAGTAGAAAGAGGTACTCTAGCGGTGAACAAACTAGAAAATACAAAGGTGATCTTGCTGACTCAAGCAATGCGCTACCCAAAAGATGAGGGAGAGGATTATGACCCTACTACTGTAGAAGAAGCCATAAATGATTCTGTGCTACAATCATCACCCAAACTACCCTTAGAAGCATGCTTGATGAACAGAATGGAGGACAACTTCTACAACAACTGTCTAGAGAAGTGTGTTTTGATATTGAAGGCAGTACCTTGCTACTATGCAAGATGCTTTGAAGACCTTGGACCACATTCCCCACCATTGGTCCCATCTCTATTGAGACCACCTGACTTGGATCTAAAGCCATTACCACTGAACCGGATGTATGTCTTCTTAGCTATAGAGGGAAAGCTCCTAGTTATTATATCACCTTCTTTGAGTGGTGAAGAGGAAGGAAAGATACTCATTGTGCTGAAAAACCACTGAGATGCATTTGGGTGGTCCATAGATGAAATTAAAGGGATTTCTCCAACCATGTGCCAACACAAGATTCGGCTTGAAGAAGGAGCAAAGGAAATTTTCCAACCTCAAAGGCTTCTCAATCGTATTATGACTGAGGCGATGAAGAAGGAAGTCGTAAAGCTTCTGTCGGCATGTATTATCTATGCAATTTCTGATTCAATGTGGGTTAGTCCTACCCAAGTAGTTCCTAAGAACGGGGGGATCACAGTCACTACTAATGCGGCTAATGAATTATTTTCCATTAGGATAGTGTTGGGGCGGCGAGTATGCATATATTATGGCTGATTAAATGCAACCACCCTTATAGATAATTTCCCTTTATCTTTTATTGATCAAATCTTAGAACAACTATTTATCCGTTCACAGAGTTGTTTTCTTGATGGGTTTTCCAGGTATAATCAAATTTCCATAGAGCCTAAGGATTCAGAGAAATCTACTTTCACCCGCCCTTATGGCACGTTTGCATACTGTCTGATTCCTTTCGGTCTTTGTAATGCCCCTACTATGTTTCAACGTTGTATGCTCACCATTTTTTCTGACATGGTAGAGCAATGCTTAGAGGTTTTTATGGATGCTTTTTCTATATATGGGGAATCTTTCAATGATTGAATATATAACTTTGATAGGGTGCTAGAGGACACTCATCTAGTTCTAAACTGGGTGAAGTGTCACATGATGGTGAGTGAAGGGATTGTTCTTAGACATTAGGTGTCCAAAAAAGGCATGGAAGTAGATCCAGTAAAGATTGAAGTCATCTACACACTTCCTCCACCGATATTAGTGAAAGGAGTAATGAGTTTTTTTAGGACACATTGGATTGTACTGCCATTTTATCAAGGGTTCTTGAAAATTTCCAAACCATTAACTGAACTTTTAGAGAAATATGTTAAGTTTTTGTTTGATGAGCACTGTTTAAATGCTTTTGAAATCCTTAAAGAAAAATTGATATATGCACCTATAGTACATGCACCTAATTGGAGCCTTCCTTTTGAGCTGATGTTTGATGCATCAGATTATGCAGTTGGAGCTGTGTTGGGTCAATGCAGTGAAAAGACTCCAAATGTCATATATTATGCATTAAAGACTTTGAATGATGCACATATGAATTAAACTACTACTGAAAAAGAACTATTAGTAGTTGTGTTTGCTTTTGAAAAATTCTGCCAATACCTAGTTGGGGCTAAAGTGATAGTTTGGACTGACCATGATGCCATCAAATACTTGTTACAAAATAAAGACGCCAAACTCAAATTCATTAGGTGGATTCTTTTGCTTCAAGAATTTGACATTGAAATTAGAGACATGGCAGGGGTAGAGAATGGCGTAGCTGATTTGTCTAGGTTAGAAAGGGCAGACAAAAAAGATTTAGCCATCCCAATTAACAAGGAATTCTCGGATGAGAAATTGTTTGCAATTAAAACTGAAGATCCTCAATTTTCATATATTATTAATTACCTAGCTGGTAAGGAAATGCCTACAGATTGGGGATACCAGGAGAAAAAATGATTTTTCCACTCATTGAGGTTTTATATTTGGGATGACCCGATTCTTCTTTAAAAATGTACAGATGGGCTTTCAAGAAGATGTGTACCCGAATGTTAGGTAGAGAGCATCTTGTCACACTGTCAATCTCTACCATTGGGTGGGCACCATGCTAGCTCTAGGACTGTGGGCAAAGTCTTAGAGAGTGGATTTTATTGACCTACCTTGTTAAAATATGCTCACAACTTTGTTCGTCATTGTGACGCATGTCAACGTGCATGTAATATCTTTAAGCGACATGAGATGACCTTAAATGTGTTTTAAGAGGTTGAGGTTTTTGATCTTTGGGATATAGATTTTATGGGCCCATTTGTGTCATCTAATTCCAAACTTTATATATTACTTGTGGTTGATTATGTGTCAAAATGGTTGGAAGCCTTCCCATCCCACACCAATGATGCATAGGCAGTGTGCAAGTTTGTGAAAGAACACATATTTTGCAGGTTTGGTGTCCCCTACCTAATTATTAGTGATGGTGGATCACACTTCACTAATAGGTAGTTTGGTGCTTTATATAGAAAATATGGGGTGAAGCATCAAGTGGGTACTCCAAATCAACCACAGACTCAAGGACAAGTTGAGGTGTCCAATAGAGAAGTGAAGAAAATTTTGGAAAGGACGGTCTCAACGAATAGGACGAACTGGAGTTATGTGCTAAGTGATGCTCTTTGGGATAATAGAACTACCTACAAATCCCCAATAGGAACAACACCTTTTAGGCTGATCTATGGCCGTGCATGCCATCTACTCGTAGAGCTTGACGATAAGGCTAAATGGGCAATAAAGAAGCTAATTTTGTACATAGACGAAGCGAGTAGAAAAAGGTTTTTAGAGCTTGATGAATTAGATGAGCTTAGGATGGATGCTTATGAAAGTTCTAGGATATATAAGGAAATGACTAAGAAAATTCATGATAGGCACATTCTAAATAGGGTGTTTCTCCCAGGTTAGAAAGACCTCCTTTTCAATTCTAGGCTTAGGCTGCATTCATGTAAGCTAAGGTCCAAGTGCAGTGCACCATTTGTGATTGAAAATGCCTTTCCCCATGGTTTTGTGAACATTGTATATGGGAACATGTCGTTCCTTGTTAACGACCAAAGATTAAAGAACTATTTTGAAGGGGAGGTAGAGCCAGAATAGAGGAGGTGCAACTTTACAAAGTTCCATATATTCTTTCTCTAAGGACCGTCTAGTCTAGGACGTTAAACATTGACGCTTGTTGGGAGACAACCCAATCTTCATTTTTCTTCTATTCATGTGCATTTTTGCATTGTAGTTGTCTTAGTGTTCATTTTTATTTTTCTTTAAAAATGGTACCTTGACTCATGTGTGGAATGTGTAGAATTTCCTACAAGTCAGTGCTACCAAGTTCAAAGTCGGTAGTACCAACATTACATCAGAGAAGCATCCACACTATAGCACTAGACTCAGTACTATCAACTCTCCCAGTCGGTACTACTGAGTCTTTGAAGATTTTTGATTGTTAGCTGATAAGCTCGACCCACAAGTCAGTACCACCGAATTTTTGGTGCATCCAAAATCTGAACATTGAGATGAAATATTTAAAAGTACCTAGCCGAAATAGCCAACTCAGTACTACCAACATTCTAGTTAGTAGTACCGACACATGACATCAGCAATCCGGGGCTGCTCATTTCAACGACAGATGCAAGCTTCATCGCATGGTCGGTAGAATCAATCTGTGACCCAAGTTAGTACTATCAACTTGGACTCAGTACTATCGACTCCACATGATCTACAGTCGAGACATCATCAAACATCGCCATCGATAAAACTGAGCCACAAATTCGTGCCTGTAACTCAGGAATACAGACACAAAAGTCAGTATTATCGACTCTTCCCAATTTAGCTATAAAAGGAGTGGTTAACCCATTTTCTTTACACCACCACCTCAACTCTTCCCAGAACTCAGAGCAGAGTTGTACTGGGTGCCGAAGATCTTTGTCGATCCAACGATCTTCACCGAGCTTCTCTTTTCCAATCCTCTGTCTTGCATTGGTATCATGGCACTAAGGAGAGGTCCCTCTACATTGGTGGCTCAAGGTGAGTTGGTCCCTCGACCAACCTGCATCCAACATCCATTTTTGGAGATCAGGAAGCTCTATGAAGAGTTGCAGACAAGGAAGATCATTCCAACACGATATGGAGATCACACATTGATCGAAAGGGCTTGCTTTAATGAAAACATGTGATGGGTAGGTCAGAAGAAATTCAAGGAGGGGGATAATCCTATCCTTAACGACTGGAAGATCTTCCCAAATCTTGTCCTAGAGTTCTTGGCATTGCTAGATGTTCTTGTTGCCATTGAGAAGAAGTTAGGAGGTGAATGGCAGGAAAGAAAAGTCATCTTCTACCTCTTCAACAACAACTATTCCATCACTATGAGGGCCTTCAATGACATCTTCAACTGGGTTCACGTCCCAGAATGCTCGACCTCTTCTGACTTCGACTACGACTTGGTTTGGGAGCAGTTGACTAAGGTGCCAATGGGATTTTGAATAAACTGGCATATCAACTCTGTTATCGATACTGAGCACCATTTTTCTCTAATCCTTCACAACCTTTGCACAACACTATTTTTGCTCATTCTGGTCAAGCTCAAGGGAAGGTTCAAAAGGCAGATCTCTACTTTCTCTATTGTCTATTGGAAGGGGATACTGCAACTTTGGAGCCTTCCTTTTGCTCCACATGATCTCTATGCGGTGCAATGTGACAAGAAAAACACCGACTTAATTTGGGGGTCTCATCACCCCCATTGCACTACATTTGAGTCTTGATTTATCCACCCTCACGCCATTGGAGGATACAACAAAGCTAGACCTCATGCACTTCCATAAGGCACACCTTCTTAGCTTACACCACAATGTGCTCTATGCACACTGCATGTGTCGAGGATTATTTTAGGAGCAGAGCCTCCCCAACTCTATCTTCAACTTGTGTGGGGTGAACCATCTCCGGTGGCCACTGAACGAGGGGGAAGCAGAAGATCCACACAGGGCAGCAGCTCAGGTTGACGATGAGGACCAAATCGATGATGAATCTGATGATGTTGAGGAGGTAGAGCCCACCATGCCCATCACTAGGAGAGCGGTCCCATAAAAATAGGCACACACCTACACTGCCTCGACTTCCTATGCCCCACCCCTTTCTTGGGAGGAGAAAGACCCATACAATATTGCGGGTATGCATACCATGCTATAGGAGATCTAGACTGGACAACAACAATATCAGGTGACGCTGGTCAGTGTGCAGGACATTCAAGGAAGGTTGTACCAAAACCAGCATGCAGGTTATGAGAATGAACACCTTCTATTAGCCAACCAAGAGAATTTTCACATGCACCTACAGCGGATGAAGCAATACCAACATCCTTGTTTGACCATTATTGGAACTAGGGATGCTTTGTAGGGTACTCACAACCACAACTGATGGCACCGCCTGATCTATCTTTTCAGGGGATGTTTCCTCCTCACGACCCCGACATGCCTTAGCCACCTCAATTTTGAGCAATGGTACTGTTGTTCCACCACTTTGGTACGAGTATTGACTATGTGGACATATTCATATTGAAGCTTAGGGGGGTGCTGGAACAACATTCTATCTTTATTTTTATTTTTATTTTTATTTTTATTTTTAGTTGTGCAAGTGTAGGATCCCCGTCTATCTAGTGTAATTATGGAGTAGTAAATGTATGGTTTTGTTTTAGAATAGATTATACTCTCTTTGTTGTTGCATGAAAAAGGCCATATCCTTAAAATCTTAAACTATAAAATCAATCTGTAACACCATTGAGGAAGTGTTTGAACTAGTCATCAATAGGACTTAGGACATAAATGAAAGTCTGAATCAACTTAGCAATGTGAATGATGAAGATGTTGAGCCTAAATTGAACAAACCATAATGAGATCTTACATGAAAATATAAGAAATAAACCTTTAGATCACCCTGAATATATGTCAACTAAGAGGGACATATCATAATATAATGAAAGGAATTATCTCTTAGTTGTGTGGTTCCATTTATTTTCCATTCATTTTTGACTCACCACCTCAAGATTCATGAGTACTCCAAGTTATTTTCTTCAATTTCATTACATGGCACAATAGGAACCTAATAGTTAGTTTTCTTGCATTTGAAAAAGAAAGAAAAACATTGCATTTGTATGTATTAATGATTTTAGTGCATACCATATTAGCTTGCATAACACAGTTCATGTAGTTGCATACATTTCAACATTACATGCATATTTTCCTAAACATGTATATTTTAATTTCAAGTTATGAAGATAAAGTGTAGGGATATACCTCATAAAAAATGAAGAAAAAGAAACAAAAAAAATCATGAAAGAAAGAAGCATATAAATTAGTCTTGTTGAAGAAAAAAGAAGAAGAAGAAAATTGTTCAAAAGAAACAAGGAGAAAGTATATCCAACATGTTTGTTTTTGTGATGATTTAATCCACATGTGCATTCTTTTGAGTTGTCAAACAATCTCAACTCATTCATACGTGCATCATTTCATAAAAAGAATTTTTTTTTGGCATTAGGATTCATGCATGGCATTCTTTTCATCTATATAGGTTCATTATTTTCTATGCATATATAGGTTGGATGTACTTATGATTTCTCATTTTTTACCCATCTGGAATCATTAATTACACTTATTGGTAGGCCACTCTAATAATTTATCTCCTCATTCATGCTTATATGGAGATCTACTTCCAAGTAGTTGGTAGTTAGGAAAGAGCAATTTAGTGTAGGGAATCACACAATCCACGAAGCGAATGTCTGAGTAATTATAATGTTAACTGCTTTCTTGATAGTGTCATTGACTAAAAGGTGGGCATCTTTTAAGGAAGTTTTTTGTCACATTAGAGCAATTATCAGTTCAGTGGTTAGTGAAGGCTAGTTTAGGGCTCAATAGGTGGATATGATTAAGAAAGGACTGTATGTGTTTTATCCTTTTGCTGACTTTTGTCAAATAGATTCGAGAGAGTGTTGCTCGAGGACGACCAAAATTTAATCTTAGGGGAGTTTGATGCATGTGTTTTTCATCATAATTACAGACACACTTTTCCTTGATTTCATGTGTAGATTAGTCATTTATTTGATTTATTATGCATGAAATGACATAGATGGCTTGTTTCTATTGAATGCATCAAATTATATGATTTTGACTATTTTATGTAGTATTTTATACATCCTGAGTACTCATGTTTTTTTTGTGTGTTTTCAGGTACAAGGAAGTTCCACACACTCGGTGCTACCAACATGGTAACAGTCAGGGGTACTGACTTGACGTTAGTGATGGATTCAAAACTTGCCCATAATCGGTGCTACCGATAGCCAAAGTTGGTGGTACCAAAATAACATCAATAAATCCCATCATGATTCAAGAAAACTCATTGCTACCAAGTTTCCAACTCGGTACTTCTGAGTTGATGTTAGGGTGGAAGCTCAAAAATCACAAAACTCGGCACTATCGAGTCCAGTTGACATTATTGACACAATTGGGATCACATGACTAAGCCTAAGTGAATCAATACTACAGACTCACCTAGTCGGTACTACCAAGTCTACCTGATCAGTCCATCCACAGATTTCACTCTAATCCAACGATGGATGTTATTTCATATCTTAAATGCCTTTTATAACTTAGGGGGACGATGACCAGACCAGGGGACAACTGTTTCCATTACACAACAACTGGAGAGATAGAATATAAGAATTGAGGATCGAAAGCTTCAACTAGGAATATCTGAGCACCGTCGGAGGACGATGAGGGGATCTTTCGGACGGGTAGATATTTAGGTGTTACTTTAGTTTCCTAATGTTTCCCACATTTTTATTCTTCCTTTCCATGTATTCTTCGATGAAAACCATGCAAGGCTAAAAACCATTATTTCTTACGATCCGAGAGTAGCATGGATATACGCTATAATTGATTTCTATCCATTATATCAATTTTATCTCTTTTTTACTGGATATAAATCTATGAAAGCTTTGTGTCCGAGAGTAGCCCGGATATATGCTGTAATTGATTTCTATGCATTAATATCAATTTTATCTATTTTTTACTGGATATAAATCTATGAAAGATTTGTGTTCTATTTGTGCTTGATCACCATAAGTGGATTAAGAGATGCTTAGTCATCTCGGGAGAGGGATTAAGGGTTGGAAAGAATAGATTTACCCATGTATTGTGCCCTTTGGGAAAAGTAGAGTGTAAATGGTAGGAGAAACCCAAACAATAATCATAAAGCATCTAACTAATCAATCAATAACTATAGAAGTGGGGTTGACATTAGATTGGGTAATGAATTACACTATGGGAGTAGTTAGTTCTGGCTATAGGATCTTTATCCAGGGATTGAGATAATAGATATTAGTGTGTGAGGTTAATTATTAGTGTTATCTGTGGTGAAACCACTATCCTAAAGAATTCATTCCATCTCTGATTAATTCAAACCATTAATTCATTTTGCTTCTGCATGAGTTTTGTAACGCAAACCAATTCAATCATTTGCAACTGGCCTAGTTGATTAGACAATAGTTAGTAGTTGTCTACTGGAGAAACATTTCCCTATGTTCGACTCGGGCCTTAAAAGGGCCTATATTACTTTGATACGTTCACTTGCATATAGCGCACAATAAACACATGTCAACAACTCCTTTTCTCTTGAAGAATATGGTAGTTCTTCTATCTCCTCCAACTTTCATCTTCATAGATCCAAGACCAATGGAGATGAAAGAGGATGGCTCTGGAGTTGGGCAACACTTCGTCTCTCTTGATGATATCCCCCTTGTAAGATTACTAACTATATTTTAATTTTTTATTTTGTTTTAAGAATTAGAGAAGTAACATGAAAATCATAGAGGTAGTGGTGGTCAATGACCCCCTTTGTATTCTGGATACTCAGGTTCAATGCCATTACTAGAGGAGATGGGGTTTTGCGATCTCATCTCCAACAAAAATAGAGTGAATGGTTCAAGATAATGCATTGGTTGAATTCGAAATTTCAATATGACCCAAGATGACTGAAATAATGTGATGTTGGAAAGGGAATGCATGAATTTTAGTAACCTAGTGATTGTGGTAGGCTGACCACTTCAAAAGATATCTTGATATATATGAATACAAGTTTTTCTAGTTAAGTGTGTACCACTCATGCATTTTCAATGTGTTTATAGATGATGGTCCCATAAGAGTCAGTGATGAGGTTATAAATCAATTTTTGAAGGTAGGTTCTACTATGGTGTTTATCCTAGAAAACCCACATACAATATATCTTCTATGAAATTTTAGTTGATTGGTATTTAGAGAATGAACGAAGATCTGAAATAAATGTGAATGTCATGCATCACTGTTAATAATAATCCTAATTTTATATATTTGAAGTGTCTAAAGGTGATAAGAAACTAATCCAAACTATATTTGATAAGAAATAATTAGGAATCTAACAATAACTAAAATTAAATTACATTAAGCTAAGGTCCTGCATGGGTATTGCCAAATTTATGTTTGGCATAAGGACCAACCATTGTGTATACATGGAGGAGGCTGCAACTTACTTAAATAGATGACTACATGGGTCTATTAATGATATTTTGGTATGTTGAGGTCCCTTCTTTGGGGATCTTCAATGGTGTTTAGCTTCCTTACCTATCAAACATGGTGGTCTAGGTCTGTATTTTTCAATAGAGGCTTCATCATATGATTTTGTGACATCCAGGGTTCAGTCTTGGATGCTTCAAGATCATATTTTGTGAGATAGTGGGATACATAGTATGGACTCTGAGTTTACTAATGCTTTCAATTCTTTACGTGTCATGATTCCTTCTTTTGATCTTAGTTGTTTCTCTAATAAGGACACTATCCCCACTAAAGCCCAAAATGCTTTAGCGAGTGCCATTTTTAGTAAAATTGTTAAGGACAGGGATGTTCAGTTTAACATGACCATTATACAAAAAGTAGTATTCAAGTATTTGCAAGATAAGTACAATCAAGATTTTCTTCTTTCTATTCCTATTGACGGGCTTGGATTGCACATGCCACCAATAGAGTACCATACTATTTTAAAGTATCACCTTTTAATCCCTCCTTTTCCAGTCTTTGAGGTATGTCCTATTTCTCATAAGGCGTGCTTGTGCACCTTTGGTGAGCATACATTTCATAGCCGGGATCTCCCAAGCTTTAAATGTAGGAATGATATTGTTGGAGATGTTCTCTATGATGTAGTTAGACATGCTGGAGTTGCTGCTAAAAAGGAGGCACATGTGATTTTTTTTACTGATCCACGGGAGGGGAGATTAACATTTAGAATAGCAAATTTCCTAATTTTGGTTGGTCTAGAGATAAACATGTGTGTGTCGATCTAACATGAGTCTCCCCATTGGTGCGCTTGAAATATAGAGATTTTATTGTGGGACATGTTGCCCTGAAAGCTGTTGCAACCAAAGTGTCTAAGCATGAGAAAACCTGCATCAAAAATCAACATGTATTTATACCTTTGGGTTTTGATAATTTTGGATTCTCAACACCAGAGGCAGTGGATATTATCAAAAGGATCAAAACATTATGCATAGCAATGTTATGCCTCCTAGATCTATGGATGTAGTGTTTCAGAGGATTGGTTTTGCCATCCAAAAGGGGTTGGCGGTGCAACTTGTTTCTTTTCTACCTTCTTTAATTATAATTGCATTTATTGATTTATCATTAAGATATTAAAACTATAGTTTGTATATTTGTTTTTTCTAGGATGCCATAGACAATAATTGCATCCCATTTACATCATGTCACTATAATGACCCACACTTTGGAGTGTCTAAAAGACCTTAAAGTCACAGATCATTACTCATAAATTCCAGGATCAGAGAAATAATACAAAATATTAAACAATTTCCATTAATGAACAAATACTTACATGTTTGCATAAAAAGCTTCTCTAAGGAGTAACATAGATTTTAGAAAGAATTAATTATACACGTGTGAAGATATACCACTAAGACTAAACCTTCATGAATAACTTTAGTGTCTTCAACATCTTTATCCTATAACCTCATGACCACGAATCAAGTATATCTAATACCTAAAATGACGACAAACAAATACACGATTAATATATTTCTATACAGGTACATGGGTTCAAACAATAATCACAAGTACACATATAAGAAAACATCTTTATCTTGCATATGAGAAGATAAACTTGTTTTCATATTCTAACCGCATTTTTGGTCTACAACCTCAGGTGTAATCACTCTCGCTCTGGGGCTCATGTGCATTACCCTTAAGATCAGTCTAACCCAGGGTTCAAAATATTGTTCTTTACTTTACATGATACTCATAGGAACTTTATAATTTGCAAGAAGTAAATAAAACAACAAGCATTTTATCATTCGTTCAATCTCATCGAGAAACCTCAACGAACTTAGAATTCGATACATGTATTCATAACCATAACCATGTACCTTATGCCATTTTAGAAACCATACAAAATATATCATATGTACTTTAAGAGTGTACCCAAACATCCAAGCAACGCAACTTGTAATCAACATTATCTGAAACATGCATACTACATATGTGTCACCATGTATTCATATGACAGTAAAAAAATCTAGATCCACTCCTAAACTAGGTTTTAGGGATATCATATGTTTGGATCATGGATTAGGGTTACAAACCCTAATTCCATCCTATCATGGTTTCTTAGATTACCTTTATTATGTATATTAGGTGAAACCCTAATCATCAACTTAAGCATATTAGACTATCTGTGACACCTAAATCATGTTACTTGCATTAAGACTATCACAAGATGTCCACAAAACATGTATGAGATTATCAATCTAGAAACATCAATTATCAACAATTTCTTCATTATACATGTCTAGATCAGGTATTATCACAACATAAATGTGTCTACTCAATTAAGCATCATATTAAACAAAATTTAGGTTTTCCTTCACATTAAACACATTAGAACATGTAGTGTATACACTTCTAGAATAGGAAACTTACTTAGACTCTAATTATATTTTATTTGGATTCCTATCATTTTTCTAATTAACTTTCATATATAACTTATTAAAAACAGAGTTACCAATAATTAACTAGAATTATTGCAAAACAATGCATTACCAGCAATCAAGTGGTGCCCTGTCAGCGTAGCGTCCAACTCATCCCTTTTCTGCAGTGAAGTGGGGACTTAAAAACATAACACAATGACCTTTCTTCCCATCCCTTGATGGCTCGGGTTACTATGCGTCTGGGGGCATAACTGTCCAATTGGCGTAACCCGCCTTCAACCTCGCGACACGCTGAACCCCGCCTAAGCGTGACAACACAGGGGGAGGGTTTCTATCTCCAACCTCCGGGAGACCAGGAGGCAGCCTCGGCCAACTCGCATGACCTCTTTGGCCCTGATGTCGGGTCTATCAAGGCCCACATTAGTTGGAAAAGAGGGTGAGATGGCCCTAACTTCTCCTCCATGGTGCGCTACTCTTGGTGGTGCATCCCGTGATTGCCTCTGCTCGTGATCTCCAAAGCTATCTGATCCAATGAGAAGATCACCCCTCCTTCAACCCTATAGGAGGTACATGAAAACCACCTGAAGGTTGCTTGCAGATGTTGAGTTCTTGGTCCAAGAATAACTTGTGATCCCCCCTCCTTGGCGCTGAATCTCTTGGCTCTAGATAGACTTCGATGAGCCACCCCTATCATCCGCACCTTCCTAGTCATGATGCCTTCCGTGATCCTCATTGATCTAGTCCTCATCCTTGTTGATCAAATGTATGACCACAACAACCTTGAGGAGAAGTCGAGGGTGTGTTGATCATCACAAGATCACGAGGAGGGATGAGGGTCGGTTGTGTACCATAGTATCGAGGGAATCATGTGTATATATACACAAGTGGACTCCTCATATCTTCCTTTGTTCTCTCCTCCAAACACGGCAAGATACTCCGTTCTAAAAGTGGCAAGGAACATATATTGGAAGGGATTAGATAAGGTCCACTATATTTCCTTTACAAAAAATTATCCACGTATGGAAACTCGTCAAGTCCTTTTCCAATTATACTTGATAATCGGGGTTCGTAGGGTATCCTTTGTATACCAAACTTCTCCTTTTCTTTAAACTATGGTTCTTATTTCTTTTATGAAACTTACATATTGTTCCATTATTTGGCTTCCAAGAAAAAGGTGGATAATCCCTTCTTCCTTTATTCTTAACATTATGTCTAACACATAATTTTTTCCTTTTTCCTAAGATTTAAAATTTATTTCTCTTTTATTCAATCATTCAACTTCGACTAGGAAAGATTATACTTCCCCTCGTAATCCTTTCTTTCTCTTGATTAACATAAATCACACATTGTTACACATACATAATTGTTAAAAGGATTACATTGTATATCTTTCCATGTATGAATTCCTCTTATTTAACTTATACCGCAAGCACCCATGCCATAAAGGTGATTAAGTTTATCATTCCACAAATAATACCATTTAGGAAATTATAAATCAATTCATTTATATTCTTCAATTTTTTTTATCAAATTTGAGGATATAATAGTCACTAATTTATATTTTAGATATGTTAACCAAAAAACATATACTATGTTAATACAATCTTCAAAGAACCTCTACAGTTGTCTTGATGTATACTTTGTTGTGTTTAAACATAGAATACATAGAGATGGTCTATTTTGTAGCATATTAGTTATTAAGTCTTGACAATTAATATCTCATATTAAACGACTAGTGCTCCCCAAATCCATGAAAACAATGAAATGTAACAATTGGGTATTAACTAAGAGCAACACATATACTAATATGAGAAAACCTATTTTCCTATCTCTGCTAGTTTCTTCTAAGATCTTTACCTAGAGATGCAAAAATTACAAAATTAAGGTCATCTTTTATCATTGTGATAAAAACATGTGTTACATACTATAGACTCATCATTGTGCAACTACGGATGATTTATTTTTCTTCTACAAGCAAATAGGGAAGAAAGGACACCAAATACTAACTACCCAAGGGGTGGGATGGTGTATGTGGACTGTATAATAAAAATAAGTAGAAACTTTATGAAGTTCATAATTACTTTGTGATTGTACATAATATGTTTGTGGCTTCTTGTTCTGATCTTATATGGTTCAACACTCACCCCAATCACTGGCTCAGTGATGTATCTTAATTTGACAATCATATAATCTTTGATTAAAATGTTTCTATCTGTATTGTGAATACATTTTTAAATTTATGTACAATTTCCCCTTTTCTTCTATGTATACAAACACTATGTTTGATGAATTTAAGTTTATTAATTTAAGGTCTCTCTCAATTTTGAATCCTTACTTTGTTGTCAACTTCACCCCCACCACCCTCTCTCTTTCCACCAACTAGTCCCAACAAGTGTGTCTTGTTGATTTTTTGTGAACACATGGGTTTTTCTAATGACACACAATTTACATATTTTGAAAAGCCAAAGAGATAGGTGTACTCCATAAAATTATGTTTATGCTCATGACTTGGTATCCCCTCCTTGCCATTTCTATGCAAGACTCCCAACATATAGAATATAAACAATTATATAGGAATTTTAGAAGCATGTATGAACAAGGTTTGGTTTCTACAATGATTTGAGGCGCCTCCGCTTTAGTTAGACCCCAAAGGGACAAATTTAGAAGTACATAATACACCACAATTTCAACACGTCTGACAAATGCATAATATTTAGTTATTTCTATTGTTTATATCAGAAAATATTTTCTTATCTTGTCTTGGTAGTGATAAGTGTGATTAGTAGTAAGTTTTTATCCCTAAATTTATCTTACTTATTGACTTATTTTTTATCTGTCTTTTTTACATGATATCTAACATGAAGTAGTTATTCATGCTATTACAAGCATATTTTTTGTTACTTTGATTTATTTGATGAATTCTAGACAAGGGTCATGCATTAGAGCTATCACAATGGCCACAATAGCTAATCCCAAGATGAGAGTCCATAAAGACCAAGTTCGATAGATCACTCTGTGCACGTCAGTATTAATTCATTGGGAATGACACAAATGTCCAGAGATGCCATGAACTCGATGACGATCTCCTTGGAAGTGGGCCACCCACTGGAGAATGGATGACCATCGGCATGGTCACGACACAACCTAGGGGACTCGCTCAATTATCCCTGCAGCACATAGGCCATATTGGCCTCAAAACCCAGATCCTTGATCAACTTTCGATCTCCATACCAGGTCAAGTCGATGGAGTGCTTCCATAGATCATGGTACACCTTTTTAGCCTCCGGGGATGGGTGGACTAGCCTCAGGTGAGGGACTAATCCTTCTGACGGCACAGGTAGGGCATGTGGGGTAGCCCTAGATGATGAAGCTCCCGATATCACCATTCTTGCACGGGCAACGAGTGAGAGATAAATAGGTTTAGCAATAGAGCTCGAAGAAGATTTGTCGGTGAATATCAAAGAAGACGGAGATCCACAATGTCGATGCAGATGCGCGAGGAAGACCGTCAGTGTAGATTTCTTAAGCTTCTGGGTGCTCGAGGCTGCTAGGGCTCGAAGGTGGATGAGATGGCTTGAGAGTGTGAGATTTGATAGAAGAATTTCACTCCCTTTTATAAGGGTCGGCCGCCACTACTGTTGGCGCATCGATACCATCGATAGATCTGTCAATAGTATCGACGGGTAGTAGAATCCGTCGCTCAATGGTATTAACGGTTGTCAATGGCTAGATGACCGGGGCCCGGATCATCAAAGTGTCGATGGTAGTGATGGGGTGTCGATACCATCGACGGTGCCGTCAGATCGTCGATGTAGACCATTGATGGAGACACGCAGATTGTTAATGTGTCCACCGATACCATCGACTGGGTGTCGATAGTATCGACGCCTGTGAATAATTCTGATCCTTGTGGGGTTTGGCGGTGCTCTTTCTGATGGTGTGTTGATACCATCGATGAGGGTGTCGATGGTATCGACTTTACTGAGAAAAACCGGTCTGAAAATCTTTAGACATCTCGCAACCATTGACAATACGGTCGATACTATCGACCTTTTCCTGTGTCGATCCTCTCTTTCGCTATTCCCATGTCGATACTATCGACGAGGCCGTCGATACCATCGAAGGAATGAAATCTCAGTAGCTGCTTTGTTGTTACAATCTCGATACTAGCGATACAAGTGTCAATAGTATCGACTTAATCTCAGTCCTAAACACTCAACAAGCACATCAGGGTATCATTTTTACAAACTAATTGCAACGGTAATAAAAACTACTTAGGAATATGAAAACTAAAGCAAATGAACATGTAATCTACCAAGGTTGGGTTGCCTCCTAACAAGCGCCCTACTTTAATGTGTTAAGCTAGACGATATGGATACCTTAACCTGGGATGTCAAAGGATATCTCTAATGATTCACTTGGTGACTTAAATTCAACTCTATCTTTAGCAATCCCCAGCGTCAAGTAGCCTCACCCAATGGCAGTGATTACATCAGCCGTATCTTGGAACGACCTTCCCTATATCATCTCACATCCTTCTAGCTCATGCATGTCCATTACCACAAACTCAACAGGGAAGATGAATTTGTCGACTTTGACTAGCACATCCTCGCATATACCTTATGGCTTCACAATGGATCCATCTGCCAACTCGATTGTCATGGAAGTTTGTGTTGGCTTCTTCAATCCCAGCTTTTAAAAAGTGGCAAGTGGCATAAGATTAATGCCTGCTCTCGAGTCACACTGTGCCTTTAGAAAATGTTGACCACCTATGGAACATGGGATGTAGAAACATCCTGGATCTTTCCTCTTTTTTGGCAGTCTTCCTTGAATTATAGAACTCACTGTTTCATCGACACATTCATCATTTGTATCTTTGATCCGCCATTTCTTGTTGATGACGTCTTTCATGAATCTTCCATATGAAGGAATTTTCTCGATAGCTTCCACCAACGGAATGTTGATGTGGAGCTTCCAAAAGATCTCAAGAAATTTTGTGAAGTGCTTTTGCTCATTCCTCAGCTTCAGACTATTCGGGAATGGCATGCTTGGCTCCTTTATGTGCTTGTGCGGTGGTATATATGGAACTTTAGGGGTCTCCTCCCCTAAGCTTGCTTCAATGCCACTGTTAAGGATCGGATTTGGTACATCATATGTGGATGGCATGACTTGTGGCCGCTTCTCTGTATTGCTAGTGGTTGCTCCACTCTGAAGTACATCTTTCACCTGCTCTTCTAGACTAGGAATCTCTTCAGAAATCTGAGATGTGGGCACAACTATGGTGGAATCTTGGAGTGAGTTGCATGGCGTCCCACATCCTCCTGGCAATCCATATAAGCTGTGAGGGTATGAAACTTTGGGTTTGTCTTCCAAGTCTATATGCATGATACTCTGCTCATGTACCTCCTCAACAGGAAGCTCTGTTGCTTTGCAGACTGAAATATTTTAACCTGTTGATGTGGCTGAGCGGGCTTTGCATTCCCAACTAGTTTTTGTTGAATGATTTGCTTCATTGCAGCCACCTCAGTTGAAATTTGGATCATGGTTGCTTCTAGAGTCCTCAGTTGTGCACCATGACTCTGTAGAGTCTGACTAAATTTGTTTAGAAATCCCCCCTGTGACTGAATTTGCTTGCCGAATGTATTCATCAACTCTTGGTTTTGATTTATTACTTTATTGAGCAACTCGTTGCTCTTGTCCTCTGCGCTCGGTTGTGGTTTTTACTCTGGGTGTTGTAGAAAATTATTTGGATCCTTCCAAGAAAATCTCTTATCCTTCCTCTAAGAGTAGTCATTGCTCCTATATCCCTATTGATGCATATATTTTAGATATTCTTCCTCGTCAGACCCACTGCTCTCCTTCTCTAAGAGCTTCTTAGCCAGTAGGTCCATCTTCTCATTTAATGCTTGAATGGCCTTTGCATCACCTACAACTTTGACCTATTTCAGTGCATCTCTGTCACCCCAAGCCTGCTTCTTGGCCATATTCTTCAAAATTTCTCGACACTTAGAACCTTTTTTATTTAGAAAGAACCATGTTCTAGCTGAGTCTAGAGTACTCCTACCATGTTCATTAAGAGAACAATAAAAAATCTTTACTTGGGTTTCTAGATCAAGCCCATGATGTGGGCATCTTCGCAACATGATATTGAATCGCTCCCAAGCCTCCGAGTATGTCTCGCCGGCCTATTGTTTGAAGTTATATATCCTTATGATAAGATCATTTGTCTTCTCGGGTGGGAAATACCTCTCAAAAAACACTTCTATCATCATGTCCCAAGATTCAACATATTCATCGTCCAAATTGTATAGCCACTCCCTTGCATTTCCTGCCAGAGATGATGGAAAAAGTTTTAGGTAAATGGCATCATGTGGAAACCTGTCCACCTTCACCATGTCATAGTTCTCCACAAACATGCTGATGTGAGCCACTGGGTCCTCATTTTTAAGCTCATGGAAAACCTGCGACTTGACCAACTGGATCAGCCCTGGGTCAATCTTTTAACTGGGTATGTTGATAGCCTGTTTCTTGATTGACCCCTTCTGTATAGAAGAAGAAGTCTTAATCTTCTCCCATATAGTCTGTTCCTCGACCATTGTGCAAACCTCAAATTCTACTTCAAGGTATTCATGTGGTGTATTTATCTGGTCGTCTTCAGATCCCAAAGGCGGAACCTCAAGTGTCGACTATGCATAGTCCGTACTACACGTCTTCACCATGCACTAGTACCTGAAATGTGAAAAATAAAATAAGTATAATGCTAGATGAATAAAGAATCTAAAAGATAGACAATTAATATCTATAATTAAAATTGCAAATAAAAAGAAAATAAGTGGCCTAGAGTGGCCACTTGCATCATTCGTAGTTCTGAAATTTAATGTTTCCCTGTCAACGGTGCCAAAACATGACACGATTTTACCGTGCGTTAAATGCAATTGCACGTATCAATGTAATATAGGTCTTGTGAGGCCCGAGTCAAACTTAGGGAAATGTAAATTTCAATAGACTACGACTAACTGGTCGCGATCAGCTAGACCGATGGGAAAAATGAGTTTGATTTTGAAAAAGAAAATAAAACTAAAAGAAAGAAAAAGCGAGCGATGATTAAATGTTTATTTTAATCAAATTAAATGGGAATCCTTATGATTGCGGTTTCACCGCGAGGTCTCACTACATGCAAATCTACATAATTAACATAATTCGTTCTCTTTCCCTGTTTATGGCCCGTAGTCAGAATTGCTCGCTTCCACGATACAATTCACTACCTAGTTCTAGGTCAGTTCCACGCCAGTATTAACTTATACACTAGATCTAGGAGCTTTAATTATTTCTCTGAGTATCCACCAATAATTGTACATTACCATATCTAAGGCATTTATTTATTAATGTGTTTATCATGCCTTTTCAACCACTAATCCTCTGTCGAAGTAATTAACGATATTAGAAATCAACTATGGTGATCAAGCATAGTAAATTGAAATGGAAACACGATAACATATCAAGCGAAAGTGAGACAAATTATGATAATCAATATAACATTGTCATACAGCGATTTTACCAGGCTACTCCCAGTCCTTAGGATAGAGGGCATTAGCCCCGCATGTTCATATCAACATTACACATGGGGAAGAAAGAGGGAAAATGGAGAAATGAATGAAAATATGGTGTAACCCCTGAAACACAGAAGATCCAGATGATCCTCGGTGTGAGACGCATGTTCTACAGCATTCTAGCAGAAGAATCGTCCAACTAGGAGTTTAGAATCTCCTACGGTGTAACTCTGGGCTCCGTTCTTCGCTCTTCTCCTTTCGGGACTTGTGCGGATGAGTTCAATGTGATCCTTAGGTCTTGGTCATCTTTTCTTAGGTATAGGCATGAAAGATCACAACCATTTGATCATGGCAATTCTGGGCGCAACTCTGATCTGACATCATCGATACCATCGACGGGGTGTCGATGGTATCGACACCTTAAGCTGCACTTCCGATGCTAAAAGTAATGGAAACTGTCACTAGAACCTGGTGAACTCTCAATACTATCGACGGTGTCATCGATAGTATCGAAAGGCTTGACTTAATTCCTGCTGAGACGATCTCAAGAGCATCGACAGCTTTAGTCGATGGTATCGACTTAGATGCTCTCCCTCCGGCTTGGGTACTGATGCCATGTCGATGGTATCGACAGAGTCGTTGATGGTATTGACGGGTCTAGATATACAAAGTACCTGAAATAGAGAGAGGAACACAAATCAAATCCAAAAATTCTAATAATTTATACAAAATAAGATAAAATAAATTGAATTTGATGCATATAGTGATTATAGGCTAAATGAATATGAATTATTCTATTAGAATCATAAAATTACACATAACCACACAAAACAAGTATGAAACCAACCTATAAATGCGACTCAAATTCACTGCATCAAACCATATGAGATATGTACTGGGAAGTGTCACAAAATGTCTTTTATGAGGATTTGGGGGTGTGAAGCTCATGTGAGGAAAATGTTTGGTCGTAGATCAAATTAATGCTATTTTGTTGTATATATTAATAAACCAAGGGATACTACTTGTATAACCCATCTGACAACAAAGTGTTTGTTGCTAGGAATGCTACATTCCTAGAAAAAGGAATTTAGTTCCAAATGAATCTATGGGAGGATAGTAGAGCTCAAAGAGGTTCAAGACCAACAAGCAAACGTTGATCCTATAGAGGTATAAGAGGAACAAGGAGACTCACAAACTATTGTGAAATCTGAAGTTCTTCATGCATTACAAGAACCTCATAGATCTAAAAGGACACACTTTAAGCCTGAATTATTTGATTATCTTGTGACTCAAGAAGGTGGTGAATTGGTCATAGATGATGAGCTAACAACCTACATAGAGGATACTGAGGGACTAGAATTTGAGAAATGGATTGAGGCCATGATATTTGAGATGGAATCCATGTAGACCAACAAGTTATGGACGTTAGTGGATCCACCTGAAGGGGTAAAACCCATAGGGCGCAAGTGAGTCTTCAAGAAAAAGTCCAACATGGATGATATTGTAGAAACCTATAAGGGCAAATTGGTTTCCAAAGGTTTCAAACAAGTTCAAGGTGTTGACTATGATGGTGCTTTTTCAACAATTTGTAGGATTAAATCTATTAGGATCATGCTTGCCGTTGTAGCTTATTATGAATATGAGATTTGGCATTTGGATGTTAAGATTATTATCCTTGATGGGAATCTTCTTGAGGATGTATACATGACACAACTTGAACATTTTATAGATAAAAGGATTTCTTACATATAGAAGAGAGGCTAATATACCCATGAGGTCGGAGGGAGGTAAGGATATGAGGTGTCAAGATGTTAGGGCAGCAAAAGGATACTTGTCCCTTCAAGGATTGAACATGCGTGCTAACATGCAAAAGAAATGCTAAAACCAAAGTGGTGTAGCAACCACTTGGTCTCTGAACACAACAAGGTCAAAGCACACTCTTGGCAGCGGTCACAACTCACCAAAAGACCCTTGTGTCGACTGAAACAAAAGCAAAGCAAAAGTGTTGCTGAACAGACACAATATGTTTCCTCTACAACACATTGTGTTTTCCCTTAGTAACACACAATCTTTAGCATATACAATACATCTTCCACTAGCATAATGTGTCATATATCAATGACTACAACCTTAGTTTGTCTTTATGCGACACCAAATGTATTGAAAACAACATTGTACAACCAATGAACAATAACAAAGTAAAACATAGTATCATGTGTCATGTCATTATCACTTCATGTCAAGTAGTAATTTCTCCCATGTTTTGATTAGGTATACATGCAACATGTTGTTCAATTAGTGATACACATCAACTCTACAAATTTGAATAAAAGATATAAATTAAATGAAGACAACTATTTTGGTACATCAATCATTGGGGGTCGAGTACTCTGTTTTTGACAAGAGACAAGAGGGGAGGTGATTCTGCCATCTCCAATGGATGAAGAAAAGGAGAAATGAATAAGGAGAAGGAAGAAGATCTAGAAGTACCTCTCTATGTAAAATATTCCCACGTTCCTTCGTTTCTCCTCATTTTTTTATTTGCCCTCTTTATCCCTTATAGATAGAAGTATTTCCTTGTACACTGTCTCTGTTGTCTACAATGGAATTTTACAGCCAAATGAATGACACCTACATTATTTTCCTAGGCCAATTTTTATTAACATTCAAGCTAATAGTGAAATGGCATGTACTTAGGTGTTTGGGCATGTCATATGCACACCCTTTTTCTAAAATAAGATAATTAACCACTTAGTGAGGCATGTAAATGGATTGATAGATTGAGATCAATTTCTTTATAATGTTGTTGTGTGGGGGACATGCTATGACATTGCCTAGACATGTCATGCCACCTAAACATCAATTGAGGTTGATCACACTAACATGGGATTTATTTTGTCACTGATAGACATATAGTGTGGATGAAAAAACCACCATATGTTCTTAAGTTTGAGCTAGATATGATTTAATTATTACAGTCATTATGTGCTATAATGGAATGCAACATGTTGTTTTGACTTTCTACAGAATTTGACCATTTTCACCTTTGATATAAATTTTGATATTTACACTTGAGGGATAATGTCTAATTGTTGGTATGTAGGCCCAGAGAGCCAATCATATGATGATTGTAATGACATAATTTGTAAACAATTTGGTTAATAATAAAGAGAATCTTATAATTTATTCAGTTATGAGATAATGATGTTACATAATAAATGTCCAAAGTATGATATTACTCAATGACGTATGACTTCTAGTTGAGGACCAGAGCAATGAGATCATATAGATGTCTAAAGTATATACATTCTTAGCAAACAATAACACTTAAGACTAGAATTTGTGGTGGTAGATGACAGAATCTCATTAGTCATGATCTATGATATCAAACCAAACACCTAAATACTTGTTAGAGAATAATATATCAGACATACCCACCTTGAAAGTGATACATGAAACCTTGGAATGGTATTCGTTGTCAACTATCTTAGAGATGGTGATGATTGAAGTTCTTAGACCTGAAATAACTACACTCATCACATGTTGTTTGATGTACATTGTCATCATAAAATGTGACCATCATTAAGGGTTTCCATAAAGGTGATGCTCAAATGCATTCTGATACATGGGGAATGATTGTGAGTGATGTAGATGGGATTTGTCCCCCATACAGGAATTTGATAAGCAAGACTGAGAAAAACATGGCTATACAATCATTAAAACACAAAACACGAACCATGACCCTACCCATACTATAAATAGAGGGTTATAGGGGCTTTCCAAACATAAAAATAAGCTCGAATAATTATTGTATTATTTGGTTATGCTAACCAAGAAATCCCAAGAAGTTCTAACCTTCAGAGGAGGAACAATACGGGAGAGACAATTGTGGGAGAACAAGTTACTACTAGCATGTCAACTAGAAGGGACGACTCCTTCCTATCTGTTCATCTAGAGTGATAGGAGTTCCTGGTGGTCTGCGTGGACCAATCTAGAGGTGAGATGCTTTTACCCCGCTCAAACGACACCATCAACCGCTATCTGTGGTGTCCGACCAGGAGGCCGACAATGACATCCATCCATGTGTGACTTGAAGAAGTACTCTTATGGAATTGTCACTAGACTTGTTCCAAGACCAGGTATAACCTTACAACTCTTTTTCCCATCTCATAGTTTTTGACACAATCTACAATGTGGAATATGGCAAGTAATTTTTTTTTCACTACCATATCTGATACCATACTTCCCAACATTTGTATCAGAGCCACATCAATTTACAATGTTTTGAGATTTATGAATGTGATCAGATTCATGTTTTAATGATTTATTTATAACATATTCTACAAATATTTAAATGGTTAATGTGCATACTCGATTAAATGCCCCCAATATATATATATATATATATATATATATATATATATATATATATATATATATATATATATATATATATATATATATATATATATATATATATATATATATATATATATATATATATATATATGTATATATATGTATATATATGTGTGTGTGTGTGTGTGTGTGCGTGTGTGTGTGTGTGTGTGTGTGTGTGTGTGAGTGTGTGTGTGTGTGTGGGAGATAATTGATTGACTGGTGGATCAACTGACTAGGTAGACAATCGACATCTCAAGGACTAGACAATCAATTCATGAGCCAAACTAACTGACTAGGAGGCCAACCGACCAGTTCTAAGATTGAACTAATCGACTCATACTTGTTATTGTTGGTATGTATGCCCATAGAGCTAGTCATATGATAATTGTAATGGCATACTTTGTAAATGATTTGAGTAATAATATAGATAATTTCTGTCTATATGTTTAATCTATTTTGAGATAATGATATAACATGTTAGATGTCTAAAAAATCATATTTGTCAATAAAGTCTATCTTCAGGTTAAGGACCTAAACAATGAGATTATGCGGATGTTAAGAGTATACATTCTTGTTATGTCCCTAGTCGGTTGTTATTGTGGAAATAACCATAGACATCAATAACATAGAAGACTAGAGTGTGTGTTGGTTGAGGACAAAATCTCATTAGTCATGATATATGATATCAAACTAAGCACACAAATACATGTTAGAGAATAGTGTATCGAACAAACCCACCATAAGAGTGATGCATGGAAACCACACTTGGTTAGTTAGGATCATCTCTTATAGTATTGGTGGTGACTGTGGTTCATAGACCTGAAATCACTGCACTCATCACATGTGGTTGGGTACACTTTGACATCATCAAAGGCAGTCTTGAAATATGGGTTGTTATAACAGTGATGATTTGGTGACTTTTACACATGGGGACCTGACTGTGAGTGATAGATATGTAATTTGTCCATCCTAAGGGAGTATGATATCCTGGGCACTTGATAAGTGAGACTAGAAAATACCTGGCCATGTACATTTGAGTCAATATATGATATTGAGCTTTCATATATCTCAGACAGTCTTCTCTGGTTCAAGAAACATGGATTGAACATTTGTACAGGATGACAAGTCCATGCCTCAAGTTCAATCTGGATATCAGTGATAAAGGGACTATACATTCACTATAACACCAACAACAAATTGTAGATTGCAAGTTGTTCTTCAACTTTCCTTTTCACTTGGGAAGCACTGATGTGTGACTAGGCACCACTCTATGATTGTGAAGTCATAAGTTAGTTATGGACATTCATTGCCAATGTGAAAATGGAACCCATAGAGTCACACACATAGGATTAACCTAGAATAGGATTTTATCCATGAATGATCTTTAGATTGATTACTAGTGTGTTTAGGTACTCAATTAAACATTCAATCAATAGACTTGACTCAGAATCATCAAGTTCAAGTGTTGAACCAATTAATTAGAGTGTCAGATTGATTGAGAACTGCATTGACTGAGTTCTGCAAGCCTGGACCACCAACTGACCGATTGACTAGGTGAACTGATTGGCTTATGGTCAGTGAGATGACTGGCTCACACTAGTGAACCTATCGGTTCACATCGAACAACTGAGTAGGTGTTGGGTTTCCCGGTTTGTGAGAAAAGAATTTTGTTTCACTTGTTCAATTTGATTGGGACAAGAATTAATCTTTGCATTAATTAGAAATGAATAAGGAAAGTCAATTGTGGGTAAGTCTGCAAAGTGAAATGATCATTTCACTATGTGAACTAAATGGTACACACTCCCAACTGACTGGTTCAAAAATGAACCAATCGGCACACCTACCAAAATGACCGGTTGAGTTGTGAAACAACCTGTTCGCCTACCGCAATATAATTCATTCATGGAAAATTTGGACCCTTCTACTCCTGAATAGACTGGGAACCCTGACCCTACCCTCTACTATAAATAGATGGGTACAAGGGGATTCTCATAACAACAACTTAGAACATCAGTTGCTCTGCAAAGTTGTTGTCCTCTCTGGTTGTGGTAATCGAGAGAGACCAAGCAAGTTCTACCCGTACAGGGAGGAACAATGATGGAAAGACAACTATAGAAAAGTGACTGATTGTGGGAGAGTGTGTCAGTGACTAGTACACTGACAGAAGAGGATGAATCCTTCGAGTCTGTCCATCAGGATGAATAGAGTTCCTGGTGGTCCGTGTGGACTATCTATAGAGGCGAGAGATTTCTGCCACTTAGGAGGATGCCTTTCAACCATAGTCTGGGTCTACACCAGGAGCTGCACAGATGCCGTCGAATACTAGGTGGTTCAAGACCACACTAGGTGTGAGGTATTGTCACTGAGCAAGCCTCAAGACTAGGGATATCTCACTAACCTATCTTTCCTATTGTATAGTTGTTGATACGATCTGTTAGTTATGTGTAACGACCCTGCCTCCCGGTAACCCCCACTTAAGGGAGACCAAGTGGTCAGAGTCGTTATCCCAATAAACATAATCAAATGTTCAACAATTAATCAATAATAATTATGAAATTCTACTAACTAAACTGAAATTTGGTATTAAAATAAAACTTTGCATACCTTTTAAAAAGTTTGGAAATCTATCAATCCACATCTTGGATCTACTCTATCTAATCCTCCTTGCACTTTATTTCTTATTTTCACAATGTATCACTTTACTATTTGTTCATTTTAGGGTTGTACATAAAACACCGAAAAACAAAAACACAATCAGCATACGGGAATATGCTGGTATGTGGGGACAACCAAAAGTTCACCAATAAGGCTAACAATTTAATTATCACAATCAGAATAATTTAGCAAACCAATTTACATTTTCAATGTGCCATTCTCCACCAATTTTGCCCTAACCTTGGAATACCCCTCTAGGATTTCTCTTTTGCCATTGACTTAGGGACACCTTCTCAAACCCGATCTTGGTGCCTGGGGGTCACCTCTCATGGTGCCCCATAGAATTCAACATAGATCACCTTCTCATTCCTGAGCTTGGTGTCTGAAGTCACCTCTCATGGCGCCCATTGGTCTACCCTCTTAGGCCTGACCTTTATGGCATCTTCCATCAGGGTGGCATGTAGGTGCGAGAATGCACATGTGTTTATAATTGTGATAACCATAGTGACTTTATAATTGCAGTATGACCATTCAAACTGTTTAGTTTCAATCAATGCGATTAACCATCTGGGAAACCTTTGGGAAAACTAATGTGATTATTTGTAATTAACCACATACATGTCAAGTTGTCTTGAATGCATAATTAATCCAAACAATCAAGTAATCCAGACTCAAGAAAGCAAGCACAATTCAGTCTTGAAATAAACATCTAATATTTTCTATCATGGATCATGGTATCCAAGTCTAATAGACCTAATCCTGCCCTAGGATTACTAGCCCTTTTAATGTTTCAACCATAATTAGGGTTTCATTTCCTTTTTACCACTTTTATTTTACTTTTATCAAAATATCCATCAAACCCTAATTACCTTGTCTTATTTCCCATTAAGATCCTTAAGATCAGGTTTGGACAACAAAACCCTAATTTTCGGATTACTATATCTTTTCTTCCCTTTTTCCTCACTTAGGGTTTCTAAGGGTATTAATTACAACATTAGGTTTAAAACCCTAATTCTTGCAACTTCATCATCAAAATAGGTTAAAATCTAACTTTATCATTAAATAAGTTAACCATGCTTGAATTAACCTAATTGCAATATTAAATTTATCCTTGATTAACAATTAGGGTTTCTATCTATAAATTAACACCCTTTTTTATCAAAATTAGATACTTTTACAAAAAGAGACATCTTTATGCTTTAAAACCATTTTTAATCTATTCCTCATATTTTTATGATCAATTTTCATGTACATACTTATCCCATCTGAGGTTTCTAGCAAGAGTTATGATTTTATCAAGAAAATTCCTTTTAATTGATTTACTTGCTATTTAAAAAAAAACCAGGATCCCCCGATCCATGGTTCGTGGGTCCACTGAGAATCCAATGGATTTGGACGTGCGTGCCCTTTATTTGCGATCAAAAGAATAGGAATGACCGAACTAACCTCAACGTGATTGCATGAGGCGATGGGCACTTTGGTAAAAGACTGCGAGGTCTTCGTCTTCAACCTTGCGCTGAGCGCAACATGCCCGTGGTCAACTCAAGCGTTGACTCCTCGATTTCATTCATCTGTGACCATGCTAATGGGCCAGGAGGCTTCGCCTCCTTCTGTCGAAGTCAGCTAGGGCTTCAATTATAGGCCGTGGTCACGCCTTGACACTCCCCTACTTTTCGGACTCTGACGAGGTTCGTTGAGGTGACGAGGGTGAAGGTCAGGGTAAAATCAGCAATTGACAGCACCAGAGCGATCGTTGTGCTTTGTCGTAGAGTTTGGACCAGAAAATAGAGACGCTGATACCCCCTATCACCATCCTCTATATATAGGGTGGGAAGCAGGCTTGCGGGATTGGGTATTTCCTAAAACGTCGACCAAACCTAGTCAAATTAGGGATGATCCTCTACGGTTTCCTCTCCTGAGTCCAAAGGACACATCAAAAAGCTTGCACACTCATTAGATCACGAAGAATGTAAGAGGGAAAATGCCTCTGTCAACGGCAGAGTCCCAGTCCCAGTGGGACTTAGACGATGAGCGTATGACATTAGATTAGGATCCAATGGTGCTTATTGCACGCGATCAGACACAAAGGAAAATATATTTCTTAAAACAAAATAAATCCCAATTTTTGGCAATAACTTGAGAAATTCATATATCCTTAACCCTTGGTCCTTTTAAACTCAAATTTTAAGGGAAAGTTCATGTTTACAATATATAGCTATGTACGAAATTTGGGAACAAATTGCAATGGATGAGAAGGCTTCCTTCTCTCCCAAGTTATCTTTCCAATTAATCCAAATTAATTAGTATTCCCTTTTCTTTTGCCATCATCTTGTTATTTTGGGTCCCTTGGACCTCAAGAAATCCTAAAGGCATAGATTCCAATATTGGAGAATGTCAATTTGCCTTTATCCTCTTTTAATTGTCTATTTCTCATATTTCCCTTTTATTAATTAAACCCTTTTCCTTTTTATTTCTCTTTTCATTTCAATTGGGCTTAATGGCCAACAAGGCCCATTATCAATCAATCAAAGCCATTTCACATGCAATCCATCACAAATCAAAGAAATAGATTTCATTTATTCATTTAAAAGAGAATTACACCTTTTACTACTTTCTCAAGAAATTGAGGTTATAACATCCTCCCCTCCTTATAGGAATTTTGCCCTCAAAATTCAAGCAATCAAACAAACAATATAGGGTATGCTTTCTCCATGTTCGCCTTCAGATCCTATGTGGCCTCATCCTCTCCATGGTGCTTCCAAAGAACCTTTACCATCTCTATTTTCTTGCATCTGAGCTCTTTCACCTTGGTATCTAGAATCTGCAAAGGTGTCTCAGGATAAGTCATCTTCCCTTGAAGCTCAATAGGTTCAATGCTCAGCACATGGCTCAGATCTTGCACATATCACTTCAGGTTGGATACGTGAAACACATCATGCATCATGCTATATTGAGGGGGTAACGCCAAACGATATGCAGCTTGACCAATCCGTTCTAACACCTCAAACGGACCCACGTATCGAGGACTCAGATTTCCTCTGTTCTTAGCTATAGCTCGGAGCGGTCGGATTTTCAAAAACACATGCTCTCCCATAGTGAAATGCACATTAGTCCACTTTGCATCAGCATACGACTTCTATCATTCCTGGGCTCTCTTCAGCCTTTGCTTGATCAAAGAAACTTTATCAACATACACTTGGAGCTCATATGACCTCAATAGGGTCCTCTCACCCACATCATCCTAGTGAAGTGGGGACCGACATGGTCTCCCATACAAAGTTTCATACGGAGGCATCCCGATACTGGCTTGGTAGTTGTTGTTGTAGGCAAACTCATCTAAAGGTAAGTACTGCTCCCATGAGCCACCCCAATCGAGCACACAAGCTCTCAACAGATCTTCTAACGTCTGGATTGTCCTATCTGACTGACCATCCATCTGGGGGTGATAAGTCATACTAAACTTCAACCTGGTACCCAGTTCTTCTTGAACTTGCTTCCACAGCTTGGAAGTAAACTTTGGGTCTCTATCAGAGATGATCGATCCGGGTACACCATGCAAACACACTATCTCTCTAATATACAACTCAGCTAGGTATGACACCTTAACAGTGGTCTTTAAGGCAAGGAAGTGTTCTTACTTGGTAAGACGATCTACCATGTCCCATATCACATCATGACCTTTCTTGGTCCGGGGTAGACCCACCACGAAATCCATGGTGATCTACTCCCATTTCCACTCTGGAATCTCTATCGACTGTAAAATCCTGTCGGGTCGTTGGTGTTCAGCCTTCACCATCGGGCACGTAAGACAGCTGGCCACACATGCCGCAATGTCTATCTTCATTCCTGGCCACCAGAAAAACCTTTACAAGTCCTTGAACATCTTAGTAGTTCCTGGGTGTACTATGTATTTGGATCCATGAGCCTCTTGCAAGATACATCCCTTTATCGATGTATCTGTTGGAACCCATATGAGATTCTCAAACCTAATTCCTCCGTCTACTCCCACAGATAGATGAGTCTGTGGCTTCATCATTAAACCTTTCATCTTGTCTAGCTCTTCACTGGTCAACTGTGCTTCTATGATCTCACTCAACAACTCAGATTGAATCTGGATATTAGCAAAATGAACTCGATCTTCTAGCGGTTGTGGAGTCCACTCCACCAGCTCCTCCAAACTCTTCCACTGACTGGACATAACAACCGCACAGTTAAGCTTTTTCTGACTCAAAGCATCCACCACGACATTCACCTTACCAGGATGATAGGTGATGGTGAAGTCGTAATCCTTCATATACTCCATCCATCATAGCTATCATAGGTTTAGGTCTCTCTATGTCAGTAGGTATTTTAAGCTCTTATGGTCGGTGAAGATCTCGAAGGTAGCATAGTATAGGTAGTGCATACATATCTTCAAGGCATGGATAATAGCATCTAGCTCTAGGTCATGTGTCAAATAATTCACCTCATTGGGCTTGAGCTTTCGGGAAGCATATGCAACCACATGTTGATTTTGTTCCAACACAAAGCCAAGTCCCATCTTCGAAGCATCAGTGAATATTATGAAACCCTCATTGCTAGAAGGTAGAGTCAACATCGGGGTGGTGGTCAGCTTCTCCTTCAACTCCCGGAAGCGAGCTTCACATATGTCAGACCACACAAACTTCACATCCTTCCGAGTTAACATGGTCAGCGACAAAGCAGTCTTTGAGAAATTCTTGATGAAGCGACGGTAGTATCCGGCCAACCCCAAGAAGATGTGAATCTCAGAGGGGTTCTTCAGTGCCGACCAGTCTCGAACTGCCAATACTTCGGTTGAATCTATGATGATCGTTCCTCCTGAGATGATGTGTCTAAGAAACATGACTTGGTCTAACCAAAACTCACATTTCAAGAACTTTCTGAAAAACTTATGCTTTCTCAGGATATCAAGGACTCTACCCAGGTGGTCACGGTGTTGGGTTAGAACATCTGAGTACACCAAAATGTCATCTATGAACACAATCACAAAAGAGTCAAGGAAAGGTTGGAACACACTGTTCATGAGGTTCATGAAGACACTAGGAGCATTGGATAATCCAAACGACATGACCACAAACTCATAGTGACCATATCGGGTTCGAAAAGCTGTTTTAGGTATATCCTCACTCCTTACTCTCACCTGGTGGTATCATGACCTCAAATCAATTTTAGAGAAGACTCAATCTGATTTGAGTTGGTCAAACATGTCATCTATTCTAGGCGAAGGATACTTATTCTTAATGGTTTCCTAGTTAATCATCCGATAGTCAATACACATCCGATGCGACCCATCCTTCTTTTTCACAAAGAGGACTGGTGCTCCCCAAGGTGATATACTAGGCCGGATGAGTCCTTTATCCAGTAACTCTTGCAACTGGGTTTTTAACTCAAGTAACTCTACAGGGGCCATTCTATAGTGTGCCTTAGATATAGGGTTAGTCCCAGGAGCTAGCTCAATAGAGAAATCTACCTCCCTCTCAGGGGGAATTCCTAGTAGATCATCTGGAAACACATCCACATACTCCTGAACCACCTCTATCTCCTCTAAGGATCGTCGCTTAACTTTAGGTATGGTGACTATGGCTAGGTAGGTTTGACACCCTTGGATAGCATCTGTTCTACTTTGAAAGCGAACACATAAAGGCTAGTTGTCGCATCCCTCCTTCCTCGAATGGTGAAATGTGGATGGCCAATCTTCCTAATAAGAATCTTCTTCTCTCTACAGTCAATCTGGGCTCTGTAGGTGGAAATCCAATCTGTACCGATGAACACATCAAAGTCATCCATGTCGAGAAGGATGAAGTCAGTGGGAAGCTCATGGATTAGATACTTAACTGGAAACACAGTGGTTTTAAAAAGAGAGGTATAAATACGACCACTCGGGGTTGTAACATCCAAAACATAACCCAAATCCTTGATATCCAAACCAAGCATAGTTTCCAGATTTCTCAAAATAAAAGTATTAGTAGAACCAGAATCAAAAAGTGCTTTTACATTTTGTCCCATGACTTACAACAAGCCTACATAGTTTATACCACATTATAAGGCTATTACATGGTCTACTGAACTAAAAGGAAAACATCTAAGTGTTGTTACCCTCGATCAGCCTAGTAGCATTCACATGATCTTCTTCATTGTTGATGTCGAACACTCTAGCTTGTCTCGTTTCTCCAGCTGGAGGTGCTCTGGCGGGAGGTGTTGTAGCTACTGGTTGTGCTGCCACAGGCTGTGACCCCAAAGGTCCTCTTGGGTTAGGCTGAGGGCAATTGGCAATGAAGTGTCCTTCTTGCTGGCATATGAAACACACCTTCTTCTCATAATGACACTTTCCAGGATGTGTCCGTCCGTAGGTGTGACACTGCTGGAGGCGACCACCAGGCTTGCCTTTGTGCCCATGCTAGATTTTGTTGTGGTTGTGTCCTTGTCCCTTCTTGTGTTCATTCCTCTGCCCTTGAGCTCCTTCAGTGAAACCCAGGTATCCTTTGGATTGATTGTGGGCAGGCATCACCAGCCTTTCTGTGTCCAAGGCGGTGTTGTAGGCTTCAGAGAAGGTCTTTGGATTACTAGCCATCACATGTGGCTTGATGGAATGGTTCAGACAATCTATGAAGTGGTCCACCCTTCTTTCTTCATCCATCATGTGACTGAAACATTCCAGGATGCAGAACTTGTGACCAAAGTTGGCAAATGACGAGCTTCCTTGTGTCATGTTGGTGAACGCTCGCTCCGTCTCCTTCTTGGATGAGACGGGGATGAATCTGGTGGTGAAGATGGTCTTGAAATCGGTCCACACCATCAATTCTTCGCTTAGGTCTCTTCTTGTGATATGGTTCTCCCATCATATCTTAGATGCACCTTCCAAAAGGTGAGTAGCAAATAAAACCTTCTTGTTTGGATGTACTTCCAGCATACAAAATCCATTCTAGACTGCAAGCAGCCAAGCTTCCGCCTTGTCGACCACTTCAGACTTATCATCTCCCCAGAACCTCTTGATGTTCAGCTTGACGAAGTCTAAGATGGTGGCTCCCAGTCAAGGATGAAACGACAGTGGATCGCCATTCTCATCTCTAGCTGTCCCTGAGGGATAAGGCATGAATAGCCTCGGTCAGTCGTTTCTACTATTCCATCCATTCCATAGTGTGAACTACCATGGTCGGTTCCAGACCACCAGACTGGTCCTCCTCCATCTGGGCGACTTCCTCATACTCATATTGCTCCTCATAATCTGGTCTATCCTCTTGCTCAAGGTTGCTGAAGGGTATCAAGTTAGGGTTGGGGGCCTCATGTGCAGTTCCTTCAGGTTGCTTTCTCTTCTTTGAAGTTTCACCACCATGGTTCCGCTTTCTTTTATCCGAAGACCCACTCTCTTTGTGGGGAGGTCGACCACCATTGGTGGCAACCAGAATGGCCACAGTCTTTGTATGAGCCATCTACATAAGCACACAAACAAACATTTAGTCTATTATTTACCTAATTATACTTATGCTGATGACATCTTAATTATGTGTCTTTTATTACTTTGGTGGAGGATTCATTAGACATTATCAACCTTACCCATACCTCAAGAGGGTGAGGAAGAGAGAGAAATTCCTAATCCTTGAAATCCTTAATAGAATTGGAGTTGAGAAGGGATGAATCAAGATGAGAGAGTCCTACATGTATCTTATTTCGAGTAAAATCCTAGGACATTGGCCAGGCAGTCACATAATCCGGGAGTCCTCATATTATGACTAGCGGTGTGGAGGAAAATATTGCCAGTCTCCAGAAGTGATCCTTTTCTAGACACCCCAGTCTTTTAGAAAATCCTCTAATAACTCCCTCGGTTCTAAGGAATTTGTAAAATTTAATAATTATTATAGATTAAATGAGGAACCTATGCTCTGATACCAATTGTAACGACCCCGCCTCCCGGTAACCCCTACTTAAGGGAGACCAAGAGGTCAGAGTCGTTATCCCAACAAATCAGATCAAAGGTTCGGTAATTAATCAATAATAATTATGAAATTCTACTAACTAAATTGAAATATGGTATTAAAATAAAACTTTGCATACCTTTTAAAAACTTTGGAAATCTATCTATCCACATCTTGGATCTACTCTATCTAATCCTCCTTGCACTTTATTTCTTATTTTCACAATGTGTCACTTTACTGTTTGTTCATTTCAGGGTTGTACCTAAAACGCCGACAAACAAAAACACGATCAACATACGAGAATATGCTGGTATGTGGGGACAACCAAACGTTCACTAATAAGGCTAACAATTTAATTATCACAATCAGAGTAATTTAGCAAACCAATTTACATTTTCAATGTCCATTCTCCACCGCTTTTGCCCTAACCCTAGAATACCCCTCCAGGGTTTCTGTTTTGCCATTGGCTTAAGGGCACCTTCTCAATCTCGAGCTTGGTGCCTAGGGGTCACCTCTCATGGTGCCCCATAGTCATTCAACATAGACCACCTTCTCATTCCTGAGCTTGGTGTCTGGGGTCACCTCTCATGGTGCCCATTGGTCTACACTCTTGGGCCTGACCATTATGGCATCTTCCATCATGGTGGATTGTAGGTGCGAGAATACACATGTGTTTATAATTTTGATAACCATAGTGACTTTATAATTGCAGTATGAACATTCAAATTGTTTAGTTTCAATCAATGCGATTAACCATCTGGGAAACCTATGGGAAAACTAATGTGATTAATTATAATGAACCACATACCTATCAAGTTGTCTTGAATGCAGAATTAATCCAAACAATCAAGTAATCCAGAATCAAGCAAGAAAGCACAATTTAGTTCTGAAATAAACATCCAATAATTTCTATCATGGATCATGGTATCCATGTCTAATAGACCTAATCGTGCCCTAGGGTTACTAGCCCTTTTAATGTTTCAACCATAATTAGGGTTTCATTTCCTTTTTACCACTTTTATTTTACTTTTATCAAAATATCCATCAAACCCTAATTACCTTGTCTTATTTCCCATTAAGATCCTTAAGATCAGGTTTGGACAACAAAACCCTAATTTTCAGATTACTATATCTTTTCTTCCCTTTTTCCTCACTTAGGGTTTCTAAGGGTATTAATTACAACATTAGGTTTAAAACCCTAATTCTTGCAACTTCATCATCAAAATAGGTTAAAATCTAACTTTATCATTAAACAAGTTAACCATGCTTGAATTAACCTAATTGCAATATTAAATTTATCCTTGATTAACAATTAGGGTTTCTATCTACAAATTAACACCCTTTTGTTATCAAAATTAGATACTTTTACAAAAAGAGACAGGTTTATGCTTTAAAACCATTTTTAATCTATTCCTCATATTTTTATGATCAATTTTCATGTACATACTTTTCCCATCCGAGGTTTCTAGCAAGAGTTATGATTTTATCAAGAAAATTCCTTTTAATTGATTTACTTGCTATTTTCAGAAAAACCAGGATCACTCGATCCATGGTCTGCGGGTCCATTGAGGATGCAACGGCCGTGGATGCGTGTGCCCTTTATTTGTGATCAAAAGAATAGGAATGACCGAACTAACCTCAACGTGATTGCAAGAGGCGAGGGGCACTTTGGTAAAATACTGTGAGGTCTTCGTCTTCAACCTTGCGCCAAGTGCAACAGGTCTGTGGTCAACTCAAGCGTTGACTCCTTGATTTCATTCATATGTGACCACGTTAATGGGCCAGGAGGCTTCACTCCCTTTGTCGAAGTTGGCTAGGGCTTCAATTATAGGCCGCGGTCATGCCTTGACGTTCCCCTACTCGTAGGACTCCAGCGAGGTTCGTTGAGGTGACGAGGGTGGAGGTCATGGTAAACTCGACAATTGAAGGCACCAAAGTGATCCTTGTGCTCTTCCTCAGAGTATGGATCAGCAAAAAGAGATGCTTATACCCCCTATCACCATCCCGTATATATAGGGTGGGAAGTAGGCTTGCGGGATTGGGTATTTCCTAAAACGTCGACCAAACCTAGTCCAATTAGGGATGATCCTCTACGGTTTCCTCTCAGGAGTCCAAAGGAAACATCAACAAACTTGCACACTCAGTGGATCACGAAGAATCCAAGAGGGAAAATCCCTCTGTCAACGACAGAGTCCTTGTAACGACCCCGCCTCCCGATAACCCCCAATTAAGGGAGACCCGAAGGTCAGAGCCGTTTTCCAATTAACAGGATCAAAGGTTCAACATATAATCAACAATAATTATGAAATTCTACTAACTAAGCTAGAATTGGGTACAAAATTAAAACTTTAATTACCTTTGAAAGAAATGTTGGAAATCTATCTATCTAGAGTTTGAATTAATCTATCTAACCCTCCTTGCACTTTATTTCTTAATTTCACAATGTGTCTCTTTACTGTTTGTTCATTTCAGGGTTGTACCTAAAACACCGACAAACAAAACAAAGATCAACCAAAGCTGGTATGTGGGGTAAACAATAATTGTGCAACTATGTTAACAATGTAGTCATTCAAATATCCTTTAACATCCAAGATTATGTTTTAAGCGATACTACTCAATCCTTTCCTATCCCCTATCTCTGTGCTATCCCTACAGTGGACATGGATACTACCTCTCTCATGTGGTAGATCCTTACCCCCATGGCCCTACCACACAGGTAGCCAATTCTTAGGGTTATGGAGTCACATGGTCCTACCCAAGGGTAACCCAATCCCTGACCCATGATGACTTGATTGACCTACCCCATTGGTCGCCATTTACTAAGTCGTTTAATGACCTGATGGACCTACCCCATTGGTAGCCATTTACTAGGTCAATCTATAAAGCTACAGAGGGGACTAGGATCTGAGCTAGTAGGCACATATCTTAGGTGATAGTCATATTCACATTATAAATTGCAAGAATTAAATGCATCCAACAGTTTAATTCAAGTCATCGATAAAACCTCGAAAATCGAAGGGAATCTAATTTGGGGTATTCATATGTGTAACCACATACATGTTAAGCAGATTGAATGTAGAAATAACCAATCAAGAATTCAAGAAAGTATGCACAGGTTGATCTTGAAAAGACATTCAATTTCTCTATCATTAATCATGTCATCTTGATCCATAAATCCTAGTTGTCTCCTAGGTTATTTTCCCTTTTTAGGGTTTTGAGCATAATTAGGGTTCCACTACATCTTTATTACTTTAAACCCTAATTTCACCAAATCACTTACAAACCCTAACTATTTCATTTTTCTTTTACAAAAGATTCTAAATTCATCTTTTAACAACATGAAACCCTAATTTCAGATTATGAGCACTTTTCTTTTCTTTTCCTCTAATTTAGGGTTTCTAAACATATTAATCAATATATTGAGTTAAAAACCCTAAACCTTGTAATTCTATCATCAAAATAGGTTAAAAACCATATGTATCTTTAATGAAGTTAACCATGCGTGAATTAACCTAATTGCAAGATTAAAACCATCTTTGATTAACAATTAGGGTTTTCTAATTACAAATTAACACTTTTCCCATCAAATTATACACTTTTGCAAAAATATACAGATTTATATGTCCAAACCATTTTTAAAATATTCCTCACATTTTTCTGATCATTTTTCATGTATTAACTTTCATCATATGAGTTTTCTATCAACAAGTACGATTTTTATAAGAAAACTCCCTTTAATTGATTTATCGGCTAATTAGGAAATTCGTGGATCGCTCGATCCATGGTCTGCGGTCAACTGAGGATCCAACGGCCATGGACACGCGTGGCTAAGTTAACGATCAGATAAGCAAAAGACCGAACTTGCCCTTACACATTCTGAAAGCGCGACGGGGTAGCTTAGTAATTTCTCTGGTTCTTCTTCTTCAACCTCGTGCGAGAGAGATAGGCTTCGGTGGTCAACCTATGAGTTGACTTCGGGCTCCTCTCCTCCTTTGCTCACGCCGATTGTCCAGGAAGCTCTGCCTCCCCTCTACAAACTCGACGATGCATCCAATTACTTGTCAAGGACACGCCATGTCCGTCCCCTACTCGTCAGACTCCGGCGAGGCTTGGCCAAAGAAGCAGGGTGCAGGTCGAGGCGAACTAACCAATTGGCCGCACGAAAACGTCCGTTGCAACTATCTGCAGGTCAGGGTTTGTTGCTTTGCATGTTGGAGTCCTCACAAGACCTCCCTCTTATATAGTGTCGAGGCAGGTTCGTAGGAATTTGGGTGATTCCTGGATTGGCGACCAAACCTAGTCGAACAAGGGATAAATCCCTTCGGTTTTGACTCCTAAGTGCAATGGGAGTCATTGCAAATTCACATCCAATCTGGTTCACAAGGAAATTGGAGAGGAAAGATCCTTTATACACTCGCAGAGTCCCAGTCCCACTGGGACATAGACGATGACCGCCTACCGTTGGATTGAGATCCAACGGTCTGTGTTATCCACACTTGACCAAAAAGGAAAATATTTTTCCTAACTCCAATTAAATCCAATTTTTAGCAATTTCTTAGGAAATTCGTATCTCCCAAACCCTTGCTCATTTTTAACTCAAATTTTAAGGGAACGTTCCTTTAATTATTTCCTAGCTTTGTACGAAATTTGGGAAAGAAAAAGCAATGGATGAGAAGGATTCCTTCTCTCCCAAGTTCTCTCATTAATTAATCTAAATAAAATTGTATTCCTTTTTCCTTTGTGATTATCTTGTTATTTTGGTTCCCTTGGACCTCAAGAAATTCTAAAGGCACAGATTCCCATATTGGAGAACATCTTTTTGCCTTTATCTTCTTTTAATTGTCAATTACCCATATTTCCCTTTTATTAATCAATTTCTTTTCCTTTTTAATTCTCTTTTCTTTTTAATTGGGCTCAAAGGCCAACAAAGCCCACCATAAATCAACTAAGGCCATTTCATACGAAATCCATTGCAAATCAAAGAAAAAGATTTCATTTATTCATTAAAAGAGAATTACATCTTACTTTACATATTCAAGAAATTGAGGTTATAACATCCTCCCCTTCTTATAGGAATTTTGCCCTTAAAATTCAAACAATCAAACAAACAATTCAGGGTATGTTTTCTCCATGTCTGTCTTTAGCTCCCATGTGGACTCATCCTCTCCATGGTGCTTCCAAAGAACCTTTACCATCTCTATATTATTGCATCTTAGCTCTTTCACCTTAGTATCTAGAATCCGCAAAGGTGACTCAGGATAAGTCAGCTTCCCTTGAAGCTCAATAGCTTTAATGCTCAGCACATGGCTTGGATCTTGCACATATCGCTTCAGGTTAGACACGTGAAACACATCATGCATCATGCTATATTGAGGGTGTAATGCCAAACAGTATGCAACTTCACCAATCCGTTCTAACACCTCAAACGGACCCACGTATTGGGGACTCAACTTTCCTCTGTTCTTGGCTATAGCCCGGAGCGGTCGGATTTTCAAAAACACATGATCTCCCACAGTAAAATGCACATCAGTCCGCTTTGCATCAGCATATGACTTCTGTCGATCCTAGGCTCTCTTCATCCTTTGCTTGATCAAAGCCACTTTATCAGCATACACTTGGAGCTCATCTGACCTCAACAGGGTCCTCTCACCCACATCATCCTAGTGAAGTGGTGACTGACACGGTCTTCCGTACAAAGCTTCATACGGAGGCATCTCGATACTGGATTGGTAGCTGTTGTTGTAGGCGAACTCTGCTAACGGTAAGTATTGCTCCCATGAGCCACCCCAATCGAGCACACAAGCTCTCAACATATCTTCCAATGTCTAGATCATCGTTTCTGACTGACCATCTATTTGGGGGTGATAAGCGGTACTAAACTTTAACCTGGTACCAAGTTCCTCTTGAACTTGCTTCGACAACTTGGAAGTGAACTTTGCATCTCTATATGAGATGATCGATCCTGGTACACCATGCAAAAGCACTATCTCTATGATGTACAACTCAGCTAGGTTTGTCACCTTAGCAGTGATCTTCAAGGCAAGGAAGTGTGCTGACTTGGTAAGACGATCTACCATGACCCATATCGCATCATGACCCTTCTTGGTCCAGGGTAGACCCACCACAAAATCCATGATGATCTGCTCCCATTTCCACTCTAGAATTTCTATCGACTGTAAAAGTCCACCGGGTCATTGGTGTCTAGCCTTCACCATCTGGCACATAAGACAACTGGCCACCCATGACGCAATGTCTTTCTTCATTCCTGGCCACCAGAAAAACCGTTGCCGGTCCTTGAACATCTTAGTAGTTCCTGGGTGTACTGTATATTTGGATCCATGGGCTTCTTGCAGAATACGCTCCTTTATTGGTGAATCCACAGGAACCTATATGCGATTCTCAAACCTGATTCCTCCGTTTACTCCCACGGATAGACGAGTCTGTAGCTTCATCATTAAACCTTTCATCTTGTCTAGCTCTCCACTGGTCAACTGTGTAGCTATGATCTCACTCAACAATTCAGATTGAATCTGGATATTAGCCAACCGAACTCAGTCCTCTAACGGTTGTGGAGTCCATTCTACAAGCTCCTCCAAACTCTTCCACTGACTGGACAAAACAGCGGCACACTTAAGATGTTTCCAGCTCAACACATCAGCCACGACATTCACCTTACCAGGATGGTAGGCGATGGTGAAGTCATAATCCTTCATGCACTCCATCCATCGTCATTGTCGTAGGTTCAGGTCTCTCTGTATCAGCAGGTATTTCAAACTCTTTTGGTCGGTGAAGATCTTGAAGGTAGCACCGTATAGGTAATGTCGCCATATCTTGAAAGCATGGATGATAGCAGCCAACTCCAGGTCATGTGTCGGGTAATTCACCTCATTGGGCTTGAGCTGTCGGGAAGCATATGCTACCACATGTCGATCTTGTTCCAACACACAGCCAAGTCCCATCTAGGAAGCATCGGTGAATATCATGAAACCCTCATTCCCAGAAGGTAGAGTCAACATAGGAGCGGTGGTTAGCTTCTTTTTCAATTCTTGGAAGCGAGCTTCACATACGCCAGACCACACGAACTTCACATCCTTCCGGGTCAACATGGTCAGTGGCAAAGTAGTCTTGGAGAAATCCTTTATGAAGCGACGATAGTATCCGGCCAACCCCAAGAAGTTGTGAATCTCAGAGGGGTTCTTTGGTGCCAGCCAGTCTCGAACTGTCGATACTTTGGATGGATCTACGGCGATTGTTCCTCCTGAGATGATGTGTCCAAGAAACATGACTCGGTCTAACCAAAACTCACATTTTGAGAACTTTCCAAAAAATTTATGCTTTCTCAAGATATCAAGGACTCTACCTAGGTGTTCACAGTGTTGGGCTAGGTCATCTGAATACACTAAGATGTCATCTATTAACACTATCACAAAAGAGTCAAGGAAAGGCTGGAATACATTGTTCATGAGGTTCATGAAGACACTCGGTGCATTGGATAATCCAAACGGCATGACCACAAACTCATAATGGTCGTAGCGGGTTCTGAAAGCCATTTTAGGTATATCCTCACACCTCACTCTCACTTGGTGATATCCTGACCTAAAATCGATCTTGGAAAAGACTCGAGCTGATTTGAGTTGGTCAAACATGTCATCTATTCTAGGCAAAGGATACTTGTTCTTAATGGTTGCCTGATAGATCATCCGATAAGCGATACACATCCAAAGTGACCCATCCTTCTTTTTCACAAAGAGGACTGGTGCTCCCCATGGCGAAGTACTGGGTCGGATGAACCCCTTATCCAACAACTCTTGCAACTGGGTTTTCAACTCAAGCAACTCTGCAAGGGCCATTCTATAGGGTGCCTTAGATATAGGGTTAGTCCAAGGAGCTAACTCAATAGAGAAGTCTACCTCCCTTTCAGGGGGAATCCCTAGTAGATCGTCTGGAAACACATCTGCGTACTCCTGAACCACCTCTGTAACGTCCCAGGATTTGAGGCCTCAAATATAATGATCTTATAAGGAATGATTGGACTACCCATATCACCAAGGTGAACCTCCTTTTCCGGGATCCCATCACTAAGAACTCCATAGTTAAGCATGCTCATCTTGGAGTAGTATTGGGATGGGTGACCTGTCAGGAAGTTGATCCTGGCATGTGCGTGAGTGAGGACAAAGTGCGCAGTTAAGGCTAGTGGTGGTCTGTGGGGACAATTGTCATTCCTAAAACTCTACTAGAGCCTTGGGTAGCGGGCCGATTGTTACAAATGGTATCAGATCCATAACCCCTCCAGTAGGTGGGACGCACATGGGCATGTGGCATGCCAATCTTGAGCTGTGCGGTCCAGGCATGTAGGAAAGGGTTGTCCATGATTGACGTAGCCACCCTTGCGTTGGTATTCTATGATCGGGAGCTGAGTGTCCATGGGTCATTCTGGGTCAGCACTGAAATGGGGTGATGTTATGAGGCCTTATAGATGAGCCTTGATGAGGACATCAAGAGTCTAAGTGGGGGAGATTGTAACATCCCAGGATTTGAGGCCTTAGATATAATGATCTTATAAGGAATGATTGGACTACCCATATCACCAAGGTGCACCTCCTTTTTCGGGAGCCCATCACTAAGAACTCCATAGTTAAATGTGCTCAACTTGGAGTAGTACTGGGATGGGTGACCTGTCGAGAAGTTGATCCTGGCATGTGCGTGAGTGAGGACAAAGCGCGCAGTTAAGGCTAGTGGTGGTCTATGGGGACAGTCATCATTCCTGAAACCTTACTAGAGCCTTGGGCAGCGGGTCGGTTGTTACGACCTCTATGTCCTCTAAGGATTGCCCCTTAACCTCGGGTATGGTAACTATGGCTAGGTAGGCTCGACAACCCTTGGATAGAATCCGCTCAGTTTTCATGGCGGACACATAAAGGTTGGTTGTAGCATCCTTCCTTCCTCGAATGGTGAAGTGTGGATAGTCAGTTTTCCTAATGAGAATCTTGTTCTCTCTACAGTCAATCTGGGACCTATAGGTGGACATCCAATCCATATCGATGATTACATCAAAATCATTCATATCGAGAAGGATGAAGTCAGTGGGAAGCTCATGGTTCAGATACTTTACTGGAAAAACTTGGGTTTTCAAAAGAGAGGTATAAATACGACCACTCGGGGTTGTGACATCCAAAACATAACCCAAATCCTTGATATCCAAACCAAGCATAGTTGCCAGATTTCTCAAAATAAAAGTATTAGTAGAACCAGAATCAAAGAGTGCTTTTACATTTTATCCCATGACTTCCAGCAAGCCTACATAGTTGGTACCATATCAGAAAGCTATTACATGATCTATTGAACTGAAAGGAAAACTCTATGGGTTATTACCCCCGATCATCCTATTAGCATTCGCCTGAGCTTCTTCATTGTCAATGGCAAACACCCTAGCTTGCCTTCTCTCTCCAGCGGGAGGTGCTCCGGCTGGTGCTCTTGCTGGAGGTGCTGCAGCTACTGGCTTTGCTGCAATAGGATATGACCCCAAGGGTCCTCTAGGGTCGGGCTGAGGGCAGTTGGCGATGAAGTGGCCTTCTTGTTGACAACGGTAGTAGACTTTTTTCTTGTGGCGACACTCACCGGTATGCCATCTCCCATAGGTGCAACATTTAGGTTGGTTGTTCTCTTGATGGGGTTTCCCTTTGTTTCCATGTCTTCCTTTGGCCTGATTCTGCTCGTGACCTTTCTTGTGATTGCTCTTATGACCTTGGGTTCCTTCAGTGAAACCCAAAGATCCCTTGGGTGGATTCTGTACTGGAATCACCGTCCTCTCCATGTCCAAGGCGGTGTCGTAGGCCTCAGCAAAGGTCTTCGACTTACTAGACATCACATGCGGCTTGATGGCAGGGTTCAGGCGCTCTATGAAATGATCCACCCTTCTTTCTTCATCCATCATGTGTCCGAAGCATTCCAGGATGCGGAACCTGCGACCAAACTCCACAACTGATGAACTTCCTTGAGTCATGTTGGTGAATTCTCACACCTCCTTCTTGGCTAAGACAGGGATGAATCTGGCGGTGAAGATGGTCTTGAAGTCGGTCCACACCATCAGTTCCTCGCTTAGGTCTCTTCCCATGACATGATTCTCCCACCATATCTTGGCTGCACCTTCCAACAGGTGAGTAGCAAATAGAACCTTCTTATTCGGCTGCACCGCAAGCATCCGGAACCCATTCTCGACTACAAGCAGCCAAGCTTCAGCCTTGTCAACCACTTTAGTCTTATCTTCTCCCCAGAACTTCTCGATGTTTAGCTCGACGAAGTCCAGGATGGTGGATCCAAGTTGAGGACGAATAGGAAGTGGCTCACCATTCTCAGCCCTTGCTATGTCCCTAAGGGCTAGGGAACGAATAGCCTCAGTCAGTTACTTTTGTTGTTCCATCCAAATTGCATCTGTTGTGTGCACCACCATGGCTGGTTCTTGGCCACCAGGATGGTCCTCCTCCATTCGAGATTCCTCTTCATACACCTGGTATTCCTCATACCCTGGTCCTTCCCTTTGCTCTGGGTTAAGGTCGGGCATTGGTTCAGGTTTGGGAGCCTCATGTATAGCTTCTTCTGGCCTCTTTCTCTTCTTAGAGGTCTCTCCACCATGGTTCCGCTTCCTCTTCTCAGAGGAGCCATTCTCCTTACGGGGTGGTCCACCACCACTGGTGCAAAAAGGGATAGCCACGACTTTGGTACGAGCCATCTGCAGACAAACAAACTTTTAGTTTATATTTAAACTAATTATACTTATGTCGATGACATCTTAATTATGTATCTTTAATTAATTTTGTGGAGGATCCCTTAGACCTTATCAACCTTAACCCATTCCTCAAGAGGGTGAGGAAGAGAGGGAAACCCAAATCCTTAAAATCCTTAAGAGAACTTTAAGTTGAGAAGGGATGAACAAGAGGAGAGTGTCCTAAAGGTATCTTATTTTGAGTCATATCCTAAAACATCGGCCAGGAAGTCACACAAATCGGGAGTCCTCGTATTCCGACTAGCGGTGCGGAGGAAAATTTTGCTAGCCCCCGTAAGTGATCCTTTTCTAGACACCTCAGTGTTTCAGACACTCCTCTAATAACACCCTCGATTCTATGGAATTTGTAAAATTTAATAATTATTAATGATTAGATGAGGAACCTATGCTCTGATACCAATTGTAATGACCCCGCCTCCCGGTAACCCCCAATTAAGGGAGACCCGAAGGTCAGAGCCATTTTTCAATTAACATGATCAAAGGTTCAACATATAATAAACAATAATTATGAAATTCTACTAACTAAATTGGAATTGGGTACAAAATTAAAACTTTAATTACCTTTGAAAGAAATGTTGGAAATTTATCTATCCAGATCTTGAATTAATCTATCTAACCCTCCTTGCACTTTATTTCTTAATTTCACAATGTATCTCTTTACTGTTTGTTCATTTCAGGGTTGTACCTAAAACTCCGACAAACAAAACAACGATCAACCAAAGCTGGTATGTGGGGTAAACAATAATTGTGCAACTATGTTAACAATGTAGTCATTCAAATATCCTTTAACATCCAAGATTACGTTTTAAGTGATACTACTCAATCCTTTCCTATCCCCTATCTCTGTGCTGTCCCTGCAGTGGACATGTATACTACCTCTCTCATGTGTTAGATCCTTACCCCCATGGCCCTACCACATAGGTAGCCAATTCTTAGGGTTATGGAGTCGCATGGTCCTACCTAAGGGTATCCCAATCCCTGACCCATGATGACTTGATGGACCTGCCCCATTGGTAGCCATTTACTAAGTCGTTTAATGACCTGATGGACCTACCCCATTGGTAGCCATTTACTAGGTCAATCTATAAAGCTACAAAGGGGACTAGGATCTGAGCTAGTAGGCACATATCTTAGATGATAGTCATATTCACATTATAAATTACAAGAATTAAATGCATCCAACAGTTTAATTCATGTCATTGATAAAACCTCAAAAATCCACGAGAATCTAATTCGGGGTATTCATAGGAGTTACCACATACCTTTTAAGCAGATTGAATACAGAAATAACCAATCAAGAATTCAAGCAAGTATGCACAGGTTGATCCTAAAAAGACATCCAATTTCTCTATCATTAATCATGTCATCTTGATCCATTAATCCTAGTTGTTTCCTAGGTTATTTGCCCTTTTTAGGGTTTTGAGCATAATTAGGGTTCCACTACATCTTTATTACTTTAAACCCTAATTTCACCAAATCACTTACAAACCCTAACTATTTCATTTTTTGTTTACAAAAGATTCTAAATTCATCTTTTAGCAACAGGAAACCCTAATTTTAGATTATGAGCACTTTTCTTTTCTTTTCCTCTAATTTAGGGTTTCTAAACATATTAATCAATATATTGAGTTAAAAACCCTAAACCTTGTAATTCTATCATCAAAACAGGTTAAAAACCATCTTTATATTTAATCAAGTTAACCATGCATGGATTAACCTAATTGCAAGATTAAAACCATCTTTGGTTAACAATTAGGGTTTTCTAATTACAAATTAACACTTTTCGCATTAAATTTTACACTTTTGTAAAAATATACAGATTTATATGTCCAAACCATTTTTAACATATTCCTCACATTTTTCTGATCATTTTTCATGTATTAACTTTCTTCATCTGAGTGTTCTATCAACAGGTACGATTTTTATAAGAAAACTCCCTTTAATTGATTTATTGGCTAATTAGGAAATTCGTGGATCGCTCGATCCATGGTCCGCGGTCCACCGACGATCCAACGACCATGGAAACGCGTGCCTAAGTTAACGATCAGATAAGCGAAAGACCAAACTTGCCCTTACCCGTTCTGAAGGCACGGCGAGGTAGCTTAGTAATTTCTCTAGTTCTTCTTCTTCAACCTCGCGTGAGAGAGACAGGCTTCGGTGGTCAACCTATGAGTTGACTTCGGGCTCCTCTCCTCCTTTGCTCACGTCGGTTGTCCAGGAAGCTCTGCCTCCCCTCTACGAACTCGATGATGCATCCAATTACTTGTCAAGGACATGCCAAGTCTATCCCCTACTCGCCGGACTCCAGGGAGGCTAGGCCAAATAAGCAGGGTGCATGTCGAGGCGAACTAACCAATTGGCGGCACGAAAACGTCCCTTGCAACTATCCGCAGGTCAGAGTTTGGTTGCTTTGCATGCTGGAGTCCTCACAAGCCCTCCCCTATATATAGGGTTGAGGCAAGTTTGTAGGAATTTGTGCGATTCTTGGATCGGCGACCAAACCTAGTCGAACCAGGGATGAATCCCTTTAGTTTTGACTCTTGAGTGCAATGGGAGTCATTGCAAATTCACATCCAATCTGGTTCACAAGGAAATTCGAGTGGAAAGATCCTCTGTACTCTCGTAGAGTCCCAGTCCCACTGGGACTTAGACGATGACCGCCTGCCATTGGATTGAGATCCAACGGTCTGTCTTATCCACGCTTGACCAAAAGGGAAAATCTTTTTCCTAACTCCAATTAAATCCAATTTTTAGCAATTTCTTAGGAAATTCATATCTCCCAAACCCTTGCTCCTTTTTAACTCAAAATTTAAGGAAACGTTCCTTTAATTATTTCCTAGCTTTGTACGAAATTTGGGAAACAAAAAGCAATGGATGAGAAGGCTTCCTTCTCTCCCAAGTTCTCTCATTAATTAATCCAAATAAATTTGTATTCCTTTTTCCTTTGTGATTATCTTGTTATTTTGGGTCCCTTGGACCTCAAGAAATCCCAAAGGCATGGATTCCCATGTTGGAGAACATCTTTTTGCCTTTATCTTCTTTTAATTGTCAATTACCCATATTTCCCTTTTATTAATCAATTTCTTTTCCTTTTTAATTCTCTTTTCTTTTTAATTGGGCTCAATGGCCAACAAAGCCCACCATCAATCAATCAAGGCCATTTCATATGAAATCCATTGCAAATCAAAGAAAAAGATTTCATTTATTCATTAAAAGAGAATTACATCTTCCTTTACATATTCAAGAAATTGAGGTTATAACAGTCCCAGTCCCAGTGGGACTTAGATGATGAGTGTCCAACGTTGGATTAAGATCCAAGAGTGCTTATTGCACGCGATCAGACCTAAAGGAAAATATATTTCTTAAAATGGAATAAATCCCAATTTTTGACAATAACTTGAGAAATTCGTATCTCCTAAACCCTTGCTCCTTTTTAACTCAAATTTTAAGGGAAGGTTCATCTTTACAATATCTAGCTATGTACGAAATTTGGGAACAAATTGCAATGGATGAGAAGGCTTCCTTCTCTCCCAAGTTATCTTTCTAATTAATCCAAATTAATTAGTATTCCCTTTTCTTTTGCCATCATCTTGTTATTTTGGGTCCCTTGGACCTCAAGAAATCCTAAAGACATGGATTCTCATATTGGAGAATGTCTATTTGCCTTTATCCTCTTTTAATTGTCTATTTCTCATATTTCCCTTTTATTAATTAAACCCTTTTCCTTTTTATTACTCTTTTCTTTTCAATTGGGCTTAATGGCCAACAAGGCCAATTATCAATCAATCAAAGCCATTTCACACGCAATCCATCACAAATCAAAGATATAGATTTCATTTATTCTTTTAAAAGAGAATTACATCTTTTATTACTTTCTTAAGAAATTGAGGTAATAACATTATGGGTTTGTGGTGAGATAAGATTTTGTTTTCACTACTTGTTCTGTCCCACAAAACCTATAGTGGTATCAGAGCCACGTCAACATACTATCTTTTAGTATTAATTGATAAGATCAATTTTGGTTTTTTTCCATGTATTTATTACATGCGATGTGAATATTTTAACTCGCTAATGTGCACATCCAATTAAACACCACAAATCCCTATATACATATATGATATGGTGTGTATATATATATGTATGTATATATATATATGTATATATATGTATATATATGTATATATATATATATATAATTGCTATGTGTCACCCTATAATGGTTTTGATGGACGATGTGTAGCATGGTTATGGCCTCTAAACCCCTATGTGTGTGCATGGTTAGTTGTGGTTGTTTCAATCTCAGTCTGCGTACCGAGTCCCTTCTTCTATTCTAGATGTAACTCGAGATAACTCAAGCCTTCTCTTCTACCTTTGTTCCCTCCAATGTAACTTGGGGTTTCCCAAAGATATATGTAAAAGTGGGATAGTTTTATTTCCTGTTATGTCGAGGAATGATGGGCTCCTAGACGAGTGATTGGAGGACTGAGATGATCGAATGATGGTGTGAGATGAGAAAATGGTGGCCTGAAGAGGAGCATGACGACCTGACAAACCGGCCGTATAAAGGATGTAGACAATCAGTTGGTCACAACCAATCAACTAGCTAGGAGGCGAGTCGATCAGTCATAGGATGAGCTGATCAACCTAGAACGGCCCAAGCACAGATTTTCATCAACTACAACTTGTTGCATGTGATGTAGAGCTAGATGTCCACAATTCCTTATGGTTCAAGGAATTACAAATAGGATGGCCGTAATCATTGCTTCATCACTTCACATGTTTTCTTGTGAGATATAGCATGTATATGATACATACTATATATGTGGTGATTGGATATGTATATATATGTATATAAATACCAAACCCCTCAATATAATATTAAGTCTTAGATGCTTTCCATAAGAAGCACACATAAAAAGCTTGATCGACAAACATGTCCATCCTAAGGATGCTGCGTTGTCTATCGCGTGGAAGTGTGATGGTAGTTGTGTGGTCCTTCCAAGTGGGGTGCACTCCTATTGTGTTGGCCTTTGGGTTAGGCTTAACTAAGTGGTCTTAATGAGATTATACACTTAGAGTCATGGAGATGACTATGGAAAATAGTTGTGCATATCATCCATCCAAGAATTGCACAAGATGCAATATGCACTAGTACATATAACACCTTTAGAGTCAGTTAAATAATTCCTTTGATGTCGATTTTGAAGCGACACCCAAGTGGGTGGCACTAAAAGTAGACGCCTTCAGAGTCGGTTACATAACTGACGACACAAAGCCTTCCTCGATTGCAACCCAAATCAAAAGTTACAGTAGTGGGACCTTATGTGTCGGTTATTAGTTTCACAGCCGACACCACTTCCCATCCCAAACAAAAACATTGGCCCCAAAATAGACCATAGGTGTTAGTTTTCTAAAAATAACTGACTCCATTGATCTCAAATTATTGTCGGTGTTTTATATTTAACCGACGACTATGTTTTGGTTTTTTTTCTTCTTATCAGCTTGCATGCCTGCTGTCCGGCTGGTCAACAGGCTGCAGAACCTGCAGTTCAGTTCTGAACTGTAGGTGTATAGCATCCTTTGATTTTAGCCAACAACTGGCCAAAAACCTGCAATATTGACAAGATAGCCAATATTATATATGGATCATGTGATTTACACACATGTATAAGAACATTTAATTCACATGATTCATCACACACATGTGGAAACTTGTAGTTCCATCGTCATCATCATCATATGAGACTATATAATATCTGTTGTATGATATCGATTTCTAGTGCAGCATACCTATTTTTTGCAAACTGATTTCAATTCAAATATGTTTGGTTACACAATAGAAATTAACTTCAATATTATAAAATTTAGTCTTAGTTAAGTCACGGTTAGTTTGTTTGTGTAATACAAATGCAAAATGAAAATGAAAATTTCATAGTTACGAACATGCAGTGGTGTTCTTGTCCAAAATAGTTACTAAACAAGGGGGTTGTTGTACCCCTAAACATGCACATAAGTAAAATAACTGGGAAGAGAGAGACACAACTAGACTAGATATACAACTTAAAAAACAACAACATCGTCCGAAATCAGTAATTGTGAGGGATTTTTCATTGTGGTGGTCTTCACCTACAATTTTAACAACAAAAAATAGCTATGAAGTTTGATTTTAAGAGAAAAAGTGTAAACACAAAATAAGACAGGAAAGTAAATTTGTTGCTTGGACCTACCTTGGTTTTTTCATTGATGTTGAGGCAGCGTGGAGCTCGTCATTGTCTTCAGATGAATATGAACTGATGGTGATAGGGAAATCAATGGTGCCAAAGGGAATGAAAGGGAAATTATGTGGGTAAATATGATAAGTTTAGGATCTATTCTTAATAATATTTTGAAAGTAAGATCTATTCTTCTCTCCATTATTGATTCCATGTTGGTAAATATGATAAGTTTAGGATTTGTCTTGATCCTTCGATCAATGGGCACTTCCTTGAAGATAATGTTGGTAAAGATATGATTGCTATAATTGGGCTTTCCATCATGATTTTTTTTAGATATATTATTCATGATAGTTACTAGCACACAAGAACATGATCTCTGGTATGAATCTAGAAACCATTCATAATAAAGACATTAAGATCTATTGTAATGATAAAATTACTTTCAAATATGCAAGCATGATTTACCTCAAGGTTTACTGGGATAATCTAAGAATTAATGGTGTGGTGAACTAGGATTTTTATTGTATATGAAAATTTAGAACTTAAAATAAATGCCTTACACACCTTTGGCAATGTAGGTATGGTAAAATTCCTACATATTACTATTCTAGAAGAAGGGTCTATATGCTACATCTATCTCTTTTCTTTATATGAATGACTATAGACACTATCACAATATCAACTTTTTGTTCTCCTACACTTTGGTTATCTGGGGTTTAAGATGTTAAGAACTTCTTCTTGGATTTTGAACCTGGTAGTTGGTCCAACTTTCTAGTATAAAAGACAATAAATCTAAGATACAATGTTATCACATTTGGGAATAAAAGGAACTTGTAAGTTTAAGAGGGGAGATCTTATTTCCCTTAAGTTTTGCACACATGTTTTGAAAGGGTTTTTTTTTGTTCTTACTGGCTAAGTGTCTTTGAATTTGACTCATCTTTCTTTAGTGACTTGATATTTACGGATGGATAGATGTTTCTCTGATCCTGAAGACTTTTATGGCTCTTTTAGAAGGTAATTTTTAGAGCCAACTAATTGTTGTTGACTTTGTCTTAAAAAGTGCACATATTTTATGGTTCATGGATATACATTTCTATCCTTTTCTTGAAGATTGCATAGATGTGTTATTTTTCAAATATATTGATCTGGATGTTTTGTGACATATCTCTATTTTAGATTCCACATGCCCTTTCCAAGATGTTCTTTGGTCTAGATATGATGTTTATGCATACATATTCTACAAGCATGGATGTCTTTTGATATCTTCTTTACTAGAGGAGATTTTCTCTATCTTTATTTGTATCTTAGGTTCTTCTTGCACATTCTTTATTCTTAAATCTGAGTATTATGTACAATTTTTTGTTACCTTCTCTTTCTTTCATTTTGGAATTGATTTTTTTTTAAATAAGAAAAGAGGGAAGAATTTACCTGAACCAAAATAATGAATATGTTTATATCTCGTTGAAACTTGTGTTGTCATAGGTGCAAGTTAGCCACAACAACATTCATTAAATATAATCAATTATTAGGACAAGATGTTACTACTAATTCCTTGGGATGACCATCTAACTGATTGATCTTGTTTGGAAACAATGGCAGAACTAGTCTACACCCTTCAATCAATCACACTACAATAGAAGGATGTTTGGTCATTATTGCATCATCCCTAGATATTGTTGTTGTGTCCTTCTATTATATCATTATCGATAGAAAACTTTAGACTCCCTCTTTGGTTTGAGTCTTATGTTCACCCAGTTTCAATAAGCATAATGTTGGATGACGTAGTTATTGGTTCAAAATCGGAAGATCCCATTTCTAAAAAACATATAATGGTACATTTTTAATTAAGTAATATAACTTTAAGACATTGTGATAGGGCTAGAAATCTGATATTTGACCCAAAACCTAACCTAAAATTGATACCTAAAATGACCTAAATTAAATTTGAAAATGCCCAGTTGGTTGCATACTAAATTCAACCATGTGTGAAAAGTATGAGTTTGTGGGACGCGAATAACCCAAACTTAAGCCATTCCATGTGAGAGTAACAAGAAATGATTCAAAAATTAATTTGCGTGAAAGTACTTAAAATATACCATATAGCAATACTTCACAACTTATTTTTCATGTCCTACAAAGAATGTTAAGATCAAACATGTCATAGGTTGGCATATAGTATATACTTTCTATAGTACAAACCCACTATAAGACCCATAATAAACCTAAAAATTCGTTTACACGTCAAAAACCAATATGACCCGCTTGATTTCCGACTCTACTTTTGGGGGATCGGTATGTCTAGAAAAAATTAGGATTTTTACTAGTAGACATGTTATTGTGCAGTGGTGTGTACGGTCATGGTTAGGAGGACTTTCAGTCTTCCCTTATCTATAAGGGATAATTCTTATATATAGGATGGCTAAGGACATTTTTCACTAAGACTAGGGAATACATGGAGGCCACTCGCGCACATATACCATACCACAAAGAGCATATATAGATGAATTCCATCTTTAGGAATCATAGAATAGTCTTCATCATCTTTCTAAACTACATTGTAAAAAAAATCACTCTAGATGGAGATGTATTGATAGAATATATTTTGTATCGGGTTGAATATGATTTTATCCATTTAATAAGAAACATACTTTTCTAAGTAAATTAGGCTAATAAAAGCACTACACTGACAATTGGGTGCATTAACCCCATTTTTAAGTGCTGTAGCGACATTTGGGGGGGCGGGCTTTAACTGCATTCTAATGGTGGTAAACTCAATTTACAGTTGTATAGAGATTATACCAAGTTAAATAGAGGATGTATATTGGATCTTATGAAGGTTTAATAAACATATTTGTCAAATTATCGGACATATTCATATTTAGTCTAATTTATTCTCCAAGAAGGCATATTTGATTTTTTTAAGAATTTATTTTAAAAAGTGAAAATTTTATTAGATAAAAAAACCAATTTGCAATCATTGTTTTGATCTCTTCGGTTGTGGTAATGGTTAGTACCCTTTTTTCAATCTCTCCCACATTGTAATTGTAGTTGTATCCAAGTGTCTTTCTTCTCTCGTATTGTGATTTTCTACTAGTAATGTGCAGCTTCTCATTTCTCATAGATCGACTTCACATAAATGATTCTAGTCAGAGTATGATATAAGTGGATGTGCATCTCTAGATCATGTGAATGCTCCACTATGGGGAAAGGCGCAAGCACATGTCTGTGCATGTGGAACAATGGTATTATATCTAAGGCAATGTCATGTCAAATGGATTGTTCAGATAAGCCAGATATCTAGTTTATTTGGTTTTGATATGATTGCTGTTAAATTTTTGGCTTTTGTTGGATTTGTACTTGTTATACACCTATATGTTCACTATGATATCTGCAATGATGATGCTTGTACATGTTATATAGTTTTTATTTACAACACTTAATGTCCAACATGAATATCATAAACCTTCAGTATATATACCAGAAGGATGTTACATCTTTTAGAGATAATTATGGATGAATTCTATTAACGCTACATGTTAATTAATCCTTTCTAATGGAGCATGGGATTTGATGGATTTATCTTATTATTTAACAAACATGAATGCAAATAGATCCTCAAAACGAAGTTGACTATATATGGATCTATTATTAAGTACAAGGCCAGACTAGATATGAAGGGATGCACAAAAACATAAGGAATTGGTTGTTTATAACATATTATTGTAACTATAATTCTGGTGCTTATACCAAGTTTCCATATCTTACCTTTTTATCCACCTGATGATGTGAAGACTACAATTTTACATGTTTAACTTCACGTAGAATTGTCCATAGGGTTTTTTTGTGAGTGGGATAGAATTGAAGGTGCATAGACTTGTTAAATATGTATATGGTTGAAATAAGTCCCTAACATACGAATGAAATTTTTGATACTGGAATCTAACCTTTGACTTCATTACAATTGTATTTCATAATTGTGTCAATGACAAATTGTTCAAATGATGATTTTTTCATTTATTGACAATACACAAATGAAATCTTTATATTGGCTCTAAAATGAGAATCATTTATATGGTAGAAAATCATTACCTAGTAGAAATTTTAATATGAAGTATGTGGGAGTTGCAAACGTGATTTAGGTCTCAAAGTCACTAGATCTATTGTAGTATATCAATCTCTTAATTGCAATATGTTTAAAAAGTTTGAATATGTTTAAATAAACATTGTGTAGGCTTGTCAAAAATCCATATGAACCTTTAAAAGTTTTGTTAATAAGTAAAACTTATATGAATCCTCTTAGATTATTGGAATTTCAGTCCATTTGTTAGGATATGCATGACCATTAATTGCATTTGGTGTGTGGAAGTTCAGCATATACATAAGTATTCCAAACCAGTTTCATTAGGAATATCTAGACAAGGTACTTATCTAAATTAGGGGTAGTGATTCCCATAATGTGTAACTACAAATCGCCTTCAATATTTGAAGTATTTCAAAGTAAAATCCGGATAGGTGAGTTTTATTATAAATGTTATTTCTAGATATGTGTATTTTTTAGGAAGTGGTACCCACTCCTGAAGTTTATAAAATAATTGTTATTATCTAGGTCCACCTTTGAGGTTGAGTTGTGTGATGAAACTAGGACTGAAGCATATAGGATAAAGTGACATACCAATGGTAAATAACATATATGTACTGTAACAACCCTGATCTGGGTTATGAGGTAACCCTATTTTTTTTGGCTAATAAAATTTCTTAGAACTTTAATATAATCCTCTAAGGTGTTTTTTTATCATGTGACACACTCATGTTTCATGTTTGGCCCCGATTGAATGTTGTTTGAGCAATTTTCCTTTGTTTTGGACCAAAGTGCAATTTACCAAAATTGAGGGGCTATAATGCAAAATGTCACATGTTGAACATGCCTCATGTGTTTTAGCATCATTATTGAGAGAATGATGCAATGTGGTGTCTTGTGTAAAGCCTAAATTCCAAGTTTGAACTTCTTTGAACAATGTTGGTACCTTGTGCACCAATTTTGGTACAAATTGTAATTTACCCAAATTGTGGGGTTGGTATGCAAATTACCACCTCTAGAGTGTTCCTATTTCCTCTATGTATCATTTAGAGGAGATAGATCGAATGATACACCATGTTTGATTCCATTATGAATGATGATACTCTTGGTGATGAAATGACCAAGAAAAAAGGTTGAATTTGGAATCTTAACTTGAGTTGTATCAAGTTGAAAAGCTTATATATGAGTGCATATCGGCCATGGAGCCCAAGGTGGTGTCCCATATAGTTTTTTGAACTTTTCGCAAAGTCCACATCGTGCAAAACACCTCAAGGAGGTGATGTGTGACGGACAACAAGTTTCCTTACAAAAAGTGTATCGGTTTGACTTAAAATAGTGATTAAACCTAGATGACTTATCCAAATGGATAAGTAATGGACGAATGTGCATCTCAAGATGAATGTTTATTCATGCATGTACACGTGTCACCCATGCATGACACGTGGCACCTACTAGCCCAAAATGTTGACACCTCATTTTTACCTTCTTTCATGTGCAACAAGTATATATACCCCTAGTTTCACCCTTAAGTGATATTTTTCGACCCTTACCACCCTCCTACCTTTTGGTATCGTGCATGGGGCTCTTGTATCGTGCAGGAAAGCAAGGGTATCGTGCATAGGCCCTTGGATATTTCCCATAGCAAAAGCATATCGGCCAAGTAGGTGAAATTGGCCATATAAGGTGATATCGGCCAATAGGGTGAAGAGTTGAGTGCCATATCGTGCAAGTGAGTGCCATATCGTGCAAGAGGGTTGGCATATCGTGCAAGGGCACAAGGGTATCATGCATAGGCCTTGGGTATTGTCCATAGAAAGTATATCGGCCATACCATGTTGATATTGTCCATAGCAAGTTGATATCGGCCAATTGAAGTGATTTTGGCCACAAGTGAGGGGGTATCGGCCACAAGCAAGGTTGTGTCGGCCAAGAGGAAGTTCATATCACCCAAGAGTGGTAGGGTGTCGTCCAAGGAGATAAGGAACTCAAAACGTAACCCTAAGGTAATATATAGTTGTCTTCAAGCTTGAATTGAAGCCTGGAATTAGGGTTATGATCTACCTTTCTGTTCTTCTTCACCAATTGCTTAACCATTGTGATTCCTTGTATATGAAGGAGTTGTGAACGAGCCTTGGACCTTTGATAAAGTCTTCTTCAACCTTAGGAACATGGAGATTTGGAGCTTGAAGCTTTGACGTGGTTCGTAAGGCGGGTTATATAACTTGAACTCAACCATGTTATTATTCATCACCTAAATTGTTGTATTTAATGATCTACGTTAATTTCAAAATTTCCTGAAATAGTTGATGAAATTATGAGTTCTAGTAGTTTCTTAGACCTGTTGACATGAACTATAATAGTTAGAACAAAGGTCTAGAGCTTGGAAATGATGGTATCACCTTATAAAAGTGATATCGGGTGCAAGCACACAAGAAAGCACCTTTAACCCGATATGATGATGCACCTACTTCACTTGAACGATATGGATATGAATGAATACATTGTTGCACGATATCGGGGTGTAGTATACACCTCTTGCACGATATGGAGTCAAGTATAGACTCCATTCATGATACAAGGCTAATTATATACTTGTAAGATGACAAGAAACCCTAATTTGGGCAACCCGATATAAGTGAAGAGTAACATGTGTTATTACACGACACATATGGTTGCATGATATACATGGTTGCATGACATAGTTGCACGATAGGGTTGCACGATACACAACCCTAGATTATATGGTAACCCTAACCCATCATGGCTAACCCTAGATGGTGATTAGCCCGATAGGGTGATTAAATGTACTTCTAGCCCAACATGGTGATGAATTGATACCTCATAAGTATCATGGGTGAAACAATCATATACCTTGTGCCTGATATGAAGTCAAGAAGGTACCTCATGCCCGATATGGAGACAATTACAAATCCTAACCTGATATAGTGAGTGTTCATACACCTCCAACCCGATACATTGGTATCTATATGCCTACAACCCGATATGGTGAACATATGCACACCTCCAACCCGAGACACCTTGTAAAGGTGAGAGTAAGACATTCTTAGGAGTAATGAGTGTCACACCAAGTAATGGTATGGATAATAACTTGATAGGTGAAACACCTAGAGTGGTTGATAATGGTTAATCCTATATCAATAATGTCTCAACCTGAGATGAGTCCATATCAATTTATGATGGTTGGACAATTCAAATGCATGACTTATGATCAATACACTACAGAATAAATGTGATGGGCTAGTGCATAAAGTATTAGGATGGGAAATACCCTAATACAAGATAAGTTGATGAACTTAAGTAATTTAAAAGTGATGAGGGAAGTGATACTTCAAGACATGATAGATATCATATCCATCATTTCAAAGTTGATGTACCTTGATGCACCTTAAATCCAATATACTTGGATAAGTAACACATGAAGTGTGTTATGTCAACTGTTACATTGATATGTAATAAGTTTAATGCACTTTGATAAGTGTGGGCTAACATATCTTGAGGAAGGGTTAAGCCAAGTTAATAAAGTAGGATGTAATCATACACTGGTAAGGATGAGAGACGAACTCATACCTTGTGTTGATGATTCATTTAATGATAAATGATGAGAATAAATAAGTATGATTGAATACTTATGATGTCAATGTTTGCTCCTGGATGTGTGGAGCAATGAATTAGGTTTTTCTCCTGGATGTGTGGAGCAATGAATTAGGGTTTGATCATTAATAATATGACCTTGAAAACCTAAATGGTTATTTATGGAAAACCCTAATGAAGGGTAATGATATGTAAGTGAAACCCTAATCGATAAGAAAGGAAAACCCTAACCCTAATTATGGGAAGGTTTTATATTTTATATTGCATAAGCTTTGTAAGGCATGTTAAATACTTGTATAACAAGTATAATGATCAATGGCCTTGTGAGCCATGTGAATAAGTTGTTGCCTAGTGAGAGGTGACAAGATGTGCAATGGCATTGTGGGCCATGTGAATAAGTTGTTGCCTAGTGAGAGGTGACAAGATGTGCAATTGCCTTGTGGGCCATGTGAATAAGTTGTTGCCTAGTGAGAGGTCACAAGATACATAATGGGCCTTGTGAGCCTTGTGAGATGCTTGTATAACAAGTATCATGTATACCTTAGTCTGAGGACCTAGAGGTAATAGTTACCTGATAAGTGGTAATAGTGTTCAATGACGATCTAAGGGTTTGAATACCTAGATCCAGTAATCATGATAATGATGATGTCAAGGGATGAGAACTCCCAGTAATGTGACAAGTAACTGAGATCCCAAGTATCATGTGTTTTAAAGATTTGAAAAGTACTTGATAGATACACCTTTCTTTGTAGCATCTGTTATAATAATTCTTATTTGAAACTTGATTGATGCTAAAAGAATATGGTAATGCACTTAATTAATCAAAGGGAATCTTATCATGTAGTGCCCTGGCCATAGATCCATCATCGTCAGTAGTTGGTGATGGTAAAACATGTTTTCCTACGGGATCTCCTGATGACTGCATATTGTTGAATATGTGGGGGTGATGGGCGTGAATACCTTACGCCCTCATGAAGAAATTGATGTGAGATAAACATTAAATCTCTCAATCCTTCATTATATGTGTCGGGATGGATGTATCATGAATCTGCCGATGGTGATGAATTCCAGATCGATGTTAGATAAACATTAAATCTCTCGATGTCGAAGAGAGGCAGCTGACGTTGTAACTCTTGTAGCAGTTGCCAGTATACCCTAGTAAGCTATGATGAGTAGTTGGCATGGTCCTGCTTGTGGTCTCTCACTGACCGAGATGTGGGAGATCATGGAGTTCGGCTCTTCGATTGACCTATGCATGGTACCAATTTCGACTTTGCAGTGGTCGGTTGGAGTATGAGCGGTATACCTCATCTCCTCAGGGCATAAGTGTGATTGTAAAATGTAATCAGCCGTATAGCATGTTTGCTTAAGGATTGAATGTAGAAATCATTGGCTGATGTTACATTTCTTTTATGCATCCTTAATGGATAGATGTGATTAATGTTTCTTTACATTCCTTGCAAAGTAGATAGATGATTTATAACTCTACCAAGGGTAGCTGCAATGTTCTCCTTAAGAAAGGAGATTACTTCGTTTTGTTCATATAGTAAATTATTCTACCTGTTCATATAAAAAGAACCTCTGCTCAGTTTATAAATGCTTAATTTGTGATAATAATATGGTCGGCAGAGAGTTATATCTCTCGCTGGGACAATTACAATTTTCTCACCCCCGTGGGACCCAAATTTTTAGGTGGACATGCACGAGGAGGTGAAGACCTTTCTATAGAGGAAGAACAATAGATGAGGCAGCAGTGACAGCTCAGGTTGAGTGTATTGTCTGTCATGTCTTGTAGATATGAGTCCTATGTGTCGTCTCTGTACTCTTAGGTCCTTGGAGTTGGTTCATACTGGTTATACGATCAATAAGAGATTTTGGCTTACGCGCCTCAAGGTTTTATGTTGCTCATATATAGTTGGGTAAAGCAACTGTTATATGTTATTCTAGAGATGAGATGTACCAGATATGTACAATGTGAATAATGATGTGTATAAGGTTTTGGGCCTTTCAGTAAGAGTTTTCCTTGGAATGGATCTCTTTAAAAAATGGTTTTAATTTTTAGAGATTTTTGTTAATCTGCTGTTTATGTTTAATTCCGCTTAATTAGTAATGATATGTTCGACGGTCGTTACAGTTTTGGTATCAGAGCTTAGGGTTCGTTGAGTCTACAGAGACATAGGACTAAGGTGTTGAGTCTGTGTTAGTGTCCTCCAGTATACCCTATAGTGACTTCTGCTTGTATAGAAGAAAGGGTGAAGTTTATAAATGACTGGGGAACACGAGGAATACATTGTTGAGGGCAATGTTGTTGCATTAGGAAAGGGTGCAAAGGATCAGCAAAGAGAAGAATGAATGCCTGAGAATTCCCATCATGATACGACCAGGATAGAGAATCCTATGTTTATGCTCTTGTTGGGTAGGCTAGGACAATAGTGATACATATAGTAGACTGGATACTAGTATTACAACCTAGGTTACCAGTCCTCAATATGGAAACTTTGGGCTTTTGAAAGGGTTCCTGAATGACATAGTCATGTTGGAACAATGGAAAATGTGGGAAAGATTAACATATGACGAGATAGTAGACTCTGCCATAAGTTTAGACAGATAGTATATCTGTGATGGCAGTGCCCAAGAAGGGGCAATAAGCAGAGAATTAAGGAAATGTCATTACAATTCCAGAGACTTTTGCCTAGTGGTTCTAAAAAGCCAAAAGTAACAACATGAAACAGCTAGACTCTATGGGTTGAGTCAACCTAAAGTGGTGGATGACCACGAGGAGTAACAATCAGATAGAGCTTTTTCATTTTGATATGCCTTCTTTTAATGTTACCTGATAATCCTAAAAAGGATTGTTGTTATGGACTTCCCTATTGGTTGTCCTATGGGGACATAGGGAAGAAATGATGAGAACTAGAATTTATATTCTGTTCAGTATTCTTTTAAATGCTCTATAATTGCTCTTATCTGTGTGAAAGAAAAAAAGATGAGGTATAGAAGAGATGCCTGGAGAAAATCTAGGAATGTTAAATCATGTGTTGGTTATTATACAAAAAGTAAGGAATATGATAGTAAACAAAGTGCATACTACTTAATCTCAGTACTTGTATGACCTGGCCAGGTATATAATTATTGGAGATAAGGTGAGTATGGAACTCTTAGATTGTTATCTTTCTGATTACTCTGATCAAGTAGTCATTATGAGATAATCTAGTGAGTATAATGAAACTGGAAATATGGTATGGACATGTATATCACATCCTAAGTGCAATAAAGTGGAATCAGAGATGATCTCAGATCAATCTGTATGTATGAGGAAATGAAAAGCATAATCCTCATGATAAGAGAATGAGAACAAAGGAGATGATCCATATCATATAAAGCATGTGTGAATAGTAAAGATCTTTTCCCATGATGTGGAAATGGGAAATGTGATAAAATCACAAAATGTTCATGAACATGTTAGACAATAACAAAGAAAGGAATAATGACATGTAATCATCCTTATAATTCCTATGCTAATGACAAGGAACCTTGGATGAAACACGAGTAAATGACTCATGAATAGTTGAAAGTTCATGCAATAATTAGAGGAGATGATAATCTCTTCCCTTTGATAAACAACCCTGGATGATGATGGGGTGATAATAGGAATGTGTTCCTTTGTGTTCTTTCTTTCCCTTCTGGGACATGGTAATCATGTGGGTCTTATGACACTTGACGTGCATAAGTTAAAAATGTTCAATTGATGGATACTTAGAAAAGTATCAGTTTGTCTTGGACTTTGGTTCCAAGATAAAGATATGTGTAACAAGTAATGTCCCAAGATGAAAGAAAGATGAGGATGTGATGTGTTTTCGACACATGTGATGGATACCAAGATAAAAAATTCTGGTATCTAAGAAGTATCAAGTGATATGGCAAATTAAAAGCATAACTCCTAATCAACTGATTTATGTGGGTTATCTGGGATGGCCAACTGTGAAATTAGTCTAGTTACATAAAATAGTATGGACATCACATGTTAGGGGTTTATGCTCCACATAAACATAACATTGATAAGGATGTACTATTTGAAGGAACCATTGTAAAATCATTTTGGAAAAATCTTATAAAGCTAAAAATAATTTCTTAGAATACCCCTATCTAGATCTGTTAAGGCAACTTATATATAACATCTAAAGATACCTCTAAGATAAGTTCTTAATTGATAAGTAACCTCCCCTTATTATAAGAGAATGTACAACTAATGAGATAGTTGGTACAAGTAGTAAGAAAGTTTAATGTTGTGTCAGTAGATTAGATGACACATCAGATATATGACAAGACTTGTAGTCACAAGTGGCTGACAGAACATGACTCTGGTATTTCCTTTAAAAGTAAAATGCTAAATGAGGAGTATGAGAGACTTCCCAAAATCTCGTCATATAAAGTTGTAAGTTGAGAAAGGTGACAAATCAGTAAGGTATGACACCTGAGTTAAATAAGGTATGAATGATGTTTCCCTAACTAAGAAAAGTATTACCTGACATAGAGTTGACTCTATAGTCAACAATGAAAAAGACAGTGGAATATGTGCCCTGTGAAAGATTCAATGATAACCCTGTGTGGAAGAACTTTGTGTTGATCAAAGTTCTATGTCATCTCCATGATATTAATATGTTATGTGGAGACTTGATGGTATGTTGAATTAATAATATATGTCTTCCTTTTCCTGGGATTTCGGGGACGAAATCCTTGTTAGGGGTTTATAACTTGTAACAACCCTGACATGGGTTATGAGGTAACCCTATTTGTTTTGGCTAATAAAGTATCTTAAAACTTTAATATAATCCTCTAAGGTGTTTTGTTATCATGTAACACACTCATGCTTCAAGTTTGGTCCCGATTGAATGTTGTTTGAGCAATTTTCCTTTGTTTTGGACCAAAGTGCAATTTACCCAAATTGAGGGGATATAATGAAAAATGTCACATGTTGAACATGCCTCATATGTTTTAGCATCATTATTGAGATAATTATGCAAGGTGGTGGCTTTTGGAAAGCCTAAATTCCAACTTTGAACTTGTTTGAACAATGTTGATACCTTGTGCACCAATTTTGGTACAAATTGTAATTTACCCAAAATGTGGGGTTGATATGAAAATTACCACCTCTAGAGTGTTCCTATTTTCTCTATGTATCATTTATAGGAGAGATAATGAATTATACACCACGTTTGATTCCATTATGAATGATGATACTCTTGGTGATGAAATGACCAAGAAAAAGGGTTAAATTTGGAAGCTTAACTTGAGTTGTATCAAGTTGAAAAGCTTATATATGAGTGCCTATCGGCCATGGAGCCCAAGGAGGTGTCCCATATAGTTTTGTGAACTTTTGGAAAAGTCCACATCGTGAAAAGCGCCTCAAGAAGGTTAGGTGTGATGGCCAACAAGTTTCCTTAGAAAAAGTGTATCAGTTTGACTTAAAATAGTGATTAAACCTAGATGACTTATCCAAATGGATAAGTAATGGAAGAATTTGCATCTCAAGATGATCCTCAATCGTTTTGCAAGACATGATAAATGTTGATGCATGCATGTACACTTGTCACCCATGCATGACACGTGGCACCTACTAGCCCAAAATGTTGACACCTCATTTTTACCTTCTTTCATGTGCAACAAGTATATATACCCCTAGTTTCACCCTTAAGTGAAATTTTTCGACCCTTACCACCCTCCTACCTTGTGGTATCGTGCATGGGGCTCTTGTATCGTGCAGGAAAGAAAGGTTATCGTGCATAGGCCCTTGGATATTGCCCATAGAAAAAGCATAGCGACCAAGTAGGTGAAATTGGCCATATAAGGTGATATCGGCCAATAGGGTGAAGAGTTGAGTGCCATATCATGAAAGTGAGTGCCATATCGTGCAAGAGGGTTGGGATATAGTGCAAGGGAACAAGGGTATCGTGCATAGGCCTTGGTTATCAGCCATAGCAAGTGTATCGCCCATACCATGTTGATATTGTCCATAGCAAGTTGATATCGGCCAATTGAAGTGATTTTGGCCACAAGTGAGGGCGTATCGGCCACAAGCAAGGTTGTGTCGGCCAAGAGGAAGTACATATCACCCAAGAGTGGTAGGGTGTTGGCCAAGGAGATAAGGAACTAAAAACTTAACCCTAAAGTAAGATATAGTTGTCTTCAAGCTTGAATTGAAGCCTGGAATTAGGGTTATGATCTACCTTTCTGTTCTTCTTCACCAATTGCTTATCCATTGTGATTCCTTGTATATGAAGGAGTTGTGAACGAGCCTTCTACCTTTGATAAAGTCTTCTTCAACCTTAGGAACATGGAGATTTGGAGCTTGAATCTTTGAAGTGGTTCGTAAGGCGGGTTATATAACTTGAACTCAGCCATGTTATTATTCATCACCTAAATTGTTGTATTTAATGATCTACTTTAATTTCAAAATTTCCTGAAATAGTTGATGAACTTATGAGTTCTAGTAGTTTCTTAGACCTGTTGACATGAACTATAATAGTTATAACAACGGTCTAGAGCTTGGAAATGATGGTATCACCTTATAAAAGTGATATCGGGTGCAAGCACACAAAAAAGCACCTTTAAGCCAATATGACGATGCACCTACTTCACTTGAACGATATGGATATGAATGAATACATTGTTGCACGATATCAGGGTGTAGTATACACCTCTTGCACGATATGGAGTCAATTATAAACTCCATTCATGATACAAGGCTAATTATATACTTGTAAGATGACAAGAAACCCTAATTTGGGCAACCCGATATAAGTGAAGAGTAACAAGTGTTATTACACGACACATATGGTTGCATGATATACATGGTTGCATGACATAGTTGCACGATAGGGTTGCATGATACACAACCCTAGATTATATGGTAACCCTAACCCGTCATGGCTAACCCTAGATGGTGATTAGCCCGATAGGGTGATTAAATGTACTTCTAGCCCAACATGGTGATGAATTGATACCTCATAAGTATCATGGGTGAAACAATCATATACCTTGTGCCTGATATGAAGTCAAGAAGGTACCTCATGCCCGATATGGAGACAATTGCAAATCCTAACCCGATATAGTGAGTGTTCATACACCTCCAACCCGATACAGTGGTATCTATACGCCTACAACCCGATATGGTGAACATATGCACACCTCCAACCCGAGACACCTTGTAAAGGTGAGAGTAAGACATTCTTAGGAGTAATGAGTGTCACACCAAGTAATGGTATGGATAATACATTGATAGGTGAAACACCTAGAGTGGTTGATAATGGTTAATCCTATATCAATAATGTCTCAACCTGAGATGAGTCCATATCAATTTATGATGGTTGGACAATTCAAATGCATGACTTACACTACAGAATAAATGTGATGAGCTAGTGCATAAAGTATTAGGATGGGAAATACCCTAATACAAGATAAGTTGATGAACTTAAGTAAGTTAAAAGTGATGAGGGAAGTGATACATAAAGACATGATAGATATCATATCCAGCATTTCAAAGTTGATGTACCTTGATGCACCTTAAATCCAATATACTTGGATAAGTAACACATGAAGTGTGTTATGTCAACTGTTACATTGATATGTAATAAGTTTAATGCACTTTTATAAGTGTGGGCTAAGATATTTTGAGGAAGGCTTAAGCCAAGTTAATAAAGTATGATGTAATCATACCCTGGTAAGGATGAGAGACGAACTCATACCTTGTGTTGATGATTCATTTAATGATAAATGCTGAGAATAAATAAGTATGATTGAATACTTATGATGTCAATGTTTGCTCCTGGATGTGTGGAGCAATGAATTAGGGTTTTCTCCTGGATGTGTGGAGCAATGAATTAGGGTTTGATCATTGATAATATGACCTTGAAAACCTAAATGGTTAATTATGGAAAACCCTAATGAAGGGTAATGATATGTTAGAGAGACCCTAATCGATAAGAAAGGAAAACCCTAACCCTAATTATGGGAAGGTTTTATCTCTTATATTACATAATCTTTGTAAGGCATGTTAAATACTTGTATAACAAGTATAATGATCAATGGCCTTGTGAGCCATGTGAATAAGTTGTTTCCTAGTGAGAGGTGACAAGATGTGCAATGGCATTGTGGCCCATGTGAATAAGTTGTTTCCTAGTGAGAGGTGACAAGATGTGCAATGCCATTGTGGGCCATGTGAATAAGTTGTTGCCTAGTGAGAGGTGACAAGATACATAAGGGGCCTTGTGAGCCATGTGAGATGCTTGTATAACAAGTATCATGTATACCTTGGTCTAAGGACCTAGAGGTAATAGTTACCTGATAAGTGGTAATAGTGTTCAATGACGATCTAAGGGTTTGAATACCTAGATCCAGTAATCATTATAATGATGATGTGAAGGGATGAGAACTCCCAGTAATGTGAAAAGTAATTGAGATCCCAAGTATCATGTGTTCTAAAGATTTGAAAAGTACTTGATAGATACACCTTTCTTTGTAGCATCTGTTATAATAATTCTTGTTTGAAACTTGACTGATGCTAAAAGAATATGGTAATGCACTTAATTAATCAAGTGGAATCTTATCATGTAGTGCCCTGGCCATAGATCCAACATCGTCAGTAGTTGGTGATGGTGAAATAGGTTTTCCTACGGGATCTCCTCATGAACGCATATTGTTGAATATGTGGGGGTGATGGGCACGAATACCTTACGCCCTGATGAAGAAATTGATGTGAGATAAACATTTAATCTCTCAATCCTTCATTATATGTGTCGGGATGGATGTATCATGAATCTCCCGATGGTGATGAATTTCGGATTGATGTGAGATAAACATTAAATCTCTCGATGTCGAAGAGAGGTAGCTGACGCTGTAACTCTTGTAGCAGTTGCCAGTATACCCTGGTAAGCTATGATGAGCAGTTGACATGGTCCTGCTTGTGGTCTCACACTGACCAAGATGTGGGAGGTAACGAAGTCTGGCTCTTCCATTGACCTATGTATGGTACCGATTTTGACTTCGCAGTGGTCGGTTGGAGTATGAGTGGTATACCTCATCTCCTCTGGGCATAAGTGTGATTGTAAAATGTAATCATCCATATAGCATGTTTGCTTAAGGATTGAATACAGAAATCATTGGATGATGTTACATTTATTTTATGCATCCGTAATGGATAGATGTGATTTATGTTTCTTTACATTCCTTGCAAAGCAGATAGATGATTTATAACTCTACCAAGGGTAGATGCAATGTTCTTCTTAAAAACGAGATTACTTTGTTTTGTTCATACAGTAAATTATTCTGCCTGATCATATAAAACGAACCTCTGCTCAGATTATAAATGCTTAATTTGTGATAATAATATGGTTGGCGGAGAGTTATATCTCTCACTGGGATAATTACAATTGGCTCACCCTCGTGGGACCCAAATTTTTAGGTGGATGTGAACGAGGAGGTGAAGACCTTTCTACAGAGGAAGAATAATAGATGAGGCAGCAGTGACAGCTCAGGTTGAGTGTACTGTCTGTCATGTCTTGTAGATATGAGTCATATGTGTCGTTTCTGTACTCTAAGGTCCTTGGAGTTGGTTCGTACTGGTTTTATGATCAATAAGAGATTTTAGCTTACGCGCCTCGAGGTTTTATGTTTCTCATATATAGTTGGGTAAAGCAACTGTTATATGTTATTCTAGAGATGAGATGTACCAGATATGTACAATGTGAATAATGATGTGTATAAGGTTTTGGACCTTTCAGTAAGAGTTTTCTATGGAATGGATCTCTTTGAAAAATGGTTTTAATTTTTAGTGATTTTCGTTAATCTGTTGTTTATGTTTAATTTCGTTTAATTAGTAACGATTTGTTCGACGGTCATTACATGTACAATAGTAATTTATTATGATAGCATAACCAAAATTGAAATGTTAAGCGTTCCATGTAAAATTGAAAATAGAGGATACACCTCCAAGCTAGACTAAATTTTGTAAGGGAACATGCTTTTATTGGGTTTTAGTTGTTTATTATGTTAGTATCAGAAAAATGTAAATGATCAAAATAATAGAAGTACTATCCATGGCATAGTTGATATATCTATGTTGGGGATTGAAATAAAACCCATGACTTATTCGCATATGAAGGAAACATGTTCTAGTTGAGTAAAGATCTTTTGAATGGGGTCCAACTTTGCAATTATAAGCTATTGAGTAAAACGTTGAAATTTGATTTATGTTTGAATTTTTTTAATATGGGCCTCTCACATTACAACTGTAACGGTGGTAGCCTACAAGTTAGAAATAGAAACTTTCACTAAATGTTAAAAGTCCTTGGATATTATGCTAGTAGTACATCTTTGAAGAAGTCCAACTAAGTAATTGATGGTGTGTGGATGTAGTTGGAGATCCGGGTTGTTCCATACAATCAATCAAACTATATGATAAGAATGTAGGACCACTATTGCATGACATCTAGAGATCGTTTTTATGTAACTTTATTATTTTAACATACTAAAACCTAGTATCTTATCTGATTCCATAATTAGAAGACTAGTAATCTTGGTTTTCTAGAATCGACCAAACAAGGGTTAATGCATGCCTTAATGAATAATGTGGCAATGATTCTCCTGAATTAACTTAATAATATAAGTTTGTGCAAACATGTAGATAAATCCATAAAATATGTCACATGCTAACTAATATTCACATAATGGTCAAATCAGCGGAAAATATGCTTAATACATGTATTAGAGTAACAATTGAAATTTTCACATACACTCATCTAAGTTAAAGTGTAATTAGTGGAATTAATATGATGAATATGTAAAATATGGATTTCTATTTATAATAATAAAAGGTAACTCTTTTTGTAGCCATGTAAAGATAATGGGAAATAATAATAGTAATGTGTAGTATTATAAAAATATAACAGTATCAAGACTAAAGCCATAAAGGTATAAGAACTCATAAAGGGAAATATCAAAATTAAAATATAATGGTAAAAATGTATTCCTTGGGTCTCAATTAGCTCGAGTGCCAAGTTTCATATTATTTGAATAATAATAACTATCCATTTTTTTTCAAAATAGGTAATAGATTGCCAAAAGAAGGTATAGCTGGGCTATACTATATAAAAGATAATCCTTGGACCCCATACAAAAAGTGACTATACATTGTTTTAACTACAAAATCCCCAGTATCAAAACCCTTGGGTGCTAAGCCCTTTCCTAAGATGACTTTTCTTATTTTGGACAAATTTAATGTCCTTTGTGATATTTTATGTTTGCTACTTTTCCATGTACTTGGATGTTCCTCTCTACCCATATATTGTAGCACACAACTACAAAACATAGACCACCAAACTCCAAGGTAATTTTATTGTTCCCAAACTTGGTAGCCATCCATACCCAGACATCCTTGAATGTAGTAGCCACACCCCATCCATTCTTTAACCACACATGTCCCCAAATGTTTCTAGTAAATCAAAATCCATGGAATATATGATCATCACTCTCATCTTGGGTATTGCAATTACACATTTATTGTTAATGTGAATTCCCGTTCTTAGCATTTTGTCCTTTTTCATTAGTCTTCCCAACATAACTTTGTAGGCCATGGTGTTGTATTTAGGTATGTGTTAATTGCCCTAAATAACCTTATGCCACGAGACCTTACGACCTAAATAAGTGTTGATCCATAGTTTTTTCAATTGGCTATCAAACTTGACTAGACTGTCACCTTCCACACTATATATGTGTTGAAGCTCATCCCACCTTTTGCATATGGGAACTCAGAACTTAGAAAAATGTTTTTCATGGTGTATAGGAAGAGTGGCATATAGTCTCTTCATCTACTTCACCCATATGTCTTATTTATTGGATACAAACTTGTCCATTCTTTTGATCTGGCTGATCCTTTAGATGACTTCAAGTTTCTATAGGTTCAAACGCATCTTATACGGTTGCGAGATAGTTGACCAGGTCACATTGTAGTTACATCCACCTTAAAAGAAATTATAAATGAGTTTCCTAATGGCATCACAAGTAGGAGTAGGGAGATCACAAACATCATTTCTATAGTGTACCATGGATTGAATAACTGATTTGATCAAAACTAATCTCCCAACAAAAGAGAGTCTTGTCCTAGTCCATCCATCTATCTTGTCTCTAACATGATCCAAGCATATAAGATAATCTCTAGATACGCCCCTTGCACATGCTAGGGGAGCACCCAGGTACCTGGTAGGCAAGGAACCCATCTTGAGGCCTAATGCAATTTTTAGTCTTCCTCTTCTATAATTACACAAGCAAAAGAAATAGACTCTTGATTTAATATTACTCATGTAGAGTCCAGTTGATTTCCCAAATTGCTCACGGACCTTCTTGTATTCTTTCAATCCGTTGGCATGTCTAGTGGTGGACACCATGATGTCATTAGAAAAAATAAGGTGGGACTTTGACTTTTATTCCTCTGACTTTTAAATGTTTGTTACTTCCCCTCTATTCATCTACTTTGATGATGTTAGTGCGGTCTTCTATCACCGTATAGTGAATAGAAGGGGGAAGGTCAGATCTCCTTGTTGGAGGTCGTTGGAGGCTCTGAACAGTCCAACAAGCACCCCATTAATAAGGATAAGAAATGAGGTCATTTCCACACATTGTTGAAGGATGTTGATGCCCTTCTTAGAAAATCCTAGTGCTTGCATAAATATCCACATCGTTCTCTAATTGACATGGTCATATGCCTTCGACAAGTTGATCTTTAGGCAAGGTTTAGTGTTGGATCTCTTAACTCTGAACTCTATGAGGAACTCAAGAGCTAGAAGAGTGCAATCCTCAATCTTTCGACCATAAAGAAAGGTACATTGCTGCTCCAAAATGATGTGAGGCATGGCTTTTTCAACCTTTTAGAAAGGATTTTGTAAATTATCTTATAGAGGACTAAGTAGCATGAGATCAGTCAATAGTCAGTAATAATACAAGCATCCTTTTTCTTGGGCACCAACTTAAGGATCATATGGTTGACAGCCCTAACCATCTTGCCTCCTCGGATAATCCACCTAACTACATTCATGATGCCCACTTTAATCTATTCCCACATATGTTGGGAAAACTTACTGTTGAAACCATCTGGCCCTGGAGCTTTAGCATTGTTGATGGGAAGATCATTTGCTTCCTTTACTTGCGCTTCCTCTACTTGCTTTCATAGGCCATCGTCAATTATCTAGATAAATCTGACTTGCATCCTCAGGTCTTTATTAACTCCTTGGTTAAGAGTCGTTTGATTGTATAGTGTCTCAAAGAACTCCACTTCCTCCTTCTCTATGTATTCCCTTCTGATAGCTATCTCACCCTCTTCATTAATGAGTTTATGGATGGTTTCCTTCATTTCCTTCTTTTTTGTAGTTGTGTGATATGTTTTTGGTGTTCCCATCACCATCTTGTATCCACCTCAATCTACTTCTCTACCAATAGAAAAATTCTTAATCTTTTATTAACTTCTGGAACTTTCCTTCAATATCTATTTTTTCTCGATAGCTTATATGCAATCAGGGTGATTTTATGCCTTAGTGGATGCCTTCTTGTATTCCTCATTTTCTTTAGCAATTACGTTTTTCATATTTGCGTACTCTTTGACTAGAACTTAATTTCCTTTTCCATGTATTGTGACTTACTTAATGCTACAAATAGAGGGTTGCCAATCATGGAGATCAACCAGCTAGCCTCTACCATCTCCTTAAAGCCCACCCAATCGAACCACCAATTCAGGAATTTCAATGGAATGTGGAGATAGGCTGGATTAACCAGTACCATTTTCATCCACACATGGTCATTGAGTGGGTCAGCGCCGTTTTGGATCACAACATTTGTCTATAGGTCCAACAATCTCTCATTTATAAGACCTCTATCAAGGGTATTTGCAATCCTCCTTTCTAGTTTTTTACTTGTTACTCCATGTACTCTTGCTTCCTATTGCATTTAGTTCCATCAACCCATTAGAATCTACCATATTGCTGAAAGCATCCATGATCCGATCAGGAAATCGATCCTCCGTACTTCTCCCTAGCTCTCATAATGTTATCAAAATCCCTAATAGCAATCCAAGAGACATGGCACTACTACAGAAAATGCTTTTTACAACAGTTCCTTTTCTCAATTTACAACATGTGTTAACCATTGTATTAGATCGCGTGGTCTTATGGGGGAATGCTTTACACAACATGTGATCGCATGTTGTATTAGATGTATTTTATACAACAGTTGAAACATGTTGTCTTTTAAGGAATGGCCTGTTGTAATATGGGTATTTTACACAACATGTGGTGCACCTATTGTAATATATATTATACAACAGTTGAACGACGTTGTCTTTCACTAAACACACCTGTTGTAATAGGGGTATTTTTTACAACATGCAGTTCACCAGTTGTAATATATATTATACAACAGTCGAAGCATGTTGTCTTTCACTAAACACACCCGTTGTAATAGGTAGGTCTATTACAACATGCAGTGCACTTGTTGTAATATACATGTTTATACAACAGTTGGAGTATGTTGTCTTTCCATACATTTAACCGTTGTAATAGGATTGTTTAGACAACATGGTGAGTGACTGTTGTAATATACACAATTTATACAACAGGTTATGCATGTTGTAGTTCCCTAGAAACACCTGTTGTAATAGGTGTATGTTTTCCTGACAAACCTGTTGTAATAGGTGTGGATAACACAACATGTCTTGTTTGTTGTAGAATCATACATTTTACAACATATCATTAACTGTTATCTTTGATTAGAGTTTGACAGGTCATATATTGAACCAATTGTATTGATCAAATTAACCATACTATTAATAAACTATAATAAATATGCAATTATACTTTTTCATTTCACAAACAAACACATAGTTGAATAAAATTTCCATCAAACCTTGAAAGAAATTCGTACTAAATTTAATTAATATTAAATCATCCATACAACGATTAAATAATACAAAGTACTGAGTATCCACTCTAGAATCGAACTGAAAATTAACTAAAAAAGTTTCACACATTGGTCTATGCTAAAGAACAAATGTCTCCCCCACATATCACATAATCTTATGTGTGTTCAAGAACACATGTCGCCCACTTGTTTCGGACCTCATCGCTTTCTTCTTGGTTGAAGCAACGACCAATACACTTCGAATAATACTACAATCATATGACAAATATATCAACATATTGTGATTTTTTCAATTTATTTAGAAATTTGAACAAACTAAAAGAATATAATGTTAAGTAGCTTACACATTCAGGAATATTTCTATTTCTCACATCAAAGATGTCTTTCATATACTTCAGCACATAATACCCGCAATCTGTATTGTTCGACTACTTTGGACACTGTACAAAATAAATATTAATTTGTTATCGAAATAATTGTGAGAACTTGTTAGCAAATAAGAGGATGGAAAGGTATAAATAGCCAGAAAACTTAATAAAAAGTATGTGTAAATAGAATAAAAAATGCTATAGGAGTTGTGTTTTGGAAAGCGTGAAGCGTGCGGATTGCCCACCTTGAAGATTGAAGCGGGAAGCGGGTTTTGAAGCGGAACAAAGCAGGCACTTTTTGAAAAAGCGGTTTACATCATTTTAATAAATATGTAGTTTTATGATTGTCGTACTACCAACAAGAAGAAATATTACTCAACAGTCAATTATAATGCTACCTCCATAAAGATTGTAATAACCAGAATAAACTTAATCTAGCCGCATATGTGACATTCAAAGCTATAAGAAACTTGATCATTATCTGTATTCCTATATTATAACTGTATTATAAGTGGCGTTATTGTTTGCTATCTTCTACAACGTGAAAATATATATGTTGGATCATGTTGTAGGTTGTCAGCTTATCAACATGAATGACATGAAACATGGATTTTGTGCCTAGAGATCTTTGAGTTTTGATTAACCAGAGGCTGGTGTTGTTTTTCATAACAAAATTTTTTACCCTTTTGTCTATACTATTATAGGAAGATTTTACTCTATGGAAGCTATCCTATGCCCCATGATCCTTCTAAGAATAATAATTTTATATCCTATGGGTTTTACTTACATCAATGGTTTGTTGGTCCATGAGAATTATGAAGATCATATAGGACAACACTGAGAATGCAGATCAGATTTACTAAGTGGTTTTTTTCGGTAGAATCAACAAGGAATTAACAATAACATCTATCTTTTTATCTAGACACTTCTGAGTTCTGATAGATTAATATGCATATACTCAATAGCTACTAGCTAAACACAGCCTGTCTGATAATAGCAACAACAAAAGCCTAGATTTGGAAAACAAGGCAGTCTGAACATGATTCAGACGAAGTTTTTGACTTATAGACTTGCTGCAACATGATTCAGACGAAGTTTTTGTTGTTGCTATTATAAGTCAAAATTCCAGGAAACACCCTCTTGAACTAACTAAGGCAATCAATGAATCATCAAAAGAGCCATGATTTGGAAAACAAGGCAGATAACAGAGTTTCCAAAAGTACCGAAGAGGCATTCAAGCCAGATAAAAATAGCATATCATGACAAGCAGCATCAATTCAGGGACCAGGGGATTAGAGAAGTATCCAAGTCCAAAGGAACTAGAAGGTCAAATACTGTACATATCAACACACTTCAGATAACGGACATGCTCCTCAAAACTGTTAAGTGGTAACTGAAGAGCATTCACCATACAGAAGCAACACCTCATAGCAAAAGGCTTAAGGAGAATTCCCTCAATCATGCAATAAACCTACGATCTCATTTTTAGTTACCTTCCAAAAAGAAACAGCATCCATAGTTTTTTCTTCGTGGATCTTGTTGTTTCTTTCTGAACATAAGTAGTAGGAGATAAGAGAGTCAACCCAATCGTATGATCTTGTCTAGAAGATAAATATAGGAAGTCATCTTTGCATTTGGATATGACTATAATGCTAAACTCCTGTTTGGCCTCATTCCAACTATAATGTGAATAAGAGCAATCAAAGACAAGATGGTGATTATCCTCAAAATGGTTCCTGCATAAGAAACAGATTGAGGGAGAAGAAAAACCTCTTCTTCTCACATTGTATGTGGCAGTAATCTACCATGCTCTATCTTCCAACCAGTAATTTGATATCTTCTAGGTATTTTGAACATCCATACCCATGCAGAGACCTCATCAACAAGCTATATAGTTCTATCATTTAGCCAGATTGTTATAAGATTAACGAAAACATTCCCAATGACAAAAAGTTCATCATTCCCTCCTTTGGGAGTAGAGAGGTTACTTAGAAAATGGTTAAGTTGTTCATGAAGTCTTGAGGAAGTAAAGTTCCAAGAATTCCAAAATTAATAGAGCTGAGCTTACTACCAATACGTAAGCCCGTCATCATCATTGCTTGCTTACCAATGCAGCCTGTAGAGTTGAGAGTGAGGAGTCCATGATTCTAACCAGATAAAAGTGCTTGACCCATCTACAATAACATAGTGAGTCAAATTCTTATAATCATTTACATGCCTAAGAAACTAAGCGAAGTACCTAGAATGATAACTTGACTGTTCCAAACACCAAATAGAAGTTTTGTTTATAAACTGTTTGTGTATCCACCTGACTCGCATGCTATCTTTCTTTACATTGATATTCCTTAAATTCTACTGAATAACAACTTTGCGCACAGTACTCCTAGGCATAGCCTTATTGGCTTTATAATATTATGTATATGTTACCTATATATACATTGTGTTTTATGATATTTATAGACATTTGCTCCCTCATATACAAATTTTAATATAGCTCTATATGTAGATTTGTACATATACTTACTATGATATACTATCAAATCCCCTTATATACATGTATCTTATGGTATAAAGCATTACATATTCCATTTCTGGAAATTTCTAAGTATAATAGTGCCAAATGCCAAGACCAAATATTTTATTTGGAAATGCTGCATCAACTACATCCCGACTAACAACAATCTAAAGCTCCGGCATGCGAGGGCCTCTGACCTCTGTGAGCTCTGTAAACAGGAGGCTGAAACACCTGAGCATGCTCTGATGGACTGCCCGGAATGCAAGGAATGTTGGGGGTCAAACGCCCAACGACAACTTCTAAGTAACCTCCCCGATGGAAATCTGAAAGTTAAATTTTGCTGGCTACTCCAAAAAGGAACAATAGATGAACTGGTTATCTTCAGTGCGAGCTGCCTAACTGCTTGGCTCAACAGAAATCAATGAATTTTCAGTATTATCGAGATGCCCCCAGCCATTAGATACTATGGATTATGGAAATGGATTAAGGACACGACGATGTTCAACAGAAGTAGGGGTCTAGCTCAGCTTGTGAGCACAGGTGATTATAGCCTCGATGGACCCATCCAGGAAGTGCCGCAAGGAACAATGATCATTCATACTGATGCAAGAATGGTGAGCAATGGTAAAACCAGATTTGGTGCTATATTCAAAGATACTGAAGGGAGAATTAAGGCCATGGCTGCTCAAACGCTTATGGGCACCTGGGATGCGTTCACTGCGGAGGCTATGGCGGTTAGGCACTGCATGTTGGCTGCTGCAGATCTAGAGGCAGAGAGAATACACATAGTGATGGATGCAAAAAATGTATGGGATAGGATCCGGTCCGGCAAACGCGGACGTAGCCCGGTGATGAAGCTCTTTTCTGAAATAGATCAGCTCTCGAAGAGATTCAGATCATGCTCTTTTACCTTTAAAGGGAGAAAATGGAACCAGTTGGCGCACCATCTGGCTAAGATGGGAATCGGGGGCACTACTGGCTGTGTATGGGTTGGTGTTTTTCCTTTCGATCTAGGAATTGTAACTATCAATGATATGTAATAGATGGTGTTTTGCACTCAAAAAAAAATGCCAAGAGACAATATTTATAAAATAATGTCAGAGATATGGAATCAGTAAATTAAGATTCAGTGGAATAGCTTCAAGCCTTCAAGTCCTTGACAAATCAATTGTTGTCCTACATAACATAGCCCCTAAAACTAAAATTGAGGAGGACAAATCAAAACAGCAGAATATGTGCATTAAGAGTATTTAGTTAAGGGTAAAATTGATATATGACACATAACTTAGACAAAAACATTTAATTTGAACATTGTGACATTAATTATAAACCCATTAATGGTTGTTGTTCATAAGATAGCCTCCAAAACTGAAGCTGAACTGAAGACACATAACAAGACAACAGAATTTGTGGTCTAAGATAACCTAGTTGCACCTACCCCATGCATGCAAAAGTAGATTGTATGCCTAGAAGAATGGTATATCTGCCACACACAAAATGTGCGTTAACAATCAAATCAGGAGATGTCATCTTAGTTTTTTTATCAATAATGATATTAGCATGAAAGTAATATTTGAAGTCAAGAAATTTAGCCAAAAACTCAAAATTATGAATCACTCTTCTATCTTAGAAATGATAAAGTCACCGTCACTTTGGTGGTCATCCCAAGTCTAGAACACAACATTTAAATTCAATTCAAGCAGACCACTATCAAGCAAACAGTCATTAAACTCATGCATACATTCTAGAAGAAGACTCTTTACAAAGTTATTAAAAGTAGCAGAATCTGAAGAAACTAGAACAACACTTTTATTGGTGAATCAGAAAGTAGTATTTTTTTGGATCAAAATGGTAAATTACCTTGATAACTTCCCATTTCAAATTCTTCCTATATTGCACATCTCTCTTTTGATAAACTTTATGAGTCCTATTCAAATTCATATCAAGAATTCTATGCATTAGTAACTATATATGGAACTTTCAATACATGTATTATGTAATTGAAATTGTTTTATGAAGTACTTACAACTCCATGAGTTTTTCCACGTTCCCACGTAATTTTCCTCGTGACGGATCAAGATAGTGGCACTTACCCCACATAGGGTCGAAGACGCAAAGTATCCAATGTCCCCTACGCATACATGAGTATTACATTTTAAGATTAATGTATTTTTAAGCATCATTTAAAGTAAACAAATAACAGGAAATCAACAAAATGTATGCGTACCCCACATTATAAGGTATAAAGAACAATTCTAATCTTTGTTTCTTCTCTCTAATGAACTGATCTACTGTGTACTGCGCTGGATTCTCCACTTTATCATTGTATAACAGATCTATAAAATGTGGACATATAAATCCAAATATATTAAATATATTTCCCGATGTCACTTTGTTGAACAAATGCCTACAAAAAAACACATATTTAGTCTTTGTACTTGTATAGAAACACATAATTAGTCTTTTTACTTGTATAGAAACTTGTATAGAAACACATATTACTCGTATGGAAACTTACTTTATGTACACTGATATGTGCGAGGCTTCTAGTTGGTCTTTATCATGGAATATTTTAACCAATTCCGGTGTGATAATTAGCTCATGTGTGTAACCTACTACATCTTTAGACATCTGAAGAGAGATGTTATGATTCTCATCATCTTCCACATACACCATCAACAGTTTCAGCTTCGTTGGAGGCTTTTTGCATGTTGGCTTGACGGGACTTGAGACTTCATCACAATTTTTTCTAGTTTTTGAATTTCATGTTTGTGTGCTTATTGATTCCCTCACTTTTCTTTGAGACAATGAGTCTTGGGATTCCTTGCATATGATTATAAAAATAAAAATATAGTTTATTAATATACATGATTCATTTCAATAAATTAATAAAAACATTGTCAAGTTATCGCATATACCTTCATATTTATTTTGATCAATTGTGCAGGCCAAGGAAGGTAGGTGCCTATGCCTTGACAAACTTGATAAACTTCAGCCATATCTAAAGGTATTGGCACACTTTCTTCAGGCATCAACGGGGTATCAATTATCACTTTTTTGTGTTTTGGATCCAATGCCACATTGTGAAGGATAATTTGCTCATTTGTATGACATATATACACCCTTCCATCAGCTACTGAACGTAATGGATTATCCAACATCAAAATACACTTTTGATAGCCCTACAAAAATCAAATATAGATATTGTCAACATGAGAAATGACTATTAGATTTGGAAGTAGGGTATTGGTCTGTATCCCCAACACTGTCAAGATCCTTGCCCGTATTCTTTCCTTCAAGATACTTGATCTTCATGGCCAAAGCTTTAATGGTCTGTTGCATTTGTAACAGCATATGGGATGGCTGATCATCTGTTCGAGCCACACTTTGACAATATTTTTTAATTGTTATTCCTAGTCCGGCTGCTCTCGCATGTCCTGGGTGATCTTTTTTTCCCAATGTCATTGTTAACACATCATTACATCCCTTCTCACTAATGAGTCCCTTAGAAACTTCCTGAGATAGAGCATCCTTGCAAAATATAAAACATACATATGTAAAAATAATAAAAACTATATATTGTGATGAAAAATCAACGAGATAAAAAATTAAACTTACAATCTTGTACACCACTTCCTTGACCTTGTCACTAGTAACAACACCAGTTTTGTCCATTCTAGCTCTTTTCCATAATTCTGCTCTAGAAATCTTTGAAATAATTGGATCTAAACTATTCTCACTGATCTGTTTATAATATGATAAAACCACAATACTTTTATACCTCTATATGAAATTTCTCAAATCTCTTTAAAATGAATCAAATCTTACAATTTCTTGCTCTAGGCCAACATATCCCTTACGAGAAATTCTAGGTCGATACTCATTCTTTGAAGATAATTCTCTTCCAGCCTTACTTCTTCTCTGGTTATTTTTACGAACAATAAATATGAAAATATATTTAAATGTCTTACAAGAAAAACAACAAAAGTACACTATTTTATATTATCACCTTAAATTCTTTGGTCAATCGACTCATGACAAAATCCTCCCATTGATCTGTAGATATAAAATCATATTCTTTGGGTGGGTGTTTGCATATGTTTCCATCTTCGCCCCTCATGAATTTTCTTGATAACCGAGATTTGAATTCCCTCCATCTATCATTGGCTCTTTGTAATACCCACTGCTTTCTGACAGATCCAATCGAAAAAACACCCTACAAATAACAAAATCACATACACATAAAATATAATATAATATTTTCATACAAAAAATATTAACGTCTACATACTCACCTCAATCTCTTCCCAAATAAGGTCCTTGAGACCTTCTCCCACATCACTCCAAGTATCGATGTTGATTGGAACTCGCTCTCGGGATGCGACTCCAATATAGCTGCTGAAAATGTTTCGGGTTTTCCCAATTGGTTGTCCTTCTGAATTCCATTCCAATTGAATTTTTTGTCCTTTACGTCTCTTTCTCAAAACTTTAGGCATTGTGGTACGGCCCCTACTAATCATTGTGGTCGTTGAGTCGTCATCATTGGAAGACATCTACACCAAAATTTGGTACAAAAAAATATTAGCAAACTGCATATAAAACAACATAATAAAATCTTACAAAATTTAAGACATATTTACATTCATTACAGAAAGATATTAGTGCACATCAAGAAAATGCTAATACTTACTATCACTTATGTGTATGCTGTTTTTTATTTTTATGCACACTGACATCATCAAAAAATGTCCCGTCATTATGATCTTCTTGAGCACATATCTCTTCGTCTTCAAAAACAAGATCATCATTTACAGACATAGATGGAATGATTGAAGACAAAGAAGTTTCCTCTTCTAAAATGATGTCATCGTCATCATCATCTCCTTCATGGGGCCTTATTCTGTGAGACAAGACTACAAACCAACCCTTGTTAGCTGTGTCTATCACATAGAAAACTTGTTTTGCCTGTAATGCCATTATAATTGGATCGTGTTTACATCCCTCCCTATCTAGGTTCACTAAGATCAATCCATCTTCTGTGCACACACCCTTATCACTTTCAGCCCACTTGCAATGAAAAATAGGAATCTGAAACGTGTTTTAGTCCAACTCATATATATCTTGGATCACACCATAATAGGACATGTCACACCAGACTGGATTTTTGTCTTTAGCACTAGCAATGTGCAAAGCTTCAGATACCAAAGACACCCCACTGTTTTGCATTGTGCTTTTGTCATCTTGACATTTTGTATAGAAAGTGTATCCATTTATAAAATAACTAGCAAATGACAACACGGTTGATTTAGGCCCCACAGATAACCATTTCAAGGTCTTTGAAACAGAATTTGGTGAATGCTCAATATGTTCACTAATATGATTCTTTAACCATTCGGCGAAACAACGGATGTGTAAGTTCATTATATCCTTCTCATTCTTAGATCGGTAAGGAGTTTGTAAATAATCAATGTGTTCTTTAACATATGGTTCAACCTCGGTTGTATTACGAAGGACATACACATACGTTGTGTGTAATTCATCAGCTGAAAGTCGTACAAACTTGCATCCTGTACTGCCTTGTCCATCAATTTTTCTGACATGTCATGATTTAGGAAGACCAATGGCTTCAACATTGGATAAATGTTGGACACAAAATTCAATAGCCTCTTCTACTATGTAGCTTTCCACCATACAACTCTCGGGTCGATACCTATTCTTCACATACCCCTTTAATAGCTTCATATATCGCTCGAACGGATACATCCAATGTAAAAATACCGGACCACATAGTTTGACCTCTCTAACCAAGTGCACAGTCAAATGAACCATTACATCAAAGAATGAAGGAGGGAAGTACATCTCAAGCTGACACAAAGTGATGATGATATGATTTTGCAATGAGTCTAACGTCTCAGGGTCAATGACTTTTGAGCATAAAGCATTGAAGAACATACAAAGTTTAGTGATTGCATTTCTAACCCGCTTAGGCAAAATGGAACGGATAGCCAACGGCAAAAACTGTTGCATTAAGATGTGGCAATCATGTGATTTCAAGCCCAACAATTTCAAATCTTTCATATCCACAAATCTACTCATGTTTGAAGAATATCCCTTTGGAACCTTAACTACTTTTAGGAACCCGCAAAATACATCTTTCTCAGACTTTGAAAGTGTGTAACATGCTGGGGGAAAGTAGGTCCGACTTCCCCTCATTTGTGGAGCCAATCTATCTCGAATACCTATGTCAACCATGTCTAATCTTGCCTTGAGGCCATCTTTTGTCTTCCATGGGATATTAAGTAATGTTCCAATCAGACTATCACATATGTTCTTCTCTATGTGCATCACATCTAAACAATGCCTCACATATAAAGACTTCCAATAAGGAAGATCAAAGAATATAGACCTCTTCTTGTAGAGACCTTTGAGAATTGGAGATTTATTCTTTTTTCCAAATTTTACTTTCAACTGTTTCACCTTAGTGAAGATTTCTTGTCCGGTTAATGGTCGTGGAGCTCTTCGTAGTTCTACTTTTCCGTTAAAAGCTTTCTTCACTCTACAATAATGATGATCCTTAGGCAAGAACCTGCGATGGCCGAGATAAACAGTTTTCTTCCCATGTTTCAGTAGGCAGAAAGAGGTCTCATCTTCACAGATAGGGCAACCAAGATGTCCTTTGATACTATACCCAGATAGATTTCCATATGCTGAGTAATCATTCATCGTACAAAATAGCATCGCCCTCATATTAAAATTCTCTTTGCGGTATGCATCATACAACTCAACACCCTTGTCCCACAGAATCTTTAAATCTTCAACAAGTGGAGCCAAGTAAACGTCAATATCGTTTCCAGGCTGCTTTGGTCCTAAAATCAGCAAAGTCAAAAGCATATACTTGCGTTTCATGCATACATCTGGATCAAGATTATATATAACCAAAATTACAGGCCATGTACTATGACTTCCGGAATTATGGGGATTCATTCCATCTGCAGAAAGTGCCAGTCTTAAGTTTCTAGGATTACCACCAAATTCTGGAAATATATTATCGATTGTCATCCATTGCGGAGAATCTGCAGGGTGTCTAAGAAAACCATCTCTTTTTCTATCCTCAGCATGCCAAACCAACTTCTTCGCATCATCAACATTGTTGAACAAGCGCCTAAATCTCAGTATTATTGGTAAATACCACAACACCTTACTAGGGCTTCCATCCTTCTTGTATCGTAGTTCTCCACAGACTGGACAACTGTCCTTCAAAGCATGATCATTTCGATACAAAATGCAATCATTGGAGCATGCATGTATCTTTTCATAATCAAGGCCCATGGATGAAAGCACTTTCTTTGCCTCGTAAGTGCGATGAGGAAGCACATTATCCTCGAGAAGCATATCTTTCAAGAGATGTAGCAAGGTCGTAAAAATTTTATCAGACCAACCATTGCTCGCCTTCAGGTGATATAACTTTAAAATAGCAGATAATTTGGTGAACTTGACACAGCCATTGTATAATGGTGTTTCAGAGTCAGTCATTAACCTTTCAAACATTTTAGGATAGTCTCATATCTTTTCTTCTACATTGTAAGCCATGTCCTACAATGTGTCTCCTTCGCCTCCCTCAAATTGTTCACTCTGATCTATAATATGAAAATTTTCCCTCTCGCCATGATGTATCCATCGTGTGTAAGTCGTATCAATGTCGTCTCAAAATAAGTGATGACGCAATGCGTCTTTGTTAATCCGCTTATCGAAATCACACTTTGTGCAAGGACAAAGAAGTCTAGTATCATTTCCTGCATGTTCAATTGTACACCTTACAAATTCGTCCACTCCTTGTTCATACTCTTCAGATAAGTGATTTGAAGACATCTACTTTCGATCCATTGCTGCACAACGATAAAAGGGGTGAGTACAAATATGTGGATAGTTCTTGTTGGGAAGGCATAGTTGCAAACAAGGAATAGTTGCAAACAACCCTCCAATAAAGGGAGCCCTACACCATACTTAGGTAAAACCAGATAGGAATCATAGACCATACATAGGATAGGAGGCCACTAGATGGTCATGGTCCTTGTAAAATTTAAGATAAACAAACTATATAACCCACAATCCAGTTGTCATCTAACTGTATCAACACTAGCTTAAACAAATCTTTGCACTTAATTTGCTAAATTCTTAGTGAACCCTGATTGTAGAAGGAACTTCAAGTCGTTATATTGTTTATTTATCTTATGAATTATTGCACAGCTAGGCCGCCAGTTTAATCTCTATTTCTATATTGCTCATTCTAGCGTTGGTATTATGAGGTTGATATCATGTATATGTAGTTATTATGTCAGCCCCATGCTGGGTATTTAATACCAATTTCCTTAAGAACTATAGTTTTGGAAGAAATAAGGTACACCCGTCTTTTTTGCCAATGAAGAGGCATAATAGGCTCCTATTTTTCTGACTGGTAATAGGTTGTTATTGTAAATTCCTTCAATTTAGTTTCGCAATTTTTTTGCTCTGTTTTGTTTTGTGCAAGGGATCTTGCTGAAGTTCTTGTTGGTCTGTCACAAGACTTTAACATTGAAAAGTTCCTGTCAGTTTATCTGGAGACTTTATCAAATAACAGGTTTGCCTCTTGTTTTCTAACTAACAAAATCTATCTTAATAAATGTGCCTAATATGTCTATTTGTTGTAGTTGTTCTGATGAATCATGTTGTGTTACTCTGATTGCCACTTTAGATGTCATTCCTATGAGGAACTCTGTAACTAACATTGTGGCTAAACTACTATGGTCTTGTTTAAAATTATCAAAGAATGCGGGGGATGACTCCATGCAGGAAGCAGGTATTCTAATGGTGTATAGCAGCACATTTGGATATTTCAAATTCCCACTCTGGGATGGTTTATATTTCAGTTTTTCATTCTCCAGGAGCCAGGGCAAAACGTCTATTACATGTTGTGCATAAGAACTATCAGCCCGAATTTCGATTGGCCATGCAGAATTTTCTTGAGGTATGTTGTTGCGTGTAATCTACTAGTTTACATCATGATATTGAACTGCCAATTTCATCTCTTTATTTTAGAACTCGAAAAAGTATTCTATGGAGGAGGATGCCATGTTCAAGGCAATATGCTTGATCCTAGGCAGTAGTTTAGAGTCTTTAGATACAGCGACTGAGATCTCCGACTCTCACATCTGGCTTTCTCTTGAGCATCCAAAGGTAATAGGCTTATATATGTTTTGCATCATCACAATGATTTTCACATGAAGATTGCCACAATCGATTTTTTTTTGGAAATTATCAATGTGTATATGTTGTGGTTGCTAAGTATCAGTTTGTCATATGCTTTATTTCCTGACTATGTGCATCGTCGTCCCAAAAATTGTACAATGTTAATTGGTGTTGGTATGGAATATTGCAATAAAGCGGATATTTTAAACTTATTAATTTTATCTTATCATTTTTGTTAATTTAATATAAGGGGCTTCATTACTTTGTCATAGATATGTTCATCTTTATCATAAACATGATCTATATTTGTGAGAGCATACGTTTTTATGTATTCAAATGTAGGTTTATGTATCTGTGTATCAATAAGTGTGCATATATATGCACACCATAAGGTATACACACTTACACATAATATTTGAGTAGACCAACAATATC